>OW052182.1:57475111-58780513 GCA_932526625.1 Rhingia campestris | reverse complement strand
AATACAATTTGAATTTCAGTCAGTCGGACACAAGATGGCCGATCATTCCTTGCATATTTTCTGGAATATGCAAATGCATCATGGAAAAGCCTAGCGTGGCAATTTTTTATTTTCGATAATCAGATTTTGTTTGGTAAAAACTGAAAACTCCCAATCTCGTAATTGAACTCAATTTACCACTCGCAATCGATAATTTGATAAGTTCCGTACGATTTTATGCAAAGTATATAAATTGGGTTCGATGGTTGACAGGACACAGCTGGAAGTGCAATTGAAATATGGAAAATCCGAAAGGGTAATTCAATTTACAAAAAAGGTAATGTATCAAATATCGTAATGAAGTCCATGGAGGTACTGAAATTAACGGTAAAATGCGTACGATTGGCATCAATGTAAAGGATAATGGCACTTAATGCCAGGATTGGCTCGATTTCAAAGTGAATAAGTCGAGCCAACCGGAAAGGTAATTTTTGGAAATATGTAGGTAGGTACGATTTTTTGCTTGGTTTGGTGTGTAAATACATTTTTTCTGTAATGTCATGGGTCGCAAGGATAAGGCTGAATTATTCATAAGGAATAGTGCAGACGATCAAGAAATACGATGAAAAAGAAGATTCGCACATTCTTGCGAAATTCTGACAAACATCCAAACCTATAAAACTGTCATGAGTAACTTCTTTAATTTGCCGTTTGGTATCAGCGTTAACTAACATTGCTACAATAATATATAATATCTTCAGACTAGCAAATGGAATAAATGGGATTATATGAAACCATGAGTATTCATCAGACTGAGGCTCACCAACTCTGACTATCAGTCTTCTCGCGGCGACCACTGAGTGCCTAGTACATGGGCCGTAAATAGGGTTGAAAACCATGGTTAAAGTCCTGACGTCAGCAGATGACAGCGTATAAAGCTGCTGACGTCAAGCACGATTCCAATGCCGGCATCGGAGCAGTTCTGAAGATGGAGTCAATGGTGGCGTCTACAGTCCTATTTAGAATGAACAAAGTGAACAATCAACAAAGTGTCGGATGACCGGAAAGGCCAATGGTAGCGCTCAATCCCCTACTGATACTAGTAGCCCCGTGTGATGAGGGTGTCTCATAAATTGCAACTGGCCCTCCAGGTTTGGGGTAGTGCCATCAGGAGTACTTCGCTATCACTTTAAAAATATGCGGTTAAGGTAGAGACAACAACGTCAGATAACGGATCCCCTCATTTACCAACCAGCCCAAGAACGATCACGGGGAACGACTTACGAGTATGCACTTGAAGCGTACGCACGTTATAAGTACATCTCGGGTGCTACTCAACAGGACATATATTACCGCGATTCAGTAAATTTGAATGATGGACAGGATCAAAGACGAAAAACATGCGGCATCTACTACAGCTCCTTCCCAAGGCTTCCCAACTTAGGTCAAGAATAATCGCTTTTAACCCGGTAAGTGATTGTCTGGCTCGATCCGCATCAGAGTTTTTAAACATCATCCTTATATGTGCACCTACCGATAAGTCTAAGGAGCCTACCGGAATACGATATGAAATCAGTATTTGGGGACTTAATGGCGAAAATCAGCAATCGACAGCAGATAATGGGTACCAACTAACATACTTCGCAGCAGCATGCAAAACCGTTATCAACAGCACTAGGTCTCCACGATTTCGAATCCACAAAGCAACCTGGTGATACAATAGTGTCGCCATATCATATCAAAGATGTAGCTGAAACTGATTGATTACCAGCAGAACTCTTCAAATACGGATGTGTTGCTTCGGATGTGTGTAACTCTGTATGAATGAGAGCATGCCCGTTAACTGAGATGGGATCCCATGTCTTCCACCAACTACCGAGGCATATACCTACTAAATTTCGACGTTCTGTGAACGTCTTAAGCATTTCTGCAACAGACAAGTATGGCTTCCGGACCGGCAGATCGTCCATAGACTAACTTTTCACAAAACGTCATATCCTGGAAAAGACCAACGAATTTCAAGGCTAGGCACATCATCTTTTCATCGATTACCAAGCCTGGATGATAGCATCCATAGCCTAGAGCTTTTTAAATCGATGACGAAATTCGGGGTACCAGCAAAACTGATCTGTGTTGCCTAACACTGGAGGACACGCGATGCAACGTCTAGTTTCGAAGCAGCTCATCTGAACTTTTCCAAACATGTACCGGATTCCGACAAGGAGACACACTATCATGCAATATCATGTAATATAGGGACAGATAGTGTGTATGGCAGGAATAAATACGTAAGGCACTATAATCAGAAAATCCGTCAAGCTACTGGGGCACGCAGACGACATTGACATCATTGGTCGCTTCCACCGCAGCCTTCAGGTTCGACGTGACAAGAAAGACCGAACCTTCGGCTTAAGGATCGCTTCGACTGCATAATTGAAAGCAACGTATCCAGAGTATGGATGGCTGCCTTGTCTCAGGCACTTCCCATTAAGTGAAAGTAGAAAATACGCTTTGGTATGGTATATTTGCATGTCAATCTAAAAAATCAACTGGTTGTTTTCGAAACAAGCGATTTTTAAAATTTACTATTTTTTTAGAGTGTAGATGTTGCACGCAGTGCTTTAAGTTTTTGAGAAGTCGTATTTTGATGCAATGAGCTTTCAAGGTTTTGTTATCAACAAAAAAAAAATACTCACGTGATGCTATATCGAGAAGTAGACTTACCGTAAATGTTTATTCAGATATCTGTATCTAAGGACATTTCGGAATTGGCAAAGCTTTTGGTTTTTATCCTTCTCAGTCAATGTTTATATTTCGGTAATAACGCGCTTTCGATGAGCTTTTATTTTATAGTACACCGAATTGAGCTTTTACTGATTTATCTAATTCTACAACCATTCGAAGCATTAATAGAGGGACGTTTTTATTTTATTTACGAAGGATATTTTAACATGGGTGCTTTTTTGATGAACGTACAGCGGGTGTAGAGCGGTTTGTATACATCCAGTCGCTTTTATTATTCTTGTACACGAAGAAGTTATTGTTTTTATAAAAATTTTGAAACTCGAGATTTTTATTGATTCTTACGTTTTGATGATAGGGAAATTCGCGATTCCATCCATCTGCCCAGATTCTCTTCTCTCGTCTATGCGGCTGGACATTTTCTTAAAAAGTATTGCCTATAATAATTCTTTATTAAGAACTAAACTGCTACAAAGAAGAAGAATACTGAAAAACAGTGACACTACTTTGGTCTGTGTTAGTAAGTAGAAACAGCGACTATTTAGATGTGAATTAGCTATGAGCGCCAGACTTAGACAAGAATACTTATGCTCTAGCGAAAGCCTTCTAATAATTGCGGTAACGCTCCGACGGAGGAAAAAGATTACACTGCGAAGAACTGCTAATACGAGCTCGTTGATAAAACTACAAAGATAAAGGGAGAGGAGATCTTTAGCAGTATTATCGGAATAGGTCAGACAACGGACTTAGACTAGTTAGGCCATTTAGGACAGCACATGGTTTCATAAATTGAGGTGACATTGTAGTCTTCAGATCAACAAACCCTCAATCGATCGGATATCCTACACGTCACAACAAAGCGAAATACAGTGAACAAATGTTATTTCGACAGATGTTTTCAGCCAAATAAGAGCCCTTCATGGTTCTAGTTTTTTGAAAAAGAAGAAGGGAATAATATTGGCGACAACAGAACGTACTACCAGACACCACTGAATCAATTGCAATGGTATAATATAGGTGGGGTTGGGCCCCTACTGGGCGCGTCGTCAGGCGATGGATTGAGGAAGCCGCAAGAAAGCTAACTAACTCGGTACAAATAGCGATCTGCGGCGAATGAGGCCATAGCAGGTAACTGTAAAAGCCAATCGTGAACCAATCCAATCCAGCTTCATGAAGGTACGCGTCCATGTTAAGCATACTTTACATTATCTGCAATGGCATAAATCAACATCGGTAACAAGATCATATCAGACATAATTTGTGAACGTCTGAAAGCCTTCATTAGCATCCTGATTAACCCTTATCGGAGTGGTTTTAGGGCAGGAAAATCCAAGAGCGATCAAATCTTTATACTTCGGCAGATACTGGCAAAAAATGGCAAGTCGCATACGACAACATATCTAAAGACGAACTATACAGAGGAAATTCTAGTCTAGTTTTCGTAATCCGCCCAAAGTATCAGGTTGACGATGGAGAATTCTCGCTGCTCCATCAGCATCGAAAACGATTTAATAGAAACATTTGATAGCAAATAATGATTTAGTCAAGACGATTCACTTTCATGTGTCTTCTTTAATCTCATTCTTGAGAGGATTGTGCAAAACTCCTGAACCTACACCAGAAGCACAATCTTCCATAAATCGGTGCAACTACTAGCATATGTCGACGATATTACCATCATTGGTCAGACTCATCGTTATGTCATAGCCGCGTTTCCTAGTATAGAGAAGTATGCGGCAAAAATGGGTTTACCAAAAAATGAAGGTATATGTTGTCAACACGAAATGATACACAATATCGACGAATTGCAAAGAACCTCACAATTGACAGATAACATTTTGAAGTAGTGCGGACTATATCTACCTCGGCGCCGGTATGAACCCTGACAACAATATTAATCAGTGATAAAACGAAGAATATAGCCAGCACACGGTTTCCTCACCTCGATATCCATAAGGGGACATGGCGGTCTCCAGATCAACGAACGGTCAACCAAATTGATCACATTGCGATAGATAAGAGGCACGCATCCAGTATTTTGGATGTCCGAACATTCCGAGGAGCTAACATCGACTCGGATCACTACCTTGTAGCAGCCAAGGTAAGAATGCGGATATCCACCACGCCACAACAATCCAGAAATACTGTGAAAAAATTTAATGTCGGAAGCCTGCAATCGCAAGAGACCGCCAAGACCTTCGCACAACGCGTATCCCTTAACCTCTCGATTAACACCATACCACCAGCATCGAATGTCGAAGAGCAATGGCAACGATGCCAACAGGCCATTAGATCAGCCGCAACTGATGTGCTAGGTTTCTCGCGCCCACCAGCAAGAAACCCCTGGTTTGATGAGGAATGCCGACAGATGCTCGCAGCCAAGAACGAGGCCTACAAGGCTAAGCTGCAGGTGAAGACGAGAGCTGCCATTGAGCTCTATAGGCAAAGAAGAAGGGAAGAACATCGGCTTTTCAGCAAGAAGAAAAAAAGAGCAAGAAAAGCGCGCGATCGAGGATATAGAGAGGTGCCACTCCAGGAACGATGTTCGCAAGTTTTACCAAAGTGTAAAACGTCAAAGCCAAGGATACAAGGCTCGAACAGAATCCTGTCGAGATGAACAAGGAAATATTGTAGTTGAGACACAGTCGATGCTGAGGATATGGAAGAACCACTTCTGCAGACTGTTAAACGGCGATGACGAACAACATTCCGCTGTCAGGCAGAACGAACCATTCAATATTGGCAACGACAGCGAAAACTGCCAACCACCCGACCTGAGTGAAGTGAGGATAGCAATATCTAAACTCAAGCTTAATAAGGCTGCCGGAAATGACGGCCTTCCCGCTGAGCTTTATAAGGCCGGCGGAGATGACTTGGTAAGTAACATCCACCAACTCATATGCCAAATCTGGTCGGATGAAAATATGCCTGAAGAATGGAACCTCAGCATCGTTTGCCCGATCCACAAAAAAGGAGACCCTCTGAACTGCGCCAACTACAGAGGCATAAGTCTCCTCAACATCGCCTACAAGATCCTATCTGCCGTAATATGTGAACGCCTGAAACCGTTTACCAACAACCTGATTGGCCCTTATCAGTGTGGTTTTAGGCCAGGAAAGTCCACAACCGATCAAATTTTCACACTTCGGCAGATCCTGGAAAAAACTCAAGAAGTCCAAATCGATACCCACCACCTATTCATCGATTTCAAAGCCGCATATGACAGCATTTATAGAGACGAACTATACAGAGCCATGTCTAGTTTTGGTATACCGCCCAAACTCGTCCGTTTGTGTAGGATGACGATGGAGAATTCTCGCTGCTCCATCAGGGTCGGAAACGACCTCACCGACACATTCGATACCAAAAAAGGATTTAGGCAAGGCGATGCGCTGTCATGTGACTTCTTTAATCTGATTCTTGAGAGAATTGTGCAAAACTCCAAAGCCAACACCAGAGGCACAATTTTCCAAAAGTCGGTGCAACTATTAGCATACGCTGACGATATTGACATCATTGGCAGGACTCAACGTGATGTCATAGCCACGTTTGCTAGTATAGAGAAGGAAGCGGCGAAAATGGGTTTAGCAGTAAATGAGGGTAAGACTAAGTATATGCTGTCATCACGAAAGGACTCACAACATCGACGAATTGGACAGAACGTCACCATTGACAGATATAACTTTGAGGTAGTACGGGACTTTGTCTACCTCGGCTCCGCTATTAGCTCTGACAACAACATCTCGTCAGAAATTAAACGAAGAATTACTCTTGCCAACCGCTGTTTCTTCGGGCTAAGAAGGCAATTTAGTAGTAAAGCCCTCACTCGAACTACTAAGGAAACCCTATATAAGACCCTGATCATCCCAGTCCTGCTCTACGGCGCTGAAGCATGGACTGTATCAAAAGCGGATGAAGAAATCCTTGGTAGATTCGAGAGGAAAATTCTTCGAAAAATCTTCGGTCCCGTTTGCGTTGACGGGCTATGGAGACGAAGATTCAACCAAGAACTATACGAGCTGTACAGCGACATGCCCCTGGTCAAAAAACTCCGCATTGGACGTTTAAGATGGCTAGGACATGTAGAACGAATGGACACCAATACTCCGGCTCGCAGAGTCTTCGATTCCCAGCCAGACGTCGGACGCAGTAGAGGAAGACCTCGCCTTAAGTGGCGCGCACAAGTGGAAACCGACCTCAACCAACTTGGAGTGCGCAACTGGAGGCAGTTAGCTAAGGACCGGGCTAATTGGAGAGGCATGTTGGTTGAGGCCCAGGTTCATTCCGGACTGTAGCGCCACTTAACTAACTAACTAACTAACATAAAACGAAGAATTCCTCTAGCCAACAGCTCATCGGGCTTATAATGCAATTTAGTAGGAAAGTCTTTACTTAAACTTCTAAGGAAGTCCTAAATAAGACTCTGATCATCGCAATTCTGCTCAACGGCGCCGAAGCAAGAATCATAATCAAAAGCTGATGAAGAAATCCTTGGTCGTTTTGAGTGAAAAATTCTACTGAAAATATTCGGTCTCGTTTGGTTGACGGGCTGTGGAGACGATGTTTTATCCAAGAGCTTTAAGAACTGTACAGCGACAGAGGTTTGATTTCTGGATTATAATTTTAAGATGTCTAGGAAATTTGGAATGAATGTACACCAATACTGCGGTCTGCAGAGTCTTCGATTTCTAGCTAAATGTCAGAAGAATTAGAGGAAGAAATCTACTTTAGTAATGCACACAAGTATAAATCGAAAGGTCCGGGAGATTTGGAGACGCGCCACTAAACTTTTTGCACCAATAAAGCAATAAAGCATTATGGGTGTCATATCCAGTCAATTCTGGACCTATTCAAAATTTCAAAAATTAGGCTGAGAAACAGCAAATAAGCACAAATATAGAGGAAGCTGTATATTCTTAGAGGAAACTGTATACTATTAAAGGAAACTGTCTTTTCGATCGACACCCAAAAATATGAGACCCCTTAACAACTGGTATACGAATATCTGAAGAAAACATTGCACGAGTGGGTTTTTGGGGCTCATTTGCAATGGTTTTTGCAGACACTTTTTGAACAAGGAAGAGAGGAACTAACGTCCACTATCTTCTCTGTTCTTGGTCATTCCAATTGAAGAAGAGTCTAAGCCATTGACAATCTAATTGATCCGTACAGAATCATCGATTATCTTGTCCGCCTAGTAGGTCCGAGCTATCTGGTAGAAAAATTAAATGGACCCTTCTTTGGTTTTTTTTTTTTTAAATTCTGACCTGCCTAAGCAGTAATATACACATCGACCTAAAAGATCTATTGTGCTGTCAGATGGTTTTTAGGTTAGTAGCGCTTCTACTTTCCTAATGTAGCTGATAATACTTTCAGCCGAAGATTTCCTCAGTTCTTCGGGACTTAAAGATTCCCTGAAGAAAGATTCCCTTCTCATACCGTAAAGGGCCGGGCATTCACATATGATATGCTCGGCTGTTTCGTCTTCTTCTAGACATAGTCTGCACTCCGGTGAGTCGACTAGACGCATTTTGTTTAGGTGATATCGCAGCCCGTGATGACCAGTTAGGTAGCCTACTAAGTTTTTGATATCGTGCCTGCGAAGATTTAGTACCTTATTGGCATCTGATTTGAAGGGCTGAATAGCTCTTTTGGCCTGTCTTAGGCCTGGGATGTTTCCCCAGTATGAAACAAATTTGTTTTGTTCCCAGTTTTTTATGACCAGATTTATGGCTGATTTGGGGATTGCACAGAAGGGTTCAGGTCCAATGAAGGGGGTTTCCGAACCTTTTCTGGCTAGTTCATCAGCTTTTTCGTTCCCTTCAACTACCTAATGTCCGGGGACCCACCATAGTCTGGTTTTGTTCCTGGAACTGAGTGTTTGGAGGGAGTTGAAGCAGTGTAGTACTGATTTGGAGTCAATGATGTGTGAGCTAAGGTCTGTTATAGCTGCTTGACTGTCCGTGAATATATGTATGTTTGCGCCTTTAATACCTGAGTTGTGTATTAGGTTTGCGCATTCTTTTATGGCATGGAGCTCAGCTTGGAATACACTAGGGTTTTTTCCCATAGGTTTCTAGATGTTTTTATTTGGTCCATGTATACCAGCTCCTACCCCTGAGTCCATTTTAGAACCATCCGTATACCACTTTAGGCCATTTATGCAGTTTGGTGGGTTGTTGCTACACAATGCTTCTCTGGTTGTGATCTCCGTTGAGAATCTTTTGTCGAAGCATAGTGTCTTTGGTAAGCGGTCTGTAACCGCACAGATCATGTCAAGTTCTGGAAGTTCGGATAGAAGTTCAATTGGTTTTTATTTTTGCTTAAGTATGGACTAGGTTTGCCCATGAAGCTTCTTTAGCCTCACACTCTGACATAATTTATTGGTATGCCAGACTTAATTTAAGAAAGTAAAAAGTTTCCTTCCAAACGTAGTCCCAGTCAAAGTAAAAAATATTTGTTTGTGTATATTCAATCAAAAATACCAACATATGTGTGTACATACCCTTTTGCTGGGGAGTCGAAATATATTCCTCCAGTTCCTGATCACCACTGCCCTCATACTTTAACTGATAATCCGAACGTTTACGTAACGACATCATCAACGATTGCGTACGCGGCGGTACCTCGGGTGGTGCCGGCTCCGGAGGTGGCTCAGAACCAAACGCCTCCACTTCCGACTCACATTGCGCGTATTCGCGTAATTCCTTTTGGATTTGTTGCAATTTTTGTTTCTCACGCTCACTCCGACTGGCCCCCGATGTGGCCGCACTATTCGACGAGGTTGCACTACTCGACGAGGTCATACCGCTGACCCTATTCAACCGGTTGCTCTTAGAACGACTCGATCTCAACGAATTCAACCCGGCCATTGATCGTTCGTTTAAGGCCGCACTGGCTTGTAAATAAGCTGCAACAGCTGAATTTGTGGCATTCAACTCGACAGCGGCTTGCAAACGATCAAGCATCGCCGAACTACCGGAATACGGAAGACGATCACTGGGCTCCGGAAAGGTGGTTGCCGCCGCGTGAATGTCATACTTTAAACTAAACGGATTTCGGCTGCTAGCCGTGGCTAGTGATGTGCTATTTTTGGTATTGGCCGATGATAATCCTATCGCTGAATGTAGTGGTGAATTGAGATCAGTACTTTGATGGTGATACAATTGTTGGTGGTTTTGTTGTTGTTGGTGTTGCAGTGCTGATGCTGTAGGATATTCGGTGAGAAGGGATTCCTTTACCCCCTCGTTATCACAGTCAGATGCATAGCGATCCATGTCTATAAAAGAAAGAAAAGGGAGTTTAGGTTTTCATTGTTAAATGTTCTTCACGAGAAAATGATACACAATTTGAATGTGCGATACAAATTAGATACAAATTAAATTACAAATAATTAAAAAACCCTCAAAAGTTCAAGACGGGTACATTTTAATATAATATATTTGATAACCTGCAGTAAATGACGGCGTTCCTGTTGAGCTATATACAGGAGGATGACTGAAGATTCAACTCATTATCAATATTTATGCTGGAAGAATGAAAACTTATCATCGTTTGAAAGTTTACAAAAGAGAAACTCCTTTATTTTGCATTAATTTCAGATACAATAGAGTCTCCCCAAAAATACAAGGAATTTCAAACCGAAACTTTTTGAAGGATATTCGATTTCTAAAACAGTATTTGCACTAGATGTAAGGTTAATTATGTAAAGCAAGCATATAGATGACAAAGCAACAGGGTTTATATGAAAAAAAGGATACTCTCAGACCTCGTCGTAGCTTCAAGTAATAAACACAATGTGATATAGTGAAAATCCAAGCTTGTGATTAGTAAGAAAGAATGGCCAGAGAAATTATTACAGATGAAACTCAAATTTCAATATGATAACCCCATGACACAGGTTTATTACAGCGATAGACGATACGACTAAAGCGCCAAGAAAAAAAAACTATAAAAATTGCAAACCAACTCCAAATTTTTCAAGTCCAAACGAGTGATTAAAACTGGGATGTAGACTGCCCCTATTAACCTGCTGGCACATATACTCACTTCCAAAATGAGACGCTACAGTCCTGTACCTGGGCCTCAACCAACATGCCTCTCTAATTAGCATTCGCCTTATACTTAACTGCCTCCAGTTGCACTCTTGAAGTTGGCGAGGTCTTCCTCTGCTGCGTCTGACGTCTGACTCTGCGAGGGGGAGTATTGAAGCCCATTCGTTCTACATATCCTAGCCGTCTTAAATGTCCATTGCGGAGTTTTTTTTGACCTGGGGTATTTTACTATACAGCTGGTATAACTTATAACGTAAACGGGAAAGAAGATTTTTTTAAAAATATTTCTTTTAAAACGACCGAGGATCCATCTGTTTTTGATATGTAAATTCTTCAGCTCCATAAAGCAGGACTGAGATGATCAGGGTCTTATATAAGACCACATTAGTAGTTCGAGTGAGGACTTCACTACTAAATTGCCTTCTTAGCAAGAAGAAACAGCGGTTGTGTTCGTTAAATGTTTGACAAGATGGTGTTATAGGATTTAATAGCGAAGCCGAGGTAAACAAAGTCCCGTACTACCTCAAAGTTATCTCTGTCAATGGTGACGTTCTCTCTAATTCGTCGATGTTGTGTGTCCTTTCGTTTTGACAGCATATACTTAGTATTTTAGTCTCATTTACTGCTAAACCCATTATTGCCGCTTCCTTCTCTATACTAGCAAACATGGCTATGACATCACATTGAGTCCTACCAATGATGTCAATATAGTAGGCGTATGCTAGTATTTGCACCGATTTTTGGAAAATTGGGCCTCTGGTGTTGGCTCGGGAGTTTTGCACAATCCTCTGAAGAATGAAATTGAAAAAGTCACATGACAGCGCATCGCCTTGCCTAAATCCTTTTTTGGTATCGAATGTGTCGGTGAGGTCGTTTCCGACCCTGATGGTGCAGCGAGAATTCTCCATCGTCATCCTACACAAACGGACGAGTTTGGACGGTATACCAAAACTAGACATGGCTCTGTATAGTTCGTCTCTATAAATGCTGTCGTATGCGGCTTTGCAATCGATAAACAGGTGGTAGGTATCGATTTGGATTTCTTGTTTTTTTTTCAGGATCTGCCGAAGTGTGAAAATTTGATCGATTGTGGACTTTTCTGGCCTAAAACTACACTGATAAGGGCCGATCAGGTTGTTGGTAAACGGTTTCAGGCGTTCACATATTACGGCAGATAGGATCTTGTAGGCGATGTTGAGCAGACTTATGCCTCTGTAATTGGCGCAGTTCAGAGGGTCTCCTTTTTTGTGGATCAGGCAAACGATGATGAGGTTCCATTATTCAGATATACTTTCATTCGACCAGATTTGGCTTATGAGTTGGTGGGTGTTACCTACCAAGGCCGTCATTGCCGGCAGCCTTTTTAAGCTTGAGTTTAGATATTGCTATCCTCACTTTACTTCGGTCAGGTGGTTGGCAGTTTTCGCTGTCGTTGCCAATGTTTAATGGTTTATTCTGCCTGGCAACGGGGTTTCTTGCTGGTGTCCGCGAGAAACCTAATATATCAGTTGCGGCTGATCTAATGGCTTGTTGGCATCGTTTCCATTGTTCTTCGACATTAGATGCTGACACAGTATTTCTGGTTTGTTGAGGCGTGGTGGATATCCGCATCCTTACCTTGGCTGCGTAGTGGTCCGAGTCGATGTTAGCCCCACGGAATGTTCGGGCATCCAAAATACTGGATGCGTGTCCCTTGTCTATAGCAATGTGATCAATTTGGTTTACTGTTCGTTGATCTGGAGACCACCATGTCCCCTTATGGTTATCGAGGTGAGGAAACCGTGTGCTGGCTATAGTGGCATTTCGTTCCGTAGCGAAGTCGATTAGCCTAAGTCCGTCACCAGACGTGTTGTCGTGTAGCCCATATTTTCCGACAGTACTGCTAAAGATGTCTTCTCTTCCTACCTTTGCGTTAAAACCTTCCAGCACTATTTTAACATCGTACTTTGGTAGTCGCTCTTAGGTTTTGTCGAGGAGCTCGTAGAAGAAATCCTTAGTTATATCATCTATTTCCTCCGTCGGAGCATGAGCGCATATAAGGCTTATGTTGGCGAATTTAGCCTTGATGCGGATTGTTACAATGCGTTCGCTAATGTCTGGGAAACATAAGACTTCTTGTCTGGCAATTATAACAAATCCGCATCCAAATAGTCGCTGTTTCTGCTCACTATAACACGGTCCATAGTAGATGTCACAGTTTTTCATCCTCTTTTTGCCCAGCCCATCCCATCGTATTTCCTGGATGGCAGTTATGTCTGTTTTGTAGCAGTTTAGGGCTTCCGCTAGTTTTTCGTCTGCACCTCTCCTGTTTAATGTTCTCACATTCCAGGTGCAGATACGACCGTCGTTGTCCTTTTTCGTTTAGCATGGTCGTCACAATAATATCAGTCCTCTCCGAAGCTATTGGTTGCTTCGTAACATAAGCTTTTTTCCATGGATGGGTAGTTAACCCAAAGCACAACCCCCAAATTGGAGGGCCAGGCCCTTGTTTTGACCCTAGGACAGCGGGCCGGAAATACCGATGTCAGTAGCCCATTTTGGGGTATGAGCGCTGCCGTTGACCCATTGAGGGCTCCTCTGCCACCAACTCTTTTCCAACACCCTCTTTTCCTCAATATTGGAAATACCTATAGACCTGGTGTTCAAATATGTCGAAGACGGTCATGTAGGGATTACACTACCAGGTCGATCAAACTGGAGCTGTAGGCGCCACCGTTGACTCCATCTAGGGAACTCCTCCGCTGCCGCCTGAGAGTGAGTGCCTTAGTTAGAGGACACTCCTCCCCCTTTCTCGTTGGCTGCCACCAACGACCTTCCACAGGGGTTTATTACCCCATCTTCAGTCGAGGTTCTAGGCACCCACCAGTCACCAGCGTGGAGGTGAGAGTAGGAGTTGATAGTGAGAGGCTAAAGTGAGAACGCTTTTGTTCTCATGTAGTCGCATCACTATCCTTTAACACCAACACCAGGGACAGATCTAATATATTAAATTCCCCTAAGACACCGGCCATCAATATCTACTATAGGTAAAGCGCTGCCGTTGGACTTTCGGATCATTCATCCTTATCTCTGTTCAAGTGGCCTGACTAACCCTTGAGATTCTTAATTGAACTGTTGTCCAAATATATGTTTAAGCTCGTTTAGGTTTTGCCCCTTTGTCATCCTAACTTGGCCTGTATACGACACCGCTGATTCCATCTAGCTAGTTCTTCCGCCTGCGTTTTGGGAAATAACTATATGCCTTAGTGTGAGGACACATCTCTCCCCGCTCTTTTTTATACCGATCTAGTGGCATATATGAAAAACAACCAAATGCAACCAATCCACAGTATTGTTAAAGAAATGTTTGCCTGGTGTTCGATGTCTAGCCAATGACAATAGTGGACATTCGCCGGTTCCATTTCTGCACCTGTGTTCGGCTGTTTTTTTTTTTTAAGTGTCTTGTAATGTTTTTGGTGATTGCCAACAATGGTGATCGCTCGTGAGCTATCAAAAGAACTCAGCCTTGCTAATCGATCAGCTTGTTTGTTACCATCAATCTCACAATGGGACCTGGAACTCACATCAGAGTGATTTTGTACCGACTTTTAATGGAGGGCAGATTATACTAGCATTGAAGTCCATCTATAGTGGTTGTCGGTTATGCTGATCTAATGGCTTTAATAGTTGCTTACTAGTAGCTGCGAACAAAAAAAAAACTATATATACCGTCTTCGAACTCCAAACATATGCACCATGCTAAAGCTGATTGCAGGGAGAAAGGGACACTTACTAAGCTAAATTCCGGAATCCAATTTATCCCTAACGCAGATCGGACAGAATAACGAGCTTCTTCTCTAAGTTGGGCCTAGGTACATATTAAACGTTTGGCAAGCTCCTCCGAAGACACCGCGTTTTAAAGGCAAAAGTGGATGGAAGACATCTCAAGGAATGCCAAAAAAAAAAAAAAACATTTAATCGTGCACATTTCAGAACGTTCAGTCAGCTTCTTATAGAATTCCTGCAATCCGCGGTAATTGACCTCAGTGGGCCGGATCACAACGAAAAATCGAAGGGAGGTAGGGGTAAAACGTGTCTCCACGCTCTGCCAAAAAAACAAGCTTTTTCTATAAGCTTGGCCAAGGAACATATTAAACGTTTCGCAAGCTCCTCCGAAGACACCGCGTTTCAAAGGCAAAGGTGGATGGAAGACATCTCGAGGAATGCCAGAAAAAAAAACATCTAATCGTGCACATTTCAGAACTTTCAGTCAGCTGCTTATAAAACTCCTGCAATCCGCGGTAATTGACCTCAGTGGGCCGGATCACAACGAAAAATTGAAGGAAGGTACAGGTCTACGTCTAACTTGCTCCAACTTCCTCTAAATTCTTCGCGATCACCTGGGTGTCAGAAAAACAAGCTTCTTCTATAAGCTTGGCCAAGGAACATATTAAATGTTTCGCAAGCTCTTCCTTACACACCGCATCCAAAAGGCAAAGGTCAATGTCTTACATCGAGAGAAATGCCAAAAAGAGAAATAAAATCGAATCCTACGCACTTCAGAACCGCTGACAAATCATCTAGTCAAATGCCGATAGAATAATGCTGGAATTCGGGGTAGTTGACCGCAGTGACCCGGATGAAAGAATCTTAACTGAAAAATAAAGGAAGTTAGAGGTAAAACTTGCCTCCAGCTTTCTACAAATCCTTCGCGATCACCCGGGTTCTGTACTCTTTTGCCGTGATCTAGATAAAGCACATAAAGGGGTTTGCCTGTGCAGACCAGAGGTCCAAAGATCTTTTAAAGATCAGAGAATTCAGGGTGGGGGAAGTTTGTCCAGGAGCAGAACTGGAGGTAGTGGTATTGGACCAAATATCTAACTGCTCTTATATTCGTGCTAACATTTCGGATGAGCCCTCCGACCGAAAGGAAATTCTGGACATTATCAGGTTCAGCAATCCGCTTATTTCAACCCATAATTGTCGAATTCACAAGGATGAAGAGTGTAAAGGTGATTACAGAAACGTCTGCATAATTGTGAGTAAAAAATTCCTGGCTCCTTTAGCTCCTGCTGCTATATCGGATCAGCTCCATCCTGCTGAACGTTTGCAGGTGAGACAAAACGCTTCCTGAGCCCCACACTAGCACTGAACCACCTTAACCGGATGTTTACATTAAGATTGAAAGTGAACCTATCCCGCAACACAGTTCTCAGTCAACTCTACCGGCGGTCGACCCTTAGTCGATGAACACGGAGATATAGAAAATTCCATTACTCCTGGGTACATACCCAGAACTCCATAGCACTCCTCTTTGAGGTTGACACTCAGTCAACAAATCTGGAGTTGAATAGTGCTATCAAAAGAGGACCTTCTAGCGGCCGATTCTGACAACGCCAACAACACAGTGGTAATACTCTGTGTAAACAGTACAGTAAACAGAACTTTTATCTAAATAAAAAGGACTTATTGAAAAATCTATAAACAAAAGAAAAATGATTTCAACTCACTTGCCAACTGTTGACTCTGGATTAGCAGCGACGCCAATAACTGCGTATCAAACGCCGAAGTTTGCTGATTATTTTGATACTCGTCCTCACTGCTACTATATCCGTGGCGGCTATGCCATTCCGCTGATCTCTGGCGACGCATTTGCTCACCACCAAAATAATACTCGCTTCCGCGTTTTCGTCCAATCGTTCCCGAATGACTCGACATCGCGAATGTTTCTGTTCTTCTTCTTCCAAGCAGTGACAATTCGGTTACGGTTAATTACGATTTGTCAGTCATGTTGTACACGAGACCTGAAATAGAAGAAAAAGCACAAAATTAGAATTACACTCAGTAGGCAAGTATATAAACAGGTAAACTCTATTTTCCGAAAAAAAGGACCTCATTTTTCTTTATGTAAGAATAATAAATCAAATCAATAAAGAAATAGGATAGACCAAAAAAAGAGGAACGGTAAAAGTTGTTTACACTAATTGTAATTTATTTTAGTCCTTTCGGTAAAACTGTTATTTTTATTTTCTCTCCCTGTCTGTGCATCTTTGTGTGAATGTTTGAGAACGGTGCGCAAAGCCCATTAACCCTACTTTTCTGTCGTCCTTACGGCCTTTCGGTTAGTTTAGCAAACAAAAATATACAAAAGGCCAACCAACACAAACAACGACGAAAAGGGTTCTCTCCATCATCCCTACACAAAAAAATGTGTCCCGTGTCATTTGTACCGCATTGCCGCTCTCACTAATGATACTAATTAAAGGTTATTACCTAATGGGGTTGCTGATGACCAAAGGGTAGAATTATACATTTTAGGTTGTTACTTGATTTACCTTTTGTATCGCATTCGTACGTACTTATCAATTGAATAGGGGTTACACAGTAATAGGGTTGGTCGAACTTTTCACCATTTGAATGAAAGAACACTCAGAGGTGGTTAATTGAAATTAGTTTATAGTTATGTGGGTTCCTAGATAAATAGCGAACATAACTGCTGAAACTTTAACCGACGTGATTTGGATTGATGTTGATGCGACCTTGGAAGTTGTTGTCTGTAATGTTCTACAATAAACCACAAAGTTAGGCATCTATATGCCTATGGGTATTATATGCCTTCGTCATTAATTTTAAATATTTTCAGACAACAATTTCGAAGGTCGCATCCTTGTCAATGTAGATCAACATTTATCTTCTTCATTTCTTGATGGTCCTGCGATAAACCATATTCACTCCATCACCTATGAAAATTCCCTACAAAGCAGAGGATCAAGTACTTAGAAATATATATATACCTCAGTAACTGTGTAAAATATGTATAAATGTTTTTTTTTTTTGCTGAACTTTAATGTCTAGCCTCATACCGAAGGCAAAATAAATAAAGATTGGGTGGAATCACTTAGTTCGATGAAAAAATGGTAAATATGTTATCAAAAGGATATTGTAGACAATTTCCATATGACAAAGGAATATGTGGATTATGTTTTAAAGTCTCTAAGGGCAGTGGCACTGTTCTTCAAATATTCAAACACAGTATGATAAAAAATTTTTTTGTTCAGGTTAGGTCTATGGAGATGATAATTCCCAGTCATATGTCACTCGGCTCTATGTAAACCCATTGAGATGAAATCGGATGGCTGCAATGTCCTTGTGAATTTTAAAAGGTTATTTCGGATAATTCCACCAAGTCTTGAAAGAAGTATGCTGCGCAGTGTTTTTCTTATTAAATATTAAGATATTCGTTCAATAATTATTAAAACAAAATTTCCATGTTAGTCTTTTGTCCTTCTAAATGATACATCTGTGCTCATGTGCCTTTTTTTATGTTAAAGAAGGTAGGTTTGGAATTACTTAGAGGGAATTATTCTTGTTTAAAGCCCTATTAAGGTTTGACAAAGTGAATATGAAACATGAGCTTATCTGTCAAGAGTCTTTATGAAATTAATCCTTAACAGAGGACACGGGGATTGCTTAGCTGATTCTAAAAAGGCTTTCGACACCGTATGGGAAGATAGACTTCAGACTGGGACCGCTTATTGTCTGTATGACTTATGAAAATGATGTTCGTTGTAATGCAACGTTGCTTTAGTTCGGTAAATATAAATATGTATATATATATATATATATATATATATATTAAATATAATATATAAATTCCAATAAATTTATAAATATTTATATCTTTCAAGTTCACAAGGCCAAATGTTCTAAGAAGAAATTAAATTAAATATCTGCCATAATGGCCCATACAGGGGCATCACTTAGTTAATACCTACCAGCTCCAACTCTCAGGCTTCCGTGACGACTGCTGAGTACCTACTACCTTGACTGAATATAGGGTCCCAATCCCTGTTAATCCCTGTTGGCCGCAGCAGATGATAGACGTGTTCTCACACTAATCGAGATGGAGTCAAAGCTGGAGTCTACAATCCCAATAAGGATGGACAAAGAGGAAGAACAACTATCGAAAGCGATAAGCTGCTTAAAAGCAGACATTACTACCATTCAGGAAATACGATGGGGTGGGCCCGGCAAAAAAAGAATGAAAGAGTGTGTCATCTAGGTACTATGGACCGGATTATAGTGAGTAGAAACAGCGACTATTCGGATGTGGATTTGTTATTAGTATCAAACTTAGACAAGAATTCTTATGTTTTAAAGACATTTGTGAGCGCATTGTAAAATCCACATGAAGGCCAAATTCCCCGACATAAGCCTTAATTGCACCTTAATCCGACGACGGATGAAAAATATGATATAGTGAAAGACTGCTTGTGCGAGCTCGTTGACAAAACTTATAAGAGACTTCCGAAGCACGATGTTAAAATGATGCTGGGAGATTTTGACGCGAATGTAGGACGAGAAGACATCCTCAGCAGTATTACCAGAAAACACAACCTACACGATACCACGTCTGGTAACTGACTCAGGCTAATTGACGTCACTGCGTAATGAAATACCACTACGAAACAAACGTTTTCTTCACCTCGATTTCCTTTAGGGAAGTGGTGGTGTCCAGATCAACGAACGCATCCAGTATTTTAGATGTCCGAACATTCCGAGAACCAAACAAAAACTTGTTGCATCCAAGGTATATCTACCCAATACGCCACAACAAATGCGTAATATTATGAAATATTATGTGGAATGTCGATGTGTAATCACAAGCTTTCGGTAATTCCTTTGCAAAACTCGTATCCCCTAACCCCAACATAAACAGCATACCACCAACATGTAATATCGACGAACTATGGCAACGATGTATTTAGATCAGCGCAACTGATCAGCGCAACGATATCTATAAGCCTAAGCTACAGGTGAAGTCGAGAGCTGCCATTGAGCTCTATAGGCAAAGATGAAAGGAAGAAGACCTGCTTTTCAGAAAGAAGACAAAAGAACGAGAAGAGGGCGCTATCGAGGACATAGAGATATGCCACTCCAGGAATATTGTTTCTAAGTGTTACGAAAGTGTAAAGCGTCAAAGCCAGGGATACAATGTGCGACAAAGCAAGGTGATGCACTGTCATGTGACTTCTTTAATCTCATTCCTAAGAGGATTGAGCAAAACTCCCAAGCCATCACCACAGGCAAAATCTTCTACAAATCTGGGTAACTAATAGTATACGACGACGATATTGATATCATTGGGCGGCCTCAACTTGATGTCATAGCCACGTTTTCTAGTATAGAGAAGGAAGTGCTAAAAATGTTTTTTAGCCGTATATGAGGGTAAGACCAAGCATATGCTGTCAACATGAAAGGACACACAAAATCGACAAATTGGACCGAACGTCGTCTTTGACAGATATATATATTTTTGAGGTAGTACCGGAAGTTGCCTACCTCAGCTCCTATATTAACATTGACAACGACATCTCGTCAGAAGTCAAACGAAGAATTACTCTTGCCAATCGCAATTTCTTCGCTCTTAGAAGGCAATTTATTAATAAAGCCTTCACTCGAACTACTAAGGAGACTCCAGTCCTTCCCTACGGCGCCGAAATATGGATCTGACCAAAAGATAATATTGTCGAGGTAGACCGTAGTCCCGTACTATGTCAAACTAATGACGTATGTCAAACGTTGCGCTAAAATAATTTAAAAAAATCTCCTGTCCCATTTGTCTTGAGTAGCTATGGAGACGAAGACGAGCTTTTTAGAGACATAGGCGTAGTCACAAAACTGCGTAATGCCCGTTTAAAATGACTAGGACTTTTAAAGAAAAATTCTGGCTCGCAGAATATGGAACTCCCAGGCATACGAAAGACACAGAGAATAAGACCTCAGCGTAGTCACAAAACTGCGCCATGTCCGTTTAAAATGACTAGGACTTTTAAATAGAAGGGATGCCAATATTCTTGCTCGCAGAGTATGGAACTCCCAGCCATACAAAAGGCAGAGTAGAATAAGACCTCAGCTTAAGTTACCCGCCCTGGGATATCAACAAACCCCTTTATTACATGAAAGACCTTTGCATTCCCAAAAGTCCCAGTATGGTGTGGACACAGCTGAAGGTTGGCATTGATTCTTTGATGAAAATGAGGTCGCAGTAAATTTAGGGCTGTATATGATCAATGATCATTTCGGACTTGATGAATATAACATATGAATGCCTAACACCTCACACCTCAGCCGACCAAAACACCTCATCTCAAAAAGGTTCGACTTGAGTGGCCAGCCCGCTCCTCCGATTTTGGTATGGGGAGGCGACTCAGATAATGACAGATTGACTTTAATCCGGTTACTGATCGCCTGATTGTGATCAGAGCATCGTTTTGATGTACCAGAACCAAGTGCACAAGAAACTACTAACGAGACAAAAGATAGGCTTGAGAGCGGGTTCGACTACAATTTAAAAATGTTACTTGTGGATTTTAACGCCCAAAATGGAAAACATTTTCGGAAAGTTTTGTTTTTAGTGAGTTTAGATACTTTACAAAACGAGGACAGATAATGGCTTCGGACTAGCCGACTTTGCATCAACATTTGTAAGATTTTGAAAATAGTACAAGGTTTCCATTCGTAAGCGAGCAAATGCTTATAAAGTGTACAATCATCATTACACCGAATTTTGTAAGAAATAAAGCGCCAGGATGCCAGTCAAATACTTCATTTCGTAAACCAGAACAACTCTAAACTGCAACGCATCCGAAACTCAAGCATCAGAAACCCTTTTATTTGTCTAAACTGACTGTATGGGCTTCGATCTCGATGTCGGCGTGATTAATTATCGGCCTTTTTTCTGATAAGGCATGAGCAGTTATTAAGATTTCAGAGCGTTTTATCAAGATGTCGTCTATCATCTGCAGATGCCATGTAATCTTCAAAAAAACAAAGAGCGATAATTCCTCAACTCTCCTTATGTTGCCTAAACCAACTTGAAGAGCGCAACTGGATGTAGTTAGCTAAGGACTGGGCTAATTAGAGAGGCTTGTCGGTTGATGATGCCTTGGTTCACCCCAAACTGTTGCACCTTTTATGTTTTGTAATAATCTGTAGCTCTTAGTAAGTTTGCTGTTTCAAATTTTCGGCCAGATTCATTTTTATATTGCTATGGGTACTTGTGTCACTTCATCTAGCTATTGTTACTTTTTTTGTGTCCCCTTTTTTTTTTGTTGGGTTTATAGCTACACCTTGTTGTCGAATAAGTTATTTATTACAGTAAAACCCGCTTAAGAGAAACAGCAAAATGTCACAGTCTTTTTTTCACTTAAACGGACCCCGCTTAAGTGAAAAAACATTTGACTTAAGCGGAGTCCGGATAAGTGAAAGCAATATGTCACTTAAGCGGGTTTAAAAATTCCATTAAGCGTAAATTTAAAGCTCAAAATTTGTTTACAAAACGAAAATAGACGCAAATTTTGTGACATTTCAGAAATTCAAATGTCATTTTCGAGAAAAAAGAAGTAAAAGCGTTCAGCTATTTTTTTGTTCCGTTCGATTCAATAGTTTGTTTTCACTTAAAAGAGTTTTTTTTTTTAATGAAAAATATAAATATTTCACTTAAGCGGAGTGTTTTATAGGTAGTTATGCCAAGTTTCCCCTCTGGAAATTCATATCTTGATCTTTGCATCGCGGACGCTCGATTGCAAATTGAAACGGTCCATAATAATAAAATTTCTTTATTGCCGTATGATAGCAACCATAATGCAATAGTAATGCAGATGAAGTTTGTTGACGACTCTGCGTTTAGATTCGCTACGTGGCACGATGTCCCTAAATAAAATTTTAGGAAGACTGATTGGTGCCGATTTCAGCGTTGCGCCACCAGAAAATATAGGAATTGCCCTTCCTCTTCTAGTATTCCTAGCAATAGGAATCTTTCCAACGAGGAGTGTGATTCCTATATCGGGAACATAAACACGGTGGTATTACAAGCTATGGAGTCGTCAATTCCGAAAATTAAATCGAAAAATAGCATTGAATGTTATCTAAACCGTGACATTAAGACCCTACAGACACACAAAAGCTTTTTGATCACTCAGATAAATCGTATACAACGTCAATTTCTAAATCAATCGCACAATGCGGAGCTACAAAGATTAAAATCCCTTCTGAGGAATGTGAAGTCTCTGTTAAGCCAGCAGTTTAAGAATAGTGTCAACGATTACTGGAAAAAACGTGCTGAAAGCTTATTAAAATCAGACGGCAGGAACATGTTTCCAAAAATAAATAAAATGTTTAAACCACGTAACGTTGTCAAAATTCCTAAACTGAAGGTACCACTGTCTTCTCAGATGCATCTATCCCAGTTAGGGATTAATATATCAGGTTATCCCATCATCAATAACCACTATATTATAGATAGTGGAGCAGACAAGCTAAAAGTAATTGGGTCTCATTTTGAGGCGGTTCACGCCAGGGAACTTCCCAGCTCCAAATCGGTCGAAGTAAGAGATGAACTATGGAGATTTCACAATAGCGAGATCCCTACTTTATTGACATTTTCTGAGTGGTTAAAAGCTGACGAACTGACAGATGAACAGACTTACAATTACTTCACGACCCTCGACGACTTGACTGACATATTTAGGAAACTAAACACTAAAAGATCAAGTGGTTTGGATAACATCCCAAACATCGTGCTTAAGCATATACCAATTGATATCATACGGCAATACTGCGTTATCTTTAACAATCTGCTAAATAACTACTACTTCCCTAGTTGCTGGAAAATATCAAAGGTGTTTCCAATAATTAAGAAAAAGAAGGATCCTTCTGATCCTTCTAACTTTAGGCCTATAAGTCTCCTGCCTAATATCGGGAAGATTTTTGAGGTAGTTATTAATAAATCTATTTTGTTCGTTTGTAATGAAAAGGAGATTATACCGCGGAATCAATTGGGGTTCAAAAGAAATCACTTGGCAGTGCATGCTATTACAAAATTGATTTCGGATGTTAATTGGAATCTCAACGCCAAAAGATGTACTGCTGCCTGCCTAGTGGATATCGAAAAAGCCTTTGACACGGTTTGGATTGACGGATTAATTTACAAACTTATTCGATATGAATTTCCATCTAATCTTACAAAGATGATAGCATCCATGCTATACGGAAAGAAATTTGTTGTAACAGATAGAGAATACACGACAGCTGAAGTTTTTAATGTTCATAATGGTCTACTTCAAGGCACAGTAACTGCTCCACAGCTCTTCAATATCTACATTTCTGATATACTTAGGGAACTCGATAATTCATTGGCATTTGCCGACGACGCTACACTGTATGCAAGCGGCTCAAAAATTGAAGACATTCAAATCCAACTTCAAAGCAAGTTTGATAGGTTTCAAGCTTTCTGCTCCGAATGGAAGCTTAAAATAAACTATACGAAATGTGAAACCATACTGTTCCGCACCCCAATAAGACGCGGTAATTCAGATTTGAGACGCAACTGGAGAAATCTCAAAATAACGAGTTCAAATGGTCTTCGGATCGAGTCGAGGACCGTGGTAAAATATTTAGGTGTTCATTTGGACAAGTTTTTGTATTACAATGAACACATAAATATTCAATTAGACAAGGCAAGAGCGGCATTCATGTCGCTAAAAAGCCTGTTTTATTCCAACTATCTTAGATCCGATGTGAAGATAATTTGTTACCAAGCATTCGTTCGTCCAATTCTGACTTATGCGAGTCCAGTGTGGTGGAACATTAACCCATCGTATATGGAAAAACTTCGAGTGTTCGAGCGCAAATGTCTTAGAGCCTGCACACAGATGTATAGGAGTGCACATTCCGATTATAGGCATTATGTCTCAAACAAAAGACTTCTGGATGCTTCCGGTGTGTCCAGAACTGACAATGTCATTCTAGATCTTATAAGGAATCACTTTGTTCGTTCGGCAAGTGTTAGCGAAAACGAATTAATCTCTGGATTATTCTATCCGAATCCTGGGTATTTCAGAAATGCCTTGGAAAGTGGATACATTCCGCCAGAAACATTTCTGTTTCTGGATGCATATGGCTACCTATCGGATTCAACGAACGTTCCAATAATATACCATGCTGCAAGGAGAGCAACAGATAAAAGGATCCTTTATGAGCCTTTTGAGTCGGGGGACGGGAATACTGATCAAATTAGATTCTGCATTAGCATACCTGAAAGCGACAGAAGTAACACTAACAGGTTAAATAGAGACCGATACTGGTGGCTAGACTGGGCTGAAGCCGATACTTAGGTTAAGTAAAACTAGGCCCTGACATGTGATCTCTGATCTAACGATGACTTGTTAGTCGATGGAATAGAGATCACATGACAGGGCCTAGATAGATTTAGATAGGTTTAGATAGGTTAAGTTAGTCTTGTAGGTTTTAGTTTTATATAAAAAAAAAGTTGCGACTGTCTTCTAATAGGTTTTGATTCACATTTTCCTATTTTCAAAAAAAAAAAAATATATAGTACATGACAATAATACAAAAATTCACAAAAAATATAAAAATTGAATTAAACAAACAAATTATATATCATGTAATGCGAACCATAATGGTCTTTTACTTTGGCAAAATTTAAAAATGTCTAGTCTTTAAGTTTATTTAGGCTATTAATTAATATTAAAGAAATTGTTTAAAAAAAAAATTGTTCGACAAATACTTGGGTATGAAAAAAGTGTTTCAGATAAGCGGGTTTTTCTCTCAAGCGGGTTTCTCTTAAATGGGTTTTACTGTATTATTATATTATAAATATTTTGTCATGGAATACAAACTTATTGGACCTTGTAATGATTGCACAAGGTCATAACTCATAAGGTCTTCAGGTCCTTAAGGCAGAGCTTGATAATGAGAAAATTTACTGTATTGGATACCAGAGACTATAAAGCTGCTTGACCCTCTTGTAATAGCATACGTCCTCTTGTTATAATCCAATAGTAAAAGGGACTTTAAACGCTGAAAACTATTTCGCTACTAAAATATTGAATTTGACAATTCGAAGACGAAATATTAATATTTTGACAGTAAACTCATGTGCCTACTCTGATTTCCATTCTTTTCTGTTGATCACTCTTTGTTTGGCTTTTTATTAAGAGTTTGACGAAGTTTTGTCCTTTTTTTGTTATTTTCTTATGGCGGAGCAGGTAAATGGTAAATGCCTTGAGCTAGAAGTTCCTTCACATACCAATGATGATAAGTGATAACCCTCTACCCTTTGGAAAAGTCAGAAAAACTTCTAAAGTTAACACAGTCATGAGAAGTTTCTCGACTTTATTTTCAGGAATCGGCGTTGAGTTGAATTACATAGTTTATGTAATTCAGCAATTGAAGCTGTGGAAGCTAAGATCCAGCAAGTTAGAGCTCCTGATTCTTAAAAATCTCTGGATCGACGAGACATAATGGTCGTGTGGTCAATGTTATCTCGAAATAGCAAATCATTAAGAGTTATCCTTCAGTTGGAATATTTTTTTAACTAATAAGGAAATCAACCCCATATACCTTACAATATATAAGCCAATAGGTCAAGTGTCCAAAGGATATGCTAACAATGAAAGTTACCAACAATGACAAATAGCTTGACACTGTCCATAAATTCCAGCCTTATGTTTAATTTCCAAGAAAATAATTCATTCCATTTACGAATCCCTTTAACTCGACGTAGGTCAATGTCTTGCTAAGAATAATCTTCAAGCCTGATAAATCCCTACCCATAGATTTGCTTGGTTGATGAATGGTAAACCTACTAAAAGGACACCACACTAACATTGCCATTCCTTTGGATGTCATATTACCAACAAAAATACCCTACCTACCTACGGAATGGAAATTTGTTTACGAATCACCTTCCATACAAGACTTACAATAGATACCCCTCGAAGAATTTATTGTGTTTATCAGTACAAAGGCTGTACCAAGCACGAATTATTTTAATGTATGTGAGTACTATCCATGCTATACAGAGAAGGATGTTTTGCAATGAAAACGTCCTCTGAATGTGAACAAAAACAATTTAATCGAATCACAAGCCATCCTTCAGTCACTTAACATTCTGAATCCCTCTCTCTGGTAATTGACATAAAAGCCTCGTACTGTTGGTGGGATAAATATCATTGTCCGCACTTCAGCCCTCAGAACTACAGTGCAGCCTATTTTAATGGGAAAATGTGTATTACATGGATATTTCCCACATGTCCTTTAGGTTCTAATTTGTATCGAGTTACGCACACGTGAGGTGCTATCAAAGGATATATATACCCACGATGCTTCCTTAGTTCACCTATCACCTCGATTCGACACACGCATAGATGACACCAACGACTCCAACGCAAAGACCTGCAACAAGCACACTCTCTGATGTGACACTCAAGACTTTAAGCATCACAAGGAGGTGATAAATCAGGATCACTATCGCCGCAGTGACAGATTTCCAATTTTGCCATTTTTGCCCTCTCCAAGGTGCCTTAAAACTTATGCATTCACACGTTACATCAGCCGGAAGGTGATGTGCTCCTGGTGTTATATGGCAGTGGGCGAACGCCCATTGATGTATATGCCACAAAGCCATATAGCCGGGTTGTGCATGGAAGTCTTGAGTTGGCAGGATGAAAATGTTTTACTTACCCGATTGATTTATTGCACTCAGCTGTGTGACCTATATATTGTAGCAACAGAACAGATCCATGTCGATGTCGTATACAGAACGGGGGGTACGGGGGCTGGACTAGGTCTGTGGGAACTGGGACTGAATGCTTGCTTGTGAAATAATATCTGGATAAGGATTGATATTTATGTGACTATGTTCACCACACATCCAAAGTCGGTCGTTGGTTGGTTTGTGCGTTTTTGTTCTTGTTGTTGTTGTTTCTTTTGGGGGTGCAACCCATCCCTTCTGGAGCGAGAAAATGTGTAAAATTTAATTTACGATAAAGTTGTTGGCAGACTTATGGAAGCTCACCGGAGCAATAATGATTACCATAATGGGGCTACTAATAGTTGAGTAAATTCGATATTTTAAAGAGCTCTTGATTTAATTTGAGAATATTTATCAGCAATCATAGTTTTACAGATTAAAGTATGATGAGAGCCTTATTAAATTGAGAGACGCTTATAATTGAAATGAAATCAGAGCGGCTGCTCAGTTTGTACATTTTTAATGAAAGGCGGGCGATTTAATATCCTGAAAATATTGTATTATCTATGTGGGATATAAAAATTAATGTTTTGACGAGTTAAGAATAAAGCTGACAGTGGGCGAGCCAAGAGTAACGAAACCCACTTGGTTTTGGGGATGTCCTCTGAATATTTCTATTGGCCAAGTTTCGTCATCGATTTTTTTCTTCCACTGAATTTCTTGCTACTTGCAAGTTCGCAGGTGTTATACATATTTGTGTCACCTAAATCGTGCATTCTTGCAGACCTCCGCCAAAATAGATGACTAAGGAAAAAAATAGAAAAAAACGTATAGGCCGACAAAATGTGAAATAGACAGTCTAAAATAGAATATATAATATTGACATGCAGATGTCGAATATAAACGCCATAAATTTTCATTTTCGAGAAAAAAGAAGTAAAAGCGTTCAGCTATTTTTTTTTTGTTCTGTTCGATTCAATAGATTTTTCACTTAAAAGAGTTTTTTTTTAATGGAAAATATAAAAAATTACTGAAAATATGTTTCAGGTATCCGGGTTTTTCACTTAAGCGAGTTTCGCTTAAGCAGACTGTTTTATAGGTAATTGTTCGACAAATACTTGGGTATGCAAAAAGTATTTCAGATAAGCGGGTTTTTCTCTCAAGCGGGTTTCTCTTAACAGGGTTTTACTGTATTATTATATTATAAATATTTTGTCATGGAATACAAACTTATTGGACCTTTTAATGATTGCACAAGGTCATAAGCTCTTCGGTCTTTAAGGCAGAGCTTGATAATGAGAAAATTTACTGTATTGGATACCAGAGACTATATAGCTGCTTGACCCTCTTGTAATAGCATACGTCGTCTTGTTATAATCCAATAGTATAAGGGACTTTAAAGTTTAAACACTGAAAACTATTTGGCAACTAAAATATTGAATTTGACAATTCGAAAACGAAATATTAATATTTTGACAGTAAACTCATGTGCCTACTCTGATTTCCATTCTTTTCTATTGATTACTCTTTGTTTGGCTTTTTAATAAGAGTTTGACGACGGTTTGTCCTTGTTTTGTTATTTTCTATTGGAAACGCAAAGTAGGCGGAGCAGGTAAATGGTAAATGCCTTGAGCTAGAAGTTCCTTCACGTACCAATGATGATAAGTGATAACCCTCCGCCCTTTGGAAAAGTCAGAAAAACTTCAAAAGTTGACACAGTCATGAGAAGTTTCTCGAATTAGACAGTCTAAAATAGAATATATAATATTGACATGCAGATGTCGAATAAAAACGCCATAAAATTGAACTCCACCATCAGACCATCAAACCCCCATCAATAAGGGAGGAAGGGGATAAGATTGGTAGACGAAGTCATCTGGTTCCAAATACATCTACGTCTAGCTATAAAACTCCTGATCTTATCTCTATTCAATTTATCACAAAACATTTACTTCAAAGTACCAAAATGTTGAAGCCACAAAGTATAGCCCGTAGAATAGTTTGATCTTGGTAAGGCATTATGAATTATTTTTCGGATGATCTCCACGCTATATTTACCAGTTACTTATCACATCATACAATGTGCCTAGATTTTTCGGGAAGTTAGCAGGATGGCTATGCAGAAAATGAGCCTTGATGCTCATCTTGCAACCGAGCATTGTGAAGCTGATTTCTGGACAATTTCTGTTTAATTCTTCTTCTTAATTCCATCAAACACACCGGCCTTTAATTTTTCTAAAGAAGGGATAGGAAATCCAAAAAGTTAGCAAATTTTTTTTTCCGAAACGATGTTTTCGATGAAATTGCCAGGATAAACTAAAGGGGATTTTTTATAGGTATAGTTATCCTTCGATGGGGATAACTTTCAAACTAGCTGTCATACTATTGAAGTGTGTTCGACTTTTTTTCAGTATCATTAGGTATATTACTATCGAAAGACTTAAACCAGAACAAGGTTTACATATCGTAGAAATTTATTTCCAAAATTCACACTAAGTTCGCCAAACTTATGCAGTAAGTTTACGGTGCGCATAATCCTCCATCTGAGCAGCTACTCTGTTCGATAATATTAATCCAAATTGAACCCGTACCGTGCGTATAGGAAAAGCCATCGCCGATGTGGACATAAGTGTGAGAGATGACCCGAATTATTCAATTCGACGAAGTTCTCAACAACATGGAAAGATCTTGACCTATAAGATCCAACTAGCGCAAGAATTAAAGCCAGCGGACCATCAATTGAGTCGTGTGTTAGGAAAAAGGGCTGAGAATCAACTCGAAATTGAACCAGATTTTTATCGTCAAACATGGTTCTGGCCTGACGGGTATGTAAACAAGAAATATTGTGGCAAAAGTGAGCACAATCCTCATGGGACTCTTGAGACTTCGTTACATCCCAAAAAATCACTTTTTGGTGCGGTACACATGCCGAGGGAGTCATCGGCCCATTTCATTTGTCCTAAAATCCGAAAGCGGTGCCAACCTTGAATGGCAAATGCTATTCCTCATGGTAATTTGAAATCATTTCGAGAAGAAATGGTTCCCACAAGACGGCGCAACATTCCATACAGCGAGTGCTTGTTGAGCCAAATGTTTGGTGAACATATCATCTGAAGAAATGGACAGCAACAATTGATCACTTCAAAACCAACATTCGACGTACTATTAATGAAATAAGACCGGGTATGCTCAAAAAGGTGGTGCAAAATTGTATCGACAATTCATATGGCGCATTCGCAGAGGCCATATACCAGAAATTAATTTCAAACATCAAAAAATACAAATTTTTGGCGCAACAGGCTCGTTAGTACCCAGGGCCTAGCTTTCTCACAACCATTCATGTGTGCGTGTGTACTTCTTGCACGATGGCGGGACCTCCTGTATTATGCCGACTCCGAACGGCTAAGTTGAGATAAGCTATTCTTGACAATTGATACTACTCGGATGATTTGTCTGATCATCACGAGAGGAGGGCCAGTGAAAAATCATTTAGGTGTGCTACGGCTGGGAATCGAACCCAGACCTCCTGCGCGGCAGTTCATCGCACTAACCATCGCGCCACTGAGCCCTCATTTCAAACATTAAATGCCATTAAATTTGTGGGCTAATAAAGCCAAAAATTTGGTTATAACATTGAATTTGTTTTATTTATTAAAACAAATTCTAGTTAATTTCTTTTTACCCTCTCTCTCTGTTTAACACCTCCATAGTGTATTCATCTCATTCAAGATGAGTTGGACTGACATATTGACAATTACTTGGATACTTTTTGGCAATTCGCAAGCTCTTGGGTCTATGTGGGAGTTATATGCAACTACATTGATGTTGACTGTACGAATCACAAAACGCGTATGAGAGCCAAATGACATACAACCATAAACATTGTTCTACAGCTCAAACTCGATTAAAGCATTTTAATTATTTCTTACCCTGAAACTCAGTTCCCTCGCCTACAAAGCCAGTTTTATGCCTGTTGAACTCATCTCATTCTCTTACAATAACCAACTGCACGCTGTTCTCCCAAGCGTTCCATAGCAAAGTACTAACCACGACCAACCGACGCTGCTTGTTTTCGGTGATCAGACGATCTCCTTTTCGTTACATTTTTCGTTTCATAAATTCGAATTCATAACGTCCGAAAAGAATTTTCACTTCAAAAAGACAATCATACAAATATTCTCTTTTCATTGTAAGCACCTCACAAAATCTTACCAAAGCTTCACGCACCACCTATCGGAAAGACTCCCAAATATCGATAAAACCATCAAACATTCAAAACGCAATTTTAGCCAAAAGTACAGTTATACAACTGAATACATCATCAAATCTGAATACGCCATCCCACCCGAACCAGACTACATACCAATTTTCATATACATCTTGCAGCCTCTCTCGGACAATCTGTCCTTGTGGGTGTGAGTATTTACGTTAAAGGTGTTCCCGATAGCATCTCGTTTTAAAAATATTGTCATATGAAAAACACCCTCCTTTGTGAAGGCAGCACTCAAATTCCAAAAATACATCTTCATTATCACTAATCACATACACGTCGAAAATCTACCTGTTTGGATTCAAGCTTCAATTACAAACTCCATACGTCAGACACACACCTTCGATAAAGCTGTCATTTTAACATTCAGAGGGAAATAATAATTTTAGCCACCTACAAGTTACGAAATGTCGCATCCATATATCTAGCAACTTTCGTTGGATATCTTACAATAATGGATATTGCTTTTCTGGACTCACCGATTAGTGTCATAAATTGGGCTTACTCACACACAATCTCATGTACCTTAATTTACTTATTGACAGACACCTCACTTTCTTGGCGCACAAACTTCCTTTCTCCAACCAAAATGCCAACACGAAGCCATCCGTTTACACACGATCAAACAGCCGCCACTATGGAAAAAATGCATGCAAAAACAAGACAAAAGTAGATTTTTTAAATTAAAACTAAAATCTTGAAATTAAAAAGTGTACAAAACGGTAGCCTAATTCCCAGAGATTATCAACCTGTATAGTTATTATTGTTATTGCAACTAACATGGCCACAGGACTAGTTCAAAGTCAGAGGAAACGAGAGCATTAATTTTTAGAATCATGAAAGAAAAAAATAGTTAGTTTCAATTAATTTTTTTTTTTTAATATTTTGCAAAATTTAAATAAATTTTTTGCATGAAAAAAAAATTAGATGCAGGTTTTGATTAATTTCATGCCAAAAAATTTTGTTTTAATATTTTTTGTGATTTAATTAAAAAAAATTCAATTAAAATCTATTTTTTTAATTTTTAGTTCTTTCTTTCTTAATCATTCTTATAGTATCTATTCCGATAAATTCCGTTGTGTTGTCTGTGTAGAATTATGAAAAACCATTAAGCTTCATATTGAAAAAAATGGCTGCAGGTTTTTGCAGGCTTAATTGTTATTGGTGTTCGAAAATATTTAGGCTTTTTCTTAAAAAAATAAACAGTTTAATAGTAATGAAAATGTGTTTTGAATTTGGATTTCAAGCTAAATTCGATTTTTTAGAAAAATATTTGCTAGATAAGGTTGTTGTGAGAAATTTAAGCTCGAAGAGTATAAAACCAAATATCTATGGTGTTTAAAATTTGTTTTAAAATTAGAATAATGAAATGCGTATTTATTCCCTATCCCATAGGGGTATATTAGTTTTGATACATAGTTTGTAACATAGAGAGATAATTTAGCTACATATATCTCAAAGTATATGGATCGACTCAGAATCGATAGCTGAGTTGATTTAGCCATGTCTGTCCGTCCGTTCATCACCAGTTTTTGGGCCTTAAATTTTGAGCTAGAATGATGAAATTTGGTACACGTGCTCTTTGTTGCCCCCAGCAGAACAAGTGTAACCATTTTTGAAATCCGCCAACTGCCACGCCCTATTTTTAAAAAAAACGTAGTTTTTAGCCAAACCGTAGGGAATTTTAAAAAAAGTGTCTGAGCAGCATATTTAGAGAATCGTAAAATCTACATTTCGCCAATAAAAAGTTTTTTTGCCTCGCTCACTTTTTGGGGACGTTTTTGTAAAAAATCTTTTTCGGTCAAATTTTCAAATATTCGAAAAAACTTTAATAAAATTAATATGAACATTTCGTTCTTAGACCATTTTAACCCACGCCCACTTTTTGGGGGCTTTTTCTTACAAAAACCATTTGTATGCCCTATCCCATGGCATATGCAATAGTACGTTGTTTATTGTCGAACCATAAAAGATTTTGATAAACCTTCTAAACAATATGTTGTGACAACGTCACTTTCAATACTTTATGGCCATAAATACCACATTTTGGTGATATTAATTTTAAGGATGGGATAGGATAGGGTATTAAACGATCCGCACAGCGGATTGTAGCCTTCTCATATGTTTCATTTTTCATTTGGGTGTCATCTTTAAATTATTATACCCTATCCCATAGGGGTATATTAGTTTTAATACGTAGTTTGTAACACAGAGAAATAGGTAAATATTTTTGAAATCCGCCCTCTGCCACGCCCCTTTTTTTATAAAAACGTAGGTTTTGGCTAAAATGTAAGGAATTTTGAAAAAGTTTCTGAACAACATATTTAGATAATCTTAATATCTATATTTCGATAATATAAAGGTTTTTTTTAGCACGCCCACTTTTTAGGGGCGTTTTCAGTAAAATACTTTTTCCGGCCAAATTTTAAATTTTGTCGAAAAAAATTTCGATGCAGAATCATTTGTAATATTAATATGAACATTTTTATACATTACTCCATAACATATGCAGGAGGAAAAAACTTTGTCTTTTGTAGAGCCGTAAAAGCAGTCTGAACAATTTGTTGTCAATTCCATTTTCTGTATTTAATCCACATCGTGTTTTAAGCCATGTCCACTTTTTGGAGATTTTAGTTTTACAGATAGGATGGGATTGGGTATTCAACGATCCGCACAGCGGATTGTAGCCTTCTCATATGTTTATTTATTAATTGGATTATTTTAGATTCGAATTATAATTAACAGCTTCATATAAATAAATGGCAACTTTAAAAACAGAAAGATATCATAAAAGCGAGTATTGCAAGAAACATTCAAAAACCAACTAGTTGATGTATCTACCAAAGCCCAGTAACACGAATGATGGTAATGCGAACCGTAGGTTTGTTATTTTTAATAATCCACAACTTTCTGCAGAAGTAACAGGCGTGCACAAAATATAAATACATGGATCAACCGTGACTGAAAATGCAATTTAACCAATTGGACAGCTTTCTGAAGAAGCACCAAATAAGCATTTCAGACTCTACCTCCTTAATTACTCAAGAAAACGGTACAGGAAAAATTGTAATGAAGATATTAATAATCGCTTATTACTTGTAAGAAGCCTAAGGCATCTTCCTATTATTAACCCAAAATCTAATTTTTGGAAGAAGCAATCGAAATACTCCTACTCCGATTCCATCTCCATTAGTCAATGAATTTTTAGAAATTGAAACCAATGACTCTGAAGAATACGATCATAATAATTTCGCAAGTCTTGTTCAGAGTCTATCTCAGAATAAAACTTTATCAAACAGAAATCTTAAAATTGTCAAATAAACTTTATTCTAAAGAGATGTTTTTTTTAATAAGAACAACGATGAAATACATTTTAAATGCCATAAAATTTCATTTTAGATGAATATCTAACCATTGAACCAAACAAAATAATTTTGTCTCGTTTTTCTCCAGAGTGAGCCGTCCAAAAAGAAGTTTCAAACAAACAAAATAAACCAACAGTACGCGATCACCGACATCAATCATCGTAGTTTGCAGTTAGTACTTGGATGGGGGACCGGTTGGGAATATCGGTGTTGTTCGCAAATCTGATACTTTTTCGTTTCATAAAAACCAATTCACACCGTCCGAAAAGATGTTCCACTTCAAAAAGAAGTTTCACTTCAAAAAATGTTCTATGCCTCTAATAAAAATACACTTTATAACTGTAACTTTATTAGTAAAGGTATTTAAAATAATTGCAAATCAAAACTACTATGAGGTGCATACCCTATCTTAACAAACAGCAAATAATATAAAATAATTTGAATTTAATGGATACGTGCAGTACAAAAAGGACATCAAGAGAATTGTTATAACAATTACATAGTTAAACAACACCCGTGAGTCTAATAATAAAATTCACCTGTGTTCATTTTTATTACAAAATATTAATCAAAATCCATTGACATTGCCTGATTTTTATTTATTGTTAGCAGACTTTTTTTTTAAACCAAATGACAACACATAAATGAATGTGTATATATGTATATCGAAGGGAAAAAAACATCGTTTCAACTCCCTCCTACAACCCTGTTGTGTGCGTTATAAAGAGGTGTCCTTGCAACTATGCTAATTGGATGCACATTTTCCGGGTGATTGCAGCTATAATAGTACCTTTTAATAGGAGCAACCCTCTTCAAACTACCCTTGGGGTTGGTACCTACGTTCAGGTACATAATTTATTTACCTTTGAATAAATTCACCGCGATATAATTATTATGCAAACAGTCTGAATCTTTAACTCTTAAAGTGGTAACATTTAACAAAGCTTATGTCTATGGTGCAATGACTTAATAAATGGCTAAGACGTGCAATTTGCGTGTGTCGAACTAATGGTACTTGTAAGGTTTACGGGGGATTTATGTTCACATGCAGTAGCTGTCTAACAAGCTACAACATCAAAAAAGAGGGCGCGTTATTACCTCAGAAATTATACTAGGTGGGCCAAAATAATTGGTTTGGCTCTCATTTTTTTTAAAAATGAAAAACTTTGATTCTGTTTTTGGATTATGTTTATTTGAACCATTAGAATTTTATTGGTCAAGTCGAGAAGATGATATCGACCAAATGGGCGCCGTCACAATTGATTGCCATACGGGCTCGTTTTATGACATTTTTCATCACTTCGGCGATAACTTCAGGCGACAGATTCTAGCACTCGTGTCGAATGTTGTCCTTGAGGGCTTCTAGGGTCTCAGGCTTGTTCACGTAAACACGGGACTGCAAAAAACTTCACAAAAAAAGTCTGGAACGGTTAAATCGTACGATCTTGCGGGCCAGTGCAAATCGCCAAAACGAGAAATGAGGCGACCAGGGAACGCCGCCTTGAGAATATCTGTTGTGGCTCGCGCAGTGTGTGCCATTGCTCCGTCCTGTTGGAGCCACATGTCCTCCAGTCCTAATTCGTCCAATTGCGGAGGAAAAAACTCGGTTAGCATGGCCCTGTAGCGCGCACCGTCCATTGTTGTCGTTTGACCAGCGGCGTTCTCGAAAAAAAAGCCCGGTGACTCCTCCAGCGTGAACAGCGCACCACGCAATAACTTTGAGCGGGTATAATGGCTTCTCGTGCATTACCCGTGGATTTTCGGTGCCCCAGAAGCGATAGTTTTGCTTGTTCACGTAGGTACCCCCTGAGGAGGAAATGAGCCTCATCGCTCATTATGATTTTGGTCGAAAAATCGTCCACTTCGTCCTCGAGATCGAGGATGGCTTGGGCGTAGGTTACACGCGTTTGGCGGTAGACAGGCAGCAGCTGATGCACGGACTGGACTTTGTACGGGAGCATGTGCAAGTCTTTGACCAAAATTCGCCTTAGGGACTACCGGCTGATGGTTAATTAGCACGGCGTCTGGTCGATGTTTCCGGCGACAGCTCAACATCCTCAGCAACAGCGGCGATATTCTCGGCATGACGGGCGCTCCGGGGCCGGCCACTCTTGGCAACATCTCTTGTGGTCCCATACTCTTCAAGGTTGGTGGCCAAACGGCTCAGTGTTTGCGCAGTCGGTGTCGGACGACCGGGGAATCGGCGACGGAATTCGCGCTGCACCAACACTACAGACGAAGTGTTACGCAAAAAAAATAGACACGATTATTCCGCGTTCTTGGGGAGTGTATCGCTCCATTGCTTTTTCACTTGTATTCTACATCTGGCTAGTCCACAAATGTCAAAACAGATTTGACATTGGCGGCCATTTGCAAAAATAAGAGCATTTTCCAATAGGGTGATCTCTATTAGCCCACCTTGTATTCGATGTTCATCTGTTGAATCTATGACTCTTAACTACCGGTCAGTTTGTGAATATTTTCAATTCTTAATGTTGTGATTAATTTCATCAATAAGGGTTTAGAATTTATATTTTCTTGTAAAATTACATTATTTATGGTTTTGAAAATCAAAATAGGCATTTCGAACCGAAATACTTGCATTCTCACAGAAGTTTCGTTTCATTGAACAATTTTTTCGGTGGTCCTTGATGTTATCATAATTTCCAACTCAGGGCCAGAAGAATTAAGAGCTTACGAAGTTTTGCAAAACTCTTGAACCCTTTTCGTCCATCGCTCAAGACAAAGTTCTTATAAGCCATTGCTCTATCACCAAGTGTTGGCTTTTTAACTTATTGTTAAAGGGCCTTCTAATAAGGACTTCCGAACTTTGACAGTTAATATCTAAACCCAGATTTTTGGGCTTCTCCATCATAGTGTTAGGTTTGATATTTTATATATTCCATGAAGCCAATACTTGCTATATTAATGGCAAGTAAAAAATTGCCTACGAAGGATAAATAAGCTATGACCTGCTCGGCGTAAATAGTAAATATTTGGATTTTTACTTGCTCCCAATAGAATAAGTATTGGTTAAGTGAAACAATCGAACTCGAGATTTTAATCAAACCGAACGTTACGATATGATGGAGATGTTCCAAATAGTGGGTATTGTGCTTCTGTCCGTCTGTCGCTCTGTTCAAATTTCATTTACGAGGTTTTAATTATTAATATACTGGTGGGCCAAACAGGACCAATAAATTTTAAACACGTATAAATCTGGTAACAATCATTTGTTTTAATTATTTAAGGGGACCCAAAAAAGTGGTTTTCACCATTCCGTCCGTCTAACCGTCTATGTCATTTTTTTTAAATTTTAGTCATCATATTAACCGTATTTTCATGAAAAAGGCTCTAACGATTTTGATTAAACTTTATATATACTATTTTCATATTGTCAAAGTGATGGATATTTCCGTTATTGGCCAAAACTTAAAAATCGAGTGGTAGGTGCACTACTGGGTTGTACGCAACTTTCTCATGAGTGAATTGGTTTTCCACTAGACTGCGTAATGTTTCTAGTTGCAGGCTCCGTATTTCGTCTCCAATATTAAACTCTAGCTATCTAATGTTTATGAGAATATTAGCATGAGTTTATTAACATGGACTTTGTCGTTGAATGATTTTAATTTTTTAGTTGGGCGCTTTATAGCTGCGCCATTTAGAGTTTTTTTTTTAAATCTTAGGTTATTTGACACTGACAGCTGTAAGTATCCTTGTAACAAAGTTGGGCGCAGTTCCACAGGTTGGCCATCAAGTGTTTTTTTTTTAAAATCTCAGATTATTTGACACTGACAGCTCGAAATCTTGACAGAAAGTCATTATCATACCTCAGAGGAAAGAAATGAGTCGCTTTACGCTTGAACAACATTGTCAAATATTGAAAACTTATTTCCAAATTTAGTGCGTTATTTTAAAAGAAGTTTTTGTCTAAATGAAGCACCTACCGCTCCTGCTGTACGCAGGCAAAAAGTTCATGTGACTGGTATGCTAGTCTCGTCGTACGGTGCACGCAGAATGTGTCTGCTGTAGCCGAGAGTGTAAGACCCAGTTCACGAACACCAACTCGCCATCGATCTCAACAGCTCAACATTAATTGACGCACTAGCCTTAGAAGAATTCTGCACAAAAATCTCGAATTATTCACTTAAAGGTTCCAATTCACCCAGCAATTGAAGGCACACGACCATCAGTTTCATTATCGCTTCGCAGTTGGGGCCTTAGAGTATCGATTAATGTTCTGATGAAGCCCGAAAATCATTTCTGGCGTTTCATCCTCATTATGGCCCAATAACTTGTTCGGCCTCCAAAACAGTGCATTTTAATTGGAACTTATGCTGGTATGTTGCTCTTGAATTTGTAGTGCCCCACAATAGGCAATTTACGTGGCTAATTGTGCAAAATAGAGAAAAGCATATTAGAGTCTTTGTCAGTGGTCTTGCACTTTAAAAATTCTCCACAATGTTGGTCTGGACATGCCCTATTGGCCCGAACGACGACATTGGACTGATGCAACACACAGCTTTGCCTTTATTTTCGGTGAGCACCTCTTCCGAGACTGTCGGCCACTGAACCGCGTTCTTCAAATTGCTAGACCAAACCCTTAATAATGAAGGCTGTTGAAAAATACCTTATTTTTTATATTATTGTTGGCGATATTTTCGCTGCGTCATAAAAATTGATCGTTAAAAAATCTGCCACTTACAAAAAACCGTAACGTGAACTTTTAGAGAAAAGGTTCTTGCTTATGCTATATTTTTTGCGATATCTGTTGACGCATAGGTCTTCATCATAACCTATCCCAGTTTAGATACATAGAATCGCTAGCTGAGTCGATTAAGCCATGTCGTTCTGTCCGTCCGATTTTAAGGCCTTACATTTTGAGCCTGGATAATGAAATTTGGTATATAGGATCCTTGTCCGAGGCTATATATTCGAAAATAAAAGGCCCACTTTTTAGAAAAACGTTATTTTTGGTCAAACGGTTAAGAATTTTGGAAAAGTGTCTGAATGTCAATATCTTTATTTCTTCCATATACATATTTTTGAAAAAAACGGCTGTCGGCAACAGTTTAAGCAAATTTGAAAAAAAAAATTGATGCAAAAAAAAATAAAAGGTACATAGGTATTTTTTATGTGAACATTTCGTCTGTTTGATATTTTTAGCCACGCCCACATTTTCGGGGCTTTTTTTCTAAAAAGCCATAGCATATGCAGGAGACAAGCGTTGTTAGGTATAATTAATTTGATCATGGAATGGGAGAGGGTATTCAACGATTCGCACAGCGGATTATAGCCATCTAGTTATAGCTATCATTGAACAACATCATTGGAATTAGGGTTTTCGCGTTCCCGGCTCTTTTTGATTCCCGGGAAACGGGAACGATTATTTTTAATTCCGGGGTACCCGGGAATGAGTTATTTAGAAAAAAACTCTAGTTTTTCAGTATTTTCTTTTTATTATAAAAATTTACGAGTCTGGTTGCCGGGGAAATAAGACTTTAAGAATACCAAAGCATTCAAGGACCTATCGGACAGCCTGTTTCTTGCTTTGGTCACAAAGCTTCCAGCGATTGAAAACACTCTCTCGCTTTCTGCAGATGTTAGTTTCACTGTTAAGAGGGATTTTTATAGCAGATCCAAATTGGGTGTATCTTTTTTCGTGGCCTCGTATATCTGTAAGAAAAATTAGCAGAAAACAGACAAGGAATGAAAAGGTATAATATCCATTTCCATACAGATAGCAAAAACAAAATTTTGAATAAGTTCATAAAAAGGATAGTTAAATAAGTAGTATGTAAAATAATATGTCATATGTAAAGCTTCATTCAACTGCATTTCGAAAGATGTAGGATTATCAGACGATTCTTACAACGTGAGAGTATCTTCTTCACTTGATTCAATTTTGCTAGAAAACAAGCGCATAAATACATATGTTTTCTGCATATCTTAAAAGGCTTTTTTTTCGAAGCATTTGGCAAGTCATTTGATGTATAAGTGTCAGGATTATGTAAATATTTGCAAAGGCCAAAAAGACTGACATCTCTCCTTTCTAAATTTTTTTCTTCTAGTGATGAATAAAACTCCTCTAAAAAGGAGAGTTTGAAGTCTTCGGATTGCATTCAGTGGAACTGAAATAATAGCATCGCATGTAAGAATTGTTGGGTCTTTTCTGCTCAGTGCTTCCACCGCTAATTTAACAGGATTCAATAGTTGTACCAAATTCTGCAACTATTCTTCATTTTTTTTTCATTCAAGTTCCAGTTGTAGATCAAATCGACGAGAGATTTCTCAATACTATTTTTTACCAACAAGAATCTTTCTACCATAGTAACTAAACTATTCCAGCGAGTTTTTACATCTAACAGCAACTGCATTTCTTGTCCTTTTTCTTGTTTAATTAATTGTTGAAGTAGAGTATTTTTTACTGGACTTTTTCGAAACATTTTTACGATTTTTCGGACCTCGTTTAGCAAATGGAATAAATCTGGAAGAATGGCAACTTCAAGGTCGTCTTCATCGTCAATAATATGAAATGAACGCTCGTAGTCTTCAGTGTCGAAATCGTTGTTCTCCGCGTCTGATTCATTTTCATTTTGAATTGTATTTTTGCAGGCTTGTGCTCAAAGCACGGCGTGATTGATACAAAGCAAAGTTTCTGACCGACTTTCTCTCCCAAACTTCTTCATTACAGATGCCCCATCAGATGTTGGTTTTCGATATTCAAATTGAATTCGTTAAGTTGCATCACATTTACCAGGAATAAACACCAGTCCTACGGATATTACCCTTCCATCAGTAGAGTGTAGGTTGATGTTCAGATAACGCCTATTTCTTAAGATGGTCCATTCATCAAACGTTATACTGAGCCGTTCTTCAATATTTATTAAACTTTGCAGTTGTATTTTTATGTCAGTTTTTATTTGATCGTACAAATACGATAATACGAATATACCCTTCCATCAGTAGAGTGTAGGTTGATGTTCAGATAACGCCTATTTCTTAAGATGGTCCATTCATCAAACGTTATACTGAGCCGTTCTTCAATATTTATTAAACTTTGCAGTTGTATTTTTATGTCAGTTTTTATTTTATCGTACTTCGCTTTTCGGTAAATCTAGTTTTTTTTTGCTTAAAAGATTCGCCAATGAATTCACTGCGTGTGATAGTACGGATTGATATGCCGCCTTGAACAGCCAAACGAGCTATAACTTCGGAAATATAACGAGTAGGCTGGAAAAATCACTGATATTTTGCTGCTGAATTTTAGGTCGTTTTGCTTGCCACGCATTTTTGGTAACCGTAAAACATTGTCAGTGTCTATAATAGAAGCGCTTGGTCGTGGATTATTTTTTTCGGCTTCTAACTGTAATATTCTTAGCTTATGTACTTTTTCTTAGTGTTTCACTAAACTACTTGTCGACGAGCCTTTGCAAGACAACATTTTTGGACGAAGTGAACACTGAGCCAACTCATTATTTTTGTATCTTTTTTTAAGTAATTCCAGACTTTGGAAGTTTGCTTATCCATGATGCACTACAAGAAACAATAACCAAAACATAATGTAACAAATTCTCAATGCATTATAAAAAAGCTATATTTTATAACTTACAAGAATCTCATAAGACTTGCAATTTAAATGTACGACAATAGCAATAGCAATCAATGAAGTATTAAAAATATACTTACCAGATCTAATGAACGTCAACACAAAAACAAGAACAAAAACTTTGAACATGAACAACATAGATTCACTGGTGACGAAACTTTGTATGGCACTTAAACGCCTTGGCTTCTAAGATTTTTATATATGTATATATTTTAAATATTGTTTTCACAAAAAAAATTATTAATTTTGAATGTAACCGGGTACCGGGGCATTATGAAAAATTATTCCCGGGGATGAAAACGCTTTCATTCCCGGGAAATTCCGTCCCGGGAAACCGGGAACGAAAACCCTAATTGGAATATAAACATGATGGTATTGAAATTTTACTTGGTTATTGGAAAATTTTGTTTCATTGTGGTGGAATGACAACATTACTTTTGAAAAAAATCTTGATCATTGAAAAACAAAAAGTGATTTTCTGAAAAAAAATTAAATTAAAAATTCAAATATTTATGTATAATAATGCTCTTAAATTCATAAGCTTTGTTTTAACAAGATCTCGACAATGATATACCTACTAATTTATAAAAAAAGCCACACAAAGTAAAACAAAATTTCCAATGATGCTATTGAATCATTGCTATAACTGGACACTTAAGCCCTTTTTGAGATCAACGCGTTTTTAAATTTTCATTTTATGGGAGGTACTATTAATTTTTGAGCTGGAACCCGAGTCCCAAAAATCCTCCATAGGCCCACCCACATTTTTCAGAGTAGTTCGGGCTTTAGTATCATAACATACTCAGAGTTCGGCCGATAGACATACATTGTTGGACTCGATGTACCTGAAAGCATATGTATACGCACTCTAAATTTGCACGCAATAACAGTAAGTTCATATTTTGAGGATATGGGAATTATCAATTTTTCGGGAGCTAGCTATATAGTCAAGTTGATTGACATACAAGGTGTCGCAAAAGTCATCACCCTATTTTTTGTTTTCTTTCCACTATTTTCTGTCGCGCGAATGCCTTCTAGTAAGCAATGAGCAAGGACTTCCTTTACCAGTCGTGCACCCCTACTCGTTTGTTCCAAGAATCATCATTAGCAGTCACCGATCGCTAAGTTTCGAATTTGACTTTATAGCGTTGCTCCATAGTTCGAATCCTTTTTAACTTAAAATTCTGAAACGAATGAGAATAAAAAAATTCGTAAAGTTTTGCAACTGTTTTGCAACTCCTTGCTTTTTGCAACTCTTTTAAAACTCCACTATACCCTACTTAAGCACAAACACAAGGTGTGTATTGGCTTTTAGTTTTTTTTGTAGTAGTAGTTGCTCCTTTATTGCCGATTCCTTGGTTTCCAAGTCTAGTCTCGATATCAAACAATGGAAAAATTGGACGTACTGAAAAAGGAGTAACTTTTTGTTTGTTGTTTTCCATCTTTTGTTTCGTTTTTCTTTATTTGTGTATGTGTGTAACTGTTGTTGCAATAGTCGCGGCATTTTTGATTGTTTTAAAAAGAAACCACCCGCCAACAACGTCATCGTCGTCGTCTTGCCATTTATATCCTTTTTTTTGTTATTTGTATTCATTGTCCTTCTTTGTGTCTATTCATTGTACAACCCAATCCGTTGTTTAAATTCATGTGGGATGCTCAACAATAGTAGTTTTTGCGCTTTTGTGTGAAGGACGAAAATACTAACCTTGTTCTTGTTAAAGGAAGATACAAATGCTTGAGCGACATAAAAAATTCCTTTATGCATGCGATTCGTCTTTTACGCGAAACCAAATGAGTGAAATAAAAAATATGGGTACCCCACTATTTGATAAAGGACTCGAGCGTAAAAGTGAAAGTTTGCGTTTATTTTGAAACAAAGTACAAATTATAACGATTCAAGTACAGGGTGCCCGGTAACGGATTAATGTTTTATAAATGAAAACAAACTAAAAATATGAAACATATTATTTTATTGTTTAGTGCGTCATAAACAAAAAGAATGCGGGTTTTATTTTTGTTTTAAAACTATCTCGTTCAAATGCCAATCATTGGTTGGAGAAAGGACGTTGGTGCACAGGCATACACCAAGAAAGTGTGGTGTCTGTCAATAAGTAAATTTGGGTACGTGGGATTGTGTATGAGTAAGATTAAATTATGAAACTCATCGGTGAGTCCTGGAAAGCAATATTCATTGTTGTGAGGAATCAAACGAAAGTTGCTAGATATATGGATGAGATATTTGGTAACATGTAGGTGGCTTAAATGGATATTTCCTTCTCAATGTTGAAATGACTGCTGGTCTATGGTACTGGATTTCTTTTAGTGTCATAAATGTGTTTAAGCGAAGGTGTGTGTCTTACGTCTGGAGTCTGCAATTGAAGCTTGAATCCAAATTTGATTGAGTTTTCGATGTGTATGTGATTAGTGGTAATGAAGATGTATTTTTGGAATTTGAGTGTTGCCTTCACGAAGGAGGGTGTTTTTCATATGACAACATTTTTAAAACGATACGCTATCGGGAACGTCACTTACGTAAATACCCACACCCACAAGGACAGATGGTCCGAGAGAGGCTGCAAGATGAAGATGAAAATTTGTATGTGCTCTGTTCCGGGTGGGTTGACGTATTCAGATTTGATGATGTATTCAGTTGTATAACTATACTTTTGGCTAAGATAGCCTTTTGAATATTTGGGAGTCTTTCTGAAAGTTAGAGTATGTAGCTTTGGTTGGATTTTGTGAGGTGCATACAATGAAGAGAGAATATCAAACTGGTGATGTTGCAGAAGGGACCAATGGCGATATGAGTATGATTGTCTTTTTGAAGTCAAACTTCTTTTTGGACGTAATGAATTCGATTTAATGAAACGAAAAAATGTAACGAAAAAGAGATCGTCTAATCACCGAAACCAAGCAGTGTTGGTCGCGGTTAGTACTTAGATATGGGAAGATGTGGCATAAAACCAGTCTTTTTGGCGAGGAAACTGAAGTTCGGGTTAAGATATAGTTGAAATACTTTAACTGAGTTTGTGCGGTAAAACAAGGTTGAAAAAAAAACAAACAAAATTGTATGTGATTCGGCTCTCATCCGTGTTTTGTGATTCGAACAGTGAACATCAGTATATGTAGTTGCATATAACTCTCACATAAACCCAAGAGGTTACAAATTTTCAAAATATGCCCAAGGCAATTGTAAATATGTCAGTTCAACCCATCTGGAATTTGATGAATATACCTACTATGGAGGTGATAGACATCGAGAGAAATTAATCTGAATACAGTTTCAAATATACCGCGAGTGAACTAACACTCGGTTTTTTTAAATCCTATCAATTATTTAATACTAGTTAATGATAACTTAAAAAAAACGAGTGGTGGGTGCACGACTGGGTCGTACGCAACTTTCTCTTTCACAGCGAGTTGGGCGTTAGATCAAATAGTAAGTATGCATTTGGATTATTGATGCTAAAAATTATATAAAAAATGTCGAAATGTGATTATACGAACGTTTACTCCGAAATTTGAAGGAATCGGTGTCTATGTGAATAATAATGATTGTCCGTTATTGGCCAAAACTTAAAATTCCGTTTGGTGATAGTTGGGCTAAAACTAATTATGTGGAATTGTTTCAAGCTATAATTGTTGTAGTATTTATATTAAATTTCATTCAATTTGGCATAGCAGTTTGCGAGAAATTAACAATTTTCTCTATATGGCCTAAATGACAAAATCCGTTATATGGATTTTCTCGCAAAAACTGGGTATGCAGTTTTGTTGGAACTAATAAGCATATAGTACATATAAAGTTTAGTCAAAATCGTTATAGCCGTTATCGAGAAAATTGAGGTTATGTGTAATTTTTATATGGCAGGTACCGTTATTAACATGGCTAAAAGCAAACAAAAAAAATGGCCTAGAATTATGACCAAAACAAACTTGGATACGAAGTTTGAAGAAAATCGGTCAAGCCGTTTAGGCTGGGGAGACCATTACGGACAGACGGACCGACGGACCGACGGACCGACGGACAGAATTCCAAAAACCACTTTTTTAGGCACCGCTATCATCGTAATGTTAGAATCAATCAAAATCTCGAGGTCGAAAACTTTCACGAAAACAATATCTTTCTCTTTGTATGAGAAAGTTAAAAATAAGTTGTAACACCCACATACATATATATATATTTACATACAGTGTACAGTAAACAAATAGCTCTAGCTCAGCTGTTTAGTTTTTGGCAATGTATTGAAGTTGGATGAAGATAAATTTGTTTGGATCTGATGAAAAAACCCGACTTCCAAAAGTACACAAAAATGACAGTAAAGCACGGTGTAGGTAACCTTATGATTTGGGGCTGCTTCTCAGCATCTAGTGTGGGACCACTTTTCTGGATAAAGGACAAAATGTGTCCTGTGGACTTCGTCAATATCCCAAATACGGTAATGCTACCAATTGCTAAAGAGGATAAGCCGCTAAAATAAGGGTTCATGCAGGATAATGATCCCAAGCATTCCTCAAAACCAGCAAAGCAATGTTTCAAAACCAATAAATTTGGGTTTTTGGAATGGTCTTCACAATCCCCCGATCTAAATCCGTTAGAACACTTGTAGGACATTCTAAAACACTTGATCGGAGAATGTAATGCCAGAAATAAAGAGGAATTGTGGTCCAAAATACAGGAAGCGTGGTGGTCTATTCGTGCCGAGACCTCAGCCATCTTAGTTCATTCCATGGGACGAAGATGTGATGCAGTTATTAAAAATGAAGGTGCTACGACCAAGTACTAAACCCACACACAGAACTTTTAATGTAAAGTAAATTATTTCATGAAAAAAGTAACAATTTTAATTTTGTTTTTTAGTATTTTCTCCAGGCTAAAAATCGTCCTAAAAACTGAAACGGATTTTTTTTTAATTTTGGTTATTTATTAAAAAAACATTGATAGGAATTTGTTTATATTACGATAACCTAAGGAACGAAGTAATATTATAATTAGGTAATTTATCTTTGCATTCACGTTTTCATTTTTATAGTTCAAAGTTCAATCAAGTTTGTTTTTTTTTTTTTTATTTTTTCTATAATATATGAAATAATTTTTTTTAGCAGACATAGAATTCAATATTGAAAGCCAACATAAGAAATGGCGTCAAAAGAAAGTTTACACCCGGTGATTTGTGATTTGCGGAATGCACATATTACCGTTACTTGTAATTTACCAGTTTGGTTTATTTATTTTGTTGATTCTAATGACAAAGACCGTCTTTTGATCTCATTCGTTTTTCTTTGTTTGTAAAAGTAGTATCGTTAACATTAAAATAAAGTGCGTTAAAAAAATGGGTAAGCAAAAATCTTTTAGAGAAATTGCAAAAATAGTTAGCAGAACCCATCAAGGTGCTAAAAAAATTATTGACAATTACACAAATTTTAAACAAGTTGAAGATCGTCCACGCACTGGCAGACCAAAGCGACTTACCAAATCTGAAGTAAGATCCCTTGTGCGAGAAGTGAAGAAAAATCCATCTGCTAGTGCTGTTAAAATATCAGAGTACATTGAAAGAGAGTCAGGTGCTCTCGTTAGTGCAAGTACTATTCGAAGAGTACTTTATGATAACGGACTACATGGCAGAGTACCACGAAAAAAAACCATTTATATCAGCAGTTAATCAAAAACGGCGACTTCACTTTTCAAAAAAGTTCGAGGAAAAAGATATTTCGTTTTGGAAAAATGTTTTATTTAGTGACGAGAGTAAATCAAGACAACCACCAAAAATTTGGAGAGCCAAAAATAAGGCGTTCGATGAAAAAAAACATTACCCCCACAGTTAAGCATATAGGAGGTTCGCTTATGGTCTGAGGTTGCATGGCTGCAACAGGTGTGGGAAACCTAGTATTTGTTGAGTCCACAATGAATAAAATGGATTACTTAAAAACTTACAGCCTAGCGTCGCAAAATTAAATTTGGATCAGACATGGGTATTCGAACAGGACAATGACCCTAAGCACACGGCCAAAATTGTAAAGGAATGGTTATTGTACAGAAAGCCGAAGATATTGGACCATCCACCACAATCCCCAGATCTTAACCCCATCGAACATTTGTGGGAGTATCTCGACAGGCAAGTTCGAAAAAGGGTTGTAACAAGTAGAGACACACTAAAGTCCGTATTGTTGGAAGAGTGGGAAAATATTCCATCTGATTTCACCAAAAAATTGGTGGAATCCATGCCCAGGAGGTTGGAGGCCGTTATTAAAGCCAAAGGAAACCAAACAAAATATTAGGGGTATTCATGCAACGTCGGAAAGTCTCCGTAAACGTTATAAACGTGATAAAATTACGACGTGATAAATGAACTGTCAAAATTTGTATGGGAAATCTTTTCCAACAATATCTGAATTTTCTCACAGGAATTGGGTGCGTAAACTGAGATGGTAAACGTTTTAAACTTTTGAAATGCTATTTTGACATCTTTCAGTCACTTTCACACATCAAACGTATGCGCTAAACTGAGAAAAAAATTATCGAGAACGAAAAGAGAACAATAGGAACGAAATTCTATCAATAAATAAATTACTAAAATGAGATTGAATTCAGTGGGTTACCTCATTATTTAGTGGTGCAGTTTTAGGGTCGTTCATGAAACGTCGTCGTAAAATTACAATCTTTCTCACGTAATAAAATTACGACGTTGCATGAATACCCTTATTAAATTCACTACTTATCGCCATATTTTGTTATTTTTCTTTGCACTGTAAACTTTCTTTTGACGCCTAAAATGTGAAGTATTTTTTGTTTTTTGTTTACAAAATACTTGTTATTGATTTTTTTTTTAATTTTTATATGTCGTTCCAGATGTAAGTGAAACCATTAATAAAAAATGTAATTGAAATCGAAACATGAAACATGGAGGTGTAAACTTTTTATTGACGCTCATGGTATTCTGAAGTTGAAGGTTCTCACTGCTGTCACTTTCAAGATATAACAAAATACACAAAATACCTTTTCTTTAAATTTGCCAATCATGGGCTAAATTTTAAGTTATTCTTTGAACATAGAAATCGAATAAAGCTGAATTTTTTTTCTCAAAATACAACATGTTTGTTGCGAAACGAACAGATTATATTACCAACGATGATCGGTTTTGTGAACATTCGAATTGAATTTTGGTAGTATAAATAATATAGGTTTATTAGCATACACGATAATAGTAACAATATGATATAAGATATATAATATGTGCTTAGTGCTTAAATTACTTATCTGGTGAATTGGTTTAGAGATGCTATGTAGTGGGCGAACACGATCAAAGTGATCGTTCGTCGCAGTCGAGTGTAGCAGCAGTGGTAGAACGAATACACGCACAAAAGGGAATGCAAAAAATATGCACTAACAATGCATATAGCCCAAATCCAGTTTCGAGTGGTGTGATAATTGCGTGTAAATTGTTCTTGCACTGCAACTGCACAATGGTTCGACATGGATTTTAAATTTAATTAACAGAATTTAACATTAATGTACAGTGAGGCAAACAATATTTAAATATGTAATAAGAATAGGTATTGGCGAATGAAATGACTGAAACATGTCATTATTTAAACAAAATATACCGACTCAAAATATAAATGTAACTTAACATAAATAACAAAATTAGTTTAATTGGTTTTCAAACATCCCGGCCCCCCTGGAACGAGTTTCAGGAACACGGGAGCAAAGCCAACTTCGATATAGGACGAACAAATGTACCACGGCTGGTTTTGACAGTAACGACTCGAACCTTAGAATCTGGACCTGGTGTAACCGACTCAATTTTACCAAGAAGCCATTTGGTAGGTGGAAGATTAGGTTCCTTTATGACCACTATGTCACCTTGCTTCAAACACGTAGTCGGTTGCTGCCACTTCGACCGTGTCTGAAGTGTGGTTAAGTACTCAGTTTGCCATCGCTTCCAAAATCCTTGTACCATACTCTGAAGGTGATTCCAACGTGTGAGACGATTGACAGGGGTGTTTAATAGAGTTGGCTCGGGAACAGCAGTATATGGTTCACCTATAAGAAAATGAGCTGGTGTTAGTGGATTAAGATCGTCATCGGATAGGTAACAAAGGGGACGTGAATTAAGTACTGCCTCGATTTGAGCAAGTACAGTGTATAGCTCTTCAAAGGTCAAAATTGAAGATCCCACAACACGGCGAAGATGAAGCTTGACGGACTTGACGTTGGACTCCCACAACCCACCAAAATGTGGTGCAGATGGAGGGATGAAATGCCAAGCTATGTTATCCTTTGCCAAGGATGAAGTGATGACGTCATTATGTGCCTCTGCCAGAACCAATTTTTGCAATTCGTTTAAGCAACGACGGGCGCCTTTGAAATTGGTTCCATTATCGCTATAAATATTGGAACACATACCTCGGCGAGAAACAAATCGTCGTAATGCAGCAAGAAATGCGTCAGTGGTAAGGTCACTTACAACCTTAAGATGAATGGCCTTCGTACACATGCATATAAAGAGCGCTATGTATGCTTTTGATAATCTCGGGTTTCTCCCTCGGGACAGCTTGATCGTCAGAGGTCCAGCATAGTCACAGCCCGTGTTGGTAAATGGACGACTAGGTTGAATTCGTCTTGGTGGCAAATCGCCCATAAGCTGCTGACTGGTCAACTTTCGTTGCATAAAGCACTTTTTGCATTTATGAACGACCTTTCGTATGACATTTCGGCTACCCAAAATCCAGTATCGCTGTCTAACGATTGCAAAGGTCTCTGATACTCCAGGATGCATATAGTTGTTGTGAATATCTGTGATGATAAGAGAACATATATTGTTATAGTTAGGAAGAATGATAGGGTGTTTTATATCAAACGAAACATTTGAATGTTTAATTCTTCCCCCTACACGAAGCAATCCATTATTATCGACAAACGGGGAGTATCGGAGAAGCCTTGATTTGGCTGGTAATTGACGATGCTCTATTAAAGACCGAATATCCGCACTGAATCTAGTTTGCTGAATAGTTTTTAAAATAAAATGTCTTGAATTTTGAATTTCAGTCAGACCTATCGGCGCATTACGACGATTTTCAGCCTTGACACGACAGTTAAACACGAATCGAAGACAGTGCGCGACGACTCTTTGCATTCGATACCACGAAGAAATATTTGTTTCAAGTATTTGAAGGATGTCACGATACATTGATGCGACAAGTGTTTGACGAGATTGTTGTTTTTCTTCGATGGCAACAAACTCCGATGTCTCCGAATTAAAATTGGATTTTGGCCAGCAGTCATGACTCAATGATAGCCAAGATGGACCGGTCCACCAAAGGTTATGTGCTGTGAGATTGGATGGTGACACACCCCTCGAGGCACAGTCTGCAGGATTGAATTCCGAAGCGATATGATGCCAAGAATTCCGTGGGATCGTTTCAAGGATAGCTGCTGTGCGATTAGCTACGAATGTTGTCCAGCGACGAGGTGGTGATGACAGCCAATGTAGCACAATCTCCGAATCGCACCACGCGAATATTTTAAAGGCCTTGGTTGTAAACGAGGATGTTATAAAGTTTAACAACCGAGTCAGAAGAACAGCACCACAGAGTTCCAACCGTGGTATAGAAACCGGTTTCAGTGGAGCCACCTTCGTTTTGGCAGCTATAATGGTCATCTTGAATTGCCCCTCTGCGAGTCTGCAACGGCTGTACACTACAGCAGAATATGCCAACGATGATGCGTCTGAAAATCCGTGAAGTTCAACTTCGTCAAGAGAAGAAAACACGTGCCTAGGAACACGGATTTGTTCAAAGTTCGACAGCTCCTGACGGTATGTGTTCCAACGGTTTGCCACATGTGATGGTAATGGATCATCCCAGCCAAGATTCAGCTCCGACGTCCAGAGCTCCTGAAACAATATTTTGAATAAGACTACAGATGGGGCCAATAGTCCTAAGGGGTCAAAGATTCGCGAGACTTCCGACAGTAAAGTCCGTTTTGACGATGACGACGATGGTGTTAGTTTACTCATACGATACGAGAACTCATCATTGGCTGGATTCCAAAACATGCCGAGTACTTTGACCAGAGAATGCTCAGAGTCAACTATCGAATACTCGCATTCATCAGCTGGCAATCCCGCAAGTAGAGGCCAACAGTTAGAGCTCCACTTTCGAAGTTGTAGATTTGCCATCGAAAGCAAAGCTACAAGCTCAGATTTTAATGCAACGAGTTCCTTAATCGAATTAGTACCGGTCATCACGTCATCCACATACACATCATTCAAAACAACTCGAGATGCGTTTGGAAAATCGTCCCTGTAGTCATTGGCTAGCTGCTTCAAAACCCTAACAGACAGAAATGGAGCAGACGCGGTGCCGTAAGTGACAGTGAGTAGTCGAAAGTGTTGAACATCATCCTGGGGAGTTTCACGCCACACAATACGTTGAAAGTTGGCATCCTGTTCGTCAACCCAAATTTGTCGAAACATCTTTACGACATCGGCGGTGAAGACAAAACGGTGTTGTCGAAAGCGAAGACTGACGCCAAGTAGATCCCGTTGAATTGGAGGGCCAACCATCAACGCACTGTTTAAGGACTGTCCATTTGAATCCTTCACAGAACCATCAAACACGACACGCAGTTTGGTAGTCGAGCTGTCCGGCTTCATAACGGCGTGGTGTGGAAGGTAGAAGCATTTACCACCGACGACATCTATTTCATCCGAAGGAATTCTCTCCATGTGGCCAAGCTCTAGGTATTCCCTCATAAAATCCGAATATAAGTCACGCAACTGGGGGCTATACCGAAATCGACGCTCCATAGAATGCAACCTAGATACTGCTAATGACAAGGTTTTTCCAAAACTAGGTGGTGCGACCTTAAAGGGTAGACAAACAACATATTTGCCGTCAGGAGAACGGTTGAATGTTTGACGAAAATGTTGCTCTGCAGGATCATTAACAAATGATTCTTCCTTTGCGGGAGCAATTTCCTCCAATTCCCAAAACCGCTGCAATAAGGTATCCACGTCAATAGAGGTATGCAGTGAAGACAAACTCGTATTTTCAGACATTTCCCTATTGAAAACTTCACCAGTGATTACCCAACCAAACGAAGTATTTTGGGCAAGTGGAATACCATCAGAAACATATATTTGCTCCGGCTTTAGAATACTCCACAATTTGTCGGCACCTAATAGGATATCAACCGGAGCCGACATATTAAAGTGTGGATCAGCAAGATCTAACTTGGTAATATGGGACCACAAAGATGCATCTAACGATTGTGAGGGTAAGTTTGATGTCAACTTACTTAAAACATATGCATCGACAAACAGACTTGAAGAGTTGACACGCGAACAAAGTTTAAACGAAATACACCCTTTGGTGTAACCAATATCTGCAGAAGACAAACCAAGAATAGAAATTCGAGCGTGTTTGCGTGGATATCCGAGTCTCTGAGCTAATGATTCAACGACGAAGGACGATTGAGATCCAGAATCCAGCAACACTCGACAAACGATTGGATTACCCTGACTATCTTCTACTGTAGCTAATACTGTTGGCAACAAGGTTTGTTTTCGAAGATTAAATTTGTACGAATGGTTGTTTAAAAGTGGTTGGTTCAATGGAAAATGTGCTCCCTGCGAAGTAGACGGCTGAGTTTCATTTGATGGAATAGGAAATGATGAGGCCTGACTGTTGTTAGATTCCACAGGGTGAACCAGCGAATGATGCCTCGATTTACAAATACGACACCGGAATGTAGACCGACACTTATTGGACGAATGACCAGCGCGAAGACAGTTGAAACAAATCGAATTGTTTTTCACGAAAGTACGACGCGAATTAATGTCTAATTCCACAAATTTGGAGCACTGGGCAAGCAAATGATCAAGGTTACAATTTGGACATTTCGGTACTGCAGATTCAACGACATGAGCTCTTATTGTCGATGGTTTGCCACGTGGCACACTGGATCGATTCACTGTTTGGCATGCTTCAAGGGCATCGCACCGGGATTCCAAAAATTCCAAAAGTTCGATAATAGTGCAATCATCACGCGCCCCTATATGCTCCGCCCAAGCTTGATTAGATTCTTGATCTAACTTGTTAAGCAACAGATAAATTAACCACGGATCGCGATCCGTTTTCTTAACTGCCTTTAAGCCACGCACAACTTCATCTGCACCGTCAGTGAGTTTTCGCAGAGTTTGTGCATTACCGACACTGACTGTAGGAAGCGACAGAAAAGATTGTATAAACGATTTCACGATTAAATGCACCTTGTCATACCGCGATTCTAACTTCTCCCAGGCCTCCAAATAATTAGAATCACATATCGGAATGTGTTTTAAAAGGTTGGCCGCATCATCTCGGAGGAATGATTTGAGGTAGTGAAACTTTTGAGTAGCAGAGAGATTACTCTTACTATCGACAGACCCCACGAAGAGATCACGAAACGACGGCCAATCCTTATAATTTCCGGAAAATGAAGGAATCACAATGGGTGGTAAATTCACAGACACAGAACTATTGTTAGACGACGACGAATTTAACTTTTCGAGAAATGTGGATTGCTGAGTCACTAAACGATCTAGTGCCGAATTTTCAGACTCGATACGCGATCCGCTTTGCCTTTCACGTATACCTTTCACATGCTTTGAATGCACATTGAAATATTTGTTTTCATACTCAGCAAATTCCGCTTCAATGTCTTTTAAAAGTGTACCTTTCATATATGGCAGGTAATCATTATGAAGCTTTGTGAACTCCAACCACGTTTCCTCAATTTTAAGCAACCACACTTCCAAAAGTTCTACCGATGTGGATGGATCAATAGTATCCACGAAAGATGCAGCGCGATCTAAACGGCCTTTTGCATTTTCACGCAGCAATCTTAATTTCAACGCACTCATAGTTAACGTTAACCGAACAAACGACAAAATGTTTCAAAATGAAATTTCACAGTAATTTGTCTGTGCTCTTGATTACTCTCTTTTGAAGTATTAATTTAAGTTTATTAGAACCCAAAGAGAACTTGTAATCTTTAGATATAAGTGCACTTCACAATTCACACGTGGAATTAACGATTGTCTATTCGAATAACACACGATTCACGAATTATTAATTCGGCTTCGAAGGACCAACTTTATGTTGCGAAACGAACAGATTATATTACCAACCAAAATTAACCACGGATCGCGATCCGTTTTCTTAACTGCCTTTAAGCCACGCACAACTTCATCTGCACCGTCAGTGAGTTTTCGCAGAGTTTGTGCATTACCGACACTGACTGTAGGAAGCGACAGAAAAGATTGTATAAACGATTTCACGATTAAATGCACCTTGTCATACCGCGATTCTAACTTCTCCCAGGCCTCCAAATAATTAGAATCACATATCGGAATGTGTTTTAAAAGGTTGGCCGCATCATCTCGGAGGAATGATTTGAGGTAGTGAAACTTTTGAGTAGCAGAGAGATTACTCTTACTATCGACAGACCCCACGAAGAGATCACGAAACGACGGCCAATCCTTATAATTTCCGGAAAATGAAGGAATCACAATGGGTGGTAAATTCACAGACACAGAACTATTGTTAGACGACGACGAATTTAACTTTTCGAGAAATGTGGATTGCTGAGTCACTAAACGATCTAGTGCCGAATTTTCAGACTCGATACGCGATCCGCTTTGCCTTTCACGTATACCTTTCACATGCTTTGAATGCACATTGAAATATTTGTTTTCATACTCAGCAAATTCCGCTTCAATGTCTTTTAAAAGTGTACCTTTCATATATGGCAGGTAATCATTATGAAGCTTTGTGAACTCCAACCACGTTTCCTCAATTTTAAGCAACCACACTTCCAAAAGTTCTACCGATGTGGATGGATCAATAGTATCCACGAAAGATGCAGCGCGATCTAAACGGCCTTTTGCATTTTCACGCAGCAATCTTAATTTCAACGCACTCATAGTTAACGTTAACCGAACAAACGACAAAATGTTTCAAAATGAAATTTCACAGTAATTTGTCTGTGCTCTTGATTACTCTCTTTTGAAGTATTAATTTAAGTTTATTAGAACCCAAAGAGAACTTGTAATCTTTAGATATAAGTGCACTTCACAATTCACACGTGGAATTAACGATTGTCTATTCGAATAACACACGATTCACGAATTATTAATTCGGCTTCGAAGGACCAACTTTATGTTGCGAAACGAACAGATTATATTACCAACGATGATCGGTTTTGTGAACATTCGAATTGAATTTTGGTAGTATAAATAATATAGGTTTATTAGCATACACGATAATAGTAACAATATGATATAAGATATATAATATGTGCTTAGTGCTTAAATTACTTATCTGGTGAATTGGTTTAGAGATGCTATGTAGTGGGCGAACACGATCAAAGTGATCGTTCGTCGCAGTCGAGTGTAGCAGCAGTGGTAGAACGAATACACGCACAAAAGGGAATGCAAAAAATATGCACTAACAATGCATATAGCCCAAATCCAGTTTCGAGTGGTGTGATAATTGCGTGTAAATTGTTCTTGCACTGCAACTGCACAATGGTTCGACATGGATTTTAAATTTAATTAACAGAATTTAACATTAATGTACAGTGAGGCAAACAATATTTAAATATGTAATAAGAATAGGTATTGGCGAATGAAATGACTGAAACATGTCATTATTTAAACAAAATATACCGACTCAAAATATAAATGTAACTTAACATAAATAACAAAATTAGTTTAATTGGTTTTCAAACAATGTTGTTTCTTTCTTTTTTTTTTCTTGGCACTCTTTTCCACTCGTATAATATAATCTAATCCTTACGTTTACTGAGTAGCTGCATTCACGTGGTTGAGAGCGAACCAAAATGGTCGGGACTGGTATACCTACAGACATCTACACACACTTACGGACGTGTGCATAGCTTTGTCTCGTGGACATTAAGGAATCGCGAACTCATCGAAAGAGCGTAGTGTATCACCACCAGCCGTCATTACCAGACAGAAAAACCACCTTTCCTTCACTACAACGATTGTCCCCAAAAGGCACCGAACGAAGAGTCTGACATAAACGACGACAAGAGCCGACGCCCGTTACAAAGCACACAAAAAAATTTGATTCGAACTATTTAACTAATTATTATTATTATTATTATTATTTTTTTCTTTATTTTCATAACCAAAGTGATTTACAATTGCTTTTTTATAAAGATTACATAGCGTGGCAAAAAGCCGTCTGCCGGTTTGGGGATTAAAAGGTTACATCTTAATTTTAAGAGAGAAATTTAATATAAGCGAATTTTGGACTTTTAGATTAGTTAAATCAAAAAAATGTTGAAAAACATGAATTAGTATTAATAATTTCTAAATTTATATAAATATCTTCTTTTTTATGCAATTATTCGAGGTGCAATATTTTATATAAATTACTGAAAGGGCTTTTAGTTTAGCTAAAACAAAATACAAAAGTGGAACCTGTTTCATTGAGAATCTATAGCTCGAACAAATTTTTATTTATATCAGTCAATAATCGTATTGCGATAACTCATCGCATGTGATACAAAGCGAATAAGTAACTCCCAATCCCAATCACCATTTAACAACCACATACACTCATCGAGAGTTAGGGAGCTTTTGACAAAATGTAGTCTTCGGATTTCTGTTAAAATGGGACATACCGCCACGAAGTGCAATATATCTTTCCTTTGGTTGAGGTTACAAAGGGTGCATATGGGGTCAATATCATTTCTATATGGTCTATAGTTTAGTACGAGTATTTCGGTGCGGATTTTAAAGATGAGCTGCATTTCCACGATTGAAATAATTGTCTGGACCTAAAAGTGGTAAAACTGTTTGTAAATTGATCTTGATGATGGTGATCTAGCTCGATCAAGGTAACTTTGGTACAGTCCATCATCTACAGCAGATATACAGGCGTAGAATAAATGTTTTCATTCGTCCACATTATTTTCAGACAGCGTCAGTATTGAATTGTTTGCTTCGGCAATAGCATACCATTCCTTAAAAGGTGATTGGCCACGGGAGCGAGCGACTTGCAAAATTTGTTTTTGAAGATTTGTGCTGGGTCTCCGAAATACTTTACAGATATAGTCTGCGCTGGCTTTCAGGTTCTTTTTGTAGATAAAAGGAACTCCAGATTCGACGTATATGACATAATTTGGACAGTTACTTGGATGTTTAAAGATACATTTAAAAAAGTATCGTTGGATTGCTTCAATCTGTATTTATAACCATAAACTTCATTTGCATAGCAAAACCAACTATTTACCGTAGCATTAAAAACTTTAAACTTAGAGACAGGATCAACGTAAGTACTTGAAAAGAGTTTATACCAGATGGTGTTAATTGCAGCTTTAGCTGTGGCTGTTTTATTTTTTATATGGGGATTGATGCTCATGTTGTAGCTTAACAGAAAACCAAGGTATTTGATCTCGTTTATTACTTCGATATTGTTTCGATCGAGTGTCCATATTCCCTAGCACCTTCCCACTCGATTTTGATTTGGGAAAACCATTATCTAAGATTTGCTGGTATGAATCATAAGATCCCATTTGTCGCAATAGTCTTTTAGCCTGTTTATTTGAAGTTGTAGTGTCGATGGGCTTTGGGAGAGAATGACCAAGTCATCTGCATAGAGTAGTACTTTGACTTCCACCTCGCCAAAGTTTATACCACCTGGTATAATTTCGCAGACATCATCAATATATAAAGAAAAGAGAACTGGACTTAGGATGCATCCTTGCGGCACACCATTTTTATGGCGAAGGTTTTGACCTCTGGCCGTCATTTAGTACAAAAGCTGTGGTGTTTGACAGAAGTTGTTCATAAACTCTTATAAGCTTTGTTGATAGCCCTAAGGTTGACAGCTTAAATAGAAGAGAGTTACGATTGACTTTGTCAAACGCAGTTGTTTTTAATACAGTTTTTTGCTAATGCTGTTGTAGTTAATATTTGGTCGACCGTTGATAAATTAGCGCGAAAGCCAGCCTGAAAGATACTTATTTAATTATTGCTATCAATCCATCGGATCAGACGACAGTATACAATTTGGGCGAATATTTTTCTCATAATCACCTTTTTTAAATATGGAACATATGTATGATGTTGAGAAACTTTGTGGTAAGTTCTCATCAACAAAAATGCGGTTAAAAAAATAAAGCAGATATTACAGAAATTTTGAAGTAGAATGCTTATAAAATTCGAGGGGAATACCATCAGGACCAGAAGCCTTATTCTAGTTTATTGTTTTGAGACACGTTATAAGTTTCGACATTTCAATCCTCGATTCGAGATCTGCAATGTGGATGTCCGGAAGAGCATAGCAGATACTTTTTTGATCGGGGTCTGGCAATAAAAGTTGTTCGAAATAAGTTGTATCCTCATGGAACCGTGTTTTAATTAAAAACCCTATATCCCCATACCAATGCCATCAGTACCCACATCAATGAGATCGATCTCATGCAGTTAATCGTTTTATCACCTTTCCGCATACCAAAACAAGCTCTATAACACATCGAGCTTTCAATAAATGATCGATCTTAACATTTTGCAATTGAGTTCACATCATGAGATCTTACTCGGTCAGTGTATTTTTGTTTGCATACCACGTTGAGAAAATTGAGTAAGCAGCTTGAACTCATCTTTTTTCGTACGAACCCATTTCTTTCTGGCTTTTTAAAGCTAATCTACATTTCATTATATCATCCGTAACCAGTAGACTTAGCATAATCCTGGGTTGGTCCCTGTTCAATTACTTTTAATCACAATAATAAAAATCTACCTAAAACATACAATGACCATTTCTTTTTATTAAATTATAAAAAAAAATCAATCTGTGGTCAAGTTTTCATCTGAGCCATAACCATCCATTAAAGTTTCTAATCTCGTAATGCATCGGGTATAGTCGGTATACATTCTTTTCCCAAAAAAAATTAAGAAACTTTCAATCCCAAATCGCATAATCCCTTAAAATGCCACTCTTCATGGATTTGTGGCAACCATCAAAAGCTTTCATCGTCCCCCCGACCAAAACTAGATTATAGGCTTTAAATATCCACCTCTGTCTGTGCCCTGTTTCATTTTTCGTATTATATCATCAAAACAACAACAAAAGCATCGACAAAAAAAAAACATGAAAAACTGTCCCATAGCACGTCAACATCCTGTGAAAAGATCCAGCAGCTTCCTTTCATAAATTATCATATTAATCCCTGTGGGTACGTTCTTTTTTCCAATATTTTGCAAACATCTGCTGATAATAGGGAGAACGAAATGCCAGGAGAGAAAACGCTTTAAACAAAATTGAAAGAGCCTTAATTTCCAACAGATTTTCCGTAGATAAAATTATTCGAACTTATTAAAAAAAAAAAACGAAGGACATGGCAAAATGTAAACACTAATCGATTGTCCAGATCGATACTTAACGATGGGACGCTTCTCCAAAAGTTGCCTCAGAGGGAAGCTATACCCAAATTAATGTTTTATCCTATTTACCGTAAGATTTGTTCTCCATCAACAGAGATTAGATACTTTCAGTTCAAAGCCACCCCCGGATTCCAAATTTAGACAATGAATTTGAAAACTTCCCCAGTAAAGTTAAAACCGAATTATTCTAAACGACCAGTTGGGGAGCCCATCCTTCCCCCACAATTCGCGTTAGGTACTGAAATTATTATTCCATTTGCAACCTCCTTGAGGAAAGTTGTGAACCTAACCTGTAAATTATTTTTTCTTCGTTTTTTATTTTCTGTTCTAGAGAAATGTTTTTTTAATCCGTAAATGGAAATTGTTATCCTTTTTCGTCTATTCACAGACGAAATAGGTCAGCACTATAAAAACAACACCGAATTCTTAGTTTGAGGGTTGGTATACATCAGTTGACGGCGCATTAGAAGTGGGGTAGGGAATGTTGTTTTGGCTCATGTCATGCGGTATGAACAAGGACTTTCCCAACACATACCGACACTCTCTGGCGAAGCATTCTTTATGTTGGAACTCGATTTTAATTTCTTGTCTTCATGTTCTGTGAAGTGCTAAATTCTTGTTCGTCAACCTATTGCACTGGTCCGCTTTGTGTTTGTGTCCTATATTTTGATTATGCAAATTCCTGCAAAGTGTAAAAAAAAAACAACAAATAGGGTAAAAGGATTTCCAACAAATGACTGAAAGGATTCCACACCTCTTTGTGGGGTGAGCATTGTCGTAGTGGGTGGCTCTTGTAAGTGGCCGCTACTATTAAATTGAGAACGGTTAGGGATAAAGAAGTGGAACTACCCAAGTGTGATGGGTTGGAGGAAAGTGAATCAATTTAACCCAAAAGGGATAATTCATAGCTGATCTACTTCATGTGATTTGAGGGCGCACAAATTCGAATGTGGGTTGCCAACAGCATACTCAGGTGGATAGTGACAAAATTTATACCATGACCTAGTAAGATATGTGTGTTAGCTGTGGGAAGGTGCGCTTTTGTTGCCAGGACTACCTTTTACTTTTTCGATATGTGTAGTGTGCAGGGTAAGGTTCTTTACCAATAGATAATCTATTTTGACAAGTTTGGTAGCTTTAAAATTAGACACCCAAATGACGGAAAGGACTGATTTTATTGTTGACGACCCTGCTAAACGAAAAAAGGACAACGACGTTCGTATATGCACCTGGAATGTGAGAACATTAAACAGGAGAGGTGCAGGCGAACAACTAGCGGAAGCCCTAAACTGCTACAAAGCAGACCTTACTGCCATCCAGGAAATACGATGGGATGGACCGGGCAAAAAGAGGATGAAAAACTGTGACATCTACTATGGACCGTGTTTTAGTGAGCAGAAACAGCGACTATTCGGATGCGGATTTGTTATAAGTGCCAGACTTAGGCAAGAAGTCTTATGTTTCCAAGACATTAGCGAACGCATAGTAACAATCCGCATCAAGGCCGAATTCGCCAACATAAGCCTTATATGCGCTCACGCTCCGACGGAAGAAAAAGATGATATAGCTAAGGACTGCTTCTACGAGCTCCTCGACAAAACCTATGAGCGACTACCGAAGTACGATGTTAAAATCGTGCTGGGAGATTTCAATGCAAAGGTAGGAAGAGAAGACATCTATAGAAGTATTGTCGGAAAACAAAGCCTACACGACAACACGTCTGGTAACGGACTTAGGCTAATTGATTTCGCTACGGAACGAAACGCCACTATAGCCAGCACACGGTTTCCTCACCTCGATATCCATAAGGGGACATGGCGGTCTCCAGATCAACGAACGGTCAACCAAATTGATCACATTGCGATAGATAAGAGGCACGCATCCAGTATTTTGGATGTCCGAACATTCCGAGGAGCTAACATCGACCCGGATCACTACCTTGTAGCAGCTAAGGTAAGAATGCGGATATCCACCACGCCACAACAATCCAGAAATACTGTGAAAGAATTAAATGTCGGAAGACTGCAATCGCAAGAGACCGCCAAGACCTTCGCACAACGCGTATCCCTTAACCTCTCGATTAACACCATACCACCAGCATCGAATGTCGAAGAGCAATGGCAACGATGCCAACAGGCCATTAGATCAGCCGAACCTGATGTGCTAGGTTTCTCGCACCCACCAGCAAGAAACCCCTGGTTTGATGAGGAATGCCGACAGATGCTCGCAGCCAAGAACGAGGCCTACAAGGCTAAGCTGCAGGTGAAGACGAGAGCTGCCATTGAGCTCTATAGGCAGAGAAGAAGGGAAGAACATCGGCTTTTCAGCAAGAAGAAAAAAGAGCAAGAAAAGCACGCGATCGAGGATATAGAGAGGTGCCACTCAAGGAACGATGTTCGCAAGTTTTACTAAAGTGTAAAACGTCAAAGCCAAGGATACAAGGCTCGAACAGAATCCTGTCGAGATGAACAAGGAAATATTATAGTTGAGACACAGTCGATGCTGAGGATATGGAAGAACCACTTCTGCAGACTGTTAAACGGCGATGACGAACAACATTCTGCTGTCAGGCAGAACGAACCATTCAATATTGGCAACGACAGCGAAAACTGCCAAGCACCCGACCTGAGTGAAGTGAGGATAGCAATATCTAAACTCCAGCTTAATAAGACTGCTGGAAATGACGGCATTCCCGCTGAGCTTTATAAGGCCGGCGGAGATGACTTGGTAAGCAACATCCACCAACTCATAAGCCAAATCTGGTCTGGTCTGGCATGCCTGAAGAATGGAACCTCAGCATCGTTTGCCCGATCCACAAAAAAGGAGACCCTCTGAACTGCGCCAACTATAGAGGCATAAGTCTCCTCAACATCGCCTACAAGATCCTATCTGCCGTAATATGTGAACGCCTGAAACCGTTTACCAACAACCTGATTGGCCCTTATCAGTGTGGTTTTAGGCCAGGTAAGTCCACAACCGATCAAATTTTCACACTTCGACAGATCCTGGAAAAAACTCAAGAAGTCCAAATCGATACCCACCACCTATTCATCGATTTCAAAGCCTCATACGACAGCATTTATAGAGACGAACTATACAGAGCCATGTCTAGTTTTGGTATACCGCCCAAACTAGTCCGTTTGTGTAGGATGACGATAGAGAATTTTCGCTGCTCCATCAGGGTCGGAAACGACCTCACCGACACATTCAATACCAAAAAAGGATTTAGGCAAGGCGATGCGCTGTCATGTGACTTCTTTAATCTGATTCTTGAGAGAATTGTGCAAAACTCCAAAGCCAACACCAGAGGCACAATTTTCCAAAAGTCGGTGCAACTACTAGCATACGCTGACGATATTGACATCATTGGTAGGACTCAACGTGATGTCATAGCCACGTTTGCTAGTTTAGAGAAGGAAGCGGCGGAAATGGGTTTAGCAGTAAATGAGGGTAAGACTAAGTATATGCTGTCATCACGAAAGGACTCACAACATCGACGAATTGGACAGAACGTCACCATTGACGGATATAACTTTGAGGTAGTACGGGACTTTGTCTACCTCGGCTCCGCTATTAACTCTGACAACAACATCTCGTCAGAAATTAAACGAAGAATTACTCTTGCCAACCGCTGTTTCTTCGGGCTAAGAAGGCAATTTAGTAGTAAAGCCCTCACTCGAACTACTAAGGAGATCCTATATAAGACCCAGATCATCCCAGTCCTGCTCTACGGCGCTGAAGCATGGACCGTATCAAAAGCGGATGAAGAAATTCTTGGTAGATTCGAGAGGAAAATTCTTCGAAAAATCTTCGGTCCCGTTTGCGTTGACGGGCTATGGAGACGAAGATTCAACCAAGAACTATACGAGCTGTACAGCGACATGCCCCTGGTCAAAAAACTCCGCATTGGACGTTTAAGATGGCTAGGACATGTAGAACGAATGGACACCAATGCTCCGGCTCGCAGAGTCTTCGATTCCCAGCCAGACGTCGGACGCAGTAGAGGAAGACCTCGCCTTAAGTGGCGCGCACAAGTGGAAACCGACCTCAACCAACTTGGAGTGCGCAACTGGAGGCAGTTAGCTAAGGACCGGACTAATTGGAGAGGCATGTTGGTTGAGGCCCAGGTTCATTCCGGACTGTAGCGCCACTTAAGTAAGTAAGTACCCAAATGACGAACCTGTAACCTCTCAGGCTGTACAGTAGGAATGTATAGCCTCAAAGGAATAGTAGGCGATTATCATCTTATGGAAGCTTCATTTCAATTGTGCACTGCATAAGTGTAGAGTGAAAAACATATAAAATACCACAGAAACCTTAACTTTTGAAAAATTCACTAATTTGTAATTTCCAAACTCAAAGCCTTTCAATTAAAAATCCTCACACATGCACTTGAATTTGCTGATTTAGGGAGTTTGGTTTAAAGATTTCGAATGAAGTTATTACACCTAACCCAGGAAGATATAAATAAATGAGAGGAGTTCAGTGGTGAATCTTTTATGGAGTTATTTTGTGTCGATCCGTGTGCTTCATCATGATGATTTGCAGATGCAGATAATCTGGAGTATATGGATTCAAAGCAGAGCCAGAGCTGCAACATTTCATGCATAAATAATACATCTACACATCGCAAGGATACTGAAAACAATCAGTAATACTGAAATTATACAAGAACAATGGAGTTTCGAATGCTTTTTACTTTGCTTCTGAAAGCATTGTCTTAGATCACAGAAAATGGGTATAGGACGAAGATGTCTGTAGATTGTAAGGACATATAAACGCGTATTACAGTTTACAGCCAAAATTCATTCCGTTTTCTGGATGAAGATAAATGAAGTGCAGCGCGACGTGGTAGGCAGAAAAACGAGTGGATGCACGACTGGGTCGTACGCACTTTCTCCTTGAATGTTCTACTTTCAACTACTTTAATAAAAATTGTTACAGGGTTTTTTTTAACTCGTTCTTCGCAGATACTTATCTTTGTGCAAATATACTAAGGTATATCCTAATACTAAGTTTAATGAAAAATCGGTCTATTGAGGTCAAGATCTTCTTATGGGGCATTTTCAATGACGTCAATATTTATAATATATAAAGATATAACATTTTAATGAACTATAGACAACATAGTTTGCCAGATACGCAGGATTTTCTGAATTTTGATCGGACACAACAAATTTGATATTTAGATTTATAGGGTAAAAAGCTTAGTAGGTATTTTCGTTTTAAACATTAACATTAATGAACGAGTTAAATTTTATTTAAAATCGTTTAAAAAATCCGTCATATGGATGTTACCAATAATATTGGGGATATGCGGATAATGTGAAACAGTGATTAAAAGAAGTGTTGGAGCAGAATCATCGTAGTCCTAAGCATCCTCATCATCAGACTCATCCTACACATATTATGAATGCGTTCTACAAATTTGCATGTTTTATATGTCTAATTTTTAACATTTGCCATATTTTTGTATTGTCAAATTCGCCACATAATTTAAATTCTAAAAGTAACGTAATGTCTCCCTCAAGTTCGGAAAAATATTCGAACGTTCAAAAGGTCTATGCAGAGACTTTTATGAAAATCAGTAAAACCAGGAAATTGTAAGTGGCCAACACCGAAAAATCCATTAAGGGACATTTAGGAAAAAAACTTATTTTGAGGCATTGCTGCAAACATTAATTGTATCAAAGATATTATATTTCGTTGAGCTCCTTAATGTAGTTAACGAGAAATTAAAAAAAAATTAAATTGGCATAAAAACAAACATCTCGTTATGCAGTTTTGTTTCAAAAATTAAATTAAATTAAATTAATTTAATTAAATCGTGTTAAGTTTAACCAAATTTGTTGGATCCGTTTTTGCTTATTCAAAAAAGAACCTCGTGTATGAAAATTTGTTCATCCGATTACCATCGAGCTAATCGATCGCTAACCGTCAGACGGACAAAATTGACGAACAGATGATTTGTCAGATCATCACGAGATGAAGGCCAGTGAAAAATCATTTAGTGTTGCTACAGCTGGGAATTGCACTAACCATCGCGCCACTGAGCCCGCTATTACAATAATCGGTTTTATTAAAATCCCTGCTTCGAAAATGTTCACCAACCCAAAATTGTTCTATTCGGAACAAAGCGCAAAGTACGGGTGACATTAGAGCCAATTTCCGTATAACTAAAAAGTTGACTCACAGTCAAAGAGAAGATAGATGAACTACGTTGGCAGATTATAAAACGGCGATGACCGACAATCTCCCGCTATTAGGCTATACATATCATTCGATATTGACCGCGATAGCGAAAACTAACACCTACCCAGCTTTAATGAAGACGGGCTCAGTGGGGCGATAGTTAACGCGATGAACTACCGCGCAGAATGTGTGGGTTCGATTCCGAAAAAATGGCCTTCCTTTCGAGCAACATAGACGAATTAATTTGAAAACTTTGGTCGGCCCAAAAAAGTGGAATATTGGCAACGATTGACTGGTCAATAAACAAGGAGACCCTCTGAATTCTACCGATCAAATCGATACGTCACCTGTTCATACATTTTAAAGCCGCATACAACAGCATTTATAAAGATGAACTAAACAGAGCCATATCCAGTCTTTTTATAGCGCTCGAATTCCTCTATCTGCACGAATGATGGAGAATCCTAGCTTCAAAATCAGGTAGCCGACACAAAAAGTAACATTCGATACCACAAAAAGGATTTAGGCAAAGTGATAAATTGTCTTGTGACTTCTTTAAAATAATTCTTGTACAAAACTCCTTGGAAGAACATTAGACGAACAATCTCTCATAAATCTCTGCAACTACTAGCCTAATCCGATAATATTGACATCATGGTCGGACTCAACTTGATTTCATAGCCTTGTTTGCTTTGTATGAAGAAAGCGGCAAAAATGGGTTTGGGAACTTGAAGTGGCAGGCTCTCCAACTCTTCTCAGATAATTACTTTGAGGTCTTCTGAATCACGTAGCTTGTTCTCATCGTGACTTAAAAAAAAACCCCAAAGGAAATATTCTGGAGCTCTAAATCGTGAGATATTCCCAAATCACCAAGGTGACCTGGCATAAAACAGGAGGTCCCGCCATCGTGCAAGATGTACGCACGCACACATGAATGGTTGTGTGTAACGAGTCTGGTGCGCCAAAAACTTATATTTTTTTGCGTTCAGTTGGACAAATAGTTGACAAATAATAACTGTACAACAACGCTATTGAAAAAAGTACCTCCTATTGGATCATTCGTTATAGCTTATAACTTCGTACACACGCGTGATTGAAGCTAGATTGTATGTGCGGGTACAGGACCTAAAGTTAAATGTAGAGATTAGAACCTAAGGGTGCTGTGAAATAAGGCCGAGCGAAATAACGCCGAGTTCCGAAATTCAGCGTTATTTTACTTAGTAAAATTTAAACTGGCCAGGATCGGCTAAATTTCACATAATCCGAACATGGAAATTCGTCGTTATTTCGCTAAGTGAGCTATCTAAGCCACCTACTTACTTACTTAAGTGGCGGTATGGTCTGGGGTGAACATGGGCCTCATCCAACTAGCCTCTTCAATTAGCACCTATAAGTTAAGATCTCCTTTCGTCGCTCATTATAAATGTTTACAGAAAATTGTTCACTGCTTCGTTGAGGTTCATGAAAGCGTGAGTGTAGTTCGCAAACGACTGACAGCCTGTAGTCAGTCCACCTAATGGACCGTCTGCTTTTTGTAAGGAAACATTTTCCAGCTTTTTTCTCTGATGTGCAACAGAAACGATGGAGCCTATACGACTTCTTCAACTTCTTCAATGTCGGCCTAACGAGGGTTACTAGCCCTTCCGACGTACCTCCATTCACGAGTTATCCCACACTCTTCTATGGGCTATAGAACAGCAGGCCATACATTTCATGCCAATGATTCGGATGCGGTTGGAGCTATTGTGTAACTATTTTCATGCTGTTCTTAAAAGTCACATTTTGTTGGAAGAGATTAGATTCTAGGCTACTACAGGTAAGAATATTAGGCGCAATAGATATGTATTGGCAGTTTCAACACTGGGCTTTTCCATATGTCAATACATAGATACTTATCCAATATATACATGAGTAATAGCACACAGAGCTAACGAATCAATTGCTTAAGTCAAAAAACGTCCGATAAAAAAGGAAGAAAATTATCCTGAAACATTGAATAGGTACCATGAACCAAACTAACACCTCAAATAAAGATTTTCCTCAATATATATATTTTTTTAATAAAAAGGTCAGGAATCACTTATTGGATCACCCTTTATATTAAAAACTATAACCATTTAGAAGTGTCTTATATCCAAAACATTTGCCAAATCATTTTTCATTCCGTTCACACAGAAATAGTTTTCTAAATGAAAACTCGCTTAAAAATTCCAAAGACCTAGTTCATACACAATTGTTTGTGAACCACTACTCTCTTCGAAACTTTCATATCCATCGTGACAGTGTTCCTTTCTCTATCCAATTGCAATCCTATAAATTTTCATTTTGAGATTTTCATTTCAGCAGAAACGTTCACAGCATGTGCGCTTAATAAATACCCTCAAACTCGACCTTTCCGAAAACACCATTCCTCTTTTCACGACATCAACAAGCTTCTCTCTCCGTCGAACAAGCAGCTCACATTCTCGCACTCGTATAACACAGCAAAGACAGAAAAGGATATTCCAAAAATGAGAGAAAAAAAAAGTTCACTCTGGGTGCACTTCTTGACCGGATTTCCATCATCCATGTTAAAGACCACAACTACTGCCCATGCCAACTGCCTGAATTCATTCATAAAGGATGCCACGCGATGACAATTTTCCGGCAACAGAAAAGGAGCCGTGTGGTTATCCGAACAGAAGCCCAAAAAATAAAAAAAAAAAAAAAACAAACGCAAAAACAACAAAAAGTACCACAAAAGGGATATCCTTTATTTTCCCCGAGCGGCAAGATGTATCCCCTTCCTTCCCGCCTTTGGCTTAAATTTGAATTACGAATTTGACCCACAAAACAATTGTACGGTTGCCTGCAAACTTTTACTATCACAAAACTTATAAATCATAAAATAATTTCCTCCGACAAAACTTGACTGTGAGAGTTATTGGATAGTTTTTTCCTCCTCCTCTAACCTCTATCCTCCAATCCACTGTGTCTGTTGAGACAGTCGTTGAGTTCTTCTTGCCGCTGGTGGTGGTATTTGTCAGTGTACACGAGTAAAGAAGTTCCTAAATTTGAATTTCTACAGAGGTTAGGCGAACGTGTGGAAATCCTTAAAATAAGAAGGGAATTTCCTTCAAACTGAAGTGTATGGCGTATGAGTGACAAATTGATGAATGTCCTTGTCCATTGCTACAGAAGTTCTTACCTAAGTTCTGCTTTTGGGGGTTAAGTAATCGGTAAGGCGGATTGCTTTATTTATCGTCTTCGTCACAAAGCAGCAGGTGCTTGCGACAGGCTGCCATTAGTTTTGGTGTCAAAAAATCTGTACGATGCCATATCGGAGCTGGAAGTTTTACTTTTATATGAATTGATTTAGAGCGATGGATTGTAGAAACTTAATTGAAAAGTAGGTCAACTCTAAGAGAGATTAAATGAGTTGAATAATATTTTAAATCCGTTATAAGATATTAAAGGTAGACGTGAAGGATAAACTGGTTATAATACGCATTCGTTTTATTGGCAGTTTGACATATCTTAAAAAAAGGCTTCTGGAAATAAGGTCATATTTGTATGGACAAATGAAAAAAGGTCCTTAAATATATATTAATTGAAACAACTTTTTTATTTTGAAATTATTCGATACCTTTGGTCCTTGTTCATTTTGATATTGATGACTTATTTCCTGAGGCCTTTGAATTATGGGAACGATGTGTCAGAGTCTTGGTGGATGTGTTTTAGAGTCTTGGTATCATATCGTATAGCAAGATCATTCAAGCACAAACCACTCAGTACAAGTCTTCACCGATTATCAAGAAAGACTTGACACAATGCTATTGATGTCGATACCCTCATTGCATTTAAGGGTGTACATATAAGGTTAGAGCGTTGGGCTGCATAGAACAGAGCCAACCCTTGGGTAAGTCTTAATAATATCAAAGAGTATACAACTGCCATCAGAAGCTTCTTAAAATCTTCGCTGGGAATGGGCGTTAAAATATAAATCTCATTCTTTGTGTCAATATAAATGGAGATGTTGCTGACAAAGTTAATAGCGGAGCCAAAGTAGACAATGTCCCGCAATGTAACGGATGATTTTTTAGCTGGTTTGGTTTTGGCAACACTGGTTTTGACAGCTGACGTGTGTTTAGTACCTTGTGTCACTGTCAAACAGCTTCAGTTTGGTTTGCAATTTAACCATGGATCGTCTTACAAATGAACAACGCTTGCAAATTATTGAATTTTACTATCAAAATTCGTGCTCGGTTCGAAATGTTCATCGCGCGCTGCTTCCATTTTATGATCGGCATTCTCGACCTTCTGAGCAGTCTATTCGGAAGATTGTGACCAAATTTCGCACCAAATTTACTTTGTTGGACATTAAACCACCAACACGTTTACGTACTGTGCGTAGTGAAGAAAATATTGCGGCCGTATCAGCTAGTGTGACAGAAGACCGCGAAATGTCGATTCGGCGCCGTTCCCAGCAGTTAGGCCTTTGTTACAGAACTACGTGGAAAATTTTGCGGAAGGATTTGGGCGTAAAGCCTTTTAAGATACAGCTGGTACAAGAACTAAAACCAGCCGACCTACCACAACGCCGAATTTTTGGTGAATGGGCTCTTGGAAAGCTGGCCGAGGATCCGCTTTTTTATCGAAAAATTGTGTTCAGCGATGAGGCTCATTTTTGGTTGAATGGGTACGTAAATAAGCAAAATTGCCGCATTTGGAGTGAAGATCAGCCAGAAGCATTGCAACAGCTACCAATGCATCCCGAAAAAGCCACTGTTTGGTGCGGTTTATGGGCCGGCGGCATTATTGGGCCATATTTCTTCAAAGATGATGCGAATCGCAGCGTTACTGTCAATGGTGAACGCTACCGAGCGATGATAACAAACTTTTTTTTGCCCGAAATGGAAGTTCTTGACTTGCATGATATGTGGTTTCAACAAGACGGTGCCACATGCCACACAGCACGCGAAACAATGGCGCAATTGCGAGGCGAGTTTGGTGAACAGTTAATTTCACGTTTCGGGCCGGTCAATTGGCCGCCTAGATCGTGCGATTTGACACCATTAGATTATTTTTTGTGGGGGTATGTCAAGGCTAATGTCTATAGGGACAAGCCCACTTCGATTGACGCACTGGAAGCCAACATCCATGCATTCATTCGTGAGATACCGGCCGATATGTGTGAAAGAGTATGCCAAAATTGGACTCAGCGGATGGGCTACCTGAGACGCAGCCGCGGTCAACATTTGCATGAAATTTTCATGAACATTAAATTGCAAGGTTCAAACTATCGATTCAAATAAATTTTTTGTGTTTTTTTTTTTAAAAAAGTTCTAAACCTCTTAAAAAATCACCCGTTATTACTTCATAGATACCTACTTACTTACTTAAGTGGCGCTACAGTCCGGAATGAACCTGGGCCTCAACCAACATGGCTCTCCAATTAGCCCGGTTCTTAGCTAACTGCCTCCAGTTGCGCACTTCAAGTTGGTTGAGGTCGGTTTCTACTTGTGCGCGCTTCTGAAAGCGAAGTCTTCCTCTACTGCGTCCGACGTCTGGCTGGGTATCGAAGACTCTGCAAGTCGGAGTATTAGTGTCCATTCGTTCTACATGTCCTAGCCATCTTAAACTTCCACTGCAGAGTTTTTTAATTAGAGGCATGTAGCTGTACAGCTCGTATAGTTCCTTGTTGAATCTTCGTCTCGATAGCCCGTCAACGCAAACTGGACCGAAGATTTTTCGAAGAATTTCCCGCTCGAATCGACCAAGGATTTCTTCATCCGCTTTTGACACGGTTCATGCTTCAGCTCCTAGGATCTCCTTTGTAGTTCGAGTGGGGGCTTTACTACTAAATTGACTTTAGCCCGAAGAAGAAGCGGTTAGCAAGAGTAATTCTTCGTTTAATTTTTGACGAGATGTTGTTGTCAGAGTTAATAGCGAGGCTGAAGTAGACAAAGTTCCGTACTACCACAAAGTTATATCTGTCAATGGTGAAGTTCTGTCTAATTCAGCGATGTTGTATGTACAAGGTGGCGCAAAAGTAATCTTCCTATCAGAAAATGCTATAAATTTTGCGATTGGCCCCTAATGTCAGTTCTGTTTGTATAATTGTGTAGTATACACATGCGAAATACACGTTAATAAACAATTTTATGCTACACTGCTCCAGAACGCGGAATATTGGTGACTATTTATTTGAGCAATAATCGGTCGGTGACTTTGGCACAACGTGAATTTCGTCGCAGATTTCCTAGCCGTCCAACGCCTACTGGTGAAACACTGCGACGTTTAGCCGCTCGCCTCGAAGAGACTGGTACAACACGAGATGCTGCCAGGCGTGGCAGACCCCGGAGTAGCCGTTCTGCAGAGAATATTGCTGCTGTAGCCGAAGATGTCATGGAAGCGCCGTCGACATCGACCAGACGACGTGCCACGCAAATGGGTATCAGTCGACGGTCTTTACAGCGAATTTTGGTACATGATTTGAAGATGTTTCCGTACAAAGCCCAGACGGTGCATCAGCTGTTAGATGCTGACCGCCAATGGCGTCTAACATACGCTCAAGCCATCCTTAATCACCACCAAGAGGAAGATGATTTATCGTCAAAAATAATCATGAGTGATGAGGCCAATTTCCATCTTAGCGGGTACGTAAATAAGCAAAATTTACGCTTCTGGGGCACTGAAAATCCGCGTGTAACCCACGAAGAGCTATTACACCAGCTCAAAGTCACTGTATGGTGTGCTGTTTTCGCTGGAGGAGTCATCGGACCTTTTTTCTTCGAAGACGTCGCGGGCCAAACGGTTATTGTGAATGGTGAGCGCTACAGAGCAATGATCAACGAGTTCTTTTTGCCGCAACTTGATGAATTGGGATTGGAAAACATGTGGTTCCAACAGGACGGTGCAACGGCACACACTGTACGTGCCACAACCGATATGCTGAAGGATGCATTTCCTAATCTCCCGTTTTGGCGATTTGCACTGGCCAGCAAGATCGCCTGATTTGACCGCTCCAGACTTCTTTTTGTGGGGCTTTTTGAGGTCACGGGTTTATGTCAACAAGCCTCAGACTCTTGCAGCTCTTAAAGACAATATCCGTCAAGAATATAAGGACCTATCGCCGGAAGTTTTGGCCAAAGTGATGGAAAATGCCATAAAAAGGGCTCAAATGACAATCAACTGTGGCGGCGGCCATTTACATGACATCATATTCTCGACTTGATGTTAAAAAAAATTAAAAGACCAAATAAAAATAATCCATAAGAAGAATCAAAGTTTTTCATTTTTTTTTTAAATTACAGCCAAAAAACATCGGAAGGTTATTTTTGCGCCACCTGGTATTTTAGTGTTGACAGAATATACTTAGTCTTACCCTCAATTACTGTTAAACCCATTTTTGCCGCTTCCTTCTCTATACTAGAAAACGTGGCTATGATATCACGTTGAGTTCTACCAATGTCATATCGTCGGCACCGATTTTTATAAAATTGTGAATCCGGTGTTGGCTCGGGAGTTTTGCACTCAAGAATCAAATTAAAGAAGTCACATGAAAGGGCATCGTTTGGCTTAATCCTCTCTTGATACCGAATCTGTCGTTCGTTTCCGACCCTGATGAAGCAGCGAGAATTCTCCATCATCATCCAGCACAGACGGACTAGTTTGGGCGGAATACCAAAACTAGATGTGGCTTTGTAAATTTCGTTCGTGTGGCTCTTCTCTATCATAATGTGATCAATTTGATTATCCGTTCTGGCCGTATGGCTATAGTGGCATTAAGTTGCCAGACGTCTAATCTATATTTTCCGACAATACTGCTAAAGATGTAATCTCTTGCTACCTTTGCGTTAATATTTCCCAGCACGATTTTAAAAGCATTTTTAGGAAGTCTAGTAGCTCATAGTTTTCTTTATCGTAGCGTAAGTGTAAAAAGGCTTATGTTGGTAAATTTGGCCTTCATGCGGATTGTAACAATGCTGCTGCTAATGTTTTTGAATCATAAGATTTCTGGCTGGCTAAGTTTGGTGCTTATAATAAATCAACATCCCAATAGTCGCTGTTTCTGCTCAATTTACAGCGGATCATAGCAGATTAACAGATTTTCATCTTCCTGTCAAAGGACCATCTAATCGTATTTCCGGGATATTCTTAATATCTGCTTTTGAAAGCCTAAGGCTTCATCTGGTTCTGCTGAACCTTTTCTTTTATGTTTTCTAACATAAAATGTGCGGATACGTTTTTCTTAGGTCATAGTCGTCAACAATATAATCATCCGTCTCCGAGACTTTTGGATTATTCCTCACATGATTCCTTTTTTTTAAAGATTGAGTGTATAACCTAAAGAGTAATCCCAACGTGGGTGGCCATATCAACTTTTGAGATATCGCTGGATAATGGTCCATTAGTATTGAGCGCTCCTGATGGTCTCCCGGCTGAAATCTCTGTTTAAGAGGCCTGACCCACCTTAAAAATTCTTAGGTGGAATGTTTTCCGAATATATCAAAACAGCTCTTGTAGCCTAGCTGTAGACGTCACCGTTGATTATTGGCACCGTCAAAATGAGTTGCACCATAATTCGTATTCTTTTTCGCGACATTGCCAACAAAAGATCAAAAGCTCTTTAGTCTTCCTCGATAAAAGTCAAATACAGGTACTTACCGGATTATGAAGCAGACAGTTCAACAATGGAATCATGGGCATGGCTAAAAGGTTGTTATAAGGATGAAAAATTAAAACACATGAGAAGGACACAATACGCTGTGCAAATCGTTGAATACCCTATCCTAATCCAACCCTTAATTAAACATCACCAAAAAGTGGACGTGCCTAAAACTGAATGGGGTTTTTCTATGGGATAGGTTTTACAAATAATTTGATTATGAAAACGCCCCCAAATATTAGGCGTGGGTTAAAATGATCTTAGACGAAATGTTCATAGTATTATTCTCAAATTATTGATATCAAAAGTTTTTTTCGATATTTTTTTTTCAAATTGTACTGAAAACAGTTTTTTGGCGAAAAAAAATGCTCCCAAAAAGGTGGGCGTGGCAAAAAATGTTATGTTGACGAAACACTTTTTTAAAAATTCTTAACTACTTGGCCAAAAACAACGTTTTCTATACGTGGCAGTGGACGGATCTTAAAAATGTTTACACTTTTTCTGTTTCGTCGGACAATTTCATTATTTAAAGCCCAAAAACTGGTCACACATGGATTAACGGACGGACAGAAAGACAGAGCTAGATCGAATAGCCATCGATTTTGAGTCGATCCATATTTTTTAAGGTATATCTATATAGATTAGTTCTCTATGTTTCCTATGGGATAGAGGATAAACAGTATAAAGGGTCCGCCAAATAACTTTTTTTTTTTTTGAAAATGCTATAAAAAAAAGTACTGAATATTTTCCAAATTTCTTTTTTTATTTGAAAGTACAATCCTTCCGGTTGATAATGGAAAATAATTTCATTCAAATGGCTGCCTCGGCTGGCCATGCAGTAGCCTACACGATCGGTCCAATTTTTAATCACATTATCGATTGTGTGCAGCTGTATTTCACCAATGGCTTCACAAATATTGTCCCTTAAAGCGTCAATTGTCTCTGGCTTGTCGGTGTAACACTTATCTTTTACGGCAAACCACAAATAAAAGTCCAACGGTGTCAAATCGCAGCTCCGAGGTGGCCAAATGACATCAGCTCTGCGGCTGATAATGCGATCTTCAAAATCAGGGTGCAAAACATCGAGTGTAACTTCGGCTGTGTAGCACGTAGCGCCGTCCTGTTGAAACCAAATGTTGCCAATATCCTCCTCTTCAATTTTTATGAACAAAAATTCGTTCAAGATGGCCCGATAACGATCGCCATTGACTGTAACGGCCACTCCTTGCTCATTTTCGAAGAAAAATGGCCCAATTATGCTCCTGGACAAAAATCCGCACCAAACAGTGATTCGTTTTGGGTGTATCGGCGTTTTAATGTATGCGTGCGGGTTTTCTGTGCCCCAAATGCGATAATTTTGCTTGTTTACATACCCGCCAAGATCAAAATGACCTTCATCTGAAAAGATGATTTTTTATTGGCAAAATCGGCATCTTCTCTAAGTCGATCGAAGGCCCACTTAGCGAAGCGAAAACGCATTGGATGGTCAGTTGGCTTCAACTCCTGAACCAATTGGACTTTGTATGGCGTCATACCAAGGTCTTTATGCAAAATTCGTCTCATTGATGTCTCCGAAATGTTCAATTGTTGAGAACGACGGTGGATTGATGTTGATGGCGCTTCACGCACACTTTCTGCCACAGCAGCAATATTCTCGGGTGTACGCACTGTTTTTGGCTTTTCACGCTTTGGTTTATCGATGTGGATGCCAGTTTCTTTCACTTTTTTCACAAGATAACGAACATACGGAGCTGACGGTGCTTCTCTTCTTCCAAAATCCGTACGCAATTTTCGCACACATTCTACAACATTACCATTGTTTTCAAAGTAATGTCCCAATATTTCTCAGCGTTGTTCAAGCGTATACAAAACCAAATTCTTTCAGCGGAAGGATAAAACTAATTATTTGTCGAATCAGACATGAGCTTAGTGTTACCATTCACGAAATAATTGCTAGTTGAAAAAAAAACGTTAGATGGCGGACCCGTTATAACAAAGATCTACAGAAATGCCGAATTTTTTGACTCGAAGCACATTTCTGATTTCTGAAGTCGCCAAAGCTATCTTCACAGAGATACCTATATTCCGTAGACCTTAATAGATTCATTGATATATTTTACACACTGAATGGGGCCCACAGTTTAAAGCCGACTTGCTAAGGAAAATATGAAAAGCTTGTCATGATTGATCAATAATATTGGATCTTTGTCAGACTTTTTCAAGAGGTGGTGCAGTGAAAGAAAAAGTTACGTGTGTTCCTTCCAGATTTTAACCAGAATCCACGCGCTTAGTATTGCAACACAATAATCACCCTAGAGATCATGAGATAAACCGCGGGCTTATTCCTATTTTGCTTATACTAAAGTAACAACAAAAGTATTAAACAAATACCAAACTCAATTAAATCAGAAACACCGTATTCGCAATATCTCAGCGTTCATTTAAGCCCTTGAAATTGCGCTGAGTATCCCGGTATCATGTCTAATGGCAATTCAACCGCAAATATTTAATTTCCAAAGTGTTTCATTCCATCACCCATTCTCTTGTATTAATTAAGGAAATTGAATTAAAATGGAATCTTCTGCTCTTCTATCCTTTTGGTTTATTCACGAAAAAATACAACTTCCAGCTACCATCTTCCGTCTTGTGATGTCTCCCCTGGCACAGCGATGTCATGAATATCGCAAGAGATCCTGCCAAACCACATTTTTCACAGGATACATTTTAATTTTTAATTGAAACTCATCCGATGCTAAGCTGTATATCAAATGTGTTAAAGGATTATTTAAATTTATCTTTAATTAGAACATGGGAATAAATATTCATGAGCTTCTTAAAGTTTTAATTTTTGCTTCGATTCCAATAATTATCAGTGTCACTTGCTCTCCTAATATTCCATTCATGTCCCTCCTTCATTCATTTCTATGCAAATCTTCCTCTGTGATGCTTTTATATCCATTTCAATCCTCTCGCCCCCACCCCTCCGCCCCTTTTTGCCGCTTCATCGGGCTAACTTAAATGAACTCAACTAGGGCATGGATTTCAGTCAAATTCGCTGGCATCGTCTCACTCTGAATATCCATATAGAAATTGGGGATGTTGTGTAGGTGTGTGGGTAGGGTTAGGGAATGAGTCTGTAGTGTTTCAGTTTTTTTTGATGTGAATATGTCTGTCGGTATGTGGAAATTCAGGTCGAATTGCAAATTCATCCAAAATGCTTGAAAACGGATGCATTACGAGTGAGCTCTGCATGTAGTGCGCAGCAGCATGGCTTTTCATTTCTGTCGATGAGGGAAATTCTATTGAAGAACGATGATGACTACCCTACCTATCCATACCCTTTAAGTTGTGTTTTGGGTTTTTGGTGTGAATGTGTCATCACTAATTAGGTAGCATTCTTTATTTAGATTTCAATGAGGCAGAAGTTGGTCAAAGTCAAATGTGACGGTAAAACTGAAGAGTGCACGAGTGATTGGGTATGGTCAGCAATTTGTTCGACCTTGCAGTTTACACAGAAGGCAAATTAAGCGGGATGTCCTTTTCAATATGGCCAACGATTGTTCGAATATCAAATGATTTTTGAAACGGCAGTATGCATCAATAGGTATCATTGGAGCTTTAAGAGTGTTGAATTTTATATTTCAAGGGTGATAAATGGAAATCATCGACAGACCTCATGTTTTTAATATCTAGGTATATTCTTGGGCACTTTACGTGAGTTTAGAGCCGACTAAATTTGTGTGATAGTCTTTAAAGCAATTGTGTTGCATTGAAAATAGTGTTGGAATTTACTTCTTGAGTATTCGAAATTTTATCGGAAGAAAGTGTGTTATGAATGAAAGTTATTCGAATAATTAATACTAAGGCGTGTTTTGTAGAGACTGATTACAATTTTGTCGTAACAAACTCTTTCGCAATCAATTTAAATTATTTTTGGTAGAGCCCAGATCAACTGTTGGCAAAGGGTTTACGAGTTCGATGTTAATAGTGCGATACAAAATTGTCTATGAATACAATGGTTAAAATCTTGAAAATAAAAAAAATCCTAAAGTTTTCTCTTTCACTGTTGGTTGGCTGTCATACAACTAATGTAAACACTTAGCACCGTTAATATGGAAAATATTGTTGCGAATGGAAGATCCGTATTCTGCAACCTGCCTCCTACTCTTAATAACTCCAGCTCACCTCGTTGTTCCAGGAATGGCGCCAGTGATTTTAAAGAGCTCTATTTCGGTAACTCCTTCTTCTTCTGAAGTAGCCGTATTTCCTCTGCAAAGTATGATTGTTGAAAATTCCATACCAGTCTTAGGAACGTCTCCTCAAATTCCATACTGGTAAAGGGTCCGTTCACTGGATCTCTTCGTTGGCGCTGCGCCACAGTGTACCGAAGTACAAAGGAAAAAATTCTTAACATCTTCTGAAAATTCGAAACCTTGTAAACCTCAGTTGGAATTCAGGTGGTTTTACACTCAATAATGATGTTTTCAATTTCCTTTTGAATATAAAGAGGACTTTCCTGTAGGTGCAGCAAAATTGAAACGGGATTTTTATGTTGATGACCTAATCAGCGGCGCTGATACAGTTGATCAGAAAGAACCATTAAAGAAAGAGGTTCGAGAAGTGTTGAGGCGAGGAAAATTTGATATTCGCTAGTGGTATACTAATGAGCCATCATTTCTGCAAACGATACCCGAAGGCAACAGGGAGACTCCACTGCGCATCAATGACTCGGATATCATTAAAGCATTAGGTGTTGTATGGGATCCTAAAAGCGATGAGCTATGCTGCATCAATCCCAACATTCAAACCTGAAACCGAGTGACTATGCGCAACGTTTTGTCTGAGATGTCCCAATTGTTTGATCCTCTAGGACTTATAGGGCCAATCGTCGTAAGGGCAAAGATATTTATGCAAGATCTGTGGATCTCCAAGGTCAAATGGGACGAGTCGCTCTCTCAGGAGTTGCACACTAAGTGGAACACTTTCAAAAAGGAGTTAGAGGAACTCAGAAGAATACGTGTGCCAAGGTGCATAGTTCCAAACCACACGTTTGAGATTCATGGGTTTGCGGATGCTTTGGGTAGAGCTTATGGATGCTGTATCTACATCCGACATAAAATTAACGATAATTTTGTCGTAAGACTTTTTAGTGCTAAGTCTCGGGTTGCTCCTAGCAAGGTGCAACCAATACCGAGGTTGGAGCTGTGCGCTGCGGAATTGTTGATACAATTGTTGGATAAAGTGGTGAAAAACGTTCCCAAGAGGTGGGAGTCTATGCATCTTTGGACAGATTCCGAGATCGTGCTTCATTGGCTGGCAAAACATCCATCGACGTGGGAAACATTTGTGGCAAATCGCGTTTCACGGATTCAACAAGGATCTCACCAAGCTACTTGGAGACACGTGGGATCCAAGTCGAATCCAGCCGATATTGTGTCACGGGGAGCGATGGTCTGAGAACTCCTATCCTCATCTTGGTTCAATGGACCACACTATCTTTATATGACACCTGAGCATTGGCCCCAAATCGAAGTTTACTGAAATTTTGGGCCAATGCTACTTTGGGCCATTGTAACTTTGACTACATTATTTTGCCTCAAAGTGGGAACTATCGGATACTGATCTTATTCAACCGGATTTGACTTGATAAACTTCTAACAAGCACTCAAATATGAGTTGTGGCAGGAGATGGGTGTAGGGAAGACCTCACACTAAGACACCCATTTCTTTCCAATACGAGAATTCCTAGATGGTGGTGTTTACAGTACCAGCTAGGTTGCACACAAAGTGAACAACTAATATGAGTTGCCTCCACATATTCAGACAATAGAGATGGTCGCAGATAGGTCAAAATATCTGATGTCCTTGGTATCTAATAAATTGAAACTAGCTATGCATGCTGATCGTTGTACTTTCGATATTCAATTACATAAAAACTCTTATGTTACGGAGTCTCGAATAAGTATTTTTAAATTGCTGATGACCGTCTAAACGAAAAAAAAAGACAACTACACTGCAGCAGAACAATTTCGCTGCGGCCGAACAACTATAGCATAAGCCATAGGCTGCTTATAAGCAGATTACTGTATAAAAAAGGATACAAAACGGAGACATCTAAAGGGTAATTTTTTAAGCGTAGTTTTTTTTAAAATCGAATAAAACACTCAAAATTTTAATTGTAATCGATAAATAGGACTTTGCCATTCACGTTTTAGGGTCAACTTCATGAAAATGTTTTCCGCGGCTCCGTTTCAAATGGTCCATTCGGAAGGTCCAATTTGGGTCACTTTTTCGAGAATTTCGGCCTGTATTCCACGAATTACGCGTGTTATATTATATTGTTAGGCTTCAATCGTGTTCGGCTTATCAACGACTTTACATAACCCCACAATAAACGAGTGGTGGGTGCACGACTGGGTCGTACGCAACTTTCTCTTTCACAGCGAGTTGGAGTTAGGCGTTAGATCAAATAGTACGCATTTTGATTATTAATGCTTAAAATGATATAAATAATGTCGAAATGTGATTATACGAACGTTTACTCCGAAATTTGAAGGAATCGGTGTATATGTGAAAAATAATGATTTTCGTTATTGGCTAAAACTCCGTTAAGTGATAGTTGGGCTAAAACTAATTATGTGGAAATGTTTAAAACTATAACAGTAGTATATATATTGAATTTCATTCAATTTGACATAGTCATTTGCGAGAAATTCAAAAAAAGTCGCGTATCATGTCTCGATATCGTTCGACGTTCACAGTAGCGTTTCTTCCGCGATCGTCTTTGAAGAAAAATGGACCTATAATGCTACCAGCCCATAAACCACACCAAACTATCGTTTTTTCGGGATGCATCGGTTATTACTATATGGCATGTGGCTGTTCATTACTCCAGATGCGACAGTTTTGCTTATTTACGAATCCGTTGAGCCAGAAATGAGCCTAATCGCTGAATTTCAATAATTTGCAATCGTTGCTTGTTTGTTAGTCTTTCCATGATAAAATGACAGAGTATACTGAAAACATTTCGCTTTGACAGATGACGTTTAGACGCCATCTAACCAGTGCTGCCAATCTGAAAAGCTTAACTCTTCAAAAATCAGCCTTTACTACGGTCAATTATTCTGATGTGGATTTGTTATAAGCGATATACTTACGCTAGAAATATATAGCTAGATATTAGAAGTCTTATGTTTCGAAAAGATCAGTGAACCCATTGTAACAATAATCATCAAGGACAAAATTCGCCAAGACAAGCTTTATATACAATCATGCTCCGACGATGGGCAAAGCTGATATTGCAAAGGATTATTTATACGAGTTTCTGGTCACAACATATGTGCCACTACGAAATTACAATATTAAAATTATACTGGGAGATTTTAACAGAAAGTTAAGGCCTATTGTTTTCGCAGAACAACAAAATCCTACTATAGACAACACACGGTTTTCTCAAATCGATAACCATAATGGGACATGGCGGTGGAAGCAGAAGTTCCATCAAATGGACCGTATCTAAAGTTTTGAAGAAATCTGAGGAAACCAAAAAGAGATATTTTTACTCTTTTGATGGCACGTGTGCAAAATCAGACCAAAAAAACTTTGGTTTCAATTGCATTTGCATCACACAAGGTTTGAGGTGTGAAAACCGTTGTAAGATGCGATACAACTTCGTATGCGCATTTTTGTTTATGCCACCAATACGTTTATCACTGAAGAAACAGTTTAACTAATTGCGCAGAACTCATATTAATATCAAACTTCAAACCTGGCCTTGCTGTGAAGGGGAAATCCAGAGACTCTGCTGAAATGTACACCGATTCGCTATCCTTTGATTATATTTCGACTCACCAAGATCTTCTCAGTGAGAGTCCCCCTAAAAATGCTGCTGTGGTATATTTTCCAACTGTTGTCTCTCAACGATATAATCATCTGAGAAAGATTCTGTTGAGCCTGGAACATATAAATCTTCATCTTCTGTGGATAAAAAAAATCGCTGAAGTATTCACTGTCGGTTTCGCTCCCAGGGAAGTTGGTGCCCTACTGGACGTGTCCTCTAGTGGTGAATAGAGCAAGCCGCAGTAAAACTGCGTATCCTGTCGTTTGGTACTTAGGCAACCTGCTGCGAATGGTGTCATAGCAAGCGAAGGCCCATCATGAACCAACCAAAACCAGATTTATGAAGGCCATCGTCCATATGGTAAATGAATGCTAAAATTTGCTGTAAGAATAAGGTTTTGTGACGCGGTACGCCGTGGGCATACCTGTAATCATGGCTAAAATATTCGATAAAGCAATGTAGGTATTTATTAAAAACTAAGTAGGGGCTCGTATATAGTTGGAAAAGTAGTTTGTTGCTGCTGCAGATCACTGACCTCGATACGTAGTGGTGTCGTTGAACTTAGAGGGACTCATAATGATGATTGTGCGGAGCTTGACCAGAGGACTAAGTCATTTAGTCCTCGGACTGCATGGCTTACTCTGATTAGGAGGTTGACCCCCTTGTGGAAGTATCGTGATGGTTGTGGTTACCCGACTTCGATGGGGAATACTTTGAAATACTAGAGGTGTCAGATGAACCTCGGTCCTTAGCAAGGATCAAGTTCGTGCCCTACACATGATTTTCAAACTTTTATCAATATAGTGTATCCCGCATTGGGGTGTTAACCAACACTTCTTTACGGTTCTGATATTGTGGGCAGACCCACCGTGAAATAAGAGCTGTAATGGCAAGGTGTTCACATTATGCCTACTTTACATTATCTTCCGTTTCGTTGTTTTTAATTTTTGAAATTTTATTGTAAAAATAGCTTACTGAATATCGTCGTAATTTAAGTGAAATTTTAACCTAAACATAATTTTAACGTTGGCATCGAAAGGGCTTTATAAATCCCCCACTTTTAACAGCTTAACACGAGAACACATCTTTAAAGGATGCAGATAACTACACCTCCATATTATTTTACACACACAAACTTTTTCTTGTGCTCTCAACCATCTGTGTTATATAAAAATTAATCACATGAAAGTAATTCGTATTTACTAGTCAAAAGTGTATTTTAATGCTTGTGTAAATCTGTCTTGAAATTGTGTCATTCTTGTCATTCAGGAGTCAGGCCAAAATGTGTTCATAATGAATCAAAATGACGACGCTTCCAACAGCAGCAGCGCGAAAATCCACATTGAGTTGAAGGCATCTTTCCTACATCACACACACACCCACCTACATACTTGTACTTAGCACAAATTGCTCCTTGGTAAATGTCAGGAAAGTTACCGTAAAAGGAAATGAATATTAAACTCGATAAGTTGGCAAGGGCGGTGTGTAACGACTGAGACATAAAATCTCAAAAAGCATTCACTTAACGACAATGCCACACTCTTCGGTGTAAGAGTGTAAGTTGATGCATTTGTGTGAATAATTCAGTGTCCTTTCGACATAGCAATTGGATTAATATGTTGATTATCGCGCTCTAAACTTCAGCTCACTTGTTTTAGTTTCGATTCGAGCACTTAGGCTTAAAGTGGTGTGTGCTTAAATTATTCAGATTGGATTTGGATTACATGTGGCTTTGGCATACTCTGGTGTGACGTGGAGTATCAAATGAACCCGCTTACTTGAAAGGAAACAGATTGGAGAAAATGAAACGTAATTTATATCAAAAGAATGGCTAGAAGTCTGAGGAATTATTTTATTGTTTATTTTATTTACTAAATGTACTTTTACGGGAGTTGTCTACCTATTCCGCGAAGCTGGCCACTAGTCTGAGAGATAAGAAACGTTTTTGTATAGGCTGCTGCCAGACTAGACGCACCTTCTATTGAGCAACAAACCCAAGAATTAAATGTTCAAAGCTCAATTTTCCTTTTTCGAGAATCCAGTTTACTTTAATTAACATATTTAGTAACGGTTCATCTATAGCGGATGCCCACCAACGCCAACTATAAGGGACAGTGGTCAGTTTTTCGGTTGAAGAAGTTAACTCCTGTTTATGGAGTTAACTCAAAGATAACTCGAAGCTAGGGATACAAATTGATTTAAAAAGTCTTGGCGGCAATATATGTATATCTTTCTACAATGGCACCTATTCCTAGTCTCAAGTACTGTCGTTTACAGTTGTTGGTGCCTCAAAACAAAGGACCCGAGTCGTACATAAAAATGATTTTAAAGGAAGATGACATGTCAAAAACAATTTTAAGCGAGCTGTGTTGACGGTTCCGCGTGCAGAGCTGTTAAGGGATTTTCATGGCACAGCTCGCGGAAAATTGTTTTTGACATGTCATCTTCTCATTCTACCTCAAAGCTCACTACTTCTGAGAAAGTACCCTCCTCCCATCCTACTCTTCTCCTTCTTTAGTTGGGATGGTTCGGTTTTTTCCAGGTTGGGGAAGTATTTGATTAACGGAAAATAGTTATCCAGGATTTACACCGAACACAGTAATAAGTGGCTACGGGAAAACCGGTGTGATCGTGGAAAACCAATTGGTAGAAGAAATTGGATGAAGTGAGTGTGAGGTGTCAGGCAGCGATAGCATACATCAGGAAAATACCTTACGTCGCGTAGATGCGTGAAAATGACCTGCCACGTGTGAACGCGGGTATATCGAAACGAGTAAGCGTGACGCATTTTGCAGCCAGTAAGCAGAAAGTAATGAGGAGTTGGAATAGGCTTACGAATGGAGAGTACCAAGTTTGAATGAATGTGTGTGAATGAGAAACGTGATAGATTATGGACAACGGAATCGTTTTACCAAATTAAATCTCCTTAATGGATATTGTGATTACGGATTTACGTTTTATTTTTGAATCTCAACAAAATTTGAGCAGTTTTTAGTTTTTGTGAATATTAAACATTTTTTCTATGGCAAATATTAGAGGGTAAAATTAAAAATATCAAGACGGGAACATGGTCTAAGGATCAGGAAGGAACAGCAGAGCTAGGGACAAAGGGAGAAAAAAAAAGAATATAAGTGAGTGGATTTGAACAATTCGTTGGTTTTTTTGCGGTTGAATAATACCGCCAAAGGCCCATTTTTTTAACTCAATTATAAATTAATTTTTTAAGAAAATTCATCTTGGACCATCCGCCCTTTTCGTAATTTTTGGTGCATAATTTGTCTTTGGTACAATTAAAATTCAATTATTATAACGTGGGTGCACTTGGAAGTAAAAGAGCTCCAAGGTTCAAACCGAGTGTTGAACAAGACATGCCTATCTAAGAGATGTTGCAAAAATTTGAGTCATTGATATGTGTTTTTGTAGCAAGCTGTTCTGATATATTCGTCCAAAATTTGTAGAATAAAAGATTTAGTAAGGCCCTTTAAATAGAGATGGTAGTATGACGGAGATTGCCTATGGATATTATTAGAACTACTCTGTAAGGCAAATCTGGTGCTGAGCTTTTAAGGCAAAGGGAATGGAAATGGGAAAGTAATTGTCTTTTCAGAAAGATGTCGATATAACATGAATAAACTCCGATTAAGGATATGAAATATAATATCATATATGTATCTGGCACTAAAGGCCAAAAGAGGGCCCAAAAACTAGCATATCCCTTCACTTGTGTGTGAAAAATTATTATCTTTTTTAAAACGAAGAGGATCTCCTATTTAACGCCGAACTAATTAGAGAAGCATATCATGACAGTATTGCCCTTGGCCGTTTGTCATACTTTCGCAAGAGGTGAACAAATGTGGGTGTTTTCATAATTGGACGCTAAGTAGTCCAACGTAGTACCGCTTCATCACAGCACCCACTTATATAATCCATTATATCGATTTAAAAGCAGCACTATACAGAGGCATGCCAAGTTTTGGTATACCAGTATACCACCCGAACTAGTCCATGTGTATAGGATGACTGTGAAGAATTCCCTCTGCTTTATCAGAGTCGGCTACGACTTCATCCACACATTATTAGACAAACAAGAATTTAGGCAAGGTGACGCATTGCCATGCAGCTTCTTTAATACTATTCCTGAGAGGGTAGTGCAAAACGCCATAGATGAGGACCTAACCTCGAATATTCCATATCTTCGATATTGACATGTGACCGCTAAGTTTGCGTGGAGGCTGATTTGTGTCACCTCTCCATGAGATCAATTCGGCATGGAAACTTTCAAGAACTCGTGGGTGAGACTTATTCGACGAGTGCGACATTGCTCCGTCCTGCTGGAACTATGTTCTTTGCAAATCAGGCACCAATAAGTAATTATCTAACGTTTTCACAAAATTCTCTTAATTCAATGTAACCTTTTATCTTCAAAAAGTTAAGGGCCGCTTATTTCCCCAGCGCCGACTTTGCAGCCTATAGGTTTACTTTGGGGCGGATAAAGTGGCCTCTAATGCTTGTGTTTCGAATTCTTCATGATCTTGGTCGCCCGGATTCTCCCTCCCAAAAAACGTTCCATAGCGAGGGAATTCCCAAGAGCTAAAATACTGATTGACATACCCTCCGCGTCGCTCTGATTCGAAGCGTTCAGTTCATACAGTAATCTAAACGAATACATAACGGATGGTTAAATTTTAAGGGCCGATGTTGAATGTGAACCACACCTAAACGTCATATTTTTTTCTGCATTTTATTTGACATTTCTCAATTTTAGACTAACTGAATTTGAACCATGGAAAGATACACAATCGAGCAACGCGTTATTCAGCCTTATTATGAAACTGGGCGTTCAAAATCGTCCAAATTGAGCAAACCAGGTCTGTAGGAGATGTGAAAATACCAGTGCATGCTCGAACAGCTCGTACTGCAGAAAATATTGCTGCTGTTCGCGATAGTGTGGCCGTCCACCTCAACTCATCGTCGTGCCCAGCAATTGCACCTCTCACGCTCGTCGTTGATGAATACGATTACAAGTTGAAATTGACTCAAGAACTAAATCATCTTGACCATTTTAAGTGTCGTCAATTGTCAGAATAGTGGCTAGAAATGGCAACAGTGGATGATCAATTTTCGAAGAAAATCATCTTCAGAAATGAGGCACATTTTCACCACAGTGGATTCGTCAATAAGCAGAACTGCCGCATTTGGGCGAATGATAATCCAAGAGTGATTGTCAAAAAACCAATGCACCCACAAGAGTGTTCCATACATAATTGAACCATACCAATATTATCATAATTAAAATAAATGGCAATAAATTCCAAAGTAATTTGTATTTTATTTAAAATCAACACCGGCCCTTAAAATTTAACCACCCTTTATAAAATTTCTTTTGAAATATTTGAAAAGTATGCATTTAACCATACTCTCTGAGTTAAGCTGAGAAGATCACTTCTCAGTGTGATTATTACTTTCCTAACATGAAACTTGACTAATAAAAAGACTGGGTCGCGGAAACATAACGTTCTTTTCCTGTTTGTATCCAGCACCCCGCAATAAACGAAGGCTCCGAATTCTTCTATGCCAACCAGATAATCTACTGAATATAAAAAATAAACCTAGGTTACTTACGCTGTTTAATCGGAACCTCGGGATGAATTAAGGAAAGATGACGGAAATTTTCGACCTCGAGATTTTCATTGATTCTAACACTACGATGATAGCGGAGCCTAAAAAAGTGGTTTTTGGAATTCCGTCCGTCGGTCCGTCGGTCCGTCGGTCCGTCTGTCCGTGACGGTCTCCCCAGCCTAAACGGCTTGACCGATTTTCTTCAAACTTCGTATCCAAGCTTGTTTTGGTCATAATTCTAGGCCATTTTTTTTGTTTGCTTTTAGCCATGTTAAAACTGGTACCTGCCATATAAAAATTACACATAACCTCAATTTTCTCGAAAACGGCTCTAACGATTTTGATTAAACTTTATATATACTATAACCATATTAGTTCCAACAAAACTGCATACCCAGTTTTTTCGAGAAAATCCATATAACGGATTTTGTCATTTAGGCCATATAAAGAAAATTGTTAATATCTCGCAAACTATTGTGTCAAATTGAATGAAATTTAATACATATACTACTATTACAGCTTGAAGCAATTCCACATAATTAGTTTTAGCCCAACTATTACTAAACGGAATTTTCAGTTTTGGCCAAAAACGGAAAATCATTATTATTCACATTGACATCGATTCCTTCAAATTTTGGAGTAAAAATTCGTATAAATACATTTCGACATTATTTATATCATTTTAGCATCAATAATCAAAATGCTTATGATATGAGCTAACGCCCAACTTGCTGTGAATGAGAAAGTTGCGTACGACCCAGTCGTGCACCCACCACTCGTTTTTTACTGTAATTCACAATTTCAGCAAATAAAATTGTCCACCCACCAAAATTAAAAACAAACAGAAAATATTAGAAAAAATATTGCAAATAGAAAATGTCCAATCGAGTTGAAAAATTTGTTTTAAAATAAAATTACAAAAAAAAATAATATCTGTTCCATATCTAGTTGCGTCTGTCCTTCGATTGCAGCCCAGAGCAATCGCAAACAAAAATCAAATTAAACAGAATTAATTTCAAAATCCATACAATCGATATTGAACCCACATAAAAACCCCCAGAGTGTGTTCTTTCTATATGATTGCGCATTCTCTAGCATGAAAAAGCACGAACATTCTATTTACTTTTGCTTACCCTCTCTATAACGGTATTTCTGTAGAAAACCATAAAACATTTTGCCAAATAAACACGACGATAACCCCATAGCCCCCGATTGGCCACAAACAACACAGATGACAGCCAAATAAATGAAATCCAACGAAAGAGCGTTCCGCTCATAGAAGATACCATACCCAGAATATATCCGCAAACTTGTCTAATTCAAACAGATTCGAAAAAAACTAAAAAAAATCCAAGGAATATCAAATCCGATTCTATATCATGCCTGCAAAAATCGAATAGAAAAACAAACAAACAAAATATTCCAATCCCAAAACTATGAATAGAAAAACAAAACGAATCGCAAAGGCGACTCCAGAAACAAACATACTGAGGACAGATCGAAAACACAGCAATGGCGGCGGCGGTGGCGGCGCTTCCAATCAAATATCGAATTCAAACAGGATCCCTGGCACATGGAGGTGAACGTAGAACCTTCCGAAATGAAATGCGAAAAATTTCAAGATTTTCTCAATGGCTCCTTCTCGTATCCACTTCCTTTGTGTGCCAATTTATTCGGACATAGGATGAACAACTGCAGCAGCAGTGTAAGAGGTTGACTGAGCAGTCAGCGTTGCCAGACTGGTACAATTGTATTAAATTTGAAACACTTTGCTCCCAATTTCGGAATTTGATACCTAAATACTTTTTCATTGGATTTTGGGATATTTTCATATTATTTTTATAATATTCATAAAAGATTCCGTTTTGGGTAATAAATTGAGTATTTTTTTTAGCAAATAAGCCACGTTTCAACAAACTAAGTTCAACTATGTACAGTTGTACACCTTACCCGGATACCGTTTACGGATCCCTCTGAGATTTTCTTTCGTTTCCCTGACAAGATTTTTGACATTCCCCTACAAGAGGAAGGTATTGTTTTGATATAAAATGTTCAAAAACAAAATGCTGATTGATTCATGCATTCCTTCTATGCTAACTTACTTTAGATGGCGCTACAAGCGTGGTGCTCCCTAGCCTGCCGTCTCAAATTTTGCACTCCAAGTTGCAGTTAGAGGTCTCCTTCTACCTGATCGCTCTATCGGAATGGCGTCAAAGACTTTATGCGCCAGAGTATGAATGTTCGTCCGCTCTACATGACCCAGTCATGTTAACCGCTGGATACGGATTTGTCGCTGTACGACACGTACCTACATATAACTCATTGTTGTATCTTCTTCGCCAAGCATTGTTTGCTTGGTTAACGCAAACGGGACCATAAATCATTCGTAGGACTTTTCTCTCGAATACAGCAAGGAAGCTTTCATCCGACTGGGTGAGAGTCCATGCTTCTGTACCATATATCAGGACCGGGATGATGAGTGTTTTGTATAGCGTCTTCTTGGCTCTTCTCGATGAGAGCGAGCATTCTCCAAAGTCATCCTAACAGGTATATAAGTCGTATTTAGCCGCATTGGTAAGGACCTATTAGATCATCAGCAAACGGCTAAGGACGTTCACATAACACGCTGGACAAAACCTTTTAGGCGATGTTTAAAAGGTTTAAAAGGCTTATGTTTTGGTCGGGCGGACGCAAATCTTGATTTTCATCTAGATTGACTGGTACAGGTCGATGATTGGCGGGATCTTGGCCATTCAACAACTGGTTAAAATAGTCTCTCCAGATTGCTAACATTGACTGTATCCACTACGGTATTTCCCTCCTTATCTCTGCAGGGCCGAGGGCGGGTTAATACTGATGTAGATAGTTCCACTCTTCTGTAGAAGTTTCGCACCTCTATCCTGCTAAAGCATCTCTGCATCTCCTCGACTTTGCGTTATTGGTGATCGTTTTTCTCTCTCGTGAGCAAGCGTTTCTCATCCTTCCTTGGCTCAACGTAGATATTATGGGACGCTCTAGTTATCTTCCGGAGCCACGACATGCGTGAGTCGGGGAATTCCTCATATGTTTTGGCGTGGAGCTCAAAGAAACTTTCCTTGGTAACGCCGTCTTTCTCTTCTGAAGGGCCATGTGCGCTTATAAGGCAAAAATGGTGAAATTTGGCATTGGGTTGGATCTTCAGAGCGTATGTTTTCGCATGCTCGCATGGGTCCGATGAATCCTTCTATCACAGGCTTTTATAAAGGCACGGTTGGTTGGAGCGACAAATTATGTCATCTACGTTCCCCAGTAGCTGGAGGCATTTTTTGAAGATAGTGATTTCCATATTAACTCCCGCTCTGAGCACTATCAGCTCCTTGTCAGAACCCGGTACTAATTTGGAAACGTTCACTTGAGCTGTTTCCAACCTGAACGTTTCATCGCGTGTCCTCTAATGTTATGTAACACAACAAAATTATTTTGTATAGTATCCCGAATTCCACCATTGTTTTATAAAGCTCTATGTGATACGCGGCCTTGACGTCGATCGACTTGAAATACGTTCGACTTGAAATACGTTGGTCTTTTCCAGGATTTGCCTTAGTGAGAAAATGTGGTATATGGCCCATCTGCCGTGAGAAAGCCACACTGATACGTGGTGATAAGACGTTCACAGGGATATACCTCAGTAGTTGGTGCAAGACAGTTATATTCCAGTCATCGGGCATGCTCTCATCCATCCAGACGTTATCGATTATTTAGTACATGCACGCTACTAAAGCAGCACCACAGTGGGAGGGAGAGTTACCTCTTCATTGACTCGACATTATGCCCATGAAGTATCTGATGGAAATGCTGCCTGAATTCACCTACAATTCCTTGCGCGTCAGTGACTATAGGTTGACATTGTTATTTCATAAAGCCTTCGTTCCTACTCTGAAGCCAGCTTCCAGTTGTTTTGGATTTTTTGTAGAATTGACGGATTTTCTACTTATCGCGAGATTCTTTGATTTCCCTGAGCTGGGAGACTACATGTTGTTATTTTACTATGCAGGATGTTTTCTTCCCTTCTCATGGCTCGGTACTCTTCTTGGTACTCTTCCATTGCGGTGCGTGTTTTGCGTTGTAGCGCTTTGATATGTGCCTCTTCTGTCATCCCGTTTTGGTACTTGCATATAACATCATATAACTTTTCGGGGTTGCCTAAAGTGGTTTCGGCTACATCTTTGAACATAATGCAATACTGACGGGATGGAAAGTTCAATAAACTGCCACGCAGAAGGTCTGTGTTCGATTCCCAGCTCTAGCAACACCTAAATGATTTTTCAATGATCTGACAAATAATCCGAGTAGTATCAATTTTCAAGAAAAGCTCGTCTTCGGCATAAAACAGCAGATCCCTCCATCCTGAAAGAAGTACACAGGCACACCTGAATGGTTGAGAGAAAAAGCTAGGCCCTAGATTCGGTTGGTGGATTGATGACGAAGGCGTCTTCCATCATCACACTCAGGTCTATATAGATCCATTGTGATGCTCGTTGGGGATCCACGTGTGTGGTTGGTTCCTTCATTTAGTCCCAGCTAGGCCCTATGTACTAACGAGTTTGTTGCCCCAAAATGACTGTACCCACTAGGTGTTGATATTGGTGTAGGAGGAGGTCACAGCGGGGAGACTCTCACTCGTTCTTATAAGCGAAGTCTCTTTTTGCACCATTCGCAGCTTCTTTTCGTTGGACAGTCGAGCACTAAATTGAACTGCGATGAGAAAATCGACGAGAGTCGACCTCTTTATGTGCGTACATCCAGGATGTAGGAAACGTGTCTCGCATCTATGAGCACATGTCTATTATGTTGGCGGTTCGACCATCTGGATATCGTCAGGTTGCTTTGTATTCCGGTTGGCTCCGGTTGGCCAGGAGGTCATAAAATTCCTCCTTGATAGGGTCTTTAGTCCCATCGGTAGAGGCGTATGTACATATAAGGCTGATTTTGTAAAACGTCGTTATGATGCGGATTACTGATGAGCGATCATTAACTGGCTTAAAGTCTTGAACTACGTCGGCTCTCCACAACGAATCCACTTACTAATATGTGCAGCATTGGGTGGCAGCTGTAGTAAATATTGCATGTTTTTCGTTTGGGTATTCCTGATACTGTCTAACGTATTTCCTGACTTGTGCATGAGGATAGATTCAAGTTTCTGACTAGCACCCGGGCTGTACAGCATGCGTACATTCCAGGGTCATACCCGTAAGTCATTGTCCGTGAACGTTCAGCGTTTGGTTGATATATTAGCGGATCTGTAATCCAAGGCTGTTGTTTCGCTCATAACAAGCTATTTTCGAATTCATAAGGGGGTTACCTTGACGGCACATCCCCCAACCCGAAAGGCCAAGTCCTCAAACTGTCCCTAATTCTGAACGCTCTTCGTCAGTTTCGCTTTCGCAATATATTGGTAACAATTATATCCAAAAAAAAAATATCTTGTAAAGGTCTTCTCGCTACCGGGTCACAGGTTTTGATCGTATCTGAAAGTTCGGTTCGTCGCTACCATGCTCGTTCACCAATATCCGGAATTTCGTTTGTGGAAGCTGGTGTTACCTATGGTGCTACAACATTATCGTTGAATTCACGTTTTGGTTATAAATCCATAAATCCATCGTTTTCATTCTGAAAATATTTCTTTTCTTAAAAACCCTCATCTGGCCTATATTGACATTTGGTTGGAACATCTCAGAAAAATATATTTGAATGGGTTGTTACTTTTGATGCGATTAGTACCTTTGATACATTTTCAGAAATGCAGTACTACAACACTAGTACCCACCACAACTACCTCTCAGTATTTCATTCTGAAAGAAGAATTCCCCGAGCCATTTTTTGGGGTGGCCTGTGGACTATAGATACGGTCAGACCGCGTATAGATGCATCTGCAACCACGTCTACCATAGATTTTGCTGTTCTCATTCTTCTCTCCCATTCCGGAAGGCTGGGGTTCCGAGAACATTGTGCATAAACCCAAAAATAAGGTGGGCACCACTCCTCCAGCCTCTATGGACAAAGTGGGACGAATTTGTATATTGCAGGAAGGAAAAAAGTTAAGTAAAAAACAAAGGATGTCGGTTTCTCTTATTTTCGCCAACACCACTCGACAACTCGTTGTGGACAGGCTGATGCCTTGTTAATGCAACGTCTACAACACCCCAAGGGGGTGTTATATTTTTTTTCCGAAACTTTTTTTTTTTGCTTCTATGTTTTAGTTTTCCGGTTCCGTTTTTTTTTTCACTTCTTAGCCACACACCGTCATGACGTTATCATTTAACCAAGTTTTTCGAAAGAGAAAATTTGCATTCTCTGGGCCTGTGTTTTTGGTGTTGCATCCGTTACACACACAGGGACACATCGGCTTTGTTGGAGGTGTAAGTTTGTTGAGTTGACGATAACAAACCGCGTGTGTTCCTTTCATCGTTCGGAGTGTTGGCCTTATTTGGCACCAGGAGGTGTTAATATGTAAATGTTAACCAGCTTACCATTTGCCTGTGCCTTCAACTAGAAGCTATTCTTTCGGGAAACAAAAAATTAAGAAGGGGGCAAAACTTTTTAAAAGTACTGCTTGCATAATCCAATTTACTGAATTTTAAATGAAATGTAAGGCGAACATTAAGGTTAGAGCTGGAGAATCTATAAAGTTATCTTATATATAAAGCGTTGAATTACAACTTGTTAGTACATTTGAAGCAAAGTTTTTAAAGCTTATAAGAGGTTCACTTTTGACTTTCTAGACATAATTGTTTATTTTAAAAGCGAATATTAAGATTGTTTTTTATTTTTTTAATCAGATTTCGCAATTTTCTTGTATTTTGTGTAAGTCTGTCTATTATATATTCAAACTTTGTCCATACAGAGCAACAATTCTAGCATTGGTTTTTTTATGTTAAATTTTTGCAAGAGATAATAGGATCTCGTGTTTAAAAAATTTAATAAGCTTCTGAAGTTATTGTTTACTCTTTGGTGTTTGTAAGACATACGCAAAAGTTGGGGTAGGTGTTCATACTTTCGGAATTTAAACCAGGACCAACGGAATAACCACTAGGCTACTGTGCCTATAGCTTATAAATTTCGTAGTTGTATTTTCTGCCCTAATCGCTTTCCTGCATAAAATACCAAAAACTCGACGGAGGAGTTTTCGTTCGAAATAACCTAATATTTGCACAATTGTTATGCTTACTGCCAAGCACTCTGCCTCATAAACTATGGCTGGTAGGCTTAGGCTAAGGCAACGAAATGAGCGACAAAAAAAATTTAACATATGAAATTGTATGGTTGCGGCCACGCATTCGTTGAGCGGCAAAGTGGCAGATTGGCGTCGCCTTAGCCTAAGGGTCCGTAGATCAAGTTTGAATTTCGAGTTGAAAGTTTGTAATCTTCTGTTTCTCTAAACCGAGGTAGCATCGGTACCCTCCGGGCACTCTTCGTCGTATCTCTACTAAAGTAAATTTCATGGAGTTATGTTGACTCTAAGGTAGTTATGTTTTTTTTTATTTTGCCACCCTCGTTATATAAAAGCTGACGTAAGTTTGGGACATATAAGGAGAGTCCCTCATAAGGAAACTCGTAAATCAAATTAAAGATAAGTCATTCCGATGTTTAGCCTCAAAGAGCATGCACATATCGACAGACCAACAGACCAACAGACGAGCAGACCAACATACCAGAGACCAATAGACCAACAGACAAACAGAATTCCCAGACTCAATTTTTCAGAATTTTCCATGATCGTATGGTTAGGTTTGATAAAAGTCTCGAGTTCGATTTTTAAAGAAACTGAAGGTATTCACCACTCATTGCAATTAATGGCAAAGCATTCGGCTTGATCTAGAGACCGATATGTCCCCTTATGGATATAGAGGTGAGGAAACCGTGTGCCGGATATAGTGGCATTTCGATCCGTAGCTAAGTCCGTTGCCAGACGTGTTGTCGTTTAGGCTATGTCTTCCGACAATACTGCTAAAGATACCTCCTCTTCCTACCTTTGCGTTTAAAACTCCCAGCACGGTTTTAACATCGCACTTAAATTTTTAGCTATGTCATCTTTTTCTTTCGTCAGGATGTGAGCGCTCCATAGGTAGTAGGCTCAAAAGTTTCACCGACTATGAAAAGAAGATAATCGGTATATCTCTCTCGAACATCTGAGTTAAGAGCTTTGTGCTTTATTTTTGGCAATTTATTCTACTCGGATAATTTTTCAAATTATCGGTACATAAGGGCTAGGAAACCCCTATTTACTACTGAAAATGTGATATTTTACTATCGATACAAAAACCAAATTGTAAATCAAAAATCCTTTAGCTAAAATTGCCAAATCAAAATCCTACATCCTGTTCAGTTGCACAAAAAGCAACATTGCAGCACTGATGCGAAAAAACTGATAGGAGACTAGGAATAGCGAACTCATTAGTTTCACTCGAACATAGTCGACATATCTCCTGCCTTGAATTTATGTTTTCTTCCCATTATAGCTTACAGTCATTTAAAACCAATGTGAATGGGTACCTTCATTCTTCTTAACCTTAATTTACCTAACCCTCGCACTGTGCTAAAACACATAAAGGGTATTCATAACCCCTTTAGTGCTATAAGATTATATATTGAAGGTAGCAAGTGAGCCAGTTTCGAAAGTGAAGTAAATCAAGACCAGCAGGGTCGTGGCTCGTGATGGCTCTCTTCAGAGCTTCCTACTTTAAGTCGCAAGTGATGATTTCTTGAAGAGCATAGAAAACGCAATTAATTGCGAAAATCTTTACAAACTTTCAGATCTAGCATCAACGAAAGATATCCAGAAAATATCTTGCTTAATTTCTTAAGCTTGAAGGCTGCACATGAGATCACGAGAGAGCACATAGACGAACTAATATTCGTACACATGCTTTGGAGAAAGTTCGCTATTTCATCAATTTCAGACTCATTGCAGATCCAAGAAGGATTTACTTTTGTGCCCCAAACACAAAAGGGTTTATTAGAGAATCAATCCTTTATTTATCCTTTAATCCTTCTCAACTACGTTTGCGCGTGTGCGAACCAACCTGAATCTTAACCAACCCTGAAGTGGATAGTTGGAGGCAGTTAGCTAGAGATCGGGCTAATTGATGGAGCACAGCTTTAAGTAGTTAAGTAAGTTTGCGAATATAAAAAGATGGCAGTCCATATACAATTGATCAAGCGGTAGTAGAGGAAACGAGGTTCCTTAACAGTTTTCCAATGTCAGGAATCAATTTTTGGAGAGCGAAGGAGGATAAAGGGGCCCTACATTACCCACTTAGAATATTCCGTACATGACCATAATTATCCCAGTCATATTAATATTCGATACGACGTCTTAACATAAAACATACCAAAAGCGTATTAAAATATAAAGTTTGCAAGAATAGAAGTGTCTGAAAAGACCCAAATTCTTCATACACTACTAAAAGTACCTACCCCTAGTCATTCTGGCTAATTGAACATGGTATAGATATCGATTCTGTCAAAGTTGTTGTAATCGTAAAAGCTTGAGTAATTAACGGCCGTACTAAAACCCAATTTCCCGCTCATAAACAGAAAATGAAAATTCAATTTCAACAAATTACACCACACTAACACACTGAACTCGTCCGTCCTCTACTTTGTATTCATTTAATCCAATCTAATGATTCTAAACTGATATCAAAATATGTATGTGACACTGTATACGACCGTACAAAAGGTTAGCACTTAAATCATACTAGGTCACCGAATCGACATTAACTGGCCCTAACCCAATAAAATGCCACCACTGCACTGGTAAAAGTTTTAATAAATTTTCCTAGACTCCGACCAACAGAAGTTTTACGACAGGCCACCACCAATTGACAAACACACACTCTTATACAAAAAGAGCAACAAGAAGGCAACCCAATTCAAAGAACTTGTTTACAATCCATACAACGCTATCAAAAGGGTACCATAGACCACACCTTGAACCGTTTTATGTCCCACCATAACCTCAGCCGCAGGAAGGCATATCGAAGTACGGAAAAGGATCACACACACACTGCAGCAGCCGCTCACCGAGCCGCCTCTCACCTTATGACAAATGTTTATGAGGAAGTTTTATTGCGAAACCAAGGAGTTCATATACGCCATTCGTTTCACACCTCGACCCAAGTGTGTTGTTTATTGCAAGACCATAAGCCTTTCGGGCTTGCCACCACTCCCGACCTCCCTTAGTTCCTGCGACTTCCATCGCGCCGACAAGCTTTCAGTGGACACGACTGCATTTGGACCCCAATACGGAAACAATTTGCATACAATGTTCCTTGAGTGTGACACGATTTCGTATATATCTGGGCTTTGGTTTGGTAAGATACCACCCTTCTCCCAGGCAGACACATGTGTATTCACTGTGGAAACACGTTTATTTGGCGAAGAATTGAGTGAATTAGGTCTGACACATCGCGCACCTATTAATCACATCACGAACGTATGAACTTTCGGTGTGTAGAAGTTCTTGCCCTAATCCGGGGTGCCTTGGCTGTCTATCTATCCAACTGTCAACGTGCCTTCCCCTCGAGGAAGACATACTTTTGGAATATACTTTTCGCTTGCCGGTATATGTGCGCTTTAACCGGAGATGACGTATGCCGAGGAAATTAGCATTCATTCAAGGAAATGGATGCACGACCTATTCGCGTTGAGTTTGCAAAGGGTTTCCTTTAGAAATAAGGATCTACGTGTCTGTGAATCTGTGCGTGGCTCAGGTGTAAGTGTGACTGTTCAACCCCGCGGCATAGTACCACAAACACACACACAGACATACATTCACAACAGCAAACTTAATTGAGAATTTTCGGTCGGAAATCACGTCTTTGGAAAATGCTTACGGAAATGAGAAAAACGAAATTAAATCGAGAAACTGAAATAGTTACGGTAAACCGAAAAGTGTTATGCACGTACGTGCGTCCCGAGTTATCCTCATCTGTTTTGGTTGTGTCTGAAATTCACCACCTAGCCTCCGAAATTATAATTGGATTAAAAGTTATACGTTTTCTTCGGGGGGAAGAACACAGCAAATTATTATTTCTCCGTGCGCTTGTCGTCCTCGAAGCACATCATGTCGCACTCACACTTTCGTCCGTTGTCCAAACAATTCCCCACTCACTCGGTTTGTATTTTCGGGCAGCAAATGTTGAAGCCCTCCAACCCCCTTAACCGAGTTAGTATTCGGATTTGTTTACACTTGCATCATCCATCGCCCCGTAAAAGGGTTCAACTAGGTGTCGAAGTGGTTGTTTGTACCGCATATGAACTTGGAAATACCGAGTGTATTTTAGGTCAGAGTTTGTACAGGATAACGCTTAAGTTTGCTTAATAGAAGGATCTATTGAAATATAACCTTGCGAGAGGTGAAAACCAGGTCTATTACATAAACACACAACAGTCACATGAACAAACCGAGCAAGGAGGTGGCATCCGTTTACTTTGGATTGGAGAGATAGAACTTTGTCCTGCTACTTTGGTGTAGGAGACTTTGAAATCTCACTCGAAATTATTATATGATACCGTACAGGATGGTTATAAGGGAATTAATTTTTGGAAATTCAATTAATTATTTTTGAATGTAATTTTGAGTTGATATTTACAGTTTGGACGAACATATGCGTACAGAGGGTGGTATTATTAATTATCCTGATTCAGTTTATATATAGTCCAGCTTAGTAATAAAATGAATCAGATGCAAGTGAGGTTTATCTGAGTTAATCTGAATGAATTGCGAAATACCCATTTTTATTGCATCGCGCATTAAGGCTATTATTCTCATTCTGTGTATATGATTACTATACCGTTGACGCGAACAATAAAAATTTTAATGATAGGTTATTTCATATATATGTAAATTTGGAATTTTAAAATTAGCAAAGATACCCTATTGTGCGATTTTATCAAAAACACTTCCCCGATGGATCACCATTACAAGAAACGTTGCGAAAACCTACGAGGTTCGTTTATTTCCCGGGCTGCAGAAACGTGTTATTGCATAAAAAACATTTAATTGGCCCGCATAAATAGATAACTCCATCATCAAATTAGTTTAGTTCAGGAACCCAGGTAAAGTTCATAAAACTTAGATATCTGACAGACAGTTTACTGACAGACATGACCCGGAGAATCAGACATTGAATTCGCTGTTTAAAAATCTCCAACAGTTTATCTAGGAGAGTTATAGAAAATATGTAAGTGTGCACTGGGGAAAGAAAATTCAGGTTATAAAAACCAGTAGCCCGAATATGTTCCCACAAATAAAAAAATATTCAGAAGAAAGGATCACACCGACATTCCATGTGTCCGAATCTCCCAAGCAATAGTTAACAGACAGTTGATGGTATAAGTTCAGAAAATGTTGATTCAAACGATGGTTTTTTCACGATGGAAGCTCCTTAGGAAAAAGCGAATTGGATTGGCACTTTTTTCGAATTTTTTTTTCTTTAATCGGTATAAAAATATACCTAGAAAAATGTGTGCATGCAAATAATTTAACATAAACAAAATTAAGTCTTAACATGAATTGCCTAAGAATCTTACTTACTTAAGTGGCGCTACAGTCCGCGATGAACCTGTGTAACGAATGCCGAACCCCCCCGTGCGATTATGAAGCGGCGGATCGTATTACCGAACCGAAGCTCGGTTTGGGAAGGATGTGGTCCTTTTCCGGTTCACATGGCTCAAAGTACAAATGTTGACAATTTCCTACAGCAGTTTAGTAATATGCAGATGAATGACCCAACTCCTCCTCTCAATGAATTTCGGCAAACTCATTCGCCTTCGAATTCCTTCATAAGATTTCCAAATTTTCACAAATGGGGGATAAAATTCGACAACAAGAAAATGTCGGTTGACGATTTCTTGTTTCGAATTGAAAGACTCAAAGACTCTTTTCAGGTAACATGGAACGATGTCGTTAATAATTTTCACCACTTTGTGTCTGGCCAAGTAGAATCTTGGTTCTGGATGTACCTAAAGGGGAATCCTTCCGTCAACTGGTCTACACTTCGTCTAGCCTTGATAGAACAATTCCGCAGCATAGAGTCCTACTTTGAGTTATCAAGAAAAATGTCTGATAGGAGACAAGGGTCGAATGAATATTTTGATGAGTTTTTCGGAGATCTTTTACAGCTCAATTCGAGGTTACGAGTTCCAAAAACGAATCGTGAACTTATCGAAATTATGGTAGAGCAAATACTACGGTTCCTAAGTGCCCTATCTGCTGGGAAAACTCTCCGAAGAGCAATTCTTCAATCGGGGAGAATTGCTCGAAAAACCCCAATCCGATAAATTCACAAAATCTTTAAACCAACCTCCAGTTACTATATTGAAACGGCGCTTAGCACCCACTACCAAGATACCTTTAGCTCAAGAGACTATCGAAAATAAAACCAATCATCCAAGGAAATCATTACATCAGCGCATTCAAGAGACGAATCTTTAGAAGCAGTCCTGTATCAAAATCAGTTCAAAAACTTAGAGCTCGTTTCAAAGAAAAGAGACAGATACATGCGGCTATTGCAGCAACTTCCTTGCAATGCGTGGAAGACTATCCTCGTCCTTATGCTTCCGTCAGGATTTTTGGTAAAGACTGGCTTGGTCTTTTGGATAGTGGTGCATGCATAAGTTGTCTAGGTTCAGGTGGAGTGGAGTATATACAAAAAAACAAATTTTCATACACCTGGGCTTCCACCAGTATGCCTGTCCAATTACCCAGGTTTTTAGCTAACTGCCTTCAGTTGCGCACTCCAAGTTGGCTGAGGTCGGATTCTACTTGTGCGCGCCACTTAAGGCAAGGTCTTCCTCTACTGCGCCCGACGTCTGGCTGGGAATTGAAGACTCTGCGAGCCGGAGCATTGGTGTCCATTCGTTCTACATGTCCTAGCCATCTTAATCGTCCAATGCGGAGTTTTTTGACCAGGGGCATGTCGCTGTACAGCTCGTATAGTTCTTGGTTGAATATTCGTCTCCATAGTCCGTCAACGCCAACGGGACCGAAGATTTTTCTCTCGAATCGACCAATGATTTCTTCATCCGCTTTTGATACGGTCCATGCTTCAGCGCCGTAGAGCAGGACTGGGATGATCAGGGTCTTATATAGGATCTCCTTAGTAGTTCGAGTGAGGGCTTTACTACTAAATTGCCTTCTTAGCCTGAAGAAACAGCGGTTAGCAAGAGTAATTCTACGTTTGATTTCTGACGAGATGTTGTTGTCAGAGTTAATAGCGTAGCCGAGCTTGGCAAAGTCCCGAACTACCTCACAGTTATATGTGTCAATGATGACGTTCTGTCCAATTTGTCGATTTTATGTGTCCTTTCTTCTTGACAACATATACTTACCCTCATTTACTGCTGAACACATTATTGCCGCTTCCTTCTCTATGCCAGAAAACGTGGCTATGACATCACGTTGAGTCCTACCAATGATGTCAATATCGTCGGCGTATGCTAGTAGTTGCACCGATTTTTGGAAAATTCTGCCTCTTGTGTTGGCTCGGGAGTTTTGCACAATTGTCTCAATAATCAAATTGAAGAAGTCATATGTCATGCCTAAATCCTTTTATGGTATCGGTGAGTTCGTTTTCGACCCTGATGGAGCAGCATAAATTCTCCATCGGCGGTATACCAAAACTAGACATGGCTCTGTATAGTTCGTCTCTATAAATGCTGTCGTATGCGGCTTTGAAATCGATAAATAGGTGGTGGGTATCGATTTGGACTTCTTCGGTTTTTTCCAGGATCTGCCGAAGTGTGGAAATTTAATCGATTGTGGACTTTTCTGGCCTAAAACCACATATTACGGCATATAGGATCTTCTAGGCAATGTGGAGAAGACTTATGCTTCTAGTTAAGATGGTCTCCTTTTATGTGGATCGGGCAAACGATGCTGAGGTTCCATTTTTCAGGCATACTTTCAGCGGACCAGATTTGGCTTATGAGTTGGTGGATGTTACTTACCAAGTTATCTCCGCCAGCTTTATGAAGCTCAGCGGGAAGGCCGTCATTTCCAGCGGCCTTATTAAGCAAGAGTTTAGATATTGCAATGATCACTTCACTTAGGTCGGATGTTTGGCAGTTTTCGCTGTCGTTGCCAATATTAAATGGTTCGCGCTGCCTGACCGCGGAATGTTGTCCGTCATCGCCGTTTAACAATCTGCAAAAGTGGTTCTTTCATATTCTCAGCATCGACTGTGTCTCAACTACAATATTTCCTTGTTCTTCTCGACAGGATTCTGTTCGTGCCTTGTATCCTTGGCTTTGGCGTTTTACACTTTGGTTAAATTTGCGAACATCGTTCCTGGAGTGGCACCCCTCTTTATCATCGATCGCGCGCTTTTCTTGCTCTTTTTTCTTCTTTCTGAAAAGCCGGTGTTCTTCCCTTCTTCTCTGCCTATAGAGCTCAATGGCAGCTCTCGTCTTCACCTGCAGTTTAGCATTGTAGGCCTCGTTCTTGATTGGGAGCATCTGTCGGCATTCCTCATCAAACCAGGGGTTTCTTGCTGGTGTCCGCGAGAAACCTAGCACATCAGTTGCGGCTGATCGGAATGTTCGGACATCCAAAATCCTGGATGCGTGGCTTTTGTCTATCGCAATGTGATCAGTTTGGTTGACTGTTCGTCGATCTGCAGACCGCCATGTCCCCTTATGGATATCGAGGTGAGGAAACCGTTTACTGAGTATAGTGGCGTTTCGTCCCGTAGCGAAGTCCGTTAACAGACATGTTGTCGTATAGGCTATATTATCCGACAATACTGCTAAAGATGTCTTCCCTTCCTACCTATGCGTTAAAATCTCCCAACACGATTTTAACATCGTACTTTGGTAGTCGCTCATAGGTTTTGTCAAGGGGCTCGAAGACGCAATCCTAAGTTGAGCGCATATAAGGCTTATGTTGGCAAATTTGCCCTTGATGCGGATTGCTACAATGCGTTCGCTAATGTCTTATAAACATAAGACTTCTTGCCTAAGTCTGGCACTTATAACAAATCCGCATCCGAAAAGTCACTATTTCTGCTCACTATAACACGGTCCATAGTAGATGTCACAGTTTTTCATCCTCAAAAATATCAGTCCTTTCCGAGGCTATTAGTTGCTTCGTAACAATGGTTTTTTCCATGGGTGGCTAGTTAACCCAAAGCACAACCACCAACCTGGAGGATGAGTTATAATTTACTAGATGCTCCTAGGACACGGGGCTATCAGTATCCACTACGGGATTGAGCGCTGTCGTTGACCTTTCGGTTCATCCGCCACCATCTCTGTTCAAGGGGCCTGACTTACCCTTGAAATTCCTAGATAACCTGTTGTCCGAATATGTCGAAGCAGCTTATTTAGGTTCGCCTGGAATGGCAGATCGGGTATTCATTCCGCGCCATTCTGACCAGGGTGATTATAGTGTCGTTGTTTTACGTCTTGTTATCAACACTCGCACTTATCGGTTAGCAAGTCAAATGCGGTTGGATAAAACCAGTACCCGATGGGTACCACTTGGAGGTAAAAAATAAGTCAGAGTTGCGAGCACTGGTCAGAGATTCTAGGGAATGTGATGGACTACCAGACGCCATTGGGATGTCGACCATTCGGAGCCCTTTGCAACTTGTGCTTCCTGATTCCTGATTTAAGTTAGATTAAAGACGTTTAGTTTTAGTTGTAACTTTTACATGTGTTTTTCCGCTTTAGTTTACCAACAGAGTTGCATTCGGAACCTGGGCAGAATTTTTCATCCGAGGTCTTTCAATTATCATGGAAATTATGGGTGCACGTTAAAACTCGCACAATACCACTTCATCTTCAAAATTACGAAATTTGTAAACTGAAGACTGGAGTAACAGCGATCTGATCTGATCTGATCTGATTTTTGATAGGAAAGGCAATCGATGTCTTGATAAGAGTTCACTCTCAATTCAAAATGAAATGCATAAAACTAGCCTAGCAGATAGTTGGTACAAAAAGGGGTTAAATGAGTCTTACCATCACAACTTTTGTACCACATTGCGAAAAGCTGTCAAAGTAATTTTGTGATAAAAATCAACCTTTTCGCATGTTTCCTACGGACATTTATTCAGTTCAACATTTAGTAAAACTTTTTCCATTAAAATACTAAAATTGAATCTAACCTCAAAGCAAAGCTGTCCACATACATAATTGCACAAACGCTGAATCCACATAGCATCACCGCACCGACTCTACCCCACATTAACCCACGAAAACTACCCCAAACAAACACTTGTCCTTCTTCGTCGTCGTCGTCGTTGTCGAAAACCTGTGTGTGAGTGTGTCTTTGCTCTGGCCCTCACTCATTGTGAACAATCGACTTGCAAAAAGAAGGTCACGATGAGTCCCATTTGTAGATTTTGTTCTAACGAGTTATTTTGCACTCACCAAGAGGAAATTCATCAAATTACACCGACATCAACCACCGACCGCCCGAAACCACCACCCGACGGTATCCTGACGGCTTTGGCACAAGGATGTCTAAACATATGTACCCGAGTCGGTAAGGACGTATGAAACCTAAACTTCTTCTTTTACCGATGCATGCCGGTGCCGATGCAGTGGTAAGTGCAGTACGACACCAACACCGACAGCAGTGCTATCGGATTAAATTTTAAAAAAGGAACGCTCTCTTGAGCTGAAATTTTCAGAATTTAATTGCTACTCCTGGTGAGGAGGAGGAGTATTTGGTTCTACTGTCGAGCCGTACGCTACATCCCCGTTCATACTCGTATGCTCCACAGCTCATTCGGGGAAAATTGAAAAAGTAAATCCTTGTCGTTGTGATGTCCTGCACAGTTAATTCTCGCATAGTGCTGGCGTATCTAAACTCAGTGAGTGGGTGGGGAGGTTAATTAATGGTCTGCGATAAATGTGTTTATATCAAGCGGCCTCAAGGAAGGCTTATAACAGTTGAACGTGGGCGCTCCGCCGGCACATGGGTACGTTCGGTTCAGTATAGTGGTTGCATTTGCACGTCAACGTGATGCTTGGGTCTTTTTTATTAGTTTCGCTTCGCTCTGCGAGTGGAAGTGAGTTCAACTTCAGACCACCAACACACACAATCGGTGCACGAATTCCGACAATTGGGTAGAGGAATTTTCGCGTACCTAACAATGCACTAGCTCACTTTTGTTTTGAAGTGAGCCTTGACCCAGTTAAAGGAAAACTTTATCCATGGAACCGCCGCCACCACAGTGGCTTAAGATGTTTCCCTAAGTGCGGCGCTTGGTCATGATGAATGTTGATGAGGGGTGGTGGTAATGGCGGGTGAATGTTCATTTTTTTATTTTTGGAAGCGAATCGTTACTCCTCGCGAAGCGCATTATCAAAACTTCTGCGAAAGTCTATATTTTTTTATGCACGCGAAAATGAAGTACTACCCGCAACGGATCGCACACCCTTTGGGGGATTATATTCCGTAATTTCTTTTGTAGGCATCTTTGGGATTCAGAAGTCCGTTCATTTAATGACAATTAGATTGAGCACGGAACAAAGGAAATGATTAACCTAGATTAATTTCGAAATATGGCGCACCAAGGAATTGACTTTTAATTGGATCTGCTCTTTAATGCCGCGGTGGGAGATTGAGCGATGAACAAATGGATTTAATTTGCTCCTCTTGTAGTCTCATTAATTGATGACTTTTGTTGAGATATCCAGAGTATACTTCCGTCTCTGTTGTGTCTATGACATGCGACATTTTAATGATGTCATTGGATGGGAAAATAAAAGAGAATTGGTGTTATGTGGTAGGATATTATTTTCTTCTTCAGTTGATGACACGGCAAGTTAATTCAAAACACAATATGATTTATGAAATAGCTTGTTAAAAAGAATGTAGTGGGACATAAAACAAGAGATATATTATATCTACCCTAGTAGATGAATTTGTTATAAATGGATTTTTGCTTCTTTTTAAGGCGTGATCTTAATTAGGAAAGAAAAACATATGAGAAGACTACAATCCATTGTGCGGATCGTAGAATACCCTATCACATCCATCTGTAAAACTAATATCCCCAAAAAGTGGACATGCTTAAAACACGATGGGGATTTAAATATATAAAATGACATTGTCAGAACAAATTTTACGGTTCTACAAAAGACAAGGTTTTTCTCCTGCATATGTTATGGGGTAGTGCATAAAAATGTTTTTTATATAAAAACGCCCCCAAAAAGTGGGCGTGGGTTAAAATGGTCTATAGACGAAATGTTCATATTAACAATACTAATGATTCTGCATCAACATTTTTTTTTGAAAATTTTAAAATTTGACCGAAAAAAGTTTTTTTATTAAAAACGGCCCCAAAAAGTGGGCGTGGCAAAAAACTTTATATTGACGAAATATAGATAATTCAATTCTCTAAATATGCTGCTCGGACACTTTTTTGAAATTCTTTACGGATTGGCCAAAAAAAAACGTTTTCCTAACAAGGGGGCGTGGCAGTGGGCGGATTTTAAAAATGTTTACACTTGTTCTGGTGACTCGGACAATGATCCTATATACCAAATTTCATTATCCTAGCTCAAAATTCAAGGCCCAAAAATCGGTGACAAACAGACAGACGGACGGACGGACGGACGGACAGACAGACATGGCTAATTCGTCTCAGCTAGCGATTCTGAGTCGATCCATATACTTTGAGGTATATGTAGCAAAATTATTTCTCTATGTTACAAACTATGTATCAAAACTAGTATACCTCTATGGGATAGGGTATAATTACTTTCAGTTGGAGTCAATTCATTAGTTTTTGTAAAATTGAAAAAAAAAAAACGAGTGGTGGGTGCACGACTGGGTCGTACGCAACTTTCTCTTTCACAGCAAGTTGGGCGTTAGATCAAATCATAAGCATTTTGATTATTGATGCTAAAATGATATAAATAATGTCAAAATGTATTTATACGTATGTTTACTGCGAAATTTGAATCGAATCGATGTCAATGTGAATAATAATGATTTTCCTTTTTTGTCCAAAACCGAAAATTCCGTTTAGTGATACTAATTATGTGGAATTTTAGTGATACTAATTATGTGGAATTGTTTCAAGCTGTAATAGTAGTATATATATTAAATTTAATTCAATTTGACATAATATTTTGCGAGAAAAATAACAATTTTCTTTATATGGCCTAAATGACAAAATCCGTTATATGGATTTTCTCGAAAAAACTGGGTATGCAGTTTTGTTGGAACTAATATGGTTATAGTATATATAAAGTTTAATCAAAATCGTCAGAGCCGTTTTCGAGAAAATTGAGGTTATGTGTAATTTTTATATGGCAGGTACCGTTAATAACATGGCTAAAAGCAAACAAAAAAATGGCCTAGAATTATGACCAAAACAAGCTTGGATACGAAGTTTGAAGAAAATCGGCCAAGCCGTTTAGGCTGGGGAGACCATTACGGACAGACGGACCGACGGACGGAATTCTAAAAACCACTTTTTTAGGCTCCGCTATCATCGTAATGTTAGAATCAATCAAAATCTCGAGGTCGAAAATTTTCACGAAAACAATATCTTTCTCTTTGTAAGAGAAAGTTAAAAATACGACTTTCTGAAAGACAATTTTTACCCTACGTCTTTTTCCTAAAAAGTGTTAAGTAGATTTTTCATAGAGATATTTTACTGTCCTTTCTTAAATACTGTTAAAAAAATCCGACTGAGTACAAGTCTGTACTGAGTACAAGTCTGGTAATCGTAATTTCCGACTGATTTCAACTCATAATTTACGTGAAAATTGTTCTAATATGTTATCTGTGCCCACTTTTCGTACCACTGCCTATCGTAATTTTTATTCCATTTCAGCATATCGCTTTTTTAACAAACTTCCTCAGCAAATCAGAGCAATTTCAATGTCTGGTATGTTTATTAAACAAGTAAAAATGTGGCTGTTTACTTTTAACAGTTCTTGTCTTGAATCATCTATTACTGATCATCTTGTATAGTCTCACTACTTATGTTCTGGTTTAACTTAATTTGATTTACTTATTTATTTATTTACCTAATTTAATTTATTTAATACTGTCAATTAATTTATTTGTTTATATATTTTTACATTTTATAGCGCTTAACTAAAATTGTCTTCTTAAAATATTGTTATGATTTCACTTCATGTTTAAATTGTGTAATTTTTCTCATAGGGTCACCCCACCCAACTAAATTCAATTTTATAACGTAAAAGTCCCATGAGGGGCATTCTATACTATTTTTTCATTATTATATGATAAAATACAGAATGTCTTCACTTTTTTCTTTAATGTATATATGTATTTATATTTAAGCTCAATTTTGTATTTTATAAATTGTATATCTTTAAGAAAAATAAATGTTATCTATCTATCTCTATCTATCTCTAGCTGCAATTCGCTTGGGAAGCGCCCTATTCACGCTGGCTGAGAAAACGGGCTGCCAACAAATTGCAATTTTTTTTTTCGTAGTAAATTATCAATTCCATTTTTTTTTTATAATTTACAGATTGCTATTTAGATTTAATAAAAATTTAATATCTAAAAATTAATAATTTATCCTACTTTTGGGAGGTTATTCCTCCCTTTTGAACCAAAAAGTTCAAATCTTCCAAATCTACTTTCACGCGCTGAATCCTTCTTTTAGCCGATAATCAACTTTATTTCCTATCGAAATTATAATACTTTTTTTTTTTTAAAGAAAAATCAGTTTATTAAGCAGCTGTAAACACCGCAGTGATCTTTGGCAACATAATATAATATAATTCTGGGATAGGGTATAACAAAAAATAACTCATTGGTTGCTCGCGAGCATTTTTGAACAAAACTAGCAAGGGGTAAAGTCATTCATCAAAAATCCTTCCCAAACGGAAGATATAGAATTCCTAGGATGGAATTAACGGTGACACCTACGAAGTTAAAAACTTACATGACCAAGTGGCATATTCAGACAATAGGATATATAAAAATTTCAAGGGTTAGGCACCAAAAGACCAACGACATCGCTCAATCCTGGAAACCACCTATTGTTACGAAACAACCAAAACAATTGAAAAGACGGACTACACGACCATGCTAAATGTAAACCATTAAACGGAAGACATACAGCTAAAAAACTAGCGGAAGCCTTGAGCTGCTACTAAGCAGGCATTACTGCCATCCAAGAAATACGATTGGATACCGGGAAAAAAGAGGATGACAAAATGGCGACGATGTCAACTACCAATCAGAACTGCTAAATATATTAATCGATCTTCCTTTCACCCTCCTTTTGGAGAAAAAACATCCTTTTTGTCAAAATTTGGAATTTTAAACTGCTGCCAATGAAACTGTCCATGAATTCGTTTATGATTACTATGTCCCCCCTACCTCCAATTCCGATAACACCGAGCAGTTAGGAATAAACGTGACTAGTGTTCCTGCAGACACTCCCCGCATTGAACTTGAAGTTGCATCACATCCGCCTTCAGACATTGACATGGTTGACAAAGAATGCCATGGTACTAAAAACTCTAAAACAAACCGTCAGCGCCAACGGAATAAGGGCTTGTCTTATAAATCAACAGCTGGAAAAGTTGTCTTAGAAAGAAAACTTAAATACCTGGGGTGGTATCGGCTAAGGGTATAGTTGATAGTTGACAATCAAAATCATCGCTTTACGTCCACGTATGGTGATTGTCAAATTGACTATCGCTTTTTTGCGATTAATTTCATGTGACAGCTATTTAGGTGTCGCTTTCATACATTTGTGTCATTTTCATAGGTAGAAGCTGAAGGGAAATCTTCTACACCAAATAAATTAAATACTTTAGTGATAAAAGAAAATATTGAATAAATTAAAATAAAAAACTTTAAGTGAAAGTGAAAATTCGTGAAGTGCAATGTTTACTTCATTGGAACTTTTCTATAACTCAAACAGAGAGGAAAATGAAGAAAATAATTACAAAAATGTTCAACTAGTACATTGACGGCCTTTCCGCTGAGCTCTATAAGGCCGGTGGAGATGACTTGGTAAGTAACATCCACCAACTCATAAGCCAAATCTGGTCGGATGAAAATATGCCTGAAGAATGGAACCTCAGCATCGTTTGCCCGATCCACAAAAAAGGAGACCCTCTGAACTGCGCCAACTACAGAGGCATAAGTCTCCTCAACATCGCCTACAAGATCCTCCCTGCCGTAATATGTGAACGCCTGAAACCGTTTACCAACAACCTGATTGGCCCTTATCAGTGTGGTTTTAGGCCAAGAAAGTCCACAACCGATCAAATTTTCACACTTCGGCAGATCCTGGAAAAAAACTCAAGAAGTCCAAATCGACACACACCACCTATTCATCGATTTCAATGCCGCATATGACAGCATTTTTAGGCCAATCAGGTTGTTTACCAACAACCTGATTGGCCCTTATTGGCTCCATCAGGGTCGGAAACAACCTCACCGACACTTTCGATACCAAAAAAGGATTTAGGCAAGGTGATGCGCTGTCATGTGACTTCTTTAACCTGATTCTTGAGAGGATTGTGCAAAACTCCAAAGCCAACACCAGAGGCACAATTTTCCAAAAGTCGGTGGAACTACTTGCATACGCTGACGATATTGACATCGTTTGCTAGTATAGAGAAGGAAGCGGCGAAAATGGGTTTAGCAGTAAATGAGGGTAAGACTAAGTATATGCTGTCAACACGAAAGGACACACAACATCGACGAATTGGACAGAACGTCACCATTGACAGATATAACTTTGAGGTAGTACGGGACTTTGTCTACCTCGGCTCCGCTATTAACTCTGACAACAACATCTCGTCAGAAATTAAACGAAGAATTACTCTTGCCAACCGCTGTTTCTTCGGGCTAAGAAGGCAATTTAGTAGTAAAGCCCTCACTCGAACTACTAAAGAGATCCTATATAAGACCCTGATCATCCCAGTCCTGCTCTACGGCGCTGAAGCATGGACCGTATCAAAAGCAGATGAAAAAATCCTTGGTAGATTCGAGAGGAAAATTCTTCGAAAAATCTTCGGTCCCGTTTGCGTTGACGGGCTATGGAGACGAAGATTCAACCAAGAACTATACGAGCTGTACAGCGACATGCCCCTGGTCAAAAAACTCCGCATTGGACGTTTAAGATGGCTAGGATATGTAGAACGAATGGACACCAATACTCCGGCTCGCAGAGTCTTCGATTCCCAGCCAGACGTCGGACGCAGTAGAGGAAGACCTCGCCTTAAGTGGCGCGCACAAGTGGTAACCGACCTCAACCAACTTGGAGTGCGCAACTGGAGGCAGTTAGCTAAGGACCGGGCTAATTGGAGAGGCATGTTGGTTGAGGCCCAGGTTCATTCCGGACTGTAGCGCCACTTAAGTAAGTAAGTATCTTGGAACTTCCAAACCCGATGTAAGAATGCGTATTTTTATAAATATTGATTGTTGAAGTAGCATTCTTTATTGTGTCTTTTAGATTTTGAAAAAATTTCGCTTATCAAAAGAAGCGTTTGTGTTTGTTTGGGGACTGCTTGATTTACCAACTGGAATAAGGTCAACTCATTTTCCACCCATCCTGCAATTGGCTGCAACGTTAAATCTTAGTATTTTAGTATTCTAAGTTAACTTACATTTTTCACAATATAAACACCATGAATAAAATTGTACCTATCAGCTGCTCGGAATGACAGCGTCGGCAAGGAAGTGACGTTCCAAATCCTAAGTGCTGCCAACAATCAATCATTTTTTGTGATCGCTTTACGCAGAGTTGATAATCAAAAACGACAATCAACTATCACCTTAGCCGATTCCACCCCTGTCTTCATGTCGAAATGAGTACAACAAATGAGTGCAAAGAAAAAATTTCCATTAAAAAACTGGAACTTCTTTTTGAAAAATACTGGGCGCTTGGGAGCTACAACTCACGAGTTTTGTTCATAAGCTCAATGATTAGGCTTCAACGAAAACCAAGAAACCAAGCACTATCAACAGAAATAGACAAATTTCCATTGATTATTCAATAGAACTGCAAAAGAAACAATAAAATTCTGGAAAAAATGTTTCTTAGATTGCTTCGGTGAAACAAATTCATTTATTAGAAGCGTAATTGAAAAAAAATATTAAATCGGATGGTCTAGATTTACTTGACAAAAGAGGTTTATCAACACCTTCTAATAAATTGCCGTTAAGTAAACTTGAAGAGATAAAAAATCAAATAAGCCGCAAATCAAATTTCCGGCTTATGAGAGCCATTACTGTAGACGCGACACCACCAAGAAATATTTGCAGCCTGGACTCACTATCACAAAGATGTAAGTTTATCTTAGCACTTTCAGGTTTCTCAAGAACTTAACCTTAAAATAAAGAGTCCTAAGCTTGATACTTGTGGAACATGATGATAAATATGCTACCAGAATATCGATTGCCCAAACTACCGAAGAAAAGAACACTCTAATGGAGCTTCAAACGGGTCATCAAAAAAAAGCTGATGATGCATATAGCTGCAAGAAACAAGACAAAGTTTTGGCCAGAGAAAACACAAACACAAAAGCATATGCTTTTGATTTGCAGCAATGCCTTCCCACACCGTTCTAAGATTGAAAATTGCTTTTTATAAACGTCAGCTCTGGACATTTAATCTAACAGTGCATGATCTTGCAACAAATAAACCTTTCTGTTATATGTGGCATGAAGGCGTAGCAATAAGAGGGAGGAATGAAGTCCCATCCTGTTTATACGAGTAGTAGTAGTAGTAGATTTATTGAGACTTCAAGATTTTTACAATAAATATTTTTGTCTTACATAAATTATTATTTATAAAGCCGACTTGGAATTGGTCTGGCTGTCACAGAGATAAAGAAAGGTAATAAAACTAGACAGTGTTCAATGAAGTTAAACATGTTCGCTCAATAGAAACATGACAGATCGTATTGGACTTAGAACTTAGAACTAGGTAACAATATAACAGAGAGAAAATAAAAAATAAAAAAAAAAAAAAATAAATAATCTGTGCACCAGTCATACCAAACTGCATGAAACGTGAAACAGAAGATTTATGTTTTAAAGAACTAATGCTTAATGAATATAATAAATCAATTAATAAATAATTTTGTAAATGCTATTGGATAGTTATTATTTATAGAGGTGATAAAAGAAAATATTAGGAATCCATTTACAATGTAGGGGTATTGATAGAAATTAGGATATGATTTATTAATAGTATTATATATGCTTTAAAAAAGTATAACAAAATAAAATAAAATACATTTCTGGATTATGACAATTATTTAAAAAGATATAAAATTTTAAGATAAGCTTACATAACTAAATAATTTAAATGTATTTAATATCTTTTACTCTTGTTTACATTCTTTATATAAAAGTTAGTTTAAAGTAGGTTATTGGTTTGGGTGTTATTTAAATGTGATCTTAAACTTTTTAGTTATCCTTTTGCGAAATGAGGGTTTCATCCTCTACAGATTAGGACACTACTTTTCTTGTAGAAGTTGGGTAAGAAATGACGGTCATCATCCATCTCGAAGAGAGGTGTGGACCGTTCATTGAGGATGCTAAAACGAATGCTATCATTATAGATATCTTGGATAATGTTATTATTGTGATGTCTAAGGTTGGGTAGTCTTGATTTTGCTAAGTTTGTAAGGTAGGATAATAGTGGTACAACACCAGAGTTCTCATATATGACCTTATTTCTAAACCATTTGCCAGAAGGTCTTCTAAATTTCATCATGCATTTTCTTAGTATGGATCTTTCAAAACGTTGTAACTCATGGGCTACTGTTGGGGATTTTTGAAACCATAAAGCAAAGCCATAGACGAGTATTGGGCGGATGAGTGTTTTAAACATCAGAAGTTTAGTTTTAGATTCAACCTCAAAGGAATTCAGGAGAACTTTTAGTTTTGCACTGGCTGCCTTACTCCTGTTCAGGACCTTCCTGGCATGGGGATTCATTTTCCATCTTTCATGTAAGAAAATACCGAGGTATTTTATGAGAGGTTTTATAATTAGTATGTTTCCCTCCATGGTAAGAGTGAGCTGCTTGCTTTCTCTGACAGCGAGATGATGCCCTCCCGGAGAAGCATTTCTGAAACAGATAAGTTCACATTTGGTGGCGTTAATCTTGATGCCCCAAGTTTTATGGTAAGGGAGTATTACCTCGAGGTGTTTTTTAAAGCCATTAAGTGCCATATGTGGTCTTTCATGTGAGTCGAAGATTATGGTGTCGTTTGCATATAGGATTGAGTTTGAGGATTGAAATTCTGAAGGGAAGTCATGGAGAAAAATATTAAAGATGAGAGGACCAAGTAAAGAACCTTGGGGAACTCCTGAAGCTACTGGAACTGGTGAGGAAATATTGTCATCAAGATAAACATTAAGACTACGGTCAGCAAGAAAGCTAAGCATCGATTTGGTAAAAAATTTAGGAAAATTTAAAGAAATTAATTTTGAAAGCAGACCATCATGCCAAACAAGATCGAAAGCTTTTGTGAATTGAGTTATCACTGAATTAGAGTTCCAGGCAAGAAAGGCGTTATTACGTGTCAAGACCTCTGGAGGAAGTTCGGGATTAAATCGGGGGATGGTTCGCGAATAAAGATTAGTGTATAATCTTTCAAAGGCATTTAATTTTTCTTGAGTTGAATAGTATGGTGTGTTTTCGTAAATAATTTGGGCTGAGGATTGTTCGATTGCTCGTTTACGTCCAGTGATTCGATCAATTTCTTTAAAGACCGTAGGTGATGGTTTAAGTTGTTGTAGTCTATTTCTAAATTGCTTATTCAAGTGCGCTGTAATTTGATCCTTAATCAATTTGCTTAAACAGTTGATACGGGAAGAGAGTGACTTGTAAGCTTGATTAATTCTATTACCATCTCTATGAAAAATTCGTTTAAGTTGGATTTTCCAAATCTTCCTTAGCTTAAGGAGTTTCAGAATTTCGTTGCTTAAGTTTTTGTAAGAACTTTTAGATTTAATTTCCTTTGAATGATAGTCCATGCAATCTTTTAAAGAACTAGAAAAAAGCTCTACAAAGTGCTCTATTTCTTCATTGGAAAGGTTTCTATCAATTGGAATATTGAGAGATTCAAGTTTTTGTGTAAGGTCATTATTAAATAATTCCCAATTAGTTTCCTTAAATGAGATTTTAGAAGGAGGATCTGTCAGAATAGGGGAGATGTTAATTAATTCCAATGCAAGAAACACTGAACAGTGGTCAGAAAAAGGCTCCATTGTTAAACAACTGAAGTTCCTTGCAGAATGCTGTGGAGCTAGAAGGTTTGCTGACACAATAAAGAAGTCAACAACTGATAAAGAGCTAGGTCTGGTTGGGCTTTTAGGGGAGATTATATCCGAATTAAGAAACGTGTTGTTTTGAAACCAGGAGAAGAGATGAAGTCCGTTAAGATTGGTCATTGTATCACCACAGAAACTGTGCCGGGCATTAAAATCACCCCCTATAATGAAGGAGTCAAATCTAGATAGTAAGGAATGAAGGTCGTTCATTGCTCTGGTTAGTCGTGAACCTGTATTGCAGGGAATATAAATAGAGACAAAAGCTAAGTTCGAATTCTGGCCCGTAGAATTGGTTTGGGTTACTGAAACTATTGTTGTGGATATTATATCATTTCGGAATGGAATGATTCTAAACTTTAATGTATCTTTAATTTAAACTCCTGTGTCTCTGCCGGCGTCATTTCTCACTAATGAATAGTTATCAAATGATCTCTGACGATTCCTTTTTAACAGGGTTTCCTGAACAAAAACTGCTGTTGGCGAGATTTCTCCCAACAACAGATTTAGCTCAAAGCATTTACTGTGAGAGATAAAAGAATTAATGTTGTTTCTCCAGGTTTCTCGTATTCATTCAATTTCAAATAAGTGGGCCAATATTCGCGAACTCGAATAATAATTAATGTATTTATTGGGATCCCAAATAATTTAACAGATTCTTTGAGAAAGTCATTAAATGAAGATTTTACGTTGTTTTGTAGTATCGGATTAGTATACAATGACACATTCGGTATTCCTCGGAGAATATCCGCAAAGGAGCCTGGGGATGGAATGGATAAACGAGTGAGGCTTGCTTAATAATTTGGGAATTCATGCGAACATTATTAGGAGACAGTCTTTCTCTTCTTTTTAGATATTCTATGCGTTTTGGACATTTGCTGGATGGCCTACCGATCCACAGTTAATACGGGCAACTTTGGACCTGTCATCAATCGTGTTTAAAGAGCAGGCACCTGCCTCATGGAACTCTTTGCATTTTACACATCTATTGGGAAATGCGCAGTAGGCACTAACGTGACTAAATCTCTGGCATTTAAAGCATTGTATGATATTTGATCGTTTGATGGACTCCCATCTTATCCTATGATTAAGAATATACCTGATATCTTTCACTTTATTAAGACTATCCCTATCATTAACAACACAGATATATATGCCCAAGTCTACATTGTTTTCTTTTGACTATTTCGTTGTGAATGGTTTAATTTGCACCCTCAATGAAGGATCCACTCTTGCAAAATCATTCTCTATAATATTGGACGAGAATCCATCGGAGAGACCTTTGAGTAGATTTGAAAATTTTTTCAGTTGCTTCGGCACAAACGAAAAAGCATTTACCTTCATGTCGCAAAGGCTTTTTAAAAGATATGAGTGCAAACCAATATCCTTTACAAAAATCTTAAGTCTGCCTAATCCTCTATTTTCAAATTTAACATTGTCTATGCTACTGTTATAGTTTTTTTTTTAAAATTCTAGTAAGTTTTTGGAGCTTACCCCCTTAACAAAAATAGGTGGACACCAATCGTTTTCCTTATTTAAAAATGTTCTTGAGCTTATATTTGAAGCTCGGGAATGTTACCAGAAGCGTCCAGATTTTCCTCATCCAAAACCGCGAATCTATTTCCATTTTGTCTGTTTCCTACATTAGTTGCAGCTTTCTTTGATGTTGATGGTGGACTCGGAATCCTCCTCTTGCGACGATTTATTACTTGCTCGAATGTTTTGGAATCGTTATTCAGAATTCTTTTAAGATCATTATTAGCGGCATGGCTGAATAAAGATGATTCGTTACTCCAAATAGAGCTTATTTGTGGCCATGCCGAGGTATTTGATGATTGCTGAGCCGTATTATCCAGCAGAGATCAGCACTTTGAATATTTGTTTTCTTAAGATGTGCACTATTTGGCATCACCGGGACATTTGTTTCACTGTTTTCATTATTATTTCCGATTCACTATCCCATTCATATGTATCCATGTGCGGCGCCAAAATTTCGGCGTCGGTCTGGGCAAATGAAATTGAAGATGGCGGACCACCACCAATTGTCTCCATAATGTTTAATTTATCCTCCTTGGATAAAAGTTTTGATGGAGGAATTACATTTGTATAGTCAGGAGGGCGAGCACGTTGCATCCGCCCTTTTTCCGAATTCATTTTCACAATCTTTTTTTAAATTTAAAGGTTTATTATTTATTATATATTATTTGTTATTTTTTTTGTTTCCGCACACTATTAGACACGTCTGCTCTCGCCTACTCAATCTCAATGTTTATACGAACATCTTTTAAACCATATTCCAACCAATGTTAGTAATCTGATTCTATACAGCGATTCTTGTGCCGGAGAGAATAAGAATTCCCACGTGAGTGAAATGTTTATGGCAGCTTTAGAAAGAAATCCAAACCTTTTGACAGTTGACCATACGTTTTTAGAACCTTTCCATACACATTTAGAGTGCGATGTTGATCATTCGGGTATTGAAGGAAAGAAAAAAACATATGAGAAGGCTACAATCCACTGTGCGGATCGTTGAATACCCTATCCCATCATATCTGTAAAACTAAAATCCCCAAAAAGTTGACATGGCTAAAAACACGATGTGGATAAAATTAAGAATATGACATGGTGACAACAAATTCTTCAGACCGCTTATAAAAAACTTTTACGGTTCTACAAAAGACAAGGTTTTCTCCTGCATATGTTATGGGGTAGGGTATAAAAATGGTTTTTATATAAAAACGCCCCCAAAAAGTGGGCGTGGGTTAAAATGGTATATAGACGAAATGTTTATATTAATAATGTTAATGATTCTGCATCAAAATTTTTTTCGAAAAATTTAAAAATTGACCGAAAACAGTTTTTTATTGAAAACGCCCCCAAAAAGTGGGCGTGGCAAAAAACATTATATGAACGAAATATAGATATTTAGATTGTCTAAATATGTTGTTCAGAAAGTTTTTCAAAATTCCTTATGGTTTGGCCAAAAAATACGTTTTTCTAAAAAGGGGGCGTGGCAGTGGGCGGATTTCAAAAATTTTTACACTTGTTCTGCTGGGAGCAACAAAAAGCACGTGTACCAAATTTCATCCTTCTACCTCAAAATTTAAGGCCCAAAAACTGGTGACGTTGGTGAAAAGTATCTGTGGCAAAATTTTAGATGGATCCGTTACAATAAATCAAATTTCGGTACTTTATACTAAAAATACAGTTTAAATGAAGATGAACCTTTTAAAGAAGTCAACATTCGTAAACGGGGTTATAACGCAATCTACGCACATACTGATTTGAATGTTATTAAAAAGGTGCCTGATATTTCTAGAGAAAACGAGTGGTGGGTGCACGACTGGGTCGTACGCAACTTTCTCTCTCACAGCGAGTTGGGCGTTAGATCAAATAGTACGCATTTTGATTATTGATGCTAAAAATGATACAAATAATGTCGAAATGTGTTTATACGAACGTTTACTCCGAAATTCGAAGGAATCGATGTCAATGTGAATAATAATGATTTTCCGTTATTGGCCAAAACTGAAAATTCCGGTTAGTAATAGTTGGGCTAAAACTAATTATGTGGAATTGCTTCAAGCTGTAATAGTAGTATATATATTAAATTTCATTCAATTTGACATAATAGTTTGCGAGAAATTATCCATTTTCCTTATATGGCCTAAATGACAAAATCCGTTATATGGATTTTCTCGAAAAAACTGGGTATGCAGTTTTGTTGGAGCTAATATGGTTATGGTATATATAAAGTTTAATCAAAATCGTAAGAGCCGTTTTCGAGAAAATTGAGGTTATGTGTAATTTTTATATGGCAGGTACCGTTATTAACATGGCCAATAATTATGACTAAAACAAGCTTGTATACGAAGTTTGAAAAAAATCGGTCAAGCCGTTTAGGCTGGGGAGACCGTTCCGGACAGACGGACCGACGGACCGACGCGACGGACGGAATTCCAAAAACCACTTTTTTAGGCTCCGCTATCATCGTAATGTTAGAATCAATCAAAATCTCGAGGTCGAAAATTTTCACGAAAAACAATATCTTTCTCTTTGTAAGAGAAAGTTAAAAAAGAAGATCTGCAATTTTTACTGGATTTTATTTTTCCAGAATTGAAGGTCCAAATAATGTTGTGAATGATATCCATCCTTACATCTTAAGCAGCGACGATGAATATGAGTAAAAGAAATCTAATACATACTTCATAATTCTGGTTATTTAAAAATCCCTATAATACCAATGTATGTATTTATTTTATTTTTTAACCGTATTTTAAAATTAAATTTAGTTTCCAAACAACTTTTGAAATTGAATGATCTATGTTCTATGTTCCGCAATAATTTAATCTTTATAATGAAAAATATATTTTCTTTCTTTTGAATAAATTAAAATTGTTGTTTAATACTTTTTTTTCATCATAATAAGGGAATTAGAAAATCTGTACTCAATTTTACTTAAAAATGTTTTTCCTACAAGCGTAAGTATACAATTCTTTAAAGACCTTTAACGAATAAAAGCGTAAGTACAATTGAGAAACTAACTCCAATTGTTGCTAAAAAGGCAGAACAACACAAGTTAATTTATTATTGGAATATTTTAAAATCTTCATAAGAAAACGGCATAAGATGATTTATATTAGTAAAAAGTAATTTTTATATCAAAGCAAAACAACACAAGTCGGGTTTTGTGCTCTAAATCAAAGTATATTAAACTAATTTAAAAAAAAATTAAAATTGAAAAACACCGAAGATATAATTGTGTATTGTCTTCAATCTTAAAAAAATGTGCTTATTTTTATTTATTTTTTTTCTATAAAAGCCTTTCGGCGGGAAAACCTACCTACTGGCCAACAGATAGGAATAAAACCCCAGATCTTGTCGACTTCTTTATAACAAAAAATATCTCCTCAAATAATATAAATGTGGAAGAAGGGCCAGACCTACAGTCAGATCACTCTTCAATACAAAGTCCAACACGAGTTAATAAGCTAACTGACTGGAGCTACTTCAGAGAGAAGTTGGAAGAAAATACCCAAATGATAGCTCTTGAAACAGAAGAACAAATAGAGGAAGCAGTGCAATTATTTAAACTCAATATACAAAAAGCTGCATGGGCTGCAACTCCAAAAATAAAAAACAAAATAAAACAAAATTCATACCCTCCTGTAATATGTGAAATTATTGCAGAAAAGAGAAAAGCTAGAAAACGTTGGCAACAAACAAGGGCGCCAATTGACAAAAACAAACTAAACAGGCTAAAAGTAAACTCAGAAAATCAATAATTGAATTCAGAAATGAGTCACTAAAAAATACCTTACAGGCCTAACAAATGATGCTAGTACTGACTACTCGCTCTGGAAGGCAACAAAGAAAATGAACAGGCCAACAGCTCACATCCCACCAGTGAAAACCAGAGAAGGAAACTGAGCAAAAAGCAGTCAAGAAAAAGCAAATACTTTTGCTGAGCATCTTGAAGGCGTCTTCCAACCATATGAAGATAAAGACTATCAAGGAATGGAAGAAACGTGCCAGGAAGATGTACCAATTCGACAGGTTACGTCTAAAGAACTTGCCATAGAAATAAAAGAAGGTTTTAACATAAAAAATGCCCCAGGGTTTGATTTAATAACGGGGACAATTTTAAACAATTCTCAAAAAACATACTGAAACATCTAGCGCAGATCATAAACGCTGTATTTAGATTAAGATATGTGCCAAACATATGGAAGGTCGCGGAGGTTATAATGATTCCAAAACCAGGTAAACCACCTAGCGAAGTAACCTCATATAGGCCAATATCGATACTACCAATGTTTTCCAAGCTATTCGAAAAGATGCTGGTAAAACGCCTGCAAAATATTATTGTAGACAAATCGCTAGTACCGAGCCATCAATTTGGGTTCAGGAATAAACACTCAACAATTGACCAAGTGCATAGAATCACTGATAAAATTGAAAATGCTTTTGAAGAGAAAAAAGTATGCTCTACAGTATTTCTTGATATATCACAAGCTTTTGACAAAGTATGGCACAAAGGATTGATCCATAAATTACAGAAGCAACTGCCGAAGCAGTATTCCAAAATACTGGAGTCGTATATTCTACAGCGATTTTTCAGAATTAAACAAGAAACAACGTACTCAACATTAAGAGAAATTAAGGCTGGTGTACCTCAAGGCAGTGTTTTAGGTCCAGTACTATATCTCCTATTCACTAGTGATCTACCAGAAAGTGACGAAATCACTCTAGCTATCTTTGCAGATGATACTGCTATACTTTCTGTAGGAGAAACTGTCGAAATAGCTACAAAAAAGCTTCAAAAGGCAGTAAACAATATCTCAGAATGGACTAAAAATTGGCAGATCAGATTAAATGACCTGAAGTCAGTTCATATAAATTTTAGGTTAAAAATTGTACCACACATTCCAGTATACATAAATAGTAATGTAGTGGAATATTCAAATACAGCTAAATATTTAGGGATGACTCTAGACGCCTGCGCTGGAAAGCTCATGCAAAGAAAAAAAGAGATGAGTTAAACATCCGCTACAGTAAAATGTATTGGCTTATTGGGAGATAATCCAACTACAATAAATTATTGCTATATAAGCAAATTCTTAAACCATTATTGACCTATGGGCTCCAGCTGTGGGCATGCACATGCAAGACAAACTTACTAAGAATACAAACCTTCCAAAACAAAGTACTACGGAGCATAGTTAACGCACCGTGGTACATACGTATCACCGATCTACATAGATATCTATATATTGAAATGGTTGAAGATGAAGCTAAAAAAGTAGCTCTAAGACACAGAGATAGGCTTCTCAGACATGATAATTTAGAAATACAAAATACAAATACAAATTTTTGGCGCAACAGGCTCGTTAGTACCCAGGGCCTAGCTTTCTCACAACCATTCATGTGTGCGTGTGTACTTCTTGCACGATGGCGGGACCTCCTGTTTTATGCCGACTCCGAACGGCTATGTTGAGATAAGCTATTCTTGACAATTGATACTACTCGGATGATTTGTCAGTTCATCACGAGAGGAGGGCCAGTGAAAAATCATTTAGGTGTTGCTACGGCTGGGAATCGAACCCAGACCTTCTGCGCGGCAGTTCATCGCACTAACCATCGCGCCACTGAGCCCTCGATAATTTAGAAATAGCACAGCTTTTAAGAACCGACAATATAGTCAGGAGATTAAGACGGGTTAAGCCCCTTGATCTATGTAGCTAAAGATATATATATATATATAAAAAAAAAGAAATACTGAAACTTAAGTACAATTTCAAACAAAACTCATAGAAATCCGACCAACGTCGGAATTTCTTTTAAATTTTATATTTTTATAAAATATAATACATGTGAAAAATAATTTGCTGATTAGTCTAACGACTAGGTGCGATTCCTTGAAGACATACAAAAGTCAGTCTTCGGGAGGTTTTTTTAAAATCGGGTTAAAGTCCCTCACTATTGCAGAAGGTTCCCTCGCGATAAAACCTCTGCAATGTCCTTCGATGATTTTTCCTTACAGCGAACCCCCACAAAAAAAAAATTTATATTTTTTCTATAAAAGCCTTTTACTGACGGTAAAAACTTCAAATGCTTCCCCTGAAATATAGCGAAAATTGACTTATGCTGTTATGGTTTATTGCCACAGATGGACTTTTATAGAAATTTAGCACCATCCTTTAAGAACTAAAAATGTAGTGTTTTTGAGTATATGAATATCTATTTTTTTTAAATGCACTTAGATACTTGCCGTAATTTTATATTTTCATCATTTTATTTTTAGACACGTACCTGTAAATAAAATAATAAAGTTATAATTAAATTTGAATTAAACTATTTCCGTTCATAACTTTTGATTCAATAACATGAATTAGAGCTTAAGCACAATGCAATCTTTAGGATTTAGGGTATACAGGGTGTTTGTTTTTAGAGGTATAGGATTTTGAAATGGAATAAAACAAAGATGATTTTTTTTTAATTTTCATGTAAATTTACCTAATTTGAAAGATATTTTTCTGGCTGTCAATAACATGTTCTTCTATTTTGACATAACTTACCAACAATTTTAACTTCATCCTACAAAGATAAAGATATTGTTTCATGAAAATGTTCGACCTCTAGATTTTGATTGATTCTAACATTACGATGATATCGGAACCCAAAAAAAATTGTTTTGAAATTCCGTCTATCTGTCCGTAATAGTGTCTCTCCAGCCTAAACGGCTCAGTCCATTTTAGGCAATTTGTATACCCTTGTTTTGATACATAGTTTGAAGCATATAGAAATAATTTAGCTACATATACCTTCTGGGTCGAATCAGAATCGCCAGTTGAGACGATTTAGCTACATCAGTTCGTCCGTCCCCCCGGCTGTAAGTCACTAACATATAGGACATCAATTTTGAACTAGGATAACGAAATTTGGTATATGGCATATATAACACCAATTTATCAAGTTCTTATAATCACAACTCAACTAACAACTTCGCTTCGATAAGGCACTATCAAAGCTATTTCCCCTCCAGCAATATTACCTGTAGGAAGTCTTATGGAAAGAAATTCGGTGCACTTTAAGGAAGCTATTTACTTCTATAAGACTTCTTAAAATACTTCTAATAAGCCTTAAAGAAATAACTTTGTTTGCTTATAAAAGGCCATACAGAAGCAAACTAAAGCTCCGCAAAAAGTCATTCCGAAAATATTTGCAAGCCTTATCGAAGCTGAAAAATAACATTATTTTTTATTATTTTCTTATATTATTTACTTTTATTAATTTCAATTTCAAGAGACCGCCAAGACCTTCGCACAACGCGTATCCCTTAACCTCTCGATTAACACCATACCACCAGCATCGAATGTCGAAGAGCAATGGCAACGATGCCAACAGGCCATTAGATCAGCCGCAACTGATGTGCAAGGTTTCTCGCGCCCACCAGCCAGAAACCCCTGGTTTGATGAGGAATGCCGACAGATGCTCGCAGCCAAGAACGAGGCCTACAAGGCTAAGCTGCAGGTGAAGACGAGAGCTGCCATTGAGCTCTATAGGCAAAGAAGAAGGGAAGAACATCGGCTTTTCAGCAAGAAGAAAAAAGAGCAAGAAAAGCGCGCGATCAAGGATATAGAGAGGTGCCACTCCAGGAACGATGTTCGCAAGTTTTACCAAAGTGTAAAACGTCAAAGCCAAGGATACAAGGCTCAAACAGAATCCTGTCGAGATGAACAAGGAAATATTGTAGTTGAGACACAGTCGATGCTAAGGATATGGAAGAACCACTTCTGCAGACTGTTAAACGGCGATGACGAACAACATTCCGCTGTCAGGCAGAACGAACCATTCAATATTGGCAACGACAGCGAAAACTGCCAACCACCCGACCTGAGTGAAGTGAGGATAGCAATATCTAAACTCAAGCTTAATAAGGCTGCCGGAAATGACGGCCTTCCCGCTGAGCTCTATAAGGCCGGCGGAGATGACTTGGTAAGTAACATCCACCAACTCATAAGCCAAATCTGGTCGGATGAAAATATGCCTGAAGAATGGAACCTCAGCATCGTTTGCCCGACCCACAAAAAAGGAGACCCTCTGAACTACGCCAACTACAGAGGCATAAGTCTCCTCAACATCGCCTACAAGATCCTATCTGCCGTAATATGTGAACGCCTGAAACCGTTTACCAACAACCTGATTGGCCTTATCAGTGTGGTTTAAGGCCATTAAAGTCCACAACCGATCAAATTTTCACACTTTGGCAGATCCTGGAAAAAACCCAAGAAGTCCAAATCGATACCCACCACCTATTCATCGATTTCAAAGCCGCATATGACAGCATTTATAGAGACGAACTGTACATAGCCATGTCTAGTTTTGGTATACCGCCCAAACTCGTCCGTTTGTGTAGGATGACGATAGAGAATTCTCGCTGCTCCATCAGGGTCGGAAACGACCTCACCGACACATTCGATACCAAAAAAGGATTTAGGCAAGGCGATGCGCTGTCATGTGACTTCTTTAATCTGATTCTTGAGAGAATTGTGCAAAACTCCAAAGCCAACACCAGAGGCACAATTTTCCAAAAGTCGGTGCAACTACTGGCATACACTGACGATATTGACATCATTGGTAGGACTCAACGTGATGTCATAGCCACGTTTGCTAGTATAGAGAAGGAAGCGGCGAAAATGGGTTTAGCAGTAAATGAGGGTAAGACTAAGTATATGCTGTCAACACGAAAGGACACACAACATCGACGAATTGGACAGAACGTCACCATTGACAGATATAACTTTGAGGTAGTACGGGACTTTGTCTACCTCGGCTCCGCTATTAACTCTGACAACAATATCTCGTCAGAAATTAAACGAAGAATTACTCTTGCCAACCGCTGTTTCTTCGGGCTAAGAAGGCAATTTAGTAGTAAAGCCCTCACTTGAACTACTAAGGAGATCCTATATAAGACCCTGATCATCCCAGTCCTGCTCTACGGCGCTGAAGCATGGACCGTATCAAAAGCGGATGAAGAAATCCTTGGTAGATTCGAGAGGAAAATTCTTCGAAAAATCTATGGATGGCTATGGCTATGGAGACGAAGCTTCAACCAAGAACTATACGAGCTGTACAGCGACATGCCCCTGGTCAAAAAAAACTCCGCATTGGACGTTTAAGATGGCTAGGACATGTAGAACGAATGGACACCAATACTCCGGCTCGCAGAGTCTTCGATTCCCAGCCAGACGTCGGACGCAGTAGAGGAAGACCTCGCCTTAAGTGGCGCGCACAAGTGGAAACCGACCTCAACCAACTTGGAGTGCGCAACTTGAGGCAGTTAGCTAAGGACCGGGCTAATTGGAGAGGCATGTTGGTTGAGGCCCAGGTTCATTCCGGACTGTAGCGCCACTTAAGTAAGTAAGTAAGTAATTTCTATTTTAATCTCTTATAATTACTAAAACGCAATTCGTTATTATGAAAGTATGAAATTCAATGCAATTAATTATATAAAAACTCTCATCTTACTGGGATTCGTATTCGTGTTCTTTCGCACGGTAGTCCAACATGCTATCCACTAGGCTGTACTCTCGAACATGAAAGACGAGTAAATAAACTCAGTACTTGAATCGTGTTGACTCATTCTCCGGTAGGTTCCCGATCTTTTCACCTTTTTTTCCATTCTTTACACCTTGTCCCGATCTTTTCACCTTTTTCCCGATCTTTTAACCTTAGCTTTTTTAAGCCTTCATTCGTAAGCTATGCTATGCTTCGGATTAACTTCGTGCGAAGTTCTACCGAAACATCTTTTTTTTTTTTAAATTCTGACCTGCCTAAGCAGTAATATACACATCGACTTAAAAGATCTATTGTGCTTGCCGTCAGATGATTTTTAGGTTAGTAGCGCTTCTACTTTCCTAATGTAGCTGATAATACTTTAAGCCGAAGATTTCCTCAGTTCTTCAGAACTTAAAAATTCCCTGAAGAAAGATTCCCTTCTCATACCGTAAAGGGCCGGGCATTCACATATGATATGCTCGGCTGTTTCGTCTTCTTCTAGACATAGTCTGCACTCCGGTGAGTCAACTAGACGCATTTTGTTGAGGTGATATTGCAGACCGTGATGACCAGTTAGGTAGCCTGCTAAGTTTTTGATATCGTGCCTGCGAAGATTTAGTATCTTATTGGCATCAGATTTGAAGGGCTAAATAGCTCTTTTGGCCTGTCATTGGCCTGGGATGTTTCCCCAGAATGAAACACATTTGTTTTGTTCCCAGTTTTTTATGACCAGATATATGGTTGATTTGGGTGTTGCACAGAAGGGTTCAGGTCCAATGAAGGGGGTTTTCCGAACCTTTTCTGGCTATTTCATCAGCTTTTTCGTTACCTTCAACTCCCTTATGTCGGGGGACCCACTATAGTCTGGTTTCCTGGAACTGAGTGTTTGGAGGGAGTTGAAGCAGTGTAGTACTGATTTGGAGTCAATGATGTGTGAGCTAAGGGCTTTTATAGCTGCTAGACTGTCCGTGAATATATGGATGTTTAATACCTGAGTTGTGTATTAGGTTTGCGCATTCTTTTATGGCATGGAGTTCACTAGGGTTTTTTCCCATAGGTATTGAGATGTTTTTATTTGGTCCATGTATGCCAGCTCCTACCCCTGAGTCCATTTTAGAACCATCTGTATACCACTTTAGGGCGTTTATGCAGTTTGGTGGCTTCTTGCTACACCATGCTTCTCTGGTTGTGATCTCCGTTGAGAATCTTTTGTCGAAGCATAGTGTCTTTGGTAAGCGGTCTGTAACCGCACAGATCATGCCAAGTTCTGGAATTTCGGATAGAAGTTCAATTAGTTTTAGATGTTCACTAATGTTTAATTCTTTCGCTTGTGTCAAACTTGCTGAGCTGCGAATTGCCACTTTTTTAATATAAATGTGGAGGGGTGTTAGTCCTATTAGGGCTTCTATAGCCGCAGTGGGACAGGTACGCATAGCTCCGGTAATGCCCAGACAGGCAAACCGTTGTACCTTGTTTAATTTATTTATAGTTGTTTTTTGGGTGACCGAAACATCTTAACTTATGTTACATGTACACACATCTCCGGAAGCTTAAAAACAACCTTACAGAAGTTACGCCGTCATAATTTCGGTTATGCTTGCGAATTTTCCTGCATAATGTCTTAAACAATCTTCTACCCAAACAATTGACTACCAAAATGCTCAACCTCCGCGCACAAGTACTAAATAAGGCCTATAGAAAAATTGGTTGTGGGAATTAAATATTTTTACCTTATAGAAGAATAATTGTTAGTTGGGAGTTCCACTATATTTATATATTTTTAACATTAATAACCAACATGTATGTTTTGTGTAGGTATTTTGCCAAACAATGCAAATCGTTGGTATACGAATGTCGTTGTTTTTTACTTTTGTTTAGCATGGTTGTCAACCATTAAAGTAGTCCTTTTCGATGCTCTAAGTTGTTCCATAACAATGTTTTACGTAAGTGTGTAGTTAACCTTATGCCAGTCAGTCAGACCAGGCTGTTTATGGTGTTGCTTGTTATCAATACAAGCACAATAAATTAAGCAATATAAATTCGATTAGATAAGACCGGTAGCAGATGTTTACAACTTGGAGGTAAAATAAGTACAATTGATGTGTAATCAAAGTTCCAACGACTAGGCATCGTCAAGTTAACGGCAATCAGAGTTTGTCCTGGTTCTACAACATCCAACCATTACCTACCTTACTTTTTAAATAAAAATAAATAAACCCAATAGAAAAAAAAACAACAACTTGAGTTTTTTTTTTCAAAGCTCTAAAAATCATTAAAACCTCTTGCAAACAAGCACTACTCCGTCAGATATTGCGTTTGGATGCAAATGCTCCACTCCATGAATAATGCATAAATGGGATAAGCGACGTTTTCAAGTTGTAACAACACACCATTATTCTAGAAGAGTTTTCCTTTTTTTTCTGAAGTGATGAATGAACGTGTTATTAGCTGCATTCCAAGAAGTACGCAGCACAAGTTTCCCATAAGATATTCCCTGAACAACAATTACAAAATTGCAATAATATCTCCTCCAACACAAAGCATATTAGATCCTATTTACACGAGTTCTGGAAAGAAGAAAAACCCTCTCAGAAAATTCTACTTTATTCTAATTGCAACCGCACAATTGGGTCTGTTACGAATGAGAGAGATAACACACAGAAAGAACTGCAACAGATAGCAATGCAAATCACCCTCCATCAGACTCAAAGCAACCAGGATACACACCAACACCCCCTAAAACACTTTGAAATAAGCATTTAAAAAATTATGCTCTGAATATCTCGGATAGACCGGTCGTATTCGTATGTGTAACTGGGTCACATCCATAAAACTCGCTCGCTGCGAACAGGATGAAGACAAAAAGCAGAACACACTACAGTAGCACATTTCATTGTCTAAAGTCCACTTAAAAGTATTATTATTACGAAAGTGGATTCGTAAAAGCGTTAAAGGAAGCTACCACCCCCCCAAGCCCAAGCACACACCCCCACCGATCTAGTCCATTAACTGACGAAAGGCTTGCTTTGTGGCGCAACCCGCCTCCCCAGTGTGTGCAGAATATATGTGTGAAAAATGTGAGAACTTTGCTCCTTATGCAACATCTATTACCGTTAAAACTCTGCTACGTGAAAATATAACTTTGTTCGGCATTGCTTTATGGGGCTCGTTTTATCTCATTAAGAGGTTAAGAGTGCTCGCGCCAAAATTCCCTTACTCTCCACTCTCAGTTTCGCTTAACATTGTAACGGCGACCGTACATTAAATGACAGTTAGGGATAAGTGTATCCTAGAGAGTCCACGAAGGAATAAAAAAAAATACAGAAACTCCGAAAAGCCATTGAAAAAGTTGTACAGCACACCACAAGTCGTTGGATAGGTTAAGACATACAATGACGCCCTCTCATCCGGAAGGGATACTAGAACAAAGGTTGCCACTGGGGTGGAGGAAGGACTTCCTCACGAGCCAGGTCGTGCAAAGAAAAATGTCTTGAAGAATTCGTTTATTTTTTCCTAGCTGCCGAGAGTTGCCCAACTCATGACCACGGTTAGGTAAAAATGTTCGTCCTACTTGGCGGTTGTTTTGCAGGTCTTAGCCAAAGGTTAGATGTATTAAGGATACGTGATTGCAATTTATTACGACACAAGCAAACCGGCTTTGCAGTTTATTTTCGTGATATCCAACAATAACCGGGGAGTGCTATGACATACATAGCCCACCATACGTGGTACTTCCCTCTAACCGAGAGAATATTAACCGAAGGACATGAATGTTTCAAAAGTATATTCTTCTTCATGCCATGCTCTGTGTGAATAGGAAGGGGCTGTTTCACCTCTAAAAATAACATTTCTATAAGTAAGGTGCACGCCATAAAGGATATATATGAACGGAATTTGTGTTGACTGCAATGGGATTTGGCAAACAAGGATTCTTTCTTTGGTGTTTTAGCATGCTCAGCTCAATGGGTCTGACATTGAGTTTGGCATTCTGATTCCAGGAACAAAAAAAAAACATCCGGAAGAAATGTTTTGTGAACTGTCAGGAGGATTCTGGAAAATGTTTACCAGTTCGTGCCTTTCACAATGTAAAGTAAGCGAATAGTGTGAAGGACGACATATTGTCGAATTGAAAACCCCCAACAAAAAGGATAGTGTAGGCGATATCGTTGCATGTCAATGTGATTTGGTAACGGTGATAGTGATATTTCGATGAATGAATTCTTGAGCTCATGTGGGTTGGCATGACATTTCAATTGTCGACAGTTGCTGTTGACATGACATGTTTACGTAGAAGTCGACATTAAACCGTTACGCAATTAAGAGTTTGACAGCTTGTGTGAGGACATATTATATATGGCACACACTTAATCGATACATTTATTTGTCTAAAACTATTATTAGACATGTCGTTTCTAGGATATTTTATGTTCGTCAGCATAAGTTTATAACTCAGATTTGAATCATACAGAGACATATTTGGGGGTTTAATCTTAACAGAGAATATTCACACGCAAAAGACTCATATTTCCACAAGTGTAGTTGCAGATAGGGATGAAGGTATTCCTTAAGCAACGTACATCTTTATTTAGCTCGTTCTTAGGTTAGTGCAACTTGAAGTTGGTTATAGTCGGTTTCTAGTTCTTCGCGCCACTTATCCATGTCACCATCTGACTCGGAATGAAGACTCTTTAGGCTGGAGTGAAAATGCGCTCTACATGTCTCAGCCTTCTTATATTTTGTTTACGACACCCTTGCCAAAGTACAGATTGGACAGTGTGTGGCTTGATTTTCTGAAAGTTTGTAACGTTAATAAAAGCATTTCTGGAAAGCGTCTTGGAAAACAACGCCCTGCTTTGCATCTCCGAATTGACATAACATAATGTCAATCTGAGTACCGCGGTTTCACTCGGTTCAATGATGGCAAACGCCATAATCTCCGAGCGATGTGGGTCTAGTGCCCTATTAATCTCGAATATGGAACTCCAATACCCATCAACGCATTTTCTAAATAATTGTTCACTCAAATCAACCAAGAACTTCTTCATCCGCTTTTGACTTGGTCCATGCTTTAGAGCATTAGATGCAGTACGAATTGGCTGATCAGGTTCAAGTCTCCTTATAAGGGCTTCATAGCTAAACTACAATGGCGAAAAAAAATGGCGAGTTGTCATTGCCAGAACTAGTCACGAGCAGATGTTTACAAATAGTTTTTCTATCACGAACCTATTACGCTACAAGAGAGCCCTGAGATGTTGCTTACATACACCTTTTCAATCTGCTCTTGAACTGTCCTAGATTGTATATTGGTAGAAATACGTCTTCTGGAAGTTCGTTCCATTGTTTGCTTCTGTAACAAAAATAACGTTGGTAATGCGTTGTTCAAGTCGTTGTTAGACGGACAGTATGTCTGTGAGCTGAAGTGTTCGCTATTGAACAAAAGCTGTTGCAGCTTTAAAGAAAGTAAAGAATTGTAAGTAGGATTTCACTTCTATCGATAGAGTCCAATAAATTTAGTGTATGTTTCCGGGCTGAGAACAATATTCAAGATATGGTCGTACTTGGGGTTTATACAGAAGAAGAAGCTGGTCGGTGGTTAATATCTCTTAGCTCAGAGATTTACCCCATTATTTCCGCAACCCGGAGATTAGTACGCTAAATTTTTCGATCAAAAACTTCAACCTAATGACCAAGGACAACTATCGGTTGTACATTAATTTGTTTTCGAATAAAAGAATTCAGACCGTAAATTCCAGCGACCCGGGTACGTTTCCACAAATTAATAAGATCTTTAGGAGTAAAGATCAAAATAAGCTTCCGTGCATTTAACATAACACAAAACCGACAATACAAACATACTTCTGACAGCAGGAATTGATCCAGAAAATGCCGTCTTGGAAGATCATTTCTTTGAAATTGAAGATCATCGGAAAAAAGTGAAGGCTGTGAGGGCTACTTTTTAGGAAGTGCTTAAGGTGAATGAAAGCATTCCTGGAAAGCTTTAATTACGAAAACTTGGCGAACTCCGAGCTATATGGATCTAGTCCCATGTCAATCTTGAAGGTTGAACTCCTGACCATCTACGATTCAATAAAGGAAAATAATTCAGGGGGAGTGGGTGGTATATCTAACATTTTACTGCGATATGTGCTAATTGATTTCGCTACGGAACGAAATGCCACTATAGCCAGCACACGGTTTGCTAACTTCGATATCCATAAGGGGACATGGCGGTCTCCAGATCAACGAACGGTCAACCAAATTGATCACATTGCGATAGATAAGAGGCACGCATCCAGTATTTTGGATGTCCGAACATTCTGAGGAGCTAACATCGACTCATCGACTCGGATCACTACCTTGTAGCAGCCAAGGTAAGAATGCGGATATCCACCACGCCACAACAATCCAGAAATACAGTGAAAAAATTTAATGTCAGAAGACTGCAATATCAAAAGACCGCCAAGACCTTCGCACAACGCGTATCCCTTAACCTCTCGATTAACACCATACCACCAGCATCGAATGTCGAAGAGCAATGGCAACGATGCCAACAGGCCATTAGATCAGCCGCAACTGATGTGCTAGGTTTCTCGCGCCCACCAGCAAGAAACTCCTGGTTTGATGAGGAATGCCGACAGATGCTCGCAGCCAAGAACGAGGCCTACAAGGCTAAGCTGCAGGTGAAGACGAGAGCTGCCATTGAGATCTATAGGCAAAGAAGAAGGGAAGAACATCGGCTTTTCTGCAAGAAAAAAAAAGAGCAAGAAAAGCGCGCGATCGAGGATATAGAGAGGTGCCACTCCAGGAACGATGTTCGCAAGTTTTACCAAAGTGTAAAACGTCAAAGCCAAGGATACAAGGCTCGAACAGAATCCTGTCGAGATGAACAAGGAAATATTGTAGTTGAGACACAGTCGATGCTGAGGATATGGAAGAACCACTTCTGCAGACTGTTAAACGGCGATGACGAACAACATTCCGCTGTCAGGCAGAACGAACCATTCAATATTGGCAACGACAGCGAAAACTGCCAACCACCCGGCCTGAGTGAAGTGAGGATAGCAATATCTAAACTCAAGCTTAATAAGGCTGCCGGAAATGACGGCCTTCCCGCTGAGCTCTATAAGGCCGGCGGAGATGACTTGGTAAGTAACATCCACCAACTCATAAGCCAAATCTGGTCGGATGAAAATATGCCTGAAGAATGGAACCTCAGCATCGTTTGCCCGATCCACAAAAAATGAGACCCTCTGAACTGCGCCAACTACAGAGGCATAAGTCTCCTCAACATCGCCTACAAGATCCTATCTGCCGTAATATGTGAACGCCTGAAACCGTTTACCAACAACCTGATTGGCCCTTATCAGTGTGGTTTTAGGCCAGGAAAGTCCACAACCGATCAAATTTTCACACTTCGGCAGATCCTGGAAAAAACTCAAGAAGTCCAAATCGATACCCACCACCTATTCATCGATTTCAAAGCCGCATATGACAGCATTTATAGAGACGAACTGTACAGAGCCATGTCTAGTTTTGGTATACCGCCCAAACTCGTCCGTTTGAAATCCTTGTTCGATTCGAGAGAAAAATTCTTCGAAAAATCTTCAGTCCCGTTTGCGTTGACGGGCTATGGAGACGAAGATTCAACCACAAACTATACGAGCTGTACAGCGACATATACCCATAGTCAAAAAACTCCGCATTGGACGTTTAAGATGGCTAGGACATGTAGAAAGAGTAGACACCAATACTCCGGCTCGCAGAGTCTTCGATTCCCAGCCAGACGTCGGACGCAGTAGAGGAAGACCTCGCCTTAAGTGGCGCGCACAAGTAGAACCAACCAACTTGGAGTGCGCAACTGGAGGCAGTTAGCTAAGGACCGGGCTAATTGGAGCGGCATGTTGGTTGAGGCCCAGGTTCATCCCGGACTATAGCGCCACTTAAGTAAGGTGGAATCTTGGCTGTCATCAGAATTTACCAACCGTTTGAACTAGTATCTTAAGATATTTAACAATGTCTTCATTTCAATATTGGTGTTTTCATCTTTTTCATTGCAAGTTCCAGAGTAAGTTGGCTCCCGAATCCTGATGCAGATTGTTTCACTGTCTTTAAGGCAGTTTTGCTATAAGATAGCGAAACAATCAGACAATCTACAAATGATTTCTGCTGCAACATCTCTGCATCTCTTCGACTTATTTCTGTCTGAGCAAGCGTTTTTTACCTTTCTTCTCTCCATGTAGAGCTGGTGGTCTTTTATACCCTTTCACATAGTGGTGTATTAGGTATCTACATAGTTTGTAACATAGAGAAGTAATTTGGCTAGATACACAACAAGTGCAGACATTTTCAAAATCCGCCCTCTACCACGATCACTTAAAGGAAAAACGTTGTTTTTGGCCAAATGGTAAAGTATTTTGAAAAATTGGTTGAACAAGATATTTCGAAAATCTCAATTATACGTTTCGAAGAGGAAGTTTTTATTCCCAAAGATATAATTTTCATATAGCTTTGCTTACTCCCGGGGGCTCAGTGATGTAAAAGATTGCTATATATGCCGAATTCCAAAGAGATTAGATAATATTTAGGGGTTGCACAAATTTGTCTCTTATTTCTCAAACTAGCGAATGACTCATCTCCAGCAATATCAGCATGTGTACCTATTACCTTGTGCGAAGAGCTGGAGTTTTCACCTCAGGAATCAAAAAAAAATCCTGTAAAGATATTGAAACTCAGGACTACTTGGAATCGAGAATAGCTTTCTACTTAACAAGCAAGTAATTCATTTATAGCAACTGCTAAAAACCTTGGCAACGATGTTTTAAAAATACCCGTATCTCTAGCTACCGCTTACCGAGATCGGGCTATTAATAGAAGTAAAATGGCAATGAAAATTGAAGAGTCACTCTTTGAAAAACTTCCTCACTTGGTATTGCATTGTTGAAGTAAACCATTAGATCCCCTATGGAAGTATCAAAGCTTTTGAGGATAGAGTTGCAGGGCCTAGATTTCTCACTACCATTCATATGTGCGTGTGTACTTCTTCCACTGTTTTATGCCGACTCCGGATGGCTAAGTTGAGATAAGCATTTCTTGACTATTGATACAATGTGAGAAATCATGTAGGTGTTGCTACGGCTGGGAATCAAACCCAGACCTTCTGCGCGGCAGCTAATCGCACTAACCATCTCGCCTCTGAGCCCATCAGTTCTAGTGACTGGCGAAGATTTTGAAAATTTGCTTGCCCTTAAAGGCACTAGTGAGCAGATGACTTGAGTAGTATTTATTCGGGAATTGGACCAATTTGGGCTACGTGACAATATCATCGGTATGTCTGTTGATATTGCAGCATCTCATACAGGACTCACGCAATGGGAATTTATCACAATTGAAAGGGAATTCGTACGAAAATTGTTGTGGTTGGCCTACCGTCATCACACCCATGAATTAATATTGAAGGGAGTATTTGAGGAGTGTTTTGGCATACCATCAAGTAATTCTGACATCCAGATTTTTCGGAAATTCCAAAGCCTGTGGGCTTCACTTAATAAAAATTCATATAAGACAATGATGGTTGAATAAAGTCCTTTTCAAGGCTTTCTATAAGAAAAACTAGTAAAAATGATTAAAAAAATACAAAATGTCCTTCAAGACGAAAGTCATCCAAGAGAAGACTACAAAGAGTTATTCTAACTCTCACTCCTGACCAACATTCTAGGTAAGGACTTCAGTTTCAGGATGCCAGAGGTTGCATCTTGATGGTGGGTTGCAAAGACAATATATGCATTAAAATTGTTTTCTTCACTAAACAGTTGAATGTTCGGCAACGATAATTGCAAGGAATGAAACAAGTTTCATATTTTGTAAGCCCAATATATGTTGGCTTTTCGCACAATTGTAAGTCTATGAGCTCCAAAAATGATTTGGATATGCTAAAGCTTCTTACCACTTACCCAGATGTAGAGGTCAAAAAAGATGCTCTCGGAATCCGACAGAAAGAAACGTAGGTTTGGCTTTTCTGAACGAACCTATTACTCAGACTGATAAGCAAAATATGATTAAAAATTTAGATATCACACCTGCCGAGAAAAAGGAATTCAAATGGTTAGAAGGTAAAAATCTAGTTATTGAAGGGAAGGAGTTCAGCCATTTTGTTACTAATAAAACAAAGCCGTTTGTAGTTGTAGCCAGTAAAGCTGTTAAGCCCACGTGAATGATGTAAAATTAAAAAAAATAATTTCGTCGAATGTTGTTTAATTTAAATTAAAAATTAGGCTATACGTCTATTCCTTGCATAAAATTGAAGTTCAAAGATTCATCTATTTAAATAAATGACCCTTAAAATATTAAACGATTTATTCTCAAACAATTCGAATACCCAACCACTAGATATCCCACCGAGTATACATGCTTTTTATAAATGGTATACAAATTGGATTTTCTTGTTTCTTATTTATCGTTAAAAAAATCATAGAAATACTTATATCTACTATCCAAGTGGATAGGTAGACAAGGTACCTACGATAGACATAATTCTTTGTAGATCCGATGCCTTATCCATCGTGATATACGTTATTTTTTGATGGTTGAAAGCCTAATGTCGCAATTGAGTAAATATTTCATTAGTCCTTGTTATTTGGATTGTAGGGTGGTACTAATGCCTTGCGAGGATATATTGAATTACAACAATAGCAATGTAAATCGAAACCAATTTATTTTCTACGAGCTTTTCGGTTGTCATCGGTCGAGGCGATAGCAAAGGCAAAAATAATCATCATCATCATTATCTGTCGGTCTGTGTGTTTGTGTTTGTATTTGTATCTGTGTTTGCTTGAACGAAATTCGCCTTTATTTGGATAAGAGGGGGTGTTACTTTGGATACAAAATCAATTTGGAAAATATCCGAAGAAAGGCAATTGCTAACGGCAAATGAACGCGCCGTCAATTGTGGGAGGATAATGGTGAAGGCCCAAAGTCGCGCACACACTAAAGCTCCATGTGACATTTTATCTCGAATGGCTTAATCATTATCAGTCTAGGAATCGAAAGGCATAATATAAATACTGCCGACGGACGGTTTAATTAACGGATTTAGCTAATTGCTTCCAGTCTATGAACTCTAGTCCGAGCTGTTATTTTCATTTGAGGTCAATACATATACAAACTACTAATAGTGGCAACAATGATGGAGAGGAGCCCCTGTTTGTTTGCGTTTGTGTTTGAGCGAAGGTTAGTCGTGCTATTATATTATGACAAGGCTCATCAATAATGATGGATATTTCGGGGAATCGTTTTTAATAACATATTCTGTTGGAGTAGTGGATGCAATGTGTTTGCCAGAAGCTTTTGATTGATGTTTCAATAAGCGGGTTTTAATCGATATGAGGTTTTCGGTATTTTTTTTTGTTTTGTTGACACAGGGTATCATCATATATTCTGTAAGTGCTGAATCTTGTTTTTGGAAAAGGATATCAGTGAAGAGAGTAAATAAATATAAATTGAGGTGCTGGGTTTTTGTTACTATTTTCTGTGGGGTAGGAATATATAGGAAGGACTCATAACCCTGAACCTTTATTTCATCCCGGAGGAGTATATTAGTTCTTGTGCATAATTTGAGAAATGGAAATAAAACAATGCGGAGATACATTTTGCTAATTATATTATGGATCGAATCTGAATAAAATGTTTAATCGATCTCGCCATGTCAGTGTATGCACACTACTTTTTGGTTGCTTTTCAAAAATCAAATAAAAGGTGGATGCAGGCGATGCGCGTGCACGCTTAGACCATGAAGGTCTGCTGTGGTACCACTTGGATCTGTCGACTTTCCTATACTCGTTCGCCTAATTGAACCATTCAGAGCTGTCTATGCGGTGTAGGATGTTTCTGACACCGATTGATGAAGATTCCCAGATGAAGTTTTCTTTTTTTCTGAGAGAGCTATGGACTAGAGCAGAGAAGGTGAGTAATACTTTCTTCAACTTCTTCGTCGCAGAAGACTCTACAGAAGTCATTGCTGAAAAGGCCTAGTCTTTTTGTCTGTAGGCCTAATAGGACAGCGTCCTGTAAGGACTTCGATTATGGTGCTGAAGTTTTATCTGTTCAACATTGTCAGATTGTGCGCTTCTGGTTTTAGTTTGGCCAGAGTTGCCTGGATATTTTGCACGTTGTAAGGTTTATCCATCTGCGGTTTGTTTTCTTGATAGCATCCAGTTTGATCTGGTATATACAAATCAGGGGCATACCTAACATTTCTACTCGCGGTAGAAAATCAAGGGTATTGCCATGGCAGGATCATATCCCTTGCGATTCCCTAGTATATCTCTGTGGCCCGGCACTCAAAAGAGGTGAATGGTTAAGTCACCTGCCATATAATTAAGATATAGGCAGCATTCGTGGGTTGATTTCGAATTGAACTAAATGGATTCCAGGGATTTGATTGCCGCTTGGCTGTCACTGAAGCTGTTAATATACTTCGTGGATATTACATTCTTTTTCAGCCAGGACAAGGCTTCTTTGAATGGCATGATTTCCTCCTGGAAAATGCTATAATATTTGAATTAGGTTAAGCATTTTGGAGAAAACACCACCACCCTCTCCAGATTCTTTTTGAGACCCAGACGTATAGATGTAAATAGAGTTATTGGTTCCGATCGTATCCGACTCCCATTCAAGACGACTGGGTATGTCCTGAAGTTATACTCAAAACTGAGTTGGGTAGTGGTGTGGTCGGTGTTAGTCTGCACATATATCTGGGGGCGCTAAATGTTGGATAGCACCAAGGCCTGCGAAGTGGGTTGAGCTCCGCTAATGCATATGCAAGCTGATCTTTAAAACTTTACCCAGTAGGTTGCGGTTGGAGGATGTTTCTAAAGCCGTCCACCAGGCTAAGACAGAAGAAGAGATATGAGGTTGCATACCCCGCATTACTTTCCGATTATTTTTTTTACAAGAGTCCACCGTAGCCTTATGGATTTCTTAACGCGTTTTTGAATGTTGGCTTTCCAGTTTAGTTTCTTATCCAAAACTAGACCCAGGTATTTAGCTGATTCTGCGAACTTGAGACTGACGTTTGGGTCAATGTTTGGAGGCTCAATGTGCATGACTTTATATTTCCTGCTGAAAAGGACCAATTCGGTTTTTGTGGGTTCTTGCTGAGTATATTCTCCATACAAACATCAAAAGTTAATCAAAATCGGTAAAGAAGTTTTCAGAGAAAATTAACATTAAACAAAATGTGCATTAAGTAAATGTACCGTTAAGTAAATTTTTAAAACATCTAACGGGTGATTTTTTAGCTGGTTTGGTTTCGGCAACACTGGTTTTGACAGCTGACGTGTGTTTAGTACCTTGTGTCACTGTCAAACAGCTTCAGTTTGGTTTGCAATTTAACCATGGATCGTCTTACAAATGAACAACGCTTGCAAATTATTGAATTTTACTATCAAAATTCGTGCTCGGTTCGAAATGTTCATCGCGCGCTGCTTCCATTTTATGATCGGCATTCTCGACCTTCTGAGCAGTCTATTCGGAAGATTGTGACCAAATTTCGCACCAAATTTACTTTGTTGGACATTAAACCACCAACACGTTTACGTACTGTGCGTAGTGAAGAAAATATTGCGGCCGTATCAGCTAGTGTGACAGAAGACCGCGAAATGTCGATTCGGCGCCGTTCCCAGCAGTTAGGCCTTTGTTACAGCACTACGTGGAAAATTTTGCGGAAGGATTTGGGCGTAACGCCTTTTAAGATACAGCTGGTGCAAGAACTAAAGCCAGCCGACCTACCACAACGCCGAATTTTTGGTGAATGGGCTCTTGGAAAGCTGGCCGAGGATCCGCTTTTTTATCGAAAAATTGTGTTCAGCGATGAGGCTCATTTTTGGTTGAATGGGTACGTAAATAAGCAAAATTGCCGCATTTGGAGTGAAGACCAGCCAGAAGCATTGCAACAGCTACCAATGCATCCCGAAAAAGCCACTGTTTGGTGCGGTTTATGGGCCGGCGGCATTATTGGGCCATATTTCTTCAAAGATGATGCGAATCGCAGCGTTACTGTCAATGGTGAACGCTACCGAGCGATGATAACAAACTTTTTTTTGCCCGAAATGGAAGTTCTTGACTTGCATGATATGTGGTTTCAACAAGACGGTGCCACATGCCACACAGCACGCGAAACAATGGCGCAATTGCGAGGCGAGTTTGGTGAACAGTTAATTTCACGTTTCGGGCCGGTCAATTGGCCGCCTAGATCGTGCGATTTGACACCATTAGATTATTTTTTGTGGGGGTATGTCAAGGCTAATGTCTATAGGGACAAGCCCGCTTCGATTGACGCACTGGAAGCCAACATCCATGCATTCATTCGTGAGATACCGGCCGATATGTGTGAAAGAGTATGCCAAAATTGGACTCAGCGGATAGGCTACCTGAAACGCAGCCGCGGTCAACATTCGCATGAAATTATCTTTAAACATTAAATTGCAAGGTTCAAACTATCGATTCAAATAAATATTTTATTCTTTTTTTTCGAATTTTTTGTGTTTTTTTTTTTAAAAAAGTTCTAAGCCTCTTAAAAAATCACCCGTTATTAGGATAACCTAAGGAACGAAGTAATATTATATTTAATTTATCTTTGCATTCACGTTTTCATTTTTATAGTTAAAAGTTCAAAACGAGTTTGTTTTTTTTTATTTTTCTGTAATATGTGAAATAATTGTTTTTTTTTCTGTAATATGTGAAATAATTGTTTTTAACAGGCATAGCTAGAATTGAATTTCAATATTCAATTCTATGTGCATATGCACCCATATGCACCCTGTGTAACCTCAACCAAAGGAAATATATCTTTCCTTTGGCTGAGGTTACACAGGGTGCATATGGGTTCAATATCATTTCTATATGGTCTATAGTTTAGTTCGAGTTTTCGGTGCGGATTTTAAAGATGAGCTACATTTCCACGATTGAGAATCTGCTGTTGAAATAATTTTCTGGACCTAAAAAGTGGTGAAGCTGTTTGTAAATTGATCTTGATGATGATGATCTAGCTCGATCAAGGCAACTTTGGTACAGTGCATCATCTACAGCAGATATACAGGCATAGAATAAATGTTTTCATTCGTCTCCACATTGTTTTCAGATAGCGCCAGTATTGAAATATCATACAATTCCTTAAAAGGTGATTGGCCACGGGAGAGAGCGACTTGCAAAATTTGTTTTTAAAGATTTGTGCTGGGTCTCCGAAATACTTTACAGATATAGTCTGCGCTGGCTTTCAGGTTTTTTATGTAGATAAAAGGAAGTTCAGACTCGACGTATATGGTATAATTTGGACAGTTACTTGGATGTTTAAAAAAACGTTTAAAAAAGTATCGTTGGATTGCTTCAATCTGTATTTATAACCGTAAACTTCATTTGCATAGCAAAAGCAACTATTTACCGTAGCATTAAAAACTTTAAACTTAGAGACAGGATCAACGTAAGTACTTGAAAAAAGTTTATACCAGATGGTATTAATTGCAGCTTGCTTTAGCTGTGGCTGTTTTATTTTTAATATGGGGATTGATGCTCATGTTGTAGCATAACAGAAAACCAAGGTATTTGATCTCGTTTATTACTTCGATATTGTTACCATCGAGTGTCCATATTCCCTCGCACCTTCCCACTCGATTTTGATTTGGGAAAACCATTATCTTAGATTTTCTGGTATTAATCATAAGATCCCATTTGTCGCAATAGTCTTTTAGCCTGTTTATTTGAATTTTTAGTGTCGATGGGCTTTGGGAGAGAATGACCAAGTCATCTGCATAGAGTAGTACTTTGACTTCCACCTCGCCAAAGTTTATACCACCTGGTATAATTTCGCAGACATCATCAATATATATAAAGAAAAGAGAACTGGACTTAAGATGCATCCTTGCGGCACGCCATTATTTATGGCGAAGAGTTTGACCTCTGGCCGTCATTTAGTACAAAAGCTGTGGTGTTTGACAGAAGTTGTTCATAAACTCTTATAAGCTTTGTTGATAGCCCTAAGGTTGACAGCTTAAATAGAAGAGAGTTACGATTGACTTTGTCAAACTCAGTTGTTTTTAATACAGTTTTTTGCTAATGCTGTTGGAGTAAATATTTGGTCGACCGTTGATAAATTAGCGTGAAAGCCAGCCTGAAAGATACTTATTTTATTTTTGCTATCAATCCATCGGATCAGACGACAGTATAAAATTTGGGCGAATATTTTTCTCATAGAGTTTAATACTGCAATTCCTCAGTAGTTTTCAGGTATACCTTGATCACCATTTTTAAATATGAAACATATGTATGATGTTGAGAAACTTTCTGGTAAGTTTCCATCAACGAAAATGCGGTTAAAAAATAAAGCAGATATTACAGAAATTCTGAAGTAGATTGCTTATAAAATTCGAGGGGAATACCATCAGGACCAGAAGCCTTATTCTATTGTATTGTTTTGAGACACGTTATAAGTTTCGACATTTCAATCCTCGAGTTAAGATCTGCAATGTGGATGTCCGGAAGAGCATAGCAAATACTGTTTTGATCGGGGTCTGGCAATTAAAGTTGTTCGAAATAAGTTGCATCCTCATAGAACCGTGTTTTAATTAAAAACCCTATATCCCCATACCAATGCCATCAGTACCCACATTAATGAGATCGATCTCATGCTGTTAATCGTTTTATCACCTTTCCGCATACCAAAACAATCTCTATAACACATCAGTAACACAAAGTTCTAAACCTCTTAAAAAATCACCCGTTATATTACATTTCGTACAAATTTTCATTTTAATCAATGTGGTCCAACTTGAGAAATCCAGTCATTTTGAAAACTATTATTTTGTGCATTTTTGGAGAAAAACTGCATATGACTTCATATTCTAGATACTTGTCAAAGATTAGTTGTTTATTTTTATCAACATCGTTAAAGCCGTTTTCGAAATATTCGTGTTTAAAAAAATGGTTATATTGGTGTACCGTTAACTTTTAAGCTAGAAATATATTTCCAAAAAAACCTCGGTAGATGTACCAATAACACCCATACCTAAAAATTTCAGTCGAATGTGCAGAACAATTTGATCTCAATAACAGATCAGATCAGATCTCAAGATCAGAAAACACAGACAACAGATCACAGACTCTAGACTCTGGAAGGCTAACATTTTTTAAAAACAACCATTCTTAACTCGGGGTACCTCAAAAGATACGAATTTGTAAAATGCATATCTACGTAAACTGCAATGCATGCTTTTCAGTCATATAGCAAGCATGCGCATTACACTTACGGTAGACACTTTAAATGCAGGCTGCGCAGTATGCATTCATTTCTGTGTTTATCGCTGACTGAGGTAGAACTATATTCATACAGTCCTGCATGGACAAACAAGAAAATGCAAGTTGTTTACAATTGCTTAACAATGCAGTCCACACCATTCACTCGTCTGGTGAATCACTGTACTCCGCATGCAGGAAAGTGTTGTGTATGTGCCCTTCAAGTGATCCGATATTAAATTAAAATCAAACTTATTAATCTTTAAAGGACTTTTTGTCCTCTTTGTTACATGATATTAATCAAAACTAATCCACCCTGTTGAACGGGGTATATAAGTTTGCTACTGAAAAAATGGTGTCATTATACAAGTACTTGCAATTTAAATGAATTTATATTACACAAGAAGATCTGATGACGTATCGTATGTAAATATGCATGATTTTTTGTTGGATACAAAAATCAAAATAATTTTTTCCATTAAAATATCATAAAAACGTTTGCAACAAAAACAAAGAAAAAGGACACAGTCGAATATTAAAAATCCATCACGTCAATAAATCATCACGATAACAGTTTTATTATTTCGAGCCCTGATAGCTTTTTCCACATTGCCCGAGCGGAGATATAAACGAACATTTTTCCAGTCAAATAATTTCATATGACCGGAATAGTAAATGATGGCAGTAATAAATAAAATCCATGTTGCGAGAAAAAAAAAGTAAATTTACACATATTGGATGCATGTTGAAACAGAAATGTAGGTATGTTGGTATTCTCCTGGCTGTCATTTAATTTAATAAATGATACGTACCCTTGGTATTAAAGGAAGAAGGAAGGCACTGATCGGAGATGATTTGAAAATGTCCAGCCTGTGTTACTATAAAAACCCATCATCATCATCAGATGAAAATTAGATATAAAGATTGTCAAAATATCTGGTTCAAAATTACGGTTTGGCTAAAAACTCTTTTTTCTTAAATGGAGGCGTGGTGGTGGTGGAAGATTTCAAAAATGTTTACACTTGTTCATCATCCGGAAATAAAGTAATTGTTCAAGAAACATCAAAGCCCGTAAAAAATGGCAAAAGATTCGTGTCCCACAACACAAAATGGAGAATCGTACAAAAGGATATTACCCTGAAAGCCTAACAGCGAAGAAAAAGTCCATTTAATCCATTTGGAAAGCTTTAAAAGGCAACGAAAGACCCAAGAATGCCGCGCCACCTTACTTACTTACTTTCTTAAGTGGCGCTAGAGTCCGGAATGCACCTGGGCCTCAACCAAAATGCCTCTTCAATTAACCCGGTCCTTAGCTAACTGCCTCCAGTTTCGCACTCCAAGTTGGTTGAGGTCGGTTTATTCTTGTGCGCGTCACTTAAGGAGAGGTCTTCCTCTACTGCGTCCGACGTCTGGCTGGGAATCGAAGACTCTGTGAGCCGGAGTATTGGTGTCCATTCGTCATAGCCATCTTAAACGTCAAATATGGAGTTGTTTTGACTAGGCGTTTGCCGTTGTATAGAATGTATAGTTCTTGGTTGGTCAACGTAAACGGGACCGAAGATTTTTCGAAGAATTTTTCTCTCTTGGCTCCCTCTAGGTAGTTCGAGTGAGTACTTTACTACTGAATTGACTTCTAAGCCTGAAGAAACAGCAAGAGTAATTCTACGTTTAATTTCTGATGAGATGTTGTTGTCAGAGTGTTAATAGCGGAGCCGAGGTAGACAAAGTCCCGTACTACTCCGCATATACTTGGTCTTACCCTCATTTACTGATAAACCAATTTTTGCAATGGGTGTCTTTATCGTAGGCGTATGCTTGTAGTTGCGCCGAATTATGGAAGATTGTTCTACTATGATTGGCTCGGGAGTTTGGCACAATCCTCTCAGGAATCTGATTAAAGAATTCCCATGACAGTGCATCGCATTGCCCAAATCCTGTTTTGGTATCAAATGTGTCGATGAGGTCGTTGCCGATCCTGATGGAGCAGCGAGAATTCTCCACCGTCCTCCTGCACAGACGGATGAGTTTCGCTGTATACCAAAACTAGACAAGGCTCTGTATAGTTCGTCTCTATGAATGCTGTCGTAAGTGGCTTTGAAATCGATGAAAAGGTGGGGGGTATCAATTTGGACTTCTTGGGTTTTTTTTCCAGGATCTGCCGAAGTGCGAAGTTTTGTTAAGATGTTGACTTTCCTGGCCTAAAACCATACTGATAAAGATCGATCAGGTTCTTGGTAAACTGTTTCACGCGTTCACATATTACCGCAGATAGGATCTTGTAAGCGATGTTGTCGAGAATTATGACTCTGTAGTTGGTACAGATCAGAGAGTCTCCGTTTTTTGTAGATCGGGCAAGTAGCAAATGCACCACCAATTAGAATAAATCAAAACGAATGGGCAAATAAAGATAAAGAAAAAGAGGATGATTTTGCAGCTCATCTTAAAAAAGGTTTTAAACACTTTGATGGTCAAGCGTTCTTCACAAGATGAACGCAAAGAAAACTAAATCTTGAGATCTGGAATATTAAGCCTAAAGCTCCTGGTTATGATTGAATCAACGGAGATTTTCTCAAGGATCTACCTAGATAGGCATTAACTGAGCTTCTCCATATTATTTTGCTGCACTTAGACTAAAATACCTGCCGAACTAATGTAAATTTGCGGAAGCCAAAATTGTTTTATTACCCAAATGAAGTAAAATCATAAAGGCCAATTTCGTATCTTCCTTTCATAACTATTACTAAGGCGTTTAAACCCGGTTATAACTATAGAAAATAATAATCCTTTCCCTGACCAATATGGGTTCAGAAGTAAGCATTCAGCTTGGTGCAAAGAATTACTGACTTATTACGTCAGTATTAGTAAAAAAAAATGGTATGCACATTACGATCTATTCTCTCAAGATGCCTGTATGATATCGTAGAATCAAATCACGGGAATAGAGTCTTCCATAGTAGATATGAAAACACCATACCAGGTTAAACATCAATAAGAGTTTCCAGATCACTATCCCAGACAGATCGTCATGGGAAAGAAACGAGCCTGAGCAAAATGACCCACTCCATTTTTATACCGATGGCTCCAAAACAAATGGCGGAGTGGGTGCTGGTGTCTTCTCCGGCAAGGTAAATTTCAGCCTATCTTTCCGTTTTCCTGATCATTGCAGCGTATTCCAGACGCAACCCATGGTGATCAAAGAAACCTTATCCTGGCTGAAAGAGAATGCAGCCATAAAATCCCTGGAATCAGTCTCAACAAATTCAAAGACAACCATAGATTGCCGCTTACCATTTCAAGAGATGACAAAGCAGTTGAACATTCACATTTGCTGGGTACCTTGGCATAGTGACATTCCAGGAAACTGTAAGGCTAATGAACTCGCCAGACAAGGGACTAAATTACCAGTTGTACACGACATAGGTGCACTTGGTATTCCTTGCGCTACGTGCAAAAGCTTACTAACGAAACATTCTAAGAGTAAATCAAATCTCAGACGTGTCAAATAAACCAAACTAATTTGACCAAAGCAGGATTGGAGACGATCCAAGGGACTAATTTCGCTCGATAGATCATACATTAGCGCCATCATAGGTGTCATCATAGGCAAACAACTTCTGTATGTGCTGCATGGATGAAGAGGAAGAAGAAACAATACTTCATCTCCTTTGTAACTGCCCGGCCCTGTCAAACAAAAGGAAGCTTGGAGCTTACTACTTTCAAAATCTCAGCGATTTGACAAAAACGAAGCGAAAAGTCTCCCTCGTTTCATTAAAAGCTTATAATTGCTTTCTCACATTTAAAAAGGAGAATGGACAATATCCACGTGATATCACAATAGACCAAATGGACTAAAAGTGCTGGCGAACTCGCTGGCAGCCACTCATACCTAACTTAACCTAGACATGGAATAGAATACATAGAGTTAAAAAAAAGTTTGGGCGGCGGGTGTAGCGCAAGTTAATATGCTGGGGCTACTTCTCTGCCTGGTATATACTCATGATATTCGTAATGAAGATCGAAGGTAGTTGTTTTTAGTCAGTAAGACTCTGACGATACGCCACTACCTAACATTTTTATTACAATTCTTAATTAAAAAAATATTTATTCGCATTTTGCATTTAGTTGCAAAAAATGAATAATGCCCTAAGCCCTCCATGACCATATCGCAAACCTACTTAACTGGCCTACATTAAAACCACTTATGTATCAGAGAATGGCGTAGACCGCGGTCATGCTTTCCTTATCATATATCGCTGTTGTACATGCGTTCAATTACTGAAGTGCATACATTAATGGAGCTCTCCTTCAAGCCCTTGTAATTTAAACATGCCAATGAATAACCAGAGCATAATCATTCACTTTAAAGAGAAGCTACGTCAATTTTTCAACATCAATGCTGTCGTATACGCATATATATACACCTATGGTAAAGACGTGAAGTTTGTATTCGTAGATCCTGTATCCATTTTATTATGCAGTGAATTATGTTGAGGACTGTGATTTTAAAATCGAACTCATGAATGATGAGTGAATTAATGCATTAACCATTATCAACTCCTACCTCTGAAGGTGAGATAATTCTATAAAATTCATTAACAGAATGGAGTGTCAGATTCTTTGTAAATCTAGATGAATTCACTGCAAAAACATATGAGAAGGCTACAATCGGCTGTGCGGATCGTTTAATACCCTATCCCATGCCAACCTTAAAATTAATATCCCCAAATGTGGTCTTTATGGTAATAAAGTATTGAAAATAGCGTTGTCAAAACGCCCCCAAAAGTGGGCGTGGGTTAAAATGGTCTATAGACGAAATGTTCATATTAATACTACCAATAATTGCGCATCAAATTTTTTTGAAAATTTTTAAATTTGACCAAAAAACGTATTTTATAAAAAACGCCCCTAAAAAGTGGGCGTGACAAAAAACTTTATATTGACAAAATATAGATATTACGATTCTCTAAATATGCTGCTCAGACACTTTTTTAAAATTCCTTACGGTTTGGCCAAAAAATACGTTTTCCTAAAAAGGGGGCGTGGCAGTGGGCGGATTTCAAAATTTTTTACACTTGTTCTGGTGGCACGGACGAGGATCCTATTTACCAAATTTCATTATCCTAGCTCAAAATTTAAGGCCCAAAAATCGGTGACGAAGAGACAGACAGACATGGCTAATTCGACTCAGCTATCGATTCTGAGTCGATCCATATACTTTGAGGTATATGTAGCGAAATTATTTCTCTATCCTATAAAATAGGGTATAAACATATGAGAAATCTACAATCCGCTCTGTGGATCGTTGAATACCCTATCCCATCCCATTCTATCTTTAAAATCAATATCCCAAAAAAGTATGTGTATATTGCATTAATTGGCATGTTTAATGATATAAAAGAAATTTCTCATAACAAGAAATCTTAATCAAGAAAACCTTTGCTGTTTTATGCAATAGAGGAGAAAATAATAAGTTGTTGACTTATTATTTAATTCATACGTTCTTTTAAAAGATACTTTTCGGCTTAGTACATGGAGGATGTTACCCGTGGGAACTGTGAGCCAACTGCAAACTTGGAACTTCCAGAAATTGAAGTGCAGATGGAATCGTCAGAACAAAATAAGGATAATGTGATTTACGCTTTCAAAACCGAACCTGATTATAAAACTGTCGACCTCTGTATTGAAAATGCGTTTCACTATTCCGCAGATTAAATTTTGAACAAGTACCGCTTAAGCCACGAATGTAAATTGAAATTGAGTCCACAACTTAACGTTTCCTCTTATTTTACAGATTTTTAAGAATATGAGGATGCCAAATTAACACAACCTTCTCAAGAATTTTAAACTCGCAAGAAAATCTTGAACAAAAATGTATATCGTGTTTTCCAATATGTATTTTCTTAAAAATTTTGAGATACATATTTTTAACATTTTGAAAAATTATTTATTTACAATTGTTGTAAAAATGAAAATTAGGAGTAGGTACCTCATCAAATTTTATGTTCGAGTTAAAGTTTATTACATAACTAAACAGTTTAATAAGAATAACAAAAAAACAAGCAAAGCAACAAAGAAAAATGTTTTAGCGTAGTACATTTGTGAACATGATATTTTAAAATGTTTAATAAAAAATGATGGCAAATTGATTTTTTCTCTTTTTTTACGCCACACCCTGTGTCATAGTTCGAAAAAGTTCTACTCCTCTACTATCTCTCTTTCACTGCAAGACTTTCTTATTGACGTCTATTTCTCGTTTATTTGTGGCATAGCGGTACAGGTACTTCAAATTATTAAATCGTCGAGAGTGTCCCTACCAGTGCTGCCACCCTACTTCTTTAGCAGTAGATCTATTGCGCTTAGTCCAAAACGAAAATCTACTGCGCAGCAAAAGAATTTTAAGAATTTTTATCGTTACCCAAAGTTAGAACTAATCGCGTCCATTCAAATTACAAATTACGACTATTTCAAATTACAATGACTTGCGTTTGTTATAATTGAATAATATTGTCTGTTTGATTATTTCGTTTCATGGTTGTGTTCCTTAATAATCGGCTTTATTTTTTTTAACACCGGAAACAAATGAAAATAGAAATCCCTAGCTTTTTTATGAACTCGAAAATACGATAAGCGTAAATGCTAATGTTGAATATTCTGTATATGACACTTTACGATGTCTGCTTTGGCATTCAATTGCAACAGTATCTTAGGTAATCTTACTTCAAATGACTTTGTTGAGCATGATTTAGTCGATATTAAAAATAATTTATTGACATTTTACAAGTTATTATATGTACAAGAAAATTACGAAATGATTTGATTTCAATAACAAAAAATTACAACTGCTTAAGTATTTAGATATAAGCCATATAGGAGCACTTTTAAATTATAATTACCGATTTTGGATGAATTTTCATCTGAAAATGAAGTGCTAAACATGCAATGGAAGTTTTTATTAACATAACAACAACAATGACGCTTAAGACTAATCAAAGTTTTAGTCAGAAGCAAGAACCTACAATTAAAATCGATTTAGGTAAACTAGTATTGACAGAGCTATCAAAAAGTATGCTTTTGTTTTGCTACCCATTTGCTATGCTACCCATCCCATCTCAAAAAGAAGGATTTTCATTCCCAATTTTGCCAAAAATAATGTTTTTTTTTTTCTCCTAAAGGAGGGTGAAAGGAGGATCGATTAATATATTTAGCCGATTTGTAAATGTCATAACTTTTCTTTTTTCTTTTGCCCGGCCCATTCAATCGTATTTCGAGGATGGCAGTATTGTCTGCTTAGTAGCAGCTTAAGGCTTTTCCTAGTTATTCAGCTGCACGTCTTCTGTTTAATGTTCGCGCATATCAGGTGTAGATACAAACGTCGTTGTGCTTTTTATATTTAGCATGGTCGTGTATTCAGTCGTTTTGGTTGCTTCGTAAAAATAGCTGTTTTCCGAGATTGAATAAGTTACCCAAAATACAATACACAATCTGTAGGTCTAACTCAAATTGAATAGATACACCAAGACATAGGTTCATCAGTATCCACTACGGAATTGAGCGATCCCATTGGTGCCTAACCCTTGATATGTTGGTACGTACTATTGTCCAAAAATGTTAGACTTGCTCATGTAATTTTTAACTTTCTCTTACAAAGAGAAAGATATTGTTTTCGTGAAAATTTTCGACCTCGAGATTTTGATTAATTCTAACATTACGATGATAGCGGAGCCTAAAAAAGTGGTTTTTGGAATTCCGTCCGTCGGTCCGTCTGTCCGTAATGGTCTCCCCAGCCTAAACGGCTTGGCCAATTTTCTTCAAACTTTGTATCCAAGCTTGTTTTGGTCAAAATTCTAGGCCATTTTTTTTGTTTGCTTTTAGCCATGTTATTAACGGTACCTGCCATATAAAAATTACACATAACCTCAATTTTCTCGAAAACGTCTCTAACGATTTTGATTAAACTTTATACATACCATAAGAATATTAGTTCCAACAAAACTGCATACCCAGTTTTTTCGAGAAAATCCATATAACGGATTTTGTCATTCAGGCCATATAAAGAAAATTGTAAATTTCTCGCAAACTACTATGTCAAATTGAATGAAATTTAATCGATATACTACTATCATAGTTTTAAACAATTCCACATAATTAGTTTTAGCCCAACTATCACTTAACGGAATTTTTAGTTTTGGCCAATAACGAAAATTAATTATTTTCCATCTTGGATATTTTTTTTTGATTTATGACTGAACTTTTTGGTCCAAAAAATAGGATCATCCTCCCAAGAGAAGGATAGATGGGATGGTTAGTTATGCTCATTACCCCATAGCAGCACAACTGCTGAAAGGAAATTTTCGCTAGTCAACTTGGTAAAACAGATACTAGGATTCTAGGAACATAATTAACCGGAAACGATTCAAGCACTGAAATCCAATATCATCCAAGCAACCTGTGAGCTACAGCCCGAAACCATGAACAAGGTCTTGGAAAATTGAAGTGAAAGAATGCGCCAGTAGAATGACGTTGTGTTCCAGAATTAATGGGGAAGTTTTCTCATACTAGTAAATCCATAATACATACAAATTTAATTTTGTTTATTTTACTGCATTTTTTAAAAGAAACTTGTATTTGGCCCACCCGTTATAAAGAATGTCTACAAAAACACACTGCAATTGAAGAATACTATGCAGAACTCTAAATTTTATATGACATAACATTCTTGTTGGCCCTTTTCAAGAAATATAAAAAGCCAAATGCGAATTCCTTTCCTATGGATCGGATCCTAACAAAATACCAGACCTCATTGGCCTTTTCATTAACGGAATCGTATAAGTGTACAAGGAAACAATCACTTATTAATACACAATTTCACTTGATCTTCGCACTAAGTGAAACGGACGTCCAGGAAAAAAAGGAGCCGAAAAATTGTGAACAAACTCAACACTACCGAGAGAAAGACTTGAGAGTTTTATTAAACTAAGATCTGCAATGCAAATTAATGAACAAATGACCATGGAGTTTACCATTTTATCGCAGAAAGTCAACAGGCGGCAGTGAAGGGCTCAATGAAAATGGAAAACCGCCCCTAGAGAATACTCCTTTTGAAAAATGTCTAAACATTTAAAAATACCGCAGTTACAGAACCCACAATTAGAAACACAAGGCGGCAACTGGATCGGAAGCCCAAGGCAGATGGTTGATCTCTCGACTTTTAAGCTTCAAAAGACTTTGGTTAGGTTTGGTCAAAGTAGATCCTCTGTGATATCACATAAATCCAGCATCATTCTTCAATTCGTTTACCTATGTGAACCATTCCAAAGGGTAGCCCAAAATTCACGCAAAATTTGAATTCTGCGCCATTTAATATTTCTGTATTGACAACGAAAAAAAAACTAACAATGTGACAGCTGACATTTCGGGGTTAGTAAAAATGGAGTACAAAATATGGCAGCGAATTCTCAATAAAAACTTGAAACTTTATTCTTAAAAAGTTCGATTGACTCACGATCTGATAACTATTGACCATGCAGCGCTAAAAGAGAGTTCGCTGAAACTTATCCTTAGTAATAAGTCTCATTTTCATCTTGATGGCTTCTGATGACGTTAATACAAAATTGTTGCATTTAGGGTTCAGGAAACCCACGAGAAAATATTGAGACACAAATACATCCACAACGCATGACTGCTTGTTGCTGGTTTTGGGTTGTAGGCATTATCGGACAATTCTTCATCGAAAAAGGGGCTGGCTGGCAGTAACAATTAATTGTGTTCGTTATGGTGACATGATAACCCAGTTTTTAGTAACTTGAGTACAAGATATGGATGTGACCAACATATGGTTTTAACAAGACGGTACCACATGCCATACATCCTGGCTGGGAATCAAAGACTCTTCTATCCAATGCGGAGTTATTTTCCCAGGTCTTCTTCTCAATAACACGTGAATATAAAAGGGATCCTAGATTCTTAAAAAAATTGTTTGCTCAAAACGATTAAGGCTTTCTTCATCCACTTTTGATACCGTCCATGCTTCAGGGCCCTATAAAATGACTGAGACGATCAGGATCTTGTATAGGATCTCTTTAGTAGTACGAGTGAAGTCTTTACTACTAAATTCTGTCTTATCCCGAGGAAACTTATGCCGTTGGAGGTGGTGCAGTACAGATGATTTAATTTGTTTGCAGTTCGGAAAACGATGCTGAGGTTTCATTCTTCAGGCATACTTTCATCCGACCAAATTTTGGTTCTCAAATTATTTCCACTGCCTTTATATAGTTCGGCAGGAAGGCCGTCATTATGGCAGCTTATTCTCACTTTATTAAGGTGGGATGGTTGTTAGTTTTCGGTGTCATCAACAATATTGAATGAATCGTTTTGCCTTCGAAAGCCGGAACTTATTAGTCATCACCGTTAAAGAGTATGCAGAAGGGATTCTTCCATATTGTCAGTATCGACTGTGACTCAAATACGATTTTTCTTTCTTCACCTCGACCGGATTCTTTTCGAGTCTTATGTACATGGATTTTTTTTTCTTTGGTAAAACTTACGAACATCTTTCCTTTAGTGACACATCTCCTTATCTTCTATAGTGCGGTTTTCTTGTTCTTTTTTCTTCTTTCTGAAAAGCCGGTGTTCTTTCTGGGTAGAGGTCAATGGCAGTTCACGTCTTCACCTGGAGCTTTACCTTATATGCCACGTTTTTTTGGCTACGAGCATCTGTCGGCATTCTTTATCAAACCAGTGGTTTCTTATGGCTTGATGAAATCGTTGCCATTATTTTTCGACATTCGATTGTAGTGGTATCCGTTCTTACCTTGGTAGCAGCAAGGTAGTGCACTCGGACCACTATCGAAAGGAAGGATCGGACATACAAAATACTGGATGCATTTTGTCCGAACTTGTCGAAGCAGATCATATAAGTTGTTTACTCAGTCCATTCTAGCATCTATTGTAGACGCCACCGTTGTTTCTATCTTGGGAATCCTTCCACAACCGTCCTGTAAAAGGAGGAGGTGTTAAGAACTACGAGGTGTCCTTAATAAAATATCCACCAGCAGAAAAATACGATCAAGGATAACTGATTAAATGCGTTCACCAATACTCAAACCCACACCTGAAGGCGAGATAATTTTTTAACATTAACACGATGGAGTGCCAGATTCCTTATAAATGTAGATATACCCACCATTCAATTCAAGGACCTGGAAAACATTATAATACACTTTTCCTTGCCTTATCACAAACATAGGTCGCTACAAAAACCCTTTTCTTGCATGAATAGCACACGCCTTCAAGACATAACTCATACCATTCCCCCGCGTCATTGCTGATAAAGATAAACAACATCGCCAAAGTGAAAACAAACCAAGTTGCTCAACCCTAACAAAGTGACAGCGGTATACGCGAACCCTCTCTACCCTTTCGAGCACTTATTTTTTGCTAATTTTCACAAAAGTCTACATCACAGCACGCCGCGGCCGGCCCTTAACATTTTCCCACAAACAACCAAAAAAAGGATGCCATCCTTTTTCACGTCATTCACTGGAATTTGGTGATAAAATTCCACCCAGTGTAACGGAACATAATTTGGGAAACGTAATAAAGTGTTGGACTCTGTGAACATTTTTACTCCGTTTCGCAAGGATCATCACCTTCATCATCCAGCCACAACTCTCACTAATAATCGCCATAACCTTATTAAAAGTTTTATACCTTTCTGCAAAATTAGTTGGAAAATTAATTTCCGCCATTGACCAGATCCTTTGGCTGTAGTTTGTACAGAGTCAGAGTCCCGCTGGTAGCTAGATAGGGGTTGTCGAGACCAAGGCCACACGAGTAGGATAATAGTCAGTGTGGTGCTGCTGCGGTAAGTACGTATACCAAAAAGGATGTATATACGATGGGGGAAGACGAAGAACAACATTGCTACTCTGTGTAAATGGAAAATGAAACCGGGAGAATTTCATTTTTAATGCGAACAGAGCTGAAATATATTTTTTATGGCGGCCTTCTCAAGATTATAGTTGATAGCGTAGTCCTCAGCCTGAGCAGGCAGGCAAAGGTTCATCTCTGGTGGTGGCGTTGTTGGCAGTTCATTCTCAGCCTTTTCTTTTGCCCTTCTTATCCTTTTTTTGTGTGTTATTTGTTTTTCTTGTGTACCATGAAAATGAGGTCAGAAAGTTCCTCCTCTTTTACTGGAAGCCATTTCAAGTCTTAAACTTTAACCAGAAACAGTTTAGGAAAAGGAATGCATGTTCCTGCTGATGTGGATGCGGCAATATCCTTCTACAAGTACTTTGGCTATATGCCTGGGTCATGGCATTGCTGATTACAGGGGACGGCAGGGCAGGGGGAACGTGTCGGTATGATATAGGAAATGGGAAAATGGCCTTCGGCAGAATAACTTTTATCAGTGTGCAGTTTAAGAAAATCGCTTTGCGCACTATATGGCCCACAAAAGTTTCCTTCTCGAGTGCAAAATACTTTCAAAGAATCCGCCATAATGCAAGCCATAGACGTTGGTGTGGCTATTTCCTTCATCCAGTGGGCTGCATCTTTTTAGCTCTGAAGGATACTTTCTCTAGTCATGGTAACTTCAAGTTGTGGTTGGACGAAGAAGATACACAAAACAGGAAAAAATGAGAACAAATTAGAAAGCCAACAGCAAATTGCGGAGAAGAGCTTGACATGCCTTCGTCGTCGTCGTTTCGATCCTTATATAGCTTGTGAATTTTTGCGTAAATTGAACATCATGAATATGCAGTTTTTTTTCCTATGTGTGTGTATATTCTGTGTTATCCATTGTCGGTGGGCAAAGACAAGTCTAGGGATAACTTACGGCTAAAGCTGAAGAGGAGAGTAAACAACGTGCACCGATTTGTGAGTAGTAAAAGGCAATCACCTCGAGATGACATGACGCGCGAGCAACGATGAGATGAAGGACTACGATTTTTTAAAAGGAAAGTAGGTACCTGCACTACCACCCCGGCGATTGCTGTTCCTACCACCATTGCCGCTGTCCATAAATTAAATATGTATATCTTGAGTTTTCATTTTGTTTCTTGTTTCCCTTTTCATTTCAACTTGTGCAATCGCAATGGCGGAAAGCAAATAATAATAAGACGGAGATATGGGGCAATGGGCATATTCCAGTATCTTGTAGGATAAATTACAAAAACTACGTTAAATGAGTTTTTTTTTTTGACGTGACACTCGGCGAATGATTGTGCTGAATAAAGCAAGAGTGACTCGTGGGCTTATGGACTCATTCTCAGAGAAAGTTCCCAAGTATCTGTTTAACTAGCTCTACTTCCATTTCTTTTGGTCTGCAAATTCTGTTTTCTTATATTAAATTCTTTTTTTAGATCCATTGTGGACGGTTTTGATTAATTTCTGGACAGTGAGTGGCAGAAAGTTCATTAGACAAGGAATGAAGACGAACAAGTTGAACTGCGTGTGGTAAGATAAGGTAGGGAAAGAACTACTTTCTAGGGACCAAGCTATTTAATGAAGCGAAAGCCCTAAACTGCTAGAAAATAGGAATTACTGCCATCTAGGAAATACGATGGGAAGGGCCGAGTAATAAGAGGATGGAAAACTATTACACCTGCGGTCCGAATTATAGTGAGCAGAAAATAAGCCAATTCGACATCAACAGACTTAGGCGAAAAACATTAGCGGACGCATTGTAACATTCCGCATCCAGGTCAAACTCTCCGATATAAGCCTTTAATGCGCTCAAACTCCGACGAAGAAAAAAGATGATACTGCGAAGGACTGTTTCAACGCGCTCCTTGAAAAAAAAATCCGGGTGACTACAGAAGAAAGATATTAAAATTTTGCTTGGAGATTTAAAAGCAAAAGCAGGAACTAAATACATCTTTAGCAGTACTTCTGGAAAACATAGCCTACACAACACCATGTCTGAAAACGGACTTGGCCTAATTGATAACACTGAAGAACGAAATCCCACTATAGCCGGGACACGATTTGATATCCATAAAGGATATTATGGTGGTCTCCAAATCAACAAACGGCCAATTTAATTGATTGTGATGGGCAAGAGGCATGCTTCCAGTATTTTGGATATTCAAATAGAAGAAGAGTGTAACTATTTGCGGACCACTACATTGCTGCAGCCAAATATATAAAGCGGATATCCACCACGACACAAAAAAATGCTAAATACAGCTAAAAAATATAAGATTGAAAGACTGCAATTTACCGCCTTCTACTTTGCAGATGCCTTATTAACACCAGCATCTAGTATTGAAGACCAATTGCAGCGTTGTTAACACCCCTTTAAATCGGCCTCAAATTATCTGTTAGATTTGTCCTGGCCACTAGCAAGAAACCCCTGGTTTGACAAAAAAAAGGTCAAAATCCAGGTCTCTAAGACGAGGCTGCATGAGAAGACCAGAGGTGCCATCGAGTTTTATAGGTGTTTTCTCAGGAGTTTAGCAGAATCCTCTCAAGATTCAGATTAATGAAGTCACATGACAGTGCATCGCCTTGCCCAAATCTTTGGTATCAAATGTGTCGGTGAGGTCGTTTCCGACACTGATCGAGTAGCGAGAATTCTCCTTTGTCATTATGCACTGACGGATGAATTTGGGCGATATACCAAAACAAGACATGACTCTGTATAGTTCGTCACTATAAAATGATGAATAGGTGGTGGGTATCGATTTGGACTTCTTCGATTTTTTCAAGGGTCTGTGAAGATTTGATCAGTTGTGGACTTTCCTAGAAAAAAACCACACTGACAATGGCCAATCAGGTCGTTGTGAAACGGTGACAACGGGTGAAACGGCCTCTGAAGATTCGAATATTCTTCGGGGAAATTCAGGAATGTTATGCTCAAACTTGAGTTTGGTAATGATGTCGGTATTCGGTATACTAGAGAAAATCCAGACAGTCTCTAAGACGAAGCTGCATGAGAAGACCAGAGGTGCCATCGAGTTTTATAGGCAAAGAAAGAGGGAAGAACATGAAGAAGCATAGCAATAAAAACGCGCGATGGGAGATTCTTAGGGATGCCGCTCCAGGAATGATATTCATAAGTTTTACCAAAGTATCAACAGTCCAAGGCGGGAATGTAAGGCCCGAACTGATTCCAATCATCATGGGTCACAGTCGATGCAGAGAATATGGAATAACCACTCCTGGAAACTGTTATTGGGCGCCGTCAGGCAGAAGGAAAAATTTAATGGTGGTAACGCAGCGAAAACTTGTAGCCATCTGACAGAACTGAAGTGAGGTTACCAATGTCTAATTGGCAAAAAGGAAATGAAGTGAGGATACCAATATCTAAACACCAAAAAGAACGGCTTCGATGCTGAGCTTTTATATAGCCGTGGTAAATAATTTTTTAGGTAACATACAGAAACTCATTGGCAATTTTGGCAAATTCCTCAAAAATTGGAAACTCACTTCCTATTCATCGATCGAAGCCGAACACAACATCATTTATAGATAAGAATTATATAAAGCCATGTTTGGTGTACCACTCTAAGTAGCCCATCTGTAAAGGATTAAAATCGTCAACGACCTCACGGAAACATTCGATACAAAAAAGGATTCAAGAAAGGGGACGTATCAACGTGTGACGATTGGCGCATTGTCAAGTGATGATGATTGACGAGTAATTTTTTTAACATAATTCTTGAAAGGGTTTTGCCAAACTTCCAAACAAACAGCCGGGGAACGAACTTTATCATATCTGTTGCACTACGCTGACAATATTGGCATCATTAGTCGGTCTCAATGTAATGACACAGCCACATTTGCTCTAAGGAATCTAGGCATTGGCTGCATCAAAAGCGGATGAGGAAATCCTTGGTCGTTTTGAGTGAACAATTTTTAGGAAAATTTTCTGTCAACCAACTTGAAGTGTGCAGGAGGTAGGGACCGGGATTTTTGGATGTTGGTTGAGTCCGAGGTTCATTCAGAACTGTAGCACCACTAATGCAAGAAAGTATCTCCATGCAAAATCTCTAAATTGGAAGACGACAACACAACATAGTTTGGTGGCGTTGGCGGTACGAATAAAATAAAATCCAATAATAAAGAGATTGGTGACTTCGTCATTTATATTTCATTGACTTACTTATACTTACTTAACTTCGATCCTGCGCAGTGGCATCCGCGATCACTTGATCCTCAATGAGAGGTTCGATCATCTGTGCCGCCTAGAACCTGAAGGCTAGAATTGTAATATTCTCATCGCTACTCTAAATAGAAAAACCATCAGTTTCCTAGGTTCCTCAATGTGTGTCTCCAGTAATTTGTTTGTTGTTTACATACTCGTACTTTGACTGTCCTCTGGTCATACAAGACCATCGCGTTTCGGCTCTTCATCAAAAGCCGTAAGTGCTTTTACAAGTAACATGTTGTGTATCTCAGTAGCTAGACGAATTTGTTAACACCCCCCACCATCAGGCACTATCTGTTCCAGAACGAGAATAAATAAATCTCATGACAGCACGTCTCCTAATCCGGTACATGTTTGGAAAAGTTCAGATGAGCTGTTTCGAAACCGAACGTTACACCGCATGTCCTCCAGAACTAGGCGACAAAGCTGTATCAGTTTTGATGGTATCCCGAATTCCGCCATTGTTTTATAAAGCTCTAGGCATTTAACGCGGCCTTGAAGAAACTATGGTGCATCTCGACTTTTTTTTTGTCTTTTAAAGAAGTTGCCTTAGTGTGAAAATTAGGTCTATGGTTGTTTTGCCGGACCGGAAGCCACACTGGTAAGTGTCGATAAGTGTTTTGCAAAAAGGTTTATTAAGACGTTTACACAGTACGTTGGATAGGATATCAATGCGAAATAAAGCAGCGATATGCCTCGGTAGTGCAAGACATTGGATCGCTTTTTTTTTATATGGAATATAGGAGCTGATATTCCAGACATTGAGGATGTTTTGTTGATGCTTTGGTTCATGCTCGAAAATACATATATACCGTAGAGCCTGCATTCATACTTTGAAGCCAGCTGCCATTTGACTCTTCAATTTCGCTGAGCAGGGGGGGTGTGTGCCTTTTTCCTTCTCCTGTTTCGACACTTATTCCACGCGGCTGGGGTTTTGCGTTTAGAGCCTTGATATGTGGCTGGTAGCCTAAGGTGGTTTCGACAACTTCTTTGATAATATTGCGATACTGTAACCACTGGGTGTTGACATTGGTGGAGGCTTAAGGCACCGCGGGTAGTCTCTCAATCAGTATTTGTTGGGGAGTCGTGCTATCAAAATGGGTGCGACAAGAAAGTGGCCAGAATCGATGCTTTGCGCTCTGAATATATGAATATCCAGGATGTTGGATGCTTGTCTCTCATCTATGAGCACATGGTCGATTTGGTTGGCGGTTCGACCATCTGGAGTTCAGCAGGTTGCTTTGTGGATTCTAATTTGTGGGAACCTAATTCTGCTGATAACCTTATTAAATGTTGCCGTAAAGTCTGTTTGTCGGAAGCCATTATCTGTTGTCTTTTCTTGAAAGCAGTGATTTCTAACCAATTTTCGCATTGAAATCCCCGTTTATGATTTTCACATCGTATTCGGGACAGACTCCGTCAAGGAGCATGTGACAGATGTTATGATACCATAGCTTCAAAGAAATTTTCGTGATTCATAATTTATTTGAGAATATACTCCCACCATCAAAGTTTCAATTCATCTCGTTACCTGATCCCCGTCATTGTCATACATGCTTGGTGACAGGAAAAATATATTACGGCTTCATGTTCATATCGTCTCAAGGATTATAGCGATTTGTGATTTACTCGATGATTTATCGATTTGATTAATGATTGATTTATGAATTCATTAAAAACAAAAACTGAATGATGTATATCCTTATTATATTTTTGAAATCACTAATTTACTCACAAAACACAAATCATGTACCGACTACATCCTCATCCTTTGATGCCCCCCAATAGCTTTCGATTTAGTAAAGTTGTCGATTCATTTTTATCGTCTTCCTTCACAAGGCATATGGATCAATTTACAGCGCCATAAAAATATACATTTTTATGTCCCGAACCATTTGTTAGTCCTTGAAAAAACGCAAACATATTCAAAAAAAAAAGTGTAAATAGCCTGAAAATAACGAGTGGGTCAGATGGATATCAACCCCATATATCAAGACGTCCCGATGTTTTTATCTATTTCTCCCCTTTTTTATTTGCTAATACCATATGGATTTCTTAATCCCTCTCCCACACACACATCCCTCACCCAATGCTATAAGGTGTTGCCCGCACATTATTTTATTGCATTCTCAAAAAAAAGGAGCGCCCCATTGATCCGCTAAAAATCGATTCAATTAGGCGTAGTTAAGGACACTCAGCGAAAGCACTAAAAAGGTCCCACATCGAATTCCCATAACAGATTGTCTTTTTATATTTTTCCTTCATCTCTCACCAGTTTTAACGTCGTCATTTCAAGGATATAGGAGTATGCTGTGCCAAAATGGTTGGAAATTATTTTCCCATAGACATCTTATCGAATTATTTGCGTTTCAATGGATGACGGTACTCTATGCAAATACATCTATACATATACTTCCTAGATGTATCCTTTAGATAGGAGTACCCATGAAGCTGATGAACAAAAAAAAACCTATAATCGTTGAAAGCTCTGAAGAATCGGGACCATTTTTAGTTTTTGCCCTATCATTTAAACTGTTTTTCTTTTTAAAATTTCATCCATCGGTTGTGTAGGGAGTGAAGAAAGGCTCTCTAGAGGAGTGATATAGGATTACGGGTGGGAGGAAGTCCGTAATGTACAATATACACATTAAGTGTAAAGAGCAGCGGGTAGCATGAGCAGAAAACAGACTCTAGATGTGGTTCGATTGGAAGTAGGACGCTTTTCATTTATCTCTTTGTCTAAGGACTTAAAAGGTACTTAACAAACAACTCGTCAAAGTTTCAAGGAGAGCGCTTGGGTGCTATCTAAACATCTTTTAAATTTTCAGTTTATTTAATCCGCAAAAGGAGTTCTTTTAATATGAACTAGATTCGATATTGGATTCCATTTAGGCAACAGCAACAAATTAGGTCGATTGCAGACGGATCTTTGTGATAGTAAAAAGTGCTCTAATGAGACGGTTTTGTGTTAGCTATGAATCAGGCTTAAACGTTATATGTGTGTTGTTTTCTGTTTTCAGAACTGTCAAATTTAGGTTTTGAGAATTTTAAGCATTTAAAGATTGACAGTCGAACAATGTGTGGAAGTTACTTAAACCTTTTATACAAATTTGTGGAAACAATGTGGAAATCGCACACACAAGCTAAGTTTGAGGCCCTGTATGGACCGTTAAGGCCAGGTATTTCGTATTTCATTATAATAATGAGCTTACTTTCTAACGTAAGCGGCGCTACAATCCGGAATGAACGGTGGCCTCAACCAACATGCCTCTCCAATTAGCCGGGTTCATTCGCTCTACATGTCCTACTTACTTACATATTTACTTAAGTGGCGCTAAAGTCCGGAATGAACCTGGGCCTAAACCAATATGCCTGTCTAACTAGCCCTAGTTGCTAGTGTGCAGTCAAACTCGCATATGCCTTTGTGGGCCTATAGCGCTACCCTTTTTCTTAAAAAGAAGACTCTGACATCCACGAAGTGAAATCCCACCTTTAGCTTAAAGCCATCACTATTAAATTTCGCCAACGGATGCTTTGTCATTCGACAGATGGATTTCGGTTATCTCCCAGTCATCGGACGGAAAGTCAGGGTTTTGACGCCTGAACATTTCTAACAATCATTCTATTGGAATAGCAGGACCCGGAATGGACATCCTACCCCTGGGAGCAGATGGGAGCTCTTTATGTTCAAACAAAGTTATCCAATTGTTGTCGCAGGACATAACATGAAATCCTTTATAGTGAACTTTTTTCCCAAAGGTTGAGACATTTTCTGTGTCTGTTGAAAGAGCATTGCTGAGGCATAACAATATTTTGTTCTGTACCAATCGCCATTGCTCCTCGTTCAATCGCAGTTCTGGGTTGGTTGTGTCGATCACCGAAACACGTAGATGTTCCTCTCTAGCGGGAACCACTTTTTTTTTTTTTTATAATTTGCGCGCACTCAAGGGGTTATGAATACCCTTTATATGTTTTAGCACAGTGCTGGCGTTAAGGAAATTAGGGATAAGAAGAAAGGAGATACCGATGCACATTGGTTTTAAATGTCTGTAATTTATAATGGAAAGGAAAAACAGAGTTTGGTGGAGCATTCCACATTCGTGTTGTTCGGTTTATGTACGAATCTCTGTATTTCAGTGTACGTCCGAAGATAGGCTTGAGGGTAAACTGATTTGCATTCATTGCGTAACGAGTATTGCGGCTGAATTGTTGAATGGGAGGAATGCAGCTGGCTATTTCATTTGAACATTGGTTGTTAAAATAGCGATATAACAAGGTAAGGCAGGAGATGTTTCGACGGTGTTCGAGCGAATCTAAGGAGTTCGCTATTCTTATGTCTCCTATAAGTTTTTTCGCACGCGTTTGAATCCTATCTAGTAGGTGCAATGTTGATTTTGGTGCACCTGACCAGACGTGGGCGTTGAATTCAAGTTTTGGGCGTATAAACGCTTTATATATTGTGGCCAGATCAGAGGGGGTGAAATATTTCTTACATCGATTTAGGAAACCTAGACATTTCGCTGCGTTTTTAGCGACTTCAAATATGTGGTCGTTCCAACGTAAGTCGTTACTAACACACATACCTAGCATGGAAAGCTTTTCGGTTTCTTCGACGTAGGTGCCATTCATGGATAATGGCTCAAGATTTTGGTTACGCTTTAATGACAGAAGACAGCATTGTGTTTTGGAAGCATTGAATTCCACTCTATTAGATTTACCCCATTTGATAATGCTGTCAAGGTCGGAATTCAATGAGCTTAACATATTTTGGCGTTTTGAGTCCACGTTCGAAGGTGAGAGACGAGGGCCTGTAAACGAATATGAGAAGCTGAGGGTACTGTCATCAGCGAAGGAATGAATTGGATTAGAAGTTGCAGACAGGAGATCATTTATAAAAATGAGAAAGAGGGACACCAGCATTTATTTGGTGAGTTACAGACTTGAAACCATCCAAAACAACTTGAATTGAACGTTTCGAAAGATAATGTCTAATCCATAGAAGAAGTTTTTCGTCGATTCCAAATGCACGCATTTTCGACAAAAGGGCTTGATGCCAAACCCTGTCAAATGCCTTTGAAATATCAAGCGCAACAATCTTGCTTTCACCACCAAGGTGGATTGATTGGTTCCTCTTTTCGGTGAGATATGTCATCAAATCACCAGTAGACCTGTTGCTGCGAAAACCATATTGCCGGTCATTGAGAAGTTTTCGTGTTTCGAGATATTTCATAAGCTGACGGTTTATCAGCGTTTCCATGACCTTGGTAAGAAGGGACGTAAGTGCAATTGGTCGGTAGTTGGAGAGAGAAGAAGATTCGCCTTTTTTGGTACAGGCTGGACAAATGCTGTTTTCCATCTACTCGGAAAGAGTCCTGATGAGTAGGATAGATAGAAAAGCTTACGCAGTGGTTTTGCTAGCGTAGAAGAACACCTCTTCAGAATGATGGGGGATATACCATCTGGACCAGCGGATTTGTGTATGTCAAGATCAGATAAAACTCTTGCAACTGTACGAGTACGAAAGTGAATTTGTCCCATAGAATGATCTACGTTCTCAAGTACAGGAGGAGACTGAACACAATCTGGCAATGTAGAATTGGCTGCGAAATGCGCAGCAAGCAGATTGGCTTTGTCTAAAGAGCTGACAGCTGGAATGTCATTGTGAATGAGCGTCGGAATTGATGATGAGGCCGAATTTTTTATATTTTTAACAAATGACCAAAAGTTTTTACTACCTCTGGGACATTGTAGAATTTTTTGCCTCAACTTTTGGTCATGGAGGAATTTGACACGCTTTAAATGGGCATAACAGTCGTTTCTGGCTTGTTTGAACTTTGCTCGGTTTTCCTCTGTTGGGTTGGTCTTGTACAACCGAAAGTTTGTCTCTCTGATAGCTTCTTTGCAGCTCAAGTCATACCACCCTTTTGCCTTTGGTCTGATACTCTTAATTCTGTTGGGAATAAAAGATCTCATACCAAAGAGAATGATATTTGATATCATATCAGCAGCAGCATCCACGTCACTATCGAGGAAGCATAGTGACCAGTTAAAATTCCTAAAAAAACTGTTTAATGCTTAACCACATTATGGCGAAACGAGTTCATTTTTTAAGAGCCACATATTGCGGGAACCCACTGATATTGAGCAAACTGCACTTGAATGCACCTTTCGATGATCCTGCAGCAGCCGGTTTGTTGGCATGTGATTGTCGATCTTCAGCACCTGTCATCCTAGCTGGTGTTACCTCGACAACCGCAGCAGGTAGCAACCAAAGCACCTAGCTTTGATATATAATGGCCGGTTTTGACGGTTGGCTAGCTGCGACTTGGTTGTTATTTGGCTTCCAAATGGTGTCGCCCGCCACTCCAGTTGAACTTCCTTTTGCAACCGTGGGTAGTCACAACGATGCTATGGGGTCGCTCTCTAGATTGGGGTCTTACCTTTTATTGCCATCTCTTGTGTTTACCGGTTTCCTTATGATGTCGCCCGCCGCCCCAGCTAATCTTACTTCAACATCTGTGGGTAGTACCGACAAAGTCTTAGAGTCACCCTCTAGAGGTTTATCATGGTTGCCGTTATTATCATTATTAATTGATTCGCGAACGTTCGAGGGGGAGGCAATCCTAAAGAGGCAAGTGCTCTAGCGAGTTCGCGAAGGTGCTGCTTACGACGATTTTTTGGCGCGATGTTGTGGATGCGTCTGATCGCCCTTCTTAAATTACTACCGCTTAGCCCCAAGACTAAAGACATCGAGTCTGAGTAGAGTAGAGGTCTCCCAATTCTGACGATGTGGAGGCACTAATCGTATTCCTACTTGCGTATGGTTCACCCGACTTAGAGCTTTCGAAATTGCTTGAGATGGAGCTGCGGTCTTCATTCTTCATTCTCTAAGTCCGGTCCGCAGCTTCATCTTCAGATACCGATCTATCCGTGCCGGATTCCAGTACTCCGTACATACTAAGAAGGAAGTTTTCCTCAATAGTGATGTCGGGCTGGTCGCCTTATTGACGTTTTATTGTTTTTGTGTTTTTTTTTTTTTGGAGATTTTATTTATTCACATTTTTTTATATGTGCCTCCCACGAGTAGAGCTAGAAAGACGGTCTGTCCACGCAAAGCTCCACGTTACGTGGATAGGACAATAATTAAAACTGGAGGGCACCCGGTATCCGGAATTCTACCGTAAGCGATTGGGTTTAAAGCTCCCAACCATACAGATCCTACGCACGGTGGAATAACACGGTGACCCTAGCTACAAGGGAATTTTGGTGGGTATGAAAGGGCATTGGCGATGTGAGGGTGATGGGGAATGGGGTTTGGAGAGATGGTTGTACTTCGCTTCACCTTATGATGACCGGAATGATTGAAGCATATCAATCCCCTCTCAACACTACTGATCCACACCGCCACGTCAAGGCAACAAACCGATGATGTTCTTAGATAACTGCTTCCAGTTGCGCATTTGAAGTTGGTTGAGGTCGGTTTCTACTTGTACGAATCACTTAAGGCGAGGTCTTCCTCTACTGCGAGCCGGAGTATTGGTGTAAATTCGTTCTACATGCTTTAGCCATCTTAAACGTCCAATGCGGAGTTTTTTTTGGCTAGGTATGTCGCTAGGCAGCTCGAATAATTCTTGTTTGAATCTTCTCCTCCATAGCCCGTCAACGCAAACGTTACAGAAGATTTTTCGAAGAATTTTCCTCTCGAATCGATGAAGCATTTCTTCATCCGCTTTTGGCACGGTTTATGCTTCAGCGCCGTAGAGCAGGACTGGGATGATCAGGGTATTGTATGAGATCTCCTTAGTAGTTCGAGTGAGGGCTTTATTAAGAATTGCCTTCTTAGCCCGAAGAAACAGCAGTTGGCAAGAGTAATTTTTCGTTTGATTTCTGACGAATAAAGTGTGCTCGGAGTTAATAGCGGAACCGAGGTAGACAATAAGTCTCGTATTACTTCAAAGTTATATCTGTCAATGGTGACATTCTATCCACTTCGTCAATGTTGTGTGTCATTTCGTGTTGACAGCATATTCTTGGTCTTACCGTAATTTACTGCCAAATCCATTTTTGCCACTTGTGGCTGAGACATTCCGTTGGTTCTGACCAATGAGGTCAATATCGTAGGCGTATGCTAATAGTTACACCAATTATGGAAGACTGTGCCTCTGATGTTTTCTCGGGAGTTTTGCACAATCCTCTCAAGATTCAGATTAATGAAGTCACATCATCAAATGTGTCGGTGAGGTCGTTTCCGACACTGATAAAGTAGCGAGAATTCTCCTTTGTAATCATGCACTGACGGATGAGTTTGGGCGGTATACCAAAACTAGACATGGCCCTGTATAGTTCGTCTCTATAAATGCTATCGTATGCGGCTTTGAAATCGATGAATAGGCGGTAGGTATCGATTTGGACTTCTTCGATTTTTCAAGGGTCTGTGAAGATTTGATCAGTTGTGGACTTTCCTAACCAAAAACCAAACTGACAAGGGCCAATCAGGTTGTTGTGAAACGGTGACATCGGTGCCATTGTTCGACATTCTTTGCTGGTGCTAATAGCTTGGCTGTCACTGAAGATTCGAATATTCTTCGGGGAAATTCAGGAATGTTATGCTCAAACCTGTGTTTGGTAATGATGTCGGTATTCGGTGTTTTCTGTAATGTTAAAATGATATCAGTGTCACAGCTGCAAAAACTGCTGTCTGTTTGCCAAGAATATCTAGGAGTACTAGAGCGCCGATGTATATAAGCTAATATTTGAATCTTTTGCCTTTTCCTTGTGGTTAGAGGCTGTTACTAAAGCCATCCACCAGTCTAACAGACCATATAAGAAAAAATCCAGACAGTGATGTATAGTTGAATACCCCATTTCTTCCCGATTGCCATTGCGTTCTTGAATATTGGATTTCCTGTTGAGTTTCTTATCCAAGACCAGACCTTGGTACTTTTCTAATTCTGCGTACTAGAGACAATTTTTGGAGGGTTAATGTGCGGGACTTTATATTTCTTACCGAATGGATCAATTCAGTTTTTTTAGGGTTCGCGCAGTTTCCACATCTGGCGGCCCATTTGAAGAGTACAAAGAGACCATATTGTAATAATTCTTTAAGGGTATTGAGGTATTCCCCTGATACAGCTATTGCCACGTCATTCGCGTAGGCAATCACCTTGTAGACTTCCATGTTTCCATTGTTCATTAGATTCCAGAGAAGAGAGTATAGGATAACCCCTTCGGGCAGCTTCGAATATAACTTGGAAAACATTGTAAGGGTTTGCCAATCGATGGAACGTAGTTAAACCGTTTTTTTTTTTCCGATTCCGACATCTAGACGGAGGAATCAATTTACGACTGCGCTGAAATAATGGGATTGATCTGCTAATAATGAACAGGACAAGCTCGGTTTTCATTAATTTTAACCCCAGTCCATATATTAAGACGGTCTTCTGCGTAAATATCATCTTTGCGACAAAAATAATAACTTCGCACACAAAAATAGAGGAAGAAGTTAGGTTTGAGGCAATTTATGGACCGTTAATGCCAGACATTTCATTTCATTTTCCTTGCAAAAATATGAATTTGCCACATGCTTCACTTAAGAAATTTGGAATAAAATTGTAAAGATGTATCATCTGCACAGTGTACATGCTTCTCCTGGAATTAGCTAAATGCTACGCAGATTATTTTTAATTGAAGATACTGACGGATCTGATTTTAAAGTTTTAAATAAAATAAGCAAGCAACCTGAATTCATCAGACCAAATCACATTAACACCTTGCGGGTTATCTTTCACCTAAACAGTCCTTAATCCTGTAAAATAAAATGAAATGATGTCTCCAGTATGTTTGTTGGGGGAATAATTATAAACAGTTCAGTCATTATACCTGTAGCCTATTGGTTTCAGGTTTCTACCAATAACAAGGAAACAAAATTGGCCTACAAACATATTTTAAATAATTAATTGTTATATGACTGTGTTTTAAGACCTGCCATTAAGATATATTTTGTCTACAATTATGGATGTATTTATGTGAGATAAATATTTATTACGCATTCAAGGATAATTAAATGCGTTAAGCTCAATGTCTCTCAAAAGCCCACATAATCCCGTCGTAAAAAGGAATTGCTTATTTCCTTTGTCTTTCAAGTATATATACACACATATATTTTTGCCTACATGACATGTCTTTCTCATGGTTATTCCCCTAATAACTGAATCTTCCCCCAGGTTCTATCTAATGCGAGATTAAATTTTCGCAATTGCCTTTGCAGTATAATTTCCATTGTACTCCGATCATAAATGGGTAGATAGCTTTAGCTTCATAATTCCAAATATAATATCCAACCCTTGGTGGGACATTATTATACAAATGTATAAAATATGTGACTTTATACCTACTATCCTTGTCGAAGCTTATCTGAACCCTATAAATCGAAGAAAGAAACAAAACGGAATAAAATACTATCGAACGAACGTGTCCTTAATGTACTTTCCACACGACATCGTATGACTTGAGAGAATAAACTTAAAAATAACCTTCTTTCACTCGAAGTTGTTCTGTAAAACAGAAAATGCATTCCGCAATCACACGCACACAAATATTCTATTCGTAGATACAGAACAAATATCGTAGATACAAATTCACTCAAGTGTGTACCTCATGTCAATATGACTTAAATGTTAAAAGTCAAGAGCACAAATTAAGTTCTTAAACCATCACTGCACATGATATATAAATCCAGCTTCGGTGTAGTCCTGCCAAACCCGCGCTCTTTCATCTCACATGCTGTATATGGATATCCCGCTCGTATGGTATACGTTTCCCTTACCGGTCGTCAATAGTAATCAAATAACTAAGAGGAACTAAACACACACAGTGTCGAATGAAGGATAAGAAGGAACAACATTGTAAATTGAAAGTACATTTCCCCGGAGAGGACTTTCCGCCCGAATAGACCCCTTCACGTGTTCTGTATACGTGCCTCCTTGATGCTTTGTATAGTTAAAGGATGACTTGAAACACACCAGCAATCCACTTTGAAGCCAACCTTTCATCTCTCTGGGTCGGTTCTTCAAGTGCAGCAACAACAAAAAACAACATACTTGTCGTTGGTAGGTATATAGCGCCGGTGTGTATTGCCAAATGACTGCTGACAACCTCAAAAAGGTCGGCCTTTGAATGAAATAACAGTAGACGTAGTGAATAGGGTCAGTGGTGTTGGAAAGGGTAAATCGAGATGGAGCGACAAAAAAAAAACTAAGCAAGTTTCTCTTTGAATTTTCGCTGATTCCTGATCCGTAACTTGCAAACGGGGGTTTTGGTATAAATGGACCAAAAAAAAAAAAAAAAAACTACATACAATCAACGCAGCAAAAAAAAGGCGATCAATTAGTGCTAATGAAAGTGTTATCTCCATGAGCGGATTGTGATCAAAAAGGGGACTCCAGAGAAGATAGGTACGAGTGATTATATTTCTGACCTTTCTTTGAAATGCCACTTTCCAATTAATTTAATGAAAATAGGAAATTTGCCCTGTCAGACAAATAACACTGAAATCAGTTGGGTCAGAAATACACTGACAAAGCAACATCCCCATCGATATCGACAAACAATTTTAATAGGGGGTGTGTTTTGTATGGGTGGCACATTGAGAGCCATTATATTATGTTGTTGTCGAAAAATTGTCAAAATACAAAGTTGCAGATAAATACAGGGTGTCCGATGACGGATTTATGTTTTCAAAGTCAAAAGTCTTCGGTCAATAAGCCTTCTGCCGAATGTAAGAAAGTTACTTGAAAACATATGAGAAGGCTACAATCAGCTGTGCGGATCGTTGAATACCCTATCCCATCCCATCTGTAAAACTAATGTCACCAAAATGTGGACATGGCCTAAGACACGATGGAGATTAAACATAGAAAATGCCATTGTCACAACAAATTTTACGGTTCTACAAAAGACAAGGTTTTTCTCCTGCATATGCCCCCTAAAAGTGGGCGTGGGTTAAAATGGTCTATAGACGCAATGTTCTTATTAATATGACTAATGATTCTGCATCAATTTTTTTTTGAAAATTTTAAAATTTGACCGAAAAACGATTTTTATTAAAAACACCCCCCAAAAAGTGGGCGGGGCAAAAAACTTTATATACACGAAATATAGATGTTATAATTTCTAACTACGGTTCTCAGACACTTTTTTTTAAAATTCCTTATGGTTTGGCCAAAAAATACGTGTCTAAAAAAGGGGCGTGGCAGTGGGCGGATTTCAAATTTTTTTACACTTGTTCTGCTGGGAGCAACAAAGAGCATGTGTACCAAATTTCATCCTTCTAGCTCAAAATTTAAGGCCCAAAAACTGGTGACGTACGGACGGACGGACGGACGGACAGACATGGCTAAATCGACTCAGCTAGCGATTCTGAGTCGATCCATATACTTTGAGGTATATGTAGCTAAATTATTTTTCTATGCTACAAACTAATATACCCCTATGGGATAGGGTATAAAAATAGTCAATGGAGCTCTGTTTAGGTGGGTCGAGGAAAATAAAATTATTTCTAAAAATCAGTTAAGTTTTCGAGAGAGGTATGGACACTATTCATGCCGCGTCGAAAGTAGAGTCCGAAATTCAAGAATAAATCAAAAGAACAATGTACTGTCGCCTGTCTGGTTGACTTTGAGAAGACCTTCGATACCGTATGGTTAGAGGGGATTTTCTAAAAGCTAACAAGACTTGGTATGCGAAGGCGCATGCAGTTTGTGATTTATTAAATGCTTATGGGAAATGTCAAATGTGCCAACTTAACTTCGAGTAAAGTCTTTGCATCTAAAAACGATTTACACCAGGGGGATAAACTCCCCGATTTATTGTAACTTCCCTCAGACACGCTATAGCATACGCAGATGATCTAGTGGCATACAGATCAGGTCTGAAAAACGAGGTCATATACTTTTGCAAAGTAACTTTGATCATATTAAGGGATATTGCGATGGTCGGAAATTGAAGATCTATTTTGAAAAACCCGAAACAATTCTATGTTTAGAACCCCATTTCTTAGGACTTCTAACAATTGGAGAAAGAAACTAGATAAATTTGTGTATCGTTGGAAAAAACGGATAGTCGTTGACTGTGAGAAATCAAGTTGAATATCTTGGCATCTGGCTTGACAAGTTTCTCTATTTAAAGAAAAATGTAGACACGTTATGGATAGTTCAAGAAAAGAACGGTTTAAAAGTTTTATATATTGCCAAGCACCCATGGACCCAATTAGGATGCTGACCACTATGGCCATTTGGCATCGAGTGCCATATTATATATATTACAATTTGGTTTTAGTAAATCCTTATTTTAAACGAATCGTCAAACCCTCTCATAGTTAGTTTTTGATCTTCCGCCAATCTCACAGTGACAGAGAAAGTTGCGTACGACCCAGTCGAATTTGATGTTCGTCGTAAACAAAACGTCCCGTCGCCCAAATTCCAACCATGCAGTAGGCTTTGTTGGATGTCGTGAATTTTACTGTGGATATTTTCATTCAGCTCCGTGACTTAGGTGGCCACAGGACATGCGGGGGTGCTCCATATTACTGAAACTACGTGTGTGACGAGTATTTAAGATGGATGTGGTCGAAAATCGGTGATCATGCATCCATTATTTTCACCGTTCGCATTTATGGATTGCCCCTGGAATTAACAAAATAAGGGCCCGATGAGTAAGTAAGTACCTTACTTGGCGCTATAGTCCGGAACGACCCTGGGTCTCAACCAACATGCCTCTCCAATTAACCCGGTCCTACAGTTTTTAGAATTGTATGCGCCACTTAAGACGATGTCTTCATTTGCTGGTTCTGACATCTGGCTGGGCATGGAAGACTCTGCTAGCCGGAGTATTGGTATTCAGTCGCTCTACATGTTCTAGCCATTTTGAACGTCATATGCATGGACTTTTTCCGCTTCCTTCTCTATACTAGTGTGCTAAATCCGACCAATGATGTCAATATCCTAGGAGTATGATAGTAGTTGCACCGATTTTTGGAAGATTGTGCCTCTGGTATTGGGTCGGGAGTTTTGCACAATCTTCTTAAGAATCAGATAAAAGAAGTCACATGGGAGTGCATCGCTTTGCCTTAATCCTTTTTAAGTATCGAATGTTCGATGAGGTCGTTTCCGACCCTGATGGAGCAACAATATTTTTCCATTGTCATCCTGCACATACGGAGGAGTTTGGGCGGTATACCAAAACCAGAAATGTATAGTTCGTTGCTATAAATGCAGTCGTTTGCGGCTTTGAAATCGATGAATAGGTGGTGGCTATTTATTTGGCCTTGTTGTTTTTTTTGCAAGATTAAGAAGTAAGAAGAAGAAGTGGCACGCATCCGAAGTATCCAATTTTCTATGACTCTTAATTTGGCTGATTGCATGGTTTATGTTGATTTTGAGGGTCGCTGTTGTTTGAGGCTTATTCGCACAGGCTTGTCACTTCAGAAAAACCCCATAATAAACTGGATCAAATCGCACGATCTCGGTGAATAGATCACATCATCCATGTCCTCGAACTGCTTGTGCAGATTGAGTTATGTGGCACTCGTCCTGCTGAAACCTAACTCACCCACGACCATACGATAATAATTTTACCATTGCACGGAACACTTTGCTCCCAAAAGTATACTCTCTATATGAAAATCTAAGGAAATATCCCATCATACTGAATATAGAGAAAAATAGGAACAAATGACAAAAAAAAAACATCAAAATGTGTGTATAAACACGAAAAATGCTAGTCATCAGCCTATCAGTTCATTTAATTGAGCACTATGACTCTCCTCAAACCAAGACCTCAGTAGAGCTCATGGGATTACAAGTTCAATCCCTTACTTACTTACTTCAATCCCTTGTTAGGGAAAAATGTGTTTCATCAATTATACAGAGAACTGAACGTTCAATAATTAGCGAGACTATTAGAAGGAATCTGATGAGGACACTTGGTAATGTCCTAAATAGCTATAATTCTAACCAAATAGTGTTGTTGTACACAAGTTGTTGTTGTAATATCAATCATTCAATTGATAAATGACAAAAATTTCTCAACCACATATCATTGGTGTCCACATCATCTAATTCAGTATAAAGGAAGTTGGTGATTATCAACCTAAAGCGCTCGCCTTTGACAGTGATTGCATCGCCAACGTGGTTCTCAAAGAAATATGGAACGATGACGCTGTCAGCCCAAGATCGACGTCAAACACTGAATTTCTCGGGATGCATTGGACGCTTTTGGATCTCATGTGGTATCGACCCACATTTAATAATTTTGCTTTTGAAAGTACCCATTCCTTTAGAAATGGACCTCATCACTAAAGATGATTTTTCGATGAAAATTAGGGCCAGTTTACAAATCCTCCAGAGCTCATTCAGAGAATACATCTCATTGTCCATTGCCCATTTTGATAAAACAATTTTATAATTTGCATGTCTTTTTTAAATGCTTTATCCGTCCATGACGATTTGGCAAAACAAACTGAATAAATAATAGCCAATTTGACAGATGTAGCTTCAACAATATGGCCGCTATCGACTTTCGAAATTCGGAATAGGATAGGAAATTCGTTGGATAGGATCTTATATGCGATATTTAGCAGGTGTATGACTCTGTACTTGGTGGAAGAAATAGGATCGCCTTCCTTGTATTTTTTTATATTAAGCTGGTATTCCAATCATTGAGCATATTCTCATTTATCCAGACTTTGTTGATGGTTTGCGCATTCACAGTTCTGTGTAACATCTTCAAATTTCAAGATGTTGCTGCTTTTTTTTTAGTTTTTTTAAAAGTGGCCCCGTTTCTTGCCCGATGAATATCATGGCAATATGCCCACTAAGCAGCTGCTGAAAATGCTGCCTTAATACATCTCCAGATCCCTGCGCGTCAGTGACTAGGTTGCCATTGTTATTTCAATGTAGCTAAGCTGGGTGTTGACTTTTGGTGATTATTGTTTTTTTTCTTCGAATACTAACATCTACCTCGCCATCGTGTGCTTCGTGCCTCCTTGTCATTTCCAAATTTAGCATCAAAGTCCCTAGAGCAACATTTACAACAAGAAAGCCTGTCCAAATAGTACAAACATACCAATTCCAACCTTACAAAGCGCAATCGTTTATGATCCAAAATGTAACTATTAATCAAAAAAAAAAAAAAAATTATCTGCCACAGGCCCTCAAACTCTAAGGGCCCCCTCCTATATGACCAGAGAATATGTCCAGCCTCCCTCTTAGCTTCGTTTAATTTTGATAAAGTGCACGTAACATTCGATGTTCATCTTCATTAAATCTCCTTTCCTCATTGACCAACAAGGACGAATTATCTCAATTACACGTCGGTAGGTACTTTGTTGTTTGTTCACAACGCAAAAACCTCCAACAAAAAGACAAAAAAAAAACTTTTCCAACTTATAACAGCAAAAAAAAGGAAAACCAGGAAAACTCCTACTCCAAAGTCCAAAACACAAAAGCATCACAAAGCGAAGCAAACTTCAACATAATGAATCCTTAAATGATTGAAAACTTGCCATTTATTCTACTTCCCCTTCCTCGAGAGCGCCTTTTTACAGGCGGTTGATGATGGTGATAGTGGTGGTGGTGGTGGCGGTTGTGGTGTAACAAATCTCCGGACGGAAGGAAACAACAAAAAACCGAGATGAAGAGATTTTTGTTTGTTTCTTTTGTGACTGACCGCAATATTTGCAACGTAGAGGTTCATCATCCTGTCGGTTACTACCACGACTCCTTCGTGTGGCCATCCACCTACACCACACCACCTCGCCATCGCCTGTGCTAATGTCCTCCCACAGTCCTACTGACGTTGTTTCTGCTAGGCAAGGCATCAAGGAGGAGGCATGCAGCCATTTCCAAGCCAATTATTCGTAGGAGACTTGTTTCTATGCGCATCGGTACACTTAAACCGTAGAAGGACCTTAGTGGGTCACGGGTCTGTACTCCTTGGACTATAAGCATAATTGTTAATGGACATGTTGAGCTATCTCTCCCAGGGCTTCGTGTACACGAATTCGGTTAAGGATTAGAAAGGCTTCTCTATTCTCATATGATCCTTGGAAGAAGTGAGAGCTCAGTTCCATGAGCTTCCTGTGTTGAAGCGTTATGCCCATATATTACAGGACGAACGTAAGACCGATAATATAAATGTATACGTGTGTGCGTTTGGCATATTAAATAAATGGCACATAGGTTGAACTGACTTCATGTGTGTGTGTAACGGTGCAATTGCTAATCTACCTTTTCTCGAAATCTTAATTACAATAAAAGGGATAGATGATAATAAATTCATGCTAAGTGCGAGAGTGTCCTTCAATAATTCCCCAGTGGGCGACTTGTTGTAGCATGACACCAAAGGGTCGACATGCGAATTTGTGTGTTGTGACTTGTGTATGTGTGTGTGTGTGAAGCTATAGAGGCCCAACTAAGAAGGAGATAAATGTTGACCATTAATTGAATGCATACGGCCCCTAACTCGACCGTATATTTATTGTTTCAATATGTGCGAGTATTTATGTGACCGGATGACCACTGGGTGGCCCCAGCTCGTGTCCTTACCCATGTGCATGTTTGGAATACGGATGGACGCTATTTGCAATAAAAGGTAATGTGAGATATTTGCAACCTGATGGTTATACTGAGATTTGAATTTTTTTTTTTTCAAAAATGTGTAATCGTAAAATAAATAAGGCTTTTCGGGGCATGCCACCCCATTAATTTAGGGCCGCAGGTTAACGATTTTAATGTTGAAAGATGGTAATGGTGTTTATGCAAAAGGGTGCCCTTGTTAATGCTTCGCAAAATAAAGAACAGATAAGGTTGATAGCTGAATGTGTTTTGGAAGGACTATTTGTTACACACATATAAAGGATACCCAAGCGTAACGATGGTGTTGATAATTATACATTATCCCATTGGATACATTAATTATAATTCATGACCTGTAACTTAGATAAGTTGTGTAGATAGTCACTCGAGTGTATGCGAATATATGTGAAGGCCAAATCCTAACATTGATTTAGCAGTGTCCCATTGTGCAAACGCATAAGGTTATATCTGTAACAAAGAGGTCATAATCATAAGTAAGCACGTGGAGATTGTACTCGTGTGATAGTATGCCTTTGTACCCTAAAGGGACGAAGAGCGTGTTATGTTAGAATGTGAGGATTGATTTGACGTTATCAATATACCCAATCCTTGTGGAGGTTTCATGTTGGGCTGTCTAAGCTTTGAGTCGTTTGCTGAAAAGCAAATTATTGTATCCGTCTGACTGTTCATTTTGGGAAATGTATAAACAAACTTCGTTGTCTAGGGGATGTTAGGGATGGATGTTATGAATTTAGGGAAATGACTAAAAGGAAATAGATGTCTTCAAAATGATGCTAGGGATTTTTAGGTGTGTCAATGTTTGTTGTTTTTAAATATGTAAGGCTTGTAGATGATGGAGTGAGTACTTTTCTGAGTTAACTAATCCCAAATGAGGATGTTTGGCCAATCCTTTTGGATACAGTTCGGTATAATTGATATGAAGTCACTTTATGATCTGATCGCTAAAAGTTTTGAAAAAATCTTCCAATTTGGATGAAATGCGCTATCTTGATATAAGCCCTCGAGGAAAAGGAGTATACAGGAATATGGAACTGTATAAACTATGTTTAGGCAAATACCAACATGGACGGCGTATTCTAGTTGCCTAATGATACCGTACCAGTAGGCCAATCAACTGAGATCATTGTTTCTGTTCCTGTTTTTGAAAATGGACTGCTTAGTTTCGAAGTTCAAATATCGAAAAGATATTGAAGATTGAAGATAAATGACGTGCTGAAAGAAACAACTAAGGTTAAATATGGTGTCCCACAGGGATCAAAACTTGGACCAATCCTGTTCATCCTGTACGCTAATGACCACCTGCAATCGTTTAATCAATGCACACCGTTTGCATCGTGGTACACTACAATTCGCTGGAGAGAGCAACAGCAATATTGCAGCAAAAGTTTGATGGGGCAGTCAAATGGTGCCACGACTACGGATTGGTGATTAATGCATCGAAAACCAAAATTATGTATATACGAAATCCGAGTTATAAATCCTCTCAAATCCCAGTATAAATGAGAAATGATGGATGTCCGAGTTCCATTGATGAAATCATTGATTTAGTTGACAGCTATAACTAGGAGTAATCATCTAGGAATAATCATCAAACACTTTGATAAGCTACGCACTATCCCACTTGAAATACCATGCCACGGTATCCGTTTTGAGACAGATATACCATGTACTCATTGAGTCCAAACTTCGATACTTGCTTGGGGCAACGCAGCGAAAACTCACATCCAAAAGCTACAGAAACTGCAAAAAGCCGTGTTGAGGCCAACTGTCACAATACTCGAAACAACGACTTAAGCTTCAAAGTTCTTAATGTTGAAGACATTTTTTAAGATAACGCTTACTTTGGAATACTTCGAAAACAGCCGGTTAATTCGACCATTAAATCATAAAGTCAACACCAGACGACGTGCTCAAGGTATGCTGCAGGTATGAAGAAATCACAACAAGTATGGTAGAAGACAACTCTTACACAGCGTACCGGGACCAATCAAAAACTTACCTCGAGAACTTACCAATATTCTAAAATTTAAAATTACTATAAAAAAATAATAAATTTACACTTAAAAATCAAAATAATTTTAAAAACATTAACAAAGTTTTATTATACTTATTATTTGAATCTTGAAATACTAAGCTCACTAAAATGAAAAAAAATCTTAATCTTCTGCAGACAAGCCAAGGCTTCGCAGATAAGCAGTACTTTAGTGCTCGTATCTATAAAAAAATAATGTTTTATGATACTGAAAAAAATGACGATACCTAAAGTTTTTCACTTCACCCCCTCTTGTCAATGTCTGAAAAAATGCCAAAAGTATACAACTGTCATAAAAAGCTTCTCAAACTAGACGTTTGAAAGTGGCAGTATCGAACTGTAGGTTTTGACAAAAATATGTATTCTCGCATACAAAAACTAATGGAGGCTTGAAGACCTGTGTTATGAACTATACAGAGCCATGTCTAGTTTTGTTATACCATCTATCCAGGATGACAATGGAAAATTTTCAGTGCTCCATCAGAGTTGGCAATGACCTCACTAAAACATTCGATACAATAAAGGGATTAAGATAAGTTATGGCGCAATGTCGAGTGACTCCAAAGCCAACAACCTGAATACAGTCTTTCATAAATCTGGTCAACTACCAGCATACCCATCTTTGGTCGGACACAGTTACGTTCTAACTCAAATTTATGTCGGACAATGGTGGCGTTCTGTCCAATTTGTTGATGTGGTGTGTCCTTTCATGTTGACAGCCATTTTTGCCCCTTTCTTCTCTGTACTAGCAAACGTGGCTATGACATCACGTTGAGTCCGGCAAAATACTCTGGTGTTGGCTCGACAGTTTTGCACAATCCTATCAATAATGATTTTAAACAAGTCACATGACAGTGGGTCGTCTTCTTGCCTAAATCGTTTTTTTCTTTTTTGATCGAGGTCGTTTCTGACCCTGATGGAGTAAAGAGAATTCAGACGAACGACTTTGACGGGTATACCAAACCTAGACATGGCTCTGTAAAGTTCTTCTCTATAAATTCTATCATATGCAGCTTTGAAATCGATGATGGTGAGTATAGATTTGGACTTCTTGGAAGACAGCTGGAAAACCGAATTGCGAAGATTTGATCAGTTGTTGACTTTCCTGGCCTAAAAATATATTGATAAGGGCCGATCAGGTTTTTGTTAAACGGTTTCAGGCGTATTCATATTACGGCAGATATGATCTTGTAGGCGATGTTGAGGAGACTTATGTTTCTGTTAGTTGCACGATTCAGAGAATCTTCTTTTCGATCATGCTGAGGTTCCATTCTTTAGGCATACGCACTTACATTAGTCATAATTTTGCTTATGAGTTGGTGAATGTTACTTACACCTTAGGGAAGGCCATATTTTACGGCTAGACTTGTAAAGCTTAACTGCTATCCTCACTTAGGCCGAGTGGTGTTTTCGCCAATATAGAATGGTTAGTTCTGCCTGACAGGGGGAGTTTTTCCGTTTAAAAGTCTGCAGAAGTGATTCTTCCATATTCTTACCATCGACAGTGTCTCAACTACGATATTTCCTTGGTCATCTCGACAGGATTCCGTTCGACCCTTTCCCTGGCTTTGACTTTTTGACTCTGGTAAAACTTGCGGACATCATTCCTGGAGTGGCGCCTAGCTATATCCACAATAGTGCGCTTTTCATACTTTGTTCTTCTTTCTGAAAAGCCGGTATTTTTTTCCTCCTTTTTGGGCTATAGAGCTCCATGGCAGACTTAAGATGCTATTGGTGTGGTCCTAATGGAGACGTTAAGGAATATGCGTTTTGTAATATATATGTAGCGTGGTGGATATCCATATTCTAACCTTGACTGAACCTAGGAATTGGTACAAGTCACTGTTAGCTCCTCGAATATTCTGACTTCCAAATTACTGGATGCGTGCCTTTTGTCTATCGCAATGTGTTCAATTTGTTAGACATTTTCCCCTTATCGATATCGAGGTGATGAAACCGTGTGCTGGCTATAGTGGCATTTCGTTCCGTAGCGAAGTCAATTAGCCAAAGTCGGTTGCTAGTCGTGTTGTCGAGTAAAGTGTGTTTTTCGAAAATACTGCTTAGATATGCTCTTTTCCTACCTTTTCGGCAAGATCTCCATTAGGATTTTAATTTCGTACTTTTGTAATCGCTTATAAGTTTTGTACAGGAGCTCGTAGAAACAGTCTTTCGGAATATCATCTTTTTCCTCCGTCGGGGCTTGTGTACATATAATTCGAATACTGGCGAATTTGGCCTTGATGCGGATTGTTACAATGCATATCCGACTAGTCACTCTTTCAACTTACTACAACAGATTTCTTATAATAGATGTCACAGTTGTTCATCCTTCTTGTGCCCGGTTCATCCCATCGTTTATCTTGGGTGGCAGTAATGTTTTCTTTATACCAGCTTAGGGCTGCCGCTAGTTTTTCGCCTGAACCTATCCTATTTAATGTTCTCAGATTCCATGTGCAGATACAAAGGCGGTTGTCTTTTTTTCGTTTAGCATGGTCGTCAACAATAAAATCAGTCCTTTCCGAAGGTCTCCAAAATTTTTGTACGTAAGTCGGCAGTTAACCCACAACCTATGGATGTGTGGGACCCATGTACAGCCCGCGAAATAAGTCACCTTATCAACATAAATTGCACGATAAAAACTAAAATATTTATTTCTTTTCATTTCTGTATATTTTATATGGAACTATACTCACAGCTTTATAAAATACCGCAAACAATTTATTATTAAATTAATGAAAAACATTTTTAAAAATTAAATTAATATTTTCCCGAACGAAATAATTGAACTGATCAAAACTAAAAAAAATGCTTTTTTCTCCAAAAATTATTTACACTTTTAAATATTTTTTAATTAAAATATTAAATATGGCCTCCTTTGCTCTTAATTAATTTTAACAATCTACGTGGCATCTAATTCGTAAGATTTTCAAGGATTGTTTTATCCAATTTTGCCCACTCTGCAACAATTGCATCTCTTAATCCTTGTAGGGATCCATATTGGTTGTCATGCTTTTAAACGTTGCTGGCAAGAATACCCCAAAGGTTCTCGATTGGATTAAGATCGGGACTTTTTGCTGGCCACATCAAAAAAGGGATGTTTCTCCCAGTAAAAAAGGCTTTTGTCTTCTTAGCCACGTGGATAGGCGCATTGTCCTGTTGAAATATCAACGAATCGCCGCAAATTTCCTCTCCAAAGGGAATTAACTCACTGTCTAAGAGTTCTATATAATTTTCGGAGTTCATCGATGTGGAAATGAAGCATATGGGACTTTTGCCATAATAGCAAAATGCAGCCCATACCATAAGGGACCCCCTTGAAAATTTCGCCTCATCCGTTGTTGCTTGGGGCACCTAATATACAGATAATAAAATTGGTAGCCATCTGGACCGTCTAAATTAAATATTTTTTCATCACTGAAAATGATATATCTCCACTCAAGGTTCCAAAACTTGAACTACTCGGCAAACTGTAAGCGCGCAGCTTTATGGCGGGGAAAGAGTTCAAATTTGGCGACTTTTTTCGTATGAAATGAACTGTTCTTTGAATAAAATTTGTTGAACTCGTTTTTTAGAGACTTGAAGGTCTAATTTCTGGCAAATCTACGCTGCACTTTTATTTTCCTTAACTGCTAGGCTCTATATTCGTGGCTTATCCCGATTATTAATCGAAGAAGGGAGACCAGATCGGCGTTTTTTTTTCATGATTTTCCGGATCTTTTAAAAACTTTTGTATGGTATAAAAACTCCTTTCCATTTTTATAGCAATTTCACGTAAAGTCGATACCATTTCTCTAAATGCCAATAATTTGGCACGTTCCTCATTGGAAAGGTAGCGATTTTGTGGCATTTCTAGGAAAATTATTATGATGTTAACTAATTAATCCAAGAGTCGCTATAGAAACTTACTTGAAATGATTCTTAACACTTAATTTGAAAAATAATTTAAGATTCCGAAGTAAACACGTTAAAAAATCGCATGAAACTGAGTTGATCAGTTCAATTATTTCGCTCTACAGAGAGATTCAGCAGACAATTTCAAGTGAAAATAACGGCACCTCATTGCTCATTATTCTTTGCGTTATTGAATCTCGCAAAAGAATTACTTTAAGTGCAAATACGCAAAAAATTGAATTAAAAAATAAAACACAACGCAATGCCAAGCAAGCATATAGTTGATAAGGTGACTTATTCCGCGGGCTGTATTTACCTAATGCCAACAGGCCGGATATTCCGTGACAGTCATTCTGACCAGGCTATTTACAGTGTTGCTGTTTTTCCTCTTGTTATCAACATTCGCAGGTCGGATCAGGTCGGTTTACAATTGTAAGCTATAATTTCCGCAAGGGTTCCCTCTCTCGTTGACATCTAGCTGAGGATCGAAAACTTTTGTATTCCTAATTGCTACCTTAAACGTGAAATGTTGTGCAGAACAACTGAGAGTTTGTTCCTACCCGCTTAAAATTTTTTTTTTTTAAGAATTTGGCGCTTGAATCAACGAAGGGATTTCTTTCCCACCAAATAATACTGGGATTAGGAGGCTCGAATACAGGCTTTATTATTAAATTGCTTTCATAACAAGATAAAACAGTGATTAGCATAAGTAATTCACCGTTTGATTTCTTTGCCATTTTCAAAGTTAAGTCCTTAGCGTAGATTTCCCATCTCTATCCCCAAGCATGTTTAGGTAACACAACTTCTAACTTCTTCGAGAATGCCATCTGTGTGGTATGTAGTTTTCCAAACTGTTTTCCCACAACATCAAGTCATAGATTAGATGGTGAATAATGCAGCTCGTGTTTGGTATCCTTTCATTTTGTCGCATCCTCCTTATATTTCCATTTAACCCCCATCCAACTGTGAAAACTCCATATCGATCTGTCATCCGGTATTTGCACGACAAACAAAAAGGATTCACAACACCTCTGGAACACTCTACAGATCCGTAAAGTCAAATCTATAAATATTTCCCGGAATACAATTTCGCGAACAAGTGACTCTTCGAGTACGTTTCAAGCTGTGCACTACATTCAACCGAATATAGAGAACGTGGAAAGTGGCTTACTGCAATGCAGTCAACTCCAGCAATGTGCTACCATTTCCATCAAAATTCCCGTGTTCAAGCAGTTTTCCAGGACAACTTAAGCACTACCACAAGCCGTAACATGGCGTATGGAATCCATCTGAGAGGCATTTATGTGAAAGTACCCTCATAATAGGAATACTCGCTCTAGGTTATTACATTGAATTATAAAGTTCCTGATCCGTTAAGCCGGCTGTATTATCCTTTTTTTTCCGCTGCTCCTGTGTTATTTATATTACTCTGGTCTGTGATTATAAATTGCAAGCTTTAATGGCCCTTGATAGATTATCCAAGGATATGTTCACCTTCGGAAAAACGACACAGCTAACGTAATGAATATAATTCAAGTACCCAAGGACCAAGAGGATGTTGCCATAGCGTGTTTTCTACGAATGAAGCACCCACATTTGGATAACGTACTATGTGGGTGGATTTCTGTCTCCTGTGGTGGTAAACCGTTTGACTTTTCCCACTTGACGACAATTCATTTCATGCTGCTGTGTCAGTGTTAGCTGTAAAGCACACGGGTAAGGATTTGACACAATGGGAACTCTTTTAAGTGTCACTTTCTAAGAGGAGTCGCATGGTGCGGAAGACGTTGCTATACTGCTGATGTTATGACGTTTGAGTGATTTTATGTGTGACAAAGATGATGCAAGGATTTTTATACCTCGAGCTTGTGACGACGTTAAAACGTGAATTCTGAGTTTGTTGTGTAAATTGCAGCCGTAATTTGTTATCCTTGAGAGGTTTGTTTATAGTTTTATCTCTAGCGAGTATTGTCTCCACACGAATGGATACTTAACGCGTGTAAAAACAAATTGTGTCACACATCATTGAAGTATTTACTGGTAGTGGTACTGACAGCGGGTTTATTTCATAATTATGTCATACCCTAGATAGGGTATAGCTAGTATATAGAAAGTAAGTATACACCGCTGAGAAAATAATCTATGTAAGTGGAGTGTGGGCATTTTATTGTTAGATGGGGATGAGTGTTTCGGCTTTAAATATCTACAAAAAAAGGTGGTTTCTCCCGACTAAGAATCTATTGGTTCATTGAGAAATGGAAATTTCGGAATTGCTTGCCGAGTATGAACAAACTATTGCAACCCTTTTAAAAGAGCACCCAGATAAAGGAAGTGTTCATGTCCAATACCTTTTGTCCACGATTTGCTTAGAACTGATCAGCTCTATGGGTGACACAGTGCTAACTGAATTAGTATTCAGAATAAACAAAATTAAATATTATTCGGTGGCAGTGAATTCTACTCCCGACGAATCTCATATCGATTAACTAACTAAAGCTGTTGGATATGTTGAAGGATCGATGCCAAAAGAAAGATTTTTCAGCTTTTTACCAAACTGCGGCCACACCGGCGAGGACAAAATTCTTAGGAGACCATCAAATAGACATTTTGGATTGCCGCAGACAATCATATGACAATGCTGCAAACATGAGCTGTAAATACAAGGGAAAAAAATCATTTATCGGCGTTTGTATCATTTTGTAATTATTTCCTTAATTTAGTTGGAAAGGCGGATGCTAACTCTTGTCTATCGGCTGTTGAATTCTTTGATTTCGTTCAGAATTTATATATGTTTTTCACAGCAAGCTTGGGCTACAAAATCCATTACAAATACAATTTTTTGGCGCAACAGGCTCGTTAGTGCCCAGGGCCTAGCTTTCTCACAACCATTCATGTGTGCATGTGTACTTCTTGCACGATGGCGGGACCTCCTGTTTTATGCCGATTCCGAACGGCTAAGTTGAGATAAGCTATTCTTGACAATTGATACTACTCGGATGATTTGTCAGATCAACCTACGAAATCCATTGCCGATGGTTATTCTGAAATCGAAGGAGCTCTAACCAGCATATCATCTGATAAGGAGCAAAAAGACATCGTGTGGAATGATGCATCGAATGTCTCGAAACCGCTCTATTTGTTATCTTTTGGAACAACATCTTGGAACGAGTCGCTGCTACAAACAAGATATTGCATCTTGGAACCATTCGCTGCTACAAACAAGATATTGTAGGACACGAAAATGATTCTTGAGTCTGCAATGCGTGCATTAAAATCATTCGTTGAATCCAAAAGAGCTGATTTTGAAAAATACGTGGAAGGAGCTAAAGAAATATGTCATATTGACCAATACATAAAATCATGCACCAGGACAAGAAATGTGAGGTTGAATCCACTCGATTACATGAAAGTACAAGACGCAAATCTGTCACCAAAAGAGTATCCGGTTTTATTTCAGTAATCGATCAGCTATGTGTTTTTCTTACTCAATGATTGCATGCATACGAAGCTGTACCTTCGAGATTTGGATTTCTCAATCACATAAGGAAGATGGATGCTGCAAAACTTCACGATGCAGCAGAGGCATTGGTGAGAGTGTTCAATGATGATTTAGAGCCTAGTCTTGCTAATATGAGTTGGTTCAATTTGTATCTTTGATCAACTTATACAAAAAGGATCATAGAAAAAACCAATTCACCGAGCTATTTTACTACCATATTCTTGAAGATCAAATTTTCAGAGATAGTAGTAGTAGTAGTAGTAGTAGTAGATTTGTTGAGACTTCAAGATTTTTACAATAAATATTTTTGTCTTACATAAATTATTATTTATAAAGCCGACTTGGAATTGGTCTGGCTGTCACAGAGAGATTTCAAATTTGACATGGTTTGACGATACAGAAAGGTAATAAAACTAGACAGTGTTCAATGAAGTTAAACATGTTCGCTCAATAGAAACATGACAGATCGAATGGGACTTAGAACTTAGAACTAGGTAACAATATAACAGAGAGAAAAGAAAAAATAAAAAAAAAATAAATAATCTGTACACCAGTCATACCAAACTGCATGCAAGGTGAAATAGAAGATTTATGTTTTAAATTTATGTTTTAAAGAACAAATGCTTAATGAATATAATAAATCAATTAATAAATCTATTTTGCAAATGCTATTGGATAGTTATTATTTATAAAGGTGATTAAAGAAAAAATTAGGAATCCATTCACAATGTAGGGGTATGGATAGAAATTAGGATATGATTTGTTAGTAGTATTATGTATGCTTTTTAAAAAAAAAATATATAATAAAATAAAATAAAATATGTACATTTCTGGATTATTACAATCATTTAAAAAGATATAAAATTTTGAGATAATCTTACATTACTAAATAATTTAAATGTATTTAATATCTTTTACTCTTGTTTACATTATATATATAAAAGTTAATTTAAAGTAGGTTATTGGTTTGGGTGTTATTTAAATGTGATCTTAAACTTTTTAGTTATCCTTTTGGAGGGTTTCATCCTCTATAGGTTGGGACATTACTTTTCTTGTAGAAGCTGGGTAAGAAATGACAGTCATCATTTATCTCGAAGAGAGGTGTGGACCGTTCATTGAGGATGCTAATCGGGGAAATATAGTATCTGTCAAGTATCGAAAAACGAATGCTATCATTATAGATATCTTCGATAATGTTATTATTGTGATGTCTAAGGTTGGGAAGTCTTGATTTTGCTAAGTTTGTAAGGTAGGATAATAGTGGTACAACACCAGAGTTCTCATATATGACCTTATTTCTAAACCATTTGCCAGAAGGTCTTCTAAATTTCATCATGCATTTTCTTAGTATGGATCTTTCAAAACGTTGTAACTCATGGGCTACTGTTGGGGAAATTTGAAACCATAAACCAAAGCCATAGACGAGTATTGGGCGGATGAGTGTTTAAATCATCAGAAGTTTAGTTTTAGATTCAACCTCAAAGGAATTCAGGAGAACTTTTAGTTTTGCACTGGCTGCCTTACTCCTGTTCAGGACCTTCCTGGCATGGGGATTCATTTTCCATCTTTCATGTAAGAAAATACCGAGGTATTTTATGAGAGATTTTATAATTAGTACCTATGTTTCCCTCCAAGGTAAGAGTGAGTTGCTTGCTTTCTCTGACAGCGAGATGATGCTCTCTCGGAGAAGCATTTCTGAAACAGATAAGTTCACATTTGGTGGCGTTAATCTTGATGCCCCAAGTTTATGGTAAGGGAGTATTACCTCGAGGTTTTTTTTAATGCCATTAAGTGCCAAATGTGGTCTTTCATGTGAGTCGAAGATTATGTGTCGTCTGCATATAGGATTGAGTTTGAGGATTGAAATTCTGAAGGGAAGTCATGGAGAAAAATATTAAAGAGGAGAGGACCAAGTATAGTACCTTGGGGAACTCCTGAAGCTACTGGAACTGGTGAGGAAATATTGTCATCAAGATAAACATTAAGACTACGGTCAGCAAGGAAGCTAAACATCGATTTGGTAAAAAATTTAGGAAAATTTAAAGAAATTAATTTTGAAAGCAGACCATCATGCCAAAGTTCGAAAGCTTTTGTGAGGTCCAAAGCGCAGGCTACAGTGCATCTCTTATGTCTAAGGTTGTTAAGTACAGTGTTTTGTAAGTGCAAAAGAGCATGTTCGGTGGAGTGTTTTTTTTTTAAAACCATATTGTGTTACTGGAATAATTCTGTGTTCAGAAATAAAGTCCTCAATTTTAATGTAGAGTACTCTCTCCAGGATTTTTCCCAAATTCGACAGCATGGAGATGGGTCTAAAGTTCCCAATATCGCTAGAGTTATCCATTTTTTAATAGGAATGAGCTTAGCTTTCTTCCAGGTAATGGGAAAGAATCCATTATTAATGCAATTGTTGATAATTGGAGTTAAAAACTTAGGAATAGTAGATAAGCATTTAATTTTCAGAGATACATTCCCAAACATTTAAATCTAATCTAACTGCACTGGAGAGCGCTCATATCAAAAATTATAAAATTATAAAAATAAACTTAGATCTGCGATGGGATAAGCCGTCTATCAAAGCTGTCCCTACTCAGCATTGAAAGCGATTTACTCCGGGAAGTGGATTTCAGCGATATCATCAAGAATCTTTAGTTGCAAGGTACCATTTGTTAGCGCTCTAATTCCATATAATCCTTGTTTTGTCTATGTCTATGCCAAGGGGTCCCCACTCAACTGTTGCCCAGGGCCTGGAGACCTCTAAATCCGGCCCTGTATAAAATGAGCGTATTGTGAAGCTTGCAATTTGTTTGTGAATTGTTTACTAGTGCATGATAAATTACTACGCAAAATCGTAACGTTGAGCAACAAATCATTAATTTTATTCAAAATCACTTCTCCGTTCGAGAAGTGTTATATTATTCTCATATTCTCATAGCGACCCTCGTACCGTGTTGACTATTTGATTTTTCGCAACCGAATTCGAAACAAAAAAAAAATGCAATTTTTTTAACCAAAGTAGGTTGGTAAGGATATAGGGCTATGCTTGCACGATGGCACGAGCTTCACATTTTAGCGAATCCGAACTTCTGTATTTAAATAACCTTTCCTTGACAGTTGATAGTAGCAAAGAGGTATATAACTATAGAGTACGCATCACAGCTATAAATGTTGTAGCTGTTTTAGACGCGGGCGGTAAGTGCGAAGGGGAATTTTCTTCGTTTGTATGCATCGGCTATGCTGTTGCTTGATGCTGGCATGGCAATGTGCACACTGGGGTATCAACATTTTTTTTTTTTTTTTTAATTCTGACCTGCCTAAGCAGTAATATACACATCGACCTAAAAGATCTATTGTGCTTGCCGTCAGATGCTTTTTAGGTTAGTAGCGCTTCTACTTTCCTAATGTAGCTGATAATACTTTCAGCCGAAGATTTCCTCAATTCTTCGGGACTTAAGAATTCCCTGAAGAAAGATTCTCTTCTCATACCGTAAAGAGCCGGGCATTCACATATGATATGCTCGGCTGTTTCGTCTTCTTCTAGACATAGTCTGCACTCCGGTGAGTCGACTAGACGCATTTTATTTAGGTGATATCGCAGACCGTGATGACCAGTTAGGTAGCCTACTAAGTTTTTGATATCGTGCCTGCGAAGATTTAGTATCTTGTCGGCATCTGATTTGAAGGGCTGAATAGCTCTTTTGGCCTGTCTTAGGCCTGGGATGTTTCCCCAGTATGAAACACATCTGTTTTGTTCCCAGTTTTTTATGACTAGATTTATGGCTGATTTGGGGATTGCACAGAAGGGTTCAGGTCCAATGAAGGGGGTTTCGGAACCTTTTCTGGCTAGTTCATCAGCTTTTTCGTTACCTTCAACTCCCTTATGTCCGGGGACCCACCATAGTTTGGTCTTGTTCCTGGAACTGAGTGTTTGGAGGGAGTTGAAGCAGTGTAGTACTGATTTGGAGTCAATGATGTGTGAGCTAAGGGCTTTTATAGCTGCTTGACTGTCCGTGAATATATGGATGTTTGCGCCTTTAATACCTGAGTTGTGTATTAGGTTTGCGCATTCTTTTATGGCATGGAGCTCAGCTTGGAATACACTAGGGTTTTTTCCCATAGGTATTGAGATGTTTTTATTTGGTCCATGTATGCCAGCTCCTACCCCTGAGTCCATTTTAGAACCATCCGTATACCACTTTAGGCCGTTTAGGCAGTTTGGAGGTTTTTTGCTACACCATGCTTCTCTGGTTGTGATCTCCGTTGAGAATCTTTTGTCGAAGCATAGTGTCTTTGGTAAGCGGTCTGTAACCGCACAGATCATGTCAAGTTCTGGAAGTTCGGATAGAAGTTCAATTAGTTTTAGATGTTCACTAATGTTTAGTTCTTCCGCTTGTGTCAAACTTGCTGAGCTGCGAATTGCCACTTTTTTTATGTAAATGTGGAGAGGTGTTAGTCCTATTATGGCTTCCATAGCCGCCGTGGGACAGGTACGCATAGCTCCGGTAATGCCCAGACAGGCAAGCCGTTGTACCTTGTTTAATTTATTTATAGTTGTTTTTTGGGTGACTTTGTTCCACCATACTATTGAAGCGTATGTTATAATGGGCCTGACCATGATCGTGTAGATCCAGTGTGTGGTCTTTGGAGAGATTCCCCAGGTTTTGCCATACATGCTTCGGCAGGCCCAGAAAGCTTTGGTTGCTTTTTGAATTTTGTTGTTGATGTGGGAGTTCCAGCTTAGTGTTTTATCGAGGATCACTCCAAGATATTTTACTTCGTTGGAATACTCAATGTATGTACCATTAATTGAAATTTGGGTAAGATTTAATTTCCTCCTTTTTGTAAAAGGGACGATGATAGCCTTGCTGGGGTTTATAGAGAGACTTTCTTTATTACACCAGTCTATGACTATCTTAAGGGCGTTTTGCAAACGTGTTGTAACTTCGTTTGGTTCTTTGCCCTTTATTATGATGACTAGGTCATCGGCGTATCCAATTATATTGAAACCTGCATTACTTAGGTCTTGAAGTAGGTTATCAATAACCAGAGACCATAGTAGGGGTGAGAGTACTCCTCCCTGAGGGCAGCCTTTAACGGCTGTTACTGATACTGAGGTCTGTGCTGATGAAGCAGTTATTTTCCGACTTTCAAGCATCGCTTTGATCCATTTGATGGTGGGATGATCTATTCTTCTATGAGTCAAAGCATTTGATATGGAGTCATATCCAGTGTTGTCAAAAGCGCCCTCTATGTCTAGGAAGGCACATAAAGCTACTTCTTTGTTTTCGTATGCACTTTTTATTTGTGATGTTAAACTTAGAAGTGCTCCTTCCGTGGATTTACCTTTTTGGTAGGCGAATTGACATGGGTGCAGAGGAGTGCTTTCATTTAAGCACTCTCTAATGTGTACGTCAAGTATTCTTTCCATTGTTTTCAGGAAAAACGATGTTAAGCTTATTGGACGGTATGATTTAGGTAGTTCTATTGGTTTGCCTGGTTTGGGGATAAATACCACGTTTACCTCCCTCCAGGTTTGTGGTATGTAGCCCCAATTGAAACTAAACCTAAATAAGGCTACCATAGTGTATCAGTACCCCTTATAGTAAATTTTCGTTGTATGAGATGAGCACTCTTGTAGTTGTATACTCTTTGATAGTAGGTACTTGAATAATTTTAAAGACCCCTTTGCAAGAGGAGTGCAAGTTAAGAACAATTTGATGTTGCAATGACAGGGAATCGAATTCAGATCTTGACAGAATGAATAAATGCTATTTTCCATCTACTTGTTAAAAGTCCTGATGAAAGGGACAGATGGAAAAGCTTAAAAGCTTCTTCACAGTGTGGAAGAACGTCTCATCAGGATTATTGGGGATACCATTTGGACGGGCCGATTTGTGCATGTAAAGATCGATTAATACTCTTGTGACTGTACGAGTACGAAAGTGGATTGGTCCAATAGAATGTTCTAGGTGCTCAAGTACTGGGTGAGATTGGCCAACATGCAAAGTGAGCACAAGCATATTGGATTTATCTAGAGAGGTGACAGGTGGAATGACAATGTAAATGAGCGTTGTAATGTCTATAAAAGTTGTCAAGAAACTGCCTAGCCGCCAATTTCTCGTCGTTTATAAAAAATTATCTATTTTGCTATTAAAACTTGAAACATTAACTTGAAACATCAACTTGGGTCATTGGTCTGCACATGTGCAAAATCCAACTGACCCAGTAACTGAGCGTAAACTACTGAACTCTAGAGTAGATGAAATTTGACCTTCATTTCAAAAAAAAAATTATCTTTAGACACGAGCCCGAATTTTATAAATTGGTTTGTAAACAAGAAAGTCGTTAAAACTGGAATATACATTTCAGAGGAGTTAAGTCTAGTGGGATCATCGTGACTTCTTCCAAATTAGATGAAACCAGCACATGCGTTGACGGTCATACTAAAAGATAGGTAGATAATGACCCGATTCACAGAGAAAACCCCCGGAGCTGCACCCACTATATGTTGTCTCTACATCACCTAAAGCTTTTATCTGGCATAATATGTATATCTCTGAAACTGTTCAACAACAACCTGATCGGATCTTATCAGTCTGGGTTTCGGCCAGGAAAGTTCACAACTGATCAAATCTGGTAGATCCTGGTAAAAAAACCCAAGAAGTCCAAATCGATATCAACTACCTATTCATCGATTTCAAAGCCGCATACGACATTAATACTTATAGAGATGAACTGTACAGTGTACATAGCCATGTCATGTCAATTTTTGGTACACCGCCCAAACTCGTTCGTCTGTGCAGAATGACGATGGAATATTCTCGCTTCTCCATATGGGTCGGAAAAGACCTTGCCGAAACATTTGTTAGCAGAATAGAATTCAGGCAAGGTGACGGACGCACTGTCATGTTACCTCTTTAAAATTTTCTTTGGGAGGATTGTGTAAAACAGTCGAACCAAGACCAGGGATACAATGACTCCATAAATCTGTGCTACTAGCATACGCATATTGACATCTAACATCCCATGTGCGTTGACGGACTATAAAGACCGAGATTCAAACAAGGCTTTTAGAAACTTTACGCCAAATTGAATATAAAGATTGGATTTAGAGGTGATGAACACTCATACTTCGTCTAGCAGAGTCTTCGATTTTCACCCATTCATTGGGCGTGGTAGAGAAAGAGGCATGTAGGTTGAGCCAATGTCACTGTGTCCTGGTATCCAGAGAAGTGTGACCTAAAGCGCTAACTCAGGCAGGCAAGTTCATTCCGGTATTCGTGTACGAGTAGACAACGGACCCCACACCACAGTTCATCTCAGATCTGTCTGTGTAGATGACTGTGTTGAAAACCCTTACTATTTCGATCCTCTTCCACTGAGCTCTTGAAGAAAAGCCTACGTATAAGCCTTTCTTGAAGCTTAGTGTGGGTGTGATGCAGTCAGTTGGAAACGTGACCATGCCGTTCTGTAACGACTCCAGGATATTAATGTGGCCATTTGGCCTTGCAGTCCAGCAGCCTGACTCCTTGAGTCTTACTGCGGTGCATAATGCGGTATCTTTAATATGTAGGTCGAGAGGCAAGAGATACAATAGCACAGTAAGGTCATCCGTTGGCGCTGACCTCAGTGCGCCCATGGTGCCTATACTGGCTGTTCTTTGTAGCCTTTTTAGTTTTGTGAGGTTGTAGCCTTTACTCAATGAGGGCCACCATACTATAGTGAGCCATATGTGAGAAGTACTACGGCTATGTACATCCAAAAGGTCATCTTTGACCCGTCCCTGTCTAGTTTAACTAGAATTTTATTCATAACCATTACCCAGAGTAGAGGAGAGATGTAGCCGCCCTGTGACGTTCCTCTATTGGCAAATTTGGTTAAATGTCTGTTGCAAAGTGTTGCCTGGATAATTCTTGTTCCGATGATAAGGACTATTAATTGGCTAATAGATTCATCTTGACCCATTTCAATCAGAGATTCAAGAATAGCTCCAGTGAGGACGTTGTTGAAAGCTCAGTTGAAATTTCATTGCCAGAACAGGGTTAAAATTGAAAAAGTCTATCAACAATCTTGCAAATAAATTTGGATGATGAGTATTACCATCCCTATTGTCAATATTATAACCTCGCTTTTGAAGACAAAGAAAAAGTCTACAGTATATCTATTTGGTGTTCCAAAGTCTGACCATCACTCGATTCGGTTTGTCATATTCTGTCAAAATAGGCGGGATAAGTCATAGGCGAAGAGAGATGATTGACTTTATCATGACTTTTTTTTTAAACCACTTCTCGCTAGCCTTTGACTATCTCATTATGACCAGGATGAAACCCAGGAGAATAATCAGAGTATGTAAGTAATCGGAGTTTTCGCTCTTGTCTGATCTATTGATCTGTGCATGTCAAGAGTGACTGAGATTTAACTTTTTGTAGGACTGACATGACACTTTAGACAGCTGATTCCTGTATGTATAGATGCAGAGATAGAAGATTTATAACCACCTGCTTAACAGGCACTTATGTGCATTTATCATTCGCGGTATATGGTGGATCTATCATGAACTGATTTACTTTATTTGGCATGCGAGGAAATATCGCAGTTACCGGGGAGTAATGTCTCAAAATCAATGTTCTGGGTACGGACTACATACGTCTTTAACAATGCAAATCCTAGTGCATATATATTGCTAACTTAAGCAATAACTAAAATCACTTGCAATTCAAAGTTCACCAATATAAAAAAAATTAAGTATTCTTATATTCACCAAACGTCGACTTACTACCCTCGGGTGTTGAAATTAAAAATTGAACCATCTCTCATCTCTCAAGTCGCTCACCTGTAATCCTGTCCATGACATATACCCATCATGCTTTCATAATTTAAATCAATTGGCAAATACACCAATTTGCTGCCATAAACAAGAACTTCAGGGACACATACTATCCCTACAGGGAAAATTAAACTCACAATAGTCTACAATTCTCTACATGTATATGTACCGTCATCCATCTCCCCAAAGGAAAGAATGAGGGAAAAATTCAAACGGCATGTATTTGTCTTCACAGACAATTTGCTAAATCCTGATTTCGTTTGCCAACCATGTCACCTTTCAACACAGTGATCCTTATCCTCACACAGCTAAACGAGAACATACGACACGAGAGGAGCAAATACAAAACAAAGAAAAAAAAATCCATAACACCCGAGATTGTAATTTACGATGTGTATTAGCTGTCCATTATCACTCATGCAAGTTCACATAGCTGCGCTAACGTCGCACCTCACACCACCATCATCGTATCCTCCACCCCCACTCACACAATGGCTTAGTCCTTGGAGGCAAATAATTCGCTCTCTACTGTACAGGAAAACCGAGATAACAACAAAAATAAAAGGCAAACAACAGCAACTTAGGTGTCGAGCCGAAGGATAAAAAAAATACATACAAAGAGTGCAGATACAAAACAAAAAGTCAAGAGTCAATGCCGGAAAGGATGTGAAGAAAATTAAGTTAATTCGAGAAGAAAGATAAATGGCATCCTATCTATGAATGTTGTGTTCTCGAGTTGTGCTTCTTTAAAGGGATTTAGCGAGCCGACGGTAAGAGCGGAGTAGGGAGGAGTACTGTGGGTGACGGTGCCAGATTAAGCTCTCAGGACCCTAAGAACTGAAAATTAACTATGTACTTTCAACTTCCCCTTTTGCGGAATGTGAAAGTCACTAAAGCGATATTAAGTCACTTTCAGACAGAGCGATACTGTATAGATGCCTTTCGGAATTAATTGCGCAGTTCAAGATTGAATTTTCTTTTATTTTACAAATGATCTCGGAGATTGCAAGACTGACAAATATTTGTCAATTAAATTCCAAGCATTTTACATTCAATTAACTCACATATTTGAGGCTCATTAAAGTTGACATTGCCCGACAGATAGATGGCTACTTGATATCTACGTATTATTATGCTATGGTATGTCTTTTGTGAAGTCAGACCGAGCAGTGGCATGTCATCTACATACATATGAATTCACTTCAGCAGTTCACTGGGCAGATCTCTTTTACTTTCTGTAAAATTGTTAAAGATACACAAAAAACATTTTCAGGGATAGCATTTGTTTATAGATCGTCATTTTACCGTGTCTTACTGCACCCTTTAAAAAATCAATAGGAACGGGTAATAAAGACTCAGGATGCCAGTCGGAGCGTTGACTTCGTAAACCGATTTAGCGGATTTAAATGTTTACCAACATTTTATTTTCGGTTGAAGCTAATTTCATCCTTAATCAACACGTAAATAAGCAGAACTGTCCAGACTCATATGCAACGAATCCGAAATGCATTCATCAGAAACTCTTCCATTCAAAAAAAAAGTGCCTTATGATGGGCAGCGATGTTGGCGTGGCGGGGCCCTAACTTTTTTGAAGATAAAAGGATACGTGCAGTTACAGTGAATTTAGTTATATATAGATGGTAGAAGAATTCATGGTGCATGAACTGCAAAACTAACCTATGTATTTTTAGAAATTCATGTTCTAAAATTCATAAGCTTTTATTTTGACACCAACTCGTTAATGGTGAATTTACAAAAAAGCTGCATGAGTAAAAGAAAATTTAACATGATGGTTTTCAATGATAGATATAACCGCAGTTAAATATGAAAGACACATGGTGATTTCCCTGAAGTAATTGGGACAGTCCAAAGACAACTGTCAATGTGTCTAAAGGCAGCTGTCATACTGACCAGGGCACGACTCCGATACTATAGAGGGACCAAAATCAAAGGGCTCAGGCCTAACGTAAAAATAATTTAAAGATGGCACCCAAATGAAAAATTAAAAAAATCCTTAACCCCAACACGAAATTAACAACACAATTCGCTGAAATTTCGTTTCTGAAAGGTCATCCTCTCCTTCTTCAAAGCTCACTGATTCTGAGAAGGTGCGGTGACGAACAACTAGCGGAAGCCCTATACTGCTACAAAGCAGACATTTTCCTTGAAATGGAAAGCTCTCATTCGAATACGGGGGCAAGTGACTAACTTTCCAAATCGGTGCTCCTGACTTTTTTGTCGGCTTTGCTTTCGAAAAGTGGGGCCTGTCACAGTGGCCATCTGAACCACTCTCATCGGTCTCCGGTGTATACACATCTTCCTGTTTGCCTTTTGATTTCCAACAACTTCTTCGTCGGTATCGGTTGCGTAGTCGCCATCACTTTGAAGCGGATCATCGATTTCGTTGACGTATTGTAAATTACCATAAAATGATTTTACATTCATTTCTAGAAAATTAAATTGCATGTATATAGAACATCATACACTGCAGTACTGCATGGAGAGCCATATATGGCTTCAGCAATTTTTGCAAGAAATCGTAGATATATTGCTTACCTAACAGTCAAATTATATGTTTTTATGAAATAAAACTTTATTTTCTTTTGTAAAAATATCCTTCAACAAAAAAAATGTTTTTTTGTGGTGCAAATTTTATTCGAAATTCAGCAAATTCACTTTCGTTCACCCACGTGAGACACTTGAACAAAACTCATAGAAACACGAAATAAAGCAACACAAAAAAATTCTTCACATGGCAATCTAATAGAAAATAGTGCAAAGAGAATGACCGATAACAATTGACTTTGCTTAAGTACAGTTTTAACTAAAACAAAATTCATTAAAAATGAAAAGCCATATATGGCGCTGTATGCGGTAGAGGGTTAGTTCAAGTTTTACAAACTCCGAGTATTTTGTAATTTAAAAATTCAGAGCAAAAAAGAAAACTCGCGTTCATTTTTTTTTTTAAATAACAATACGCAATACTTTATTGAAGTAAAAATAGAAGAGAGTTAGAGGTATAGAAAAGGACAAAACCATTCTAATTTCTCTTAAGTAGTTCCTTTGAGTGACAAAGTGAACACAATTTTGGTTGTTGCATCGACCAACAGTGATATTAACGCTATACGATACAAACGCCATTAAAGTTATCTCTTATGATTGCTAATCTTAATTTATTTGTATAACTAAAATTTAATGTCGTTAAGTTTCTGCCTGGAATTATTTGCTTTGCTGTGCTAATAAGACTTTATGCATAACTAACCATCATGTCATTACCATGAGTGGATTTAATGAAAACAGTCATTAGGATATCCCCATAAACTGAGTGAGACGTGTCGTCCTTTTAAGTATCACATGCATGAGATTGTTTTTTCCTTGTATTTCCTCAAATTGCCATCATTGTTGTAGGTATATCCAGTTTACTCTTTCCTGTGCTAAAATGTCGTTTTTATTTTAGCTACGTGCCAACGAGTTCCAGAGTAACTGTTGTTGACCATAAAAGAAGTACAAATAGTTCTATCTTCTCGGAATGCAGGCATGCTATACACATTGTACATGTCCTGCATGTAAAAAAAAATGTTTTCATGTTTCCAAAAGAAATTAAATGTTTTATCAATTTCAAGGACCACATCTGCTGGTTAAATAAAACAAGAAAATGTGTTGATATTAACACGTACACACCATGAAAGGTAGCAAGGATCTCAACAGCTATAAAAATTTATTAATTTAAGCTGGCTTTCCATTAATTAACGCACGCAACTCTTACGAAATCAAAGCCATTATATATGCACGGCAATAAAGGACTCATTAGGTTTGTCTTTTCAGCTTTATTACTTTTAAATGGGATTTTCATATTGTAATGGGTTGTATCCAATTTATTTAGATTTATACTGGTGTGAGAAGATATGTAGATATGTTTAGAGAAATTATTGCCACACCTTAGCTGAAGAGCTGAAACGATTTTTACATTAGGCTGTAGAACACCTCCTTTTTTGCAAAGTATGGCTGCTATTCTTAAGATAAGACCTGGGTTGGCATGATATTTAGTGGTATTTATAGTATATAGACACATAGGTAAGTGGTGCTACAATCAGAAATGAACGTGGGTTTCAATCAACATGCCTCTCCAATTAGCCCGGTCCTTATTAAACTGCCTCCAGTTGCGCACTCCAAGCTGGTTGAGGTGGGTTTCTATACTTGTGCGCACCAATTGAGGCTACTGCGTCCGATATCTGGCTGGGTATCGAAGTCTGGAGCCGGAGTATTGGTGTCCATTCGTTCTACATGTGCTAGCCTTCTTAAACGTCCAATGTGGAGTTTTTTGACTATAGGAGCATCTCGCTGTACAGCTAGTTTTATTCTTGGTTGAATTTTCGTCTCCATAGCCCATCAAAGCAAACGGGACCGAAGATTTTTTCGATGAATTTTCCTTTCAAATCGACCATTCACTTTCAAATCGACCGTGTCACTTTTGACACGGTCCATGCTTCAGAGCCGTAGAGCAGGACTGGGTTGATCAGGGTCTTATATAGGATTTCCGTAGTAGTTCGACTGAGGGCTTTACTTCTAAATTGCCCTCTTAACCTGAAGAAAAACCGGTTTGCAAAAGTATTTCTTCGTTTCATTTGTGACGAGATATTCTTGTCAGAGTTAATAGCGAAGCGGAGGTAGACAAAGTCCCGTACTACCTCAAAGATATATCTGTCAATGGTGACGTTCTGTCCAATTCGTTGATGTTGTGTGTACCTTCGTGTTGAAAGAATATACTTAGTCCTACCCTCATTTACTGCTAAACCAATTTTTGCCGCTTCCTTCTCAATACTAGCAAACGTGGCTATGACATGGCATTGAGTCCAACCAATGATATCAATATCGTCAGCGTATGCTAGTAGCTGTACCAATTTTTGGAAGATTGTGCTTCTGGTGTGCCTCGGGAGTTTTGTACAATCCTCTTGAGAATCAAATTAAAGTCACATGGCAGTACATCTCCTTGCTTAAATCTTTTTTTGGTATCGAATGAGTGAGAATGACGGACGACTTTGGGCGATATATCAAAACTAGACGTGGCTCTGTATTGCTCTCTATAAATTTTGTCGTATACGGCTTTGAAATCGATAAAATGGTGGTGGGTATCGATTTGGACTTCTTGGGTTTTTTCCAGGATCTGCCAAAGTGTGAAGATTTGATCGATTGTGGACTTTCCTGGCCTAAGACCACACTGATAAGGGCCGATCAGGTTGTTGGTAAACGGTTTCAGGCGTTCACATATTACGGCAGATAGGATCTTGCAGGCGATGTTGATAAGACTTATGTCTCCGTAGTTGGCGCAGTTCAGAGGGTCTCCTTTTTTGTAGATCAAGCAAACGATGTCACTGAGGTTCTATTCTTCAGACATACTTTCATCCGACTAGATTTGACTTATGAGTTGGTGGATGTTACTTACCAAGTCATCTCCGCCAGTTTTATAGAGCTTGAGTTTAGATATTGCTATTCTGCCTTCACTTAGGAAGGGTGGTTGGTAGTTTTCGCTGTCGTCGCCAATATTGAATGATTCGTTCTGCCTGACAGCGGAATGTTGTTCGTCATCGATGTTTACCAGTCTGTAGAAGTAGTTCTTCCATATTCTTAGCATCGACTGTGTCTCAACTACAAAATTTCATTGTTCATCTCGGCAGAATTCTGTTCGAGCCTTTTAACCTTGGCTTTGACGTTTTAAACTTTGGTAAAACTTGCGAACATCGTTCTTGGGGTGGCACCTCTCGATATCCTTAATCACGCGCGTTACCTTCTTTTGTTTCTTTTTTCTGGAAAGGTGGTGTTCTTCCATTCTTCTCTGCCTATAGAGCTGAATGGCAGCTCTCGTCTTCACCTGCAGCTTAGCTTTGCAGACCTCGTTCTTGGCTGCGAGCATCTGTCTTCATGCCCCATCAACTCATTGCAGACGTAATCCTTCCAATGTTTTTTCAACAACAACTCTTGTTATATATCTATTCATGGAATCCAAAATCCCTTAACAACTTTGAAAAGAAATTGCTTTGAAGTATTCTGCCGAACTCCCTTCAGACTACATACGAATGAATGTCTGCCTTTTTGCATTTGTATGTCTTCGCTGCAAATTGTTAATTCCCACGTCATGTCATTCAAACTTAAAATAAAAATAACCAAGTCCTGACAATACGAAGACATACGATGGATTTTCTTGGCAATCCATTAAAACCATCATTCACCATTGACAAGATTTCAAGAAAGTACTCCTCCATGTGTTGAATTTTATATTCAAAGATCTTGATGACGAGCGTTGAAAAAATTCAGCTTTTTCAATAAAAATGTTGACAAGCTTACACGCCATGACAATATGAAAAAAATCTTTTTTTTGTTCGTCAAATGAAAAGAAAAAAGTGTCCCCATTCGTTTTCGATACAGACCTTTTTAAGATAAAATAACTTTGATATGAGCTGAGCATATGTGCAAACATTCCCTGGCATCTAAACACATCATTCGATAACATCAAAGTTACATGTCGGTAGCTGTATCTGCTTTTGACGAAATTCGTTTAACATTTCGGATAGCTTTAGAAAAGTTTTCAAAACACGTGTACACTTTTAATACCACCCTGTAAGGACAAAACATTTTGTTTAATGGATACGGCAGAGTGTTCTTAGTACGTGTGAATGCTCTGTCAGAGCAATTTGTTATGTCAAGATAAAGGAGTGTGAAATTAGGATCAATACACGCCTGAAGGAAACGAAGAATGAACAAATTTAGGGATCAAATATAAAATCCTTTGTCTTTAGCTGGATAGGTGGGGGCGAAATACTCGTACATCCTTATCAATCATCGTCATCTGTTTCTGTTTCGTCGAATGTAAATCTCTGATTTACACAATTTTCGATTATGTGTATCGGATTACAAATTTAATATTTCCCTTCGAACCCTCGTTTCAATTTGAGCACTGCCTTGGAATGCTGTCATGAATTTTAAAGAAGTTAATGGAACAGTTGATGACTTGGTAGTTACAAGATTTAAATAAGCTTTTACGAGCCATTAATAATTAAAATTGCGATAAAATAAGGAATACTAAGAAGACGGGATACAAATAAAAAATTGAAAATGTAGACACTAAAATCTCGTTGATTTTTCAATGTCAAGGCCATTTTGTAAAAGGACCACTAATATCACAAGAGAGCTATTCATTTTCCGCGTTAACCGCCCTGACCCAATAGAAAGAGTACACGTAGGAGGAAGTTACAGTGAAGGGGTCAAACATTTTTTGTAATGGAATCCAACTTCAAAGTCTGTTGGCCTGTTGCGTACTCTAAATTGGCTAAAGTATTTTTATTCACATGTGGGTCACTGGAGGCGAGGATAATATCATTTGGAAAAGGAAGCTTTTATTGAATCTAACAGAAAATGAGATATCTACGCGCTGCATTCATGGCCTTAATTAAACATTAAATAATGAAAATGGAATATCCGGCTTAAAAGGGTCTTAAACCTAGCACACCTGTGTGTGCAAAGATATACTTGTGCCACAACGTTTAGTTTAATTTCAACTTCGGATGTGAAATTTGAAAAGCTTCTCATGACAGTTTTATTACAGATAATATAGAACTCCAATACAACCATAAGATCCTGCTTACATGGCTACTAACCATCATGACCAGCTGGCTACGGTTAGCACATATACCCAAGACATGGACGGAAGTAGAAGTTGTATTCATTCAAAGCAGGAAAAAGCTCTCACATAAATCCGAAGGATCTCCATCCGATCAGTCTTCTTTTCTGCTTAAAACCTTGGAAATATTAGTTGATCTACACCTCTACACCTAGGAGTGATAATAAACCAGCTATACTCATAGGCAGAATCATTAACATAAATCTTGGCATCTCATCCGCCTTCCTGTACTCTCAAATTGGGCCGCGAAATGAGGACTCGGCGTGAACCCTAAAAAAACCGAAATGGTCCTTTTCAGCGCGAAATACAAAGTCACTCATATTGACCCCCCCAACTTAATGGCGTCAGTCTCAAGTTCGCATAATCAGCCAAATACCTGGGTCTGGTTTGGATGAGAAACTGAACTGGAAAGCTAACATCCAAGAACGCGTTAAGAAAGCCACCATAGCCTTCTACTCTTCTAAGAAAAGTCAATCGGAAAGAAATGTGGCATGCAACCACCCAACCACATTTCTCTTTCTGGCTTTACGTGTCTATGATTAGACCCATACTCCTGTATGGTGTCTTAGTCTGGTGGACGGCTTTAGAAGCAGTCTCCAACCGCAACCTACTAGGTAAATTTCAAAGACCAACTTGCATATGCATTAACGGCGCTCATTAAACAACCCCCTCCGCAGCCCTTGATTCTATCCTATACATCTAGTGCCCCTATAGATATTTACGGCAAACAGACCGCAGCTTATGCAGCTGGTAAGACTGAGAGCCTCGTCACTAAATTCACATCTACAAGGGTGGGTCTAAAACAGATTCTAGAGTGGGTGGAGGTGTTATCTCTGAGATGCTTAACCTAAGCATATCCATTCGCCTTCAGGATCATTGTAGCCTTTTCCATGCGGAAATCATGGCAATAACCGAAGCATTGTCTTGGCTAAAAAGGAATGTAATATCGACGAAGTATATTCACCTTTTTTGGATGCCGGGCCACAGAGAAATAGCAGGGAATTGCAAGGCAGATGAGCTTGATAGACAGGGTACAACCCTTAACATTCTACCGCCAGTAGATATGTTAGGTATGCCCTTCGCTATGTATAAACTATTGAGCAAACAGGATGGGATCAAGAAAGGAAACCACAGATGGATTAACGGCTCAACGTGCTAAATATCCAAACAACTCTGGCCTAGGTTTAACCAGAAGTGCTCCATCTGCTTAACAATGCTGAACGGATCAAACATCGGCACCATGATCGGTGTCCTCACAGGAAACTGTCATATAGGCCTACATGCAAAAAGACTAAGTCTTTTCAACAATGAGATCTGTAGAAGCTGCTTGTAACTGTAAAGTATAACTCACCTTCTATGCTCTTTTCCAGCTCTCTAAGAAAAATGGAAACTTCATCTGGGGGACTACTTCTTCGATAATCTAGTTGAGCTGGCTAGTGTCAGTATCAGACACCTCTTACGCTACATAGTTAGCTGTGAATGGTTCAATTAGGTGAACGAATATATGGAAATCGATGGATCCACGTGGTACCACAACAGGCCTTTATGGTCTTGTGCATGCACATCGCCTGAAGCCAACCTAACCTAACCTAATATAGTTTACATATAGATATCGCACGCCGAAGAACAGAATTGAACACATTTTCATTTGGGATTTACTACTACGTCCCAGTTCCAACCTTTTGTTCGAACAAAACCAATCGAACTTAACGTAGCCGACGAGATGAAAATGCGCTTAGGCAGAAAAGATGATTTTCGCCCAAAATCGTTTTCCAATTCGATGTAATCCGAGATCTTTATTCAGAATTCTCCTCAGGCTAGTGCGTGAAATGTTGAGCTGTTGATATCGATGGCGACTTGATGTTCGTGAATTGAGTTTCACATTCTCGGCTACAGCGGCCACATATCCATGTATACTTGTCCACTAGTATACCAGTCCCACGAACTTTTTCAAAAAATTGAGTACTGTTGACGCGGTGGGTGCTTCATTTCGGCCAAAACTTTTTTTTCAAATAACGCACTGTTTGGGCTACACAGCAATCACTTTGGAAATTAGTTTACAATATTTCACAAAGTGGCTCAAGCAACTCATTTCTTTCCGCGGAGGTATGATACTGACTTTCTGTCAAGATTTTGAGGGGCATACAGCTGTCAGTTTTAAAATAACTAAATATGGGTATTGAGAATGCCTATTTATATTCCTCAGACTCTATTTCAAATTTCTTACGGTTTACTCAAAAACACTGTTTTTTGATAAGTGGGATTGGCAGTGTGCGGATTTTGAAAATGCTTACACTTGTTCTGCTTCATCGAACAGATATCTCTATACTAAATCATTCTTTCTCAAAATGTTAGCCACACAAATCGGTGACACAGGGACAGACGGACGAACAGACAGACATGGCTAGATCGACTCAGATACCGATTTCGAGTCGATCCATATACTAAGATATATCTATCCAAATAATTTTTCGATGTAACAAACTTCATATCAAATCGGATAGGTTATAAAAATCATTTGACCCGATTGACACAGATAGAATCGATTATCAACCAGCACAAACAATCAAGACCTCAGTATAGGACATGATGAAATTCTCTCTGGGACACCTTGGGAACGTTTGAGTAGAGCTTTTGCAAACACCCCAATCCCATGCCAACTCGCGTTTTAGTAATTCTGCTGTTGCAATATTCTCGCACCTAAATAAATAAATAAATATTGAGTTCAAAATGGAACCAGTAAATAATAAACTTAAATACATACACACACGTATCCTAAATACATAATCTTGTAACCGCCTCAAGACCATAAACATTAGTCCTACATCAATATAACCCCAACGGTTTTATTAAAAATACCCGCAAACTCTTCTATTTGTATCTGCATCTATTCCCAGACCCATACGCGGTAAGGGTAGGTATTCCTACTCCTCGTGTTTTTTTCTGAATAAACATAAAATAAATATTCCAGAAGGTTACACACATTTCTTGCAACATCTAACACTACATCCACTTTAATCTCTTCTAGTAGCTATCCCGTTGAGTTAAATTAAATTTTTGATATCTCAAAGATACGGGTACATAACAAGTGCCCATACGATATTTGTATATCACGTACGTTTAGAGTGAAATGAAATATTCAAACGAATCTCTAGAAAAGTTCAGCGAAAAATTTTTCAAATATATCACAAATATCACGTGGAAAATGAATCTCACGATCCACTGAACGCAGTTCCCTTTTATCCATTACGCTGTTTTCTTTTTGAAAAAAAAAACAGCAAACATCCTTTTGACATTGCCTCCCATGCGCCATTCAAATCTGTGTGTGTCGGTGTTTTTTTTTTTGTATTTCATTTTCTTTCAATGCAAAATGTGGAGATATTCAAAAAAAAAAACTGGAGGACATCATGTTAGGTTCCTTTTTCAATCAATCAAATACCAAACTTTTTCAAGGGGAGACATTTCCAAAGTGGTGTGGGGCTTAAATTTCGGTTTGTGATTTTTTTTAATTCTTTAAGTGTGTGGGTAAAGGATGGAGCTCAGAATTGTATATGTATATAGTTAAAGTAAATGTTTTTACAAAGTTGTTTAAGAAATAACCAATTTGATTCCAGGATTTTAAGCAACATACTTACAAGAGAGGAAAACGTTTTTAGTAAATTACGTATCAACTTATTTGCATTTCTGGGAAAATCACATATGCATCAAATTGTTGGATATCCTGCGATTTGAACCGAATATTTGGTATTCCTGTGTCGAAACATTATCTGTAAAGAGCAGCATGGCTTTGTAAAAAATCGATCCACTGTCACAAATCTCTTAACTTTTATGCATCATTGTTCCAATAGGTTGGAAAATAAAAAAGAGGTCGATTGTATATACACTGACTTTTCCAAAGCTTTTGACCAGTTATCACATAACATCATAATTTATAAACTTAAGGTTTATGGTTTCCCTCCAGGTTTCATAAATTGGGTTCAATCATATCTCTCACTAAGAACTTATCAGGTAAAATTTAGAGGCTCTAAATCCAACCCTTTTGTTGCCCAATCTGGAGTACCCCAAGGTAGTCATTTAGGCCCTATCTTATTTATTCTTGCTATTAACGATGCAAAAGCTTGTATTCGAGAGAGCAAAATACTGATATATGCTGATGACATGAAAATTTTCAAATGTGTAGGAGATCCAAGCGATTCGCTTTCACTTCAAACTGATTTAAATAGCTTTACAACATGGTGTTTTAAAAACGGTTTGAATCTGAACCCCACTAAGTGCCAGCATATGTCATTTTCACGAAAACGTATTCCGTCCAATTTTAGTTATACTCTGTCGGGGCACACTCTCTGTCGTATAGACAGTTTTAAAGATATTGGAGTTTAATAAACACATAAACGTTATTGTGAATAAATCCAACTCTATGTTGGGATTTATAAAAAGGTGGTCAAAAGAGTTCAATGATCCTTATGTCACGCTTTCGTTATATAATTGTCTAGTTCGCCCTCACTTGGAGTATGCCTCACAGGTGTGGACACCCTTCTATCTCGTTCATTCAAATAGAATTGAGGCAGTCCAACGTAAATTTATAAGATTTGCTTTGAGAGGACTTCCATGGGATGATGTACACAATTTGCCTCCGTATAGGTGTCGAATTAAACTGCTGCAGTTGTTGCCTTTGTCTCAACGTAGACTTAACAATGACATGGTCTTCTTACACCAAATATTATCAGGACAAATAGATGCTCCTGATCTTTTAAGTGCTATTGGTTTTAATACCCGTGGAGGTTCCTATAACCTTCGTAGACTAAATATTTTACATATACCTAATCATAAATACAACTATGGTATGCATGAGGCTATAAGTCGCATGAGTAGAGTTTACAATAAAAATAGCGATGTAGTTGAAATGTTAGTAAAAGTAGTTTAAAAAACACTTTGCGTAATTGTATTCTAGAGTCGTAATAAGTGTTTGTTTATTTTTTTTTTGTTTTGTTAATAATACAAAAATAAAGTTTAATTTCATCGCTTATTGATTTTGTTAGTGACGTCAAACTAACTTCAGTGTTTTGTTATGTCCCACTAACAAATGCACTAAATGATGAGCCTGTGGATGAATTTTATATGCTGTGGCAAATCTCTGCTCGTAGATGCGCTTGTATTAAGCTCGCTACGACACAGATCTGATAGTGTTTTAAAAAAAAGAAATTGGCCTGTGAGTATGCTTTTTTGGTCAACAAATTTAGAGTCTCTACAACATGGAAAGAATGCTCCACTAAGCACCTGAAAACTTGTACACCCTATATGCTACTTAGCGACTTAAATCTGCCCACAAGCGGAACAGTGCTTACATAACTGCGATTCAAGTAATAGGTTGGTCAGGATCAAGGATGCAAGAAATACATGCGACATTTATTAAAGATGTCAGCAATGACTGCATACATCCCCTTATATGTTCATATTACCCAGCTGATCAGGCTGAAAACCAATTCAGGGAGGAATTTTACGACCTCCTGGGCTGAGCCTGTCCGGAATACGATTTGAAAATTGTTCTTAGCGACTTTAATCTGAAAGTTGGTAAGGAAAACATCTTTAACAGCCTCCACAGAAGACAGGAAATTGCTTCCAACAGACTTTGCAGTTTCGGAAATGGAGCGGTCAAATGGTAGGCAATGTGATTACATGAAACCTTGAGTTTTCATTTAGCTGATGCATACCAACTCCGACTCTCAGCCTTCTCGTGGCGAGAGAATAGTGCCTGGTGCCTTGACCGTAGATATAGGGTGATAATCCCTGTGTAAAGTCTTTGCGGAAGTAGATGAGACCGTGGGGAAGACGTGCACTCACACTCATGATTCGATATTCCACATTCTCGTTGTCCACTAGCATACCAATCTAACGAACTGTTTGCACAAACTGGCGTACAGCAGGCCTGGTGGGAGCCTCATTACGGTCAGTTTCGGATGAGGCGGTCAAATAGTAGACAATGCGATTACATGAAGATAGGGTCACAATCCCTGTGTACAGTTTTAATGACAGCAAATGAGAGAGTGGGGAAGGCATGTACTCACAATTAGGCACCTCTTCCATTCCAAAGGCAGATAGACAAAGTAAAAAAGCTATTTGAGCTGCTTCGACATGTTCCGGCAGCAGATTATCTATGAATCTCAGAGGTTAGTCAAGCCCCATGAACAGATAATGGCAGATGAGCCGAAAGGCCAACGATAGCGCTTAAACCTGTAGTGAATCCTGATAGCTTCGCGTCCTTACAACGTAAGAAATGACTTCTTATGGGAGAAAGAACAGCCTCGAATAACAGGATAACATTTCCCATAAAATACCAAACAGACCCCAAACGAAAACAGTCAACGGCTTACGATTATGGTACTCAAAAACTTGAAACATTACAGGACAAACATTACCGCGATCCAGGAAATACGTTGGGCAGGTTCAGTTGTACAAAAACTAAAAACAAGCGACATTTTTTTACAGGTGACACCCAAAGTTGCACATATTAGGATGTGGATTCGTTGTGGGGTTCCGACTAAGGTCAAGATAAACTTTAAGCCGGTTAGGTACTGATCCCCTGGCTGTTATTCGAATAGGAGCAACGATTTGCAACATCAGCCTTATATGTGCACATCCCCTACCGATGAGATTGAAGAACCTATCAAGGAGGAAATTTACGACCTCTTGGACTGTCCGGAATACGATGTGAAAATCGTACTAGCGGACTTTAATGCGAAATTCGGAAAGGAAAACATCATCGGCGGGTTCTTTAAAAAGTTCAGGGGGTCATTCCGTAATTTGAAAATGATTAGCACTCAGACGGTAGTCGAGACCTCATGAGCAATAGCTCAATAATTGTCTGTGATTTAACGATTATTGTTTTAAGTGAAGCAAATAAAGTGAAAGCGCCGACAGCAAAAATGACTATTACTCTTATGTGATGCATGATGTGCCTTCGAAATATTATCGTCAAACGATAATCACTTTACGAAATGAGGGCCCAGCCTTTACGATTCGACAACAGATAATGGCTTCAGATTAACAGACTCCTCGGGATCATGTAATACTTTTGTCAACAACACGACTTTAAATCCACAAAGCAACCCGGCGATCTCCAGATGGTCGAACCGCCAACCAAATCGACCATTTGCTCATAAATGCGAGGCATGCATCCAACATTTTAGATCTGCCTACACAAATTCAAATGGGCAAAAGTCGACTCTGATTATTCTCTCGTCGCGTCGGAGCCAAATTCGGACCATGGCCAACGTGTCCAACTGTCCAACGAGAAGAATGGTGCAAAATAAGAGACTTGAAAAAAAAAGAACAAGAAGCCTCCCAGATCAGGGAAACCGAAGAGTCTCTCGACAATGCGAACATCCGTCAAATCTACAAAGAGGCCACTGCAAGTGGCTTCAAAGAAGGAACGCAGACTCTACGAAATATCATTTGGAAGTTAGCTACTAATGCCCAACGATATGTAGCTGTATTCAGACATTTCCAGTAGTGGTAAAAGAAACCACCTCCAGTCAACTAAAAGGTGACGCCACTTCCCAGTATCAAAAAAGTGAAGAGCAACGAGGCAGCAGGTTCTGATGGATTAAATACGGATGTGTTGCCATAGAAGTGACGCACCATAGCGTCAACAAAGTCTGAATAGAGCATGTCCGATGACTGGAATATCAGCTCTATACATCCAATTTACACAAAAGGTGATCCCATGTATATCGAATCATATCCCTGCTAAATTTAGCATATAAGATTCTATCCAACGTACTGTGTGACCAATTTAAGCCTTTTTGGAACACACTTATCGGCACGTATCAGTGTGGCTTCCGGCTCGTCATATCGACCATAGACCAAATTTTCACACACAAGCGAATCTTAAAAAAAATGAGAAGATCAACGAATTTTAAGTCGAGACATATCATATTTTCATCAGCTTTAAGGCTGCATTTCATAACATCCTTCGCCACGAGCTTTATATAGCGATGGCTGCATCAAAACTGATTTTACTATGCAGCTTAAGACTGGAGGATACGCGATGCAATGTTCAGTTTGGAAACACCACATCTGAACTTATTCCAAAATGTACCTGATTCCGAGACGGAGACGCGCTATCATGCGATTTCTTCAATCGGAAAGGAATAAATACGGAAGGCACTATCTTCAACAAATCTGCATAGCTTCTGGGGTACGCAGACGATATCGAGATCATTGGTTGCTCCCCTCGTGTCTTTGTAGAAGCATTTCCTGTTATTGAGGAAGAGGCGAAACGCGTTGGTCTTGTAGGTAACGAGGACAAGACTTGGTATATGCTATCAAGAAAATTCTTATTATAGATACAGTGAGAATGATCCTTGGAAATTAGTAATCTTTTGGTTTGGCCTGACAAATTGGATCAACACTTCTAACTTAGATCTAGATGCGTAGTCTATAGAACGGTAGTCCTACCATTCTTACCTTAGCCGGGTGATCGACAAAAATTAGGAAAATGGAGAAAATAAATTCAGTAACGAACGATTCCTTGTCAAATGTGTTGGTCCTATATGAATGGAATGCCAATGGAGGAGAAGATTCAACTGCAATCTTCATGATCTGAAACAGAATGTGGGTGTAGTACAAAAGGCCCTGATCGAATTATTGATTGGAGATGAATGCTCCACGCAAAAAAAAAACAAATCCCAGCCATCAGGTTCGAGACGACAAGTAAAACCGAAGCATTGACTTCAAGATCAACCGATCGCAAAAGTCAGATCGCTTATACTGAACGAATCAACATGCCAAGGATGGAAGCGAATAAAAGGCAATCTTGTCTCATGCAGATTCCCTTAATGGGTAGAGGATCCAATATGTAAAGTAAGTCTTGCAAGGATTTTTCCAAACTAAGTCCGGTGCAGAATCATTCATGAACGGGTACTCTACTAGGTAACGCCGTCAATATTGAGATCACTAGTCGCACTCAATGTGATATCACCGCTGTAATTTCGAATATAAAAAAATAAAGCGCGAAATATGTGGTTATCAGAAAGTATAATAACAAAAAGGACCAATTCAAGAAAATTTCTCAATCGACGAACAGTTTTTCCTTACCTAAATCATCTTTAAATTGACCCAATTAGTGAATACCAATTAAAGCCTTTTTTTAAGTTTAAAAAGGTTAAGAACAAAGTACCGTAAAAAGGGCGAACAAACCAAAAGCCATATAACTAATTCGCTATCCGATGTTCATTGTTAAGCTTCTTATTAAAACAAAACAAAAATATTTAACAACTTCAAAGATTCTAATTAAGAAAAGAAAAATACCACCCTTACAGATCATTATACCTATCAAAACTTAAACAGCCTTCCAATCGTTCGGCACCGCCCTCCTCAACCGAATTTTGACAAATTTCAAAATACAAAACTTTATCTCTTTCTTCGCTTAGTGTCTGTCAATTTTCCTTACCCCATTAGATACAAGATACTAAAACCATTATAAATACATCCTCATAAAGCTGTTACTTATTTCCGGGAAATTTAACCGACAGCTATGTATAGTGGGTGGCAGCAATCAAATTATTCGCACATACACATAGTGAAGACGCCTCCCTCCTCCCGAGACCAACCGAGAGGGATGAAAATCTTAAAATTCCATAAGGGAATAGATGAGTTGCCTTACCCGATGGCATTGCTCAATGGGGTAGGAGACAGGATTGCATGGGATGGATTCTTTAGACTCTGCTGATTGTGGCAGCTCTGTGCTGAAGTTTATCTCTCTTCGACTCAATGGATGTAGATGCCGGAGTTATTTACGACGAAAAGGGTAGTGACGGATAAATACAAAAAAAGGGTAGCTTAAGGCGAATAGAACGAAACTGTCAAATTATTATTTTGACAGCTGCCAAATCGTGTTGTTTGCTGTTTATTGCTAGAGGTCTCTCCAGGATTGTCGATTAATGTCTGAAGTTAAGTACGATGGTGTATGTTATCTCCTGGAATTGCATATATTATTATGAATTCAACAAGGATAACGAATTGTGCAGAAATGCACTTTTGAAATGCTTTAGAACTCATTTATTGCATAAAAATAATACTTCTAGGTAACATTGTATTGTTGTCCTTTAATAGGATTTTTTTAAAATTCTATTAACGCGAATACAAACAGACGTAATCTTTTCTGGATTTATTGCCCGTAAAGTATAACGATGGTTTATACTAAGCACTCTGGGGAGATAAACAAATTCATAATTTTTCGAGCGCAAAATATTCTGTAGATGTATAGATAGATACTTCATAACGTAGTTAATCTGGTAGTTGTGCATTAAGGACTTACAGGATTTGGTTTAACGTTGGTATATTAATTTTCCAAGATGGCTTAGTTACAGTGTTGATGAAATGATTATGGAATGCCAATATATTGGGGGGTTTGTCTGTTGACTATTAAAGATTTTGTAAATTGCACTTTTGCGTTTAAATTCAGAAACTGTAAGTTCAAAACGACAGTAAATTTTAAGAATCGATTACTTTTTGAAGGATCTCTCGAAGTTTCTTCATGTTTTCTAGCTATTTTTTGCGTTTCTAAATTGGTTCGACAGTATTTTAATTGCTATTCCTGGTCCTACACTTTTTCATCTTCCACCCTAAGGCATAGGCCTTTTAAATGGGGATGGATGAATCCCTAGTCGGTTAAAGCATAACAATTTGAATGAGATCTTAGCTTTTTTATGTTGGTTGGATGTGAAAACAAGGAACATTATGAGCATTACGAGCAGGAAGTGATATCGTAAAGAAAAGAACAGAAAGGTCAAATAAGTGACCCTGCATAGAAAGATCTTTTTTTCCGGTGTCGCAAACAAAGAGGATAAAATCTCAACAAAGTTGGACTGAAAACCAATAGACTGTGTGTTAAACACCATACTAACTGGATTTTTACGCAAAGGTGGGAAGTGAAGATTTCCTTAATGGTGCTGACGGAAAATACTGCCTACACAACACGTCTCGCAAATGAATTTCTCTGGGGAACGAAAAGCCGCTATAGCCAGCATATGGTTATCTCACCACTATGTAAGGGGACATGGTGGCCCAACTTACAATTACGTTTTGATAAAGCCCTTTCAAAACTATTTCCCTCCAGCATACAGGTAATAATGAAGATTTATGGAAACACATTTGGCGCACTCTATATCACTCTACAAGATTTTCTTACGGAAGCCTAACCGAAACTCAAAAATAACGAAAATAAAAATTCCAAAATAAAAAGTCCAATTTTTAAGCACATTATCGATTGTGTGCAGCTGTATTTCACGAATGGCTTCACGAATATTGTCCTTTAAAGCGTCAATTATCTCTGGCTTGTCGGCGTAACACTTATCTTTTACGGTACCCCACAAATAATAGTCCAACGGTGTCAAATCGCAGCTCCGATGTGGCCAAACGACATCAGCTCTACGGCTGATAATGCGATCTTCAAAAACAGGGCGCAAATCATCGGGTGTAGCTTCGGCTGTGTGGCACGTAGCGCCATCCTGTTGAAACCAAATGTTGCCAATATCCTCCTCGTCAATTTTTGGGAACAAAAATTCGTTCAACATGGCCCTATAACGATCGCCATTGACTGTAACGGCCACTCCTTGCTCATTTTCGAAGAAAAATGGCCCAATTATGCCTCTGGACCAAAATCCGCACCAAACAGTGACTCGTTTTGGGTGTATCGGCTTTTCAATGTATGCGTGCGAGTTTTCTGTGCCCCAAATGCGACAATTTTGCTTGTTTACATACCCGCCAAGATCAAAATGAGCTTCACCTGAAAAGATGATTTTTTTGGCAAAATCGGCATCATCTCTAAGTTGATCGCAGACCTAATTAGCGAAGCGAAAACGCATTGGAAGGTCAGTTGGCTTCACCTCCTGAACCAATTGGACTTTGTATGGCGTCATACCAAGGTCTTTATGCAAAATTCGTCTCAATGATTCTCCGAAATGTTCAATTGTTGAGAACGACGGTGAATTGATGTTGATGGCGCTTCACGCACACTTTCTGCCACAGCAGCAATATTTTCGGGTGTACGCACTGTTTTTGGCTTTTCACGCTTTGGTTTATCGATGAGGATGCCAGTTTCTTTCACTTTTTTCACAAGATAACGAACATACGGAGCTGACGGTGCTTCTTTTATTCCAAAATCCGTACGCAGTTTTCGCACACATTCTGCAGCATTACCATGATTTTTAAAGTAATGTCGAAATATTTCCCAGCGTTGTTCAAGCGTATACACAACCATATTCGTTTAGCGGAAGGATAAAACTAATTATCTGTCGAATCAGATAGAGCTAAGTGTTACCATTCACGAAATAAGTACTAGTTGCAAAAAAAAACGTTAGATGGCGGACCCGTTAAATTTGATGAGATTATACTAAGAAATGGGTGTCTTGGTATTTTGGGAAATAAAAGAAATAAAAAAAAACATGTTGGAATCGTACCCAAACCTTCTGCGTGGTAGTCCATTGTAAAAAGTAAGCACAGCTGCTATAAGCCTTTACTCAGGAACTCTAAGCATATTATGCTTCTATATTACTTCCACAAATTACAAATGTCACATGTACACTCATCCCCAGAAACTTAATATAATCCTTCTAATAAATCATATGGAATTATATCCAAAAGTTATTAAACAGTCTGAAGTTGTCCGCACAAGTACAAAAGAGCTCAATACAAGTAATTGCTTCTTGAAATTGAAATTTGATCGGAATTCTACAGATCAACGAACGGCCATATAATTGTTTCTTATCTATCACAATACGATAGACAAGAGGCATGCAATCAGGATTTCGGATGTTCGAACTTCCCACTACCTAGTTGCAGCCAAGGTAAAAATGCAGATATCCACTACGGTACAACAAATCAGAAACACTGTGAAAAAAAGACGGCAATCGCAAGAGATCGCCAAGTTCTTCACAGAAGGCGAATTCCATAACCACTCGAATTACACCACCATCATCTAATGTCGAAGAACAATAGCAACGATGTCAACAAGCCGCAACTGATGTGCTAGGTTTCTAGAGGCCACCAGCAAGCACCCCCCGGGTTTGATGAAGAATCCAACAGAGGCTCGCAGCCAAAAACTAGGCCTTCAAGTCAAAGCTGCAGATGAAGACGAGAGTTGCCATTGAGCATTATAGGCAAAGAAAAAGGAAGTACCAACGGCTGTTCATCGAGAAGAAAAAAGAGCAAGAAAAGCTTGCAATAGAAGACAGAGAGATGCACCACTCCAGGAAAGATGTTTGTAAGTTTTACCAAAGTGTTAAACAGCTAGGGATACAAGGCGCTAACTGAATTCAGTAGAGATGAACGAAGAAAAGATCGTAGTTGAGACGGTGCAGTGAAATAACGAAGAGCTAAATAAAGCCAAAATCCAACATTTCTTTTACAAAGTAAAATAACGCCGAATTTTGAAATATCTAAACTTTACATACACCCAAACTCGCACTTTGATTTATTGAAAGTATGAACCACCCTGCTTGGGCTAACTCTTCGAATTAGGAAGATTGAGAACTTAGATCTATGCAAAGTGAAATAATACAGAACATGAAAATTCGCGTTATTTCCCTCAGCTTTATTTCACTGAACTTTAGAGACACTTCCATGATGGAAACCAGGAAGAAACACTTCTACAGACTGTTAAACGGCGATGACGAATAATCTCCCGCTGTCAGGCTGAACAAACAGTTCAATATTGGCGACGTCCGCGAAAACTAAAAACCACCCGACCTAAGTGAAGTAAGGATAGCAATATCCAAATTTAAGATTAACAAGACGATTTGGTCGGATGAAAGTAAACCTTAAAAATGGAAAAAAAGGAGAACCTTTGAACAGCACCAACTACAGAGCCTCCTCAACTTCTCCAACAAGATCCTACCAGCCGTAATATGTGAATGCCAAAACCGTTTACCAACAACTTAAACAGCACTTATCAGTCTGCTTTTGGACCTGGAATAACCCAAACCCACCATATATTCATCAATTTCAAAGAGGCTCGTATACAATTTATAGAGGCGAACTATACAAAACCGTGTCTAGTTTTGGTATATCGCCCAAACTTGCCCGTCTATGCAGGATGACGATGGAGAATCCTTGCTACTCTATCAGGGTCCGCAATGACCTCACCAAGATATTCGATACCAACAAAAGGAAGCCTTTTTGATTTATTTTAACATCGTTTTTCAGCGGATTACGCTAAACTCCCGAGAGGCACAATCTTCTAAAAATCAGTGCAACTACTAGCATTCGCTTACGCTATTGACATCATTAGTCGGACTCAACGGGATGTCAAAACAACGTTTGATAATATAGAGCAGGAAGCGGCAAAAATGGGTTTAGAAGTAAATGAGGGTAAGGCTATCAATACGAAAGGACACACAACATCGACGAATTGGGCAGAACTTCACCATTGACAGATATAACTTTAAGGTGGTATGGGACTTTGAATACAACATCTCGTCACAAATTAAAGGAAGACGTACGTTTGCCAATCACTGTTTTTTCGGGTTAAGAAGGCAATTTAGTAGTAAAGCCCTCACTCGAAATACTAAGGGCATCTTATATAAGACCCTGATCTTCCCAGTCCTGCTCTTTGACGCTGAAGCGTGGACCGCATGAAGTAATCCTTGGAGAAAATGTCTTTGAAAAACCGTTTGCATAGACGGGCTATGCAGACGAATATTTAACCAAGAACTTTAAAAACTGTACAGCGACATATCCCTAGTAAAAAAAAACTTCGGGTTGGACGTTTAAGATGGCTAGGACATGTACAGCGAATGCACACCAGTACTCCCTCTCGCGGAGTCTTCGATTTCCAGCTAGACGCCGGGCGCAATAGGAGAAGAATTCTTCTTAAATGGTGTGCACAAGTAAAACCGATTCATTCAACTTCAATCTGACTTCAAGTTGGAGGTAGTTAGCTACGGGCCCGTTCAGGCTCAGGTTCATTCTGGAATGTAGCGCCACTTAAGGATGTAACTACATAAAGGTCCTCAACCTCTCTTATATATTAATTTGTGTATTCGAAGTTATTTTTTAACACAAAGGATGTGACTTCCAATTTAACCTCGATTTTGAAGAAGTATACGCTCTAGGAAGTTTTTCAGACTTTGGCAATCGGTGGGGCACTGAAAAAAATTTAGGTGTTGCTAATTTCGAAGTTTGAACCTGAGACCCCGTGCTTAGTATTCCAACGACCTGAACACAAGCTCACTAAACTTACTCCTGACCCGTTGAGGGTCCCTGCCTAAGACAAGACAGCCTCTTCTTATCCTGTCCTCGTTAACTACAGGACCAACGCGTTTCGCCTCTTCATAAATTACCGTAAATGCTTCTAAATCGGCACGAAGGAAGAGACCAATGATTTCGATATCGTCTCCGTTCCTCAGTAGGTAGACGCTTTATTGAAAATAGTGCCTTCCGTATTTACTCCTGCGATACGAACTATCTGTTCCAGCACTAGATTGCAGAAATCGTAGATATGGCATCTCCTTGTCCAGTACATATTTGAAAATGATGAGATGAGGTATTTACAAACTGAAAGTTGCATCTCGTGTCCTCTAGTGCAATTCAACACGGCTGTATAAGTTTTGATGTTATCCCGAAATTCGGGATATAAATTTGAAATTCGTTCGCCTTTTCCAGGAATTCCTTAGTGAGAACATGTGGGCTATGGTCGATCTGACGGGTTGGAAGCCAGACTCTTACCTGCCGATAAGTGTTTTTCATGATGTTCACACAGTGTACGTTGGATACGATCTTAGGTTAGGTTGGTGGGTTGATTAGGCAGACGGTGTGTGTCCTCCCTCATCGCACTCAGGTCAATATAGACCCATTGTGATGCCCGTTGGGGGTCCACTTATGTGGTTGGTTCATTCATTGTCCCGTTACTGTCCATTGTTGTTAGTCTCTTTCTAGCCATCCAGATGTTGATGCAAACCTGAAAAGATTAGGGAGAGGGATTTCGGATAGATCCGTGAGGTCATGGAAAAAGTATTTTCCTAAGGTTCTCATTCTTAATTGGCTGAGGCCTGGGCAGTGGCACAGAAAGTGGAGGGTGTCCTCGTGTATTTCTTCATCACCGCAGCCTCTACAGAGGTCATCATCTATGAGATGCATTTTCAGTTTGTGGCTTTTTAGTAAGTTGTATCCAGTAAGAATCCCAACTAAAGTAGAGACAGATTTCCTGTTTCTACGAAGCAGTTTATGGGTTCTGGCTTTGTCATACTCATGCCACATCCTTTTGGAAGTTTCACATGTGGGAAGGGAGTTCCACCTGTTTTTGGCAGCGATCAGTGTTTTCCACCTGAGATTTGAGGTCGCATAGTGGTGGTTTGACAGACTGGTCTGCTTGGTCAGTGCTGGAGGCAGATGCTGTTTACGATCTTACTTATATGCGACATTTAGCTGGTATATGACACGGTAGTTAGTGGAAGACATGGATCCCCCTCTTTTTATAGATGGTGCATATGCAGCTGATATTCCAGTCATCGGGCAACGCTGCGTTGATGGCATGGTGCATGCACACTTCCCTCGCAACACTAGACGAATTCTTACCTGCCAAGTATGGACAAAACCTTTATATTCAAACATAGTAGTTGTCAAACATGACCGACACAAACAAATTCAAATTAAATTCAAAATATGTGGTATTCCCTGAATATTGCCCAAGCAAACATCAATTTCGCTTAATTGGATATCTGCAGTCAGTTTAAACAGAACCCTTGATTGTTGTATCATCATATATTATAACTGTTAACTCCCTCATCGAGACATTTCAAATTAATTATCATTGTTCACATGTCTGCTATAAATATCCGTTCAGCTCAAGACAGGACATTATGTACGTGTCTGTTGGAAAATATTAAAAATATAATTCATAATATAATTTCACACCACCCGTCTCCAGTATTTATCCAACTGTGCTCTGCCACAGCATCCGGAACTATAAATGGTAGTTCGATATACACACAAGCATATACATCACATAATATGGCATCCATTCGTTTTTAAAAGCAGAGAAAACCCACTTGACAGAGGTTAACCAAAAAGCTATTTGCCAATGACAGGTGGCTTATATGAAGTGTCATTTCTCTTTGTATACGAACTTGAATGTCCTCTGGGTATACCTATATCGCATTGTGCACTTTAAAATGTTTGTTTTGAATTGAAGAGGATACCTACCCAAGTCCTCCCGGATAATGAAATTCAACCATACGACGTCTGTTTCAATGAAATCTAGATACAAACATGAGTACATGATGTACCATTGTATGTGTTTCAATTTATTAAATTTATTATTCTGTCATAGTGAAATAATTTTTAATTAGAGCAACTAAACGCATTTATCATAATTGCATTTTATTATTTATTTATTTGTATCTGTGTGTGTGTATTGTTCATTTAACCACACGGATGTTCAGTGTTCACACAATCCGAAACAATAAAGTGACCAACGATTTCTGAATGCTATGTAATTTGTGGAACTAATTATTGTTGACGTTACCAATGGAAATAATTAATTTTATTTTTTCCTTTCAAATATTGGAATCATATTACAATAAATTTAAAAAAAAATGTAAATTCATGGCAAATAGGGCGGCGGGAGGGGGATTTAATTGCACAACTGGGTCAAACGTGGCGTTAATGTTCAGTTTTGAGTTAAAGTGTAGTTTACATAAAAAGTACTCGCTGTCAATATTTGTTACTTTATTTTAAAAAAAAAAACAGGGTGTGGCAATATAGCTTTCATTTCTGAAATGCGTGCCATTCAGGCTGTGCGCGATTCCGTAGTCTTGATCCATATGTCTGTCAGTTGCTGTAATGCTTTCAGGATTGTGCATTTGCAGTAGAGGCTTACTTTTCGAACGGAAATTCTGTGGTCACAACATATCGAGCCATCAAAAATCGCTTCAATCTAGGCTTTGAAGCAGACAGTCAATTTTTATATGGGTCATCATCATCACTACAGCGAGTGTGACAAGTCGAATATCTGGCGACTGGAGTCTGCAGATATCCATCGGATTACTAGAAAACATTTAGGCAGGGAGAATGCAATCTTCGAATTACGACAGCATTCTGCACACAAACGTGCATCACCCGTTGAACTTTCAGATCGTTCCGTGAAGCGAATTCTTGACCTTCGTACACTACTGTCGAGGCTTAAACCGCTTCACTGACAGACACAATCGACAAACCCAAATTGTCTAAACGGTTTGAGGAAAATAAAATTATTCCCGAAAGTCAGTTTGGATTTCGAGCGAGGCATGACACTATTCATGTCGCGTCGAATCTGGTGTCCGACATTCTATGTAACAAGTCCTGTATGGTTGACTTTAAGAAGGCCTTCGACACCGTATAGTTGGAGAGGCTTTTCTACAAACTAATCAGAATGGTCATGCGTAAACCCACGTTGTAAATAATTTATGAAATACTTATGGGAAAGGAAGTTCGCTGTCAAATGTGGCAAAGTAAGTTCAAATAAAGTCTTCGAAATTAAAAACGGCTTAAGACACAGGGCGGTGAACTCCAAGATATTGTTTAACATTTATACAAGTGATTTTGTAGGTTCCCTCAGACCAGAACTGGTGGCGTACAGATGAAGTCTGACTATCGAGAATATCAACAGTCTTTTGCAGGGAAATGATCATCGCCATGATTGGAAATTGAAGATCAAAACCGAAACAATTGTGCTCTGAATTTTATTGTTTAGGGATCCTAGCGATACTGGAAAAGTTTTAAAAATTGGCCATCACTAGACAGCATAGACAGCCGTTAGCAGTGAGACATACTAAATAACTAACTAAAATGGGATTACAACCCGGAATTACCCTGGGCCTTAACCAACATTCCTCTCCAATTAGCCCGGTCAATAGCTAACTGCCTCTAGTTGCGCACTTGAATAGGATGAGGTCGGTTTCCACTTGTGCACGCCACTTAAGGAGAGGTCTTTTTCTACTGCTCATAATCGAAATCTTTGTGAGCCGTAGTATTGGTATCAATCGCTCTACACGTCCTAACCAATTTAAACGTACACTGTGGAGTTGTTTACAAGGAGTGTGTCATTGTACAGCTTATTTAGATAGTCCTTCAATCTTCGTCTCCATATCTCGACATATACCAATAATAATAGCTAATCCGAGGTTGACAAAGTCCCATACTGCCTCAATTTTGTATCTGTCAATACTGACGTTCTGTCCAATTCGTCGATGTTGTGTGTCCTTTCGTGCTGACTACATATACCTGGTCTTATCCTCTATTAGTCATTTAGTAGTCAATATCGTCAGCATATGCTTGTAGTTGCACCGAGTTATGGAAGATTGTGCCTCTGGTGCACGGGAGTATTGCACAACCTGCCGAAGTGTGAAGATTTGATCAGTTGTGGACTTTCCTTACCTAAAGCCACACTGATAAGCGAAGATCAGGTTGTTAGTAAACGGTTTCAGGAGTTCACATATTACATCTTGTAATCGATGTTCAGGAGACTTATGCCTCTGTATTTGGCGCAGTTCAGTGGTCTTCTTTTTATGGATCGGGTTCAGGATCCATTCTTCGGGCATACTTTCATGTGATCAAATGTTGCTAATGAGTTGGGGATTGTAAATTACCAAATCATCCCCGCTGGCTTTGTAAAGGCAGCCTTGTTAAGCTTAAATTTAGATATTGCTATCCTCACTTTACTTAGGTTGAGTGGTTGGTAGTTTTCGCTGTCGTACCCAATATTGAACAGTTCGTTTTGACTGACAGTGGAAGATTGGTCGTCATTGCCGTTTATGTCTGCAGAACTGCTTTTTTTGTTATTTTTCATATTCCCAGCATCGACTGTGTCTCAACTACGATTTTTTATGTTTCATCTCGACAGGATTCTGTTTGCGCCTTGTATCCCAGGGTTTTACACTGCTGAGAGCATATATCGGCACTCTTCATCAATGCAATGGTTTCTTGCTGGTGTGCGTCAGAAATCGAACACATCCGTTGCGGCTGATCTAATGGCTTCTTCGCAATTGTTCTTCGACTGTTGACGCTCGAGTGAGTTGTCAAGCTCGCATAGGCCTACGTGGGCCCATAGAAAGAGGATACTTGGTAAAGTTGGATAGTGATACTTATGAGTTGCTGTGCTGTGTTGCTCCTTCTGCCTCAAAGAGGTGGTTGCTCCATCCTGATCTGCTACAAAAGCGGACGATCTGCTCTATTGGGATAGTTGTAAGGTCCCTTAGGTCGTCGAAGTATAGGCTGCCTAGTGTTTTCAAACGGCTGCTACTGATCGCAGAGCAGTGACATAATAGGTGTGAGACCTCCTCTACGACGTCTGGGTCGCTGCATTTCCTGCAAAGTTGGTTCGCACCAGTTAGTTTTATCTAATTGGAGTGCTTAACCAACAGGTTGTGACCTGTTGTCACTCTCACCGCTACAGAAATGGATGCTCTATTCAAAGCTATTAGCTTGTTTGATTTGCTGCCGCTTAATTCCTGCCAAAGAAATTTTGTATGTTTACAGGTGATTGTGTTTTGCCACATTGTTATAGATTCTTTTTGTGTGTGCTTGGTTATTTCATGTTTGTTAAATGCTAGCGCGGGTTTAACCCTTTTATCAAATAAGAAAATGCAGCTGGACGATCGTAGTCTGGCTAGTTCGCCTGCTTTCTCATTTCCTGTAATGTCATTGTGTCCTGGAACCTAGATAATTTGAACTTTGTTTTGGTTACAAAGAACCTTCAGCTCTTTGCGGCAGCGTCCAACTACCAGTGATTTTACTATATTGGATGCCAGAACTTTACTCGCCGCTTGACTATCCACGTAAATGGAGATATCCTCTTGTGATATGTCCAATACCCTAGCCGATTCGGCAGCTTCGAGTATGGCCAGGATCTCAGCTTGGAATACACTAACGAGTTTGCTAATCTCAGTGATGTAGCTAGCCCGATCTTTTCAGAGTAGACTCCAGAGCCCACTCCGACTTCCATTTTAGATCCGTCGGTATAAATTGCTATTTCAATGTTAGAAAACACATTGTTTGAAGACCATTCGTCTCTGCTTGGTATTCTGATAGAGGGAGGGAGATTAGGGATAGGACATTTATGACGATCTGGGGATTGGGGTTTGGTTGTTCTCCGCTTCACTTTGTGATGACCGGAATGATTGATGCATACCGATCCTCTCACATGTCTACTGAACAACACCGCCACGTCAAGGCGACAACCGGTGACATTAGATGCTAGTCAATCGATAGGTTAGGGGATACGCATTCTTCGATTGCAGTCTTTTGGTTCAGTCTTGTGGTTCTAGTAGATGTTAGGGCATCCGAAATACTGGATGCGTGCCTCTTGTCTACAATTTGATTGACCGTTCGTAGATCCGGATACCACAATGTGCACTTATGGATATCGAGGTAAGAAAACCGCGTGCATATGTCAGTGGGATATCTCCATTGTCAGAATTTTTGTAGTGTAGGCTGCTAAAGACATACTATTTTCCAACCTTCCCATTAAAATCACCATCTCCCAGCCCGATTTTCACATCGTACTTTGGTAGTCACTCATAAATTTTCTCCAGGAACTCGTAGAAGCAGTCTTTTTCTATATAATTTTTTCGACATGGCAGTAATGTCTGCTTTGTGGCAGCTTAGGGCTTCCACATCTTGGTCGCCTGCACCTCTTATGTTTAATGTTCTTACAGTTCAGGTGCAGATACGAACTTCGTTGTCCTATTTTCGTTTAGCATGGTCGTCAACAATAAACTCTGTTCTTTCCAAAGATCTTGGTTGCTTCATAACGTCTCAAAGTACAACCCACAACCTGGAGTGCCAGGAAAATGTGTTCACCTGAGGACAGTAGGCCGGATATTCAGTGCTGCTATTTATTTGTCTTGTTATCAACACTAGAACTTATAAGTTTAGAAAGTCAAATTCGGTTGGATGAGACCAGTATCTTGGCATCTGGCTTAACAAGATTCTGTATTTTCCACGAAAATGTTTATTGATGTCTCTTGGGAGCATTCGCTTTGAAAAAAGATGTTTCAAAGCAGTCAACTTGACTCATAGGTGCAAGTCATATGCTACATGGCTCTTATAAGGACAATAATCGGTTATGGCTGCACCGTGTGATTCAATGTAGCGCCATCATACACTAGCGTTGCCAGACGTCCCGGTTTGCCCGGGACGTCCCAGCTTTAAGACATATTTTCGGTTGTCCCGCCGGGCCAGCTTTTGTCCCGGTTAGCGACTCAGTCACAAAAAAAGAAAACTGGAGCAAGCATTTTTTATTGTTTACAACACACTAACTGCATTGTAATTCCCTTAACCAATTCTCGTTAAAATTTTAAGTCAAACACACCTAGCATATTAGAATGCCATTTTTGCATCTTGACAAATCAAGTTTCAAAGGTATTAGCGGAATCTTTACAAAAAATGGACTTTCCATAGCAATTTTCTGCTGATAACAAAAACTGTGAACTTGGACAAAAACTATTCCATTTACACAATTTTAGCTGTGAACAACGTTAAATAATAATAGCAGGCTACCCAGTTCACATATTACACGATGCTGCCTAAATTCCACAGATTAGAATACGCACGGTAGTCCAACACGCTATCCACTAGACTGTACTGTGGAACATGAACGACGAGTAAGTACAACGAAGTACTTGAATCGTGTTGACTCATTCTCCGGTAGGCTCCCGATCTTTTAACCTTAGCTTTTTAAGCCTTCATTCGTAAGCTCTATACATGCGATGCTTGTGAATTTTCCTGCATAATATCTTAAACAGGGTTCTACCCAAACAATCGACTGCAAATATGCTCAATCTCCGCGCTCAAGTACTATATAAGGCCTACAGAAATAAATGCTTGTGGAAATTAATTCTTTTTTGCCTTATAGAGGAATAATCGTTAGTTGTGATATGCAGTTACTAAAGCCGATCGGCTTAAAAAAGATCCGATCTTAGAGAACCGTTTGAAGCTTAAGAATCTGATAAGGAATGCCAAGTCTTATAGAGAAGTATTGCAACAGAAGACGAAGAACAAAAATCACGCGAAAAATGTATATCTAAATAAAAAATAATAATATTTCAATAGGTATATAGTATATTATGAGTCTTAATTTTGTCCCGGGAAAAATTTGGAATTCAAGGTTTTTCTTCCATATTTTTGCCAAATGTCCCGTCACGCTGAGAGCAAAATCTGGCAACATAATCATACACACAAAATATACGGCTCTTTGAAAATTAGAGTCTCCGATCCTGTCTATTATTGTACTGAACGCCAGAATACGAGTAAATAAACTAATAGCGGAACAAGGTCCTATGTGATGAGATCAGCTGATTAGAATTGACAATTCCCTTAATAAGGCTATCGACGACAGTCTGATCTTCGGGCATTACTACCCCAATGATACAATAAAATTAATTTACATTGACTATTTGGGGTTAGTAAAAATAGGGATGGTATTTCGCTATTATGCAGTTGCCACCGTGATGCGCTGGAATTCTCCTCAGCTTTACTACGGTGATACCGGACTGCGATAAAATCAATTCGAAAATGACCTCCGTCGATTTTACAAAGAAAGCCTCTTGTTATTTATTAAAAATAAGATTTGATTTGCCTTCTAGTTTGTTTTCAAAATCACTGTAATCAAGGATCAATTTTAAGCTGATGACCTCTTAGTCAAAAACTCATGCTCCAGAAATTTCAAATACACCTTCAAATTCCGTTTTAAGGGCATATAAATGTTCTCAAGTTTCCCATCAAGCACACAATAAACTCTTATTTCGATTTACATATACCGTTCAGTAAATTGAACATTTGTCTATTTCAAAGACAAGGATATAGCTCGCAATATGGTTAGGGAAATAATAGGAAATTGTGTTGTAAATTCTACCTCGAGATTCTCTTTGTTCCCCATGAAAAGCAATTTTAATATCCGAGTGCAACAGAGGTATGGAAATTTATTACCATAAAGTGGATATTTCAACATTTTTTTTTTTTTTGGAATGTCAAATGCTATTTTTTTTTTTGGATCTTTATTAGTACAGCAAAAGTAGTGTCCTTTGATATTCACACACTCAATTTGACACAAATAAAGCGTGCTAGATACACCGATATACCTCTATTCCTAATGAATGCATCGTGTGCCATTTTTGAACTACATATCCGACGTATTGCATTTTTTAAATGTGGCTACAAAAAATTTTCACAGCTTATTGAATTATTCACATTTTTTTGAATTGACTTTGACGGGCCATAGCCGTTTTAGATTTACCGGGAAACTCTCGCTGTTGGCTGAATTTGCAATAGTGTGGCAGACAACATTTATAGAGAAATTCTTTGTTTAAGGTTAACAAAGTATTAACCTAGTATTGGAAGCTATACCGGGGAAAAGTAAGTCAAATTTTATATTTCAGGGAATTCAAACATCAGTTTATTGGATAGTGGAAAGTTTAATTAATTTTGAATGCAACTAAAAGGGTTTAAATATTGCCCGGTAGTAACAATTAAAGAACAAGACAACTTTTATTCAAAAATTAAGTTGGTATCTATCAATATAGATAACTGGTGATCATTCAAAAGGATTTTTTTTTTATTTTTTCAAAAGGGGTTTTCTGACGGATGGCGCGTGAGTCGTGTCTAGTTGCCATGTGTTTTTTATTCAGTACTTATTCATTGCCAGACATTTCAAAATGGATGGACTTATACCCGAACAAATTTAGCAAATCGTTCAACTATATGACGAGAATTCACGTTATGTAAAGAATGGCAAACTTATGGTATCCATATTCGACCTACTGAAGCCACTATACGCCACACTATCAAGAAATTGGAGATCCATTATTCATTATTTCTATATCCACAAAAAAGGAGACCCTCTGAACTACGCCAACTACAGAGGCATAAGTCTGCTCAATATCGCCTACAAGATCCTATCTGCCGTAATATGTGAACGCCTGAAACCGTTTACCAACAACCTGATTGGCCCTTATCATTGTAGTTTTAGGCCCGGAAAGTCCAAAATCGATCAAATTTTCACACTTCGGCAGATCCTGGATCCAAATCGATACCCACCACCTATTTATCGATTTCAAAGCCGCATACGACAGCATTTATAGAGACGAACTATACAGAGCCATGTCTAGTTTTGGTATACCGCCCAAACTCGTCCGTTTGTGTAGGATGACGATGGAGAATTCTCGTCGCACCATCAGGGTCGGAAACGACCTCACCGACACATTCGATACCAAAAAATGATTTAGGCAAGGCGATGCGCTGTCAAATGACTTCTTCAATTTGATTCTTGAGAGGATTGTGCAAAACTCCCGAGCCAACACCAGAGGCACAATTCTCCAAAAATCGGTGCAAATACTAGCATACGCCGACGATTTTGACATCATTGGTAGGACTTAACGTGATGTCATAGCCGCGTTTGCTAGTATAGAGAAGGAAGTGGCAAAAATGGGTTTAGCAGTAAATGAGGGCAAGAAAGTCAACACGAAAGGACACATCGACGAATTGCAAAGAACGTCACAATTGACAGATATAACTTTGAGGTAGTACGGGAATTTGTCTACCTCGGCTCCGCTATTAACTGTGACAACAACATCTCGTCAGAAATCAAACGAAGAATTACTCTTGCCAATTGCTGTTTCTTCGGGCTAAGAAGTCAATTTAGTAGTAAAGCCCTCAATCGAACTACTAAGGAGATCCTATATAAGACCCTGATTATACCAGTCCTGCTCTACGGCGCGGAAGCATGGACCGTATCAAAAGCGGATAAAAAAATCGTTGGTCGATTCGATAGAAAAATTCTTCGAAAAATCTTCGGTCCCGTTTGCGTTGACGGGCTATGGAGATGAAGATTCAACCACGAACTATGGGAGCTGTACAGCGACATACCCCTAGTCAAAAAACTCAGCATTGGACGTTTAAGATGGCTAGAACATGTAGAACGAATGGACACCAATACTCCGGCTCGCAGAGTCTTCCATTCCCAGCCAGACGTCGGACGCAGTATAGGAAGACCTCGCCTTAAGTGGAGCGCACAAGTAAAAACCGACCTCAACCAACTTGGAGTGCGCAACTGGAGGTAGTTAGCTAAGGACTGGGCTAATTGGAGAGGCATGTTGGTTGAGGCCCAGGTTCATCCCGGACTGTAGCGCCACTTAAGTGTAAGTAAGTAATTATTCATTATTTGAAGATACTCGGCCGAATAGACCTAGTCCAGCGCGTAAGGTTAAAAATATAGCGGCTGTACCCGTCGATTAACATCATACCACCACTATCGAATATCGAAGAACAATGGCAACGATGTCAACAAGCTATTAGATTCGCCGTAACTGATGTGCTAGGTTTCTCGCACCTATCAGCAAGAAACCCCTGGTTTGATGAGAAATGCCGACAGATGCATGCAGCCAAGAACGAGGCCTACTGGTGAAGACGAGAGCTACCATTGAGCTCTATAGGCAAAGAAGAAGGAAAGAGCAACGGCTTCGCAGAAAGAAGAAAAAAGAGCAAGAAAAGCGCGCGATCGAGGATATAGAGAGGTGCCACTCCAGGAACGATGTTCGCAAGTTTTACCTGAAAGGATACAAGCCAAGGATACAAGGCCTAAACAGAAGACTGTCGAGATGAACAAGGAAATGTCGTAGTTGAGATTGGCGACGACTACGATAACTACCAACCACCCGACCCAACCGAAATCACGATTTTTTTTTTGACATTCGCTGGAAGGAAAAATCATGGAAAGATAATGCAGATAGTGAGGGACTTTTACCCGATCTAAAAAACCTCCCGAAGACTGATTATACCCTATCCCATAGGGGTATATTAGTTTTGATACTTAGTTTGTAACATAGAGAAATAATTTAGCTACATATACCTCAAAGTATATGGATCGACTCAGAATCGCTAGCTGAGTCGAATTAGCCATGTCTGTCTGTCCGTCCGTCCGTCCGTCCGTCCGTCCGTCCGTCCGTCTGTCTGTTCGTCACCGATTTTTGGGCCTTAAATTTTGAGCTAGGATAATGAAATTTGGTATATAGGATCCTTGGCCGAGTCACCAGAACAAGTGTAAAAATTTTTAAAATCTGCCCACTGCCACGCCCCCTTTTAGAAAAAACGTAGTTTTAAGCCAAACCGTAAGGAATTTCAAAAAAGTGTGTTTGCAACATATTTAGACAATCCCAATATCTATATTTCGTCCATACAAAGTTTTTTGCCACGCCCACTTTTTGGGGGCGGTTTTAGTAAAAAACGTTGTTTGTCCAAATTTTAAAACTTTCGAAAAAAATTTTGATGCAAATACTTCCGCAATGGTAATATAAACATTTTGTCCATAGATCATTTTCACCTTCGCCCACATTTTGGGGGCGTTTTCTTACAAAAACCATTTGTATACCCCATCCCAAGGTATTAGCAATAGAAATACGTTGTTTTTTGTCGAACCACACAAGATTTTGAGAAACTGTCTGAGCAATATATTGTGACAATGTCATTTTCTGTTTTTCATCGCCATAAGGCCTATATTTTGAGGATATTAATTTAAAGGATGTAATGGGATAGGGTATTCAACGATCCGCATAGCGGATTGTAGCCTCTCATATGTTTTTTTTTGTGTCTTCAAGGAATCCCACCTAGTCGTTAGACTAATCAGCAATTTATTTTTCATTTGTATTATATTATATGAGATATAAAATTTAAAAGAAAACCCGTCGATGGATGGTCGGATTTGTATAAGTTCTATTTTAAAGTGTTCTTGAGTATCTTTAGCTTCATAGGTCCAGAGGTTTGAGCCGTCTTAGTCTTCTGATTATATTAGCAGTTCTTAATAGCTGTGATATTTCTAAATTTAAATGGGCCCAGCTCTGTGTTCCTACAGCTACTTTTTTAGCTTCATCTTCAACCATTTCCATATATAGATCTCTATGTAGATCGGCCTTTCGTATGTACCACGGTGCCCTGACTATGCTCCGCTGTACTTTGTTTTGGAAGGTTTGTATTCTTAGTTAATTAGTTCTGCATCTGCATGCCCATAGTTGGAACCCATAGGTAGAAACTGGTTTCAAAATTTGCTTATATAGCAGTAGTTTATTGTATTTGGATATAGGGATGAATATCCCCCAGTAAGTCAATACATTTTACTGTAGCGCATGTTTAGTTCGACATTTTGTTTCTTTACTTGTCTATGTCATTCCTAGATTTTTGGTTATATTTGAATATTCCACTACATTATTGTATATGTAATCTGGAATGCGTGGTACATTTTTTAGCGTAAATGACCTGACTTCAGGTCATTTAATCTGATCTGCCAATTTTAAGACCATTCTGAAATATTGTTTACTGCCTTTTGAAGTTTTTTTGTAGCTATTTCGACAGTCTCCTACAGAAAGTATAGCAGCATCATATGCAAAGGTAGCTAGGGTGATTTCATCACAGATGATAGATAACTAGTAAATAATAGATATAGTACTGGAACTAGAACACTACCTTGAGGTACACCAGCCTTAATTTCTCTTAATGTTGAGTACATTGTTTCTTGTTTAATTCTGAAATGTCGCTGTAGAATATAAGACTCTAGTATTTTTGAATACTGCTTCGGCAGCTGCTTTTATGGACCAATCCTTCGTGCCATACTTTGTCGAAAGCTTATGATATATCAAGTAATACTGTAGAGCATATTTTTTTCTCTTCAAAAGCTTTTCAATATTATCAGTGATTCTTTGCACTTGGTCACATTGATTTTTTGCGGACTAGCGATATATCTGCAATTAAACTTTTCAGACGTTTTACCAGCATCTTTCCGAAAAATTTGGACAACATTGGCAGTATCGATATTGGCCTATATGAGGTGGCAGTATCGATATTAGCCTATATGAGGTTACTTTGCTTGGTGGTTTGCCTGGTTTGGGAATCATTATAACCTCCGAGACCTTCCATATACTTGGCACGTATCTTTGTCTAAATCCAACCGCTAGATGTTTCAGTATTTTTTTTTTGAAAATTGTTTAAGAATTTGGCCCGTTATTAAATCAAACCCTGGGCCTTTTTTTATATTTATGCCTTTAGACGGTACCGGAACGTTTTTTGCCTTCCAGAGCAATACTAGCATCATTTTTTAGGCCTGTAAGGTACTTTTTAGTGACTCATTTCTGCATTCCATCATTGATTTTTTGAGTTTACTATTTAGCCAGTTTAGTTTGTTTTTGTCAATTGGCGCCCTTGTATGTTGCCAACGTTTTCTAGCTTTTCTCTTTTCTGTAATAATTTCACATATTGCAGGAGGGTTCGAGTTTTGTTTTATTCTGTTGGAGTTGCAGCCCATGCAGCTTTTTGTATATTGAGTGTAAATAGTTGCACCGCTCCTCTATTTGCTCCTCTGTTTTAATATCTAACATTTGGGTATTTTCCTCCAACTTCTACCTGAAGTAGCTCCAGTCAGTATGCTTATTAACTGTTGGACTGTGTTCCTTCATTATAATTTGAACGCCGAGTGTGAGAAGTATTGAAGAATGATCTGACCGTAGGTCTAGCCCTTCCTCCGCCTTTATATTATTTGAGGAGATATTTTTTGTTATAAAGAAGTCGACAAGATTTGGAGTTTTATTCCTATCTGTTGGCTAGTGGGTGGGTTTCAAATAATGCTCTTCCTCAAGTATTTGTTAGTCTAAATCCCCAATACTTATTTTTGGCATTAAAAACTCCTCCCGCAATAAATCAAACAGTATACTGAAGCAACTGATAGTTGCTCATTGCTCGTTTGTATTCGTATGGAAATCCCTTGAATCGCACATGACTGGAATTAAGCTCCTATACCTCGTTTTTTTATTAAGACTGCAGTTCCGCCTGTTGCACAATTGTGAGAAAGAGTAGTAAGGTAAGTAACATCCACCAACTCATAAGCCAAATCTGGTCGGATGAAAGTATGCCTGAGGAATGGAACCTCAGCATCATTTACCCTGACCTGCGCCAACTACAGATGCATAAATCTCATCAACATCGCCTACAAGATCATATCTGCCGTAATATGTGAACGCCTGCAACCATTTACCAACAACCTGGTCGGCGCTTATTAGTGTGGAAAGGAAAGTCCACAACTGATCAAATCTTCTCACTTCGGCAGATTCAGGAAAAACCCAAGAATTCCAAATCGATACCCTCCACCTATTCATCGATTATAGTTTTGGTTTATCGCCCAAACTTGCCCGTCTGTGCAGGATGACGATGGAGAATTCTCGTTGCCTCATCAGGGTCCGAAACGACCTTAGCGACGCATTCGATAGCATTTAGGGAAGGCGATGCACTGTCATGTGACTTCTTTATTCTCATTTTTGAGAGGATTATGCATAACTCCAACAAATGCCAACACCAGAGGCACAATCTTCCAAAAATCGGTTCAACTACTAGCATACGCCAACGGTTTTAATAGTAAATGAGGTTAAGACTAAGTATATTATGTCACACACAACATTGACGAATTGGACTCATCAACGTCACCATTGACAGATATAATTTGGAGGTAGTACGGGATTTTTTCTACTTCGGCTCCCCTATTGACTATTGCAATGTTATTTCGTCAGAAATTAAACAAAGAATTACTTATGCAAACCGCCTTTTTTTCGGACAAAGGAACTACTAAGGAGAACCTATACAAGAGCCTGATCATCCCAGTAGTGCTCTACGTAGATGAAGCATGGACCGTATCAAAAGCGGGTGATTAAATCATTGATCGTTTTTAAAGAGAAAAGTATACGTTTGTGTTGACAACCTATGGAGGCGAAGATTCAACCACGAGCAAACCTTACAACGACATAAACTTGGTCAAAAAAAAGGCTCCGCAATAGACGTTTAAGATGGCTAGGGGATGTAGAGCGTATGAACTCCAATACTCTGGCTCCCAGAATTTTTTATTCCGATCCAGATATCGGACTCATTAGAGTTAGACCTCGCCTTAAATGGCGCGTACAATTAGAAACAACCTTCTAGCTAAACGCCGATTCCTAACGTCAAACTTTTGAAGCTCCTCATGACATTATATATATACTATGCAATGTTTTTCAGATTTTCCCTGGAGGTGGCACAGGGAATGAAACTTAGGTGTTGTTACTTTCGGGAATGGTATCATGACCCTCGCTTAGTAATTTAACGTACTATCTACCATCTACATCTATTTATATTGTAGCAGTTCAACAAAATGACCCAAATCCAAATTAAAAAAAAACTCCCACATTTCGAAATACAAGTCACTTATTACAGGATTGACAAACGCCATGTCATGTTAAGGAATACCTCCCAAATGTTTGCAAACTTTGCAGGTTAATAGCGGACCATGCACGTTGGCCTGGCAAATCTGCACTGACATATAGATACCTATAATATGTAACACAGTTTAAGACTTACCTATAATCTATTCCACAAATTTCAAAAGTTAACACAAGCGGTATTTCAGAAGTAAGTACTAAATTGATGCATCAAATTGATTAAAACTCCATCAGCCTGTTGTCAGAAAACCTTTTACAAGGATTAACAAAGAATCGCCTAAAGTTGGTCTACAAAAGTGGAACCAGCTGAAAACCAACTACATGCTGTCTACGATACACCAAACCAAAGGATAGAACAACATGTTATCATGAAGAGCTAGTGAATACGTTCAACCTACCCAAGGTCCCCTATTAAAACAGAAAATACAAAAACTGAGCCAAGCTGAGCTCCTGATAATACAAGCAAACAAACATAATGGTATCTATTACCTTACGAATCAAACGATCCAAAAAATACATTTCATCTGTCAAAGCCAGCTATCTGGGTCCTCTATGTAAACTGACTCAATACACATGCCACATGCCACATGTAAAATCGAAATCAAGAGTAATGACTTCCATGCAAAGTGACTATCAATGTAACATCAAAGATTTAGAAAAGTTCCTTCAGAAAATAACACCCAATACGGGCTCCTCCGACAAAGTCGTTAACTAAAACATTGTATCCCATATCCATTGAACCAAAAATGGGAACAATACAATTCACGGTACATCGACAAAAGGCACCAGCAGCAGCAGACGACGACAGATCAATTCATCCAGCAGGAGTCAGGGAAAATTCCCTGAAATCATGATACGTTGCAGTTAAATCCATTATCCTTATATAGTTGCTCCGGGTAACGTAACTGCACCAAGTCGAAAATGTGGAAGAAGTACTTCAATAGAAATGCAAATTATTGTTCGTGTGTGTGTGTGTAATACAAGAAAGGAGAATAAATAAGGATTTCGTGTTCATAATATCCTTTGATCATTCGATAAAATAAAAACCAAATAATTGGAAAAGCAACCCCCCATTCCCCCGTGCATCGGAAAGTGTTAAACTGGTCAAAACCAGGTTAATTGACAAAAGAACATCGCAAAGCTGAACAATGGCAAAATGCAAACAATGATTTGCACCCCTTCCCTGTATCGGACAAAAGGGTTGTGTAGCATATGGCATATCCCCCAACACGAGGTTCTTTTAATTTTACTCCCTATCGCCCAACTCGTGCTGAATAAACCACCTCGCCGGCCGCGGATGCCCACCCATTTCCGGCGCAGAGATACACATGCAACCGCAGATACACATCACACTTATTCATTATGACTTGAGGGCGAAAAACAAATTTCTCCCATTAAGCTCCGGGAATTACCCATAAAAGTTTTATCGTCATCGCACCGATGTGCGGTACGATATTTGATTTTTTTCCTCGTTTTTCCGACGTTCAACTGTTTGTTCCTTTCGCTGTTCCGTTTGGATTGTTTTTTTTTTTATCGAATGACTGGTGAGCCAAACACAATGGGTCACGGATGGAAACGATCGTCGTTGGCGTATACACGTTTCGCGTGTGTCCTTAAAACAGAGGAAATTTTCGGATGGAGAAACGAAAAGGACTTTTCCGCTTGTTAACACAATTTTTATTGCTCAGGCATTTTAGAGCTTAATGAAATTATTTATTTATTTGCAGCGCCCATCGAAATGGTAATAACAACCAGCAAGGACACGGATGGGGAGTAGATACCAAGTCGTTGTAACTGGTGTACTTAGGAGGAAATTAAGTGATCCATTCTGTGTTCGATATATTACACGATTTAGGCATTGAGAGAGAGGTGATAAAAGATTTAACGACATTAACCTGTGTGTTTTGTTTGTTAGATTGACCAAGGACCGGGTGAATTGTTTATGAACTTGCAAAAAGGATGAACGTGACCAGTCGGTGGATATGTGATCTCACTTACCATTAAAAAGTTGATGAGGCATCATCAGCCAGCAGCATTATTTTGGAATTTTTATTGATGCTGGTCGACTTATGGATGTTAACAATAATATTGCTGGACGGTATATCCTTTTTTGGTATCCGTTATGGTGTTGTGGTTGAGTATCCTATAAATCCCATAAGTGGCACCGTACTTAATCCAATTATTTCATAAGAATAAATCAATTTGTTGGCTTTGCACTTTTGTTTCTCTTTTGTAACACATACACATGGGGCGAAAGGACTTCTCGTAGCACTCGGTGTTGGTCAACAGATTGATATTAATTGGGGCAGGCAGTGGGACACCGTTTAAGAATGGCGGAAAGGGGATTTCTTTCGAGATTGTAAACTACGGTCTTCTTTGGTATAATTGACATTTATTAGAAGTTTCTCATACTTTTCCTTTGCTAGCGGAAACTATCCGCATGCGGTTAGCTTAAGAACACGATTTATAACACTATGCACGCAACGGACCGCAACTAATGAAACACTTCGCGAAACTTTACGATGATTGGTTGCATACACACACGCACAAAAAGAGAGACTACGCTTTAACATCCTGCACCACAAGAGACAACAAAGAACTACGAGACCCGCACACGACACGATAGACTTCGAAAGTTATTTCGTTTTGATTGTAATCCTTTGACCATTTGCATTGAATTTACAATTTTTAAGGACACCTTCACTGTTCCCTTTCTGCTGTGGTAGTACCCGTGAATTTGTGTTTTAATAACGCCCCAGGAGCTAAGTGAATTCCTTTCACTTGACACAAGATAAAATATCCTTTCATCCGATGAAGAAGAGAAGATGATGAGGAAAGAAAAAACGGAAAAAACAAACAAAAGCTCACGCGCGCCGTCTTATCAGGATCTGATAAACGATGAAGACGGTTTAATCCGACAACCGAACGGTTCTTATCAAAACGTCGACGTAAACTAATTGTAAGGATGGAAACGTATTCGTAGCTTTGACCGTATTTTCGTCCTGGCGGTTAAATTCACAAAAATTGGAGCTTTTCTCTCTCTGAATGTGTGAGAGTAAAGCTTAGCACCAACCATTCTGGTATAAGAGATTTCCAACACTGGGTCATAGGACTGTAGAGACACCATTCCCTAGAAAGGTCATGTCTTTGCGCAGCCATGTGCTTCACATCTCCGAGAGCGGGAGAGATAACAAACCACGGTTGCATAAAAAATTTCTAGACAATCCGCTAAAAGCTAGCAAAGCAGGACTCAGCAGGAGCAAATTATGCGACGGTACGTGAACGTGATACATTTGTTTTCAGTTCGAAGTTATTGTTTGCTCTGTAATGAGGATACATGAGGCAAGTATCCTATACGTACACACATTCCAACGAGATACGAGTGTATCGCAGATATTTTGTAAAGCTTATTAGTTGAGTTTAAACCCATAGCGGTGGGGTGTAGGGTGGGCGTCGAGATGTAGAGGCTGGAGCGGCACTATGGCGAGAAATTACTTTATGATTGGGTGCTCGTAAAAATCTTGAGTTAGGTACTAAGTGATGCTTTATCTGGCTTGTATTTAATATAGATTCGACTGAACTGGCACTCTGAAGAGGTGATGTTTCAATTAACGGTTGGTTGGTAGTTGCAGGGCAGGGTTGGGTTTTTTTTTGTTGTTGTGTGATTTGGAAATAACAAATTTATGCATGGCACTTAAGTGGTTGGGTTTTAAGGACTGCGTGGGGGCTGTTTTTTTTTTTTAAGCACTTATAGGGATAGTATTAACGAGTACATGCATTAAGTTAACACTTGAGAATGTCATTAGCTGTGGTTGCTTACTTAGTGTAATTGCATATTCAAATCATTTTGAATCTACAGGGATTGTAGACATGTTTACAAATACACATAGAAGTTGTGCGGGATTTCAGGATTGTCTACCGCAATTTCTCTTTTACATATTAACTACAGAGAGACACCCGTCAAAAAAAACCGAACGCGCTTATGTTTTGACGCGTGTTTCATCGCGGTAGTACTTTATTATTTTAAATCATCTGATGTTGACATTAAATGTCTTCAGGGGAAACGGCTGATAAGGGCAAGGATTTCCGATTTTGCGTGTTGATTTAGATGAGACGTATTTCTTTCGCGATTTAGCCTCAATCTTTGGGATTTAAAATAAGAAAATTTAATTAAAGTCTGCTACTTTTTTGCCTGGATTTGAAGAAATTGCAAACTGAAGTTAATATTTGAATTGGATGTCTTAAAAGCGCCTTCGGTGGTAGATATGGTAGGAGTATTGGCAATGGTAACATTTTTGGAGGATAGGTTGGTATATAAGTACACTGACTTGGCCCTAAGTGCTATGCAAAAGCAGATCTTATATTTGAATTTGGACTTTTCATGGTCATAAGCCGAATTTAAGCTGTGTGTCGTTAACAATTATCAATCAGCAGAATACATTTTTCTGGGTCAAATAGATTGATATAAAACACAAGCGGTTTTTACATAGCTGATGCCTATCAACTTTGATTCCCAAGGTCATTTTGGCTACCGCTATGTACCTAGTGTTCTTAGCGGCAGCATATTGAAGCAGATTTTCCAAGACGGCAACTAAAGAACTCCCAACATTCTTTGTAAATTAACCGTAGATAGGATGTGAACCCTTCTGTAAATTCCTGGCGCCAGCTCTTCAATTTCCAATATGGCAGCGGAAGAACTCCCAATATGGAAGCAATGGTGGCGTCTATCATACCTATCTATTAGGATGACAAAAAGTATACAACCTACATGAGCTACTCTTTTATAATATTTGGACACTTGTTCGTCTACAAATTTCAAGGGTTAGTCATGCCAAAAAAAATTACAATTTTTTTGAGCAACAGGCTCGTTAGTTGCCAGTGCTTAGCTTTCTCACAACCACTCATGTGTGCATGTGTACTTCTTGCACGATGGCATTCCCCCCTGTTTTATGCCGAATCCGAACGACTAAGTTGAGATAAACTATTCTTGACAACACTGAAACTACTCGGATGATTTGTCAGATCAGGAGGGCATGTGACAAATCATTTTTGGTGTGGCTACGGCTGGGAATCAAACCCAGACCTTCCGCGTGGCAGTTCATCGCACTAACCATCGCACCACTGAGTCTTTACTGAGGGTAAGTCATGTCCTTTGAAGAAATATAGTAGCAGATGAGCCGAAAGGCCAGCGCTAAATCCCGGAGCGGATATTAGTGGCCTCGTGTCCTCGGGGTATTCAATAAATTTGAACTGCCCCTCGAGGTTTGGGTTTACTACTTACTCAAGGAAAAACCTTATTTTTAAGAAACAGCCAAAAGCCTCGCGAAGCCAAAAGCCTCGCAAAGCAATAATGACCATTATAACCGAAAATTTGACACCGACATCCGTATCTGCACCCAGAATCTTTGAACACAGAAACGGTGCAGCTGAATAATTAGCAAAATCTATTAGCTACAAAACAGATACCACTGCTTTCATGGAAATAAGATTGAATGGCCTGGGCAACAAGACGATGCATAACTATAAGAACTACTACGGTCCGTGATATAGTGAACAGAAACAGCAACTATCCGTATCTCGATTTGTTATAATTGAGACCCAGGCAAGAACCTTGATGCATTGAATACGTTAGCAAGCGTATTGTAATAATCCGCTTCAAGGCCAAATTTGCCAATATAAGCATTATCTTAACTCTGGGATGGTAGAGAGAGGTGTCGGAGAACTTTTAAAAATTTAATTATATCTACTCCAATGGAAGTAAAGTCTGAGGGCAAAGGGAATATGAAAACCTGTGACATTTACTACGGTTCATATTTTACTGACCAAAATCGGTGATTATTCAAATACGGATTTGTAAAAATCGACATACATGGCAAAAAATCATTGACATCAGTGAACGTATTTTAAACATCCGCACCAAGACCAAATTCGCCAATATAATGCATATATACGATAAGACGGAGCGCCTTTGACAATACTTCGATGTATGATATAGAGACCGAATTTTCGACAAGAATCACTTCCGTACTTCAAGAATGAAAATGGTGCAGATTTTCAAAACTTTTCACGATACGAAAACCGCGAAATACTGTGGTAGAATTGAATGGCAATAATAACTAAAGTCGAAGGACACCGCCCAGACCTCCGCAGAATATGTCTGGCTTCATAAAATATTTTCAGGATTATGTCAAATAATATTGGCTAGACTGTCAACAATTCAATGCAAAATTTCAACAGATGTTCGATGTATGGAATAACACCTACATACGAAGATCAGAGCAGCTGAACAATTTGGTGTTTTGGTTTAGAGGTAAAATGGAGCGACCAACACCAGCTCTTCAGTGTGTGGTAGAAAAAAGAGCAAATGCGAGGGGTCAAAGTTTTATGGAGATGCCAATTCAAGATTGTTGACCGTTAGTTATACAAAACTGTAAAAAAAGAAGAAAACCCTTAAGATATAAAAGAACCACTGCTGCAAGCTATTAAACCGTGATGGAGTACAATATTTTACTGTTATGCAGAACAAACCATTTAATATTGGCGGTGACATCAAAACCTAGCAACCACCAGAGCTAAGTAATGTGGCCATAGCAATATCTAAACTTAAGCTTAACAATGCTGCCGGAAGCCAACTCATAAGCAAATTTTGGTAGGATAAAAGTATGCCTGAAGAATGCAACCTCAGCATCGTTTGCCCGATCCACAAAAAAGAACTGCACCAACTACAGAGACATAAGTCCTCTCAATATTTCCCACAATATAGTGTCTGCCATAATGTGTAAATGCCTGAAACCGTTCATCAACAAGATCGGCTCTAATCAATGTGGTTTTAGGCCAGGAAAGTCAACAACTGATCAAATCTTCACACTTCGGCAGATCTCGGAAAAAACTCAAGATGTCCAAATTGATACCCACCACATATTCAATAAAGCCGCATACGACGCGACGGCATATTATAGAGACATACTAGTTGAAGCATGGACCGTATCAAAAGCGGATGAAAAAATCCTTGGTCGTTTCGAGAGAAAAATTCTTCGGAAAGAATCATCCACGAACTATATGATCTGTACAGCGACATTTTTTTTTTTTTTATTTAATTCTGACCTGCCTAAGTAGTAACATACACATCGACCTAAAAGATCTATTGTCCTTGCTGTCAGATGCTTTTAGGTTAGTAGCGCTTCTACTTTCCTGATGTAGCTGATAATAATTTCAGCCAAAGATTTCCTCAATTCTTCGGGACTTAAGAATTCCCTGAAGAAAGATTCTCTTCTCATACCGTAAAGGGCCGGGCATTCACATATGATATGCTCGGCTGTTTCGTCTTCTTCTAGACATAGTCTGCACTCCGGTGATTCGACTAGACGCATTTTGTTTAGGTGATATCGCAGACCGTGATGACCAGTTAGGTAGCCTACTAAGTTTTTGATATCGTGTCTGCGAAGATTTAGTATCTTGTTGGCATCTGGTTTGAAGGGCTGAATAGCTCTTTTGGCCTGTCTTAGGCCTGGGATGTTTCCCCAGTATGAAATACATCTGTTTTGTTCCCAGTTTTTTATGACTAGATTTATGGCTGATTTGGGATATGCGCAGAAGGGTTCAGGTCCAATGAAGGGGGTTTCCGAACCTTTTTTGGCTATTTCATCAGCTTTTTCGTTACCTTCAACTCCCTTATGTCCGGGGACCCACCATAGTTTGGTTTTGTTCCTGGAACTGAGTGTTTGGAGGGAGTTGAAGCAGTGTAGTACGGACATACCACTAGTCAAAAAAAACTCCGCATTGGACGTTGAAGATGGCTAGGACATGTAAAAAGAATGGACACCAATACTCCGGCTCGAAGAGTCTTCGATTCCCAGCCAGACGTCGGACGCAGTAGAGGAAGACCTCGCCTTATGTGGCGCGCACAAGTAGAAACCGACCTTAACCAACTTGGAGTGTGCAATTGGACGCAGTTAGCTAAGGACCGGGCTAATTGGAGAGGCATGTTGGTTGAGGCCCAGGTTCATCCCGGACTGTAGTGCCACTTAAGTAGTACTAGTTATATAGGTAGTGCCATGTCTGGTTTTGATTTACAACCAAAATTCGTCCGCCTGTCTCGCTGCCACATCAGTGATTTAGGGAAGACGACGCACTGTCACGTGACTTTTTTAATCTCATTATGTAATGAAATGTGCAATGCCTAGACCCAACACCAGAGGCACCGATGCAGCATACGCCGACGATATTGACATCATTTGTTGGACTCAACGTGATGTAATAGCCACGTTTGCTGGTATAGAGAAGGAAGCGGACTTAGCTGAATATGAAGGTAACAGAAACTAAATGTTGTCAACATGAGAGGACACACAACATCGACGAATTAGACAGAACGTCGGCATTGACAAATATAGATTTGAGGTATTACGGGACTATGTCTACCTCGGCTCCGCTATTAAATCTGACAACAACAATTAGAAGAATTACTCTTGCCAGGCGCTGTTTCTTCGGGCTGAGAGGGAAAGTTATTAGTTAAGCCCTTACTCCCACTACTAAGGAGATCCTGATCATCCAAGGCCCATTTTACGGCGCTAAAGCATGCACCGTATCAAAAGTGGATGAAGAAATTCTTTGTGGTTTTGAGAGAACGTTTTTTCGAAAAATCTTCGGTCCCGGTTGAGTTGACGGGTATGGAGACGAAGATCTCACCAAAAACTATACGAGCTGTACAGCAACGTACAAATACCCGAAATTAAAACGACGCATTGGATTTTTGAGATGGCTAGGACATGAAGAGCGAATGGACACCAATAATCCGGCAGTGTCTTCCATTCCAAGCCAGACGTCAGACGCAGTTGAGGAAGACCCCGGCTTAAGTGGCGCACACACAGTAGAAACCGACCTTAACCTACTTGAATTGCTCAACTGGATGCAGTTAGCTAAACCCCGGGCTGTGGTGGTGATCGCAGTCTAGCTTACTGAACAACTTTTGCCGGTTTTGGGGTATTATCCTGGCTTTTCTCCACGATCGGTTTGGGTGGGTTGTTTGTGCTGATCTTGTCGGTTCTTGATTTGGAAGTTCGGGGAATTTTTGATGATGACGAGGACTCAACCTTGTAGATGGTTGTGCTTCAATTGTTTTGTCTCCCTTAATTCGATGTAGCGACGGCGGAATCGATGAATGATTTTAACGCAACTCACTGATTAGGAGTTTTTGGAGGATTTTTTTAAGATCTTATTTTAAACAGAAGCGGATAAGAGAGAAAACAAATAAAAAAACAGAATTAATCGTCTAATAAGAAGAGAACTGTGCATAGATGTTTAAACTTTTTACAATTTAATCCTACTACCAGGCAACTATAGGTAGATTACTCTTTAGTAGCATTATAAGCCTTTTGAACCTATTCATGATATAAACTGATTTTTTTGCAACATTCGTAACAAAAACATTTAAGTTCTCCCAAGTTTCAGCAAAAGTCCATACATGTCAGTAAGTACATCTAATGTTCAATGAACAGTATCCTACACTGTATGGCAAAAATATTATTTCGCACTCAAAAGTAAATGGGGAAACTGGGTATAAGTTCTTTGTAAATCGCTAAGTCCCTACCAACTCCATCCATTTGTTTGTGTGAAGTTGTAACATAGTTAATGCTAGCATTTGATATTTTTTATTTCTTTATTATTTTTTTTTTTTTTTGATTTTTGGATGAAGTGATTCTGAAACCGAATTCTGTTTCGTACAATTGATTTTGTATTTTGAACCACCTTAGTTGATATGCAGTTGATTACAAAACTCTTTATTATTCACATGTCGTTGTTTAGCTGTTTAGCTCAAATCGGAATAGGGACTTGCTTAGCTCTAAATTCCTTACTCATCAAAATGCTGTAATAACTTTTGGTTCCCAATTTCACACACTTATTTTCCAAACTCTTATCCGTAGTGTACCCTACTTCACGGAGCTTATAAAGGGTGTCCGAAAATGCACAAAAATTTAATTTTGGTAGAAAATACAGAATAAGAAAGCTTAATTTTGTTTATTGATTCATAGATTCGTAGAGTATACAGATTGGAGTTATGTATGGAATAGCACATCGCATAAATGGCATAAATGGCTTTGCTGACAAGTATGTACTCTTTTATTGACATTTTCTATGACCGCTCATACAAATGAGGCTGAATTTCATATACACTAGTCGGCATAAGTATTTTGACGAAACCTTTTTGTGACTATTGAGACTTACTTTGCTTGGTATCGTTAAAACAACGGTGCAAAAATGATGCGCAAAACAAAGAATCTATTTTTAGCTCTATGCATGCCAAGTTTTGTATTGTTTACCTTTTGCATTCTCTTTCTGCTGATAAGAACGCATGCAGACAAAGAATTTTTACGTGGCATAAGTATTTTGACGGAAACTTTGTGTAAATATTTTAACAGTTTTGAGCACGTGATAACCAAAAAACTTGTGTAGTTAACTTTAATTTACATTAAACGTTGATAACAAAATAAAAATTTATTAAAATTTATTAAAAACCATGGGTAAAACGGCTGAGTTGAGTTTGGTTGTCAGATCTTCAATGGTAGCGAAGTTTAACGCTGGAACGGCAGTAAAAGACATAGCAAGTGAGTTTAATGTGTCGCGTCAAACTGTGCACTATCAAATCAATAAGTTTAAAAAGCATAATGACATCACAAACCTAATGAGATCAGGTGCTAAGCGCAAAACAACGCCCACTGAAGACCGAACCCTTCTACGGGAATTTAAAAGAAATATATTCCTGAAGCCTCAAACTGCTGCAAATCAATGGAATTTGACGGCAACGAATCCAATCAGTGAGCGCACTGTCCGACGACGTTAAATGGAAGGAGATTTTAAAACATTTAAAGCTAAGGACGTGCCGTACATATCAAAGGTAAACAAGCTTAAAAGACTGTCTTTCGCAAAGGAACATCTGCACAAGCCAATGGAGTACTGGAGAAGCGTTCTATGGGCAGATGAAAGCTCCTTTGAGTATAACTCATCAAAAAACAAATTTTACGTTAGATTGCCAAAGGTAGAAAGGCAAAAAGACGCCCCGTTTGTCAAAAAGTGAGCCATGGTGGAGGGTCTGTCATGTTCTGGGGATGTGTTGCGTATAATGGCCTGGGTGAATTGGTTCCTATCACCGGCTCGATGAACCAAGGTCAATATTTAAGAACCCTAAATGATAATGCCTTTCCTTCCGGAGGTAGGCTTATTGGTGAATCATTTATCCTGCAACAAGACAATGCCCCATGCCACAAAGCCCGGATGATAACTAAATTTTTGAAGGATGTTGGTGTTGCCACTTTGGACTGGCCACCTCAAAGTCCAGATTTAAATATAATAGAAAACGTCTGGTCTCTTTTGAAACGCAAAAGAACAGTTTCTTTAAATAAAACCAGAGAGGAGACGATTTCTGAGGTCACTTCCCTTTGGGAAGAGATATCTCCAGATATTCTTCAAAATTTAGTAGATTCAGTACCGAGACGCCTTAAAAAAGTTATTGAAGCCAAAGGAGGTTATATATTTTACTAAATTCTTCTTTATTTATTTACTTTTGTTAAGTTTAAAATGTTTTTTCTTAGAGTTATATACTTGTCAAAATACTTATGCCAACACACGAAATTACAAATTAATTTATATCTTTTTTGACTTCTATGAAAAAATATTTGTTTGCCTATTTTTAAGTTTGTATTAGTAATATATAAAAATGAAAAAATAAACATGAATTCTTGTCAAGCCATTTAGAAGTTAAACTCAAAAATGCACGATTTTTATTTCGTCAAAATACTTATGCCGACTAGTGTATACTGTTGATCAAAAAAGAAATCGGACACCAGCTGTTGCCCTTTCTTCACGCTAAGTAACGATAAATAGAACAGTCATGGTGTTCATGTTAGTTCTTTTTTTTAAATCCGTGATCTCTTTCTTCGAATCCATAGCAAATAAATATGTATCCATCTAAATTAAACAGCTTATTAATAATTATTTGTTTAAACCCTCATTTTTTACCTAAAAAAAGAAATCGGACACTTGGCAATACTGCTCTCTCATCTGATTTTTAGTGGCCAAACGAAATTTGTATTTTATTCATAAACCCGTTACACTTTTGTAATGTTATTTAAAAACAAAAAAACATTCCATTCGCAAAAGAAAGTAAAGATGGATAGACGTGGTTACACAACAATTCAAGTGCGAGAAATTGTGATAAAACATTTTGAAGATGGAAAATCTGTACGGAAGGCGAATGAGCGTTGGATTGTAAAGCAAGTCAAGAAGAATACACAATTAAGTGCACCAAAGTTGACTGCAGAGGTAAAAAATTGTTTGCAGAAAGAGGTTCATCCGGAAACAGTAAGAATCGTTTTACGAAAAAACAATTTCCATGGAAGGGTCACCAGAAAGAAGCCGTTTATCAGCAAGCGGAACCGAATAAAAAGACTGGAATTCGCTAGGCATCATCAGAGCAAAGATTTTTCATTTTGGAAATGTGTTTTGTTCTCAGACGAGAGTAAATTTAATTTATTTCGGTCTGATGGACAAACATATGTATGGAGAAAACCAAACGAAGAGCTCAGGGAGAAGAATCTACCACCAACTGTGAAACATGGTGGTGGGTCAGTTATGGTTTGGGGTTGTATGTCTGCGGCTGGACCAGGAAATCTTGTGTTTATCAATGGGAACATGGATCAGTACAAATACATACAAATTTTAAAAGATAATTTGAGTCAAAGTGCTCAAAAATTGGGAATTAGCGACAGATATTATTTTTACCAGGACAACGACCCCAAGCACAAAGGATGTGGCTCCTGTTTAATTGTCCAAATGTGCTCGAAACCCCTCCACAATCACCAGACCTAAATGTGATAGAACACGTGTGGAGCTATCTGGAGAATCAACTTAAAAACTACTCCATCTCAAGCAAAAAGGACTTAGAGGTTGCTATAAAATCGGAATGGGACAAAATCCCAGCTTCTTACTGCGAGAAATTGGTCCAATCAATGCCAAATAGGTTGAATGCGGTAAAAAAGAGCAAAGGCCTACCTTCGAAATACTAATTTTTTTTTATTGTTTTTATAAATTTTGATACGTTTGTCTAATTGCAAATTCAAGTGTCCGATTTCTTTTTTGAGATGAAATTTAATGGAGTTTTTGTTTAATTCAGTTGAAAAAAGTATGTACCAGCGAATTCAAATTTCGGTGATCTGTATTACGAGCTTATAGTGTAAGCAATCACAAAATCTATTAACATCAATTGATTAAGTTTTATTTTTGTTATATTTTGCGGTTTCTGTAGGAAATGGGCATGTGTCCGATTTCTTTTTTGACCCACTGTACACCACCCGATTTTCTCTTTCAAGGCTTGTTTGCATAGGATTTGATTTAAAAAAAAACCCCAAAGAAAAAAGCCCAATGGCTATAAATCGCAAGATCTGGATAGCCAATTCTGATCGCAAAAATGGCCGATTACACGATTAGAAAATGACTTATGCTGAAACCACGTCTTGGTTTCAACAATTTGTAATTAAGGAACTAACAACTAGGTTATCATGTTACGATAACGAACACCATTAATTGTTACTGCCTGTCCAACCGCATTTTCGCAGAAGAATGATCCCATAATGCCTCCAGCCCAAAATCCGCACCCAACAGTCACGCGTTGTGAATGCATTTGTTTCTCAAAAATTACTCGTGGGTTTTCTGAACCCCAAATGCAACAATTTTGAGCCATCAAAATCAAAATGAGGTTCTTCAATGAAGAAGATTTTGTTCTAAAATTCAGCATCCACTTGTTGCTCCAAAATCCATTCAATAAACTCTCTTCGCGGTGCATGGTCAGTAGTTTTCAGTGTTTGAATCAATTAAACTTTGCAATCATGTAGTTTCGAGCCTTTCGTAAGAATTCGCTGTAGGGAGCTTGTCGACATGTCCAATTCTTGACTACGGTGACAAATTTTTGTTTCTGGACTGTCAGCAATATCTACTATCGCGAAGAGTCCCAATATTTTCTGTTGAACGACTGGTGACAGGACACCCAGAATGCCAAAGATCACTAATTGATCCAGTCTCCCTGAATTTCAATTATTTTCTTCGCAGTTGATGGTTTTAAATCACTATGAAAGCTACAATCCGCTGACAAATCTTCATTATTTTTTATAAACAATGGAAATATGTTGTTCTTTCATATAGCGGTGCATTTTTATTTTTTACTAACCCCGAACTGTCAGCTGTCACATTGTTATCTTTTTTTCATTGGCAAGTACTATTCAATGGCGCAAAATTCAATTTTACACCCTTTAGTATGATATGGTGTATGATGTAGTATCTTTGAGGCCGACTTACAGCAAAATCCTTGTCTATCTACTATTATTAAACTGCACACAGTTTTCACACCGAGTAAATGAATCATAGGCGATTAGCAACTTCTAAAGTAATCAAGAACTAGCATATGAAGTTACCCCGACAATTCACGGTCCCAGTCTCCCAATGTACCTACACCGTATATTGATTTTTTCTTTCAAAAAAAACTGTTCCGTCTCTCCGAACAACTCCCATGAACGATATCGTCACCTAAATTCAAAAATCAGTGTGTACACTCATGTATGTAGTTCCATTTTCAATCGCTGCCGTGAATGAAATGGATTCCTCCTGTTTGAAAAATTAAACCACATCAATAAGCTCACACAGCGTGAATCAGGAAAACTCAAGTAGTGATGTTTTTGATCGAGTGAAAGTGTCAAAGTAAAAATCCACCTGCTCCATGAAATGTTGTAGTACGTCCGCACTTCCAACCAACAACGAATACTTGTCAAAATATAGTACAACACAACCTCCTCGTTTGTTTTCCCAGCACTTAACTATTCAAGGTCCTTCGTCCCGTGGGAATATCAACCGGAAAGCTAACACCTACCGCAACATGTCCCTCGAGTGCGGCACACCAGGTGCTCTGTATCTGTCTATTACCCGACACAATCTAATCAATCACAACAACACAAATTAGCCCGCAAGTGTCTATAATTAATTGCCAATATTCCCAAAGCGGAACGGATTCCACAGCCCAACTGCCGTCCACCGCCTATCACAAAATTTAATTAAAGTTTTCATTTAATATCCATCCAAAACACCTTCAATTAGAAACGTAAAACAATATTTGAAATTTTCTCCCCCCAACTCTCTCAAAAAAAAAAAAAAACAACACAAATCCACTTAGCTAATTGCATCAAATAAACTCCAAGATCTCTGTCCATCGAGTAGCGTAGCATCGGAACAGTCTACCTACTGCACGAACAAGCCCGAAAACAGAAAAATAATTAATGTTCTTTGCTCACAAAACTCACCCCTTTACTGGGGTACACCACCCCCGGCAACTAGCAACTAGGATGGAATCCATCCCTTACAAACACCGACCGCAGAATAACTCGTGCAACTTTCAAAAGTTTTGTCTCTCTCCCGTGCTATTCCCTAAACAATTCGTCGAGCTGCGCCCTAACTGCGCCCTAACCGAGGCTTGTGATTTTAAGTTTATAAACAACAGCGTCGAGCGCACAATTCAAATTAAAAATTCCTCGTCTCTGTTTGTGTTGGGGGCGGCTGGAACACTGCTACACTGATGCGTGCATCTGATACGAAGGATTGGGCTTATAGTTTGATCTGCTGGGACATTCCGAAATTAATTATTTCCCCGGCACTCATGAATCGTGTAGTTTCGTGATGCTGCTGCTGCGTTGCGTTATCCTTGGGTACCGGTAGCCGTGTATCAATGCCAATTCAATCAAACATATCCTGACCAGTCTGATAAGCAACAGCGCCTTTAATCATGTTCGAATGAGTTGGCAAATTTCCAAATGTTCAAACTCAGCTATACACATTACACACACACATATGGGTGTAGATATGAGCTGTAGATGCAAGTCCCAATTTAGCCGTGCTACTAGTGTCCGCATGAATAATTGCGATAGCAAAAGTATCTACAAACCTCCCACCGCATTGAAATTAAACGCAAATTTGTGCATAAGTATCTATGCTTGTGTACGGTGGGGGTAGAGACTCGACGATAACAGTATGGCTGGTTCGCATCATTAATCCTGACACCATTTGAAAAGGATCCACTTTGGTGGGTGGTAGTGGGTGAGTTGGGGGTTTAATTTTTTGTTTGTTAATTCCAAAACGGAAGACAAAAACTATTTTGGATGGTAGGATTTAGATGCATATTCGTATTTTCGATAATAAAGCCGAAACTGAACAATAAGATGTCAAGAGACAATCCTTTTTTTGTGTGAGGGTTCAATGCCGCTGCCGCTGATGCTTTTGGGTTCGAGTAGAACTGTTGCTGTTTCATTTAGCAACAGGGCTGCCACGGTATGTGCTATGTTGTCGCAATTTCTTTGTTTTTCAGATCCATTTAGCCTGTTACAGTATGGAACTTATAGCGATCATGACTTCATTTCCTGTCTCAAAGGGAATGCTATCTGCCTTCCATTAGCTGAGGCGAACCTGTATCGCAGAAGCAGTGACTCGAAGTGCTTGCAGGTATTTGAAATATTTCGCTCGTACCTCCAAGCATTTTCGGAATAGCCTTGGATGGATACTGTGCTATAACGATATTTTCCAGATTTTTCGTGCTGACAGACTCGCTAGAAAAGGAACTTCAATACCTATCAATCGTACCGAAAATTTGAACGCATTCAGAAAATCAAACATTGGGTGTATTTGTGGTACCATATGCAAAGTCAAGGATCTGAAACGGTCAAGAATTCGATTTGACCATCACTCATTGGTACTCATAAAGGTACATGCTTGGGCTACATGAAAATAATTTCAGCAGAAGCTACAAGTTGAAGGTGACGTAACATTCAATATTGGAGATTACTGCGAAAACTGATTCGAGGATTCCAATATCTCAACTTAATCTTAACAAGGCTGCGGAAATGATGGCAGAAGATATGATTTGGTGAGTTCCATATACCAACGCAATGCAAGAATTTTGATAAAAGTACACCGGAACCACATAAAGACACCCTGAACTACACTAACAACAGAGGCTAAGGTCTCATAAACATCGTCCAGACATTGTAAAGAATATCGTAGCGACACTCTTCCCTCAACGGCTACCGATACAATTCCCAACGAATATATCCCACTAGTTATAAAAGGGGAACTATTGTTGGGGTCTAGTAAGACCGCATTATCAAACTACCAGTTTGGAGTCTGAAAAGCTCGCTCCACAGTAGATGCGATTAAAGTGGCTGTAAACATAGCTGCAACAGTCTTCGAGGGAAAACGATGGCGATTTGGAACAAGGTAGTACTGCTCAGCTGTTACACTAGACATCAAAAAATGTGCTAATTCAGCAAACTGGTCAAAATGAACGTGCCGAGCTGTTTTCTCAGGATACTGTATAGCTATTTCAAGACCAGATGGCTAAGCTACAACAGCGACAAAGGCACAGAGTACTACAACGTGTCAGCAGGCATTCACAATGATCTTTTCTAGGTCCTCTTATGTGGTATATTATTATGTATGATAGTGATTTAAGGCTGCCAATGCCTCGAAAAGTGACAGCTGTAGGTCCATATACTTTGAGGTATATGTAGCTAAATTATTTCTCTATGTTACAAACTATGTATCAAAAGTAATATACCCCTATGGGATAGGGTATAATGATCAAAAATGTATACACTATATACACTTATGGCTTCGAGAACGATTTCTTCTTTGAGAACCATTTCAGAGAAAGCGGCGCTGGTTCTAGCCGGTATACTGCCCATCGACATTCATGCTGATGAAATGAAGAGAGTCATATAAAATTGTGTAAACACGAGAGAGGAAGGAGCAGTTTCCATGCAGAGTCGGAAAAACTACTAGAACATATTCTACTACAAGAAGATGGGCACATAAACTTAACCCTGGAATGGTGCTCTGGACGAAAAGGAAAACGGGAGACCTACATTTTTATATTTCTAATAAGCCATGGTAAATTCAGGAACTACCTGCACAGATTCGGGAATAACAAATCACCAACTGTCCACAATGTCCGAAGGAAGAAGAAGACGCAAGGCGTGTGGTTTAATGCCCACGTTTTACGAGAATGAATGCCAGACGCAAACCGTATAGAAGCGAGATGATCCTGTCAGAGGAAACATGGGACAACGTAAGCCCGAAGGATTTAATTCTGCCCACGTTTAACAAGATTGGCGAGATTATCCTTAGCCCGATCCTTAGAGAACTGCCTCCAGTTGCGCACTCCAAGTTGGTTTAGGTCGGTTTCTACTTGTGCGCTCTACTTAAGGCGAGGTCTTCATTTACTGCGTCCGAATTCTGCCTAGGAGGCGAAAAATTTGCGAGCCAGAGTATTGGTGTCCATTCGTCCATTAATGGAATATTGCAGCAGTGGTTCTTCTTTATCTTCAGCATCGACTGTATCTCAACTAAGATATTTCCTTGTTCAAATCGACAGAATTCTATTCTAGCCTTTTATCTTTGGCTTTGACCCTTTGCACTTTGGTAAAACTTGCGAACATCGTTTTTGGAGTGGCATAGCGCGCTTAAATTACTCTTTATTCTTCTTTCTGAAAGGTCGGTCCTCTTTTTCCCCGGCCCATCCCATCGTATTTCCTGGATGACAGTAATGTCTGTTTTGTACCTGCTTAGGGCTTCCGCTAGTTATTCGCTTGCACCTCTCCAGTTAACTAAGACATGACAAAATAGATGAAAAATGTATTTTCGACCCACATCATTGGACAAAATGTCATTCACGACTTTTAGGTAGTTAAAGAGCTCATCTACCTCATAGACAACATCAACCTCACAAATGACACCTTAATGGAGTTAAGCCAAAGACTGTCCCTTGGAAATCGATGTTATTTTGGTTTAGCGAAACAAATGAAATCAGAACTCTTCACCCGAAAGTTAAGATGTTTGCTTTACTGGACCTTAATCCTACTAGTCCTACTTTACGGCGCCGAGTTCTGGACAACGTGTTTCCTACACAGAGCAAATATTTAGAACTTTCAAAAGAAAAATTGTTCGTCGAAATGTTGGTCATGTATGCAAGGAAGGTTAATAAACAAAAATATGCTACCGGGAACTCTATGAGCTGTAATTATATAAAAACAAGTCAACTATATTGGTTTGGCCATATCTAGCGAATGAACAATAAGTCTCCAGCTAATATTATCTTCCAAACCCAGCCAAAGGTTCGAGTTGATAAGGAACACCGAACCTTCTGTTTAAGAATCAAGCCATCACCGATGCCAGAGCACTTGGACAGAATAAGTGGAAGTAACGTGCCCAATATTAAAGAGGATAGAAGGCTGCTTTGTTTCAAGCACAGATCCAAGGCGGGATCCCCCTGAGTAAAGTAAGGTTGGGTCTATTGCGGAATGTCACACTTAGTTTTAGACTGCATCAAAGGTTGAAGGTGCATTCGACTTATTGACATCAATGCGATATTTTAATGCCTACCCATATGTCCAAGGCGACCAACACTCTGATGCTAGAAAACTTTGGTATACAAAATTAGAAGCACTTTACCAGAGACCATGTAGTTTGGAGACTGTATTGCCACTTGTAGTGCATCTTATACAGTCATTGGTATGGATTATACAAAAAAATAAGTCTAACATTATCATTTAAGAAGGATTAATATCATCAAAGCGTTCCTCGCTCCGACGATTTCTGTTACCTAAATCAATTCTTCAATCATTAAGATGGTATCGACAAGAAAACAATGAATTCTATACTCACGTGAAGTAAAATGTTCGTTAAACGTTTTTGTCAGTCGACAGTCTCATAGAACCGTTAATACTGCCACCCAAAAAAAGTCCTGTCAAAATATATTTCGATGTCTTCACCTCATACCACATTATCGATGCTCTGATATTACATCGTCCTAAGCACAAGATTATCATTAAAATGCAATACTAAGCGTAAAGATGGCAGCCCTGTCTATCGCAGTATTCTTCTAATGAAGATTCATAATGACCTTCCTAGAACTTCTTGTCTACAACAGGCGAATGAGAGAGAATTCGCTACTTCCAATTACTGCACGAATTTAAAAGGATATTCGCCATATATTCGCATAGCAATGGCAGACTGAACGTTGGCGTGTGTGTAAATGTGTTGGCGGGTAAATTTACATAAAAAATTCATTACGCTTTCCCTCCAGCTGCCTGTCAAAATATCCCACAGAAAGTAAGATATGAATGTAATGAATCTTTTAGATGGATATGCGATTGGTCTTTTCTTTTCGTTTTTTTTTGTTGTCTGAAAATTTGCGATTTCCATTAGAAAGATGTTAATTAGTGTTATTTGTTGAATTAAAGTTTAAATGGAGATCTTTCCGGAACCGAGATTGCCGGCATCAAGTCAAACAATTAGGATGAATGTTTTATTCAATTTATGGAATATCCTTGCGTGACAGCATGCATGATGGCTAACAAGGGGTATTTAGCTAAATTGATGACGGGACACTCGACAATTTATGCCCCCGAAAGAGGAAATGGGCAAAGTTTTCTAGATTACAGTGGTTAAGTGAATGAACAATGATTTTTCACGGTTCAGGACACACTAGTGGGGGTATACAACATTCATTACAGAAGGCAAGGCGGTCGTTTAGAAAGTGTTATGCCATGGGTCAGGCAAAAGGGTTATTAACCATTATGGCTGTTGTTGTTGTTGTTGTCATTAACAACGATGGCATTTGTTTGGATTAAGTAAATCATTATGTATTCATATACGTTTTGTATCTGCAATACATGTACGACGCAATCGTCGTTGTATGATGTTTATGCGAAGGTTGGGTCAAGTGGCTGCCAAATGCTGGTGATATACATGATCGGTGATATTGAGTCGGTATGTAACTAACGAGCATTAATAGCGATGCATATTTTAAAATTTTAAAACATTTTTTTCATATACCTAAATTTTACGAACTATCCTTTCATCTCGACAGTGATCTTCCACTGTCTGAAAGAGGGCAAATTCTGAACGGCATTAACTTGGCAATGCCCTGTAGTTGTAAATTTGACTACTTATCAATCGTGCTTATTTTATCTCCATGCGGTAACTCTCGGATACAGTTCTTATGTGGGTTGTGATTTGGGTTAACTACCCACTCACGTAAATAAATTTTGTTACGAATCAAGAAAAAGCCTCGGAAAGGGGTGATTTTATGGTTGACGACCATGCTAAGACACAACTGCCATCCATGCAATACGATGCGGGCAAAAAGAGGATGAAAACCCGTGTTATAGCAACAGAAACAGCGACATTCGGATGTGGATTGGTTAAAAGTGCCAGACTTAGAATAGAAGTCTTATGTTTTCGAGATATTAGCGAACGTATTGTTACAATTCGCATCAATGATAAATTCGGCAACATAATAAGCCTTAGAAGAGCTCACATACCGACCGACGCGATGGAAGAAATATATGATATAGCGAAAGACTGCTTCTGCGAGCATGAGCTTCACAAAACATATAGACTAGTACCGAAGTACGATGTTCAAATAGTATTGGAAGATTTAAACGCAAAAGAAAACATCTTTAGCAGTATTGTCGGAAAACACAGCCTACACGACAACACATCTGACAACAGAGTTAGGCAAATTGACTTCGCTGCGGAAAGAAATGAAACTATAGGACACGGTTTCCTCACGATATTCATAAGGGGACATGACGGTCTCCAGACCAACGAACGGCCAATCAAAGTGATCACATTGTGAAAGACAATAGGCACGCAACCAGTCCTAACCAGGCTAACTTCGATTTAGACCACTACCTTGTGGCAGCCATGGTAAGAATGCAGATATTCACCACGCCCCAAGAAAACGGAATAACTGTGAAAAGTAATGTCAAACGGCTGCAATCGCAAGAGACCGCCAAGGCCTTCCCGCAACGCGTATCCCTTAACCACTCGATATCACCAGCAAAGAATATCGAAGAACGGCAACGATGTCAACAAGCCATTAAATCAGCTGCAACTAATCGCGTTTACCAGCAAGAAACACTTGGTTTGCTAAAGAATGCCAACAGATGATCGCAGCCAAGAACGAGGCCTACAAGACTAAGCTGCATTTGTACACGAGAGAAAGGATACACAATTGGACAGAACGTCACTATTAACAGATAAAACTTTGCGGTAGTAAGACTCTTTCTACCTCGGACCGCTATAATAGCTTTGACAACAACATCTCGTCAGCAATTAAACAAAGAATTACTCTGGCCAACCGCTGTTTCTTCGGGCTTAGAAGGCAATTTAGTGGTATAGCCCTCACTCGAAATACTTAGGAGATCCTATATAAGACCCTGATCACCTGCTGTACGGCGCTGAGGATTGTATTGTGTCAAAGGTGGATGAAGAAATCCTTGGTCGAATTGAGAGGAAAATTCTTCGAAAAATCTTCCGTAGTGTTGAAGATTCACCTGAAAAGTATACGAGCTCTACAGAGACATTCCTCTTGCCAAAAAAAAACTCCGAATTGGACCTATTAGATGGCTTTGGTATGTAGAGCGGACACCAATACTCCGGGTCGCAGAGTCGTCGATTCCCAGCTAGACATTGGACGCAGTAGACGAAGACTTTGCCTTAACAAAGAGGTTTTTCAATGATAGCTATATAACTGGGCCCTTAGGAGTAAAAATGTATAAATTTATGAAAAATATTCAGTTCAATGAAATTTTACAGAAGTTCTGAGTAACATTTTTTGACAATGCTGAGCTCTTTATTTTGAACGATATTTGTCACGCCTACTTTATGGGAGAATTCATATTACAAATGAGAAGCGATTAAAACATAGAAGTCATGACTGCCAAAATATTTGTTGGTTTGAACGTACTATTACAGTATCTGAGGATACACATACAGAAAACCCCTTAAATTGAGAAAAAAGGGTGTAAAATGGAAATGATTCTCGTTCACAGATTTTTTTAAAACTGGTTAACCAATTTTTAAATTGGTTCTTTGTGGGTTTTTTTAATTGCTCCACCTCTTGTGAATAAATGCCAAACACACAAAAGTGTAAAACTTAAATGAAAACATTGTTAACATTTACCGACGTTAGCCAGCGTTTAACAGGATGTCGTATTCTTTGTGGAAATAATACAACTTCGCACACATAAATGTATGCAGACGCTTTTCATGTCAGATTTAGTTATTTTTTTTTTGTACAAAGGGAATTTGTGCACCTTCTTGAATTCCTTCATGTATACTAAAATCCAACTTTCTATCCCTACTAACTTTCATGATCCTGGTAATAGATTTTGCAAATTTGATTAAGTTTTTATTTAAATTAATTTTATATATTTATTTTAACTTCAATATTATTTTAATATCTACATTCCTATATGTGGAGAAAAAATATCCCGAAAAAAATGTTAAAAAAAAAACAATTTTAATGTAACGAAAATTAATTTCACTTCACATTTTAATAATCGCCTCCCTAGTTGCATCGTTACGACTGGCTGCACTATGATAGGCGTAATCATACTCAATTTGCATATTGCGTAGGCATGCTTGCAGCTACTCAATATTCTCGTCCTGTTAGCATTAATTTTATGCACTGACATCAAAAATAAATAGGACAACAAAATCAGGGTAATTACTCTGAGCTTTTCCACGGAGTAATGTTCGTCGCATAAATATTGTGTATACACACACATCCTTTTACATCCGATCGATCACGCACCATCGCACACAGTTGACTGAAAATATTGGTTTTGGCATACGCTACCAATTTACAGTTTTCTGTTGGACAATGTTTACATACTAGGTATTTCTGTATCAGGACATAAAGGTAGATATCGGAACAAACAAACAAAAATTGAATTCCTTTTCAAGGTAATACAATCCTTTAACGTGGCATTCAAAAAAGGGTATCCTTCATTGATCTGGGGCTATCTCTTTACATATGTTTCCCTCCTCGCCATTTGTAAATATTTCAAAAACATGATTTCGGGTGAGCAGTTTTGAGAACCGGACGCGTCATCTACCGATTTTATCCCAAAGGACATCGAACTTGTCGGTGATATCTTAAAGTTTTTTTTAAAAAAAAAAAAAAGAAAGGAAAGACGAGAGACGATACGATTCGAATCACCGAGGTAGCTATGGTAAACACAAATATTTGGCATGCTATAGATGACTGTTTACTAACACATAGATCACACATTTTGAAGTTTTCTCTGTGAACAAGGACAAACCACCGACTTGTGTGTGGTTTATTGTGCCTTAGGATTCCAAATGTTTGTATTCATTGCCAACAAAAAGAAACGCCATGAGCCGCAGATGCTATGTCATTGAGTGTTGGCTATATATCATGATACCGATGTTTTGATCTGTGTATGGGTTTTCTGAAGATGTAAGATTACATAAATAGTTTTCCTTTTTCTACTCTCTTGAGTGTGGAGTTTTTTTTTCGGTTAAGAAATTTGTTACGTATTCTTTGGAGGAGTTTGGCAAAGTTATATTCATTAGCATGCTCCTTTGGAAAAACAAAAAGTTGGCTACACTAAAAATGAGGGGCAGTGTCGTTGTGGGAATAGCAAAAGGGATAATACAGCCTCCTTTCTGGGCGTAAGAAAATCATATAAAGATAAAATTAGAATACACCTAGTATAGCATAGCTACTGAGCTTGATATAAGAAATACCAGATTCTGTAAAAAATAAGTAAAAACCCATAGTATAGGCACCATGAAATGAAACGAAGCACCACAAATAGAATAAAAGCAGAAAGTGGCATAGCTTCCAAAGCCATATCTGAAATTAAGTGGGATGGGTAAGCAAGCAGTACAGCGCCGTGGTGACACTCGACGTTAAAAATTGCATCAAATCAGCAAGCTGGATCTCCATAATAACGGCGCAAATAACATGACGTTGCCCCACGTACCCACGTGAGAAATAACAAATTATTTCCATGACAGAGCTCTCATTTACGACACAGACAAAGGACCAAAAACGTACGAAATCATAGAAGGAGTTCCACAGGGGTCAGTTCTGAGACCACCTTTATTTATATAATGTACGTTGCGGAGTATTAAATATAACGCAACCAAGAGTGTTCAACATTTTTTGGATACCCTGACGACATCACAGTGGTAGTAGTGGCCAAAACCATAACGAAAGTGACGCAACACTGCAACAAATCTATCAAAGATGTAAAGATATGGCTCAGCTCGTCATGGCTGGAACTGGCGAAATATAAAACAGAGGCCATTCTCACTAGCAGTAGCACACAAAATGATCAGTTGACACTTAAAGTGGGAAAGCACAAAATCGATTCGAGGTCCCACATAAAATACCTACAGGTGCTCATAAACCACAGGCTTAACTTAGACACACGAGTGAGAAAGTCAGCCGAGCAGCCGCCGGAATATCAAGGCCTTTGCCGAATATTGAAGGACCAAGGCAGCCAATAACAAATTTGCTTGCAACCGTAAGCAATACAGTCCTCATGTACGCAGCACCTATGTAGGCCTCGGCCACATACACTGAGTCATACATGAGAAGGATAAACTCTGTGCACAGAAAAGCATCGCTTAGAGTACGTTGTGCATACAGAACTGTATCTGGGGATGCAATAAGTGTGATAGCGGGGAGAATGCCTATCGGGCTGGATGAAAAAATCTTAGCGTCAACATACTATAACGTAAACACAGAGATAATTCCCTATAGAGAAGCAGCTGAAATGGAATGGCAAATACAATGCAACGTAACACCAAATGGAGGGATGGATGCACAAACTACTGCCAAACATCGAAGAGTGGAAAAAGAGAAAGCTAGGGAAGTAAATATCTACTTACCACAATTTCTTACGGGATACGGAAGCTTACATTTGATTACATACCTACATAGGCTTAGGCTTGCTGATGACCCATTCTGTCGTTATTGTCATGGTAAAGTCCAAAATTCCGAGCACATGCTGCTGGAATGCCGTGCTGATGAAGGAATGCCTTGACAGGCGGTATACCATAGGGATTTACAGGACAGAATGGGGGGAACTTTGAATACGTATACATGTTCTAACACGGGGCTTCTTCTCTTGCTCGCCACTTATGACTGAGTCTTCCCCGATTGCGACATCTGGCTCGGAATCGAAGACTGGGAAGGTTAATGTCAATTCGCCCAACGTTAAATCCGTATTGTTCTTATCTTGTCTTTTTATATTGGCGTAAAATTTAGGTTTGCGATATAACAAGAAAAAGTCCATAGGGGTTAAATGAGGACTGCGTGGAGGCGTGTTTCCTCTCCTGGAGATTAATATCCAGAGGAAAATTTAATGAACTTGCGGAAGAAACGTATGGGGCTTGTGGGAGATTGATCCGTCACGCAGAACCCATGGCCTTTGCTTAAAGCCAATTAAATGATATAATACAGGCAACAAGAAGTCGTTTTACATCTCTACATAACACGCTGAATTCATTTCACTCATCTTCAAAAAAATGTAAGACCCGATAATTCCACGCACCGATATTGCAGCCCATATGGTCACTTCACGCGAATGAAATGGTTTCTGATGCTACCGTTTCCACTTCTGCACTTCTGTAGTTTTGCTTATTCGGCGCAGCGCAATAATAAACACGGAATAAAGCCCAGCGTAGCTTAAATTCAGAAAAATTGGAAATAAAACCTACGTGGTTATTTCCTTTTCGAAATGGAAATAACCCCTGCGACAAAAAAATTTTAAAATGGCATTATATTCAAAACTCTCAAAAAAAATTATTTATAACCAACATTTTGGACAAAAAAATAAACATGATACAAAGAAATTTAGCATACACCCAACTTCGCACGCAAACCAAATCTAACAGTGAGCCCAAGCAGGGGTTTGCAGAGGGGCAAGATGCCCCCCACACCATATTCCAACTTTACATACATCCGATTTTGTACCCATCCTAAATCCAACAGTTGGCCCAAGCAGGGGGTTCATACTTTGCATGCCGATCCGGATCCGATCCGATCCGAGTGCGAGTTTGGTATTGGTATACGCAAAGATCGACTATAAGTGACCCCTGACTCCTGTAACTCCTCAGCTTTTGCTCACTGTTGGATTTAGGTTGCGTTTAAGTTTGGATCCATACAAAGGAAATAACCACCAAAACCAAAAGGCATTACCAGGTTTAGGACCTATTTCCATTTCGAAAAGGAAGTAAGCTAACTTTTTGGGAATTTAACCCCATGGGGCTTAATTCCACAGGTGTTATTGCCTTTTTTTTTGTATAATTGGCGCGCGCTAAAGGGATTATTAATACCCTTATGGTGTTTAAGCACAGCGCGGGCACTAAGGAAATAGAGGAGTAGAGAAGAGGAGATACCGATGTGCGTTGGTTTTGAATTTCTGTAAATTGTAATGGAGAGGAAAAACTGAGTTTGGTAAAGCATTCCACATTCGTGTTGTTCGGTTAAGGAATGAATCTCTATATTTCATAGTACGGCGAGTATTACGGTTGAATTGTTGAAGGGGCGGAATGCAGCTGGCTATTTCGTTAGAGCATTTGTTGTTGTAATAGCGGTAAAAGAGTGTAAGGCAGGAGACATTCCTACGATGTTCGAGCGAAACTATGGAGTTCGCTATGGTTGGATCTACAAATACAAATTTTTGGCGCAACAGGCTCGTTAGTACCCAGGGCCTAGCTTTCTCACAACCATTCATGTGTGCGTGTGTACTTCTTGCACGATGGCGGGACCTCCTGTTTTATGCCGACTCCGAACGGCTAAGTTGAGATAAGCTATTCTTGACAATTGATACTACTCGGATGATTTGTCAGATCATCACGAGAGGAGGGCCAGTGAAAAATCATTTAGGTGTTGCTACGGCTGGGAATCGAACCCAGACCTCCTGCGCGGCAGTTCATCGCACTAACCATCGCGCCACTGAGCCTATGGTTGGATCTCCTATCAATTTTATTGCACGCTTTTGTATCCTATCTAGTAGGTGCAATGATGTTTTGGCTGCACCTGACCATATGTGGGCGTTGAACTCAAGTTTGGGGCGTATGTACGCTTTATATATTGAGGCCAGATCAGAAGGGGTGAAGTATTTCTTACATCGATTGAGGAAACCTAGACATTTTGCTGCATTTCTGGCGATTTCGAATATGTGGTCTTCCAACGAAGGTCGTTACTAACACACATACCGAGCATTTAAATTTTTTCGGTTTCGACGATGCAAGTGCCACTCATGGATAGGGGCTGTAAAGTTTGGTTTCGCTTGGATGACAGAAGACAGCATTGCGTTTTTGAAGCATTAAATTCCACTCTATTAGATTTACCCCATTTAATTATGCTCTCAAGGTCGGAATTTAATGAAATTAACATATTTTGTCGTTTTTCTTCCACATCCGAAGGTGAGGGGCGTGAATTCGAGAACGACTATGAAAAGCTGAGGGTACTGTCATCAGCGAAGGAATGGATTGGATTAGAAGTTGCAGACAATACGTAATTAATAAAAATGAGGAAGAGTGTCGGAGACAAAGCTGAGCCTTGGGGAACACCAGCATTTATTTGGTGAGTAGCAGACTTGAAACCGTCCAAAACTACTTGAATTGAACGTTTCGAGAGGTAGTTTCTAATCCATTGAAGAAGAGTATCATCGATACCAAAAGCACGCATTTTCGACAAAAGGGCTTGATGCCAAACCTTGTCAAATGCCTTTGAAATATCAAGTGCAACGATCTTGTTTTCGCCACCAAGGTGGATTGATTGGTTCCACTTTTCGGTGAGATATGACATCAAATCACCAGTGGACCTGTTGCTACGTAAACCATATTGTCGGTCATTGAGGAGTTTTCGTGATTCAAGATATATCATAAGCTGACGGTTTATCAGCGTTTCCATGACCTTAGAAAGAAGGGAGATAAGTGCAATTGGTCGGTAGTTGGAGAGAGAAGAAGATTCGCCTTTTTTGGGGACGGGCTGTACAAATGCAGTTTTCCATCGACTCGGAAAGAGTCCTGATGAATAGGAAAGATGGAAAAGCTTACGCAGTCGTTTTGTCAGCGTTGAAGAACACCTCTTCAGAATTATGGGGGAGATACCATCTGGACCAGACGATTTGTGTATGTCAAGATCGATTAATACTCTTGCGACTGTACGAGTACGAAAGTGGATTGGTCCCATAGAATGTTCTACGCTCTCTAGTACAGGGGGAGACTGGGCACAATCTGGCAGCGTTGAATTGGCTGCAAAATGAGCAGCGAGCAGATTGGCTTTGTCTAGAGAGGTGACAGCTGGAATGTCATTGTAAATGAGCGTTGGCATGGAAGATGAGGTCGAATTCTTAATGTTTTTTACAAACTACCAAAAGTGTTTACTACCTTTGGGACATAGTAGAATTTTTTGCCTCAACTTTTGGTCGTGGAAGACTTTGACACGCTTAATGTGGGCATTGCAGTCATTTCTGGCTCGTTTGAATTTTAAACGGTTTTCCTCAGTTGGGTTGGCTTTATATGACCGAAAACATAACTCTTTCACCCTAACAACCTCTTTACAGCTCGAGTCATACCACCCGTTTACCTTCGGTTTGATACTCTTTACCGGTGAGGGATACAGGATTTCATACCCAGGAGAATGGTGTTAGTTATCGCATCAGCACTACACTGCTTATCCACATGTTAATTAAAATAAAAATGAACTGATTTCGAAAAATATTGGGAAACTTTAAAAAGTGCTCTGGTTTACGAAGTCAAGCCTCTGGCTGACATCCTGGGGGTTTAATTCTTGCACCAATTGAATTTAAAAGGGCTGATTCATTAGTGATTTGTGCAAAATACTGTGAAAGGATGATCGATTCATATTTAAAGCACTTGTTCGCTTACGAATTGGTTCGGATTGTCGCGAACAGACTGATTAACTCTCCCTACATTTCATACTGTTCTTGCGATGACTCATGTTTGACACATTTTTGAATAAGTGGTTGGCATCAGTTAAGTGACCAAATTAAGTTGAATCTTATATCGCTTCTAATAGTCATATCCATAATTTTCGAGATGAACTTAGGCATCTAGAGCGGATTACGGAAGATAATAATCTTATAATAATAATCCGACGATGACCAGGTCGCCATTTATTACTCACGTAATCCAGAAAGCTTTCCAGGAAGAAATTATATCCTTAATAGTATATCTGGACGTCTCGCAAGCCTTTGGCAGGGGTGGCATGATGATTTATATTAAAAATTTCTCCCAGTAAGGCTTTACGATATCCTAGAAACAATTATGTTTATATCAGGAATTGACACTTCTGTGTTAGACCTGAAAATAAAAACTCAGAGCATAAAGAAAGTTTGAGCAGCAGTGTTCATGGGCAGCTTCTCTGTTATATACACGATATACGAAGGACGATGGAACAATTGCTTGATTTATCTTAGTTGCATTAACTAACTGATTATGTCTAACACTAGTGATTTCGTTCAGTAAGGATCTGACGCATTACTATGAGCACACCCCAGCTATTCTCATAGATAATCTATAGCAGATTTTCAGCTACCCTAGGTAAGAAGGTGAAGAGCCAAAAACCTGGAATACTGCAGAATCGTTTGAGCGGTAGAGTAGCCAAATCACTGTTTTTGTAAAAATATCGAATGTACAACGCGCGGTCTTCTCTCGAACTACGTTCCAAAGCGGTTGAATTCAATAGAGCTGGACTACTGATTGCCAAACTCTCACGCTCTTCGTGTTCGTGGCGTTCCCGCAGTAAGCATAAGCAACATAAATATAAACTTTGTTTTGAGATACCTAACTTTTTCAAAGGTTCTTCAGAGCGCGATGTGCTCGCAGCAAGGACTCTTTTCTTCACGACTTCTTCCCCGAAAAATTGTGAAATCTCATTTGTGTATCAATAACTGAGATTTCGCGATGGAGATATCCCATTCGATATGCCAGCCGACCGACGACCTCTGCCCTCTTTTGATAAACCCCTCATAGTTGCCTCCTCCGCACTTGCAGCAATCCATGTCTTATTTTCTAAAGACGAAGCAGTGTCTTCGATCCTATTACTTAGCTTCTAGTCGACCAATCCAAGCGCTCTGTGAAACTAAAACCGGTGGTTCGATCTTCTTTGTCGCTCCGTGTATTTTTACAACTTGGTACACCTCATAAAGCTAGCGGTTTTATCTACTAATTTATTAGCCTTTCTTGCTAAATAATACTTTCAAATTATTATCCAGCACTCGACCGTAAAGAAGGTCTTTAAGGATTACAGTCCGGTAGAGGAAATATTTGGACTTTCGAGTTAGGAGTTACTAGTTAGTGGCATATTGTCCGAGGTTGTGGGTAGGATGTACTTTGTTTGTTGATCGCCATGAACTAGAAAACTAACCCGTTTCATCTGGTCATCCATTTCCGTTAATGATTTGTGAGAGATAGTCCCATCCTCGTTTATACCTGACAGGCCAATGCCGCCTTCTTATGTTAGATTACAACATTGGCGTCCTATGCTAGTAGTTGCCCATATTTATGGAAAATTGTGCTCCTCCCATAATTCTTTTTTGGAATCGATGAGTTCGTTACTGACCCTGATGAACTAGCGAACTCCATCGTCATCCTACACAGGCCGACTAGTTTGAGCGGTATACAAAAATTAGAAATGGCTCTGTATAATACGTCTCTATAAATGATGTCGTATGCGGTTTCGGATAAAAAGGTGGTGTATATCGATTTTCCCCAGGATCTGCCGAAGTGTGAAAATTTGGTCAGTCGTGGACTTTCCTGGCCTAAAACCACACTGATAAGGGCCAATCAGGTTGTTGGTAAACGGTGTTGAGGGACTCACTTATTACGGCAGATAATATCTTCTATGTGATTTTTAGGAAATGTATGCATCTGTAGTTGGCGCAGATCAGAGGGTTTCGTTTTTTTGGATCGGGCAAACGATGCTGAGGTTACATTCTTTAGGAATACATTCATCCAACCAAATTTTGCTTATTAGTTGGTGAAATATACTTACGAAATAATTTCCACCGGCTTTATAAAGGCTAATTTATGCGGATGACATGTTGGTAAGTAATGTAATGTTTTGTAATTGCACTAATCTTGGTTTTGTATTTTCGAGAGCAAACCGTATCGTATGTTATAACTTAGTTCAGTTCAGTTGTGAACTTATGATTTTTTTATTGCTATCCCAACTAACAATTTCGATTCGATAAAGTACTATCGAAGCTATTTCCCCCCAGCAATATTACTTGTAGGAAGTCTTATGGAAAAACATTTGGCGCACTTTTAAGAAGCTACTTCTATACGACTTCTTTAAATACTTCTAAAAAGCCTTACAGAAAAAAACTTTGTTTACTTATAAAAGGCTTTATAGAAACAAATTACAGGCTTTACAAAAAGTCTTTCCGAAAATATTTGCAAGCCTTCTCGAAGTTGAAAAATAACAATTTTTATTATTTTCTTTTTGTTCTTATATATTCTTATATTAAATCGTTTTATTAATTTCAATCTCTTATAATTATTAAAACCCAATTTGTTGTTGTGAAAGTATGAAATTCAATGCAATTCATTCTATAAAAACTCTTATCTTACTGGGATTCGAACTCGCATTCTCTCGCACGGTAGTCAAACACGTTATCCACTAGGCTGTACTCTGGAACATGAAAGACGAGTAAGTACAACGAAGTACTTGAATCGTGATGACTCATTCTCTGGTAAGTCCCCGATCTCTTCACCCTTTTTCCGATCTCATTACCTTGTCCCGATCTTTTCACCTTTTTCCCGATCTTTAAACCTCAGCTTTTTTAATGCTTCATTCGTAAGGTCTATATATGATATGCTTCGGATTAACTTCGTGAAAGCTCTACCTAAACATCTTAACGTATGGTACATGTACACACATCTCCGGAAGCTTAAAAACAACAAATTCACAATATCGGTTATGGTTGTGAATTTTCCTGCATAATGTCTTAAACAAGTGTCTACCCAAACAATCGACTGCCAAAATGCTCAACCTACGGCCACAAGTACTATATAAGCCCTATAGAAATAATTGCTTGTGGAAATTAAATTTTTTGCCTTATAGAAGAATAATTGTTAGTTGGGATCCTCACTTCACTTTGGTCGGCTGGTTGTTAGTTTACGAGTTCGTTACAAATATTGATAGGTTTGTTATGCCTGAGTGTGGAGATCAATACTATTTAAAAGTCTAATCAATTTGATTGACCGCTCGTTGATTTGGAGACCGCCATATCATCTTAAGGATATCGAGGTGAGGAAACCGTGTGCTTTCTATTGTGGCATTTCGTTCCGTAGCGAAGCCAACAAGCCTAAGTCCGTTGCCAGACGTGTTGTCGTGTAGGCTGTGTTCTCCGAAAATACTGATAAAAATGTCTTTTCTTCCTACCTTTGCGTTAAAATCAGCACGATTTTTACATCGTACTTCGGGAGTTGCTCATAAGTTTTGTCAACGAGCTCTTACACTCAGTTAAAACCTATCTGTATCGGTAACTATTTTCCTCTTATCCCAAATTTTCTTAACGCCCGCACTGTGTTTAAAACATATACATATAGGGTATTCTGTACTGCAAGGATTTTCCTTAAATTCTTTAACTTCTATAACGTTCCTGAACAAACTTTAGGTAAATAAAAATCCTATACTGTTTGCGTTTTGAATTTACTCTCGCAGTGGCAAATTTTTGCATTTGTACAAGTATTTTCTATAATCTATCTACAGTCAAGTACTTAACATTAATTACACTATCACCACTTCAAGGATAACCAAAAGTATGTCATTATGCATGTATATTCCAATTCAACGCATGAGAGAACGAGGATGAACCCATTTAGATTTCATGTTTATTAAGCTCCCAAATTCAACATAATACGATCCACATGTACGCACCGAACCGATTATAATCCTTGTTCATGTATACAGATATCCCGAATGTCCATTTTCCGCCATTGGATGGTTTAATCATACATGAAGCTCGATAATAAAGTTGAGTCCACCCTAACAGGAGGTCGTAAAATTGTCATAGCCAAGCCAAGTTCGGCAAAGCAAAAGGAAGAAGAAAAGCGAACAAAAAGCCTTAAAATAAGGACGGTACAACATATGATTCAACGTGACCGTAAAGCACGCGGAAAATTATTTATTATATGCATTCTATTTCATATGGTCTTCCTTCGAACGATGAAAGCAAAATAAAAATCCGCTCAATAAATCATCGATTCCGACGTTGAGGATGGTTGAAATGATGCAAGGCATAAGGATATGAATATGTACTTCAAGTGGTGAGGTATGATATTTATCATACCCTATCACAAAGAGGTATATTAGGGTACGTCCACATTGAATAGAACAAAACAGAGTTAGACAAACAAGTTTGTTTTTTAATTTAAATTAAGGGTGGTCCAACCATAATCCTCGATGTTAATTGTGAGTCACACCTTTACGTCAAGTTTTTTGCACAACTTGAACTTTGGTTCAGTGTTTGACAAATTCAACCATGGAATGGTACACAATTTAGCAGCGCGTTAAGATTATTGAAGCCTTTTACGAAAATGGGCTTTCAAATCAAAATGCATTTCGTGCACTTCGTGGTTTTTTTTTGACCAAATATGTCCACAATCGGGAGTATTGAGCGAAAATATCAGCAAACCGGGTCTGTAGAAAAACATCTGTGCGTGTCCACGTACGTTCTGTGGAAAACATTGCTGTTGTTCGCTATAGTGTGGCAGAAGAGCCTTCAACCTCGACTCGTCGTCGTGCCTAACAATTGAACATCACACAAATATCAATGATGCGAATTATGAATAAGGATTTGAATTTACACGCTTCAACAAGGTTCAATTGACTCAAGAGCTGAAGCCTACTGACCATTTCAAGCGTCTTCCATACGCCGAATGGTTGGTTGAAAAGACAGAAGTGAAAGCTGATTTTACAAAGAAAATCATCTTCAGCAACGAGGCACATTTTCACCTCTGTGGAATTGCCACATTTGGGCAAATGAGAATCCACGAGTGATTGTTGAAAAGCTGATGCATCCACAAAGAGTGACTGTTTGGTGCGGTTTATGGGGTGGCGGCGTTATCGGGCCGTACTTCTTCGAAATCACGAGATGATAACGGAATTCTTGTGGCCAGAAAGTGAGTATATGGACCTGGGCGATATCTATGTGCTTTCAACAGGATGGTGCCACCAACAAAACAATGGCTATTTTGCGCGAGAAAATGAATGCCTTATTATCTCACGTCGCGGTCGTGGCGATGTGAATTGGCCGCCTCGATCATGTGATTTGAAACCGTTGGAATTCTTTCTTTGGGGGAAAATGTGTTCTTCAGCAAGCCAAGAACAATTGAAGAGCTAAATGATGAGATAATTCGGCATAATTGTCCTCTCACTAAGAAACTCACTTTCAGCCGGCAGCGGAGGAATTCCCTAGATGGAGTCAACGGTGGCGCCTACAGGTACAGTTTGATCGAACTGGTAGCGTAATCCCTATAAGAGCTGCTTCGACATATTTGAACACCAGGTCTATAGGGATTTCCAATACTGAGCCTGGGTTTTGGAAAAGATTTGGTGGCGGAGGAGCCCTCAATGGGTCAACGGCAGCGCTCATATCCCAAAATGGGCTACTGACATCGGTATTTTTCCGTCCCGCTGTCCTAGGGTCAAAACAAAGGCCTGGCCCTCCAGGTTGGGGTTGTGCTTCGGGTTAACTATCCATCCACGGAAAAAAGCTTATGTAACGAAGCAACGAATAGCCTCGGAAAGGACTGATATTATTGCTGACGACCATGCTAAACGAAAAAAGGACAACGACGTTCGTATCTGCACCTGGAATGTGAGAACATTAAACAGGAGAGGTGCAGGCGAACAACTAGCGGAAGCCCAAACCGCTACAAAGCAGATATTACTGCCATCCAGGAAATACGATGGGATGGGTCGGGCAAGAAGAGGATGAAAAACTGTGACATCTACTATGGAACGTGTTATAGTGAGCAGAAACGGTTACCATTCGGATGCGGATTTGTTATAAGTGCCAGACTTAGGCAGACAAACGCATTGTAACAATCCGCATCAAAGCCAAAATCGCCAACATAAGCCTTATATGCGCTCATGCTCCGACGGAGGAAAAAGATGATATAACTAAGGATTGCTTCTACGAGCTACTCGACAAAACCTATGAGCGACTACCAAAGTACGATGTTAAAATCGTGCTGGGAGATTTTAACGCAAACGTAGGAAGAGAAGACATCTTTAGCAGTACTGTCGGAAAATATAGCCTACACGACAACACGTCTGGTAACGGACTTAGGCTAATTGACTTCGCTACGGAACGAAATGCCACTATAGCCAGCACACGGTTTCCCCACCTCGATATCCATAAGGGGACATGGCGGTCTCCAGATCAACGAACAGTCAACCAAAATGACCACATTGCGATAGACAAGAGGCAAGCATCCAGTATTTTGGATGTCCGAACATTCCGAGGGGATAACATCTACTCGGACCACTACCTAGTTGTAGTCAAGGTAAGGATGCGGATATCTACAACGCCACAAAAAAAACAGAAATACTGTGAAAAAATTTAATGTCGAAAGACTGCAACGATGCCAACAAGCCATTAGATCAGCCGCAACTGATGTGCTAGGTTTCTCACGGCCACCAGCAAGAAACCCATGGTTTGATTTATACCAAAACTAGGCATGACTTTGTATAGTTCGTCTATATAAATGTTGTCGTATGCGGCATTAAAATCGATGAAAAGGTGGTGAATATCGGATTGGGCTTCTTTGGTTTTTTTTCATGATCTGCTGAAGTGTGAAAACATGTTTATTTATAGACTTTGCTGGCCTAAAACCACACTAATAAGGGCCGACCAGGTTGTTGGTAAACGGTTGCAGGCGTTTGCATCAGATAGGATGCAGGCGATGTTGAGAAAACTTATGCCTCTGTAGTTAGCGCAGTTCAGAGGGTTTCCTTTTTTTGTTGATCGGGCAAACCATGCTTAGGTGCCATTCTTCAGTCACACTTTCATCACCAAGTCATCTCCACCGGCTTTATAAAGCTCTGCGGGAAAGTCGTCATTTCCGGCAGCCTTATTACGCTTAAGTTTAGATATTGCTATCCTCACTTTACTTAGGTCGGGTGGTTGGCAGTTTTGCTGTCATTGCCAATATTGAATGGTTCGTTCTTCCTGACAGCGGAATGTTGTTCGTCACCGCTGGTTCTTCCATATTTTCGACAGGATTCTGTTCGAACCTTGTATCCTTGGCATTGACGTTTTATACTTTTTTAAAACTTGCGACCATCATTCCTATATCTCAATATCTTCGATAGCGCGCTTATCTTGCGGTTCATTCTTCTTTCTGAAAAGCCGGTGTTCTTCCCTTCTTCTGTACCTATAGAGTTCAATTACAGATCTCGTCTTCAACTGCAGCTTAGCCTTGTAGGCCTCGTTCTTGGCTGTGAGCATCTGTCGGCATTCCTCCTCAAACGAATGGTTTTCTGCTGGTGGGCGCGAGAAACCTAGTTTCTGATCTAATGGCTTGTTGGCATCTTTGCCATTGTTTTTCGACATTCGATGCTGGTGGTATGGTGTTAGTCGAGAGGTTAAGGAATAAGCGTTGCACTATGGACTTGGCGGTCTCTTGGGATTGAAGTCTTCTGACATTATTTTTTTTTTCACAGTATTTCTTGTTTGTTCGGAATGTTCGGACATCCAAAATTCTGGAAAGCGTGCCTCTTGGCTATCGTAATATGATCAATTTGGTTGACCGTTCCTTGATCTGGTGACCGCCATGTCCCCTTGAGGTGAGTTGAGGAAAGCGTATGCTGGCTATAGTGGCATTTTGTCTCGTAACGAAGTCTAAGTTCGTTGCCAGGCGTGTTGTCAGTACGATTTTAACATCGTACTTCGGTAGTCGCTCATAGGTTTTGTCAAGGTGCTCATAGAAGAAATCTTTCGCTTTATCATCTTTTTCCTCCGTCGTGGCGTGAGCGCATATAACGCTTTTTTGGCGAATTTGGTCGTGATGCGAATTGTTACAATGCGTTCGCTACGGGCTCGAAAATAAAAGAATTCTTGTCTAAGTTTGACACTTATAACAAATCCGCACCCTAATAGTTTCTGCTCACTATAATACGGTTCGTAGTAAAAGTCACAGTTTTTCGTTTTCGTTATGCCCGGCTGATCTCATCTTATTTCCTGTATGGTAGTAATGCCTGCTTCTTAGCTGCTTAGAACTTCCGTTGGTTGTTCAGCTGCACTGAACAACGAAAGTCGTTGTCCGTTTTTCGTCTAGCATGGTCGACAACAACATTTTTGTTGATTTGGGGCAATTTTCATTAAAAAAACAGTTTTCGATACAATTTAAAAAAATCGAAAAAAGCTTTCGATGAAAATATTTCGAGAACATACTATGAAGATTTCGTCTATAGATTATTTTAACCCACGTCCATGTTTTGGGGCGTTTAAAAAATAACAGTTGTAAAAACCATAGAAATGCTTAATTTGTAATGTCACTGAGGGGATGTTAAATTTAAGGATGGAATGAGAAAGAGTATTAAACGATTCGCACTTCAGTTTGTAGCCTTCTCGTTATACTTTTATTTCAAATCGAACAGCTTTTGGAAGCATGATCCCTAGGTGCGTATGTTTGAGCGTTCTTGTTTTGTTTGACCAACAATAATCAAGGTTTAGTCTTCGTAAAGTTGCCCTAGCATGGTAATTTCTGAAAATTATAAGATAACTCAAAACGTATCTCTTAAAATATTGTTTAACAAGCCCCCAGTTTGTTTGTGTAAGTTGATTTGGAAAATGTTTTATGAAAACGAATTTCCTCCCAAGGATTAACGCCAGCCCGATTTTCCATATACCAATTAATCAAATCATTATTTTAAGAGGGAAAAATTTATATTTTTGAATATTTTTAACAATTTAAGAAATAATTTGCCTATATCTAGCTTATAATTAAAAAAATATATATTTACAATTTCGTCATATTATCACTGGAAGAACAAATAGATGTAGTATGTATGTATATAAATATATTCTTCATTATCGGAACATTAAACAGTTGTTAACAAATTAAATAATAATTTTATGTAATGCTTTTTTTTATAGATGTGTTCCCATGTTCTTCTTTTCGTCCTCTCCGAAATATAGGGTTACATTCTTGGATGCTATGAATCCTCTAAAATACTCCAGATGCTGCAGTGTCAATTTCAAGTCAAATTTCTTTGAATCGCATGGACGAGTCTTGTGAGGTCCAAGATAAGCAACCGATACAGTATCTGCACCTCCAAGGCGTACAGTGTAATCGTAAGTCGCTGAATCTCCAATTGCGAAAATTCCACGCCTAATGCAGCTCTTGCTTAAGACTTCGCTCAATAGGAACCAATAGATTCCTTTGCTGGTGTACAGTAAGAATGTGTCTTTCAGAATATTTTCCAGACTAAAGTTGAAAAAATCACCATCCTTGATATCTTTGACGAACTTTTGATGTTTAGAATCGCAATGATTCAAGAGATCAATCAGATCACCAGACCAGTTGCAAGATGGGAATCGGCAAATTGTTTCCATTTTAGGTTTTGAAAGTTTTTTTTTTAAATTACTTGACGATTGTTAAATTAATTTACTTGGATGTTATTCACACGTGTGTCGCTAGTAAGACCAAATGTTGAACTGATGACTTTACGAAACTGCTGAAGGATTTATAGTTAGAAGTTGGTACCTGCGATGTCGAAGGATTTTCCTAGAATTCTACACGAACCGAAACAAATATACATATGATTACTCATCTTTAAACACACCAGCATGACATTTATGGTACCTCTTTATACCTCGTTGTGGCTCTTTTAAGATACGACCTTTTTTCGGTAGGTATCGGTCGTTAGAAATAATAAAACAACCTGATAAGAAAAAATGTCGAATTATTATTTCTTTCTAGGATAGTAAACAATTAGCAAAATGGAGAAGAATGATCATATGAATCATAGTTCCGATCGTTAGCTAATCTTAATTTAATAACTTGTCGCGCTAGGTATTCTTTAACCGCTTTTTATCGGTTTTTTCTTTGGGAAAATTAAATTTTTTCACTTTTTTACAAAAGTGTACTAAATTTTTGTTTTTCAATGCCAAAATATAAATCATGGTTTACTATTTCATCATGCTCCAGTTCATAATCAAGCAACTCTTGGAAATTCTTAAAAAATGCTAAATACAAAAATTCTGAAGCGGTGGTCATAATATTAGGAGCTAATAATCCAATTTTTGGTCTGAATATTTATTTCAGCATATTTACTGTTTAACATTTCAGCACTAAGAGCGTCGGTTAAAAATCAGCAAAATAAGTCGGCTTCACTCAATTTACAGGATGAACTTTTGTGATAAATTCAGCGTAAAGATCTTAGCATCCACCTTTACAACATGAAATTTACTCAGAATCTAAATCATCTGAATACGTGAAAATCCGAAATTTCTCCGATTGGCTTTAAGAAAAACCAGGGTTTTACCAAAAAAAATCATCTTTAGTGATGAAGCTACATTTTGCCTTAATGGCTTCGTCCACGACCAAAATATGCTTTATTGACCACCAACTTACCTACTAACGAAGACTTTATTGGATCCACAGAGAGCTTCGATTATATCCTATAGAAATGATCGCCATGTTACGGTGAATGGAAATGGAAGTCGCATGTAAAAAAGAAGAACTTAAGAATAAATACAGAGAACTGCACTGGTTGCTCTGAAAATATTCGAAGCTTAACCTTGATAACAAGCTGCTATTATACAAGCAAGTGCTAAAACCGGTCTGGACATATGGTATACAACTATGGGGTTATACCAGTGAAACGAATCTAAACATTTTACAAACTTTTGAAAAAAAAAATGTTAAGATCATTCGTCAATGCGCCATGGTACGTAAGAAATGAAGATCTTCGCAGAGATCTGGGTTTTCCCGCAGTTAAAGATGAAACAAAAAAAATTGCACGAAAACATAAAAAAACGTTTATTAGGACACCTTAACACAACATTCCTCCAAATTCTTGACGATACAAAAATATTGCGGCGTCTTCAAAGAACTAAGCCCTTAGATTTGGCCCGACAGTAACAAACCGCTCTATAAATTGCGGAAAGAAGCAGGAACTCTCAAAGGAAAGTTACCTGCTAGACATATTATATACTCGTGATAAAAAAAATTCTAGATAAGTCGAATACTTAGTTGCAATAGAAATACAAAATGGGTGGTGGTTTTAGTGAGTAAAAATCTCACACTACTTTGGGCACGTGCTCATCGTGTCTATGAAGATTTCCATGAGCCCACGAAAAAAAAAAAAACAAAAAAAAAAAAATGTTACGGTGAATGGAGTTTGGTATCTTGCCATGTCAAATGACTACTTTAAGAAATTGTGGAACAAATTAGGCGTAAGGATCTTAGGCGTAAGGATCTTAGCCATTACCTTCCAATACAAATTTAGCTCAAGAGCTGAAGCATCAAATTATTTGAAGCGCCGAAACTTCCACGATTGGGGTAAGAACAAAATAAGAAAATCCTGAATTTCATCATATAATCATCTTTATTCATAAAGCTATTGTTTACAACAACTGACGGATCCAAATCACATAACAATACATCGTTTGCCGTTACACTAGAATATGGTTATATTCTAAGCATTGGTACCCTCCCGGAATTAACATCAATTTTCTCGGCAGAAGCTTTTGCAATCCTCCAAGCTATTAAGGCAACTTTGGACTATAGTGGCAAATTTGTTGTATGCTCCGATAGCATGTCGGTTTTAAAAGCAATAAGCAACCCAAACAATAACACTGAACTGGTTTCTGCAATAACAAACAAGATTGCTATGAAGCCAAATAAAATCAAACTTATGTGGAGCCCCGGACACGTAAATATTTGTGGAAATGAGGAAGCTGATAAAGCCGCAAATTCTGCAAAAGACGCACCAGTTTACCAATTCAATGTGTTTACCAAACAAGATCTTCAAACATGTATTCGTAAAAACCTAAGAACCAAGCAAGAAACTGAATGGAGCCTCTATCACCACCATTATAAACGAGTGGTGGGTGCACGACTGGGTCGTACGCAACTTTCTCTTTCACAGCGAGTTGGGTGTTAGATCAAATAGTACGCATTTTGATTATTAATGCTTAAAATGATATGAATAATGTCGAAATGTGATTATACGAACGTTTACTACGAAATTTGAAGGAATCGGTGTCTATGGGAATAATAATGATTTTTTGTTATTGGCCAAAACTGAAAATTACATTCAGTGATAGTTGGGGTAAAACCAATTATGTGGAATTGCTTCAAGCTGTAATAGTAGTATATATATTAAATTTCATTCAATTTGACATAATAGTTTGCGAGAAATTATCAAGTTTCCTTATATGGCCTATATGACAAAATCCGTTATATGGATTTTCTCGAAAAAACTGGGTATGCAGTTTTGTTGGAGCTAATATGGTTATAGTATATATAAAGTTTAATCGAAATCATTAGAGCCGTTTTCGAGAAAATTGAGGTTATGTGTAATTTTTATATGGCAGGTACCCTTATTAACATGGCTAAAAGCAAACAAAAAAAATGGCCTAGAATTATGACTAAAATAAGCTTGGATACGAAGTTTGAAGAAAATCGGTCTAGCCGTATAGGCTGGGGAGACCATCACGGACAGACGGACCGACGGACGGAATTCCAAAAACCACTTTTTTATGCTCCGCTATCATCGTCATGTTAGAATCAATCAAAATCTCGAGGTCGAAAATTTTCACGAAAACAATATCTTTCTCTTTGTAAGAGAAAGTTAAAAAGTTAACGAAGAAGAAATTCACCCAATATACCCCACAAATCAATCTAAAAATAAAATCTCAAACTTCGTTCGCCTAAGAATCGGACACACATCAATAACTCACCAACATCTGCTCACCAAAAACAACCCGCCGATATGCACTTCCTGCAACACAACATTAAATATCCCACATCTCCTAGAAAATTGTCAAATTTCAAAACCAATAATAGAATCCATATTTCAATACAAATCAATTTATGAAATATTAAAAAATCCAAACTCAACAAATATTGAAAATGTAAATAAATTTATTGAAACTCTTAAATTAACTTTATAATTTTATCAAATAAGAGCCAATAGTCTCCGCAGCTGGGTTCTATAATCTTTATATTACTCTGTAATTTAAAATTACATGTTAATAAATAATAATAATAATAATAAAAACATGTTTTATTTACCAGCAACAAGATTGCATGTGCTTCAAGAGACACCAGTGCATTCACAAAAGTAATCGTGTGGTGTGAATTTCATGCCGAGAGATTTGATTGAACCGATATTTATTTAATTAATAAAATGATCGCCATGCCACCATTTGGATTCAACAAAATGGTGGTCAAATAAGTGACCCATTAAAAGGAATAATTTGGCAATCGTGTTATATCGAGGAATGGTCCGATCGGACGTCCACCTCACTCAAGCTTTTAAACGCTATTCGATTACTTTTTTTCTGGTTATGTTTTTGTCATTGGTCGAACGCAATTGCCAACTTTCTGGCTGATATACACCGCCCGAGAACTGGGGTAAATCACCGCATCCGTTAACGGATGACTCGTCACGTAAAAGTGTGTACTTGGTATTATGTGATACGTTATCGAATAACTCGTAACGTAATGTGGTATTATACCATCCGTGAACGTATACGTAAACGGATGCGTTCTTTCGATAAGTCATTCGACCAGGCAAAAGCTTTCGTAATTCGATTTTGGCACGTACAACAAAGATAAACAAAATGTAAGTTGTTTTTATTTACAAGTAAAGTGATTTGAAATGAAAAAAAAAAACAATTAAAAACACTTTAATAACATGGAAAACTCAATTTTCAGGAGAAGTGGCACTAAATTAAACGGAACACAAAAAATGTATTGGCGGAATATAAGATGACTGCAAAACTGGACGTACTGCGGTTGATAATTGTTGGTGATTCAAACTTAACTTTAAGAGAACGTACTTAAATGCTTCTTTGCTTAAGCGGAATATTATATATGATGACTGCAAAACTGGACGTACTGCGGTTGATAATTGTTGGTTATTCAAACTTAACTTTAAGAGAACGTACTTAAATGCTTCTCTGCTTAAGCGGAATATTTTAATAAATCTGTGAATAAGATATTTATGTATTCATTTATAGGATGTTTTAAAATAATCTTACGCTCTTTCGGCAAAGAAAGTGGATTACTTTTATCCCTCAGTTGTCTTCGAACCACTCTCTCATCACTTTCACTCTGCTCAGAAGTACTGAGATAAAAAAATAAAGCACTATCCATTTTGTCTCGATATAAATTTGTTTTGATAAATTTTCCGAATGACCACTTTTTGACGTTTAAACTATTACATTTAAGCCTTCCAATCTAGTTCGACATTTATTACGAATGGAAAATTCCGTTCCGTGAGCATTCGAATACCGTGATCTCAATCCAGTTGTTCGAAAGATGTATCACGTAATTATCGTTCGTACGATTGAAAATCCGTTCACGGATGCGGTGTTTTGCCCCCTGATTACCTCTATCATTTTAGTGTAAATGCAAATAAATAGGAACTCTAAAAATGTATCATGCTTATTCATTTTACCCTATCCTATAGGGGTATATTAGTTTCAACATTAAATTTGTAAGATAGAGAAAAAAATTTCGCTAAATATAGCGAAATTATCTTAAAGTGTATAGATCGACTCAGAAACGCTAGCTGAGTCGAACAAGCCATGCCTGTCTGTCCGTCCATCCGTCTGTATGTCACCCATTTTTGGGCCTTACCATTTGATCTAGCTTGATGAAATTTGGTACATAGGCTTTTTGTCCGACGAAGCAGGACAAGTGTAAAAGTTTTCAAAATCCGCCCACTCTCAAACTCACTTTTTAGAAAAACTTTGTTTTTGCCAAACAGTCGAACATTTTGAAAAAGTGTCTGACAAACGGCAGTGTGAGAAACGACTGGTTTTGATGGTGATTGATAAGAGAATATCTATATATATATAAATGGATCTTGGTTTGTTCGGATGCTTAAAACTCGAAAACGACTGGACCAAATTGGATACTTCCTTCTGCGGATTTGTTCGTAATTGCTCCGCGAAGGTTTAGGAAAAAAAAAGGTGGCGCTGTAGGCGGTCATTCCATTTGATAATGGCAAAACAACGTTTGACGGGCCAGCTTGTTTATTATAAAAAGGATATAAAGAAAGTTATACAAATTCAAGATGTACTTCAGTAACATAATATTTGACATTGACACATGTTTTGCAGTGAATAACAAATTCATTTATGGAGAAGTACTGATGTACATATTCTAACACTCCCACATTCATTTGCATTTATCAAGACATATTATTTTTTTTGTTAAACTCAAAATAAATTAGGAATAATTCCCATCTTATATGTATCTAAATAGTTAAAATTTAACATTAGGAAGAGCCTTGGTAAATATTTCGGCTATCTGCTCTTCCGTTGGTACGTACGCAAGTTAAAAGACTCCTTCTGCGAATTTTTCACGAATGAAGTGAAATTTTTATACCCTTTCCCATAGGGGTTTTGACATTAAGTTTGTAACATAGAGAAATTATTTCGATACATATACCTCAAAGTATATGGATCGATTCAGAATCGCTAGCTGAGTAAATTAAGCCATGTCGTTTTTTAGTAAAAAACGCTTTATGTTCAAATTTTAACACTCTCGAAAAAAAATTTGATGCAAATACTTCCGCAATGGTAATAAACCATTGACTATAAATCATTTTCACCTACGCCCACATTTTGGGGGCTTTATGTTCAAATTACAAAAACCATTTGTATACCCCATCCCAAGGCATTAGCAATCGAAATACGTTGTTTTTTGTCGAACCACAAAAGATTTTGATAAACTGTCTGAGCAATATATTGTGACAAAGTCATTTTCTGTATTTTATCGCCATAAAGCCTATATTTTGAAGATATTAATTTTAAGGATGGGATGGGATAGGGTATTCAACGATACGCACATCGGATTGTAGCCTTCTCATATGTTATTTCATATGTTTGTTTCTTTTGTGGAATTCTAGATTTCGTATAAGTCTGATAGCAAATTGGTTGTCAATAAGAAGATTTGATTGACTATACCCATCTGGGAAAATCGCATCAACGATCGCTTCAGCCACACTATTTCCTTGGCAGAATATGTAGCAGCGGCACATGCACCGCTGCTACATATTCGGACTCCATTGTAGAAAGAGAAACACATGTTTGACGTTGTGACATCCACGAAATTGGCGATTCGTTGAGTAAGAAAATGAAACCGGTGGTCGAACGCCTAGTTTCTATATCACCCGCAAAATCAGCATCACTAAAACAATTCCAAAGTAAATTTAATATTTGATATAAAAAGAATACCATATTATTTCGATCCTTTCACGTATCGAATGATACGTTTTATTGCAGTCACGTCTTGAGAATTGGGTTGCTCTAAACGACGACTAGCGACATTAGGAGGAAATGAGATATCAGGCCTTGTACCAGTAGTTAAGTACATAAGAGACCCAACTGCTTCTCTATAGGAAAATCGCACATCAATCTCCTGACTGCACATTGAGAAATAATCGACCCATCAGCCTGCCGATCGATTTTTAATTCCAAAAAATGTCCTGCTTCTGAAACTCTAACCCCGTAAATTTCCTTTAGATATTTTTCCAGCCGATTTATATATTCTTCTTTATGAGCGATAACCAGCCCATCATCGACGTAGATAACTATGATCATATGTTGTCCATAAAAAACACAAGGATCCGCTTCCGAAGATTTTAGATTGAATGAACGTAGAAAATGCTTAAACTTAATGTTTCAGCTTCTTGATGCCTGTTTGAGGCTCTTTTTCCCTTCCACTTCCATAGTCGAATCCTTCAGGTTGTTGCACGTATTTTAAGTCCCCATTAGGGAAAGCAGTTTTTATATCGATTTGCTTCATTACCATTTTTCTTTGGGCTGGCACTGCAGGATCTGCCCTTATTGAACTAAATCGAGAGACTAGACTAAAAATCTCATCAAAATCAATACCATGTTCTTGCGTAAAGCCTCGTACCACAAGTCTCGCCTCATACCTATTTGGTTCGTTGCTGAGGTCATCCTTGATCAGATATCTGTAACCCATCTGTTACAGATAATTTTTCTAGTCGTTGGAGGTTCCACTAGCTCCCAGGTGTCATTTTTGTATAGAGCTCCGATTTCTTCATTCTCATTTTATAATGTCACTTGACACTAAAACATCTTCATATGTTTTCGAAACATTCCTGTTTGCAACCTGTCCATCAGCGAGTCTGCTCTTTGTCTTTGTGCACTTCTCAATCAATCTCAAACTGACCTTATTGAATTAGAAAATATATTATCAGCTGGTTCTTCTCTAGTCGAGATTTCTGAGGTAGCTTGTTCAACGTTGTTGGTATTGTCATGTCTGTCAGTGGATCTATCTTCCTTTTTGATATCCAAGCGTTCTTCTAGCTCACACTTCAGCCGATTACGTGAATGAGAAGCTGACGCTCATTACAATTACCTTTTTGCTGTTTTGTCTCGCTTCTCCCACGCAACTATCTTCGAAACGTCATTCCCTGTAGCAATTGGCTTGAACTGTCGCATTTACCACCTCAAATAGATCGTTCGCGCTGAGCATAACTCAGACCCGGAATTTCCATGTGCTTAATTTATCCGCAGTATTCAGTTACTAAATTTCGAAAAATCACCTTCTATTTTTTTTTTTGGAAATTAATAAGTAAACAGTAACCCAATAAATACGAAGAAATAGCAACTAGACAAACAGCAGTGCCCGTTATAATAAATTGAAGAAATTACCTTATCTTACAAATTATTTCTTTAAAATTTATTTACAACAATAGACTTGGGACTGGGCCCATAACTTGTGAGAAACGACTGGTTTTGATGGTGCTTGATGAACAAAAGAGAATGTTTATTAAAAAATGCATATAAAGAAAGTTATACAAATTAAAGACGTACTTCAAAGTTACACAATATTTGACATATGTTTTGCAGTGAATAACAAGATGAAGAATTACGATGATATTTTAACAGGTAGACATAGATTTTTTAAAAACTATTTGGATACGGGGTAACTAAACACCCACGGGGTACCTCGCCCCATCACAAAACTTCCAAATACTACGTATGCTATGAAGTAAAAATAGTGGTATTATATTTTTTTTTTAAATAATACTTCGTATGTGTTTCAACTCCTCACCCTATTCAAAATTTCTAAGAAAAAAATTATGGAATTATGTAAAATTGCATGAATTTATTAGTAGCTAGAAAAACAATGGATATGTTTAATTAGGGACGATTGTCCTTATGAAGGATGTACCTACCTGTGTAAGAAATTTGCAAACATTTAAAAACCACCATAACAGGTATTCAAATAAAAAAAAATAATTATTATTTTATTAGCTTGGAATTTTCCACTTATAAAATATTTTTTAGTCACCCTATTGGAATAAATTAATAAGACATTTAAACTATGTTTTATATATAAAAAAATATTAAAAACCATATAATCATTGAAATATTGGATGAAAATGTAAAGGGTGACCCAAAGAGCTTCCTGAATTTTTTTTAATAAACCACAAAAAAAAACAAAATGTATTGAGTAAAATCGTGATTTAAGGTTATTTTTTAAATTCATTTTTATTTTTAATTTATCTTAAAACTGACTTATATCCTAGACAAAAATTAATAAAAAAACTTTTTTTTTTATTAAAACTTACATACTAATTGGAACCACTTATGGACTAATTAAAACTACCTATAAATAACTTCAAAACTAGAATTTTGTTTTTTGTATTTATTTTTTTTTTGTGCCACCGCTACTGTTTCTACTAACTTAGCTTTAACATTAAACCTTAGAACTATGTAAGTCGGCCATACTTCATTATAAAAGTCAACTGTCTACAACTAATCTTGTAATCTTCTCCTGTTGCAACCTACTCCGACGATTCCAATCGGACACACTCCTGCTGAACCGTAGGCGCTCTCCTCCGCCCTGAGCGACGGCGTCACGGTCGTACAGGAGCCGTCTATCCACAGTTCGTCGGAAGACGTGGTAGATTAGCGGAACCGCCGATCTATCCTGTATCAGCCTTCGACTATCCAAAAATAGGAAAGCTTCAGGCGGAATAAAGCCGCTTTAACGTACACATTCAAAATATTCATCATTGGGGTAGAAGGCCCCAAAGATGAGACTATTGCTCGAGGTCATCGCTCTTGCCGCGTGAAACCGAATGCGTTTCACCAGAAAATTGTCTATCCTGTTTATGTTGGCCCCGTTGTATAGGAACTGGTTGGAATAATATTTTGTGTAGTCAGATACTGGTGTTCTGTGAAATCCAAGGCAGCTTCTCAAACACTTCTTCTCAAAAACCTGTATCTTTATACCCTATCCCATAGGGGTGTATTAGTTTTGATACATAGTTTGTAACATAGAGAAATTATTTAGCTACATATACCTCAAAGTATATGGATCGACTCAGAATCGCTAGCTGAGTCGATTTAGCCATGTCTGTCCGTCCGTCCGTCCGTCCGTGCGTCACCAGTTTTGTGCTAGAAGGATAAAATTTGGTAAACGTGCTCTTTGTTATTTGTTTTATTTGCTCTTTGTTGCTCCCAGCAGAACAAGTGTAACAATTTTTGAAATCCGCCCACTGCCACGACCCCTTTTTAGAAAAACGTATTTTTTGGCCAAACCGTAAAGAATTTTTAAAAAGTGTCTGAGCAGCATATTTAGAGAATCATAAAATCTATATTTCGTTCATATAAAGTTTTTTGCCACGCCCACGACTGCTATTAAACAATCGTCTTGTCAGGGCAAACGCTTTCCTAGCTCTCGCCAGAGCAGCATCTACATGTCTTCCGAAATATAGGTACTGATCCAGCCAGATGATACTTAACTATTTACTCGTCAGTGGATGTCCGTTTGGTCCAACGATCACCAGCTTGCGCCAGTTCTTTCTCGTATCCCTAGAGGCCCTAGACACCAGTTCCCATTTTTGAAAGTTGATTTTCAATTTCCAGTCATCACAATATCTCTGGATCTTGTCGAAGTCCCGCTGCAAAAGAGTTCGAATGACTTCGACAGTAGGAGCTGTTCTGTACGCGATGAGATCGTCCGCATACGCAATTGCCTGAGTAAGACTACCTATCATATTACTGCTCCCTGTTGCAGACCATTTTTAATGAAAAATTCTGTGGTAGATGTTACATTGCCACTTTGACAACAAACGTTCTTCCAGTCAACATGTCATGAAGCATATATAGCAGTGGTTTACTTACGACGAATCTGGTCAGCTTTACATAGAGGTCCTCTAACCATACGGTGTCCAAAGCCTTCTCCAAATCAACCAGGCATGCACCCGTGTACTGCTTTTTTGGCTTTGTTCCATTGTTTATCAGAGACGAAATTTGAGGCTTCATGAATACAGTCATGTCCCGCCTTGAAACCAAACTGGTTCTCTGGTATACCATTATTGTCCTCAGACCACTTGAACAGAGCCTGATTGAGAAACTTTTCAAATACCTTGTTAATACTTGGTAGGAGAGTTATCGTTATTTAAGGTGTTAGTATGGTTTATGATATATAATGTTAAGATAATTAAATTTTGCCGAGGACTAACTCTTAAGTGATCCATTCTGATAATTCTTACGATCCTCTGATCATTACTCTGAAATAACTACGGTGCGGTAATGCCGCCAGGCCATAAACCACAAACAGTGCATTTTTGGTTTTTCATTTGCAGCTGTTGGATTGCCATTTAGCTTATCAACGTCCCCGTTTTAACAGAAATGAAATTCTTCGCTAAAAACAAATTTTCGGTAAAAAAGGGTTCAATTTCAAGCCGTTCCAAGGCCCACAAACCCAAGTTAAAACATAAACCAAAGTCAGTTGAATTTAATTCTTGAACGAGTTGTATTTTATATGTTTCAAACTAAAATCATGCTTCAGAATATACCACAACGTTCCATAAGAGATTGATTTGGTTTGGCAAAATACTTGGCTTGTATACATGTTTGTTCGGACCCTACTTATAAATTATTCAAATTATTTGACTGTAGTAAGCCTGGACCAGTTTTCATTCGAATATGATTCTCAACTATTTCACACTATCAGATAATTCAAGGGTAGTCCCACCGATAACCGCTAAGCTGAATATTAGAATGACTCTTTTATGGTACGGCAACGACATCAATACTTTTTTTCTTGATCAAATATTGCATAGTGATACTGTAAAAATGTAATATCATCTCTTTTCTGTAAGAAGAGGCCTTGCGTACCGTAGAGCTAGCCATCATAACTTTTCTGTACCGGAAAAAAATCGTCGTACCTCAGTTAGATTAAATGTTTTGAATTGGTATAGAAGAGTTAAACCTAAATTTAACCCTTTTGTGAAACAAATCACTTGATAATCGGTATTTCTGGAAGTGTTATAAAAATAGCGGCAGACAAAAATATACTAAAAGCACAATTGACAAAGATTTGTTATACAAATATCACATTCTAAGAGAATGAACATAAATCAAATAAGATGTACTGAATCATAAATTGTTTCCAAATAATTTTATGTTTACTAATTGCGCTCATTATTTACCAGAAAACATATATCCTTTAGTACTATTATTACCTTATCCATCTTAGGTAAACCAACATATTCCATGTATTTATTATCCACGCAAGTCATATAGCTACCTACCAAGAAAAGAACCTAACCACCTATCCTTCATGACTCATAACTTGCGACGCTAATATTTCCGAGGGTTACTGGTTTACAAGCTATGGAATGGAATTTCCCGTAGGCCTACAATACCACCGCTCACCGACAAAAATGACTTTGTGGCGGGTTGAATGAGGGTTTCCTGTAAGTTCTTAGAAATCGGGATATGCTTGTCTTTTGCCGGATTTGCTTGTGTATTCATTCTAACGTTGATGAGGTTGTTTTTTGGGCGATGTGTTTTATTTTTCAATAGGATAGGTGCCTATTGTGTTATACGACGTAGTTTTTCAAGAGTACGCTATATATAAATTCATCATAATGGGCTTTTTCGTAAGAGGGTTGTAGTATAGTAAACATGTATTCATTTAAATAGGTTTCATGTGGACGGATTTTTTTAAGAGTGCACCAAATACAGGATTTTCAGAAGGATATACATTTTCTGTTTTGTAAATAACGCACTAAATTAATAAGGTATCTGAATAAAACGTATTTCAGGATAAGAACGCATTTTTAATTTAACAGTGGTATTCAAAACTGGTCATATGACTATCGCGTGCACGTTGGAACTGATCCATTGACGTAAACTAAAGACATTACTTAACCTCAAAATAGAAATCGAACGACTTTTAATATCATGAGCGCGATCGGTTCATGTTTTGAGACTACGCAGTTACCGAACTACCCCTTCCATAGATCTATTGCTTGACCATTTATGCGGCATGTGGTATCATCTTGTCAAGTTTCATAAAAGAAAAAGTTTTCATTATAGTGAACCATTTTTTAATTTACTTTTGAATTTATTTTTTATTTTTCTTAAACTATTAACTTAATAGTAGACAAAAATGCTTAAATCTAACTTATCAATAAAGTTTTTGCTTAATCTAACTTATCGGCCCAAAGCGGGCGCACTAAGCTTATCTCTAACATTTTTTTCTTTTAATTTTTGACTAAAATTTATCATAAGTTTTTAGTTAATAAACGAGTGTTTAATTTATTAAAGAAAATATTAAAAACTTTGAGTAGAGACATTTTATTATGGTTTATTCAAAAGAACTAAATCTAGATTAAAATTAACTCAAACTAATTAAGTCTAATTAACTACTTAATCCTAACTTAATTATAATCGGGGTGACAAGCACTCGTTGCATATGCACCGAGGGGACGTCATGCTTATTGAGGCTTTGGGTGCCCGTCCAGCATATGTACCGAAACATATTGTCCGCCAATATGGTGAACAAGCCTCTTCCAGACCTTGTTTTAATTTTAATTCTTTTTAAAAATACGGAGTGGTTTTGTTGTTCTTGAGTAAATTTGATCTTATAAGGTTGTAGGCCAAGGTTTTTATGCAGAAATTGCCATAATGTTGAGTGAACAATTTTCAACTGCTGTTAACGATGTGGAATCGAGTGATTTAAGTGGCTAAACGGTTCATTAACATTCAGTTATAAAAATGTGACTTTTTCTAGACTTGCATGCACATTTAGTCTGCTGGGATCGAAAACTTCATGTTCGACCAATACAGAAGGGGAGCCAGCTACAACACAAAAGGAAAAGACCGATTCATTCGCTAGAAAGTTTTCAAATATGCATCAACTCGGATAGGACACGGATAAATAAATAAATAAATGGATAAACAAAAATATGTACATCGGAGAAAAACGCTTCCTGAACAATGTGGGATGTAGGAAAGCCTGACGAAGCTCCTCCTTTTTTTGTATATTATTTTTTAGTAGTATAAATTGTCAAGAAAAACTTATCTCAACTAAGCCCTTCAGATTCGACATAGAATTTCCCGCAATCTCACAAGAAGTACCCGCAAGATCATGAATGGTTGTGAGAAAAGCTAGACCCAGGGTACTAACGAGCCTGTTGCGCCAAAAACTTGTATTTTTATGATCAACAGGATTTACCCATTTGGTTAAAAAGTGTTTGAATCCAACTTATTTTCAAAAAAAAAAGGAAATGCCTTTCTCAAAACTGCAGAATAATCGCTTGACTATCCATACTTTCAAAAGTAATGGAATACGAATTAACGAACATTTTCGATAACCTACTTACTTAACGGGATCCCGAAAGAAGGCAGACTTCCATCCCCTTCGATCCTGGGCACGATGCTGCCAGTCATTCAGTCCAAATGCTCTGGCATCCGCGATCAGTTGATTCTCAAACCGGAAGTTGGTCATCCATGTCGCATCGAACCTGAAGGCTGGGATTCTAAGATTCTTTTGGCTCGACCATTATTGTTCATTCGCTCGATGTTGACTACTCGCTCGACTCGGCTACATCGAGCCGAGTCTATGTAGTCAACGTGTTTTTGTCTTTTGTACTACATCCACATCTTGGCACAGTTCATAAAGTTCGCGGTTGTATCTTGTCCTCCATTCGCCAAAAATTCAAAAAAAAATTCGACAAAAAATATTTTTTTTTTCGAGGCATCTGCCTCAATAGCCGTAAATGCTTCTGCAACGGCACGACTTAACCATTGATGTCCAAGTCATCAGCGTACCCTGGACAGATTTGTTGAAGATAGCGACTTCGGTATGAACTCCTGCCCTGGGCGTTATCTGTTCCAGCACGGGATTGAATAAATCACAGGAAAGTGGATCTCCTCTTCGGAATCTGGTACAAGTTTGGAAAATCTCAGATTAGATGCTTCCAAAATGAAGGTTTCATCGCGTGTCCTCTAATGTAAGTCGACACAACTGCATCAACTTTTAATGGTATTCCGAAATCCAAAATAAAGCTCTAAGCGATGGATACTATCATACGCGGTCTTGAAGACGATGAAACGAAGGTGTGTTTCGACTTGGAATTCGTTGGTCTATTCCAGGGTTTGCCTTAGTGTGAAAAGTTGGTCTATGATCGATCTGCAGGGCCGGAAGCCACTTTGGCACATGCTTTGGCACAAGTAAGTTACAGTAATGCATAAGACAGTAATGCACAGTAAGTTGATTTGAATCTTATATGCTACATTTAGCAGGGATAGCTATGCCTCGGGAGTTGGTGCAAGATACGGGATCGCCTTATTTTTGTAGAGCTGATATTCCAGTTAGGATTTTCTTCTCTTGCCTTCTCCTGGTTCGCGTTATAGCACCTTGATATGGGCCTCTTTGTTGTGTATGATGCAATTTTAATTAAACAAATTAACTTTATTTATTTCATTTAATAGATTACAATTTTAATTCACTAAATAAGTTCCACGAGGGAAACGAAAAAGATGTTATCGGGTTGGCAATCAGTAATAGAAGAAAGCAAAAAAAACGTGATGTGTCAAAAGTGACATTGTATGTTTACTTAATGTTGGTAACCATTCAATGAAAAATATTTAGGTGATGCCAAATCCGTAACACTTCCTTCCTTCCCAAATAAAAAAGAATGTACAATAAAATATAATAATATAAACAAAAGAATATGTAGTATTTCAAATTATCATACATGTAGCTAGTTTATCTTTAAAAAAAATGAATAATAACAAATCATTTCAACTTTAAATATAAATAGTACAATTTGGAAAAAAACGAGTGGTGGGTGCACGACTGGGTCGTACGCAACTTTCTCTTTCACAGCGAGTTGGGCGTTAGATCAAATATATAGTACGCATTTTGATTATTGATGCTAAAAATGATATAAATAATGTCGAAATGTGTTTATACGAACGTTTACTCCGAAATTTGAAGGAATCGATGTCAATGTGAATAATAATGATTTTCCGTTATTGGCCAAAACTGAAAATTCCGTTTAGTGATAGTTGGGCTAAAACTAATTATGTGGAATTTCTTCAAGCTGTAATAGTAGTATATATATTAAATTTCATTCAATTTGACATAATAGTTTGCGAGAATTTATCAATTTTCCTTATATGGCCTAAATGACAAAATCCGTTATATGGATTTTCTCGAAAAAACTGGGTATGCAGTTTTGTTAAAGCTAATATGCTTATAGTACATAAAAAGTTTAATCAAAATCGTTAGAGCCGTTTTCGAGAAAATTGAGGTTATGTGTAATTTTTATATGGCAGGTACCATTATTAACATGGCTAAAAGCAAACAAAAAAAATGGCCTAGAATTATGACTAAAACAAGCTTGGATACGAAGTTTGAAGAAAATCGGTCCAGCCGTTTAGGCTGGGGAGACCATTACGGACTGGGAGACCGACGGACCGACGGACCGACGGACCGACGGACGGAATTCTAAAAACCACTTTTTTAGGCTCCGCTATCATCGTAATGTTAGAATCAATCAAAATCTCGAGGTCGAAAATTTTCACGAAAACAATATCTTTCTCTTTGTAAGAGAAAGTTAAAAATACTAGAACATTAGTAGATCATATTTATTTAATATGCGAACCTTTCCGGTGCTTTTCTAATCCTACATGACCTGCGTAATTCGGGAACACTTGGTTCTAATTTTGAGCTGTTTACTGGTTCTATATATTATTATTATTATTATTTATTTCAGTTTCGCTATTATTATTTTCAGAATTAGATACAATTGATGTTTTTATGAAAGACTCACCACAACTAGGGTCTTCTATATCTTTTTCTTCTACAAGGTTTTTTTCATAGGTATCTCTTTCCCTCCGTGTGGATGAACCAATTTCCCGAATTTGGTAATAATGACGCTTCCATTCCCTTCCATCATCAAGTCGTATTATATAATGTAATCTTCCGATTATCTCTTGTATCCTACCAAATTTCCATTTTTCGTTCATATAATCCCTTACTGAAACTCTTGTGCCAATATTATATACCTTACATTTCATATACTTTGTATTTTTATAATTTTCTTCACTGGATATTGGTCTTGGTTTTATTAAATCTAAACCAGATCGAATATTTCTGCCAAACATACGAAAAGCCGGGGTTTCAGAAGTAATAGAATGTGGAGTTTTCCGATATTGTAAAAGAAATTTATACAAATCCTCCTCTCTATTGTTTCCCTCATTCCTCATTGCCTTTAAGGACTTCTTCAAAGTTTGAACACAACGCTCTGCAAGACCATTTGTAGCGGGGTGATATGGCGCGGTTAACTTATGTTCAACTCCATGTTGCGAAAGGAATTGCTTAAATTTATATGATGTAAATTGTCGTCCATTATCGGATACAAAAATAAATGGAAAACCAAAAGTAGAAAAAATGTTCCTACATACAGCGATAGTAGTTTCAGCTGTAATATTTTTAAGTATATAAATTTCCGGCCAACGACTATAGGCATCTACTAATATAAAATAATATGCTCCATTAAATGGACCAGCAAAGTCAGCATGCACTCTTTCGTATGGCCTAGTTGCTTCTTCCCATGGATGAAGAGGAGCTTTTGGTATGTTATTTTGCAGTTTATTACATTCAAAACAACTTCTAACATATCTTTCAATGTCATGGTCGATGCCTGGCCACCAGCAATAACTACGTGCAAAATTCTTCATCCTAACAATTCCAAAGTGTGCTGAATGCAACTCAGCGAGTACAATTTTACGAAGGACTTTTGGAATAACAGTTCTATCGCCGCGCAGAATACAGCCACTTTGAAGGGTAAATTCATTTTGATCAACATTAAGACTGAATGCCTTTGCAATTGATTTTCCTGTTTTTAAGCATCAAACAGTTTACAAAAACTTTCATCTTTCGATGATTCTTCAGCTATTGTTTTTATAGAAATTGGCATCGTTTGTATTTGTTGGATTTCGAAATAATCTGGTTCATCAAATTGAAAAGTGTCGCTCTGTTCAAAAGGAAGACGCGAAATCGCGTCCGCATTAGCATGCTGCGAAGATTTTTTGTATCGTATGTTATAGTTAAAACTTTGTAGAAACAAAGCATAATGTTGCATGCGAGTTGCGGATAAAACTGGTAAGCTCTTGTGCGGAGAAAAAATTCCGTATACAACGTAAAAGTGTTGCCATATAAATATTGAAAAAATTTTCTTACGCCAAAAACTATAGCAAATGCTTCCTTATCGATCTGCGAGTATCGTTTCTGAGTATCTTACTTACTTACTTACTTAAGTGGCGCTACAGTCCGGAATGAACCTGGGCCTCAACCAACATGCCTCTCCAATTAGCCCGGTCCTTAGCTAACTGCCTCCAGTTGGGCACTCCAAGTTGGTTGAGGTCGGTTTCCACTTGTGCGCGCCACTTAAGGCGAGGTCTTCCTCTACTGCGTCCGACGTCTGGCTGGGAATCGAAGACTCCCGTTTCTGAGTATCATTTAGACATTTTGAAGCATATTGGATTGGCCGTTCAGTCCCATCTGGAAAGGAATGGCTAAGTACAGCTCCTACCCCGTAGGGAGAAGCGTCCGTAGCGAGAACTAAAGGCAACTTCGGATTATAGTGTACTAAAACCATTTCCGATTGAATTTCTTTTTTTACTTTATTAAAAGCAATTTCGCAATATTCAGTCCAAACAAAATCGGCATTTTTATGTAAAAGTTTATTTATCGGATATAAAATGGAACTTAAATTCCTTAGAAAACGACCGTAATAATTGATTAAACCAATAAAGGCACGAACTTGTGTTTTGTCCTTCGGCTTTGGGGAATTTTGAATTGCATCTATTTTAGATTTTATTTTGTGAATACCGCGTTTATCAATCAAATATCCACAGTATTCAATTTGATCTTGCATAAAGGCACTTTTATCTATATTAATTTTTAGATTATACTTTTGCAAACGTTTCAGAACTTCTTCTAAGTTAAAAAGATGATTTTCGGTACAATTTCCTGTTATTTTGATATCATCTAGAAATACCGTGATCCCTGGAATGTCTTGGAGAACCTGTTCCATGCAACGCTGCCATATTGCAGGTGCACTTGCTAACCCAAACATTAATCGATTGCATCTATATAGTCCTTTATGTGTATTAAGAGTTCAAATATGACGCATTTCTGGTTTGACTTCCAGATGTAAATAGGCTTTGCTCAGATCAATTTTTGTAAATTTTAAAACTCCAGCCATTTTGGAGAACAATTCGTCGATTGTTGGTAATGGTTGCTCATCGATTTCAATATTTGCATTAACAGTGCACTTGAAATAACCACAAATTCTTATGCTGCCATTAGCTTTGGCTACTGGAACAATGGGAGTAGCCCATTCAGAGCTATCAACCTTTTCTAATATACCCTCGGAAACTAAATTTTGAATTTCTTCTTCAACTCTTTGTTGAAGTGCGAACGAAACATGCCGCGCTTTAAGGAAAACAGGTTTAACATTTGGCTTCAAATGGATGGAAGCTTCCATTCCGGAAATTTTTCCCACACCAGGAGTAAAAAGATCCCTATATTTTTGTATTAGATTTGCAACTGTATCACTATCCGAAATTTGAGAGATTTCACAAAAATTACTGAATTCAATGTTTAACGCGCGAATCCACTCTCTTCCCAATAATAGCGACCATCCACCCGAAATAACATATAACATTAATTTTAAAGTCTTATTTTTATGCATTACTTTTACTTGCACACAACCACATACTTTAAACTTTGTTTGACAGTATGAAACAAGTTGAATAGGTGTTTTTTTTTAACGTGAGGTTAGCAAATGTATTTTTAAAATGTTTCAAGGGCATAATGGTTACAGCAGAGCCCGTATCAATTTCAAATTTAACTAATTTATCCTCTACTTTAATGTCAATAAAAAATTTATCGCGATCATATGAGTTTATGTTAAAAATTTCTTCGATTTGGTTTGTATTCTGTTTATTTGCTTTTAAACAAACTTTTCGCAAGTGCCCCCGAATTTTACAAAAGTTGCAGATTTCATTTTTCTTTTCGCATGTATTAGCCCAGTGATCTAAACCACCACAGCGGAAGCATTTTGTATTCTTATCTCTGTTAGTATCACTATAACTACTAGATTTTTGTTTTGAAGAGTTAGTATTTTTGTTATTGTGCTTAACAATGCTATACCTGTTTTGAATCCGCTCTTCTTTTTGTCCTGGAATCGAATTGCTGCTACCGCATGCTTGGAGTGCAATTGATTAGTATCCTTTTCCGAAAGCTCAATGCTTAGCGCAATGTCAACTGCCTTATCGAGGGTTAAATCTTTAGTTTCCAGTAGCCGACTTTGAACGCTTTGGGAACTTAATCCATATACAAATTGGTTGCGTCCAATCCCATCTTTTACAATTTTAATTAACTAAATAAGTTCCACGAGGGAAACGAAAAAGATGTTATCGGGTTGGCAATCAGTAATAGAAGAAAGCAAAAAAAACGTGATGTGTCAAAAGTGACATTGTATGTTTACTTAATGTTGGTAACCATTCAATGAAAAATATTTAGGTGATGCCAAATCCGTAACACTCTTATATCACCTCTATTTGTTCTTCCAAATATTATGATTAAAGGCACATTTTTTCGGGGGTTGCTGGTAACTCTGGTGGTTTCGGCTACTTGCGATAAAGTTTGGTATTGCGATAAAGTTTCTACCGGGTGAAAACATTGCTGGTGGATGAGGGCACAGCAACGAGTCCCTTTTTTGCACCATTCTAGCTTCGATGAAGAAATGGTCAGAATCGGCGCGGCGTTCCAAACTCTTTCGACTGCATTATTCACATTATTGAATGTCGAGAAATGCAGTGAGTATATATTAATTATCGCAAAGCGATTTTTAAAGCGAAGGTAGCTTTTTTTACGGCAGTCGGTTTGTCACGTATAAAACTTATTCAAAAAGATGGAATGAACCAAAAAAAAGTGAAATCGTCACAGTATCGTTAACTTCCCCCTCCATGGCGCACTTGGAAGATGGGAGTGAATCGAGAAAAATTGAAATCGTGACCGTCACCGTACCGTTTACGTTAACGTCCAGTGTCCAGTCTCCACTGGGAAGCTTGATGTAACCTGGCACAGCCAACTAAATAGGCACTCAGCGTTCGCTGGTAAAAAAAGGAATGAACGCCAATGCTCCGACGAGCAGAGTTTTTAATTCCGAACCAGATAGTTGACGACCTCAACCAACATTGAGTGTGCAAATGGAGATTGTTGGCTAGAGACCATTCTAACAGTACAGAAGTACTGGCTGAAGTCCGATACCTTTGTATGTTTCCACAATACATGCAAAAAAGATTCAGCCTTACGAACAGCCGTAAATTTTTACCTCTCACAAAATTGGTTTTAAAAACATCATTGAATCGTAATAAAAAATTGGTAAGTCCCACAGCTTACAGTAAATTCACTGAAAAGTAAACCATTAAAGGTTATATCTCCACTTCTGACACCTGTATATGTAAACATTTTACAAATATCCAACTATCTTCAATTACTCAAAGTTTCCTGCGTATTTCCATTCATGAGACCTGCGTTTGAGTCATTATGTGTGTTTAAGTGGGCCAAGCCATTCGAATGCATATATAGTGATATACCCAACGCAATTGGAATCGTTTTTCATACTTGATTGGTGCTCAGTCACCCGCCTGTATTGGGGGCGGCGGGTGGCTAGTTGCACTTCGTTGGCCTCTTTGACTTAAACCACACTTAATTTTCGAATGCGTCTGACTTCCAGTTCTTGCATCCGAAATCCATTTCGCAGCCGCTCCACTATGCGTACACAGGTACTACATGATCCAAATGAGGTCCAATATTAATAGCAATCATAAATACATGCATATATCGATCCATATCCGCGCCAAACACGTAACGCCTCTATCAAGGCTCACTATATCCACACATTTATCGTTTGCCCCTTCGCCTTTGTGCGAGGAATCAATTAATTCTTGCACAGAGGCGATGCCGAGGTGACGAGTGATAAAGAGCGAGATAAGCAGTTCAAGTTATCGATTGCCAGTAATGCATGGATGCAAAATATTAATTAAAACACATCCTTGCAAGTGCTTACTTTGGAAATTCATATTTCAACGACCACCATTGCCGTGCTTTGCATCCCGTCGATGTAATCATGATGGTGCTGCTGTTGCACTGCAACTGACGGCGACGAGGAGCAGGATAGTGCGAGTCTTTTCGCTGGATGATACTCGTGTGGCTCGTACATCTGCATAAATGCTTCATCTGTATAAATGGGCGCAGAGGCCGAGCACGCAACGTTAATTAATCGGTTTGCGTTTCAGTGAACTGCTTTGCCTGGTTCCGTTGGAAAGGAAGTCTACTCGTTATACCTATGGTGGTGGTGCAGTGAAGTCCGCCTCGTTGGTAGTATTCTTGTCGGCTGGTCAATAGCCGTGGCCTGTAATTGTTGCTAAAATTCACGGTTGGCTTGGCATGCAAAACTGCACACAAAAAAATGGAAACAATCGTTCGTTCAATTGTAGCTTTAGAACTCAGGGTAGACACAATCACAATAGGAATGGATGAGCCTGGCAGATTAGAAACTTTCCATGAGTTACCGCTTCAGGTGAAATGTATCCAATCTATTGATAAGAGTTTTTTTTTCCTTATTTTAGCGCAGTGATGTTTGTGTGCAAGTTTTTCAAGTTGATAGGAATTAAACCTGAACACTTTCTTCATTGCTTATACAGAGACAGGCTTATTCGCTGGAATTCACTAAAACACCTATAAAAGTTTGTGTAGTTAATCACATATTTTTGTAGCCTTTATTCAGGGTAACACAAATCGTTATTCATAAAAGATTTCACCAACAGACATTAGTGATACAGGAGTTGTGTCAAATGGAGTGCCACACATACAAGGTGGCGCAAAAGTAATCCTCCTATCAGAAAATGCTATAAATTTTACGATTGGCCGCTAATGTCAGTTCGGTTTTGACATTTGTGTAGTAAACACATACGAAATACACGTTAATAAACAATGTTACGCTACACTACTCCAGAACGCGGAATATTGGTGACTATTTATTTGAGCAATAATCCGTCGGTGACTTTGGCACAACGTGAATTTCGTCGCAGATTTCCTAGCCGTCCAACGCCTACTGGTGAAACACTGCGACGTTTAGCCGCTCGCCTCGAAGAGACTGGCACAACACGAGATGCTGCCAGGCGTGGCAGACCCCGGAGTAGCCGTTCTGCAGTGAATATTGCTGCTGTAGCCGAAGATGTCATGGAAGCGCCCGCGCCGTCGACATCGACCAGACGACGTGCCACGCAAATGGGTATCAGTCGACGGTCTTTACAGCGAATTTTGGTACAAGATTTGAAGATGTTTCCGTACAAAGTCCAGACGGTACATCAGCTGTTAGATGCTGACCACCAATCGCGTGTAATATACGCTCAAGCCATCCTTAATCACCACCAAGAGGAAGATGATTTTTAATCAAAAATAATCATGAGTGATGAGGCCCATTTCCATCTTAGCGGGTACGTAAATAAGCTTCTGGGGCACTGAAAATCCGCGTGTAACCCACGAAGAGCCATTACACCCGCTCAAAGTCACTGTATGGTGTGCTGTTTTCACTGGAGGAGTCATCGGACCTTTTTTCTTCGAAGACGTCGCGGGCCAAACGGTTACTGTGAATGGTGAGCGCTACAGAGCAATGATCAACGAGTTCTTTTTGCCGCAACTTGATGAATTGGGATTGGAAAACATGTGGTTCCAACAGGACGGTGCAACGGCACACACTGCACGTGCCACAACCGATATGCTGAAGAATACATTTCCCGGGCGCCTAATCTCCCGTTTTGGCTATTTGCACTGGCCAGCAAGATCGCCTGATTTGACCGCTCCAGACTTCAACAAGCCTCAGACTCTTGATGCTCTTAAAGACAATATCCGTCAAGAATGTGAGGACCTATCGCCGGAAGTTTTGGCCAAAGTGATGGAAAATGCCATAAAAACGGCGCAAATGACAATCAACTGTGGCGGCGGCCATTTACATGACATCATATTCTCGACTTGATGTAAAAAAAATTAAAAGACCAAATAAAAATAAAGCACAAGAAGAATCAAAGTTTTTCATTTTTTATTAAATTACAGCCAAAAAACATCGGAAGGTTATTTTTGCGCCACCTTGTATTATGATAAGGCTACTCAATCCACTGTGTGTAGGTATCCTTTAATATCCTCTCCCATCATTACAGTCGATAAACTAACATCCCAAAAAAATGGGGGCGTGGTTAACAACTATGTATGGATGAAATATACCTTGCAAAGGGTCTTTTAAAAATCCTTACAGTTTGACCACGAACGGATCATTTAAAACTTCATCGTCCTATTTCAAAATGTACTATGACTATGGGGTTCAAGTTAACCCGAGCACGGACCAAGCTCATCTTTGCCCTGACTACGAACTGTATGTTTATCGATGTACCTCTGAGTCAATTGAACCTGGTAAACTCGATGTTATCTGTCTTAAATTTGTCTTCCAGGGAAACTCAATACGTATAAACTGCATTTATCACTCTCGACACTATTTCAATATTTATCTGAAAAGTTCGACTGTATAAGAACTCATCATCGAACAGCCGATTATCTTCGAAATTTTAACGTACAGAACTTCAATTGACTACGCAACTCGAACAAAATGATTGACGCAGGAAGACATGTTTACCATCCATTACCATCAGCTTGACCAAACTAACTGAGAAACCATGTCTGATACGTATGACAACATTGATCTATTCTTTACATCAGATCCATACAACCACAAGATCTCAATCTCTAAACTATACGGAAACTCAGATCACACTTTAATAACAGCGATCTATACAATACCCATATCGATGCCAAGGATACAATTCCATCAACAATTCTTATGGAACTACCGAATAAATAACTGGAATAAGCAATGCTAGCATGTGTACAATGTCAGGCAGATCCAACTGAAGAGCAACTTTCAACCAATGCCACAAAGAATGTCTTCAACGAAAGGCTAGCTAACTAGCCTCTGGCATGTCCCAGTGGCTCATGGACATTTTGGTCAATGGCGGAACCTACTTACTGAGCCTCAACCAATATACGTCTCAAATTAGCCCGGTCCTTAGCTAACTGCCTTCAGTTGCGCACTTCAAGTTGGTTGAGGTCGGTGTCCACTTGTGCGCTTCACTTTGGGCGAGGTCTTCCTCTACTGAGACCGAAGTATGGCTAGGGATCGAAGACTCTTCGAGCCGGAGTATTGTATCTTATGCGTCCAATGCTTCGCCATAGCCCGTCAACGAAAACTAGACCGTAGATTTTTCAAAGAAATTTTCTCTCAAAACTACTAAAGATTTCTTCACCCACTTTTGAAACGATCCATGCTTCAGCGCCGTAGAGCAGGACTGGGGTAATCATGGTCTTGTATATGATTTCCTTAGTAGTGAGGCCTTTACTATTAAATTGCCTTCTTAGCCCGAAGAAACAGCGGTTAGCAAGAGTAATTCTTCGTTTAATATCTGACGAAATGTTTTTGGCAGAGTTAATAGCGAAGCCGAGGTAAAGAAAGTTCCGTACTACCTCAATGTTATGTCTGTCAATGGTGACGTTGCTTCCTTGATGTTAGTTGCCAGCACTTTTGCCGCTTTCTTCTGTATACTAACAAACTTGTGTGTGACATCACGTGGGGTCCAACCAATGATGTCAATATCGTCGGCGTATGCCAGTAGTTCCACCGATTATGGAAGATTGTGTCTCTGGTGTTGGCTCTGGTGATTTGAACAATCCTTACAAGATCAAATTAAAGAAATCACATGACAGTGCGTCATCTTGCCTGAATCCTTTTTTGGTATCGAGAATTAACCATCGTCAGCCTGTACAGACGGACGAGCTTGGGCAGTATATTTAATCTATACTGCCGGCTATCGGTTTGAACTTCTTTGGACTTTCCAAGATCTCCCGAAATGTGAAGATTGTGGACTTTCCTGGCCTTAAACCACACTGATAAGCGCCGATCAGGTTGTTGGTAAACGGTTTCAAGCGTTCAGGCGCAGATAGGATCTTGTAGGCGATGTTGGGGAGACTTATTTCTCTGTAGTTGGCGCAGCCTCTGTATCCTTGACTGTTCCTTAATTACGATATTTCCTTTTGATTCGAATCTTGTATTTGTATATCTGGCTTTGACGTTTGTGATAGAACTTGCGAACATCATTTCTATGGAGTTTCACCTCTCTATATTCTCGTTCGTGCCCTTTTCTTGATCTTGTTTCTTCTTTCTGAAAAACGGTGTTCTTATCCTTTTTCTTTGCCTATATAGCTCAATGGCAGTTTAGCCTTGCAGGCCTCGGTTTTTAATACGGTCAATGATAGTACTTTCCATCAAACTAAGCGTTTCTTACCAGTGGTTGTTGACATCGTTGTCATTGTTCTTCGACATCAGATGCTGGTGGTATGGTGTTAATGGAGAGGTCAGGTAGGGATAAGCTTTGGCCTTGGAGGTCTCTTGCAAGTTTGTCAACATTAATTTTTTCACAGTAGTGATGTGTCGTGTTGATATCCGCATTCTTACCTTGGCTTCAACAAGGTAGTTGAAGTTAGCCCATCCGACCGTTCGGATGGGCTAACTGAATACTGGATAATTTGACTGAGCGTTCGTATATCTCGAGACCGCCGTGTCCCCTTATGGATATCGAGTTAATGAAACCAACCGGGTGCTGGATATAATGGCATTTCGTTCTGCAGCGAAGTCAATTAGCCTAAGTCCGTTGCCGGACGTGTGATCGTGTAGGCTGTGTTTTCCGATAACACTGGTAAAGATGTCTTCTCTTCCTACCTTTGCGTTAAAATCTCCAAGCACGATATTTATATCGTACTTCAGTAGACGCTCATAGGTTTTGTCAAGGAGCTCGTAGAAGCAATCTTTAGCTATATCATCTTTTTCCTCTGTCTGGGCGTGAGCCCATACAAAGCTTATTTTGACGAATTTGGCCTTGAATTGTTACAATGCGTTCGCTTATGTCATTGCACAGCTCGGCGGGTAAGCAGTCATTAATGGCAAACTTAAGGTTAGGTTTAAATATAGTCGCTGTTTCTGCTCGGTTGCAGATGTCACAGATTTCATCGTCTTTTTGCCCTTCCCATCCCATCGTATTTCCTGGAAGGCAGTAGTGTCTGCTTCCCATCAGCTTATGGCTTCCGCTAGTTGTTCGCTTGTGCCTCTCTTCTTCAATATTCTCATATTCCAGTTGCAGATACGAACGTCGTTGTGCTTTTTTCGTTTAGCATAGTTGTCATCAATAAAATTAGTACTTTCCGAGGCTCTTGGTTCCTTATTAACAAGAGTTTTTTTCCTTGGGTATGTAGTTAACCCAATGCACCACCTCCAACCTGGAGCTCAGTTCCAATTTCTTGGTTACCCCTAGGACACGGTGATATCAGTATCAACTACATGATTGAGCGTTGCCGTTGACCTTTCTGTTCATTTGCTACCTTCTATGTTCAAGGGGCCTGACTTCCCCTTGAGATGGTAAAATTAGTCAGTAATAATTTTATCCGCATTTGATTCACTCCCTTAATGGGGACTGATAAATCGCTAGCTACAATAAAAAAAAAGACAGAAGAAGGACTTATTTGCTATAATGATTTCAGGAAATTCGACTTTAAACCAAGATATTTTCGAAATTGTCTGAATATTTCAAAAATTGGGAAACATATTCTGTTATTCTTAACCGCCCAATATTTTTCGATACCTTAACCTATTTGTGTCATTAAATAACAAAATATTCTGATCTTCTTAAGGTCACACAGACTTTGCGAAACTTTATCTTTGTACAAAAATGGAATTTGTATTTTTTCGGTAATCGGTACAAAATAGCATAATTCATGGTAATAAGGTTTTTGCCTTTTCAAATTCATAAATTTAGTTTTCATAACGGTCATTCTATCAGAGTTTCATCTAGATAGCATTTACGAGATTGCTTGAATGTATGTATTTCTTCACATACTAATTCACATTTGATTTCATTCATATATGTGATTAATTCTTCTACCAAGTTACATGAGTACAACAAATGCTAACAATGGCATTTAAAATGCAAAGGTCTCTTAAAATCGTCTTAAACCCATTAACTATTATACTCTGTCTACCTCTTTTGTTAACAAACACAAAAACATCTAACATCAGCATAACAAAGCAAGGCAATGCTCTCACAAGGACTATACTAAACGGATTTGTCTACATCTACATCTTTCTTTCATTGAGATTTCCATCATCCCTTTAAGAATCCTGCAGCAACAACTTGTGTACTTTGTATTTGCCCCTCAACAAGGCTGCCTCAAAAAACTTCAGTTGTATGATATTGCATGGCATTTGAGGAATTTAAATCGCCTCAGACGACCCCTTGTGCAAAAAATTAACGGTCAAAGCAGCAATGAGCTTCTGTATCCTTTATGCACCATAAATTCTCAAGAGATTCTGAAGAAAGTGCTTAATTTACGAAATAAACCATACCCATTGTTGGGCACATTCAAGCACGATGAACAACTAGAGTAAACTTTCTCTTGGCATTCGCCTACATTCAGATACGGATTTGAAAGGAGCGAATAAAGTCCGTAGAGAAATTCGTCTAAGAAACTTTGCACACTAAGTGCACTGACAAAATGATAAACATAAATGCGGTTAAGAGTATCTTTGGGAACAAAGTGTTGGCATTGTGCAAACCACAATCGATTGTTTAACTATGGCTGGGCTTTAAATGGGAAAAGTAGTTAAGGTAGGTAAACAAAATATATGTTTGATGATGAGGGTAATTATTACATATACAATGCGCCTTGGTACATAAGGAACAAAGATTTACGCAGAGCTCTGGGTATTCCTGCGGTTAAGGATGAAACGGAAAATTTTGCACGAAAACATAAAAAAACGTTTATTAACACATGTTAACACAACGGTCCTCCAAATTCTTGACGAAACAAATTTATTGTGGCGTCTTCAAAAAACTAAACCATTGGATTTGGCCAGAAAATAACAACCCGCGCTATAAATTGAGAAAAAAGCAGGAACTCTCAAAGTAAAGTTCGCTGTCCAACATTCATATATACTAAAAATAAGCACATTGCTAGATAAGTCGAATACTTAGTTGCATTACAAACAAAAAAGGATGATGGTTTTGGTGAGTAAAAATCTCACACTTCTGCGGACACGTTCTCATCGTTTCTATAAAGATTTCCACCAGCCCACGGAAAAAAAGTTTAGGCTTCAAGAAGTTGCTTATCATAGATCTATAGCATTATACAATGACGCTTATGGCAATGGATATTTAGCAAAGTAGTTATCGCCTTAAGCCCATTCTTTGATTTGTAAATCCCAGTGAACAATTATATTTGCATCTAGAATTTGAGAACTTTAAATAGAAGACCGACATGCGAACAACTAGCAGAAGCCCTAAACTGCTACAAAGCAGACATTACTGCCATCCAGGTAATATGGGATGGGCAGTGCAAAAAGGGAATGAAAAACTGTGAAATCTACTACGGATCGTGTTAGAGTGATTAGAAACAGTGGCTATTCGGATGTGGAATGCTTATAAGTGATATGCTTAGTCAAGAAGTATTATGTTTTCATAATGTTAGGGAATGCATTGAAAGATTATATAGCAAATGACTGCTTCTACGAGCTCCTTGGCAAAAATTATGAGCGACTGCCGAATTACGATGTTAAAATCGTGCCATGGCATTTTAACAAAAAGGTAGAGAGAGAAGACATCTTTGGCAGAAATGTCGGAAAACACACCCTACACGACAACACGTCTGGCTACAAACTTAGACGAATTGACTTCGCTGCGGAACGAAATGCCACTGTAGCCAGCACACGGTTACCTAACCACGGTATCCATATGGGGACAAGGCGTTCTCCATATCAACGAACGGTCAACCAAATTGATCACATTGCGATAGACAAGAGGCACGCATCCAGTATTTTCGATGTCCGCACAATTCGAGGGACAAACCTCGACTCTGACCACTATGTTGTTGCAGCCGTGGTAAGATTGAGGATATCCACCACGTACCTACATATGTGAATAAATGTAATATCGACAGACTGCAATCGCAAGATACAGAAATGTGCTTTGCAGAACGCGTATCTCTCGATTAACACCATACCACCTGCAACTAATGTCGAACAACAATGGCGATGAATTAAAAAATCTACTACAACTGCTGCAAGAGATGTGGTACGTTTCTCGCACCCACTGTAATGGACGATGGTGTAAATGAGGGGGGGTGGTAAATAAAAAGGGGGATAATTATCTTTATAGAGGGCTAAAACTTTTTGGAAAGCGGACTAGGATAGGACAAAGAAGGAAATGGGAAAAGAGGTAAGAAAAGGGAAGGTTTTCGGAAACTGTAGTGCGGGTGCATGCCTTGCTTTCTAAGCTTTTGCTCGTCGGAGGGTGGGTTCTTGCACTCAGATACCGAAAAAAAATAACACCACTACATAAAAATTTGCATGCATTGCCTAATAATGAAGATGAAACCAAATTAAGAAAGGAAACTCATAAACGTTTACCACCTGAGGAACCGATGTTTGTCCTCAATGCGGGTCAATACCCTCCCTACCGTGTGTCAGATCCCGCCGAAATACTGTACCGACACCCAAAAAAAAGCCCTATGCTTTCTATACTCCGGACCACTGCATCATATTACCATCCAAACAAGACACTAGTTTAGTTTTTATACCATTTTATATAATTTAAGTTTATTATTTAATTCCATTTTAAATCCAAATTCATATAAATAATTTTGTTCTTCATTGAAAATTAATTTACTTTATTTTGTTATTAATTTAACTTATGATGTGTTGGTGCAGCGAAAAGACAAATGAAATAAAAAAAAATTCAAGAAAAAAAAATAAAAAGATAGTTAACTTATTAGTTGGTTGGTGATGAAGTGAAACTTTAAATTTTGATTTGGCAACTTCGGATTTCAAAAACTAACCGCAATAAGACATTAAATAGAAAAAAAACTTACCCTGGTATCCGCGTCGTCAGGCCTGCCGATGAGGAATCCAGATGAGGGCGCTAAATGTAACCACCCAAATATAATAAAATTATTGTAACGATTCCCAAAACAAAAATTAAACTTCCGCAAGGGCCAACCGAATAACTACGATTGGTGTACTACTTTATAAAAACAATAGAAACACCGACACACCAGCAGTTCACACTAACAATAGGACTTTAATATTTTTATATATAAAAGAAAGTTTATAAGACAATCATAACAGGGTTAAGACATGCACAAACACATAGCGGCTTCTGGAGCAGGGGCGGGTGAACTTCGCAGGGCTGCGGGTACGATGACCACACGGGCGCTGGACTGGTACGGCGTCTAATTCTCCCGAAATTTTGTATTGGCTTTGCACTGGCGATCCGCGATTGAGCTGGTTTGGTTTTGGAGTATTGCAGAGCACTTTTAGGGTAGGGTTTCACTGGTTAAAATGCGATCAGATGTTTTTTTTTTTTTTTAAAGAAGTGGTCATGCCACTTACGGGTAAGCCGTGACTTCCACAGACAATCGCGTAGTTCTGCTCTACCCGATACTAAGTGTTCATGTCACTAACCGATAAAAATAATACGATCTGCGGTTAGATTTTCACGGGGCGCAAGCGAAGGATATAAAGCGGTGTATTTGAAAGGCTCCAAATGAAAACCTTACAAGATGATGGCCACGCGCTTAAACACCGACACTTTTGATGATTTCGTTTTTTTTTTTGTTTGTTGCGTTTTAACTTTTACGTGGCGACCGATCTGGTTAGCTGCTTTCGACGAACTGTGCCCAATCTTGTCAATCAGCTAGTCATCATCCTACCTCCCTACCAATACCACGACACGCTTTGTACCGCTTTGCAAACTCTCCGCAACCGATGGTAATTGTTACCCCCGCGCAACTCTTCCGCATGACCCGCCCTTCTCCAAGTGCATGCCTAAACGGTTTTATCGCGTGAGCATGTTCCTGTACCTCGCATAAGCATGGTCAAGCGGTTTTGTCGCGTGAGCATATTCGCCCATCGCTCGTCCCCCTACGCATGATTTGTCCCTCCTTCCAAAACCTACAGGGCTTTACAAAAAAAAAGACAGTACCGATATTATGTGCATCACAACATCATGTGTGGAATATGGAGGTATACTTCTCAGCCGTAGTTTATGAGGCAAAAGAAAATTAGCTATGCAGCCATTACAACACAGATTAGGTGTAGCTTTTCACAGCGGAACCCTAAACTGAACAATTTTATTCCATCAGCGTCGAATGTCTTTGGCATGATAGGTTCCTAACAATTTGCCTGTTAGGTCTTCTAGGATGTAATAAGATAAACCTTTTCTTTCTCTAATGCGAGACTTCAGGAAGGTAGGCGCTAGTTTTGAATTGTATCCCTTTTCAAAATTGCTCTGAGAAAAGTTGCGCCTATAAACCTCGTCACCTACTTTAAATTCGACTGGTTTGGATCTAGTGTTATACCTTGCAGAATTTTGAAGGAAGGATGTATCGATATTTTTCTTTATCTGAGCCCGTACCCCCATAAGTTCATCGCTTCTGTCGAGCAGCATATCTTCACCGTTGATCATTTGCAACTGCCTCAAAAGGACGTAGTCACTCCCATGTTGAATCATGTTTTGCCCAAAGAGCACAAAGTATGGACTACAAGCAATTGAGCTATGCAAAGATGCTCTCAATGAGGCGGCTATATTGTTAAGGTTAATATCCCATTCGTTTTGACCTTTTTGCACATACGCACGGATAGCTGCAATGACCGAACGATTGACTCTTTCAGAGGAATTCGCTTGTGGTGAATGGATGGCGGTGAACATGTGTTTAACTCCATATCGGGTCAGAAAGCTTCCAAAATCCGCCGACTTGAATTGTGATCCATTATCGCTTATAATCGTTTCAGGAACGCCAAACATAAGGAAAATATCGTTTTCAAGAAAATCCGTTATAGGTTTGGTTGTAAACCGTTTTAATGGCTTTAAGAAAACGAACTTGGATAGGTGATCAAGTACAATCAATATGCCTATGTTCCCAGACTTCGACCGGGGATACGGTCCTAGCAGGTCAATAAAGAGTTTTTGGAAGGGTCTTGATGTTGTGACTGGCTTTCCCATAGGTGGCCTCAAAATCGTGTTTGGATATTTGGTTGTTTTGCATATCTCACATGCCTTAATGTACGTCGTTACATCTTTAACCAAAGTGGGCCAAAACAGATATCGCCGGAGTTTCTCAAGCGTCTTTCCGATTCCACAGTGAGCTGCAGTAGGTGGATTATGGGCATTGAAAAGGATGTCTTTAACTAAACCTTTTGGTATCCATAATTTCCAAGTTTCCCCCCTCTGCTCTGGTGAACCGGTTGAGTGAGTCGTACGCTTGTACACGAGATTGTCTTCAATTTTCACATCAGGAAGACGGGATTGATTGACCCCGACATGATTCTTAAGATTTTCATATTCTTCAGACAGAAAATAAGGTGAGTTCAAATCAACCAATGGAGCAACGTCTTCAAGTGCGCTCAAATCCCCAGTATCCCTCCGGGAAAGACAGTCAGGTACCACATTATTTGAACCTTTACGGTGTTTAATCGTGAAGACAAATCCCTGCAGCTTTAACGCCCACCGAGCTAACCTTCCAGACAGGTCGTTTTGTCGCATAAGCCACTGAAGGCTAGCATGGTCCGTAATGACCGTAAACTCGTGTCCTTCGACATAAGCACGAAACTTTTTTATTGCCAAAACTGCTGCCAAGCATTCTTGCTCAGTAACTGAATAGTTTCGCTGCGCCTTATTTAACTTCTGGCTCATATAGGCAATAGGTTGTTCAACGCCCTCTTTATCTACTTGTGCCAGAACGCCTCCGACACCATGTTGACTAGCGTCACATTGAATTATGAATTGCCGATTGAAGTCTGGAGTTGTCAGCACGGGTGCGGACGTGAGTTTTTCTTTTAGTTTCTTGAATGCCTCTTGCGCCTCCACGTTCCAGTCAAATGACTTGTTCTTTTTAAGTAGGTTAGTTAGAGGAGTAGTAAGGGATGCGAAGTTCATGATGAACTTTCGATACCATCCTGCCATCCCGAGGAAACGACGAAGCTGACGTACCGATTTAGGAGGAGGGAATTCCACAATCGCACTGATTTTGTCTGGATCCGTTTGTACTGACCCATATCCAACTATATACCCCAAATATTTTACGGCCTTTAGGCAAAACTTGCTTTTTTGAATATTTATTGTCAGACCGGCCTTTTTGATAGCCAACAACACTTCCTGTAGCGTACACATGTGTGTCTCGAAGTCTTTTGAGATCACTAATAGGTCATCGAGATAGACGAACACCATTTCCCTAAGATTGTATGGGATGACCTTATCCATCAACCGGCACATGGTTTGCGGAGCGTTACACAGCCCGAATGGCATCACCGTATATTGATAGAGTGGGCGATTCGGAACTGTGAACGCCGTCTTTTCGCGAGACTTCATTTCTAGAGGGATTTGCCAAAAGGCATCCTTCAAATCGATGCTAGAAATGAATTCTGCTCTAGGCAAACGACTTAAAATCCCTTCAATGTGCGGAAGTGGATAGGCATCTTTAACAGTGAGGGCGTTTACCTTGCGGAAGTCAATGCAAAATCTCACTTTTCCGGGCTTTCGGATGAGAACCACCGGAGAGCTCCAAGAACTGTTAGATTCCTCAATGACCCCCATGGTAAGCATTCGATCAATCTCGGCGAACATCATTGACTCAATTGCTGGAGACACAGGATAGTGCCGTTGCTTCACCGGTTTAGCAGATCCAACATCAATACCATGTTGGACAAAATTGGTTCGGCCAAGGCCTTCTTTTTCGAAAGATGGAAACAAGGATATAAGACTTCGAAGTTGGTTTTGTTGGTATGCGGTGAGCTCATGCATTTCATCAGATAGTGGTTGAATGTGAACCTCTCCAATGATGCCTGGAGCAAGGTGAAATAATCTCCAAAAATCCACCCCAAGGTACAGATTTTGGTTAAGAGATGGAACAATGAAGATTTTTAAAATTTTTGATATATTACGGAAGGTAACTTCCAATTTAACACTTCCGCGAACCGTCTGTAAGCGACCTTCTGCTGTCTTAACGAAAGCGTGATATTTGTGAATTTTTATGCCGGACGACAATATTTCTTCTGCAGCGCTAGCTCCAAAGCAGCTAATTGAAGCACCAGAATCTAACAACCCTGTAATGGTTCTCCCTAGAATTGTAACCTCTACATATGGTCGTATGTCTGAACTCTCTTTATTTAGAAAAGCGCTTAGGAGATATTTTCTTGTCATCTTTACCTTCTTCCAAAAATTTCGTAAGCGTAACGTTGATCTCTTAGTTTTACCAGTGATAAAAGTACTGCAGCTAACAGAAAATATATTTGAACGTATTTTATTATACTCGCGCAATCTCTGGTGAAAAGGTTTAGATGGATCAATACCTAAAGGTTTTGTTATAGGTGGGTTACACGGAGCTTGAAAACTATCGAGGTCAACGGTTTGCACTTCTTTGTTAAAGGTTTCTATTAGTTTCTTGGTTGAGGATGTGCCCTGGTGTCGGTAGACACATCCGCCTTGCAGTTTACCTGCAAGGTACATTTAGAACATTGTGGTTTATAAGTGTTTTTGGCACCACAACCATAACAGAATACTCTTTTGTGTTCGAGGCACTCTATGTAGGTGTGTCCTACGCCTTCACAATTCCAGCATAAAAGTATCTTTTTAGGATGACTTATTGCAGATATTTCTTCCTCTTCTAAAATTTCAGAATTCATTTCTGCAACAAATTTCCGTGAAGGAACATTTCGAGGAAAGGGCCCTCTATTCATCTCTTGCATGAAATTTTCATGTCGATGACAGGCTGTACGTAAGTGAGAGATGGACAAGATCTTGAGGTGCAAAAGCTCATGCCTAAGTTCGGGTTTAAGGTTTCGTTGAATAATTTCAAGAAACTGCCTATCGGTTAGAGGATCGGCCAATCGGTCGGCGATTGAGGTAACAGCATCAAGGTAATCGTCAAATGCCTCCTTGTCTTTTTGTTTCCTACTCCTAATCATTTCAATAATATCGAAATCGGTTCTCGGATCGGAATACTGGAACCGCAAGGCTTCACGGATTGCATTCCACTCCACGGACTGCTCTCGCCTGTGGTAGCGCCAGTACCAATCTTTTGCTTTACCAGTAAAGAGATTGTGAAGGTTTTTACAAAGCAAGGTAAAATCGCCGTTTAGGGTATGGGTTGTCAAAGCCTGAATCCTATAGATAAATTCTTCAACCCTAATACCATCGCTGGTGCCATTAAATTTAACATTCCAGTTTTGAATGATGTTAGAAATTTTATCTGGGCTCTGAAAAGTTCTTAAATGCGTTGGTTCAGATCGAGCAAATTGAGACGCTGGTGGTAAATTGGGTTGTGTCCAGTTCGACCGATCGGTCATCGGAGAATTTGGAGGAGCTTCATTAGCATTTTGGGTTTGAAGACAAAAAAATCGTTGAAACATAGTTTCAATGGACTGGTTTATTTCTACCATATTCCTACGCCTAAATTCCTCCATTTCTTCTCGAACCAATTTCCGGGTATTGTCTTCGTTGCCATGAGAAGCCTCATTGAAATTTGAAGTCAAGCTAAATCGCGATTTGGGTGGTATTATGTTTTGGTTAGTGTGCGGAAGGGACATCGCTTGTTTCAAAGAGCAATCTTTATGGACGGATGATGGTCTACTATCGATGATGCTAGAGTCCCGTAGGCTCCAATCTGCTGCGTTCTGTAAAGTCACAGAACGAGTATTCGGTCGCTGACCTTTGGGAACTGCTCCCTTGGTTCTGCTGCGGTCACGAGAAGTACATTCCGAATTAGCAACCTGTGCGTTGGTATCATAGATACATTTCCCGCAAATTGGGCAAGATTGGGAATCCTTAGACCAATTGGTAATGCATTGTTTGTGAAACATGTGTCCACAAAAAGCCTTTGTCGATTCTGATGCAGAGGTAAATAGTTCCTGACAAATCGAACAATTTGTTTCTGCTTGCTCATCAGCAAGTTGATATATAGGTTCCGGGGAATGCCTAACCGCCATAATTGCGACTTAAAAGGCGCTTGATTTATCGAGATAGGGTATTTATAATCAAACAATAAGAACAATTTACAAAAAAAATGTTTTTATATGGGTTAATATAGTAAAGGTATTATAAAAAAGTTAACAAAATGTTTAATATATATGCACGTAAGGTAATAAGTTTTTATATCATAAAGTGGTCTCGTTTGGATGGTTTGCTTTTAGTGGTCCGATAAGCTGGTGGTAAAGTTAAAAGAAAATAATAAAAATGATGGAAAGGGAAAAAAACTATTGGTCTGGCAATAAGCACTGGTTTGTAGAAGTCGATATATCAAGCATAAAGTTCTCAATATAACGCAATTCCAATACAAGCTAGGCATATAAATACTGTTGATCAAAAGGTATATGAGTGTCGAAGGATCAGAACACAATCCTTGGTCGTTTTAAACCATCAATTTGTTAGGTTTAAAAAAAACGCAATTCCAAAGGGTGTGTTCCGATTATCGTACTGCATGTTGGTTGTGATACGAGGAATAGGTAAAGTTTAATAACGTTAAAATATGAAGAGAAAAATAAAATTAGATTTGGACCCGAATAACTTCGGGCCCCACGTTGGGCGCCATTTATGTAATGGACGATGGTGTAAATGAGGGGGGGTGGTAAATAAAAAGGGGGATAATTATCTTTATAGAGGGCTAAAACTTTTTGGAAAGCGGACTAGGATAGGACAAAGAAGGAAATGGGAAAAGAGGTAAGAAAAGGGAAGGTTTTCGGAAACTGTAGTGCGGGTGCATGCCTTGCTTTCTAAGCTTTTGCTCGTCGGAGGGTGGGTTCTTGCACTCAGATACCGAAAAAAAATAACACCACTACATAAAAATTTGCATGCATTGCCTAATAATGAAGATGAAACCAAATTAAGAAAGGAAACTCATAAACGTTTACCACCTGAGGAACCGATGTTTGTCCTCAATGCGGGTCAATACCCTCCCTACCGTGTGTCAGATCCCGCCGAAATACTGTACCGACACCCAAAAAAAAGCCCTATGCTTTCTATACTCCGGACCACTGCATCATATTACCATCCAAACAAGACACTAGTTTAGTTTTTATACCATTTTATATAATTTAAGTTTATTATTTAATTCCATTTTAAATCCAAATTCATATAAATAATTTTGTTCTTCATTGAAAATTAATTTACTTTATTTTGTTATTAATTTAACTTATGATGTGTTGGTGCAGCGAAAAGACAAATGAAATAAAAAAAAATTCAAGAAAAAAAAATAAAAAGATAGTTAACTTATTAGTTGGTTGGTGATGAAGTGAAACTTTAAATTTTGATTTGGCAACTTCGGATTTCAAAAACTAACCGCAATAAGACATTAAATAGAAAAAAAACTTACCCTGGTATCCGCGTCGTCAGGCCTGCCGATGAGGAATCCAGATGAGGGCGCTAAATGTAACCACCCAAATATAATAAAATTATTGTAACGATTCCCAAAACAAAAATTAAACTTCCGCAAGGGCCAACCGAATAACTACGATTGGTGTACTACTTTATAAAAACAATAGAAACACCGACACACCAGCAGTTCACACTAACAATAGGACTTTAATATTTTTATATATAAAAGAAAGTTTATAAGACAATCATAACAGGGTTAAGACATGCACAAACACATAGCGGCTTCTGGAGCAGGGGCGGGTGAACTTCGCAGGGCTGCGGGTACGATGACCACACGGGCGCTGGACTGGTACGGCGTCTAATTCTCCCGAAATTTTGTATTGGCTTTGCACTGGCGATCCGCGATTGAGCTGGTTTGGTTTTGGAGTATTGCAGAGCACTTTTAGGGTAGGGTTTCACTGGTTAAAATGCGATCAGATGTTTTTTTTTTTTTTTAAAGAAGTGGTCATGCCACTTACGGGTAAGCCGTGACTTCCACAGACAATCGCGTAGTTCTGCTCTACCCGATACTAAGTGTTCATGTCACTAACCGATAAAAATAATACGATCTGCGGTTAGATTTTCACGGGGCGCAAGCGAAGGATATAAAGCGGTGTATTTGAAAGGCTCCAAATGAAAACCTTACAAGATGATGGCCACGCGCTTAAACACCGACACTTTTGATGATTTCGTTTTTTTTTTTGTTTGTTGCGCTTTAACTTTTACGTGGCGACCGATCTGGTTAGCTGCTTTCGACGAACTGTGCCCAATCTTGTCAATCAGCTAGTCATCATCCTACCTCCCTACCAATACCACGACACGCTTTGTACCGCTTTGCAAACTCTCCGCAACCGATGGTAATTGTTACCCCGCGCAACTCTTCCGCATGACCCGCCCTTCTCCAAGTGCATGCCTAAACGGTTTTATCGCGTGAGCATGTTCCTGTACCTCGCATAAGCATGGTCAAGCGGTTTTGTCGCGTGAGCATATTCGCCCATCGCTCGTCCCCCTACGCATGATTTGTCCCTCCTTCCAAAACCTACAGGGCTTTACAAAAAAAAAGACAGTACCGATATTATGTGCATCACAACATCATGTGTGGAATATGGAGGTATACTTCTCAGCCGTAGTTTATGAGGCAAAAGAAAATTAGCTATGCAGCCATTACACCACCAGCACGAAACCTCTGGTTTGGTGAAGAATGCCAACAAATGCAGGATAATACATGAGCTGCTATTTGGCTCTGTAGGGAAGGAAGAATGGAAGACTTTTCAGAACGAAGAAAAAAAGCAAGAAGAGCGCGCTATCAAGGATATACAGAGGTACCACTCTAGGAATAATGGTTGCAAGTTTTACCAAAGAGTTAAACGTCAAAACCAAGAATACAAGGCTAGAACAGAATCCTGTTGAGATGAAAGAGGAAATATCGTAGTTGAGACGCAGTCGATTCTGAGAATATTGAAGAACCACTTCTGCAGACTGTTAAACAGCGATTACGAACAATATCTGAACTCAACATTAACAAGGCTGCCGGATGTGACGGCCTTTTCGCCGAGCTGTATAAATCCGGCGAATATGATTTGGTAAGTAACATTCACCTACTAGGCGACCCTCCGAACTGCGCCAAATTCAGAGGTGTGAGTCTCCTCAACTAACGGGTCCGCCATCTAACTTTTTTTTTTTCAACTAGTGATTATTTCGTGAATGGCAACACTTAGCTCATGTCTTGTTCGACAGATAATTAGTTGTATCCTTCCGCTGAACGAATATGGTTGTATATACGCTTGAACAACGCTGGGAAATATTGCGACATTACTTTGAAAATCATGGTAATGTTGCAGAATGTGTGCGAAAACTGCGTACGGATTTTGGAAGAAGAGAAGCACCGTCAGCTCCGTATGTTCGTTATCTTGTGAAAAAAGTGGAGGAAACTGGTATCCTCATCGATAAACCAAAGCGTGAAAAGCCAAAAACAGTGCATACACCCGAGAATATTGCTGCTGTGGCAGAACGTGTGCGTGAAGCGCCATCAACATCAATTCACCGTCGTTCTCAACAATTGAACATTTCGGAGACATCATTGAGACGAATTTTGCATAAAGACCTTGGTATGACGCCATACAAATTCTAATTGGTTCAGAAGTTGAAGCCAACTGACCATCCAATGCGTTTTCGCTTCGCTAAGTGGCCTGCGATCGACTTAGAAAAGTTGCGGATTTTGCCAAAAAAATCATCTTTTCAGATGAAGCTCATTTTGATCTTGGCGGGTATGTAAACAAGCAAAATTGTCGTATTTGGGGCACAGAAAACCCGCACGCATACATTGAAAAGCCGATACACCCAAAACGAGTCATTGTTTGGTGCGAATTTTGGTCCAGAGGCATAATTGGGCCACTTTTCTTCGTCAATGAGCAAGGAGTGGCCGTTACAGTCAATGGCGATCGTTATCAGGCCATGTTGAACGATTTTTTGTTCACAAAAATTGAAGAGGAGGATATTGGCAACATTTGGCTTCAATAGGACGGCGCTACGTGCCACACAGCAGAAGCTACACTCGATGTTTTGCGCCCTGTTTTTGAAGATCGCATTATCAGCCGAAGAGCTGATGTCATTTGGCCACCTCGGAGCTGCGATTTGACACCGTTGGACTATTATTTGTGGGGTGCCGTAAAAGATAAGTGTTACGCCGACAAGCCAGAGACAATACAGCTGCACACAATCGATAATGTGCTTAAAAATTGGACCGATCGTGTAGGCTACTGCATGACCAGCCGAGGCAGCCATTTGAATGAAATTACTTTTCATTTTTAACCGGAAGGATTGTACTTTCAAAAAAGGAAAGAAAAAAAGAAATTTGAGAAAATATTCAGTAGTTTTTTTTATAGCATTTTCAAAAAAGTTATTTGGCGGAAACTTTAGTAGGGATATCCTATACCAGACACCGATCATCCCATTACTGCTCTAGCACTACGCCACTTAAGCATGGACCGTATCAAAAGTGGTTGATGTATTGGTGGTGTGAGAGAAAAATTCTTCAAAAAATCTTCGGTCCCGTTTGAGTTGACTGGCTATGGAGACGAAGATTCAACCAACAGCTATACGAGCTGTACAGCGACATGCCCTGGTCAAATAAAAACTCCACATTGGACGTTAACGACGGTTAGAACATGTAGAACGAATGGACACCAATACTCCGGCTCACAGAGTCTTAGATTCCCAGCCAGACGTCGGACGCAGTAGAGGAAGACCTCGCGTTAAGTATAGAAACCGATCTTAACCAGCTTGGAGAGCGCAACAGTAGGCAGTTAGCTAAGGACCGGGCTAATTGGAGATGCATGTTGATTGTGGGCCAGGTTCATTCCGGACTGGAGCGACACTAAAGTAAGTAATTAAGTGGGATAGGTCATCCAGACAGTTCAGTGCTGTCAAAACTTTATTGTGTTGTTCGTGTCATAATTTGTTGGATTGTATGTCTCATAAATTGTATAAGTTATGGATAATGTATCTAAGCTTTTTTGAACAACTGTCATTATAAATGACATTCGCTATGAAATACAATGGTTGTCTTTAAATATAAGGTTTATATATAAACCTTCTTGCTGGTTTGTGAATTTAGTTGAGGCCAGATTTTTGACATGGCCATAGTAATCAGGACCATTATCCCAGACCTCTAATATTACAGAATTTGTAACAATTTAGGTTAGTTTTGCTGTGTTGTTGTTGGTGTGAGTATTGGTTTTGCGTTATCTTGCATGTTGTTCAACCTGATATACCCCCACCTCTTTAGATTCAGATAGTGAACGAGTTTTCCTATGTATTTTCTGTTATTTCAATGGCACCATCATGATAATGGTTATGCGATATGCAAGCACCGAAACGTGGCAAGAGCTACTATAATAAGCCTACAGCATGATCGATAAGTGGGTTTTGCCCTCTTCATCATTTACATAAAAGAAATCCAAATACGCTTCTGGTAGAGGTTAAATAATCAAGTTGAAAGTTTTCGTCTAAAACTTTACTAAAGGTCCTAGGTGGCTACATGCGCTATCACTATTTTCGTAGTTAGGAGAATGCTAAAGGTTTAGACTTAGCAACAGATTTCTAAATAACATGCCCAGCATTAAACCTAGCAGATTACCTTTCGTAATCGCCTTTCAACTTTATATCCTTGGATTCATGCCAACAAAAATCCAACAAACAAGCAAATGGAGGTGCTGGGGTTTTGAGGCTGAGTTAGTTATTAATTCCTTTTATTTTTTTTAAATATCGATATAGAGATGGTTGTAAAAAAAATATTCGATAGATCTAAATTCGGTATCAGAAAAGGACCTGTTGGTGACCACTACTACAACTACAATTGAGCTCTACTTGCTATTATATGAAATTACCGCAACATTATTGCAGATAGAAGGGAGGATAAGAAGTAAACTAAATTATCGCTGATAGCTATGAAAGGCAGCTTTGATTTCCTTTCAACTATGATGAATATATCAGCTTTCCAATTCACATTTAAAAAAAACTTTCTTCTGTGACATCAAAGGAGGTCTGCAAAAAAGTCCTATTTCAACAGAATCTAGTTCTCTAGCATGTCATCGGGTTTTTCTTTTTTCTATTTTAGATTAAACTTTGAATTTTGCGTTTGATTACACAACAGTTGAACAAAATGAAAGGGAGTCTCAACAACCTCTTAATTCTACAAGCAGTTAAGCAGTTGTCAACATCCTTTTCACGTAGCAAAACGGAGTAAGAGAACAAAATCCCTTTGAAAGGGCAATGAGACGTCTTCTACCCGCCTTCATATGATTCTTCCTTTATTTTATTTTTTTGTTACGGTATTTGCTTACAGCAAATAGGAAATATTGAAAGGAGTGGGCCTTTTACATTCTGTCACTTTCAACTGGATATACACACATAGGGATGACTACTATCCGTGTTGCCATCATGTGCTTAAAATGCAATGACTGACAGCAATCGTCCCGACACTGTACAGCCCCTTTCAGTTTGTTGTAGACTGATAGCATTCTCATTGAAAGTGTAAGACTTTGAGGAGAGGCCTGTTTAATATTTAAAAGCTGATTCGGTATTTCTTCGTTTTCTAAGGGATTTACTTCAGGTGATGATGTTTGTCCTCTATTTCATGCTTCTGCTTTTGCCTCTCGACCGTGGCGACATGACAGTGCGGTCCTGGTGACTGTGTAGGAGGAGGACGTGAGCCCCAAAGCAATTACGATTTTTTTGTTTAGATGTTTCAGTTTTTTTTTTTTTTTTGAAAACCAACACGGGAATACTAAAGCTACTTCAGAGAAAGGACGACAACTACGTTGATGAAGAATTCATCATCCGTATGGCATAGCAGGTGCAGAAAAAGAGTGAGTTGGTGGTGTGTCGCCACACATATACAGAAGCTTAACTCTTTGTCTGAGTTCCTTTAATTTTTCTCCAAGATCCGTTTGTCTACTATGTGATTTTTTTGTGGCAGTTAATTACTTCCATCTGGTCCTTCACCACCTTAGAAAGGGGAAAACTAAACAGGACTCTATCGTCGTTGTCACCGTTGTCGTCCCTAAGAGCTAATGACTATTACATCAAACTGTTTCCAGCTAAATACTTTGGGGTTTTTCACGTTTAATTAGCCGTGCTATCTGCACTCGGCGTGGTCCTTCTTGCGTGAACCATTCATAAGGATATCTACAGCATCCACATTTTTACTGCGGTTATGTGTCATTTACTGGCGGCGAACATTTTTTATTCATAGGTGTGTTAAGGGCCTCGTTGATTCCCCCTAGATGTGAGGTATATAAAAAAAAAGAAATAAAAAAAATACGTCTATGGGCTTCTTGTTTTAATTTGAGCAAGGCACGAGGACGAATAAAAGTGTAATTCGCGACGGAGGCCTTTCGTATAAAAAAGAAAAAAAAAAAAAACACCACCAGCAATGAAATGTCCTCAATATTTTTAGAATGTATGTAGAACGTGAAATGTCGTTTTATGTTGATCCCTTTCAAAGTGCAGGAGGTTAAACAAAATTTTAGGTCCTTTTTTATTGCTACCCAAGTGAATTGGATCGGGATGTTGACGCACTGCGTGAGGGCTTATGGCGGTTGCAAAAAGTCATTTCTCAAGTGCCAAAGAAATTTGGGGAGACCGTCGTCGGTGGTCCATGGATTGCCGATGGGTTAAAGTCGTCCCCTTAACGGGGTGTTAAGTAAACGTACTTAAAGTAATTTACAAAGTGAAGTGTAATGAGTTTGCCAGGGTGCTTTAAGGATGGTAGACGGCTATTATATGAATAAGGATGGACATTATATTGGATTCATGTTTGCCAACTTGAAGGAGATTGTTGTAGCTAATGTTATGAGTTTTTTTTTATTTTTTCGAAGACTTACACATTATTTCAGAAGATTATTACAAGTTTCACAAACTCCATTTCGGGAGTTCATCAATTGGCGATGGGTACCACCATCACCAAGCAGTGTGTTAAAAATCCTGAAAAAAAAATAAAATAATCATTATTTCAGAACTAATGCTCTGAATTTTTTTCATCATGTTTAATCCAACACAACCGAACAATAAAGCTGTTGTGTGCCAACTTTAGGGTTTAAGATGTTACATCCCTTATAAGATTTTCTGGTTTCGTGTTTGGATTAAAACGGTTCGTTAGGAAATCGACAAGCATCCACTTGTAGAATAATTTCACGATTTACATCTGTCATTGCGGAGCTTCAATGATTTAGAGCTTTGGGAGAAGGAAGATGGAAACCAAAGTGATCTTCAAAAAACGGACGGTAGTGACATTGGAGGTGTGGTACGTCCTCTTGAAGTTCGGCGTTGCAACAGTAAGCATTTGGTCTCAGTTTCGTTGTGTTCCATACTAAGTTTACTATTGCTTGTGATTATGCCTACAAGAGCCGTTAGCGATATCATATTTGTTAGGCAGCTGTTACTGTCAACGCTGGTAAGCGTTTGCGTTAGTTCACGGTAGTAAAGCTTTTCGCTTTCACGCTAGTAAGAGAGTCAGCGCTATTCCGCTCTCACTTTATAGCTTTGGCCGTAACCGCGCCTTTAGATGTGCTTACAAAATTAAGCAGGAATTTTCTGTATGCTTCTTAGATCTAGAGTTGACTCCACCTTACAGTTTACATCTTACCCATTGCCCATTGTACATCTTTGTTGTCTGATACCCAACATAATTTTACAGTTCTGGTTAGTTTACAAAATCTTGGCTCTAAAGGATGCAGGCACTATGTTTTTTTTTAAAACAATTCATGTGTGCGTTTATTTATTTCCCAAATATTTTATACTGAATTGAGAAGGCTGAGATTGGCACTAGCCAATGTTTGTACTGAACCCGCAAACTTCTTCATTTCGGACAATTCGGACATGTAGATGTATTACCCGAAATCTGCGGCCAGAAGAGCCTTTTTTAGCTTGACAGACTTTATTGACCAGATCTGTGTCGCTGTACAGCTTGTAAAATTTTTCGAAGAATTTTTTGCTCTCAAAACGCTTAAAGTATCTTTACGCACTTTTGGTACCGTTAATGCTTCGGCGACGTAGAGGAGACAATAAGCGACTTATGTAGGATCCCCTAAGAAGTTTTTGTGACGGCTTTTGACTTAATTGTCCCATTAGCCAGAGTTAATAGCAGAGGCGAAGTAGACACACAAGTCACTTGCTACTTCAATGTTGTCCCTGTCCAACTTGACGTTTTGTCCTATTCGTAGATGTTGGGTGTTCTTTTGTGTTCGGAGCATATACTTGGTCTTACCCTCATTTACAGCTATAAACATGTTTTCCGTTTCCTTCTCTATACTATGAAACGTGGCGATGACCATCACGTTGAGTCCAACCGATGATTTCAACATCGTCGGCGTATACTAGTGGTTGCACCGATTTATTTAAGATTGTGTCTCTGGTGTTGCCTCGGAAGTTTTCCACAATCCTCTTAAGAATCAGAGCCTAGCTTTCCGACCTTGAGCACGAGAAGTCTTTATGATCATACTACGCAGACGGATGTGTCTAGGCGGTTTACTAATACTAGACATACCTCTAAATAGTTCTGCTCACTTACTTGAGTGGCGCTACAGTCCGGGATGAACCTGGGCCTCAACCAACATGCCTCTGCAGTTAGCCCGGTCCTTAGATAACTGCCTCCAGTTGCGAACTCCAAGTTGGTTGAGGTCGGTTTCTACTTGTGCGCGCCACTTAAGGCGAGGTCTTCCTCTACTGCGTCCGACGTCTGGCTGGGAATCGAAGACTCTGCGAGCCGGAGTATTGGTGTCCATTCGCACTTTATGTCCCAGCCATCTTAAACGACCAATGCGGAGTTTTTTGACTAGGGGTATGTCGCTGTACAGCTCGCATAGTTCGTGGTTGAATCTTCGTCTCCATAGCACGTCAACGCAAACGGGACCGAAGATTTTTTGAAGAATTTTTATCTCGAATCGACGAAGGATTTCTTCATCCGCTTTTGATAAGGTCCATGCTTCAGCGCCGTAGAGCAGGACTGGGATGATCAGGGTCTTATATAGGATCTCCTTAGTAGTTCGAGTGAGGGCTTTACTACTAAATTGCCTTCTTAGCCCGAAGAAACAGCGGTTGGCAAGAGTAATTCTTCGTTTAATTTCTGACGAGATGTTGTTGTCAGAGTTAATAGCGGAGCCGAGGTAGACAAAGTCCCGTACTACCTCAAAGTTATATCTATCAATGGTGACGTTCTGTCCAATTCGTCGGTGTTGTGTGTCCTTTCGTGTTGACAGCATATACTTAGTCTTACCCTCATTTACTGCTAAACCCATTTTCGCCGCTTCCTTCTCTATACTAGCAAACGTGGCTATGACATCACGTTGAGTCCTACCAATGATGTCAATATCGTCAGCGTATGCTAGTAGTTGCACCGACTTTTGGAAAATTGTGCCTCTGGTGTTGGCTTTGGAGTTTTGCACAATTCTCTCAAGAATCAAATTGAAAAAGTCAAATGACGGCGCATCGCCTTGCCTTAATCCTTTTTTGGTATCGAATGTGTCGGTGAGGTCGTTTCCGACCCTGATGGTGCAGTGAGAATTCTCCATCGTCATCCTACACAAACGGACGAGTTTGGGCGGTATACCAAAACTAGACATGGCTCTGTACAGTTCGTCTCTATAAATGCTGTCATATGCGGCTTTGAAATCGATGAATAGGTGGTGGGTATCGATTTGGACTTCTTGAGTTTTTTCCAGGATCTGCCGAAGTGTGAAAATTTGATCGGTTGTGGACTTTCCTGGCCTAAAACCACACTGATAAGGGCCAATTAGGTTGTTGGTAAACGGTTTTAGGCGTTCACATATTACGGCAGATAGGATCTTGTAGGCGATGTTGAGGAGACTTATGCCTCTGTTGTTGGCGCAGTTCAGAGGATCGTCTCTACAAATACCTTATGGGGCCTATAAACTTTGGTAAAACTAGCCTTTTTTGCTCTTTTTTCTTCCTCCTGAAAAACCGGTGTTCTTACCTCCTACGTTGGCTATAGAGCTCGAGCTCAAGGGCAGCTCTCGTTTTCACCTGCAGCTTAGCCTGTCTGTCGGCATTCTGTATCAAACTAAGGGTTTTTTTCCGTTGGGAGCAAGAAACTTAGCGCATCAGTTGGGGCTGATCTAATGGCTTGTATATATCGTCGCCATAGTTCTTCGACATTAGGCATTAGACATTAGGTGGTGGTATGGTTTTAATCGGAATGGATTCGAGTTCTGCGAAAGACTTGGCGGTCTCTTGCGATTGCACAGTTCATTTGTTGTGGGGACAATACTGCCAAAGATGTCTTCTCTTCCTTACTTTGAGTTAAAATCTTTTAGCACAATTTTAACATCGTAATTTGGTAGTCGCTCCTAAGTTTTGTCAAGAAGCTCGTGGAAGCAGTTTATCATATGAGGCTTATACTGGTGAATCTGCTTACTATAACATGGTCCGTAGAAGATGTTATAGTGTTTGATCCTCTTTCTGTCCTCTCCTCTCCTTTGTCTGTAGTCAAATTTTGTGAAACAATGTGATTTTTTCTTCACTATTCAAAGCAAGTGCATTTGCTTTATCAGCATCTGTAAAGAAGGTGTCGGTCGAAGTTTGAAAGAAAGTCACCTTCTCGTTTTTGGTTTTTATTGCCCTAATTTTATTGCATTTCTGTCATGTAGAAAATGTATTTTTTTTTTAGATATCAGTTTATTCTGACAGAAAACCTTTAATCAGGTTAAATGAGCATGAGAATATCTTCTATAAGTGTTCCGCAATTAAATCAGACCTAAAATTTCATAAGAACGTTTTAACGAACATCTAGTAATGGGAACTTTTGGAAAGCACGATTCGGCAGCTATTATAATATGTGTTGAGAAATTGTTGACAATTAAGTCAATTTAGTTAATTTACTGTTTAAGTTTGTTGGCATATTCCTAAGTCTTGAACTATTGTGAAAATGGAATGGTGACCAATTTTATTTTTAATGTCCTGATAATATTGCACATTCTTCTCAACCGACTACATGAGTTTGTAGGCCAAAGGATTGTGATCAGAGCTTAGTTCATTTAATAAAATTGCTTGTGTTATATACAAAAATATTGGTAATAAATAATTCGAGCACAGAAGGACTACCACGAGAACTGCTTGGGATATAATTAGAATTAGATGGAAACAAAACAGAAATTAGTAACCGCAACCCCAATTCCTATGCCTCCAACTAAGAGGTCATAGTTGGGTGCAAACAATCTTCTAAGATCCCACTTCCACTTTTTTGAAGCGTTTTCTTAAAAAATAATGTTTCGCAAAATTAAAAAAAAAATGAACGAAAAGTTCAAAATTGTTTTCAACATTCATTTCGCTAATAAAATATTTTTTTTAATTTATTTTAGGCAAAGCCTACATTTTTTGTGGGACGTTTTCCATGAACAAATTGTTATACCCTATCTCATGGCATAGGAGTCTATTTGCCCGCTTATTATGTTGTAACTATATGGTGTTTTTTTTAAGGTATAAAACAACCAATAGGGATAACTGTCAAACTAGTTGTCATACAAATTGGGCGTGTTTGACTTTTTCTCAGTATACTTTGGCAAATCAATATGGATAGACTTACACCAGAAAAACGTTTACAAATTGTGGAAATTTATTTCTATTTATTTCGCGGTCTGTTCGCCAACCTTAAAAAACACTTCATCAAGCTTACTGTGCCTACAATCATTCATCTGAGCAGCTAATACGCAATAATATGGATCGATTCGTGACAACATGTACTCTTTTTGATAATATTCATCCAAATCGAGCTCGTGCCGTGCGTACAAAAGAAGCCATCGTTGCTGTAGATGTGAGATGGACAGAGGACCCGAATTTATCGATCCGAAGCCGGATATATGTTGGCCTATATCCATACAAGATCCAACCGGTGCAAGGATTAAAGCCGGTTCGGAGAATGGGCTGAGAATCAACTGAAAGTTGATTCAGATTTTAATCAACAAATCATATTCAGCGAAGAGGCTTCTTACTAGCTTGACGAGTATGTAAACAAGTAGAATTCTCTTGAGAGAATCACATCTCAAAAAAATCACTCAGAGATTTTTTTGAGATGTAAAGGAGTCTCCTTTATTGCAATATTGTTTTAATAAGACCTGGTATTCATTTTTTTTTTATTCATTTTATTTATTTATTATTTCATCTACCGAGTTTTAACACTCTTACAGATTACATATACATGATAATATTTAAGTATTCTAATACATATTTTTCATCTTATATTATATAACAGCATTTTTTTAAATTCCACTCTATTAAGACTTAAATCGCAATTATTAGAATAAAATAAGTTGAACATCTTAACACATCGGGTAATTGGTTCATTTGCACCATAATTATAAATATGCCTAGGTGTATATAGCAAATTTCTTACTCGAATATGTCTTTCTGGTGCATATATAAAAAATAATTCTAAAAGTTCAGAACATTTAACACGATATGAGAAAACATCATATACAAACATTACACAATGAATATTACGTCGCTTTTGAAGAGTATCTAAACCGATAAGCGCACATCTAGTATTATAAGACGGCAATACATTTAGGTTCCAATGCAATTGTTTTACTAAAAATTTAGTAAACGATTTTTGAACCTTTTCAATACGAGTTTTAGCATTTTCATAATTTGGTTCCCAAATAATGGAAGCATACTCTAAAATAGGACGAACTAGGGACATGTAAACTGATTTAATAGTGTAGGGATTTGAAAAATCTTTGCAACTTCTTCTTAGAAACCCAAGCATTGAATTTGCTCTTGCTACAATGTATTCAATGTGAGTGGAAAATGTTAATCTAGTATTAAATATAACTCCTAGATCTTTTACTTCACATTGTCTACTTAAGTCGTTTTCACGAATTAAGTAGTTGTGAAGAATAGGTGTCGACATATGAGAAGCCGTGAAAATATGGCATTTTTATACCCTATCCCATAGGGGGGTATATTAGTTTTGATACTTAGTTTGTAACATAGAGAAATAATTTAGCTACATATACCTCAAAGTATATGGATCGACTCAGAATCGCTAGCTGAGTCGAATTAGCCATGTCTGTCTGTCCGTCCGTCCGTCCGTCCGTCCGTCTGTACGTCACCGATTTTTAGGCCTTAAATTTTGAGCTAGGATAATGAAATTTGGTATATAGGATCCTCGTCTCTGCCTACAGAACAAGTGTAAAAATTTTTGAAATCCGCCCACTGCCACGCCCCCTTTTAAGAAAAACTCAGTTTTTGGCCAAACCGTAAGGAATTTTAAAAAAGTTTCTGAACAGTATATTTAGACAAAATTAATATCTATATTTCGTCTATATAAAGTTTTTGCCACGCCCACTTTTTGGGGGCGTTTTCAATAAAAAATGTTTTCGGTCAATTTTTTAATTTTTCGAAAAAAATTTTGATGCAGAATCATTAACAGTATTAATATTAACATTTCGTCTATATACTATTTTAACCCACGCCCACTTTTTGGGGGCGTTTTTATATAAAAACCATTTTTATACCCAACCCCATAACATATGCAGGAGAAAACCTTGTCTTTTGTAGAACCGTAAAACTGTTTTGTAAGCAGTCTGAAGAATTTGTTGTCACTATATACTTTTTTCTATTTTATCCACATCGTGTTTTTAGCCATGCCCACTTTTTTGGGGATTTTAGTTTTATGGATAGGATGGGATAGGGTATTCAACGATCCGCACAGCGGATTGTAGCCTTCTCATATGTTTTTATATTCAATTCGAGGTAATTTTCCTCACACCATTTTAATATATTGTTAAAATCGATTTGAACATTAAGACAATCATTTTTATTGGTTATACGAGTATACATTTTGAAGTCATCAGCAAACATAAGACATTTAGTATAACGAAGTAAAGATGGAATTTCATTAATAAACAAGATAAAAAACAGACGGCCTAAATGGCTACCTTGAGGAACTCCTGAAGTCGCAGAGATGGTTCTGGACATGACATTTGATATTTTAACAATCTGCTTTCTATTCCTCAAATAACTTGAGATCCATTTTAAAAGTTGGGAATGAATTCCAAAAGAATTTATTTTTTGAATTAACATTTGTTGGCAAACAGTATCAAATGCTTTAGTAAAATCAGTATAGATTGTATCTACTTGTAAACCAGCTTCGAAAGAATTAAAAATATATTTGGTAAACAAAACAAGATTAGTTGTTGTAGATTTACCACGCATGAACCCATGTTGAAATGGGGAGATATGTTCATTTAAATAAAAATATAATTTTTCTTTAACTAAGAATTCAAACAGTTTTGGTATAGCAGATATTTTGGATATAGCACGATATTTTTCTACCTTATATTTATGTCCGGATTTATGAATGGGAGTTATGAATGATAATTTCCATTCATCCAAGAAGACACAGTGGTAAGGCCAATGATTGTTTACAATTTTTCAAAACATATGAGGGGATTTCATCAGGACCTGAATTCATACTCAGTTTTAAAGATGTAAGACCCTCTAGAACATCATTTAAAGAAAGATACAAAGAGCCGATATTTTGAGTAGTAGTTACAGAATCACTTTGAGAAGTAATAACAACACTAGAATGATTTCTGTACACAGATTCAAAAAATGATGCAAATAATTCGCATGTCCCTGTTAAATCAGTAGAGGTTTGATTATTATATTGCATGCTGTTAAATATACTTAATGACTTTTTCTTTCCATTTATGAATGACCAAAAAGCTTTAGGATTAGTTAATATTTGCGACTCGATATTCATTATATACTGTTTGTATAGGAATTTGTTTAAGAATTCAAATTCTCTTCTTAGTTGGATGTAACGATTTTTATCCATATCATTATTAGATTTTTTAAACTTTTTAAAAACCTTGCGTTTTGTGTTCTTTAAATTTATAAATCGCTTGTTGTAAAAGTGTTATATACGCTTCGTAAACATTAGCACCAGAAAGTATATTTTCCCAATCGAAAGGCAGAAAATAATTATTAAGTGCTGCGTAGTTTGCTTTAGCAAAGTTATAAGTTTTCTTAAAATTTGGTTTTACTACATTATTTACAGAACTCATATAAAATTTAAGTTTAATACATACTGCATTGTGATGTATCGATTTTTTTAATAGAGGGCATAGTACTTCAGTAACTTCATGCATTAAATTGTTGCTTATAAAAGTGAGATCCAGAGATCTATTCAAAGAGTTGACAATATTGTTTATTTGAATTAAATTTAATGATAACAACGAATCTATAAAAATAATATCACATTCTCTTTTGATGTTATATGGAATCAAACATTTGTCATCTTCCGAATAAGACCAATTTACATCACTCATATTAAAATCACCTAAAATGCATGGGTACTGATTATCAGAAAGATTATTTAATATAAATTCGATATTTTTTACATGCATGTCAATTGTCATATACTAACCTAGCACTATTTGGAGGAATATAACTTACAACAAAAACAATTTCATTTATTCCATCAAACATATTTACACGTACAGCCAGCTGTTCAATTTGATCATTAATGATTGGGAGATCAACTACCAAACTGCCATATGATGAACGAACAGCAACAAGAACACCGCCTCCTCGTAATAATCCAGTATTGGGAGAGCGATCCAAACGGTAAACGTTGTAAAATGTATCAAACAGCTCAGCTGATTGAATATTTACATGCAGCCATGTTTCGGTTAAAACGATGACATCATATTCACGCATAGTTGAACCAAGAAAAATTTCCTTTGTTTTGGTTCTGATACCCCCAACATTTTGGTAATAAACATTCAAGGCGTTGGAGTGGGCAAGAGACAAATTCGAACATGATGATGAAGAGGACGAAGCATTTATGATGTTGGTGTTGGCGATGTTTAATGCATTTAGGTGTTGGTGTGCGATATTTGGGTGTTCTCGTTTTTTTGTATAAAACGAAAATGTCTCACAAATACATTAACAGGCCAATTTTCTGGTTTAAGTGCTTCTCCAATCAATGTTGAGGGAACAGCTAGACGAAAATTCACAAATTTTAGTTGTTGTAAATTTGCATCTCTCTTGATGAGCGGGAAACATAACAGCTGATTAGTCGAAACACTTAACCTGCTTGATGCATATGCTATTATTTCGTCTGCAGTGGTGTTTGGGGAAAAACGAGACAGATGTATCCATTTGCGGGAGGGAATAGCATTTAGCGTCGTTGATGTTGAATCACTTCCAGCAATACGTATTCGTTTGCCATGTATACGCCGTTCACTATTGGGTTCAGAGAGAGGAAAGTTTTTTTTTGCAAATGCATTTGAGTTATTACCACTAGGGCCAGGGTCAGTGGCCTCAGTTTGCACTGCATTTTGTTTGACCGATGCACCTGTGGAATTTTTGTCGACTTCACTTGTGACCTTGGCTAATGTCTGTTTATATTTTTTTATTGGCTTTACATTTTCTGCAATTTTCACTGTATTGTCTACTAGAACACAATCCTTTTCTTTAAGTGCAATAATATCACATTTTAATTGAATGACTAGTTTATTTAGTTCATTTATTTTTGAAACTATTGCAAGTGCAGAATTGCTAGCGCACGCATTACACTTCCACGAAAGGCTTATATTAGATTTTAAAATGTTTAAAGTGCTATCAGATAGCAAGGTGCATTTGTCATGAAATTTATGACAACAAATGCCACCACAAATGACAAAATCATTTTTTACAATCTTATCACACTTCGCACAATTATCAGCCATAGCTAAAAAATATAATTATTAGAGAGCAAATCAAAACACGTCTTTACTACTTTATAGAAGCATCGAGAGTGAAAAAGTATGCTAGAAAAAGTGGTACAATATTGTACCGACAAGACGGAGTTCATAAGGCGCAATCGCGGAGGCGATATATGCCAGAAATGTTTAACATTTTGGTCATTCCAATGAATTTGTTGAGTTTTATTTAAAAAAAAAATTATATGACTTTCAACAAACAGCCTATATGTAGAATAAAGTAATTTGTTGTCTATGGTCTTAATAAAGGTCTCCAGCACATATGTTAATATTTCTTAAATCTGCACACTGCCACTCCTACGTCGAATTTCTTTTTTGGTCAAACCATAGAAATTTTGAAAAATATCTAAAGAATAACAGTGTTATTTCGTATATTTTATCAGTTTCATATTTTTAGCTACGACAAATTTTTGGGTCGTTTTTAAAAAAAAAAACGAGTGGTGGGTGCACGACTGGGTCGTACGCAACTTAGATCAAATAGTACGCATTTTGGTTATTAATGCTTAAAATGATATAAATAAGGTCGAAATGTGATTATACGAACGTTTACTCCAAAATTTGAAGGAATCGGTTTCTATGTGAATAATAATTATTTTTCGTTATTGGCCAAAACTGAAAATTCCGTTTAGTGATAGTGGGGCTACAACTAATCATGTGGAATTGTTTAAAACTATAATAGAAGTATATATATTAAATTTCATTCAATTTGACATAGTAGTTTGCGAGAAATTAACAATTTTCTTTATATGGTCTGAATGACAAAATTCGTTATATGGATTTTCTCGAAAAAACTGGGTATGCAGTTTTGAACTTATATGCTTATAGTATATATAAAGTTTAATTAAAATCGTTAGAGCCTTTTTGAGAAAATTGAGGTTATATGTAATTTTTATATGGCAGGTACCGTTAATAACATGGCTAAAAGCAAACAAAAAAAATGGCCTAGATTTATGACCAAAAGAAACTTGGATACGAAATTTGAAGAAAATCGGTCAAGCCGTTTAGGCTGGGGAGACCATTACGGGCAGACGGACCGACGGACCGACGAGACGGACGGAACTCCAAAAACCACTTTTTTGGGTTCCGCTATCATCGTAGTGTTAGAATCAATCAAAATCTCGAGGTCGAAATTTTTCACGAAAACAATATCTTTCTCAAACGAGTTTTGATAAATGATTGATGAAATTCGAAAAAGATCATTACTTAATAATAATTTAACATTATTACGTAAATATATTTCATTCGTAGACAATTTTTGAATGACACACATTTTTTCGGGATATTTATTTTAAGGGGTGATATGTTGGAGTATCCATCGATTCGCAAAAGGGAGTTTTGCTTCCTCATATTTTTTTCCTGGTTTTCGAACAAAATGATGCAAAACACAATTGGTCAAAGGCAGAATTCATCCAGTGTTTCCTTAAAAATTAACAAACGAAACCCTTAAGGATAAAAGTACAAGTAGTTCTCATTTTCTTCTCCCTAATCAAAGTTTACCACAAACACTTGTTGTCCTTTTTAACATCAACCCTGTCGAATTCATAGGATTATGTGTTTATACGCGAGCATGTGTGAGTAGGATTCATTAATTAAAGCGAATTCGCTTCACTCCAATAGACATACAAAACCTCACATAGACCCTATGTCTATGGGGCTTCCCCTACACAAAGTCCACAATCAGACCGAAAAGAAAACTTCTAAAACTCGGTCATTCTGCGCGAATGCTGTGTGTACACATACCACAGCAACTGTTGGTGGAACACAGTCGAAAGTGAAAAACTTCTTCGTTGGTTCCCATTCAGAAATGTTTTCTTTTTTTGCAGGTTTTTTTGTTTGTGAACAACTTTATTCCCTGCCAGGACCTTTATATACTCTTCGTTCGCTGGGTATTTTGTTTTTTCTTGTTGCACCATACCACTTGGAAAAGTTGTTTTAGTTTTCACTTATCTGTCTGCCATTTGCCTTATCTTTTCTTCCTTTGCATTTAGTGGCAAAAAAAACGGAGGACATCCTTGTTGCTAAGTATTTGACATTTTTTCTGTCTACATAGAGAAAAATCGAAACAGGGTTAGTAGGAGGTTTATAAGTAGTAGGGAAAGCCTATACTCCTTGTCTTGGGTGAATTAGTGAAAAGTTTAAGTAGATATGGGAGAAGAACTTTCCTTTTCCATTTTGGTGATAGAAAAAAAAAAACACAGTTATTTTGTTTTTCATGTTTGCTTGGAAAGTTTCTCGAGCATTGTGGTTGGACGGAAATAACGAAAAGATTGAATTTGAAGGTTGCATCAATACTTCAACTTCGATATGTGACATTCGAATTGTATGCACAAGACTATTGGATTGAGTTTGGAATTACTTCTTGAAATGCTAGGTCTTTTGAAGTTAAGCGATTGCTAGAAGGGGGTCATTCTGAAAAACTTTGTCCACTGTTTGCCGTTGTGGTTGATCTTTGAGCTAGAAACTTTTGTCTTTTGTTTCAGAAAGGTATTCGATTTGGGATCAGACTGCTTTGTCAGGAAAAATGAACATAAGACCCCAAACCAAAAAATACATTCAAGTTTTAATTTAGAATGTTAAAAATATTTCTTATACAAAAATTGGTATATATGCCAACATCTCTCATCACATAATTCGGTCTGTGGATAACTGTCTCCAGTTTTCAATAGTGAGTCACATAATATGGCGAATATCTTGTTTTTCTTCATCACCATTTAGCTGGGAAATAAAGATTCTCCAAAACGTATCAATGATATAGATTCACTCTATATGTTAAAGCCTTCTCAAATATTTAAATCTGTCTCTACTTCAATATCGAATTATGCACCAATAGGCAATAACGACCTGCAAGTGTGATGCCCCTTTTCTTTGAAACGTAGTCGGGAACAAGAAGCAGAGGCTTGGTATGTGATTGGATACACGGACTGTCATGTTGACTGTCATGTCCAGAGCCAACACAAGAGGCACAATCTTCAATAAATCATTGCAACTACTAGCGTATGCAGACGATATTGACTTCATTGGTCAGACTCAGCGTGATGTCATAGGCACCTTTGTTTGCATAGACAAGGCAGCGGCAAAAATCGATTTAGCTGTAGGTAAGACCAAGTATATCCTCTCAACTCAAACGGACACGCAACATGGCTACCTCGGCTCCGCTTTTAATTCTGACAATATCTTGTCTGATATAAAACGAAGGATTACTCTAGCCAACCTCTGTTTCTTCAGCCCAAGAAGACAATTTAGTAGTAAAACCTTTACTCGAACCACTTTACTAAGGAGTTTGTAACCATGACCCTGATCAACCTATTCCTACTCTAAGACGTGGAAGCATGGACCTTAGCAAAAGCAGATGAAGAAATCCTTGATCGTTTCGGCGAAATAATCTTCGATCCTGCTTTCGTTTACGGGCTTTTGAGACAAAGATTCAATCATTTACAATTCGAGCTGTGTACAGCAACTTAGACCTCGCCAAAAAAAATCAGAATTGGACGTTGAAGATGGCTATGAGATGCAACATCGCTTGCCCGATCCATAAAAAAGGAGAACCTCTGAACTGCGCCAATTACAGATTCATAAGTCTCCTCAACATCGCCTAAAAGATCCTATCTGCCGTAATATGTGAATGCCTGAAACTATTTACCAGCAACCTGATCGGCCCTTATCAGTGCGGTTTAAGGCCAGGAAAGTCCACAACCGATCTAATTTTCACACTTCGGCAGATCCTGAAAAAAAACCCAAGAAGTCCAAATCGATACCCACCACCTATTTATAGATTTCAAAGCCGCATAAGACAGCATTTATAGAGACGAACTATACAGAACCAAGTCTGGTTTTGGTATACCGCCCAAAATCGTCCATTTGTGTAGGATGACGATGGAGAATTCTCGCTGCTCCATCAGGGTCGGAAACGACCTCACTAACACATTTGATATACCAAAAAAGGATTTAGACAAGGCGATGCTCTGTCATGTGACTTCTTTAATCGGATTCTTGAGAGGATTGTGCAAAACTCCTGAGCCAACAACGGTGCAACTGATAGCATACGCCGACAACATTGACATAATTGGTAGGATTCAACGTGATGTCATAGCCAGTATAGGAAAGGAAGCGGCAAAAATGGGTTTAGCAGAAAATGATGGTAAGACTAAGTATATGCTGGCAACACGAAAGGACACACAACATCGACGAATTGGACAGAACGTCACCACTGACAGATATAACTTTGAGGTAGTACGGGACTTTGTCTAACTCGGCTCCGCCATTAACTCTGACAACAAAATCTCGTCAGAAATCAAACGAAGAATTACTCTGTTATCTTGACTGTAACAATGTAGTGGTCCGATTTGATGTTTGTTCAAACATCCAAATTGCTAGATATGTGACACAATTTGATTGAACGTTTGTTGATCAGGGGATCGACATGTCCCTTAATGGATACTGAGGTGAGAAAACCGCTTGCTGCCTAGAGTGGCATTTCATTTTTTGCGAAGTCAATTATTTTCAATTTCAATTTCTAGAAATAGCTTCGTTTTTGCTATATTCCTTGACAGTCATCATCATCTTAATTTTGCGTTAAAATCTCACAGCACGATTTTAGCATCGTATTTTAGTAGTCGCTAGTAAAGTTCGTCCTGGAGTTCTAAAAAATCAGTCCTTGGTAATGTGATCATTTGACTACATTGGAGCGTTTTTTGGTCGAATTTCAATGCAAATGCTTTCAAAAAGTCAATATAAACCTTTCGTCTTCAGATCATTTTAACCCACCCCCACTTTTTGAGAGCGTTTTCTTATAAAAACCATAGAAAAACATCGTTTTTGACAAACTAAACAGATTTAGATTATATCTGGACAATGTAATTTTATTTATTTCGTTCCCATTTTTCGTCATTTTAAGTATGGGATGGGATAGGGTATTCAACGATCCGCACAGCGGATTGTAACCTACTCTTATTTTTCATTCACTTTTTGCAGGGTCCGTTACATCTTATTTCCTGGATTGTAGTGATATCAATTTGTAGCAACTAAGGTCCCCTATGTTCCGGTACGAGCGTCTTTGTTCTTTTTTTGTTTAGTATGGTTGTCACGGTGGCGCCTAAAGCTACAGTTGGATCGAACTGGTAAGTGTAATCCCTATATGAGCTGCTTCGACATATTTGAACACCAGGTCTATTGGGATTTCTAATACTGAGCCAGGCTGTTGGAATAGAATTTGGTGGCGGAGGAGCCCTAAATGGGTCAACGACAGCACTCATATCTCAAAATATGTTACTGACATCGGTATTTCCGACCCGCTGTCCTAGGGTGGGTCAAAACAAGGGCCTGGGCATCCAGGTTTGGGATTGCGCCGTCGGTGTTACTTCCCGACCATGGATAAAACTATTATTTATGAGAGAGATTGCATGTACTAGAATGGGGATTCATCGTGGGAAATCGGCTAAGGACAAAAGTCATTGACTTCAAGCCGATAAGTGATCGCCTTTCTGTAATCCGTATGATGTAAAAGTTGTACTCGGGGATTTCAATGCTAAAATCGGAAAGGAAAACATCAGAGCCTATATCGAGCACCTGAGTATGAAACTCTCTTGTGTGCACTCACCTACCACAGACGCCAACAATCAGTGGCCGAAACCACCCCCGAGAAAGTGCCCGTAGTATTATGATGAATTCCTGTAAAGGAAAAAGGTGACAGAAGATGCACACAAGAAAGCGCTGCAGCGCAAAATAAGGCAGCGAGAGAAGAAGGGAAGGAAGGAAAAGAAAAACCTGCGTAGAAAGATGAGGGTTTACTCAGCTTCCCAGCTCAAAGAGGTCGAAGATTCGCGCGATCGTAACAACATCCGAAGGTTTTATAAAAAGCCCAAGCAACTGGCTGCTGGCTACAAAACCAGAACGCAGGCTCTTCGAGACAGCGAAGGAAACCTAGTCACCGAAGCGCAGGGAATAGTAGATGTATTTAAGCAGAATATCCAGCAGCTGCTTAATGGGTATGATGTAGAGAATGTGATAAGACAAGAAGAGTACCCACGTCCAGTCAATGAAGAACTACTTCCACCACCTAGTATAGAAGAAGTTGGCCTAGCTATAAAAAATACTAAAAAACCACAAGGCCGCAGGCTCTGATGGCTTATCAGCGGAGCTTTTTAAATACATTTTTGACAGATGATGTGTTGGTAGGGAGCAGGCACCGAATCATCAACCAAGTATGGGTGGAAGAAAAGATGCGTGATGACAGGACTATCAGCTCCCATCTACAAAAAAAGCAATCCTATGTCTTGTAAGAACTATCGAGGCATATCCCTGCTTAATGCCGCATACAAGATCCTATCCAACTTACTGGGTGAACGTCTAAAACCGTTTTACAACACACTAATCGGCACGTTGCAGTGTGGCTTCCGGCCAGGCAGATTGACTATAGACCAAATTTTCATACTGAGGCAATTCCTAGAAAAGACCAATTTCAAGTCGAAACTCACCACCTATTCATTGACTTCAAAGCCGCGCGCATGATAGCATACATCGTCTATATGGCGATGGCCGAATTCGGAATCCCGGCAAAACTGATTCTGCTGTGTCGCGCGAAGCTGGAAAACAAGGGCTGCAACGTGCAGTTTCGAAGTAGCTCCTCCGAACTATTTCAAAAATGCACCGGATATCACCAAGGAGACGCGCTATCATGTGACTTCTTCAATCTCGTACTGGAGCAGATAGTGCGCAGGGCAGGTGTCAACACGGAAGCTTGACGGAAGCTGGGCTATGCTGACGATATTGACATCCTTGGTCGCTCCCAGCGTTCCGTGATAAAAACCAGTTCTGCTTTATGGCGCCGAGTGCTGGACGATAAGCAAGAAGGGAGAGCTCATACTGGGCTTCAGCAAAAGAAAAGCACTTCGGCGAATTTTTGGTCAAGTGCGCGAGAAGGCGAATGGAGGAGAAGATACAACCGCGAAATCTAAGAGCTGTACCAAGATGTGGATATAGTCCAAACAGCCAAAACACATCGACTACATTGGCTCGGCCACATCGAACGAATGGACAATAATGCTCCAGTAAAGAGGATCTTCGAATCCCAGCCCCCAGGTTCGAGAAGGCAAGGAAGACCGAACCTCCGTTTCAAAGACCAAGCCATCGCGGATGCCAAAACGCTTGATCTATCAACTGAAAGCAGTGAACCCGGGATCGTAGAGGATGGAAGGCTGCAGTGTCTTAGGCAAAGAATCTTCACGGGTCGGGATACCGATAAGTATGTAGGTATGGTTGTCAACAGTATAAGCATTTTTATCCAAGGCTTTTGGTGCCTTCGTGAAATAAATTGGAGGGTCAGTCCCCATATAGCATAGACCCCTATGAAACGGGTTCATCAGTTGGTAGTTTGCCTTTCTGCTCATCCAACACCACGTCTATTTAAAAGGCTTGAATAACCTTTGAAATTCCTATATGGCTCTTTGTCCAAATGTGTCAGAGTAGCTCCTGTCAGTTTTTCACATCGTCCAGACTTACAGTAGACTATACATTTGATATCACTTTATTTTATGCCCTAGATATCTAAAAGCGTCCCTCTATCCTCCACCTGAATACGCATCCGCAACCCTCTGCAGAGGGTTGACCCCAAATAAAAATCGAAAAAAAATAACTTTCTAAAATCAAAGCAAGTATTTCGTATAATATCGTGTACTAATTTTAAGAAAATTAACCTTAATCAGCCCTCCCAGGATTGCGGTTCCACACATAAAAATAAATAGCTGTAATTAAAGGCAGACATATACCGAACGATATGAATTCAGGATCATCATAAAGGCATTACCGAAATGCGAAATATTCAAATGATGTTTGCGTTAAGTTATGGCATCTTATCGCTCAGCTACCAGACCACATACCAATTAATACTAATCTCGTCATGGCATTTTCCCTTTCCTTGGTATTGGTATCGTCTACGAAATGTATCCTTGAACATGTCATTCGAGTAGCAAAAATGATTTGGGTTATTCACACCAACCACAAAATGAGTCCTTTCTATCGATTTGTAAACCCAAAACCCTGAGAAAGTATATAAAACCCCCACACATCCACATGAAAAATTAAATCGTCCCTAAAGTTAGGCAACATTAACCTAGCAATTTGTTTACTCTCAATAATTACCCGGTAAGATATTCCATTTCAACGATTAAGCTCAAAATAAATATATGCCCAAGATAAATTCTGCACGTTCATCAATTCGTTTAAAGGATCCTTATATGGTGTAGAGCGATAAAACGGCATGTGGAGACTCCCTAAAATAGGTCTTAACTATTTTTATTTGCGGTCACACAGGCCGTCCTCATGCCTCAACATGGTATATATATTCGCTGCACGTTCCACGGACAATAAATGAAATACACTTCCGCACGTTTGTCGGGAATAAATAATTCTTAACACAGCGGAATGCAAAAGGATACACCAAAGCACCATTTATTCCTTTTATTCCGATTATTTGCGGCAGACATGAGAAATGGAAAAGAAAGCCAAATGAGCAACGCTTGTGTTTGCGTTTTTTTTCTGAACTCTGAGAGCGGGTAAAAAAAATTAATTTCTCCTCAAAGTCTCTAGATCCAGCCATTCCGGACGGAATGTTGTCCCATCCTTGAGAGTGGGTTTTTTTTTTTTTCATTTAAAGAACGTTCCCTAGTGTAATTCATTTCTGTATGCACAAAAAAAAATAACGTCACGCTTTGCCTGGAGAATAATGTCAAATTATTGTCACATTATGTCAGAATGTCTTCGTCATGTGAAACCACTAGTGAAAGTTCAAATATGTGTGTGTCGAAAAGGATACAGAATTTCAAATGTGGTGAGGGAAATGAAAATAAATTGAACTCCTTTGGGAATAGAATATGCGCTGCAATATTTAAACGGGTTTTTATTAAATGGGCATTCAAGGGAGACTTTTATTAAGTCAAGAGGTACCTACCTACAACAAGAGAAAGGAAATTAAACAAATGGAACCTCTGAAGATATAAATATTTCAGTGGGTTGTTCAATGGTATAACTTAATGAAAGGAATTCGCAGAACTTTTGGCTTTTACAGGTACGTATAGGTACCTAGGTACCTATATTCTGATATGAGGTATCAGAATTTTTGTAGAGGTATTCAGTAGACAGTCAATGCACTCCGCACAATGTTTCCTCACCTCGAGGACACATGGCAGTTTTTTGATTGACAATCGACTTCTACCGAAGACCGCAAGAAATTGTTGGTTTGACAAAGAATATGCAGACATTCAACAGCTATACAAGGAATATTTTGGAAAAGTTCAATGTCGAAATGCTACTCAACAGGACTCCTAATGATCTGCACAACTTGATTTCCTTAATCTCTCAATGAATACTATCCACACCACATATTTAGAAAAGCCACAAGTGATGTGCTGCATTTCTTACCATATGGTCAGCGGTTCCATGAAAAATGTTAAAATGCGCCAGCGTTACAAGAAAAAGGGGTTGAAAAAAAAGTGACTTACTTAAGTAGCGCTACAGTCCGGAATGAACCTGGACCTCAACCAACATTCCTCTCGATTAAGCCCGGTCCTTAGCTAACTGCCTCCAGTTGCGCAATCCAAGTTGGTTGAGGTCGGTTTCTAACGGGTGTTCGCGAAGTTTACCGCAATCTCCGTCCATTTTATGGTCAACATAATCGTCCATGATAGCAATTAATTCGGCCAGCCATGGATCGTTTTCGCACTAAGTTTACTCTATGTGCTAATACGTATCCGCAGAGACGTCGAACAGTGCGCACCGAAGAAACAATAGCCGCTGTAGAGCAAAGTGTTGAAGTGTTGTACCGAATGAATCAATTCGCCACCGTGAACAGCAATTGGAGCTTTGTCCATCCACTTTATGGAAGATTTTGCGCAAAGATCTTGGCTTACGACCTTACAAGATCCAGCTTGTGCAAGAATTAAAGCCGCGCGACCATCATGGACCGAAAATGAAATTGATCTCGTTGCTGTTTTTCATCTCAAAATTTCGTTCAGTGATGAGGCCCATTTTTGGTTGAATGGCTACGTCAACATGCAAAATTGCCGCATTTGGAGTCAAGAGAATCCACATGAGACCCTTGAGACGCCATTACATCCATAAAAACTGATCTATGGGCTGGTGGAGTCATTGGGCCATACTTCTTCCGAAATGATGCTGGAGAGTCAGTTACGTAAATGGAGACCGGTATAGATCCATTATAACTGACTATTTTGTTCCCGAATTGGATGGCATGAATATGGATGAGATGTGGTTCCAACAAGACGGCGCTACATACCACACAGCGCACGCCACAATCGTTTTATTGAAGGAAACATTCGATGAGCGCATAGTTTCGCGGAATGGACCTTTCAATTGGCCACCATGATCATGTGATTTGACACCTTTGGATTATTTTCTTTGGGGATATGTGAAGTCGCTCGTCTACGCCAACAAACCAGAAAAGTTAGGAGACTTGGAAGCCAACATTCGTTTTTTTTTATTGCCGACATATGGCCCCAAATGCTCGAAAAAGTGGTTGAAAAATGGACCTCTAGCCTTGGCTTTATTCGAACCAGCCGCGTCGACCACATGCCCGAAGTCATATTTAAACATAAATGGCTTTAATGGCGAAGTTTACAGCTGGTATAGTTCTTGGTTGAATCTTCGTCTCCATAGCCCGTGAACGCAAACTGGACCGAAGAATTTTTCTCTCGAATCGCCCAAGGATTTCTTCATCCGCTTTTGATACGGTCCATGTCTTGGATGATCAGGTTGGCAAGAGTAATTCTTCGTTTAATTTCTGACGAGATGTTGTTGTCAATGTTAATAGTACAGCTGGGGTAGGCAAATACCCATACTACCTCGATGTTATCTGCTAATGGTAACTTTCTGTCCCCATTCGTCGATGTTGTGTGTCCTTTCGTGTTGACAAATATACTTGGTCTTACCCTTAGTGACAGCTAAACCCATTTTTGCCACTTCCTTCTCTATACTAGCAATGATGGCTATGACATTCCGTCGAGTCCGACCAATGATACCAATATCGTCGGCCTATGCCTCTGGCTCAGGAGGTTTGCACAATCTTCTCAAGAACCAGATTTAAGAAGTCACATAACAGTGCATCTTACTGCCTAAATCGATTATTTCATATCTGATGGAGCAGCGAGAGTTCTCCATCGTCACCCTGCACAAGCGGATGAGCTTAGGCGGTATACCAAATTGGACATCCTTCTGTACAGTTCGTATCTATAAAAGCTGTCAAGTGCGGCTTCGAAATCGATGAATAGGTGGTGGATCTACGAAAGTGTAAAGAATTAATCAGTTGTGGACTTTTATGGCCTAAACCCAGACTAATAAGGACCGATCAGGTTGTTGGTAAACGGTTTCAGTCGTTCACATATTACGGCAGATAGGATCTTGTAGGCGATGTTGAGGAGACTTATGACTCTGCATTTGGCGCAGTTCATAGAGTTTCTTTTTTTGTGGATCGTGCAAACGATTCTGAGATTCTATTCTTCTGGCATACTTCCATCGGACCAAATTTTGCTTGCGAGTTGATCAATGTTACTTCCAAATAATTTTCGCCAGATTTATAAAATTCTGGGAAAGGCAGTAATTTTTGTTTTCATTCTTAAAAATCGGTGTTCTTTACATCCAGCTTAGGCTTGTAGGCTGGTGGTGTTAAACGAGAATTTAAGGGATACGCCTTCTGCGAAGGCCTTTGGAATATCTGGCTATTGCAGTGTTTCGATATTATCCGCTTTTAAGGTGGGAATGCCCCTAGGAATATCCGCACATCCAAAATGCCTTTTTTCTTTCGCAGTGATCTGAAGACCACCTTGTCCCCTTATGGATATCGAGTTAAGGAAACCCACATTTTGTTCAGCAGCGTAGTCAGTTAGCCTAATTCCGCTGCAGACTTCTTTTCGTGTAGGCTATATTTTCCGAAAAAAACTGGTCAAGATGTCTTCTCTTCCTACCTTGACTCACTATAGCACAGTCCGTAGTCTGTTTGTCCTAACCTCCCCGTCGTATATCCTGGATGGCAGTAGTGTTTGCTTTTAAGCAGCTTAAGCAAGAGAGCGGAGTGTCCTTTCGTTTAAAATAAGCCTTTTGGGCACTTTCCCCAGTTTCTCGTCCCATCAGATCAACTAGGAACATTGAGTTAGTGAGATCTTCAATCTTGCAATGCCAAGGCAGTTCTGCCGCCCAAAGATGAATCTGGGCCTGGACTTTCCAATCGTACATATAGAGAGACGAATTCGTCAGGACCGTATCATCATCTGTGCAAGTTGGCAATTGTATAAAAAAGAACCTCCGACTGCTCTTTAACGCATGTGTGGTGATTCTCAAAAAACGCTCCTGAGAACGGAATTATTTGTTCAGTGATAAGGCCATCAACACCTTTGCAGAAATCCATACTAATCCGCTGATATGTCGATAAGCCAGAAATCGTCTTTTTCAGACTATGGGTCGTGGTTTTTTGAAAAATATGTTTTATCAAACTCTATCTATCTATCTTCTAAATTTTTGAGATACAATAGAACAACAAAGTAAGAGCCCAGACAAAAAATCGGAAAATGAAAAGCAGGCCGCACATTAAATGTTTAAAGAATGTGCGGCCTGCTTTTCATTTTCCGATTTTTTGTCTGGGCCCTTACTATGTATAAACAAAATTCAACTCACCGTCACCGAGCGGTTAATGCATTTAAAATGCCCATACGGGGTAATACCTCGTCTAGGTATGTACCTACTCACCATAAACTGTCACCTTTATCTAAGTGAAAACCAAAAAAAAAAAACACGTGCTGGAATATCCACATAAATTCCCTTAAATCAGTCAAATATGTAATGACAATCCCATGTCAATAGAAGTTTCCATTTACTTACCGCATCTTTAAAAAAAACCCTTAAACCTTTGACTAAACCTCAAGCAAATATAATCTGTTTCTCGTTTGAAAGTAAGTAATCACGTGTGTAACCACCTAAAGTTTATCTTTCCAATGAAAATTCCCATGTATCCATATATGCTTACATTGGTTTGTGTATCTTCTAATGAAATATCCACTAAGCAAGGGCAAAGCGTCCAACTATATCGTTTCGCTCTGGTTAACGTGGATAGCAGATGTCACACACAATAGGTATGCCACATGAATATCTAATTATCTTTCCACGGAATGATGTGTCGATGGTACAACAAGTTTTGGAGCAAAGTAATTGGACTAACAGGCTTCCAATTCTACTGCACCACCACTATCACCAACATCAAGCAAATTCATCAATTCACATGTTACCCAACATTGCGGCAACGGATTGCCACCATTGGCGGCTGGTGGTGGTAAAGTTCCTGAACCACACAAAACAAAAAGTGTCATTGTATCAGGATATGTGCTCACTCACTGACATATTGTGCAAGGAACATTCCACAGATACTCCAGATACGAGCGTATTGAAGTTGTGTGTGCTTTATATTAACCAATTGTCGGAGCAGCGCTATCTTTGCGTTACACAGTTCGAGTGAAATAGGTGAACGTACCATCGCGCACTATGGGTTCGAGGGAATAAGAAAATATCACCATTGGAAATATGTAGTTCAGTAAGTCAAAAACCCAGTAGCTGAACCAAAAATTGAAAAAAAAATTGGTCCCACGTGGCTGGGACAAACTTCCCTAGGTACTACTAAAAATGTTGTAAGTTTGATGGTATTGGCAGATTGAATGTATAAATTTTCGGGGAATAGTCAATTTGGTCAACTGCATACTAACATAGTTGATCGGCTACAGAAACGTTTAAGATTTTTGCCCGAGACAACACCCTTCATTCTCCTTCGATCTTGGGCAGGTTTTTTCCAGTCGTTCAGTCCAAACACCTTGGCATCTGCGATCGATTGATCCAAAATCTCGAACCTGCAGGCTGGGATTCGAAGATTTTCCTAGTCAACGTTTTGTTACTTTTTAAACTACATCCATATCTTGGTAAATCTCATAAAGCAATAGGTTGTATTTTTTTGCCTATTAGCTTTCAACTCATTGTCCGGCAAAAGGTACCGGTAGGACTGGTAGAATTAGGCCCCGGTTGAGCAATCATTTTGACTTTCAAGTGGTGTCGTTGATACCCGTTCCTGAAATGAATAATAAGTGATGCAAGTGTATAGTAATACTTACCTGGGTGGTGCTCTAGATGACCGAAAGAGATAGTCAATGCAGCCCGAACTTTTGCAGAAGTGGATAAATTGGACCATGGGTTTGACTGACAGACACGGTACGGTGACTACCATCGATTCTCCTTTGGATTTTGGTTATCGCAGGCCTGTGACACATCAGCAGATGATCTGCAGGTTGTGCAGATCAGGTCTACAATCAGGTCATTAAGAGACACTGCGATGGTACAAAGTTTAAGATCAATTCCCCAAAAAATAAAACAATTTTGTTCAGATACAAGCCAGAATGCAAGCCATATGCTAAGGTTCCAGTGACAGCGACTAAAGCCTTAAAGGACTTAAAGAACATTTGGTTCAACAAACTTACTTAATAACTGAAGTGGCGCTACAGTTAGGAATGGATCTGGGCTTTAACCTAGGTGCCTTGTTTTTTAGCCTGGACCAGAGCTAACTGCCACAAGTTGCGCACTTCAAATTGGTTGAGTACGGTTTCTTCTTATGCGCACCACTTAAGGATAGCTCTTGCTGTACTTCATTTGCATCTGGCTGGGAATCGAAGACTCTGCGAGCTGGAGTTTTGATGTCCAATTGTCCATTCGTTCTACATGTTCTAGCCACTTCACTTCGGTCGGGTGGTTGATAGTTTTCGCATCGACTGTGTCTAAACTACGATATTTCCTTGTTCATGTTGACAGGATTCTATCGAGCCTTGTATCCTTGAATTTGACTTTTTCACTTTTTAAAACTTGCGAACATCATCGCAACCTCTTCTTGCTCTCTTTTCGTCTTTCTGAAAAGTCGGTTTTCCTCCCTTAGTTTTTGCATATAGAGCAGCCAAGCCCTGTAGGCCTCGTATCTAGCTGCGAGAATCTGTCAGCATTCTTCATCAAACCAAGAGTATCTTGTTGGTGTGCGCGAGAAACATAGCATATCAGTTGCGGCTGATCTAATGGCTTGTTGGCATCGCTGCCGTTGTTTTTCGACATTTGATGCTGGAGATATGGTATTAATCGATAGTTTAAGGGATACATTTGGCTGACCGTTCCTTGATCTAAAGACCGTCATGTCCCCTTATGGATATCGAGGTGAGGAAACCGATTACTGGCTATAGTGGCATTTCGTTCCATAGCGAAGTCCGTTGCCAGAGTTGTTGTTGTGCAGGCTTTGTTTTCCGTAGTGCTGCCAAAGATGTCTTCTCTGTCTACCTTTGCATTAAAATAGGTTTTGTCAAGTTTTTCATTCTCATTTTGCCCGAAATCCCATCGTATTTCCTGGATGACAGTTATGTCTGGTTTGTAGCTGATTAGGACTTCCGCTAGTTGTTCGCCTGTAGCTCTCCTGTCTAATGTTCTCACATTGTCCTTTCTTCGTTTAGCGTGTTCGTCAATAATAAAATCAACCTGGAGGTCCGTTGGCTTTGGTCAGTTGTATTTTATATTGGTGAACCACTGGCCGATGCAAATTCGCCATGTTGAACATGGTCTTGAGAACGACGATATATTAATTACTTGCATTGGTACCAACCAGATTTTGCTGGTAGGTATATTGACTAAAGTGTTTTCTATACTTCTGGGCTTAAATACACTTGCCGGAATGTGAAGTTTGGCGTCAATAATAACTTCCAATCCTTCGACAAACTTTAACGTCCTTATTAGAAGTGTTACTAGTCGAAGATTGTTCACGTAGGTAGAATGACATGCACAGCAGTGATGGTTCAATCAGACGTTATGTTCGTTTACGTACGAGTACTGTTTTGGAAGCCAGTTAATGAATCGATTTTTCGCCACAGAACGTCCAATAGTCGATGCAGCATAAATCATAGCCATACAAACACTTCTGAATAAGTACGCGCCTGTCAACCAGAAGTCCAATTTCAACTCATTAAAGATTAAGTTGGATATCTACTATATCCGCACCTTCATTGCCAACCGAGAAAATCCACCGAATAAGCCTACTACAGGAACATTATATCAGTTGCTGGGTTGATGGGCATCTTCTAGAAGCAGTATGATAAGGATTCAATATCCGTCCGACAATGTCTTAGTTGAGGTATCCCCCAGGGAGGCGCACTATCTCCACTCCTCTGGCTATTAGTAGTCAACGAGGCACTTAAGAAGCTAGATATCACTGCAATAAAAACAGTGGCATACGCTGATGACGTAGTCCTCATGGCGTGCGGTAAATTCCCACCGACACTGAGTGAAATTATGCAAAGAAGTCTCAATATACTCAGCAAGTGGGCAAAGTCTTGCGGGCTGGGTGTAAATCCAAACAAAACAGAACTGGTTCTCTTTACTAACAGGAGATCGATCCCTGCATTTCCGGCACCGTCTTTGGAAGATTCGACTCTCTCATTGTCAGCAAGCGCGAAATATCTGGAGGTGATACTCGATAGTAAACTGAACTGGAATCTAAACGTTGAAGAAAGAGTAAAGAAAGCAAATATTGCCCTCTATAGCTGCAACAGAATCTGCGGCAAAAAATGGGGCCCATCCCCGAAGGTCACAAAATGGCTATACACAGCCATTGTCAGACCAATCCTAACATACGGCTGCTTGGTCTGGTGGAATGCTATGAAAAAAGCAAAACATATGACCAAGCTTACGAAAGTTCAAAGGACAGCATGCATACTCACGACAGGAGCCATGCGCACTAGCCCCACAGTAGGGTTAGAAACAATACTAAACATTACACCAATTGACTTACAAATCAATGACACAGCAGCAAAAAGCGCAGCAAGACTCAAAGAAACGGGCAATCTACTTACGAAGCCTTTTGGCCATAGCTCAATATTAAATTCAATGGCATATGCGACTTTGATACTAGTTACTCCATCAGAATACCAAGCAGAGACGAATGGTCTTCAAACAATGTGTTATCTAACACAGAAATAGCAATCTATACCGACGGATCCAAAATGGAAGTCGGAGTGGGCTCTGGTGTCTACTCTGAAAAAATCGGGCTAGCTACATCCTTAAGATTAGCAAACTCGTGTAGTGTATTCCAAGCTGAGATCGTGGCCATACTCGAAGCTGCCGAATCGACTAGGGTATTGGACATATCACATGAGGATATCTCCATCTACGTGGATAGTCAAGCGGCCATTAAAGCTCTGGCATCCAATATATCTAGTAAAATCACGGGTAGTTGGACGCTGCCGCGAAGAGCTGAAGGTTCTTTGTAACCAGAACAAAGTTCAAATTATCTGGTTATCCAGGACACAATGACAAAACAGGAAATGAGAAAGCAGACGAACTAGCCAGACTAGGATCGTCCAGTTGCATTTCCCTAGCTGATAAAAGGGTCAATCCCCCGCTAGCATCTAAAAAACATGAATTAACTAAGCAAACTCAAAAAGCAACCATAACAAGATGGCAAAATACAATAACTTGTACACACACAAAAGCTCTCTGGCCAGAATTAAGCGGCAGCAAATCAAACAAGCTATTAGCTTTGAATAGAGCTTCCATTTCTATAGCGGTGAGAGTGATAACAGGTCACAACCTGTTGGGTAAGCACTCTAATAAGATAAAACTGACTGGTGCGAACCGACTTTGCAGGAAATGCAGCGACCCTGACGTCGAAGAAGATGTCTCACACCTGCTATGACACTGCCCTGCGATCAGTGGCAGTCGATTTAAATTACAAGGCAGCCTTTACTTCGGTGATCTTAGTGACCTAACGACTATCCCAATAGCGCTGATAGTACGTTTTTGTTGCAGATCAGGATGGAGCAACTACCTCTTTGAGGCTGAAGGAGCAACACAGACCAGCACCGCATCAGTATCACTAGCGAACTTAACCAGGTATCCCCTTTCTCTTTTTCAGGATACTTCTTCGAAGGGTATCGCTATGGGCCCACGTAGGCCTATGCGTGTTTGACGACTCGCCCGAGCGTCAACAGCCCATCTAACTTAACCTAACCTAGTTGAGTTGATGCTCATGAGAAGAAAAGCAAGAACGATATCAAGTCCTCCAAGGAGGGATCAGGCTCGTGCATTGGATAATGCAAAAAGGATATCGCTTACTAAAAGTCTCTCCTGACATACGACAAAGGAAGACTACCGTGATGCAGTGCCATATGAATCATGGGACCTTATCGAAATATTGTGCACCTACACCCCAAATATCAATGAATCAGAAATTTTTGATATTCTCCAAATTACTCATAAATATGGAAAATAAGCAAAGAGTTTCAAGAAAAACCATACAGAGAGCTCAGGGATCAAACAAATCTCTGTCGAATCCTAAAAAAAATCACATGAGTAAAATTTTAAAATACATTAAGTGGTTCCAGAGTGTGCATACGACAGACCTACAATTTTCAGCAATTTGTGTTTTTTCGTCTAGAAAACAATTCGGACACAAAGTGTTCCCAAACTTAAGAATTATCTACACAAATTTTCCAACACAATGACCAGACCTGCCTTTCCTTCATATACTGGAAAAGTAAAAACCCACTCACACACACATTTCACATCGTATGCATGGTGGCACAGTCAAATTGGCACACTGACATCGTGCGCAAGGACTCGGTGCACATACCACGGCAACAATTAATTCCAATGGGATGAATTTCGTTATGGGAATTTCAGCAATCCTCATATTTATTCCTATTTTACAAAATAATGGTAGAGGACTATATCTACATCCATGCATAGCATATGCGTGTTGCACAAAAAAACATAAACATGCATGCATAAGTGGTCGCGGTTTATTTTTGCCTTTAAAATTGTTTACACATATAATGTTTAATAAAATAATAAAAAAAAAATACTCTTAAACAATATTTACATTAAACATGATTTGATCAAAACATATTTTACCGCTAATGAGATTAACCTGATTTTTACCTGCGACTGCACATTAAATCAAAATGTAAATAAAATCGATGCTCAAAAAAGGATTCAGTAAACAAATTTTTAAAAATTTAATGCGTTTTTACACTAAAAAAATATATAGGTATATCTATATATCTATGGTTATAATTTTTTTTGTGTTAATTTAAATTTAAGGCGTATGTATTTTTAAACTTGTTACTTAATCTGGTAAGTTTGCCTAGATAAGTCGAATGATTCTTTTTGCTCGCGGAAGTAGAAACGAAAATGGTTATAAAATGATTATATGGCTTAGTTAGGATTTCAAACTCGAAATTTCTAGTCATAAAATGCAAATCGTAAAAATTACAAAGTGTTCGCCTCAAAAAAAAAAACACATGAAAAAGCTGCAATCTGTCAAATCGTCTAATACAGTACAAGAAGTACACACGTATACATGAATGGCTGTGACAAAACCCTGTGTACTATAACAAGCCTGTTGCGCCGAAAATTCGTATTCATTCATAGGTACCCTTTCTACCAAGCTCATCTGCTTTATAGTTTCTTGGGATATATTTGTGACCAATTAAATTAAAAATTTAATGTCGGAAGACTGCAATCGCAAGAGACCGCCAAGACCTTCGCACAACGCGTATCCCTTAACCTCTCGATTAACACCATACCACCAGCATCGAATGTCGAAGAGCAATGGCAACGATGCCAACAGGCCATTAGATCAGCCGCAACTGATGTGCTAGGTTTCTCGCGCCCACCAGCAAGAAACCCATGGTTTGATGAGGAATGCCGACAGATGCTCGCAGCCAAGAACGAGGCCTACAAGGCTAAGCTGCAGGTGAAGACGAGAGCTGCCATTGAGCTCTATAGGCAAAGAAGAAGGGAAGAACATCGGCTTTTCAGCAAAAAGAAAAAAGGGCAAGAAAAGCGCGCGATCGAGGATATAGAGAGGTGCCACTCCAGGAACGATGTTCGCAAGTTTTACCAAAGTGTAAAACGTCAAAGCCAAGGATACAAGGCTCGAACAGAATCCTGTCGAGATGAACAAGGAAATATTGTATTTGAGACACAGTCGATGCTGAGGATATGGAAGACCCACTTCTGCAGACTGTTAAACGGCGATGACGAACAACATTCCGCTGTCAGGCAGAACGAACCATTCAATATTGGCAACGACAGCGAAAACTGCCAACCAGCCGACCTGAGTGAAGTGAGGATAGCAATATCTAAACTCAAGCTTAATAAGGCTGCCGGAAATGACGGCCTTCCCGCTGAGCTTTATAAGGCCGACGGAGATGACTTGGTAAGTAACATCCACCAACTCATAAGCCAAATCTGGTCGGATGAAAATATGCCTGAAGAATGGAACCTCAGCAGCCCTCACTCGAACTACTAAGGAGATCCTATATAAGGCCCTTATCATCCCAGTCCTGCTCTACGGCGCTGAAGCACGGACCGTATCAAAAGCGGATGAAGAAATCCTTGGTAGATTCGAGAGGAAAATTCTTCGAAAAATCTTCGGTCCCGTTTGCGTTGACGGGCTATGGAGACGAAGATTCAACCAAGAACTATACGAGCTGTACAGCGACATGCCCCTGGTCAAAAAACTCCGCATTGGACGTTTAAGATGGCTAGGACATGTAGAACGAATGGACACCAATACTCCGGCTCGCAGAGTCTTCGATTCCCAGCCAGACGTCGGACGCAGAAGAGGAAGACCTCGCCTTAAGTGGCGCGCACAAGTGGAAACCGACCTCAACCAACTTGGCGTGCGCAACTGGAGGCAGTTAGCTAAGGACCGGGCTAATTGGAGAGGCATGTTGGTTGAGGCCCAGGTTCATTCCGGACTGTAGCGCCACTTAAGTAAGTAAGTAAGTAAGTAATTACCCATTCGTGTTGAATGGTAAAGTGCTCTGCGATCTCATTAAGTAGAAGTCGCTAAACGTGGGCTAATTTCGATGTGAATGCTATGGATCCCATGGATTCATCTTACTGTATAAGTGAATATCATGATCACTTAAAAATTTGACGAAGTATTTCTCTTGCAAAGTTTCCTCATACAATTTTATCCGCTTTGCTGTTTATAGTCCAGCACTTGGCGACCTACAGTAGGACTGGTAGGATAAGGATCCGGTAGAGCAGACATTTAGGCTTTAAAAAACATTTGGGAATAAGAGTTTTGACCACATTAATTGTTTCCCAGGGATTTGTCGGATCTCCACTAAGGTTTCATTCTTGGGGTTGATGTTTTGTCCGAGGTAGATGAAATGTTCATTAACTACCTTACAAATGTTACTATCAACAGTGACATGCCCAAGGTTGTGCGTTGGCAGTATTTGTTTGTTGATAGCTTGGTTTGCGTCGTTAACTACAAGACCAACGCATTTCGCTTCTTCCTCAATGGTCCTAAATGCTTCTACAACCGTACGAAGGAAGCGAACATTAATGTCGATGTCACCTGCGAACCCCAGTAGCTGGATGAATTTTTTTGAAGACAGTGCTTTCCGTATTAACTTCAGCTCTATGCACTATCTGTTATAGCACAAGATTGAAGACAACGCATGTTAGCGCATCTCCTTGTCGGAATCCAATGCAGGTTTGGAAAGTTCAGATAAGTTGTTTCTAACCGAAAGTGTCCTTTAATGTTAGGCTGCAAAAGTGTATCAGTTTTGATGGTACTCCGTATTCCACCATCGCTTTATAAAGCTCTAGGCCATGGATGCTGTCATACGCGGCCTTGAAGTCGATAAAAAGATGATGTTTTTCGACTGGAAATTCGTTGGTCAATTCCAGGGTTTGCCTTCGTGTGGAAATTTGGTCTAACATCGATCTGCCGGGACGGCATGTGCCGATAAGTGTGTTGCAGAAAGGCATAAGTACGTTGGATAGGGTCTTATATGCGACATTAAGCAGGGATATGCTTCGGTAGATAGTGCCAGGCATGAAACGCCTATTTTGTAGATATGAAATGTGGAGCTGATAATCCATTCATCGGGCATGCTCTCATCCATCCAGACTTTGTTGATGGTTTGTTGCATGTATAATTCTATGGCAACATTGCGTATTTGGTAATCCATCAGAACCGGTTGCCTTGATGGGTTCAGTTTTTTTTTAGTGGGAGTGGGCTCGACCTTGCGTTCCTTATTTGAAGCCAGCTGCAGTTGTTTAGCTTTCTTGTAGTGGCTGTGTGTTCTCTTTTTTCCTACGCAGAATCTTGACTTTTCCTGGTTCGCGTTGTAGCGCCTTGATATATGCCTCTTATATCACATGTTTTTGGTTCTAGCTAATATCATCATACCTCGGACATCTTTTCGCTGGTAGTCACTGGTGGATTCGGCTACTTCTTTGATGGTATTGTGATACTTTCTCCATTGGGTCTCTCGGGGAGGTTCTCATTCAGTTTTTTTTTTGTATACTCTGGCAATCTCCGGCTAACTTAGACGTCCAACGTGGTGTCTCCTTTTTTGCCCCATTCGCAGCTTCTTCTCGTTGGACAGTCGGGCTCTGAATTAGACTGCGACGAGAAAACGGTCAGAGTTGACGTTTGCCCCTTTGTGTATGGTAGATCTATGTATACATGATATATTTGGTTGCCAGGTTGCTATGTGATTCGAAGTCGTGGGAACCTAGTGCTGCTGATAATAGTACTACATGCTGCTGCAAAGTCTGTTAGTCGGAAGCCATTATCTGTTGTTGTTTGGTAGAGGCTGTGTTTTCCAAGAAACCCACCGAAGTCCCATAATACGATTTTCACATCTTATTCCGGACAGGCTATCTCCAGCTATTCCTCATGTATAGCGTCTTAAGTCTGATCGATAAGGGCGTGTGCACATATATGGCTGATGCTATAGAACGTTGATCTGATGCGGATCACAGATAGGCAATAATTTACCGGCTTAATGTCGATTATTCTTGACCCAAGTCGGTTTCCCACAACGAATCCGCATCCTAATAAGTCGTAAGTCGTTTTCCGTTGTCGTTTTGGGCTTGTATTGTATAAAGTTACTCTGAAGCGACAACGCCCAACCTGGAGAGCCACTACCAAGATGAGCCCTTCCGTTGGCCTTTCGGCTCACCCGCACACCCATATTTGTTCAAGAGGCCTGACTTACATTTGAGATTCCTAGATCATCTGTTGTCCGGAGATGTAGGAGCTGCTCAAATGCGTTGATCACTTTGCCATCCTAACTAGGACTGTAGACTCCACCGCTACCGTCATTGGAATGGAATATCTGCCTTAGTCTACCTTATTCTTCTTAAGTCTGCTATTGAAACCCTACCTACGGCTAAGGTATTAAGCACCCAGCGGTCGCTGAGATTCGTAGTTGGTAAGACTCGAGGTCTCATGTAAGCACATTGCCTACCATTTGACCACCTGTTACTACGGGGATGTACATATAAAATTTCCACAATCTCATCCATCATTCTTGTTTACATCTCCTCTTCAAGTTAATCTCGTTTTTTGACATTCGATTCACTAATTTTTTTTTAATGCGCCGTTTTTTTTAGTTGTAACAGGTAGCGTGTACTTCCCAATTTTGGATTCGAGTCCCAAATCATGTGAAGTCATTTTCTGGGACAAGGTGGTGGCTCATCTTGTCTGATAAATGCTCATTTGATGGATTACTTTCAACGATTTTCTCCCAATGTCACATATGAGGGGGGTTTGGTTCCATTGAAACTATACGGAACCAAACCAAGTATGTCCAAGTAGTGTCAGACCATGGATGCAACATCTATAGATTAGATTAGATTAGATTAGATTTATTTTATTGAATTTAATATATTAACAATATTCATATTATGATTTAGGATAAATTAGAAACAATAAAATCGATAGGCTTGGCGTTGCCGTCTGCCTGATTGACTCGCTAAAATGTGTGTGTGTATATAAATTAAAACAAAACTTTTTAACATATTTAACAATAAAAACATGGTTTTTTTTTTTTTTTTTTTTTTTTTTTTTTTACTATCTAAATTCCGTGATGATATTATATCGGTACGAAAAAGCGGTTTCGATAAACCTATAGAGAGCATGCCAATTTTCCCCGTTAAGAATAATCTTTGTTTGTTCCATTGTCAATGATCGCTTTCCAAAATAAATAAGTCGTATTTCTTTGTAGATTGGACATATTGCCAAAAAATGAAATGTATCTTCTTTTGATTTTAAATTGCATATCGTGCAAAGATTTGATTCAATTTTTTTGAAAGGTGACCCGTTTAGATTCAACATTTCACTTCTTGCTCTACATATCAAGGATATCGCATTTAGGCTGTAGCAGTCATTAAAATAATTTTTGCTTTTTAGATCGTAGTTTAGTTCGGGGTATATCAATCTGTTTAAGGAAGATATGGCTTGAGACTTGCTTTCGTTGCGATTGTGGATGTCAGATAGCTCCAAAAGATTATAGCATTGTTGTTTCAGAAGTAATAGATTATCGTGCTGGATATTTAGGGTTGACTGACATTTATCTGCCAGAGCTACCCAATGATTAGTCCATTCCAATCTATTTTCAATGGTGTATTTTGCGAGAATGAGTGGGAGTCTATGCGCAGGATATTTAAGCACTTTGAGTATATAATTAAAATGTAATTTGAGGGTATAACTGAAAAGACTTGGGAGACCTGTTTCTAGACATAAGACGTAGTTAGGTGTGTTCATTGGAAGGCGGAATAATTTTTTTATAAAAAAACGAAGAAGCTTTTCTACTTCCTCGTATTGTTTAAAACCCCAAGTTTGACAGCTATAACACATAACTGAGCGCATAACCGCTTCAAACACACGATACTTGGCTGATATTGGTATTTCATTTTTAGAAATTATATTTTTCCACGAAGCGTTTATAAGGCTTTTGGATGCTGATAGCTTCTTTTCAAGGTGTTGCGTTATTTTCATGTTGGGCTCTAAAATTATGCCGAGATAATTATATTGGGTGACAACTTCTATTGTTTCACTATCATAAAACCACTTTTCATTCTCACCCAGTTTAGTTTGCCTGTTACGTACAATCATGATCTTTGATTTTTCCAAGTTGACTCTCAGATTCCACATTTTGCAGTAGTTATGCATTTTATTGATCATAAGTTGTAGGCTATGAGGTGATTCCGCTAGTAAAACAATATCATCTGCGTATAGTAGAACCTTAATGGTTTCTTGTGCGATTCTTATACCTGCAGGCAGGTGTTCCGATATGTCATCTATAAACAGAGCAAAGAGAACTGCGCTAAGTAAGCAACCTTGTTTCACTCCAGATTTAGTTTTAAACCATTCGGATATATTTCTTCCGTCCCATACTGTTTGCCGGGTGTTCTTATACATATTTTTTATGACCTTCAGCATTTGAGATGACATGCCTTTTTGCGAAAGTTTATAAAAGAGTGCGTTTCGGTCAATTGAATCAAAAGCAGCTCTGAAGTCCACAAAAAACACGTATAATTTTCTATTTTGCCTAAGGAAGTATTGGGCGATCGTTGTCAGTGAAAATATATTGTCAACAGTAGAGTAACCTTTGCGAAATCCTGCTTGATATTCACTCAGTATTTTATTTCTTTCTACCCAGCAGTTAATTCTGTTAAGTATGATAGATGAAAAAACTTTAGCAATCGAGTTCATGAAAGATATTCCTCTGTAATTAGATGGTGTATTAACATCTCCCTTTTTGTATATTGGGTATACAATAGCATCTTTGAATTCTTGAGGTACATCGCCTGTTCTAAAAATGAGATTGAACGTTGCCAACATTTTACTTAAGAATTCAGCAGGGGCATTTTTATAAAATTCATTTCCTATTCGATCAGGTCCTGGAGCTTTTTTATTTTTACAATTATGCAGACTAGTCATAAGTTCACTCATTTCAAATTGCCTATCCATCAAATCATCCACTATATAAGGCTCAGCAAATTGAATACTTTCATGCAAGTCAGTGGTGTTAAGTAGACTTTTAAAATAAGTGGCTAGTTTTGAGGTAGAAATATAAATTCCACAGACATATTCCACGCCTTTGAGGGTCTTTATTTTATCCCAAAACTGTTTGCTGTTAGTTGTGCTAGAAAGTTCTATTGCCACTGACATATAGTATTTTTCACGTTTGGTTCTACATAGAAGTTTAAAATTTTTATTAGCGTTGATGTATTGTTTTCTATGAGCTTTATCTGGACTTGTTGTTAGTTTTAGATTTCTAAGTAGGTTAAATGACAGTTTTCTTGCGGTGAAACATTCCTGGTCGAACCACTTCTGCCGGTAGCTTTGTTTTTTGAATATTGGGTTTATTGGAACAACTTTTTTAATACTGTTGCTTAAGAAACTTATCTTTTCTGCGGCGGTAAAAAATGTAGTGGTTGCGTGGGTACTCTGTATCTCATTCAATAATTTGTCTGCATACAATTCTTTTTGAGTATCTTTCCACATAAGTTTTGGTGGTAAGATAAATGTATGATACATTGTGCTTTTACCAAAGTCAAATGTTACATTTATGGGCATGTGATCTGAAAATATTTGGGTTCCTACTTTAAAGCATGATATAGCATTGTGCCATTCACCTGACACTGCGCAGATATCTATAACTGACTTCCCATAGCCTCCAATAAACGTTAGTTCTCCGTCTTTATCATTCTTGTGACACCCATTAAGGATATACAAATTAAATTAAACATCTATACAAATGTCGAAATTTTCTTACGCACATAGAATGTACTGTATCTCAATTCTAGTACACTCAGTTAAATAATTCAAATCGAGATTGATCGAATTGCGAAAGAATCTCAATCTTTTTTTTGTTTTAAAATAAATAATTTAGATACAAATTGAGGGGTTTTTAATTAAGTCTGATTCATCTTGTCATATGCCCAGTGAGACAACAACTGTCCTAAAATGCACGTGTCTGATGTAAACTTAAAGCCACCTGAACCGAATTGTTCCCAAACGTTTGCCATCGAATTGCTGTTTGGCCTTTTACAGTCACAAAGTGATTTACAAATGGGTTCCATAAAGAACCTCATTACTGATTCACTCATTTGGGATTCACCGGTGACCTTAATCAGATGAATAATTTATGATCTTAGTATTCTTTTGCATCCGACCTTCATTACGACTTGATTGCAATTTTGCTACCGTTGTGTAGGTGTACCGAATAGTGTTGGCGAAAATTATTTAAATCCCTACACTGGTTGCTGGTAGAACGAATATCTTTACAAAATGTTGTATACTAATGGAAACAATGCAAATAAAAGGTGTATAATATTTTAAGAAGAGGTAAAAGTAAATTCAAATTGTGTAATTGTTATGTTATTGAACTAAATTTCTTCATGCTATTAGCTTTAGATAAATATGCATTCCAGAGTTTAATTTTAACACCAAACACACTTCTATAAATACGTATGTACATGTATGTATAGTCCCACCTTGTAAATCAGGGCTTTATTTGTCGTTGACTAGTCGTCAATATTAACACCCATTGCTGCGAATAATCAAGAAGACTCTGAACTGACCCAATACATCACGGATTCTAACGAATTCATATCTAAGGATTATCTGATAAATTGAAATTGGTCTTTAGGAGCTGCCATTGAGCTCTGTAGGCAAATAAGGATCAAAGAACACCAGCTTTTCAGAAAAAGAAAAAAATAGCAAGAAATATGCGCTATCAAGAATATAGAGAGGTGCCACTCTAGGTTAGGTTAGGTTGGTAGGTTGATGAGGCAGACGGTGTGTGTCTTCCCTCATCGCACTCAGGTCAATATAGACCCATTGTGATGCCCGTTGGGGGTCCACTTGTGTGGTTGGTTCATTCATTGTCCCGTTACTGTCCATTGTTGTTAGCCTCTTTCCAGCCATCCAGATGTTGATGCAAACCTGAAAAGATTAGGGAGAGTGATTTCGGATAGATCCGTGAGGTCATGGAAAAAGTATTTTCCTAAGGTTCTCATTCTTAATTGGCTGAGGCCTGGGCAGTGGCACAGAAAGTGGAGGGTGTCCTCGTGTATTTCTTCATCACCGCAGCCTCTACAGAGGTCATCATCTATGAGATGCATTTTCAGTTTGTGGCTTTTTAGTAAGTTGTGCCCAGTAAGAATCCCAACTAAAGTAGAGACAGATTTCCTGTTTCTACGAAGTAGTTTATGGGTTCTGGCTTTGTCATACTCAGGCCACATCCTTTTGGAAGTTTCACAGGTGGGAAGGGAGTTCCACCTGTTTTTGGCAGTGATCAGTGTTTTCTGTCCCACCCGAGATTTGAGGTCACATAGTGGTGGTTTGACAGACTGGTCTGCTTGGTCAATGCTGGAGGCAGATCCTTTCCTTGCCAGTTCGTCAGCAATTTCATTGCTGTGTCCGGGGACCCAGCAGAGCTTAACATTATGTTGGACGCCAATAACCTTTAGCTCTTCACGACAACGTTTCACAAGCCGAGATTTTATTTCGACAGCAGAGATAGCTTTTATTGCAGCATGACTGTCAATAAAGATGGTGATATCATCTGGTGGTATCGACAGCATTGAGGTCGCTTTGGCTGCCTCTGCTACTGCCAATATTTCGGCTTGGAAGACACTGCTGTGCTCAGGGAGACGAAAGGTGCTGTTTAGCTTAAGTGTTTCTGAAAACACTCCAGCTCCAACGCCTACATCCATTTTTGAACCATCAGTGTAGATGGATATGGTTTCGGGGCCCAATTCGTTCCCCTCCCACTCCTCTCTGCTTGGGAGGATGCAGGAGAATGGTCTTTGAAAGTCATGGTGAGGCAGCATGTAGTAAGAGGATACAGCTGAGCCCAGATATCTGTGTAGAATTTGGGCATGTCCTCCTGAGTTCGATTTCCAGCAGTTGAGCTGGCTGATTCTTAGAGCACTTTTGGCTGCAGATTCTTGCATGTAAAGGTCTAGCGGTAGCAGGTTAAGGAGGGTTTCCAGTCCCGCTGTTGGTGTGGTTCTCATTGCGCCAGTAGCGCCCACACATGCTATCCTTTGTACCTTTGTCATATTTTTCAGATGGGTGACTTTATTTGTGGATTGCCACCAGACAAGCCCCCCATATGTTAATATAGGTCTCACAATGGCCGTGTTCATCCATAGGATGATCTTGGGGTTCGGACCCCAGTTTTTTCCGAATATTCGGTTACACGTATAGAAAGCGTCTGTGGCCTTTTTAATGCGATCGCGCACATTTAGGTTGAGTTTTCTATCAAGAATGACACCCAGATACTTTGCACTATCGGCTAGTTTGAGGGTAGTCCCATCGATAGCCGGTAGGTCGAATATTGGTATCTTCCTCTTGTTCGTAAAGAGAACGAGTTCCGTTTTCTGGGGGTTGATGCCAAGCCCACATTGTTTTGTCCACTCGTTGAGAGTTTTCAATGCCCGTTCAAGTAGTTCACTAATAGTGGGTAGGAATTTCCCTTTAACTAGTATCGCTACATCGTCTGCGTAAGCTATGACTTTTACCCCATTTCGCTGTAGCTTTATGAGTATCTCATTGATGACTATGTTCCACAACAGAGGTGAGATAACGCCTCCTTGTGGTGTGCCTCTTGATGCTATTACTTTGAGATGGGTGTCTCCCAAATCCGCATTTATATTTCTGTGGTTCAGCATACTTCCAATAATATGTATTAGAGGTTGGTCCACGTTGTTCTTCGCGAGGTTTCTTTCGACTGAGTTTGTGTTCACATTATTGAAGGCTCCTTAAATGTCGAGAAATGCAGCGAGTGTATATTCCTTCTCGTAAAGAGGTTTTCTATTGTACTAACGATATCATGTAGGGCAGTTTCGACTCCCTTACCTTTTGTATAGGTATGCTGTGCCGAGGATATGTATTGGGGGACGAGTTTGTCAGGAATGTAGATATCCATTAGTTTTTCATAGGTTTTTAGTATGAAGGATGTAAGACTTATTGGTCTAAAGTCCTTCGCGGTCGTGTGACTGGGCTTGCCGGCTTTTGGGATAAAGACTACCTTTACTTCCCGCCAGCAACTAGGGGTGTAACCGCATTTAAGACTACTAACAAACAGTTTGTGTAGGAATGCTGTTACGAGGTGTTTCGTTTTTTGTAGCATGATCGGGATAATACCTTCGACTCCTGGAGATTTATAGGGGGAGAAGGAGTCAATTGCCCAATTGATTCTTTCTACACTAACCATATCCTCCATTGCTGCTCTTTTGGGGTTGCAATCATAGACGGTTGTGTCTGGGGTACTACCGGAGTATGATTCACATCCTGGAAAGTGGGTTTCCAGTAGATGTGTTAAAGATTCATGGGTGGATTGTGTCCAGTCCCCATTGGGGAGCTTGAGGTAACCTGGCACAGCCGGTTCTTTGGCGATTATTTTTCGAAGTCTAGCTGATTCAGTAGTGCTTTCTATACTGCAACAGAAGTTACGCCAGGAGGTGGTGAGGTGAGGTGAGGTGCCACTCTAGGAATGATGTTCACAAGTTTTACCAAAGTGTAAAACGACAAATTCAAGGACACACGGCACGAACAGAATCCTGTCGATATGAATAAGGAAATATCACAGTTGAGACACAGTCGATCCTGAGGATATAAAAGAATCACTTCTGCAGACTGTTAAACGGCGACAACGAACAATCTTCCGCTCTCAGGAAGAACAAACACGACCTCAGTGAAGTGAGGATAGCAATATCTAAACTTAAGCTTAAAAAGGCTGCCGGCAAAATGCGGCCTTCTGGCCGAACTTAATCGATTCGGCAGAGATGACTTGGTAAGTAGCATTCACAAACTCGTAAGCAAAATTTGTTCAGATGATAGTATGTCTATGAAGAACCTCAGCATCGTTTACCGGATCTTTAAAAAAAGAATACCTCTGATCTGCGCCAAGAACAGAGGTATACATAACTCTCCTCACCATAGCCTACTAGATCATATCTACCAAAAAATGTGAACGCCTGACGACCTACCAACGACCTTATCAGCCATTATTAGTGTGGTTTTTAGGTTAGCAAAATACACAACTAATCAGATCTTCACACTTCCGCAGATCCTGGAATAAAACCAAGATGTACAAGTCGATACCCACTACCTATTCGATTTCAAAAGCAACTATACATGGCCATGTCAACTTTCATTATACTGTCCAAACTCGTCCGTCTGTGCAGGATGACATTGGAGAATTCTCACTTCTTCGACACCTCAGGGTTTTGAAACGACCTCACCGGCACATTCGATGCCAACAAACGTTTTAGACAAGGCGATGCACTGTCATGTGACTTCTTTTACCTCATTCTTGAGACCATTGTGCAAAACTTCCGAGCCAACACCAAAGGCACAATTTTGTATGAATCGGTGCAGCTACTAGGATACGCCGACGGTATTGATAACATTGGTCGGACTCGACGTGATGTTTGCTAGTATAGAGAATGACGCGGTTTTAGGTTTCAATTAGGATAAGGCCAAGTATATGCACACAGCATCGATGAATTGGACAGAACAACATCATTGACAGATATAACATTTAGGATGTACGTGACTTTTTCTACCCCGACTCCGCTATTAACTTCGACAACAGCATCTTATCATAAATTAAACGAAGAATTACTCTTGCCAACCGCTGTTTCATAGGGCTAAGAAGACAATTCAAGAGTAAAGCTCTCACTTGAACTACTAAGGAGATCCTATTTAAGACCCTGATCATCCCAGTCCTGCTTTACGGCGCTGAAGCAGAGATGAAGAAACCTTTAGTCGTTTTGAGGGAAAATTTCTTCGAAAAATCATCAGAGACGATGAATTCGAATGGCCGAATTCGGAATCCCGAAAAACTGATTCAGCTGTATCGCGTGACGCTGGAAAACACGCGCTCCTCCCAACTATTCCAAACATGCAACAGATTTCATGTGACTTCATGAATCTCGTACTGGAGCAGATAGTGCGCCGGCAGGTGTCAACACGGAAAGCACTATTTTTAATAAGTCCGTCCAGCTGCTGGGCAATGCGGATGATATTGAAATAATCGGTCGCTCCCAGCATGCGGTGATAATAGCGAAATCCGCTGGTAAATGACAAAAGACTAAGTAAAGGGTCCTCCAAATAACTTTTTTGAAAATACTATAAAAAACACAACTGAATATTTTCGCAAATTTCTTTTTTTATTTGAAAGTACAATCCTTCCGGTTAATAATGGAAAATAATTTCATTCAAATAGCTGCCTCGACTGGCCATGCAGTAGCCTACACGATCAGTCCAATTTTTAAGCACATTATCGATTGTGTGCAGCTGTATTTCACCAATGGCTTCACGAATATTGTCCTTTAAAGCGTCAATTGTCTCTGGCTTGTCGGCGCAACACTTATCTTGTACGGCACCCCACAAATAATAGTCCAACGGTGTCAAACGCAGCTCCGAGGTGGCCAAACGACATCAGCTCTGCGGCTGTTAATGCGATCTTCAAAAACAGGGCGCAAAACATCGAGTGTAGCTTCGGCTATGTGGCACGTAGCGCCGTCCTGTTGAAACCAAATGTTGCCAATATCCTGCTCTTAAATTTTTGTGAACAAAAATTCGTTCAACATGGCCCGATAACGATCGCCATTGACTGTAACGGCCACTCCTTGCTCATTTTCGAAGAAAAATGGCCCAATTATGCCTCTGGACCAAAATCCGCACCAAACAAACAAAAATTTGTTCTTGGCTTTTCGCGCTTTGGTTTATCGATGAGAATGCCAGTTTCTTTCACTTTTTCACAAGAACATACGGAGCTGACGGTGCTTCTCTTCTTCCAAAATCCGTACGCAATTTTCGCACACGTTCTGCAACATTACCATGATTTTCAAAGTAATGTCGCAATATTTCCCAGCGTGATTCAAGCGTACACACAACCATATTCGTTCAGCGGAAGGATAAAACTGATTATTTGTCAAATCAGACATGAACTAAGTATTACCATTCACGAAATAAGCACTTGTTTAAAAAAAAAACGTTAGATAGCGAACCCGTTACGTGCTATCAACAAACAAACAAGCATATGTCCACCGCCTAGGCAAAACGTCACCATTGATAGCAGCAATTTCGAGGTAGTTAAGGAGTTCACATACCTCGGAGTACACATAGACTCCAAGAAGGACACCCTAGTGGAGATCCGGCGAAGAATTACCCTAGAAAACCGTTGCTACTTCGGTTTGCAAAACAACTGGGTTCAAAACTCTTAACTCGAAGGACAAAATGTGTGCTCTTCAAAACCCATTTCTTTCCAGTTCTACTTTAGGGCGCCGAGGGCTAGATGATAAGCATGAAGGGAGAGCAGATACTTGGCTCCGTCGAAAGAAAAATAAGTAAGGTCAAATGTGCGAGGAGGGCGAATGGAGGAGAAGATACAACCCGAAGTCTATGAGCTGTACCCAGATGTGGATGTAGTCCAAACAGCCAAAACACGTCGACTAGATTGGATTGGCCACATCGAACGAATGGACAATAATGCTCCAGCTAAGATGATCTTCGAATCCCAGCCCCCAGGTTCGAGAAGGTAAGAAAGACCGAACCTCCGTTTCAAAGACCAAGCCATCGTGGATGCCAGAGCGCTTGGTCTAGACAGCTGGAAGCAGCGAGCCCGGGATCGTAGAGGATGGAAGGCTGCCGTGATTCAGGCAGATACTCTTCACGGGTCGGGAGGCCAATAAGTAAGTAAACAACCTGTACAGCGGCATAGACCTGGTTAAAAATGTCTAATCATTGGACATTTAAGATGGTTAGGACATGAAGAACGAATGGTTACCATTACTCCGGTTTGCAGACACTTTAATTATCCGCCATACGTCAGACACACTTAAGGAAGACATCGCTTAAGTAGCTGAAGACATCGCTTGTATCCACTGAATACAACTTGAAGTGTGCAACATGATGGAGTAAGCTAGGGCCGTGTGGAGCCTTTTGGTTGAGTCCCAGGTTCATCCTCACAAAAGTAAATAAGAAAGTAAGCATTTTAAAATGGATAAAAAGATTAATTAAAGATTTCTGAATTTTCAATTAAAAATCACCTTCTAGGAAGCTATCCTAAGCTGTATATTCCTGGATTGTCGAATGATAACATGCGTCTTTTGCAATGATTTCATTATAGATGTCAACACAGAAGTACAAGACAAACTAATAATTCCAGATAATTTCGACATTGCGCACAAAGCCTGAAGCTTGCTTCCATTGCCCATCGATGAAGTAGGAGTCGGTTTAAAGAAGTTCAAAGCAGCGAATTTGCGTTCCATTACACGTTCAAAAAAAGTTTGTAAATTTTCCTTTAAGTAACCCATGTCCCTTCAATCAAAATAAGCTACCATCAAGTGTTTTAAATCGCGTTTACATATTTAAAACCGCTTAAACGTGTTTAAACATCCGTTACATATTTAAATAAGTAGCGAAACCCACTTTACAATCTGTGAACCATTCAAAACCCGCTCCAAATAATCTCCACACAAAAGACTTTATAATACTGGGTGATAAATTATCGTCATTGTCATCAGTGTCGACTTGAACACCATACCTAACATACAAAAAAGATCACCCATAAAGTACCAGAAGACCTCCCGTTACCCGTTACATCCATTAGACATGTTATCGCCACACCCGATAGTCCTTCGAACCTCACATTACGCGTATAACCGTCCGAATAAAATGGCGTGCAATAAATTTAACGTCCAGCCTTCGATTCGGGATGCGCTATGACCAAAGTAATTAACTTCTCTGTTCACTGTTCAGCCCCGAGTGTCCGAAAGGCATTGTAGTGCATTATTTGGATGTGCGGTTTGATGCAATGTTCATGGCTGCCCACAAAAGGATACTTTTGCGGAATTCACACCATATGATGAAATTTATTTCGTTTATTTAGAGAGCTTCCGCTGTTCTGACAATTCCGTGACAAAAAATATAGGTTAACGAGGGGTTTGTTAAAGGCCCTAATATTTTGTTACATTTTAGAGACTACTGTAACGAAGTATCTATTTGGCATCAGCTACACCCCAAATTGGATTTTCTTTATTGTATTAACGAATGCGTTATTGTTATGGTCACAATAATTTGTATTGATGGTGAAGTGCTGCAGTTCGTGTGTGTAGATACTTTTTAAGTACTGCATTTAATTTATTCAATGGTTAACAATGTGGCGGTTTATTTATGCACGATTTATTCAGCGAAGAGCTTCTGAAATACATGTGGGTGCGTTTATTTGAATGCATTTCGGAGATGCCCTAATAATGTTTTTATTGTGTTCGAGCAGGATATAATTGTTTTAACTAATGTGTTGGCATTATGAGCATGCAGGAGGCAATTGTCATATAAATCGTATGAATTTAACAATTAAGAATAATAAAGGTGGCATGATAAGACCAAAGCTCAGTTTATTTTAACAAATTGGTACCTAATCCATCTGAGAACCGGTCAACAGCCGATGACCTCGATCCACTTATATTGTATAGATGTGCTGTATAAAGCTACTGAGGACTCAAAATTGCAGATTTACCCGAATCACTCCATGTGTTGAAGAAATCCTTGGTCGATTCGAGAGAAAAATTCTTCGAAAAATCTTCGGTCCCGTTTGCGTTGATGTGCTATAGAGACGAAGATTCAACCACGAACTATACGAGCTGTACAGCGACATACCCGTAGTTAAAAAAAAAAACTCCGCATTGGACGTTTAAGATGGCTGGGACATGTAGAATGAATGGACACCAATACTCCTGCTCACAGTCATCGATCCCTAGCCAGACGTCAGACGCAGTAGAGGAAGACCTCGCCTTTAGTGGCGTGCAGAAGTAGAAACCGACCTCAACCAACTTGGAGTGTGGAGGCGGTTAGCTAAGGACCAGGCTAATTGGAGAGGCATGTTTGTTGAGGCCCAGGTTCATCTCGGATTGTAGCGCCACTTAAGTAAGTAAGTAAGGACTCCATGTCTTAGTTTCCAAACCTTTTATTGTTTCTTAGAGGTTCGCTGGCATAAGAAATCCTCGAAAAACATTGCAGAGATGTTATCGCGAGGGAAAAACAAAAAGCCTCCCGAAAACTGAGTTTGGTATGTATTCAAGGAATCGCACATAGTCCTTGGACTTATCAGCAACTTATTTTTCATTTGTATAACACTTACTTACTTTAGTGGCGCTACAGATCGGATTGAACCTGACCCCCAACCAAAATGCAAATTCAATTAGACCGATACTTAGAAAACTTCCTCCAGTTACACACTTCAAGTTGGTTGCAATCGACTTCCATTTGTGCGCGCCACTTAAGATGAGGTCTTCCTCTACTGCAACCGATAAGTTTGGCTGAGAATCGAAAACTCAGAGAGCCCGGAGTATTGGGGTACATTCCCTCTACATGTCCTAGCCATCTTAAACTCCTAATGCGAAGGGGCATTTCCTTGTATAGCACGTATAGTTCTTGTTGAAATAGTCGTCACCATAGTCAAGGAAGGTTTTCTTTCCCGTCTTAATACGGTCAATGCTTCAGTGTCGTAGAGCAGGACTGGTATGACCAGGGTCTTGTATAGGATCGTCTTAGTAGCTAGAGTGAGGACTTTTCTACTAAATTGCCTTCTTTGTATGAAGAAACCGTTGGCAAGAGTAATTTTTCGTTTAATTTCTGACGAGATGTTGTCAGAGTTAATAGCGGATTCAAGGTAGACAAAGCCCCGCACTAACGGGTCCGCCATCTAACGTCTTTTTTCAACTAGTGCTTATTTCGTGAATGGTAACACTTAGCTCATGTCTGATTTGACAGATAATTAGTTTTATCCTTCCGCTGAACGAATATGGTTGTGTATATGCTTGAACAACGCTGGGAAATATTGCGACATTACTTTGAAAATCATGGTAATGTTGCAGAATGTGTGCGAAAATTGCGTACGGATTTTGGAAGAAGAGAAGCACCGTCAGCTCCGTATGTTCGTTATCTTGTGAAAAAAGTGAAAGAAACTGGCATCCTCATCGATGAACAAAAGCGTGAAAAGCCAAAAACAGTGCGTACACCCGAGAATATTGCTGCTGTGGCAGAAAGTGTGCGTGAAGCGCCATCAACATCAATTCACCGTCGTTCTCAACAATTTAACATTTCGGAGACATCATTGAGACGGAGTTGAAGCCAACTGACCATCCAATGCGTTTTTGCTTCGCTAAGTGGGCCTGCGATCGACTTAGAGAAGATGCCGATTTTGCCAAAAAAATCATCATTTCAGATGAAGCTCATTTTGATCTTGGCGGGTATGTAAACAAGCAAAATTGTCGCATTTGGGGCACAAAAAACCCGCACGCATACTTTGAAAAGCCGATACACCCAAAACGAGTCACTGTTTAGTGCGGATTTTGGTCCAGAGGCATAATTGGGCCATTTTTCTTCGAAAATGAGCAAGGAGTGGCCGTTACAGTCAATGGCGATCGTTATCGGGCCATGTTGAACGAATTTTTGTTCACAAAAATTTAAGAGGAGGATATTGGCAACATTTGGTTTCAACAGGATGGCGCTACGTGCCACATAGCCGAAGCTACACTCGATGTTTTGCGCCCTGTTTTTGAAGATCGCATTATCAGCCGCAGAGCTGATGTCGTTTGGCCACCTCGGAGCTGCGATTTGACACCGTTGGACTATTATTTGTGGGGTGCCGTAAAAGATAAGTGTTACGCCGTCAAGCCAGAGACAATTGGCGCTTTAAAGGACAATATTCGTGAAGCCATTGGTGAAATACAGCTGCACACAATCGATAATGTGATTAAAAATTGGACCGATGGTGTAAGCTACTGCATGGCCAGCCGAGGCAGCCATTTGCATCAAATTGTTTTTCAATATTAACCGGAAGGATTGTACTTTCAAATGAGAAAAGAAATTTGAGAAAATATTCAGTATTTTTTTTTATAGCACTTTCAGAAAAAATGTTATTTGGCGGACCCTTTACCTCAAAGTTATATTTGTCAATGATGAGGTTTTCCAATTCGTCGATGTTGTATGTCATTTTATGCTGACAGCATATACTTGGTCAAACCCTCATTTACAGCTAAACCATTTTTTACCGCTTCCTTCTCTATACTAGCAAACGTAGTTGAGTCCGACCAATGATGTCAATATTGTGGGTGTATGCTAGTAGTTGCACCAATTTATGGAAGATTGTGCTTCTGGTGTTGGCAATTCTCCCAAAAATGAGATTAAAGAAGTAACATGACTGTGATCCTTTTTTGAAAAGAAATATGTCGGTGAGGTCGTTTCCGACCCTTATGGAGCACCGAGAATTGTCCAGTTTTATCTGCACTGGTCATGGCTCTTCATAGTTCGTCTCTATAAATGCTGTCGTATACGGCTTTTAAATCGATGAAGAGGTAGTTGGTATTGATTTCGACTTCTTGGTTCAGTTTCAGGTTCTGCCGAAGTGTATCCTCACGATCAGGTATAACTTTCCTGGCCTACAACCACACTGATAAGGCGGCGGATCTGTATGCCGTAAAATGATTTCAGGCCTGTCTAACAAGATATAGATAACGAATCAACTTTTGACCAACTTTGCATTAAGGCTGTAATTTCCGGCAGCCTTGTCGAGCCTTGTGGTATTATCACTTCAATTAGCTCGGTTGTCCGGTAGTGTAAGTTCTCGTCGACAATATTGAATTGTTCGGCAATATTGAAGATTGCTCGTCATCGCTGTTTAACAGTCTGAGGAAGTAATTCCACAATATTCTCAGCAGCGACTCTAATTCAACTACAATCTTTCCTTGTCCATCTCGACATTATTGTGATCAGGCCTTGTATCCGCGCCTTTGACGTTTTACTCCATATTAAAACTTACGAACATCATTCCTGGAGCGACATCTCTCCATCTCTCTTCGATCGCGCGATTTTTAGTATTCTCTTGAATACTACTAATTTGGGCTCCTGTCTTCACCTATATCTTGTATGCTATTAAGCTTCCATTTTCGCTTCCAGCATCTATCTGCATTTTTCGTCAAACCAGGGTTTCTAACTAGTGGATGTGAGAAACTCAGCATATACGTTTCGGCTGATCTAATAGCTTGTTGCCAGCGTCACCATTGTTCTTCGATCTTAGAAGCTGGAGGTATGGTGTTAAGGACTTCTATTGCGATTGCAGTCTTTCGACTTTAAATTTCGCATTTTTGTTACGTTGGCTGCAACAGTGTAGTGTATGATTTACTGGCATGTCCCTTTATAGATTTCAGGGTGATAAGATCCTCTGCTGGCTAAAGTTGCATTTCACTCCGTAAATTAGCTGTATTCCATTGCCAGTCGTGGTGTTAAATTGACTGCGTTATCTGGCAATACTTCTAAAGATGCACTCTATCACTAGCTTTGCGCTTAAATCTGGCAGGACGATTTTAGCATCGTACTTCGGTAGTCGCTCATAAGTTTCGTCCAGGAGCTCGTAGATACAGTCCTTAGCAATGTCATCTTTTTCTTCAGTCGAAGCATATTAGGCTAATGCAGGTGAATTCGGCTTTGAAGCAGATTGTTACAATGCGTTATCTTATTTTTTATTAAAAGACTTCTTGCTTAAGCTAGTCGCTTAAATCTAATCCACATCCTGTCGCTGTTACTTTTCAATATAGAAAGGATAGCTATGTCCCGATTTCTCAGCCTTCTCCTGTCCGGTTTATCCCATCATAATTTTGGATGGCAGTAATGTCTTCTTTGAAGTAGCTTCCGCTAGTTGTTCGGCTGCACTTTTTCGGTTATAAGTGTTCCAACATTCCAGGTGCAGATACGGACGTCTTTATTGTTTTTCATCTAGCTTGATCGTCAGCAGTGTAAGGTATACCAATTTTATCTAGAGGTTTTGGTTGATACGTACAGTGTCGTTATTGAGTAGTAAAAACAAATAATTATTTTATTGATATTAGAAAAGCAAAGATAGTCGACTTTAATTACGCTTTCGCAATAACCTCTTAAATTGACAAAAACTGTTTTAATTCTTATTTAGTAGTTTATTATATATTTCGTTCTAGTCCATTATCGACTACACACTATTATGCTAAAATTAATTTTTTGGCTTGTCAGATTCGCAGAAAATTTCCAACCTCCATTATGACTCATTGCTTTGGGTGTGCACTGATTCGTCACAAAAAGATAAGCACGTCAGTTAATATAATAAAAACGATGAACTTGTTTATCGCAGTTCGAGAGGCAGCTCCAAAGGCAATGAACCACCTGATGTCCAGAAGACGTTATAGTTATATAAACTGACTAAAAAATCATATGGGGCGGCTACAATCGTTGAAAACCCTATCTACTCTATCCTAATTGGGAATGTCCCCAAAAATTGGGCGTTTCTAAAAACTGAATAAACCTTGTTCAGGCGGTGTATCTAAATCTTTTATGGTTCGACAAAAAAAAATACGTTTTTGTATAGATATCCTCTGTGTTAGGCTTTACAAATCATGTTTTTTTTTTCAATAACGGTCCCAAAAATGGGCTTGGGTCAAAATAATCTAAAGACGAAATCTTCACAGTATTATGCTCGAAATATTTGCATTGACAGTTTTTTCAAGTTTTCCTAAAATTGTACCCTATCCCATCCCATCCTTAAAATAATATCTCCAAAAAGTGGGCTGTATGGGCCTATAATATAGAAAATGACATTGACACAATATATTGTTCAAACAGTTTATCAGAATCTTTTGTTGTTTGACAAAAAACATCGTATATCTCCTGCATATGCTATGGGGTAGGGTATACATACGGGTTTTGTAGGAAAACGCCCCCAAAAAGTGGACGTGGGTTAAAATGGTCTATAGACGAAATCTTTATATTTATATTACTAATGATTCTGCATCAATTTGCATTTTTTTCGAAATATTTAAAATTTGATCGAAAAACGTTTTTTTTATTAAAAACGGCCATAAAAAGTGGCCGTGGCAAAAAACTTTATATAAACGAAATATAGATATTATTATTCTCTAAATATGCTGCTCAGACACTTTTTTAAAATTCTTTACGGTTTGGCCAAAAAATACGTTTTTCTAAAAAGGGGGCGTGGGCGGATTTCAAAATTTTTTACACTTGTTCTGCTGGGAGCAACAAAGACCACGTGTACCAAATTTCATCATTCTAGCTCAAAATTTAAGGCCCAAAAACTGGTGACGTACGGACGGACGGACAGACATAGCTAAATCGACTCAGCTATCGATTCTGAGTAGATCCATATACTTTGAGGTATATGTAGCTAAAATTTTTCTCTATGTTACAAACTATGTATCAAAACTAATATACCCCTATGGGATAGGGTATACAAATTTTTTGTTTTTAAGAAAACACCTGTGTGGCAGAAATGTTTTTATGGACGAAATATAGATATTAAGATTGCCTAAATATGCTATTCAGATACTTTTTTTAAAATTCCTAACTTTTTAGACAAAAACAATGTTTTACTGAAAAAAGGGAGTGGCAGTATGCGGATTTAAAAAAAAATTCACACTTGTTCTGCTTCGTTCTACAGAGAGTCTATATACCAAATTTCATCACTCTAGCTCAAAATTTAAGGCCCAAAAATCGGTGACACACAGACGGACATTATGTACATTGTCACAACAAATTGTTCAGACAGTTTATAAAGGTATAATGGTTCTACAAGAGAAAAGGTTTGGGGTAGTTTATAAAAATAGTGTTTTTTACTGAAAACGCCCTCAAAAAGTGGTCGTGGCAAAAACCTTTATAAGGATAGATATTAGGATTGTCTATTATGTTGTTCAGATACCTTTTCTAAATTGTTTACGGTTTCGCCAAAAAATACGTTTTTCTAAAAAGGGGGTGTGGCAGTGGGCGGATTTCAAAAATGTATACACTTGTTCTGCTGGCGGCAACAAAGAGCGCGTGTACCAACTTTCATCCATCTAGCTCAAAATTTAAGGCCCAAAAACTGGTGACGGACGGACGGACTGACATGGCTTAATCGACTCAGCTAAATTATTTCTCTATGTTACAAAGTATGTATAAAAACTAATATACCCCTATGGGATAGGGTTTAAACATATGGGACGGCTACAAGCCGCTTAAATTAAACATTTCCTAAAAAAGGCGTTAAAAAAGACTTTATGTGGGTGAAATATAACACATAAGATACTCTGTATGTCTTTATAACACTCTATCAAAATTCGTTTTCCGCAATCGACGTTTTTTTGTGAAAGTGGGCGTGGTCGTGAGCGGATTTTAAAAATATTTCCTCCTGTAATGAATCTATCTCTACATTTTCATTTTCATGACAAAATGTTCATGTTATCATTACCAACGATTCGATATGATCTCTTAAGATATATCTTGCTTAATTATTCTTTATTACACACTCAACTCAGTGACTAAAAGGAATTCAAGAATTCGCTGTACGAATCGTCCATTATTCTATGTTAATCTCGTTCATATGTGAACTTTTCTCAAAATAGGGTATGGTTTAGAAATTTCATTTAACAAAGAAAGACATTGTTTAAATGGCAGGTTTACGACTTCTAACATAGCTTATATCTAACACACTTCATCATTTTAACTTTCTCTTACAAAGAAAAAGATATTGTTTTCGTGAAAATTTTCGACCTCGAGATTTTGATTGATTCTAACATTACGATGATAGCGGAGCCTAAAAAGTGGTTTTTGGAATTCCGTCCGTCGGTCCGTCTGTCCGTAATGGTCTCCCCAGCCTAAACGGCTAGACCGATTTTCTTCAAACTTCGTATCCAAGCTTATTTTAGTCATAATTCTAGGCCATTTTTTTTGTTTGCTTTTAGCCATGTTATTAACGGTACCTGCCATATAAAAATTACACATAACCTCAATTTTTTCGAAAACGGCTCTAACGATTTTGATTATACTTTATATATACTATAAGCATATTAGTTCCAACAAAACTTAATACCCAGTTTTTTTCGAGAAAATCCATATAACGGATATTGTCATTCAGGCCATATAAAGAAAATTGTTAATTTCTCGCAAACTACTATGTCAAATTGAATGAAATTTAATACATATACTACTATTATAGTTTTAAACAATTCCACATAATTAGTTTTAGCCCAACTATCACTTAACGGAATTTTCAGTTTTGGCCAATAACGAAAAATAATTATTATTCACATAGACACCGATTGCTTCAAATTTCGGAGTAAACGTTCGTATAATCACATTTCGACATTATTTATATCATTTTAAGCATTAATAATCAAAATGGGTACTATTTGATCTAACGCCTAACTCGCTGTGAAAGAGAAAGTTGCGTACGACCCAGTCGTGCACCCACCACTCGTTTCAATATGGCATCGGAAGACGGTGGCGTCTACAGTCCCAGTTAGAGTGTTCGTAAACCACTTAAATGGCCTCCTTCGACATGAACAACAGTTCATATAGGAGTCTAAAGATTTAGTAATGACGGGCTAAGTGAAGCGAAGGTTTTTGCGATGAACCGCGGCACAGAAGGTCTGGGTTCGATTCACAGGCTTAATAAAACTTAAATGGTTTTTCACCGGACCCCCTCTCAGTTTGATCTGATAAACCATCCTACTACTTGGATTATTTGATCTATTGTCAAGAAGAGCTTCATCTCAGTTGTTCGAATTTTACATAAAACCGGAGGTCATAGGATAAATATAACATTTAAAAAAAATGTTTATGCAGATAAGAGGTAATAGCGACCAATATATATAAATAAAATGTGCAGTATGTGCTCCAGAGATAAAGCAAGCCTCCAAAAATAGAATGAACTTACATACACTGCCCGACAACCGATTAGCATACCGATTAGCTCAGACCTCTGAATGTTTTGCATGCTCATTATTTTGTGTGCTCCGTTATTTTGTTTTTATTTTTTTTTGCTACAGCCGATAAGCACAATTTCCTTTTAGTGTTAATTTTTGTGTGTAAGTTGTTGTATATGGCTAATTAAAATTATTAATTATTTATTGTGGCCAATTATCAATTAAATAATAATTATATAATAGGAAAAGCAAAATCGTTGGATGAGTCGGAAAAACCAAAATAAAGGCTTACAGTGCAGTCACTCGATTCTTTAAATATCAAAAAAAAATTCAACGTTTTGATAATTATAAGAGATTGAAATTGAATTTAATAATAATAAATAATATAAGAAAATAAAAAAACAAAAAGAAAATAATACAAATTAGTTATTTTTCATCTTCGAGAAGGCGAGGCCTACAATTTGCTTCTGTAATGCATTTTATAAGCATACAAAGTTTTTTTTCTGTAAGGGTTTTATTTCCATAAGACTTCCTACAAGTAATATTGCTGGAGTTGAAATAGCTTCGATAGTGCTTTATAGAAGCGAAATTTTTAGTTGGGAAACGAATTATTTTAAGGCACGAATCTAATATATATATATTATATATACATATATTATATATATATATATATATATATATATATATATATATATATATATATATATATATATATATAATATATATTGTAACGGAAATAATCAGGACAATGAGGAAGCCTGCACTTCGAAAAGGACCCAATGTTCCTAGAAACCAAATCCAATAAAAAAAATCTGAAGTACCACAACCGAAAATGTAGTTGTCCTTTTCCCTCATCGTCCCAAAACCTTCCCTTGCGAAAGTCACCCTTATGACTCACAGCCACAGGACCCCGTAAGCCAGTCCGGGCAACAACAAGAGAAGGGTGTTCGAGGCCAAAGTATATAGGCATGCTAGCTCCCGCACGTACTAGCTCGTCGGTTAGGGAGGGTACTTGACACGATGCGCCTGCGAACGATGTTACGTTTCCATGCCAGATAAAGATGGAAGTATCTGTAAATGTTTAGAGAGCCCAAAGTATCTCAAATTTCGCATCCGCTAACCCGAGCGCTGCATCTGACCACTCTCTCCAGGTGAAGAGTCCAAAGGTGTTAGAGTGGTACTCTTCATCAACCCACCCTCTGCTCCAACCAATACTCCAAGCATCAGCAAGCATCCGTGGTTACCATTGGTACAACAGCTGGTAACCCCTAAAAAGAAATTCTTCCCTTCGCGCACTCGTCAAACCATCTTAGACCCCAATCGAGATCATGCCCACCAAAATAACGATTTAAAATTCCATTATTTCCTTAAATTAGAAGAACCAATTTAGAAGTAGATACATGCGAAAAAAAAAGTATCTAATCAAGACATAATGAAACCCAGGGATCAATCAATTCACAATATATGTTTATTTTATAAATTTGGGCAATTTAACATTACTTATACTAACTTATACTAACAAGACAACTTATAGTAAGCTATGAATACTTAAAATTAAATCAACTTAAATCTAACGCATATACTGTATCTCAGAATTCGATATGTTTCAACGAACTATTCTAAAGACACAGTATTACCGATATTTAATCTAGAAATAACGATGATTAAAGGAAATGATTTTTTTTTTCCTGTTCTTCTTTTTCTAACTTGTTCACATTCGCTTTTCACCACACTGTATGCATAATTTAAGTTCAAACTAGTTTTGTTTTAATTGACAAACCTTTTTTTTTTCTACACTTTTTTTTTTTGAAACTATTATTTTAGTTTTATCTTTTTTTTCTGTTTATTTTTTTTTCACACGTTTGATTTGGGGTAACAAATTCGAAGTTAAAAAGGGGAAACGATACGAGACAAAACTAAGGAGGGTCACGAAAGATATTTATACCTATCAGTTGTGTAATTAGTATTTTTTTTACTTTTCAATTTTTCAAAAATGGGTCTTTGATTTGCTTTTAATAGCATTCACAGTAATAAAAATGGATGGTTGGTAAATATAAAAATTTAAGTTAAAAGAAAAGAGGACTCACCAAAACAATTTTAACTATACCTTTGTTATAGTTTATTTTTTTTTTCTTTCATTCTACGATGTCCAGGGGTGTGGGGACCTTATGCATAATTTCTCACCAGCCCGAGTACTTAGTTGTATGATGTAATTGAATCTGTTAAAAAGTTATTAAATGTTTATATTTACGTAATTAACCATCTATTTGAAAAATAGGTATACTTATCTTTGAGTGTTGTATGTTTATTTTTTTCTTTTGCCGTAGGGACTGGAGGGATGGAGGAAGGAAGCTGGGTGTATGTGTATGTGCGTTTGCTATGATTTTTTTTTTGATATTGGTATTTAATATAAGATATGTTAATGTATAATTGTAATGTAGGTATGCAGGTATAAAAAAAATGTAATGTATGTATAATTGTTTTAGTTTAGATAAATTAATTAATTGTTTTATCGTTCAAAATAGTGTATAGTGTGTGAAAGTATGTGTATGTCTAATCGAGTAAACTTATCTTTGTGACTGCCTGATGATTTTCTGTGGGAAAGATGCAGCTGCGATTTCAATATCCTGATGAATAACGTTGATTATTCGGTGTTAAATTGTTGATGTTAAAGATGGGATTAAAGATGGTATTAAAGATGATCTTAAATATGAAGATAATGATGATGATGAACACGATGATTTTGAGGAAATTGTAGCTGGGTGCATGGATGATAGTGATTTCTTCACGACGATTTTCACTTGCTGATACGAATAACGTGATGGGGTACCGATGCGGGATTTTGTCTTCTTCTCCTTAAAGCGATGTCGGTCAATTTCTGACGATTTCGGACGATCTCGACTACTTCCTTTTCCATATATTCCGGAATAACTATGTGTGCGTTGCAATCACTTATCCACTGAAACACCGGTATGAAGGAGACACTAAAGGCAAACGTAAGCGAAAAAGAATATTTTAGCTAATAAAATAACCCATTGGTTTTTTTTTTTCTTTGGGTTAATACGTGAAACACTAACTCACCTCGTAACTATTTCCTTTCCCGCGAAACACTTCGTATACCCTAGGTGTCCCACTTCATACGCGGAAAATATGAGTAAATCCAAGCACCGAGGATCTACTAAATATGAAGAAACAAATAGACACATTTTGGACACAACATTATTACAATTTCACTCACTTAGGAATATTCCTTATACCCTTTAAATTTTCCTTTTGGAATTTAACAGATAAATGTCACTAGGAGTAAATTTCCTTTATTTTTTTTTTGGTTTGCACTTATAATGTATGTTATAACTTTCTTTTAATAAAAAAATTGTTTAACCACCGACCGAAATCACATTCACGTAATAGAGCTTTATCAAACTGTCAGTTGGGCGATACATATGCCAAGATCAGCTGTAGCCAAAAGAGAACTGAACTTTGCGTCACAGCTCTTTATAACTATCGCTCATTCGCATACCGTACTATGCTCTAAGCAACTACCGTATTTTTAAATTTCGGTGTTTTCGGTCGTTGACTTTTGCTCACGCATACCACTTGGTTCTCTTTACCACTGAGTACATCAGTCAACCAATGTGTATGTTAGGTAATGTTTTTTTTTTTCTTTTTCTTTTTCTCCTCTTTTTATTTGTTTAGAAGAAGCAATTTACGACGCCTGGACATAGGCAATAAATATTTAAAGTTTTTTTTCATTTCGCAATGGAATTAAAAGCTTTTAATACAAAATTACAGGGCTTCCAAAACCGAAGAGGAAAAGCGTAAAATGTTGCTGGTATGTTCATTATTTGAATTAAATCCGTTCCCCACAATATATATATATATATATATATATAAATACATACCCAACCCCATATATGTATGCAATAGAAAATGTTGTTTTTTGTCGAAACATTAAACTTTGATAAACTGTCCGACCAATACCTTGTGACAACGCCATTTTCTAAATTTCACCGCCATAAACCCCACATTTTGGAGATATAAATTTTAAGGACGGGATAGGATAGGGTATAAACGATCCGCACAGCGGATTGTAGCCTTCTCATATGTTTTTTTTTTTGTTTTGAGGTATAGAACTTTGAAATGGAATAAAACAAAAATGATTTTTCTAAATTGACATAGAATTTACTTTATTCGAAAGATAATCGTCAGGCATTATAATTTATATATAATTTTTGGCATTAGACCGGCATGGATGACTCGGACGTAGTCTAATCTAGAGGTCCAATTTTCGAAGACTTTTTATATCGGCAATAATGCGGCGAATGTTGTCCTCCAAATTGTCAATTGTTTCTGGGTAGACTACCGACTTCACATATCTCCACAGAAAATAGTCAAGCAGCATTAAATCGCACGGTCTTGGACGCCAATTTACAGGAAAAACGCGAAATTATGGGTGAGCGCATAAATTCGCGTTTTTCCTGTGATTTGGCCTCCACGATCGTGCGATTTAACGTTTCCTTCAACAAATCAACTGTGGCACGAGCTATATGACATTTTGCATCGTCTTGTTGAAACCACAGCCCCTGCACATCATGGTTGTTCAATTGATGAACGAAAAAATCAGTAATCATGGCTCTATAGCAGTTACCATACCATTGATTGTAACGTTTTGGCCAGCATCGTTTTTAAAGAAGTGCGGACCAATGATTACACTGACCTATAAAGCACACCAAACAGTCAGTTGTATATAGTATATAATTAATAATCCTTTTATGACCAGTGGTCGACTTACTCTTTTTGCCACGTCCACTTTTTCAGTAGAAAAAACGTTTTCGGTAAAATTTCTATAAACATCGGAAAAAACGTTATAGCTATGCAAAAACTTTGGTAATTGTAAATAAAACAAAAATTTTCAGAGAATTATCTTAATATTTTTTGTTATGATAGAAGGATCTATGACAATTATGTGTGAAATAAAATATCCGCCATATGCTCGCCACGGTGGTTTTGGTGGCATAACTCTATCCGATGGTCCATATTTTCAATGACTCTCAGACACATTAAAGGTTCAATCTCGTTAATGCGCCGAATTATCTCATCCTTTAGCTCTTGAATTGTTTTTGGCTTATTGAAGTACACTTTTTCTTTTAAATATCCCCAAAGAAAAGTGGTCCAACGGTGTCAAATCACATGATCGTAGCGGCCAAATAACATCGCCATGAGGTGAGATAACACGGCCATTGTATTGTTCATCCTGTTGGAAGCACATATCGTCCAGGTCAATTTCTTTCCACAAGAAGTCAGTTTTCATCTCGCGATAGCAAACACCACCCACGATGACTGCTTGGCCGACCTCATTTTCTAAGAAGCCGTACTTCTTAGAAAATGAATGACGCCGCCAGCCCGTAAACGCACCAAACAGTCACTCTCTGTGGATGCATCGGCTTTTCAACAATCACTCGTGGACTCTCATTTGCCCAAGTGCGGCAATTCCACTGAGGTGAAAGTGTGCCTCGTCGCTGAAGATGATTTTCTTTGCAAAATATTGACGACGCTTGAAATGGTAAGTACTCAGTAGGCTTCAACTCTTGAGTCAATTGAACCTTGTAAGCGTGTAAATTCAAATCTTTATTCAAAATTCACATGCACAATTCTCTCGATTGTGGATATATTTGGTCGATTATGCTAACCAAAAAAATTACGAAATTCACGAAATGCATTGTGATTTGAACGCCAAGATTTTGAAAGAAGTATGGCCCAGGACAGGGCCGGACAGTTACAAAGAAGATGAAGCACTGTTTCTTCTTTCTCTTCGAACATACAGCCCCTGCAGCAGTCGTTTGAGTGAAGGCCTATCCTTTCTGCGTGCTTACCTATTAAACAGTGTCCAGTGTTGGCACCTATGTAACGCTGATGTATGGTCTATAGAGCGAAATCAGTCCCTTGGATCTTCCTAAATCCAGCTTTGGCCAAATTTGTTTGGTTATTTGACACATCGTGCTAAACTTTTTCTGAGATTTTATTTGCTGTTAGCATGCTGCGTTACTAAGCTTTTGCATATAGGGACAGAAATACCTATTGCATCCGTATCGGGTAAGACTGATAATTTAGTACAATGACTGGGGAGTTCATTATTCTTACAGTTCACTATTCCCAGACACCTAGCATAGGTGAATGTTAGAGTGCTCTGACATTTTTTGAAGAGATAAGTGGCAATCTAGCGTTGTCATTGAAATTGCTGAGACTGATTCCAGGAATTTTGTGACCACTTGGCTGCCCGAGAAGATGCTAATGCCGATATCTTTTGCCGATATTTCATTCTCTTCTAGCAAAGATTAGTCTGCTTTGACCGCTGGAACACGCTACAATGGTCAGAAAGATAGGCTGAGGTTAAGTCTGTCGGAGAAGACAACAGCACCCACTCCGTGCTACTACAAAGTACTACACAGACACGCAGTTCTTTACACCTTGGATAGTTTATTGATATAGCTATCTCTAGCGCTGTCCACCATATACAACAACCCCATTAAGAAGTATCGGCCTTATAACCGAGATATAGAGCCAATGCGTGATACGAGGTTGCATTCCCCCATTTCATGCCTATGGTTTTCTTAGAAGAATAAAGTGCGACTATGTATGTGGGATTTGTAAATAAAACGGCGATCGATTTAGTTAATTCAATTCAATAATAATTCAATAGTACAATTTAGTTTTAAGAATTTTAATTTATACGATAATTATGTTTAAGTAGTAAGTAGTTAGAGAATAGTTTAATTTAGATTTAAGTAGATATAATAAAGTTTACTCAGGCGGTCGTCTCGGTTGTTCGCGATTCAAAGAAGGAATGGGCAGAATATTCAGTTGTCTTCATGTTCATTGCGCTATTTGACATATCGCAGCGGCAGCATTCACAGTATTTCTTTACTCTTTCTGTAAGCTATGTTCAGCTTCAAGTTAAGCTAATAAAATAAAAAAAATAAACTTTTGGGCAACAGTCTCGTTAGTACCCAGGGCCGAGCTTTCTCACAACCACTCATGTGTCCGTTTGTAATTCTTGCATGATGGAGGGACCTTCTGTTTTATGCAGAATCCGAATGGCTAAGTTGAAATAAGCTTTTCTTGACAATTGACAGTACTCGGATGTATTGTCAGATCATCACGAGAGGAGGCCAGACCTTCTGTGCTGCAGTTCATCGCACTTAACATCGCGTCACTGAGCCCCTCAAGTTAAGCTTCCTGTCCAAAATAAGTCCCTGGTATTTGACTTCATCTGAGAAGTCAAGTTCGATTCCGCTTGGTGACTGGGGGTCATTGTGAGGAATTTTATATTTTCTAGTGAAAAGGACCAGTTCAGTCTTGTTGGGGTTGACACTCAGACAACAACTGACTATCCATTGTGAAGTGCGTTCTGAAGAAGGTCCTTGAGAATATTCAAGTGCTTCCCTGATTCGCTTAGGTAATCATATTTCATCCCTCTGCTACCAGGATGAGTATAAGCTCGTTTACCACTTAGTTTCGAAGAAGAGGGGATAGGACTCCACCTTGTGGGGTCCCTCTACTGACATGTCTTCCAGCCGAAGCATCATCCATTTTTGGTTTGATAGTCCGGCTGCTTAATAGAAAATTAATCAACACTCCAAGTGAGCGACTTTTAGACAGTTCAGTGCCTTTATCATCGCTCTCGGTCGAACTAACGTTGTTAAAAGCGCCTTCAATGTCTAGGTATGTAACTGCAGTATACTCCTTGCAGCACAACGTGTGCACAATGTGTGTATTGCTTTTTTTTACAGATTCGCCCTTGCAGGATGTAGATAGCTGATTTACATTAATGCTACTGCGGAGATGAATATCAATAAATTTTTTCAAGGTTTTCAAAAGAAATGATGATAAGCTGATCGGTCTCGAGTCTTGCGGATTGACGTGATAACTTTTACCAGATGTGGGTATGAATAATACTTTCATTTTATCCAAACTTTGGAAATATAAATCAGCTCGACACAATCCTTACTTATTGTCCTTTAAATTGAAATATAAGATGGCGGTAAAATTTTCTTCCCCCCATGCGGCTGACACCCACGCTACGCCACTGACTGCACTACCTACACAATAGAGGCATGTGTAGGTGCTTAAATTCGCAAAATATATTCAAATAGTTGTTGATCCTTTCTCAAAAAAGTGAAATTGACATAAAATCATATTTAGATTTGACACATCTGGGTTTTTTCAAGTGCACCAAAATTCTTCAAAAGACCAATTATTTTGTTTCAAAATTTCCGGAGATTACCTGAAATAAACTGAATTCAGTCGAATAAATAAATTATTTCACAGAATTTTAATTACATATAAATAATACTCGACAACTTACCAGTGGCAATTTGAAACAGGTTGCAAAATAACTCAATTTAACACGCGCGTTTCGAAAAGTAAAGCAAACACGTTATGCTTATCAAGCAATGAATGCAATCAATAAAACGCTTCAAGTTATTTTATATTAATTTTTTATTCTTTTAAGAATACGGTGGAATACCCACCACGGTGACTAACCCCCCACAAAGGCTCGCCTTTGCTAACAGCCCGTCATCTAGTGCAAATTGTCAAACAAGTTTCGCATCGAAGCTTCGCTCAGATACAACTTTGCCGGCATCAGAACCAGCCCAATCAGTCTCACTCGAAGCCTCTCACACAGCAGTTCCACGGCCAAATTAATTTTTTCCGATTCTGTGATTTCAGTTCGAGATGTTCGCGAAGTTGCTTCCAATTGTAACGGCTCTTGTGGTTTACGCTAGCGCACGTACGTAGAGAAATACAATTTTTAAAAATTTTAAAACTAAATTTTACTTTTCTCTGTTATTGTAGAAAGTCAAAGTCCTTGTAAAACTCTGCGCAGTGAGGAAGGCATTTGTGTGCCGATATTGACCTGTTCTACGATATCCCAAATGCTGGAGCGTGCACCGAAACCATTGCCGCCATCAGTTATTCGAATTGTACAAGACTCACACTGTGGTACTTTTAACAACGCTGTATGTAGTTGAAATCCTTTCAGGGGAGGACACCATTTAATTTTTTTTTTAAATTCTAGCATCATGTTTGCTGTGACAAAGGTCGCGTTACAACACCCACCACCCCACAGGTAACAACCACTGACAGAGCATCATCTTCATCTTTGGGAAAGATGCGTAAAAGTGGTGAACGATCTAAGGATGAGGTCCAGTCTGGCATGGGAATCTTACAAGCGATGGAATGTGGTGAAAGTGGCGGCGATAAAATTGCCAATGGGGAGGATGCAACACTCTCGGAATTTCCATGGATGGCACTACTGGTGTATGACGATGGTGTGCGTAGGACCCTGGAATGCGGTGGCTCACTGATTACCGATCGGTATGTTCTAACCGCCGCCCATTGCATCCGCGTTAGTAACAGAAAAGTGTATTTGTTGTTGTTTTTGTTCTAAGACCATACTTATGCATCTTCTCATACAAAACAGGGTTAGTGTGCGGCTGGGTGAACATGATTTGAAAGAAGAAATCGATTGCATCGGAGGAAGAAAACGTATCTGTGCCCCACCTAAACAGGAAATCGACGTTGAAGAAGCGATATATCATGAGGGTTATCGCCCAAGCCAGTTTTCCAACGACATTGGACTACTTCGGCTGGTTACCAAGGCGGTTATGCTTAGTATGTGCAAATTGACTTTTTTTTTTCCTCAAATGTTATCTTACCTGAGAATTTTAGAAAGCGTACAGCCAATATGTCTGCCGGTTACTAAAAGTTCACGAGAAGCCGAAGTTGAACGAATGTTTATCGCTGGATGGGGCCGAATAGAGAATGGCTTGAGGGCAAGTGTCCTACAAAAGGCTGTTGTGCCGGTCAAGTCTAACGACTATTGTCAGCAAATTCATAAACTTATACGTGTAACGGATGCGCAGATATGCGCAGGTGGTGAGAATGATGTAGATACGTGTAAAGGAGATTCAGGTGGACCTCTGTTTTTCACCGCTCGCTATACCGTTGGAGTTAAATATATTCAGTTCGGTGTGGTTTCCGCTGGTAGCTCAACTTGTGGCTCCAATTTTCCTGGTATTTATGCCAAGGTGTTGTCATATCTCCCGTGGATAGCCGGTAATATTGCAGCATAAGTTAATATAAGTAGATACTTTTAGGTATATAAGAAAAACTGGCCATATTTTGTATTTATTTCGTAGATTATAAGTCGACTTTTTTACCAAGATAATAAAATGTTTTACTCAAAAAAATTTACACAATTTTTTTTTGAAAAACTTTATACTGCCAGGTGACTTTCTCTGAAGAAACTTTATCATTAGCTAGCGTTGCCAGATGGTAGGTATTTGATGAATGATGGTATTTGATGAAAATGGTATTTGATGAAAGATGAAATGGGGTTGAAAATCTCGTACCTTCCCGGACAAATGACGATCAGAAATTTACACAATGTTTTTTTTTTTAAACTAAATTCTGCCAGGTGACTTTCTCTGAAAAACTTTATCATTTTCTAGTGGTGCCAGATGGTATTTGATGAAAGATGAAATGGGATTGCAAATCCCGGACTATCCTTGACAAATGACGATCAGAAAAAGAGTACAAAACACAAATTTGTTTTATGAAAAATGCTTTATCTAATATGGGTCTTAGGTATTAGGTAAAGTAAATAGTTTCGCATTTCTACTCTTCGTTGAAGGTGCACTTCCTTCTCGGAATGTTGTGAAACTGCAAGGAAATTATTCATTTTAAAACAAACTCTATATGGAATAAATATATTTAATGTATGTATGAATTACCTGATTATAAAATTTACTCCGTTCAGTTGCAGTATACACTTTTAATCCAAATATGCGTTTACATTCACATTAAAAACATTTGAGAGAGCGCAAATCCGACACAATAACACAGTGGCCGTGGTCCGGATTTCAGACTACCACTTCAAAATAAGGTAAGGTAACGCGGAACGCAAAATCTTAGCGAATGGTGAGGTAAATGTCAAACTTTTGCAATTTAATTTTTTCCTATTTTTAGATTTTGATTAACTTTCATCTATTCAGAGTAATTATTCTTTATCAGAAAAGTAATATAATAAAATAAATAAATACTTAAGCAACCTATCCTGTTGGGTAATTTTACTAAAATCAAAAACCACTTCATGAAAGGTCAAATAAAAATCAGCTGTTTCACTCGTCTCTGAGTACCCATATGCGTACATTTTCAACTTGTTTCGTTAGACATTTCCCCTCTAATGTCACGTGACTAAAGTTATCGATTGACCGATGAGAACAAAGCTTATTCAAGATGTCTTACTGAGTTTTCGCAAAAATACCTGAAAACTACATCGAAAACCGGAGTTTTCCCATACAATTGCAGTTTTCAAAAACTAGTAGGTTACGTCGAAAACGTCTTGAAACCGCTTCGCAGACATCATCTCGTTGAAGGTTGTTGGAGCGAAAACATCTCAAAAGTCCTGTTCGTTTCAAGTTTTCATTTTTGAATTATTAGTTCTATTGATTTTGGTGAGCTCCGATTGATTTCTCGATTAAATTATAAATAAAGGCTGCGTGAAAATTGCATTTAAATTTTAGCCAGTGGATCATTTTTGACATTAGTGTAGAAGATAGAGACTTTAATATTTTTAATTTTTTTTTGAAATCATAAAATCAAGTATTCTACTTGTTTATATCATATCCCATAGGGGTATATTAGTTTTGACATTAAGTATAGAAATATGGATCGCCTCCGAATCACCAGCTGAGTCGATTTAGCCGTGTCTGTCTGTCCGTCCGTCTCTCCATTCATCTGTATGTCTTTTTGGCCTTAAATTTTGAGCTATAATGACAATATTTGGTATATAAGCTGTCTGAAGGACAAGTGTAAAACTTCTTAAAATCCGCCCACTGCCAAGCCCACTCTTCAATAAAACATTGTTTTTGGCCAAATCGTTTGGTATTTTATTCAGACAATCGGAATATCATTATTTCGTACATATTAAGTTTTCTGCCGCCCCGACTTTTTGGAGGCGTTTTCTTAAAAAAAACTTTTTTTCGGTACAATATTAGGAAAACTTAAAAAAACGTAAATATTTTGAGAATAATACTGCGAACATTTTGGTTATAGATCATTTTGACCCACGCCCACTTTTGGGGGCGTTATTTAAAAAAAAAAACTATTTGTAAACCCTATCTTATTTCCATAGAAAAACGTCGTTTTTTGTCGAACCATAGAAGATTTAGATACACCGTCTGAACAACATTCAGTTTTTGGCAAAGCCTACTTTGGTATTCAACGATGCGGAACGATGATTCTTTTGGAATTTCGGGGCTTGTGAGGGACCATTTATTTAATTTTCAATTAGGAGCGTTTATAATAAATTTTCATTTACAAATTGTTTCTACAAGGTTGGCCAAAAGAGATCACCCTATTGGAAGATGCTCTTATTTTTGCAAATAGCCGCCAATGTCAAATCTGTTTTGAAATTTGTGGATGGTGGAAATTTGAAAGATTTAGAATGCAAGAATGTAGAGCGATACACTTCCTAAGAACGCGGAATAATCGTGTCTCTTTTTTTTTGCGCAACAATTCGTCTGTAGTGTTGGCGCAGCCCGAATTCCGTCGCCGATTCCCCGGCCGTCCGACACCGACTTCGCAAACACTGCACCGTTTGGCCACCATCCTTGAAGAGTATGGGACCACATTAGACGTTGCCAAGAATGGCCGACCCGGAGCGCCCATTGTGCCGAGAATATCGCCGCTGTTGCCGAGGATGTCGAGCTGTCGCCGGAAACATCGACTAAACGGCGTGCCTCGCAATTATCCATCAGCCGGTCGTCCCTAAGGCGAATTTTGGTCAAAAACTTGCGCATGTTCCCGTACAAAGTCCAGTCCGTGCATCAGCTGCTGCCTGTCGACCGCCAAACGCGTGTAACCTACGCCCAAGCTATCCTCAATCTTGAGGACGAAGTGGGCGATTTTTCGACCAAAATCATAATGAGCGATGCATGGTGCGCTGTTCATGCTGGAGGTGTCATCCATGTTTTTCGAGAACGCCGCTGGTCAAACGACAACAATGAACGGTGCCCGCTATAGGGCCATGTTAACCGAGTTTTTTCCGCCGCAATTGGACAAATTAGGACTGGAGGTCATGTGGTTCTAACGGGACGGAGCAACGGCACACACGGCGCAAGCCACAAACGATATTCTGAAGGGCCAAATAACATCGGATGACTTCTTTTGGCCCACCTTGTATAAATTATTTTGATTGAGACACAATATCAAAGTTGTTTAATTAAATAATTTTATTAAGTGGAACCTATGACTATTTCATTCTTCTCTATGAGAATTTGTTATGGTCAACTGCTGAGTAGCGACTGACTAAGCTTAACCTTCTTTTCGCACAATCAGATAACAGCCTGCATCCAAGTGCAGAAGGTAAAGAGATGCCAGAAGAGGAGAGATTCGAAAGTTTGTTGACAAGCTGTGATGTGACAAGAATGCATTACCGTTGGTAATTCCAGCAGTACAGTCACCAACAATCCAAGTGTGAGTGATGGTAAAAGTCCGAAGTCCTCAAACTAAATAATTTGTTTAAAGTCAAAATAATTTGTTTACCAATTTAATAATCCTTGTTTCTTCTCCCGAAAAATCCTATATAACTGTTTACGATCATACAAACATTAAGTACGTCATTCCATTATCCTAAAGCAATTTACATAGTCCTCACTCTGTATCTATTTGTAATGACATACATTTGTAGTTGTTATTGTTTATAATAAACTGAAATTACCTAAATAATTATAATTAACGTTTTAAATAATACAACGAAATTGTAGCAAAATATTATATCTCCATGGTTTCAAGAAAAAAAATTTAGAACATAATTTTAAAGTGATCACAAAGTGATTTTGTAGCACTAATTTCAACCCAAAACAATAACAAGGATTAGCATGGTTAATAAGAATATTTAAAAATTCTGTCAATTCTTGACTGGTAGTTTTTTTTTAAATGCAGCTCATTTTAGCCTTTGTTGCGAGTCATCGATCCCATCTGTTATTTTCCAAAAATTAATTGCATCACAACCGGCAATAATGAAATATTTTATTTTGGGTCATCAACTCTTCCGCGATTGTATTTCACAAGTTTCTTTGAACAGTCATTACCAGTCTGGCACTCGGTAATCCATAAGACGTCAGAAATTTGATATTTAATCCCAAAAGCGGTTGTGGTAGGTTTCATTCTACGTCACATTTGTTTTTGAACATTTAAGTTGTAAATAAAAACTACGTCGCTATATGACAAGTTTAACTAACAGGATTTTACAGGACCTTCCGAGTAATATTTAGTTTATTTGTTTAGTATTGACACATCAATTTGTTATGTTAGGTGGATTAATATATACACGATGGTGTATTGAGCGTTTAAACATTTTGCGCGTAGGTAACTCGTGAGTATAATATTTTATTAAAATAAAATAACAATTTAAAAACGTATAACAGATATATGTTTTTGGTATTTAGTATTTTTTTTAATATGCAAATGATAAAATTAATAATAATTATAACAGATATTTATCTTGTCTATATACCTTGCTTTTTACAGGGTTTTTCAACAGGGATGCTACAAAAGTAGAGCGACAGGGACAGCAAACGACGCCATATTTCTTACCGCTCTTTTGACATTTCTCTTCAGTAAGGTTTGCCATTTCATGATGGAAAGATATACGAGCCAACAACGAGTCGGAATTATTAAAATTTACCACCGAAATTCGGATTCAGTGGCCTCAACGTTAAGAGCGCTACGTCCAATTTATGGTCGTCATAATCGTCCTAGCATATCAACAATTGAGCGTCTAGTGGAAAAATTTGAGTCCACATGCACAGTACAAAATGTTTCTGTCCCAGTGAGACAAAGAAGTGCCCGTAGTGTCGAGAATATTGATGCCGCTGAGGCTTCAGTTGAAGAAAGCCCAGACGTGTCTCTCACACGTCGTTCTCAAGCGTTGGGCATCTCTGCGACGTCATTGTGGCGAATTTTGCGAAAAGATCTTGGCCTACATCCTTACAAGATTAAATTGACGCAAGAACTGCCGCTGAGCAACAACTTGAAAATAATTCGGATTTTCATCGAAAAATTATCTTCAGCGATGAGGCTCATTTCTGGCTGAATGGTTTCGTAGATAAACAAAGTATGCGGTATTGGTCAGGTAGCAATCCACACGTACTCCATGAGTCATCATTGCATCCCGAAAAAATTACGGTTTGGTGTGGTTTATGGGCCGGCGGCGTCATTGGGCCGTACTTCTTCCGTGATGATCAAGACCGGCACGTTACTGTAAATGGGAATCGCTACCGTTCAATGATAACCGAATATTTTTGGCCCCAATTGGATGTGGACTCGGAGGACATGTGGTTCCAACCGGACGGCGGCACAAGCCACACAGCGAATGTCACAATCAATTTATTGGAAACCAAGTTTGGAGAACGTGTTATCTCACGAAATGGTCCAGTCGCTTGGCCGCCTCGGCCGTGAGATTTGACGCTGTTAGACTATTTGCTGTGGGGCTACGTCAAGTCTATGATCTATGCCAACAAGCCAGCTACGATTGATGAACTTCGTACGAATATCGAACGTGAAATTGCAGCAGCATCGGCCGATTTATGCATGAATACCGTCGAAAATTGGGTTCAGCGTTTGGACTTCTGTAAGCGTGCTCGTGGTGGCCATGCAAAAGAAATCGAGTTCCATACATAATGGCATCGAACGTACTTTCACAGGAATAAAGAATTTCATTGATATCAAAAACCGTTTTTGTTTTATTTAAAAAAAAAAACTTTTCTAGCGCTCTTATTGAAAAACCCGATATATGGTCAAAGGGTAGACAATGTGGTTGTTATTATTATACCTTGAGTTTTCACCTTACTATCGCCTATACGAGCCTAATAACTTCGACGATCAGCCTTCTTGTGGCGACCGCTTAGTGCTAAGTTCCTTGTACGTAGATTTGATATCAATTTCTGTGTTAAATCTTGGCAATTACAGTTGAGGACGTGGAGAAGACCAGTACTTACACTGAGGCGCATATATCAATCAAAAGACAGGAGCGGAACTGGCTTGCGATTGTGTCGACAGGGTTATTTCTTTATCGGAACGACCAGAAACAATGACTTACGAGTATGCAATTGGAACATATGCACAAAAACTTAAATCTGTCCTCACGCGGTACAGAACAGACATTTCCATAATTTACGAAATACGTTAGACAGGATCAGAAATACATAAACGAAAAACATCCGAAATTTATTACAGCTGCCACAGAAGGCTGCACATATTAGGAACCGTATTCGTTGTTCGAACCTCTACTGTCGAGGTCATTCGAACTCTTTTGCAACAGGACTTCGACAAAATCCAGAGATGTTGTTATGACTGGAAGTTAGAAATCAACTTACAGAAATCGAAAACTACCCTGTTTAGGACACCGCTGTCTAGGGCGTTTAGAACTGGCGCAAGCTGGTAAGTAAGTAAGTGTAGTAATGTACAATGGTATCCGGCTGGATCACCTATGCCCAATGTGGTTCAACGTTGCCCAATTTCAAATGGAAAAGATACGGGTGTTTGAGAGGCAGTCTTTGAGAAGCTGCCTTGGACTATACAGAACAACGGTATCTGACTACACTCAATATTATTCCAACCAGATCCTATACAACGGGGCGAACACAAACAGAATAAACAATTTTCTGGTGAAATTCATTCGATTTCAGGAGGCAAGAGCGATGGCCGCGTACAATAGTCTCATCTTTGGGGCCTTCTACTCCAATGATGAATATTTTGAGAGTGCGTGTTTAAGCGGCTTCAATTCGCACGAAGCTTTCCTATATCTGGAAAGTCGAGGGCAGATACAGGACAGATCGGCGGTTTCGCTAATCTATCAAGTCTTCCGACGAACTGTGGATAGGCGGCTCCTATATGACTGAGACGTCGTCGCTCAGGTCAGCGGAGAGCGCCTGCGGCTCAGAATGAGTGTGTCCGATTGGGACCGTCGGAGTAGTTAACAATAGGAGAACATGTTGTGGTAGTTACACTAATTGAAGTTAGTTGACGTACGTATATATTTTATGGCCGTCTTACATAGTTGAAGGTTTAGATTAGGTTCAACAGTTAGGGTGGCACAATAAAAGAAAGAATGGTGGATGCACGACTGTGTCGTACGCAACTTTATCTTTCAAAGCGAGTTGGACGTTAGATCAAATTTCAAGCATTAAAGAATTTTATGATTTTCATAATTTGCTAAAAATGACTTAAAATGTCGAAATATCGTTTATTCCGGAAAATGAAGGAATCGGTGTCTATGTGATTTTCTGTTATTGACCAAAACTGAAAATTCTGTTTAGTGATAGTTGGGCTAAAACTAATTATGTGGAATTGTTGCAAAAAGTAAAAGTAGTATGTGAATTAAATTTTATTCAATTTGACACAACAGTTTGCGAGAAATTACCAATTTTAATTTGTCGAAATGACAAAATCCGTTATTTGGATTTTCTCGAAAAAAAAACTGTGTATTCAGTTTTGTTGGAATTAATATGCTGTGCCCTCATCATCCACCAATATTAACAGCCAGTGGATACAGTATCGCAATATCAACAAAGTAGTAGCCATAGGCCACCATCGAAAAGATGTCCGTATGATGATATTTGAAAGTACCAAAAAGAGATTACAGAAGAGGTATATATCAAGGCATTTAGGGTACAACATGCGACGCGTGGAAGGCAAGAGAAGAAAATTCAGCGTAGGAAACAATAGCACACGACGACTCCCAGCTCAGGGAAATAAAAGATTCTCGTGACAAGAACATCCATCAATTCCACAAGAAAGCCAAACAACTGTTAGCTGACTTCGAAGTAGGAACTCAGGCTCTACGAACTAACAATGGCAACTTATTCACTGATGCACAGGTAATTGTGATGTATTCCGGCTGCACTTCCAGCACCCTCTAAATGGACATAGTAACCAGAGAGATAGATAGTCAAGAAGCCTACCTCCAGTCAACGAAGAGGTATCGCTCCGTCCCAGTATTTGAAGTAGTTAAGGCAGGCATCAAAGGACAACCAGTGAGCCGTTTCTGATGGATTACTCTTAAAAACGGAGGTGTTTTTTTTTTTTTTTTTAATTCATTTTTATTTTTCTTTAACTTACATGCTAGACAAAAATTAATAAAAACTAGCCTACTTATATACTAACTTAACTAACTTACTTGTCCTCTGCGGATACCCTAAATTAAATAATAACAACTTAAAAACTAATGCCTTTCGGCCTAAAATCTAATTTAATTATTTTACCATATACATATTTATCTTTTTTAGGTATTGACCAAGAAACTTTTTTTTTAAAAAACTTGGTTTCATATGTTTTTTTTTATTTTTATTTAAACTTACTTACTAATTAAAACTACTTATGAACTAACTAAAACTACTTAGAACTAATTAAAACTACTTAAAAATAACTTAAAACTAGAACAGCCACAGCAAGCATTTTTTTTGTATTTTTTTTTTTGTGCCACCACGACTGTTTTTATTAACCTAACCTTAGGCCCCAAAGATGAGACTATTGCTCGAGGTCATCGCTCTTGCCGCGTGAAACCGAATGAGTTTCACCAGAAAATTGTCTATCCTGTTTATGTTGGCCCCGTTGTATAGGACCTGGTTGGAATAATATTTTGTGTAGTCAGATACTGGTGTTCTGTGAAGTCCAAGGCAGCTTCTCAAACACTGCCTCTCAAACACCCGTATCTTTTCCATTTGAGATGGGGCAACGTTGAACTACACCGGGCACCCATAGGCAATCATCGGTCTGATAAGAGACATGTAGCAAATCACCTTCACCCTGCTATCAAGACGGCTGCTATAAAACAATCGTCTTGTCAGGGCAAATGCTCCCCTAGCTCTCGCCAGAGCAGCATCTACATGTCTTCCGAAATATAGATACTGATCCAGCCAGATGCCAAGGTACTTTACTACACTTTTGCTCGCCAGTGGATGTCCGTTTGGTCCAACGATCACCAGCTTGCGCCAGTTCTTTCTTGTATCCCTAGAGGCCTTAGACAACGGTGTCCTAAACAGGATAGTTTCCGATTTCTGAAAGTTGATTTTCAACTTCCAGTCATCACAATATTTCTGGATCTTATCGAAGTCCCGCTGCAAAAGAGTTTGGATGACCTCGAAAGTAGGTGCTGATCTGTACGCGATAAGATCGTCCGCATACGACGGAGGTGTTACCATAGAAGTGTACATTCACCAATCCATCAACAAAGTGACTGGAATACCATCTGAATTGTCTTTTACCGTCTTAAGTGTAGCTTAAGACATAGATAGACATAATGTCCACACTAAGAGAAATCCTGGAATATTTCCACGAATTTCAACTTTCAAGTCGAGGCACATCATCTTTTCATATATGTACTTCAAGGACACTTATATAATAGTACCCATCGACTAGATTCAAGAGTTTTAAAAAACCATGGTGGAATTCAGGATGCCGTCAAAATTGTTACAAATGTGTCACAATGGAGGGCACGCGATGCAACGTTCAGTTTGGGAACAGCTTTTCTGAATTTTTTCAAAATGAAGGCATCCCTGTCGAGCTTTGTAAAGCTAGTATAATGATTTGGTTAGTAACAATCACCAAACCATATGGAAAATTTGGTCGGATGAAAACTTCACACTTCACAGACCCTTGAAAAAAACCTATTTATCGATTTCAAATTGGCTCCTGCACAAGTAGAAATCAACCCTCAACCATCTCCAAGTGCGCAACAGTAAGCCAGGGACAGAGCTAAGTAGAGTGACATGCTTGTTGAGGCCCAGGCTCATTCCGGACTGTGGCGCCATTGAAGACACAGCCGACACACGAGTATTTGGAATCCCAATGGTACACGTTTGCGCTAATCGTATCCCCTCTCGATCGTCAACCCAAATTACCGAACTAACTATTGGCAATCGGAAGGTGGCCAATTACCGGATCTTATATCATCATATGAACGATGTTGAGTCATCATAAACCGACCAATAAAGCTTTCACTCGGCCTATACCTACTATGCTGAATGAATTCAAGAAAGATCACCATGGTAATCAAAAATTGGAAATTCCATCGCTCGAAATTATCCACATGAGTGCCAGCCTCATATATCCTTTTATCTTTTGATCACATGGAAATTGATTATTACTTGCTCAACTTAAAAATCTTCTCGATAAAACTGAAAAAAAGTAAATTCAGACACTCTGTGTTTCATTACAGCTCCCAAATTCTGCCATACGACAGGTAGCTTACCTCAGCGTGAATACCATTTTTCGTCTCTCTACCATGTCATCATGAATAATCATTTATCTGCAGGCTGAAATACCGCCGTCAGTAAATTTCCGCTCAGTCAGCGTTATAGTAATTGAGTTATTGTATCTGAAGGCACTTCATTTCCATCTGAAGATTACCTCTCTGTCCCTCACTCCTCCTCTCGCAGGCTGCTTGCTATGCTCACGTTCAACAATAAACCCGACAGCGCACCTGATTGTGTGCAAAATTGCTCCTGCAATCCGAAAATCGCAACATTGCCAAACAATAATTACTTCCGACAACCTTTGCCATGTCCTCGACTGCCATATCTACCATCCAAAGGATGTACGATGCATGGCAAAATAACTGCATGCAGATATGCTGTCATCGAAAATTCCTCCTTTTTTTCCCAGGTCGGTGCCGTGCTACACACACTAGGGCAACAAAAAGTGAAAGCGCTGAACTAACAGTTCACTATACAAATGTGAACCAAAAAAAATGAAAAGCAAACACGAACAACGTGAAAATAAGGAGTGTTGTTATATCCACAAACTTGTATTCCATCAGCAGGATACCTATGACCCAGTCGCAGAGCTGAACAACTTAAAATTCAGTTTTCGTTTATCCTCCAGTGACATATTGGGCCAGCTAGCAACTCCAATAAATCAATCAAATGCCTCGTCTCGACCCGGCATTTCCACCAGCAAGTCCCATTATTCGATTAAACGTAAACTTTCCCCGAATCCTGATCCTTGCTCTCGGCTATATGTGGGCCTGGAATAGCCAGCATCCTAACGCAAGTGACAGACAGTAGGGAGGTGGGAGTACCATTAAAACCCTACATACGAATCGTATTCATCATTTTCCTTGTCGATTTGCGAGGGTGTAGGTATTTCGTATTTTTGTTGTTTTTTTTTTTTGAACCCAATTCCAGTCGACAGGATAGTGCTCATCCCTTATCCCATTATACACTGACACCGACAACAACCATTGATATGTTGTCGTTCGCCGTAAGTGCCCCAACAACGTGTGACGATTATTCATAATCCCATTTTGAAAAATCGACACATATCCTTGCATTTATCACCACACATATCGAGGGCCGCCGAACACACATTGAATAATGTGTCATTCGGTTCGATTCAACACAAGCGAATTACACAAACGGTTTTCATGGAGGTGGTGGTGGATGGTGGGTGGTGAGGAGGTCCTCGCCGGCTCGGCACACTTGTAGGGATAACAATTTTATTACATCCATGGGACACATTTCTCCGCACTGTTTTGAATGCTCAACCATTTTTCTGCTCCGGCAGATGCCATTACTCATTCGAAGGACCAATGTGGATGGATAGTGTGGCAACGCACGTAATATACATATTTGTTTTATCGATGGTTTTGAATGATTATATTTTTTTTCTCAGTTGGAGCTCCCTCTCTCGGTGAGCCTTACATTATTCAAAGCCGCAATGGAATGATCCATTTAATTCATGTAGAGGTTTTTATTGATTCCTCAGTTTCAGAGGAATTGCTCATTTTTACTGCAGCAACAGAAGTCGCTTAGTGGATGCTGGGAATTTCATAATTTTAATTATTGAGGGTCCTGTTTTTCAAATCGGTGGGGTGGCGATTTTAAAAGCGCAGAGGGGAAACGGATTTGGAATCATATTACTTACTTACTTAAGTGACGCTACAGTCCGGAATGAACCTGGGCCTCAACCAACATGCCTCTCCAATTAGCCCGGTCCTTAACTAACTGCCTCCAGTTGCGCACTCCAAGTTGCTTGGGGTCGGTTTCTACTTGTGCACGCCACTTAAGTCGAGGTCTTCTTGTACTGCGTCCGACGTCTGGCTGGGAATCGAAGACTTCGCAAGCCGGATTGGTGTCCATTCGTTCTAAATGTCCTAGCCATCTTATACGTCCGATGCGTAGTTTTTTGACTAGGGGTATGTCGATGTACAGCTCGTATAGTTCGTGGTTGAATCTTCGTATCCATAGGTCGTCAACGCAAATGGGACCAAAGATTTTCCGAATTTGTCTCTCGAATCGGCCAAGGATTTCTTCATCCGCTTTTGAAACGGTCCATGCTTCAGCGCCGCAGAGCACAACTGGAATTATCAGGGTCTTATATAGGGTCTCCTTAGTAGTTCGAGTGAGGGCTTTACTACTAAATTGCCTTCTTAGCCCGAAGAAACAGCGGTTGGCAAGAGTAATTCTTCGTTTAATTTCTGACGAGATGTTGTTGTCAGAGTTAATAGCGGAGCCGAGGTAGACAAAGTCCCGTACTACCTCAAAATTATATCTGTCAATAGTGACGTTTGGTCCAATTCGTCGATGTTGTGTGTCCTTTCGTGTTGACAGCATATACTTAGTCTTGCCCTCATTTACTGCTAAACCCATTTTCGCCGCTTCCTTCTCTATACTAGCAAACGTGGCTATGACATCACGTTGAGTCCTACCAATGATGTCAATATCGTCAGCGTATGCTAGTAGTTGCACCGACTTTTGGAAAATTGTGCCTCTGGTGTTGGCTTTGGAGTTTTGCACAATTCTCTCAAGAATCAGATTAAAGAAGTCACATGACAGCGCATCGCCTTGCCTAAATCCTTTTTTGGTATCGAATGTGTCGGTGAGGTCGTTTCCGACCCTGATGGAGCAGCGAGAATTCTCCATCGTCATCCTACACAAACGGACGAGTTTGGGCGGTATACCAAAACTAGACATGGCTCTGTATAGTTCGTCTCTATAAATGCTGTCGTATGCGGCTTTGAAATCGATGAATAGGTGGTGGGTATCGATTTGAACTTCTTGGGTTTTTTCCAGGATCTGCCGAAGTGTGAAAATTTGATTGATTGTGGACTTTCTTGGCCTAAAACCACACTGATAAGGGCCGATCAGGTTGTTGGTTCACATATTACGGCAGATAGGATCTTGTGGGCGATGTTGAGTAGACTTATGCCTCTGTAGTTGGCGCAGTTAAGAGGGTCTCCTATTTTGTGGATCGGTCAAACGAAGCTGAGGTTCCATTCTTCAGTCATGCTTTCAACCGACCAGATTTGGCTCCTAAGTTGGTGGATGTTACTTACGAAGTCATCTCCGCCAGCTTTATAAAGCTCAGCGGGATGACCGTCATTTCCGGCGGCCTTATTAAGGTTGAGTTTAGTTATTGCTATCCTTAACTTAGGTCGGGTGGTTGGCAATTCTCGCTGTCTTTGCCAATATTAAATGGTTCGTTCTGCCTGACAGCGGAATGTTGTTCGTCGTTTAACAGTCGTTAAACAGCCGTATAACAGTCTGCAGAAGTGGTTCTTCCATATCCTCAGCATCGACTGTGTCTCAACTACGACATTTCCTTGGTTCATCTCGACATGATTCTGTTCGAACCTTGTATCCTTGTCTTTGACGTTTTACACTTTGGTAAAACTTGCGAACATCGTTCCTGGAGTGGCACCTCCCTATATCCTCGATCGCGCGCTTTAGTTGCTCTTTTTTCTTTTTTCTGAAAAGCCGATGTTTTGAATCATATTAGGGCGACAAATAAATGGCAAAGCGTTTCGATTTTAAATTAGAAAAGGCTTCGCAATAGCAATTGGGCATAAGGATCAACGATCCAATGGGAATGCTAAGTTTCTTCTTTTAAATCCCTATTTTGACAAAAAATGCCGAACGATTCTCGGAGCCTTGCAAACGGAAGCTTCAGGTGAAGAGGAGACCTACTAAAATTGTCTACTTTCGACAGCATTTTATGCAAAGGAGGAGGGAATAACATCGTTTTTTTAGCATGAAATAACAAGAGAAGCCACCGACAAAATATATAGAAGGGTACAACTCCTGCAAGGATCTTTGGAAGTTTGTACAAAACGTTTAAAACGTCAATACTATTGATAAAAGTAGCACACAGTATTTTATTGAGAGACCACGGAAAATCGCATTTTGAGTTACAGGTGATAGACTGAGAATATTGAAGAAGAACACCAACAGACTGTTGTCTGGTAGAACGAACCATTGAATATGATTGGCAACATATCGAGGAAGATATGGCCTTCTTACAACAAGAACAGAACAAACGACCTACTGAATAGAATAGAACCCGCCCAGACATCACAAGAATTTGAATTGGCCATTTGGAGACCATGCAGCTAAACTAAGGATCCCATACAACCCCCAATGCCACAGTTGGAGAACATAAATAAGGGAGAAACCCTTTCCCATTTAAATTTCAAATGTCCGGCACTAGCAAGAGCCAGATTGCGTGCGTAAGACCAACCATAGCGACATCTGGGGTAAATACAAGATCTTATCCGTTTTCGAAACCTCACGGGCTGGATCTAGAGACTGCCTGTATCACATTCACAACTATCATCATAACAAAGGTTCGTGGTAAAAAAAAGGCACATAAGTGCTACTTGGGTACCTACTACATACCATGATCCATTCATCCTCTACCAGACCTTAATGAGGAGAAAAATTCAAATATCTTGCATTGCAGTCCCATACAGGGCCACAAATCTAGCTCCTCCCCTTATTTGTATGTGTGAAGTTATTAATTATGCCACAAAAAGAGGACTTCTGGTTTAACGTCGAATCTGAACTGCAAACTTGAGAAGCTTCTGATGGGAATATTAATCTGGGACTTTTGTCAATCAAAAGGTGGAGCAGTAAGGAAATGACTGCAATCCGGGGAAATAATATGACAAATCATACACAAACTCAACAGTCAAATTTTAAAGGATGAAAGTATTACTGAAACAATACAATCTCGGCATTGTTGTTGTTGTCCACAAAAAAGTGTACCTCAACCATTTTACAAGATCCAGTCTGTGTAATATCTCAACGGATGAAACCATTCACTAAGAACATGAGCGGCACCTATCAGTGTTGTTTTGGGCAGATAAATCCACAACTGACCCAATTTTCACACCTTCGCAGATACTGGCAAAAACCAGAGATCTCTATATTGATTCCCGTTCCCGACTCATCCACTTGAGAACTAGATACGATAGCATTTGTAGGGTAAGAGAACGACAACTTGAGCGTCACAAACTGTTTGTATTTATTCCCTCTTTAGTCTGTACGAATCCGTGATTAACTTGCAGCTCCAAAATGACAATACTGACTTAGCACTTAACTGGCACCATAATCCGGAATAAACCTCATCACAACATGCCTCTGTAAAAAGCCCTGTCCGTAGCTAATTGCCTCCAGTTTCGCACTTCAAGTTGGTTGAGGTTAGTTTCTACATGTGCGCGCACTTAAGGCGAGGTGTTCCTATGCCCAAATTCTGACTGTGAATTTAAGACTGTGCGAGACGGAGTGTTGGTGTCCATTTGCTCTAGCTAAATGTTTTAGATATCTTTAAAGTCCAATACAGAGGTTTTGATTGTTTGTTTGTTTTATGAGACCTATATGTCACAGTTCGTATGGTTCATAGCTGAATCCATAGTCCGTCATCGAAAACGGGACTGAAGATTTTTCGAAGAATTTTTCGCTCAAAAAGATCAAAGATTTCTTCATAGTGTGGTCCATGCTTCACCCCGTAGAGCAGGACTGAGATGTTTTGGTGGTCCACGTATGTGGTTGGTTCCTTCATTTGTCTCGTTACTCTCCATTGTCGTTAGTCGCTCTCCAGTCATCCAGATATTGTTGCGAACCTGAAAAGATTAGAGAGAGAGGGATTTCGGATAGATCATGGAACAAGTATTTTACTAAAGTTCTTATTCATATAGTTGACTTAGGCCTGGGCAGATGCACAGAAAGTGGAGGGTATCCTTGTTAATTTTTCGTTACAGCAGCCTCTACAAAGTGCACCATCTATAAGATGCATTTTTAGTTTGTGGCTTTGAGAAAGTTATGTCCAGTAAGATTCCCTACTAAAGGGTTCTTGCTTTGTCATAATCAAGCCACATCCTGTTGGATGTGTCGACATACAGGTGGGGAGGGATATCCACCTGTTTTTCGCAATATTCCGTGATTTCTGTCCCACCCGTGATTTGAGGTCACATAGTGGCGGTTTGATAGATAATCTGCCAGATAAAAATGCTAGTGGTAGATCTTTTCCTCGCTAGTTCATCAGCAATTTCATTGCTCTGTATGCCTCTATGTCCGGAGACCCAGCAGAGCTTAACTTTATATTGGACGCCAAGGACATTTAGCTCTTTACGATAAAGCTTCACAAGCTTAAATTTTATCTCGTCATCCGAGATTACTTTAATTGCAGCCTGACTATATATGGTTATATCATCTGATGGTATCGCCACAATTGAGGTCGCTTTGGCTGCCTCTGCTACTACCAATATCTCAGCCTGGAAGACATTGCTGTTTAGCTTTAGTGTTTCAGAAAACACTCCAGCTCCAACGGCTACGTTAATTTTTGAACTATCAGTATAGATGCGGATATGATTTCGGTATCCAGTCCGTTCATCTCCCACCCCTCTCTACTTGGAAAGATGCAGGAGAATAGTCTTTGAAAGGCAGGGTGAGGCAGCATGTAGTCAGATGATACAGGTAGACAAAGATCAGTACTACATCAAAAATAAATCTGTGAATGGTGGTGTTCTGTCATCGACGTCGTGTCGTCCTTTCATATTGACATCATATACTTTGCCTTCTACCCATTTATACTGCTTAATCCCTCCTTCCTTAATTCTATATCCAAGCAAAGGTAGCTGTGACATTTCAATGAGTCCGACCAATGATGTCAATTGCGTAGCGTTTGGTATAATTTACACCAACTCATGAAAGAATGTACCTTGTTGGCTCAGGATTTTTGCACAATCCTCTCAAAATGAGATTAAAGAAGTCACATGACAGTGCATCGCTTTACCTAAATCATATTTTCATATCTAATGTGTCGGGGGGGTCGCTGATGGAGCAGCGAGAATTCTCCATCATCATCCTGCACAGATGTACTACTGTCGGCGGTATACCAAAACTAGGCATGGCTCTGTATAGTTCGTATTTATAAATGCTGTCCAATGTGGCTTTAAAATCGATGAATAGGTGGCTGATATCGATTTGGACTTCTTTTTATCACGATCTGCCAAAGTGTGAAGATTAGATTTTTCTTGTTGTTGGTGTACGGTTTTAGACGTTCACATACTATGGAAGACAGGATCTTGAATGCTACTTATACCTCTGTAGCTGGCCTAGTTCAGAGTGCCTCCATGTTGATAGATCGAGCTGAGCTCATATCATCAAGCACACTTTCATCAAACCCAATTTTGCTTATGAGTTCATGAATGTTACTTTCTAAATCATATTTTCCGCATGTATATATTGTTCTATATGAAGGCCGGCATGTCCAGCATTCTAGTTGTGTTCGTCAGTGTCAGTGTTTGCTGTCGTCGCCAATATTGATTGGTTCGTTCTGCCTGCCTTTGACGTTTTACACTTTTGTTAAACTAGTGACCATCATGCCTTGAGTAGCACCTCTATATCTTGAACTGCGCACTTTTCTTATTTTTTGCATCATTCTGAGTAGTCGGTGTTTTTCCTCCCTTCCTTGGCTGTTAACGGTAATGTTAAATCTTGGATTTACCTGCAGCTTTGAAGGCATCATTTTTGAGTGCAAGTCTGTAAGCATTCTTCGACAGGCGTCCCTTACAGACCAGTTGCGAACAATCACCATTGAATACCATTGGTCTACGATATAAGATACTGATGGTATGGTATTAATTAAGAGAGATTTCTGGATTTCCAAAACCACCCGTTTTGTAAGGATGGTTATCAAAATACTGAACTAAAATTGAAATAAGGGACAAAAAATAACTTTCGATTGAAGATGTTCAGTAGGTTTTGTATTTCTTGTTCTTCTCATTGTACCCCGGAGTCAGTTCCGCTTACTCATTGGTTGACAGTGCCTATGTCAAAAGTATTTGTATGAACAGTACCTGAGTGATTCGCTCGGTCTACTTCAACAGCCCCCGGGTGGCCCATTAACATAGGTGGCTTCGGGAAAATAGGATTTTAAATCGTAGCCTCTTCCGCACGAGAATCTTGTTTGGCTGCTTAAAGCATGTCCAGTCGTCAGTTAGGTATCTACTTCAACAGTTTTTTTTTATATATGAGCAAACCATTTTGCGGGTTCAAAGAATTTACCTTTTTTTTAAGTAGCAGAATTATTTTTCTGGGTTAATTTAATTTTTTATTTTAAAAATTAATCCGGAATATTTTTTCTGGACTTTTTTTTCATTTATCATTTCCATTTGATAAAAGGAAAAATCTCTGAATTTCTTAAATTTCGTAAAAAAATTCAGTTTTATTTTCTTTGGAAAAAAGGGAAATTTGTGTGACATTTTTTTCTAAAAGTGGCAGAAATAATAACTTATCGAACACAAATAATTGAAGGAGCTATAGTTTTCAGGCCCATTTTGTAGCAATCACTTGAGAAAACAAACATTTTTTTATATAAAATAATTATTTTCAAAAAATAACAACAGCTATTACAAGCATACGTCACTTCTTGTAAGCGCATCAGTTCCGTTTCGAAACTCTTAACTTTAAATTGGAGTTGGCAGGCGTTGTTTCGGTTTAGTTGCGCTGGCTGATACTCTTTTCCGGCCTCGTACGCACACTTTCTTTTCGCACAAAACCGCAGAGAGTAACGCACAAGCTAGTGGAGTTTTGCTTACGAGTTATTATTTCTGTTGAGAAAAGCAACTTTCCTCCGAACGCTATTAAAAGCAAGTAGTGCACATAAAATTGAAATCTTGGAATTTTATTAATAAAGCAATGGTAAGCAACGATTTTGCTGACAAAAATTGCCTTTTAGTGATGCATTATTTCACCTTAGACACGTTCGATCCGAAGACATCCACAAAATAGGCACAAGTCATATTAAGTGGAGTCTTGACTTTTTGCCGGAGCCACAACAACTCGATCCACTGTATTTGGTGCAAAATTGTGGAAAAAAGTCTTGCACGGCTTGTTCACACCACATAACCTCTGAGAGCAGATGCAACATTGGACTAGCAAAGCAACGGAGGCGACCATATCGCCCATCCAATCACAGCCAACAATCTAATCTCTCTCTTCAAGCCGATCCCTATCTCGTGCGAAATATAAGTCTCAAAACAAAGACCAAAAAGAACAAAAAAAAAACATTTAATCCTGAAAACCACAAACAAAAAACTCAAAATTTCTACATTAAATAATACTATCATTAAAAAAAATGTTTTAAAATAAATATGTTTAAAACTAAATTATCTAACTAAATTTTCCTAACCTAACCTAACCTACCTAGTGAAACTTGCCAAGAAATAGTCATCGCAAAAACATTAAATTCGATACAAAAAGATTCAGTGTAAATGAACATCTATACAGCGATCCAGAGTGCACTCCTGATTTGCGGTTAAACAGGTAAGTGGTTTAAAAAATTTATAAACAATATTATTGTGATACCTGTATGCTTGAAATACACACATACCTTGGCATCTTTCGTAATGGTGTTGCCGCCTAAGAGCAGGTTTAATTAGTCTTAACAAAAAAAAATACCTAATTGAAACATACACCATTAAGCATACCTATTTTAAAACATAAAACAATCATTAAAATCTAAAATTGCAAAGTACATACAAAAATTTCATGCGCTTTATATTTTTTTTTTTTTTTTTGATTATTTTTGTATCATGCTTATTTTAATTTCTTTATGAATTCAATAAACCCAATCATTTTGTTCAGTGCAGTTGCTTATAAATCAATGGCCTTTTACAATACAAATTTTTGGCGCAACAGGCTCGTTAGTACCCAGGGCCTAGCTTTCTCACACCATTCATGTGTGCGTGTGTACTTCTTGCACGATGGCGGGACTTCCTGTTTTATGCCGACTCCGAACGGCTAAGTTGAGATAAGCTATTCTTGACAAATGATACTACTCGAATGATTTGTCAGATCATCACGAGAGGAGGGTCAGTGAAAAATCATTTAGGTGTTGCTACGGCTGGGAATCGAACCCAGACCTTCTGCGCGGCAGTTCATCGCACTAACCATCGCGCCCGTCCTTTTAAATTATTTAATTATGGTGTGAAGTGAGTTAGATCTGTGGTGATATAGGTTGAGGTAAGTCCCATTAAGGGAGTTATTTACAAAGCACACAGGCAAAGTAACCATGGTGTACTTCAACCAGTGCATCAAAGGGAGGGCAAGACCTGTTACGAAGTCGTAATCTTCTTCCGTCATTACACCAGACAACAAGAATTAAATATAGTGTGTGTGTGCGGTTCTTTTCCAGGCACGATAATTATTTTGGGAGTAGGCCAGTGATCCCCCCCATCCGACGAGCTACTGCCGAGCATCGCCAGCGTGCCACCCAGTTGTCACAAGGGTACAATTCACCCCAACCCTGCCTGCCACAATTTCCTCCACGTAATGGATGTGTTCTAAATTTTACAACTACCAATATTACGTTGATAATAAAATAGCCTCGTCTATTCCTATAAACACCCATCCATACCCTAGATTTAAAACTCCTCTTCAAGAAGCCTTATATTTATACCCTATCCCATAGGGGGGTATATTAGTTTTGATATTAAGTTTGTAACATAGAGAAATAATTTCGATACATATACCTCAAAGTATATGGATCGATTCAGAATCGCTAGCTGAGTCGATTAAGCCATGTCTGTCTGTCCGTCCGTCCATCTGTGTGTCACCGATTTTTGGCCTTCAATTTTGACTAGAGTGTTGAAATTTGGTATATAGACTCTCTGACCGACGAAGCAGGACAAGTGTAAACATTTTTGAAATCCGCCTACTGCCACGCCCCCTCTTTAGCAAAAACATAGTTTTAAGGCAAACCGTAAGGAATTTCAAAAAAGTGTCTGAGCAGCATATTTAGACAATCCTAATATCTATATTTCGTCTGTACAATTTTTTTGCCATGCCCACTTTTTGGGGGCGTTTTTAGTAAAAAACGCTTTTTGTCCAAATTTTAACACTTTTTAAAACGAGTGGTGGGTGCACGACTGGGTCGTACGCAACTTTTTCTTTCACAGCAAGTTGGGCGTTAGATCTAATCATAAGCATTTTGATTATTGATGCTAAAATGATATAAATAATGTCGAAATGTATTTATACGAATTTTTACTCCAAAATTTGAAGGAATCGATGTCAATGTGAAAAATAATGATTTTCCGTTTTTGGCCAAAACTGAAAATTCCGTTTAGTAATAGTTGGGCTAAAACTAATTATGTGGAATTGCTTCAAGCTGTAATAGTAGTATATGTATTAAATTTCATTCAATTTGACACAATAGCTTGCGAGATATTAACAATTTTCTTTATATGGCCTAAATGACAAAATCCGTTATATGGATTTTCTCGAAAAAACTGGGTATGCAGTTTTGTTGGAACTAATATGGTTATAGTATATATAAAGTTTAATCAAAATCGTTAAAGCCGTTTTCGAGAAAATTGAGGTTATGTGTAATTTTTATATGGCAGGTACCAGTTTTAACATGGCTAAAAGCAAACAAAAAAAATCCCCTAGAATTATGACCAAAACAAGCTTGGATACGAAGTTTGAAGAAAATCGGTCAAGCCGTTTAGGCTGGGGAGACCGTCACGGACAGACGGACCGACGAACCGACGGACGGAATTCCAAAAACCACTTTTTTAGGCTCCGCTATCATCGTAATGTTAGAATCAATCAAAATCTCGAGGTCGAAAATTTTCACGAAAACAATATCTTTCTCTTTGTAAGAGAAAGTTAAAAATGTTGATGCAAATACTTCCGCAATGGTAATATAAACATTTGTCCATAGATCATTTCCACCTACGCCCACATTTTGGGGGCGTTTTCTTACAAAAACCATTTGTATACCCCATCCCAAGGCATTAGCAATAGAAATACGTTGTTTTTAGTCGAACCACAAACGATTTTGATAAACTGTCTGAGCAATATATTGTGACAATGTCATTTTCTGTATTTCATCGCCATAAAGCCTATATTTTGAGGATATTAATTTATGGGATGGGATATTCAACGATCCGCATAGCTGATTGTAGCCTTCTCATATGTTTGGTAGTGTTTTCAAGTTGTAAAACGCTTTGAACGTCTTTCATCACTCACAGAAGCAATGTTAAAATAGCCTCGTCTACTCCTAAAACACCAATCCATACCCTAGATTTAATATTTTTAATTAACTTTTGCCAACTTTCCCACATTCCTAATTGTCCAATTTAATGCAAACATTTCTACAGCGGCTACAGCGTAGTAGACTTTCGCATAAATTTAGTAACAGAGAGACAAACAAAGAAATATAATCCACACCAAGTTACTATATATCTCTAATAACGTTTCTAGATACAACCTCAACAAAAAAATGTGTTAATTCAATAAACGCCACATGACAACCTTGTAACTTCAAAAGGCTAGACAATGGAAATAAACGTTTACTTCCGGCCATGTAAATAATTTTTTTGCAAACATATTTTATTCTGAGTCAACATATAAAACGCTACCAGTCACTGATTGATACCTGTTCCGCCGCGATCGATTTATATATAAATCGTTAATAAAGATACGTCACGTTAATGTCAACCAGCTACAATTGGTATGCCAATAAAAAACATAAACCTGTCCCCGTATTACGCGATTTTCTTGATATGCCAGTTAGTTATAAATTAGCATTCATTAAGTATTTCATTACCAAATAGCTGATGCTTTACTCAAAATACTCGACTCAAGCCATTCATAATCGTAAACAGTGGTCTGGACAGAAACCGGTATCCACAATACCGAGGTATTTGCATATAGTGACGTCAAAATTTGTTGTCTCTACGAATCGTAAACGTTTATGTTCAGGTTGATGATGAAGATGAAAGCTATTTAAATTTAAGTAACTAAGCACTTATTTTCAGTGGTACATTCGTTTTTTTTTGTTTTTTTTTTACAAAAACTGATTTTATGGCGTTTATTGGTATACTTCGTTATGAATACTTGGAAAACATATTACTTACTTACTTAAGTGGCGCTACAGTCCGGAATGAACCTGGGCCTCAACCAACATGCCTCTCCAATTAGCCCGGTCCTTAGCTAACGGCCTCCAGTTGCGCACTCCAAATTGGTTGAGGTCGGTTTCCACTTGTGCGCGCCACTTAAGGCGAGATCTTCCTCTACTGCGTCCGACGTCTGGCTGGGAATCGAAGACTCTGCGAGCCGGAGTATTGGTGTCCATTCGTTCTACATGTCCTAGCCATCTTAAACGTCCAATGCGGAGTTTTTTGACCAGGGGCATGTCGCTGTACAGCTCGTATAGTTCTTGGTTGAATCTTCGTCTCCATAGCCCGTCAACGCAAACGGGACCGAAGATTTTTCGAAGAATTTTCCTCTCGAATCTACCAAGGATTTCTTCATCCGCTTTTGATACGGTCCATGCTTCAGCGCCGTAGAGCAGGACTGGGATGATCAGGGTCTTATATAGGATCTCCTTAGTAGTTCGAGTGAGGGCTTTACTACTAAATTGCCTTCTTAGCCCGAAGAAACAGCGGTTGGCAAGAGTAATTCTTCGTTTGATTTCTGACGAGATGTTGTTGTCAGCGTTAATAGCGGAGCCGAGGTAGACAAAGTCCCGCACTACCTCAAAATTATATCTGTCAATGGTGACGTTTGGTCAGATTCGTCGATGTTGTGTGTCCTTTCGTGTTGACAGCATATACTTAGTCTTACCCTCATTTACTGCTAAACTTATTTTTGCCGCTTCCTTCTCTATACTAGCAAACGTGGCTATGACATCACGTTGAGTCCTACCAATGATGTCAATATCGTCAGCGTATGACAGTAGTTGCACCGACTTTTGGAAAATTGTGCCTCTGGTGTTGGCTTTGGAGTTTTGCACAATTCTCTTAAGAATCAGATTTAAGAAGTCACATGACGGGGCATCGCCTTGCCTAAATCCTTTTTTGGTATCGAATGTGTCGGTGAGGTCGTTTCCGACCCTGATGGAGCAGCGAGAATTCTCTATCGTCATCCTACACAAACGGACGAGTTTGGGCGGTATACCAAAACTAGACATGGCACTGTACAGTTCGTCTCTATAAATGCTGTCATATGCGGCTTTGAAATCGATGAAAAGGTGGTGGGTATCGATTTGGACTTCTTGAGTTTTTTCCAGGATCTGCCGAAGTGTGAAAATTTGATCGGTTGTGGACTTTCCTGGCCTAAAACCACACTGATAAGGGCCAATCAGGTTGTTGGTAAACGGTTTCAGGCGTTCACATATTACGGCAGATAGGATCTTGTAGGCGATGTTGAGGAGACTTATGCCTCTGTAGTTGGCGCAGTTCAGAGGGTCTCCTTTTTTGTGGATCGGGCAAACGATGCTGAGGTTCCATTCTTCAGGCATATTTTCATCCGACCAGATTTGGCTTATGAGTTGGTGGATGTTACTTACCAAGTCATCTCCGCCGGCCTTATAGAGCTCAGCGGGAAGGCCGTCATTTCCGGCAGCCTTATTAAGCTTGAGTTTAGATATTGCTATCCTCACTTCACTCAGGTCGGGTGGTTGGCAGTTTTCGCCGTCGTTGCCAATATTAAATGGTTCGTTCTGCCTGACAGCGGAATGTTGTTCGTCATCGCCGTTTAACAGTCTGCAGAAGTGGTTCTTCCATATCCTCAGCATCGACTGTATCTCAACTACAATATTTCCTTGTTCATCTCGACAGGATTCTGTTCGAGCCTTGTATCCTTGGCTTTGACGTTTTACACTTTGGTAAAACTTGCGAACATCGTTCCTGGAGTGGCACCTCTCTATATCCTCGGTCGCGCGCTTTTCTTGCTCTTTTTTCTTCTTGCTGAAAAGCCGATGTTCTTCCCTTCTTCTTTGCCTATAGAGCTCAATGGCAGCTCTCGTCTTGGTGGATATCCGCATTCTTAACTTGGCCAGCACGATTTTAACATCGTACTTCGGTAGTCGCTCATAGGTTTTGTCAAGGAGCTCGTAGAAGCAATCCTTAGCTATATCATCTTTTTCTTCCGTCGGAGCGTGAGCGCATATAAGGCTTATGTTGGCGAATTTGGCCTTGATGCGGATTGTTACTATGCGTTCGCTAATGTCTTGGAAACATAAGACTTCTTGCCTAAGTCTGGCACTTATAACAAATCCGCATCCGAATAGTCGCTGTTTCTGCTCACTATAACACGGTCCGTAGTATATGTCACAGTTTTTCATCCTCTTTTTGCCCGGCCCATCCCATCGTATTTCCTGGATGGCAGTAATGTCTGCTTTGTAGCAGTTTAGGGCTTCCGCTAGTTGTTCGCCTGCACCTCTCCTGTTTAATGTTCTCACATTCCAGGTGCAGATACGAACGTCGTTGTCCTTTTTTCGTTTAGCAGGGTCGTCAACAATAAAATCCGTCCTTTCCGAGGCTATTGGTTGCTTCGTAACCATGTTTTTTTCTGTGGGTGGGTAGTTAGCCCAAAGCACAACCCCCAACCTGGAGGGCCAGTTCCAATTTATTAGATACCCCTAGGACACGGGGCCATCAGTATCCACTACGGGATTGAGCGCTGCCGTTGGCCTTTCGGTTCATCCGCCACCATCTCTGTTCAAGGGGCCTGACTAACCCTTGAAATTCCTAGACAACCTGTTGTCCGAATATGTCAGAGCAGCTCATCTAGGTTCGCCTGGGACAGCAGGCCGGGTATTCATCCGTGCCATTCTCACCAGGGTGTTTATAGTGTTGCTGTTTTTCGTCGTGTTATCAACACTCGCACTTATCGTTTAGCAAGTCAAATCCGGTTGGATGAGACCAGTACTCGGGTGGTTACCACTTGGAGGTAAAGATAAGCACATTTGATGTGTAGTCAGAGTTGCAACACTGGGCATTGCCAAGTTAACGCCAATCAGAGTCTACCCTCGTTCTACAACACCCAACCATCGGAAAACATATTATATAATGGAAATTATCCTTCCAGAACTTATAACGGGTTATTTTTTAAGCGTAGTTTTTTTTTTTAAAAATCGAATAAAACACTCACATTTGCATCAAATATTCAAAATTTCTATTGTAATCGATAAATAGACCTTTGCCATTAACGTGGCTCCGTTTCAAATGGTTCATTCGGAAGGTCCAATTTTGCGTCACTTTTTCGAGCATTTCGGCCTGTATTCCACGAATTACGCGAGTTATGTTATCCTGTACGGCTTCAATTGTGTTCGGCTTGTCCACATAGACTAACGACTTTACATAACCCCACAAGAAATAATCAAGAGGCGTTGAATCGCATGATCTTGGCGGCCAACTCACAGGGCAATTTCGAGAGATAAGCTGCTCACCAAATTCATCCTTTAACATTTCCATTGTTTCACGAGCTGTATTTCATGTGCCACCGTCTTGATGAAACCACATATCAACCAAGTTTAAGTCAGTTAACTGGGACAAAAACAAATCCGTATCATACCTCGATATCGTTCGCCGTTGACGGTAACGTTTCTTCCAAGGTCGTCTTTGAAGAAAAATGGACCGATGACGCCACCAGCCCATAAACCACACCAAACTCTCGTTTTTTCGGGATGCATCGGTAATTCTTGTATGACATGTGGCTGTTCATCACCCCCGATGTGACAGTTTTGCTTATGTACGTATCCGTTGAGCCAGATATGAGCCTCATCGCTGAACACAATTTTTCGATTAAACAGCGGATTTTCATATTTTTCACAGAGCACGAATTTTGATAATAAATTTCAATAATTTGCAATCGTTTGTAAGTCTTTCCATGAATAAATGGCAGAGTATACTGAAAAACTTTTCATTTTGACAGATGACGTGCGGATTCCGTTACTAACCAGTGCTGCCAACCTGAAAAACTTCACTCTTAAAAAATCACCCTTTACCATACCGATATCAAATCAAGTTATCCCGCGGTGAGTAGGACTACATGTTTTTTTTTTCTATTTACTGGTGTTGAACTCATTCAAAGGATACGTGAACGTGATTCCCATTGTCCTCTCACATACAGAGAGCTCATAGAGTACTACGATGTCTCGGGATGCATTATCATAAGCCACTGGTCGTTTGCTATTCTGAAGTTTTTCATGAACTTGTTTGATGCTTAAATCACCATAATGGTCGTGAAAGAGTGCTTTTTCCGCATGTGTGACCAAATGTGATAGGTCCAATATCGCCAAAACAGTCCATGTGAGGCCACCTCCGAAACTGACATCCAGCATGCGCCAAGTTGATTCAATCGTACCGTGACTTACCTATTCCCTACCGATGGAACCAATGAATCAATCAATCAAGAAAATCCCTGTCAAGGAACAAATTTTGCATTCTTCGTCTTCTGCTACCAGCTCCATTGCGGATCCCATGAAGACAACAAACGAAACAAGAAAAATTTGTTTTCGTTTTAACATGTTCGGGACTATTTTGCGGCAAAACTGAATGTGAACTTTTGGTAGCTGGGAAAAATATAAGTTTTAAAAGCATGATAATTTTATAAACAACAAATAAAACTTGATTTACCTACAATATCCACTTCATCTGTCATCTGTCAAACGTTTCCACAAGCAAGAATTATTGGATTGAGCTTAAAGTGAATATTTAAGGTAAATCAAGTCAAATTTGTTGTTTATAAAATTATCATACTTTTTAAATTTATCATTTTTCCCAGCTATCAAAAGCTCACCTTCAGTTTTGCCGCAAAAAAAGTCCCGAACATGTTAAAACGAAAACAAATGTCTCTTGTTTCGTTTGTTGTCTTCATGGGATCCGCATTGGAGCTGGAAGTTGAAGACGAAGAACGCAGAAAAAGAAAAAAACCTGATTGTTGGGTGCAAAATTTGTTCCTTGACAGGGATTCCTGTGGATATTTTGCAAAACTGTGCAACATGGAGTCAAAATTTTTCAAAAGAAAAATGCGAATGACCAGATGTTATTTCGAATTTATCTTGGAAAGGATTAAACCATTCATAACTAAAAAGGATAGATTTATGCCAATGGCAATCGGACCAGCTGAAAGATTGGCAGTAACAATTCGGTATTTGGCTACTGGTGCGAGTATGCAGGTGATGTCTGATATCTTTCGCCTTTCACCCACAACAGTATTCAGGATTATTCATTAGACTTGTCCCGTCATCTATGATACATCAAAACACGAGTTTTGTGATGAAATAAATTTAAAAATAGAATGATAAATATTAAATTCCCATCTTACACTGTCGCAAGAAAAAAAAATCTAGTACAAAAATGATAACTCAATTTGAAAATACTACCACCCTGTCATGAAATAAATGTTACCAAAATAAGAAAATAAGTAAAGCACTGAATTTACTCAAGCTCCAGTCTCGACTTCCTGCCTTTATGGTTAAGCACTTCTCGTTCTTTTTGTAAGAAACTTTCAACGAGTAAAGAAGTACTGGGGCATCTACACCAAATAACCACATCGCTGAGGAAGATTTTAAGGATTAATCGATAGTATAATCTACTAATAAAATCTATAAACGATATTGCCATTGGAAAGGACAGCGCTGAATTAATCTTTTGCAGACTTCGTTTAGCACACCACAAAACAAGTGTCGCTTACGCATTCTCAAATTCTCGCCTGCCCCTCCTCAACTTTATCAGTGATAGTGGTTATACATATATATATGCAGTATGCATGCATGTGATAAGTTGTACCCACGACTAGGGATGGGTTAATACTAATATTTTGTGATATTACCTAATACTAATATATTCGTTTACTAATATTATAATATCGAAACCGATACAAAAATATCACTTATATTTTCTGGATTTTGTACCTACCCCATTTATTAAATGTTGGTGTTTCCCATATTTACAAAAAAAGTTACCGGTTAGTATATATGTACATACATAGCTATGTGTCGTTTCTTAAAATAAACACATTTAAGTTGGTTTAGGTTTTAATTTTTTTTATTGACGTTAAGAAACATTAATTTCATAACTTTTTCAGGTTTAAGACGAGCTCTTCTCTCCGATATTAATTCGCCGGACTTGGAAAATATTCGTTCACAAGGGACAGAAGTAGCGATGATGCAGCAGTGTTCTTGATAAACTTTGCTCAAGTTTGGATATGAATAGCGTTGATTCCACCACCATTCATTGGGTCTAGTTTGCCTGGGTTCATTTTTCTCGTTTAGGTATCTTTGCAACTCAGCAATAGCTACTGCCCTCGATGCTTGTACAGGCTGAGTATCCGCAATAACTGTGTCGATAACATTCCATATCGAATAACTCGATTTTGCCGAAGTTTCAACCGTTGTTGAAGTGTTTGGTGTTGCTTCCCTTGCTTCTGCTCTTAAAGTATGCTCGTTATTGGTCGCTTCGATTGTCTGGATAATCAATTCTATTACTTTTTTTCTAGCAGCTTCAGCTGCTAACTTGTCTTGGAAAAAAAGTAATTTAAATCTCGGATCGAGGATGGTGCATACTCCAAATGTTCCGGAGTACTCTAAATTCTGAAATCGCTTGGTTACACCGTCTATTATCCCTTTGATAGCTTGTACCGCGCTGGAGTGTAGTGTGATGTCATTACAAATTTTGCTCGTATAAAATTCTGTCAGAATTTTTTTAAAAATAATGACGAGGCTGCCTGTGAGATAACGTTCTCCACTTATTTGCTCAGTGACCTGTTTTTAGGGTTTTAAAACATTGCATAGTTGGTCACATAGGGTCCACTCCTCTGAACTTATACATTTTAAAGAACTAGTACTACTTTCGAGTAAAGCCAACGTAGTTGTAAGTGGCTCCTTCAGTAGTAATGCTCTTTCTAGCATATCGAACGTCGAATTCCATCTTGTCGTCACATCAATGATGGGTTTTTTTGGTTGGGCTACATTTGTTTGGATTTGGTATTTTATTAGTTTTTCTGTGGCTGTCGTGCTTCTTTTAAAATGGCTGATTATAGCTCTTAATTTTGTCAGAAATAAATTTATCTCAGGTATCGCTAATGCACTTTTGGCTATTAAATTTATCGTGTGCGCGAAACAACCAAAATTCTTCAGCGCCAGTTCTTTGATTGAATTTTGAACATTAGAAGCATTATCTGCTACAATCAATCGCACTTTTCCATTTAAATTCCACTGACTTATCACCCTCTGTAAATCTTGTCTAATGTTAGATGCTGTGTGCGGCCCTTCCAAAATCCGACACTGTAAAAGGATGGATTGGATGTCAAAATGATTGTCTATGTAATGAGCTGTTACTGCGAGATATCCTTCTTGTACTCGGGACGTCCAGCAATCCAGAGTCAGACATTGTGCTTTTACCTCAGTAAAACGCTCTTTCACCTCGTTTTCGCATTTTAGATACTCAGTATTCAGCATTACACTCGAGATGTGTTTTCGACTCGGCAGCTGGTATGAGGGATTTAATGCAGCAACAAATTGTCTGAAACTGGGATCTTCGACCGTTGAAAAAGGCAGGAAACTTTTTATAAACAATCCCATTAGCGCATTATCCACTTCTTTCCGTTGGGCTAAAGTCATATTTTTGGTATTCGCAAACCGAACCAATTTTGACTGGAAAAGGCTTTTGGACGAAGACGGTTGTTGGCTAACGACCTCTGTACTCTGATCTTGGGCAGTTGAAGAAGAACAGGATGTACGCTGAAATACTTCCAAATTTCACTAATTCGTGATCGCTTCATTTTTAATAATATTTCGTGGATCTGTGAAAAAAAAAACTATCATGAACTAAGAACTCCATTATTATATTTGTATCGCTCAACGGATACAATATTGGCATAATGGAAAAATTGTTAACCATTGCTATAGCAAAGCTTAAGAAAGAGATTCATCATTTCGTGTAAGAAAAATCAGTATCCAATTACATATGCACATATGAATGTAGATACACAAATATTTATATTTTTTCCAGAATGCACTTCCTTAAACTCTCCTTTTTTCGTTCATACCTGTTTTCAAATAACTTGTAACCCAATATTCTTAATTATCCTTTTTTCACAACATTCCTTTTTTCACAACAATTTATTTCTGAACTCTGATACTCTTACTATGGCAGATAGACACAAAGTGAGGATTTTGAAGAAAAAGAAACAAAGGGTTGCTGCGAATTTTAACGGTTTATTGCATGTATGTGTATAAAATTCAGTTCTTCAAAAATCTGCATACATGTTCAAATCAGTCATTTTCCTATTTGCTTTTCCCTTACCAAGCCAATCTGCACCGGCAGCCAAAATCCAAAACTCCCATACAAATTCAAAAATATCTAGCTACCTGTTTTCAGACTGATTTCTCTGTTCCCTTTCCCTTTCCGCGGAAAAACTAGCGTCTCATCAATCATCATCATCATAAACAGCATTATCTCAATTCCAATTCCAAATCAACCGAAAAGTGAGGTTTGCATTTCTGTATGTATCCATACTTGAATATCGAGGCATCGTACGATCCGTGGTATTCGTATCAGTGGTATTCGTGCCTAATATTTATGTATCCATAATATCGTGAATATCGATGTATTCTACGATCCGCAGTATTAGTATCAGTGGTATTCGTGCATAATATTTTGGTATCAAAATATATGGCGATGGCGAATACTTTTAATGAATATCAAAGTATTATAATATCTATAATATTCGTATTAGTGGTGTTGAATATTGGCAAATATTACTAATATCTTAATGAATACTAATATATCAGTCCCATCCCTACCCACGACCTTGACCAATCACCACGACTCCCCGTGCGACCCGCAACTCCCCTCCGAAGTCTAGCCTTGAAAATCCGCTGACAGTCGCAGAGAGTAGCAAATTCAATCGCTCATGCTGAAAAATAAACACCGTAGTGACCTACTTAGTCTGTGCAGCGGCATCAAAAGCTGCGCTGAGCGCTGGAAGAATCCCGCAAACACAAAACAGACGTCAGATCTAACACGTGAGGGAGATCCCGCTGGAATCCCTGCACAGTACACGGCTTGTTAGTATTGACCAGAGTGCATGCGTGACCGGTTTACAAAGGAAGAAAGTGCTCTCCTCTTCACCCACGTATCGAGCAATATCCAAAGTGTCCTCTAAGCCTAAATTCATAATTTAATACTTTTGTTTGCATAATTTACTTACCATTTTTTTTTTTTGTATTGAAAAAAAATTATAGAAAAAGAATTTTGTGAAATTAATTAATTTTACCTCAAAGAGTAAGGTGCATATGTATAGGTACGTGTAAGTGTTATAATTTTAATTCTACACATTGCTACACATGTGAGTGTAAATAAGGTGTCATAAAACAAAAACAAACATAAATTAATCAACCACCTACTTAAATACGTCGAAGCAGCAACAACCCATGTGCGCACATCAGTTGAAGCAGTAACATAACCGTGAGTAATTCTATTTTTTTTTTGTTATGAGAAAACTATATACATAAAAGAAAACCTTTATTTACTTTCATATAAAAAAAAAATAATATATATATTACCTAAAATTATAAAAACGTTATCCTAAAAATACATACTTACAAATACCTAAAGATACTCTATACTTACCTCTTATTTACTACTATTACTATTACTACAATACTTAAGTCTATGATTATAACGGGTGATTTTTTAGCTGGTTTGGTTTTGGCAATACTGGTTTTGACAGCTGACGTGTGTTTAGTACCTTATGTCACTTTCAAACAGCTTCAGTTTGGTTTGCAATTTAACCGTGGATCGTCTTACAAATGAACAACGCTTGCAAATTATTGAATTTTACTATCAAAATTCGTGCTCGGTTCGAAATGTTCATCGCGCGCGGCTTCCATTTTATGATCGGCATTCTCGACCTTCTGAGCAGTCTATTCGGAAGATTGTGACCAAATTTCGCACCAAATTTACTTTGTTGGACATTAAACCACCAACACGTTTACGTACTGTGCGTAGTGAAGAAAATATTGCGGCCGTATCAGCTAGTGTGACAGAAGACCGCGAAATGTCGATTCGGCGCCGTTCCCAGCAGTTAGGCCTTTGTTACAGCACTACGTGGAAAATTTGCGGAAGGATTTGGGCGTAAAGCCTTTTAAGATACAGCTGGTGCAAGAACTAAAGCCAGCCGATCCACCACAACGCCGAATTTTTGGTGAATGGGCTCTTGGAAAGCTGGCCGAGGATCCGCTTTTTTATCGAAAAATTGTGTTCAGCGATGAGGCTCATTTTTGGTTGAATGGGTACGTAAATAAGCAAAATTGCCGCATTTGGAGTGAAGATCAGCCAGAAGCATTGCAACAGCTACCAATGCATCCCGAAAAATCCACTGTTTGGTGCGGTTTATGGGCCGGCGGCATTATTGGGCCATATTTCTTCAAAGATGATGCGAATCGCAGCGTTACTGTCAATGGTGAACGCTACCGAGCGATGATAACAAACTTTTTTTTGCCCGAAATGGAAGTTCTTGACTTGCATGATATGTGGTTTCAACAAGACGGTGCCACATGCCACAAAGCATGCGAAACAATGGCACAATTGCGAGGCGAGTTTGGTGAACAGTTAATTTCACGTTTCGGGCCGGTCAATTGGCCGCCTAGATCGTGCGATTTGACACCATTAGATTATTTTTTGTGGGGGTATGTCAAGGCTAATGTCTATAGGGACAAGCCCGCTTCGATTGACGCACTGGTAGCCAACATCCATGCATTCATTCGTGAGATACCGGCCGATATGTGTGAAAGAGAATGCCAAAATTGGACTCAGCGGATGGGCTACCTGAGACGCAGCCGCGGTCAACATTTGCATGAAATTTAAACATTAAATTGCAAGGTTTAAACTATCGATTCAAATAAATATTTCATTCATTTTTTCGAATTTTTTGTGTTTTTTTTTTTTTTAAAAGTTCTAAACCTCTTAAAAAATCACCCGTTATTAAGCTAAATACTAAGTTACCATTTTTCCTGTTTTAAATCTTTTAAAGACAAAACAAGTGTCGCTTACGCATTCTCAATTTTCGCCTGCCCCTCCTCAACTTTATCAGTGATAGTGGTTATATATATGCAGTATGCATGCATGTGATAAGTTGTACCCACGACCTTGACCAATCACCACGAACCCCGTGCGACCCGCAACTCCCCTCCGAAGTCTAGCCTTGAAAATCCGCAGCATTCGCAGAGAGTAGCAAATTCAATCACTCATGCTGAAAAAAAAACACCGTAGTGACCTACTTAGTCTGTGCAGCGGCATCAAAAGCTGCGCTGAGCGTTGGAAGAACCCCGCAAACACAAAACAGACGTCAGATCTAACACGTGAGGGAGATCCCGCTGGAATCCCTACACAGTACACGGCTTGTTAGTATTGACCAGAGTGCATGCGTGACCGGTTTACAAAGGAAGAAAGTGCTCTCCTCTTCACCCACGTATCGAGCAATATCCAAAGTGTCCTCTAACCCTAAATTCATAATTTAATACTTTTGTTTGCATAATTTACTTACCATTTTTTTTTTGTATTGAAAAAAAATTATAGAAAAAGAATTTTGTGAAATTAATTAATTTTACCTCAAAGAGTAAGGTGCATATGTATAGGTACGTGTAAGTGTTATAATTTTAATTCTACACATTGCTACACATGTGAGTGTAAATAAGGTGTCATAAAACAAAAACAAACATAAATACGTCGAAGCAGCAACAACCCATGTGCGCACATCAGTTGAAGCAGTAACATAACCGTGAGTAATTCTTTTTTTTTGTTATGAGAAAACTATATACATAAAAAAAAACACTTTATTTACTTTCATATAAAAAAAAATAATATATATATTACCTAAAATTATAAAAACGTTATCCTAAAAATACATACTTACAAACACCTAAATATACTCTATACTTTTTTTTTTTATAATTTGCGCGAATTACGTTCTTAATAAAAACATTTATTTTTTTATAATATTGTTTATTGTTTATTTTTTCACTTTATATATTTTTTTTGTTAACAAGCTGATTTTTATAGAATACAAAACATATAAGGTCAAACTAACGACTGACTCGTCTGCTTCTAAATTTCTTCGTAGAACCCAAATGTTGTACTACCGACGCCAAAGCTCTCTCACGATGACAAATGAAGGGTTAAGTCGATGCTTTCGTGAGAGCACAACATTATCAGTACAGTTTCGCCAATATCCATATGCGTCCACTGATAAGCATCTTCTCCTATTGCTAAGTTGTAAACAAGCTAGAAGTCCCGCGTTGCTGTTTATCATTTCGCCAGCATTGTTAGCATCTCTTTTCGGTTTTTGTTACCAAGCAGAGTTTATTGGTTTGAGCTGGCATTCTATCAGCTCAATGAATTTCTACGTTGATGCATTGGTGATGTTGCTATGTAACTCTTCCCCCCCAAGAATGATCTGAATGAGCGAAGCGATTGAAGATCATGTGTGTGACGATGTTCGTAATTCTGAATAATACATCCCTTGGTATATGCTGACCTTGACTGTCCGTATCTTGTGAAATATCGCTTCATTGGTTTTTAAGGTAGGGAATTAAAGGTTTTGGGTAGGAAGGAAATATAGGATAAGGAAGGTGAAGTATGTAATACAAATAAATGTGGGTTCCAATTTTTATTAAATAAATCAAAAAGTTCAATTAAAACGAGAAAAAAAAAATATTTATATATGTTCATATATTTTAAGCTATATTTTATTCAATAAGGGCACTTCGAACAGATCTTTAAAGCTTTTTACTGAAAACGTTTGCAGACTCAATCATTCCTTTGAAATCAAGAAAATTTTCTTTTTTTCTTTATTTTCTGTTTGTGCACTTTTCTTTTATTAGACTGAATAGTTATTTTAAAATTCTTAACAACTTTGTGTGGATTAAATCTAGGGGCCAATTTGTTTCTTCGGTCGTCTAATTCATATATTGTCTCGTTTGGTCTGTAATCAGGTGGTGTAATTCGATTTCGGTTGCGTTTGTTTATAATATTAGTTTTATGGAGTAAACTTCTGGCATGAACTATTTTTAGTAAATTTTCATAATCAGTTATATGTTGTGACAGATAATCTTGTTCCGTTTGGGTGTTATTTTTAATAGACAACGAATTTGTTTTATTTATATGACCTTTAAGTAACTCGAATGGCGTTAATTTAGTTGTGGAATGGATGCAGTTATTATATGTTAAAACTGCTTCATCTACGACTTCTCCTATCGATTTATTACTATTCTGTGACTTAATTATTCGAATTATTTCTGTTATGGTTGAATGAAATCGTTCTACTATAGAGTTTCCATTTGAACTTTTTGCACATATTGTGTGAAATTTTATGGTATATAAATTCAAAAAATCTCTAAATATTGTAGAAACAAATTCGCTGCCATTATCAGCTATTATCTGTTTGGGTATTCCATGGTGGGCAAAATAATGTTTTAAGGCTTTTATAAGGCTTATGCTATTCCTAGCTGAAAGAATATAGACACTTGCAAATTTACTAAACTTATCTACTATCGACAAAAAATGGTGTTTTTGAACAGAGTAAATATCGACATGGAGAATATCCATAGGTCTACAAGGTGTTTCGGTCAGCTCAAATTTCAAACGTTCTCTATTTCTTTCGTATTTGTATTTATGACAAATATCGCAAATGTTTATGATGCGTGTGATAGTAGATTTCATGTTAGGAAAATAGTGGGTCCTTTTTAAGTGTTCTAGGCTTTCATTAATCCCCCGATGGTTTGAATGGATGTGATAATCTCTAATGAGGTTTTCCTGTTTATCGATTTCAGTGACATCTTCAAGTAATGAAGTACATCTAACCAATTTATTACGATTGTTGTTAATAAAATATTTTGTATATATTATTTGTACTTTTTGGAATATCTTGTCATCGGTAAGTAACGTTGTAACTCTCTTTGTATTCAAGTGATCTCTCAAAATACGTAAAATAATAGACTCTTCATCAATGTTTTTATATTTGTATATGTATCTTTTCTTTCTTTTGAATAATAAAACAAATCTAGAATTAAGTTTAGTTTTCTCATTATTCATTCTAAGGATTATCTGGTTCGAAAATTCATTTAATGGACGCTCAGATATTGGAATTCCATTATCTAAGTTTTCATTTGCAGAATGAATTGTTGAGAGATTTTCATGTTCGTCTAGGTTATTTTGGATCGAGGTTAGATCTAAATTTCCAATTTCTCTAGCAGGTTCAACTTGCTCATTAATATTGATTTCTACTCTTGAAAGAGCATCAGCGTTCAAATTTTGAGTACCTTTTTTGTAAGTCACATAATAATCGAATTCTTCGAGTTGAAGTCTCCAGCGAATTAGCTTTGAGTTGGGTTCCTTTAGAGAAAATAACCAAGTTAATGGCTTATGGTCCGTGATTATTTGAAACTTTCTCCCAAAAAGATAAGGACGGAAGTATTTCGTTGCCCAAACTACAGCCAATAGCTCTTTTTCTATTGTACTATAGCTCTCTTCAGTCTTTGATAATGTGCGACTAGCATAGCAAATAGGTTTATCCGAGCCAATAGGACCTTGCGATAATACTGCACCTAATGCCACGTTGCTAGCATCGGTAGTAACATTAAAAGGTTTAGTAAAATCAGGATACTGAAGTATTGGATCATTACATAGAAGAGCTTTGCATGTCTCAAAGCACTTTATATATTTGTCGTCCAAATTTATTTTTTTATTTTTGCGAAGGCATTCAGTCATTGGCTTTGTCAAATTAGAAAAATCCTTCAAAAATTTTCGGTAATATCCCAGAAGACCGAGAAAAGATTTAATCTGCCTCACGGTCCTTGGTATTGGAAAATTCTTAATTGCATTGATTTTTTCGGGATTAGGTTTAACCCCACCAGCCGTAACAATGTGCCCTAAAAATGATACCTCTTTTTGAAGAAAGGCTGATTTGTTCAATTGAATTTTTAAGTTGGCTGCTTTAAGCCTTTCAAAAACGGCACGAAGACTCTCAATATGTTCTTGAAGAGAGGTTGAATAAACAATTATGTCATCCATGTACACAAGACATACTTTTCCTTGAAGGTCACGCAATACATTATCCATGACCCTTTGAAAAGTCGATGGAGCGTTTTTAAGGCCGAAGGGCATGCGTACAAATTCATAATGGCCGTTATCTACAGAGAACGCTGTTTTTGGTATGTCATTGTCTCTAATCTCAATCTGATGGAAGCCAGATGCTAGGTCTAAGGTTGAAAAATAAACGCATCGTCCAAGTTTATCCAATATTTCACCGATGTTAGGGAGGGGGTATTTATCTTCGACCGTTTTATCGTTAAGTTTACGAAAATCAATCACTAATCGCCATTTTTCCTTACCTTCCGGATCCTTTTTCTTCGGGACGATCCAGATGGGAAAAGACCATGGGGAAAAGCTATGTCGAATGATACCCTGGTTCAGCATTTCAAAAATTTGTTTTTGGATTTCTTCCTTATGAATATAAGGATACCGGTAAGTCTTGGAATGTATAGGAATATCATCTTTAGTGTTGATTTCGTGTTTGATCTGATTAGAAAACGTTAAATTCTGACCCTCCTTAAAAAAAATATCTTCATATTTTTTACAAAGCCTTAAAATAGCTGTTTTCTCTTCTGTGTTTAAGTTATTGGTTTTTACAAGGTCATATATATTTTCATTTTGTAAAGTCTGAGTATTATTTATAGACAGATTATGTATCTCAATATAATCTTCCGATGTTATGGATTGAGCCCTAATCGGCTGTTCCAATAAAAACGTTTGCTGAGACTCGGAGGCGTTAATGACTTCAACAAAGGAGTACCAACTATCGGCTTTATAAATACCTTCAGGAACTGTGAGATATTGATTAATAATAGTTGGTTTAATATGGATACTACCTGATTCAATATCGACCGGAAGACAGCAAACCTGTTTACTAAGCCCTGGAATCATGTAAACCTTTGACGTTAAATTGGGTTTAAAACTCAATGGAATGTTAACACATTCTGTTTCTAACATTGAGTTTTTTAGATCAATCTTCATTTGAAGTTGTTGCATAATTTCGGTTCCAATTAAACCATCAAAATATTGATGGAATCGAAATATTAAAAATGAAAGTGTAGCATTTGTTTTAAATTCCTTTAAACCATGAATGCTTACCTGTCTATTGACAAATTGGGTCTTAAAAATTGTTTTAATTTCGATAGGGTCGACGTAGTCTACACAACAATCATGCACTATGTCTGGATTGATAAAAGACTTATTGCTACCCGTATCGATTAGAAATTTTAAATGTCTGTTGGTTAAGCTTTTAACGGTTATATATGGCAGAAGGCATGTATTGTTGTTATTTATATCTAAATAACCTACTGGTTCTCCGAGGCTTGTAGTGGAAAATTTCCATCATCAATACCACTATGTTGAATTAAATTAGATGGATTATATTGGCTTTGAACATAAGTTGTACTTGAAGATGGCTGATTTGAGTCAAGCATACAATTGTTTTGCATATACACTCTAGACTGTGGATCTTGGTCTATACCAACTCGTTGATTTGAATCGAAAGCAAGGAATTCATTTTCAATACAAGCCGTACTTGTAGATGGTTGATTGGAATGATTTGGAATGTATTCATTTTGCATATAACCCATAGTTTGTAAACTTTCTATGTTGTGCATTTGTTCTGGCCTGTTAGATGAAGAAGTTCTATTTGTGTTGCCACTATATGTATCCATTGGTTCTGGGGGCGGATATCTATATGCATTGGTGTTACGTGTTTGTCCAGAATTATTGTTTTGTCTTAAGTGGATTTGATTGAAATTGTTGTTTGCTGGAATATTGCGATTTTGACCTGGGTTATTGTACTTTGCGGAAATATTTGGATGGAAATTGTTGTTTTGTCTAGTTCTATTGTAACCTGAATCATGATTGTATTGTGGGTTCTGAGGTGCATTGAATGTATACTGGTTATTTTGATAGTTTGGTCTAATATTTTGGAGTGGCATATTTGAAAAATATCTATTCTGGTTAAGTCTGATTTGCGGATGTTGGTATTGATTTTTGTGAAAATAACTATAATTTTGCTCTTCTAAACAAAAACTTAATGCATTAGCCAATGTTGTCGGTCGCATTGCTCTTATTGTAGAACCTAAAGGCTCCCTTAGACCCGACAAAAAGGTGTTAAGACACATTTCTTGATACAATGTTTTTTTTGCATCCACAACCGACACTATTTTTTCATGTACTTTCACATGATTAATCATCGCCGAAAGAATTTCCGTGATTTTGGAAAAGAATGATTGAACTGTACTTTGGTTTTGCCTTAATTGATGTAAATCTCTAATAAGAGTGGTTTCATTCCTCTTATCAGAGTAATGGACAATCAAATTATTTTTTATGTCTTCCCACTCTATGGCTGTACCATACATATTAAGAGCTTCGTTAGCATCACCAACAACTTTGTTTCGAATCGCCCTTATTATAACTTTTTTATAACCTTCATTTTGATCAATCTGTGGCATCAAACTTAATATCAATTCAACATTGCTTATGAAGTCGAAAAGCAAACGAGGATTTCCATCAAACGTTGGAATATCCTTAATTGCATCCGGGATACGTAAACAATTAAAAATATTTATTGGTACGTTATTATCAAAAGACATACTAATTGAACTTTTATCAAAATGATTTACGGTAAATTCCGAATAAACAGAGCAATACTTAATAGTTAAGACTTTTTTATTTAATTTAATTGCTTTTTTTTCTCCAACTTGGAGCAAATAACGAACTTCTAATATTTGTATTATATACTGGGAATTTGGATAAACGCAGGAAAGGAGGCATAGGAAACCAAATGAAAGATAAAACACAATTTGGACTTACTTTGTCAATTTATTCACCTGGGAGTATTCAGATTCTTCTAACGATGCCACTTCGATAATCCGTCGAAGTGTGATCGAATGCCGTTTACCAGCTATGGTTTATATAGCTACTTTTATAAATTCACTAGAAACACTTGCTGGATTAAGCGACTACTGACTGCGCCAATTACGTTTTTAATAAAACCATTTATTTTTTTATAATATTGTTTATTGTTTATTTTTTCACTTTATATATTTTTTTTGTTAACAAGCTGATTTTTATAGAATACAAAACATATAAGGTCAAACTAACGACTGACTCGTCTGCTTCTAAATTTCTTCGTAGAACCCAAATGTTGTACTACCGACGCCAAAGCTCTCTCACGATGACAAATGAAGGGTTAAGTCGATGCTTTCGTGAGAGCACAACATTATCAGTACAGTTTCGCCAATATCCATATGCGTCCACTGATAAGCATCTTCTCCTATTGCTAAGTTGTAAACAAGCTAGAAGTCCCGCGTTGTTGTTTATCATTTCGCCAGCATTGTTAGCATCTCTTTTCGGTTTTTGTTACCAAGCAGAGTTTATTGGTTTGAGCTGGCATTCTATCAGCTCAATGAATTTCTACGTTGATGCATTGGTGATGTTGCTATGTAACTCGCGCACTCAATGGGTTATGAATACCCTTTTTATGTTTTAACACAGTGCGGGCGTTAAGGAAATTAGGGATAAGAAGAAAGGAGATACCGATGCACATTGGTTTTAAATGTCTGTAAGTTATAATGGAAAGGAAAAACAGAGTTTGGTAGAGCATTCCACATTCGTGTTGTTCGGTTTATGTACGAATCTCTGTATTTCAGTGTACGTCCGAATATAGGCTTGAGGGTAAACTGATTTGCATACATTGCGTAACGAGTATTGCGGCTGAATTGTTGAATGGGAGGAATGCAGCTGGCTATTTTATTTGAACATTGGTTGTTAAAATAGCGATAAAACAAGGTAAGGCAGGAGATGTTTCGACGGTGTTCGAGCGAATCTAAGGAGTTCGCTATTCTTATGTTTCCTATAAGTTTTTTCGCACGCGTTTGAACCCTATCTAGTAGGTGCAATGTTGATTTTGGTGCACCTGACCAGACGTGGGCGTTGAATTCAAGTTTTGGGCGTATAAACGCTTTATATATTGTTTATATATTGTGGCCAGATCAGAGGGGGTGAAATATTTCTGACATCGATTTAGGAAACCTAGACATTTCGCTGCGTTTTTAGCGACTTCGAATATGTGGTCGTTCCAACGTAAGTCGTTACTAACACACATACCTAGCATGGAAAGCTTTTCGGTTTCTTCGACGTAAGTGCCATTCATGGATAATGGCTCTAGATTTTGGTTTCGCTTTAATGACAGAAGACAGCATTGTGTTTTGGAAGCATTGAATTCCACTCTATTGGATTTACCCCATTTGATAATGCTGTCAAGGTCGGAAGTCAATGAGCTTAACATATTTTGGCGTTTAGAGTCAACGTTCGAAGGTGAGGGACGAGGACCTGTAAACGAATATGAGAAGCTGAGGGTACTGTCATCAGCGAAGGAATGAATTGGATTAGAAGTTGCAGACAGGAGATCATTTATAAAAATGAGAAAGAGAGTCGGAGACAAAACTGAGCCTTGAGGGACACCAGCATTTATTTGGTGAGTTACAGACTTGAAACCATCCAAAACAACTTGAATTGAACGTTTCGAAAGATAGTGTCTAATCCATAGAAGAAGTTTTTCGTCGATTCCAAATGCACGCATTTTCGACAAAAGGGCTTGATGCCAAACCCTGTCAAATGCCTTTGAAATATCAAGCGCAACAATCTTGCTTTCACCCCCATGGTGGATTGATTGGTTCCACTTTTCGGTGAGATATGTCATCAAATCACCAGTAGACCTGTTGCTGCGAAAACCATATTGCCGGTCATTGAGAAGATTTCGTGTTTCGAGATATTTCATAAGCTGACGATTTATCAGCGTTTCCATGACCTTGGAAAGAAGGGACGTAAGTGCAATTGGTCGGTAGTTGGAGAGAGAAGAAGATTCGCCTTTTTTTGGTACAGGCTGGACAAATGCTGTTTTCCATCTACTCGGTAAGAGTCCTGATGAGTAGGATAGATAGAAAACCTTACGCAGTGATTTTGCTAGCGTAGAAGAACACCTCTTCAGAATGATGGGGGATATACCATCTGGACCAGCGGATTTGTGTATGTCAAGATCAAATAAAACTCTTGCAACTGTACGAGTACGAAAGTGAATTTGTCCCATAGAATGATCTACGTTCTCAAGTACAGGAGGAGACTGAACACAATCTGGCAATGTAGAATTGGCTGCGAAATGCGCAGCAAGCAGATTGGCTTTGTCTAAAGAGCTGACAGCTGGAATGTTATTGTGAATGAGCGTCGGAATTGATGATGAGGCCGAATTTTTTATATTTTTAACAAATGACCAAAAGTTTTTACTACCTCTGGGACATTGTAGAATTTTTTGCCTCAACTTTTGGTCATAGAGGAATTTGACACGCTTTAAATGGGCATTACAGTCGTTACTGGCTTGCTTGAACTTTGCTCGGTTTTCCTCTGTTGGGTTGGTCTTGTACAACCGAAAGTTTGTCTCTCTCAACCTGATAGCTTCTTTGCAGCTCAAGTCATACCACCCTTTTGCCTTTGGTCTGATACTCTTAATTCTGTTGGGAATAAAAGATCTCATACCAAAGAGAATGATATTTGATATCATATCAGCAGCAGCATCCACGTCACTTACGAGGAAACATAAAGACCAGTTAAAATTCCTAAAAAAACTGTTTAATGCTTCCCAATCGGCTTTCTCGTATTGCCATACAGTTTTTTTGGGAATTTGCTCTTTAACTGTGTGGTTGGAGTACGAGAAATTTGTTGATATGATACAGTGGTCTGACCAACCTAGAGGCGATAATACATTGATGGTGTATTTATCAGGGTGAGAGGTAAGAAACAATTCCAGGGCGTTGGCGGCTTGACTGTTAATATCCGGTATGCGTGTCGGCTCATTTACAAGCTGGGTTAGGTTGTTTACCTCAGCAAAGATCTCAACATACCTTCCTTCGGGTGTTGTCTGTCCAGAATGTTGAAGCCACGTAGAATTGTGTACATTGAAATCGCCCGCAATGACAATTTCAGTGTGAGGATGCAGGGATACAATTACTTACCTCTTATTTACTACTATTACTATTACTACAATACTTAAGTCTATGATTATAATACTACCTAATTAATAATAAGTTATCCTAATTGAAACAAGTGAATCGTTAACCTACTTAAACATTTAAATACATAAAGTTCATATACATTAACTATTTATTTATATATTTGAGCAAAATGAATTGCAGACATCCTGTACGAAATCTTTAAACTTTTTTTTTGATGATGAAATATTTGATTTTTTTTTTCGTAATAAATACAATTATGAGTTGAAAAGTATTTATTTTATTATGAGGAAATAAGTTCTTAGAACAAGGTGGAGTTGAGGAAAATGTAAGGGCCCTGCTGAGGTAATTTTTGAGAGAATTTAGGGGTTAAATTCTAAAATCGGGCAGAATTAAGCATGGTTGAAAGAGACGTTGGTATTTCTTTACAGGACGTGGGAAAGCCCAGAATTGCATAATGGCAATTCCATTCGACGTTTCACCTGTCGAATATTTATGTTCATGTATTAGTAACAACTTGGTTCTTTCTTTTATATTCGAGTTTTTTTTTTAGGCACGATTATTTAATTTTGTAGTAGCCATTGAAGCAGCACCCCCACCCCATCCGACGAGCTGATGACCGTGCATAAGTAAGCGTGCCTACCGCTGCTAATCAGGGATTGGAAAACAAAACCTACCAATTAATCCCAGCTATGACAGTTTCTAAAGGTAGGCATTGTATAAATACTATTTTATTGATTTTCTTTCTTTTCCTTTTTCAATATATATCGGCGTTATCATAAACAGCGTACTCCACACATGAAGCAAATTCTGCAGCTTCTAACTCAAATTGAGTATTCACTGCTCTTAAAGCAGCCTTATATCGCCTAGCAAATCCCAAATTGTCCAAGGACCAAGTGCGTGCGTTTGAAGCAATAAAGTTTCCGAAAGCGTCCCATTCATCTGTGTTCTGGCCACTCTTCATCAGCAAATCGTACGCTTTTGTCATCATGTTTTTCATAGCAGTGCGTTCTAATGAGCTATTCTGATTTTGCTGCGATGTTCTTGGTCGCTTCGGTGATGGAGATGGCAAAGAATCGTTGCTTTCAGAATCGATGACTTCAAACCAAAGAGGTATATAACTATAGAGTACGCATCACAGCTAAAAATGTTGTCGACGTTTCTAACGCGGGCGGTAAGTGCGAAGGGAATTTGAGACGTTCGTATGCATCGGCTATGCTGTTGTTTGGTGCTGGCATGGCAATGTGCGCACTGGGGTATCAACATCACTACCCCTCATAGTAAATTTTCGTTGCATGAGATTCGCACTCTTGTAGTTGTATACTCTTTGCTTCAAACGAACTTATTGGTTGAATTGGACTCAGCGTTTGTGGCTGTAAATAGAAAATATGAATTATTAGTTTCAACAAATATTTTGTACATTATGTATTATATTTTGCTCTTGCAATTTCAGTGTGTATTCTGGTGAGTGTGTGTTACTTGTGGATTTTATTGGACTCAGACTGTAAATGAAAATAAAAATTATTTGTATTTATAAAACCATTATATACATTAAATTAAGAAATCGATTTGTTTTTGCTCCTACAGTTTCCAAGTACCGTTGACCAATGGCGATCAATTGCAGACGTTTTTGAAAAACGATGGAACTTTCCGAACTGCATTGGAGCGCTTGACGGGAAACATATCAACATTCAAGCACCTCCGAACTGTGGATTCGAATATTTCAACTATAAAAAAATGAATAGTATTGTTCACATGGCAATGGCCGATGCAGAATGCAAATGTACGTATGTTGATGTGGGTCCATACGGCTGTGATTCGGATGGCGGTGTATTTTCGAGGTCGGTTTGATAAATAATAAATATAATTTATTAAAATATTGAGATATTATTTTTATTTTCAGATGCTCTCTTTCGGAAATACTGAAGGAAAAATCAGCAAATATTCCACCACCTCAGCCACTTTTAAATGGACATGAACCAGTGCCATTCGTAGTAGTAGCTGACGATGCATTCCCATTAAAGCCATACATAATGAAGCCATATGCATTTCGAGATCAATTGATACCCAATCGCATATTTAATTATCGGTTATCAAGAGCTCGAAGAATTATTGAAAATGCATTTGGAATTGCAGCCGCTCGCTTCCGTATTCTTCGACGTAATATCGATGTGTCCGTAGGCAGATCTATAAAAATAGTTCTTGCCATATGCACATTACACAATTTCTTGATAACAAGAATTAAAGTGACCAACATAGGGATCGATCAGGAAATCGAAGGCCGTGATGGAGAAATTTCAGAAGGAAATTGGCGTGCTGTTCTTCGGGAACAGAACAACTATACCAATCTGGTAGTTAAATCGTCGCACTCGTTACAGTGTAGAAGCAGTTGAAGTACGAGAAATTTTTAAAACTTATTTTTCACTACCAGAAGGTGAGTTTGAATGGCAATACAGAGCAGTAATGCGTGGTACACAACCAACCCATAGCACTTAAAAAAATATGTTTACGTACCGTGTTTGATTCACGTAGCTTAGAATCGTTTTTTAAAATAGGGTCCAAAAATTTCACCTCTGCGAATAGTGGATTAGGTCGCTTTGGTTTGTTTGCAGCCTGTCCGCTTTTTGTTTCATTCGTTTTTTTTTAAATATATCTGTATGAGATAAAATAATTTGAATTAAGTAAATGGAATCATTGAAAAGATTGTTTACTTACTTGATAATTGTAACATAATTTCACATTTGGGAACGGAAAGCGTTTTTGAAATAGTTTCCCACTAGTTGTTATTTATTTATCGATTTTTGTAAAGCTTGCTGTTGGAGTCCCAAATGTTGTCGAATTTTTCAACGTTGTGTATGAGATCAAGCGAGGACTGCACACTCCATTCCATACTTGATTTTCTCACTCGTTTTTTTCCTTCTTCTACTGCATCATCCTAAATGTAATCGAATGTATATTCTCCTATAAAATATAGTAAAGTAAAAATACATTACCATGTTTCCAGTTGTTTCTGCAGCTGACATGTCACTTAATATTTTTTTATTAATTTCCGCAGCAAAAAATATTTTGTCTCTTCTCTTCCTTTCAATTGACAAAACATTCAACACAATGCCAATAAATTTGTTGTGTCAGTTCATGACCAAGTGACGTTTTGTTCGTCAATTTTGCTATTTCCACTTTCGTTGCCAATTATTGACAAGGCCTGACAGTCAATTTAATGACTGTAAATTTACAGTCAATTTAATGACTGTATTTAATGACTGTAAAGGCTGCGTTCACGGCTACGCGTATTCGCGTCGCGCGACGCGATTTAATTCGATACTAGCGATCAATTACATTTGTACATATGGAAGTGTTTAACGTGCGGCGATTTAGCGAAAATGTGAACTTAGCCATCGCTAGCGACTATCAGCGACTTGAGCGATGATAATTTACAGTTCAAATAATTTGATATTGTAGCAGGCGGGCGTGAAAGCAAGGAGATTGACTATGTAAATAACAGTTTAAATAGTTTAAATGCTGTAGGAGACGTCGAGTAAGGTTAATACCTGGTTAATACTGCATTCACCCACACACTAATAATACTGTTTGGTGGGGTATAAGATCGCGGGTAAACCGTAGGCAAGTTCCCCTTGCGCCTCTCTATCTCTCTCAGATATCCAATGCAATACACAAAGTGAGTTAGTCTACATATGACCTGTTTGCTTCTATATACCGCGGAAAAGAAAACGGTGACCGGTCTTGCGATCTCATACGGTAAATCCGCGCCGATATAAAAGGCAAAAGCGCGTTATCTAAGCCCTTCTTGCTCAGACAGTAATTGGTGGTTCAGTGTGAGGTCAGCGACAGAGTTCTCCGTTCTTAAATACAGACAATAGTATGTAGTGCGTTTTGGGAAAACGATATCCCTAGCAGACAGTTTGATCTACAGACAAGAATTTGTGAAACGTGGAAATAAATCAACAAAAAAAGGAGAGGTTTAAACAACAGGCACACATACATTACACATTGGCTTTCAATCAGTGAAGTGTATAAAAGAACTATACTGCAACTGTCAGTTAAACGTAAACCAATACAATTAGGTGCGTGCAACATAAACTAATGTAAAGTGAAGGCCTAATCAAAAGTGTAATAAAATCTACGCATTTAACAACACCTACGAAACTATGTGTTAAAAGCTCTACCACCATTCAGCAAATCACCATCCAAGGGAAACAAAAGGCGGCGCTATTTCCAGCACTGGGCTGAGGCCTTGCATGTGGCCAATACATGCTACTCGTCCCGAAAAAAAAACCTCTTCTCAAGTACACTGAACCACCTGAGAAGTAGAAAAACTCCAAAAAATAACATTGTCAAGAAACTAATAACAAACTGCGAGTGACGTCATAACTAAGCTGGGACGTCCACTTCCTCTTTGCAGTACAAATAAAAGCCATACGACAGACGTCAAATCAGCTCTCTGTGCTTCAACTCTATTGTCGCAGAACAGCTCTGTTTGCGACTTACCTTAGCGCCACAGAACTCTTGTTGGAACGTAGATTTAACTCTACGTTAAAGTCGGAGATGACGAACCAGAAGTTAATCCACGGGACAGAAGCCTGGACACCCTTGCGTTTCGGTGGCCCGGACTGGCTTTTGGACTCCTGTTGCCAGAAGTCACATGGGTAGCCTTGGAAGCGGAAAGTTTATCCTAGAATAGGTCTCTTCATAAGCGGCGGATAAGAGGGACTATGTTAGGTGGGAGTTAAAGATAGAGGAACATACAGTTTATCTAGAGATGGTAAAAACAAGGTCCCTGTTATTGTGCAGTAGATAGATGACCTTACTTACAATTTTAATAGATTATAGGAAACATGACGCAAAGATATATTACAATGCATTTGACGGAGTATATAACTTTCTAATAATAAAATGCGTTTTACTTTATCGCGCATGTTGTTATAGTGCGTACCAAATCAGTTGGCCAACGGTCGATTGCGCAGAGAGAGGATTTAAGGGAAATTTAAGATATTTTACAATAAATTTTAAGAGACCTGCGCAGTAGAATGCCCAACCAGTGATGCCAGACTTTGGAAGCACGTTTTCCCACAGTGGTACTCAAAAAATCCCTTTTATCCCACGCCGTTTTTATTAAAATCCCACAATTATCCCATGAAATAAGAACAATAGAAAATATTATGTATATATTTAATTATAAGTCAGTCTTTTTTTTTAGTCCTAGCTGAAAGCCCTAGCAGCTAGCGCTATTAAAAACGATCTAGGGTCAACTTTCTTTAGTATTTCTGAAATTGATGTGCTTCTACTTTTTGCAACATTAAATGCTACTTGTGGATCAAGAAATTCAAGTTGTTCAATAGCAACATCATCAAAAGGTAAGCGATTTACCATTTCGACGACAGCAGTTTTATAAAAACTTAGACAGTTGATCTTTACCTCTAACTTGTTTTATTATTTAAATCTGTGAAGGAGTCTTGACATTCTTGTTCTACGAATAGATTGTCTAGATCATCCATGTAGTGTTTATTGGCTTTTCTCAAAATAGATAGTTGGGCATCCCATTGGAGCTCAAAAAAATTAGATTTAATAAAATAACGACACATTTTCAATACTAATATTCGACTCTCCTGCACAATGCAGTGAACTAAAACCTTTTTATTTTGACAAAGAGCGTTGAATTGATTAAATAAGGAAAGTACATGTTTTAGAAAATAAAAGTAACTTTTATTTTTATTTTCTTGCATATTTCGTAAATTTTGGTTTGCTTTTTTCCGTTTTTCCTCAAACGAAGCCAGCCGAAAAAAAGTTTTAAGAATTTCCCAATTATCGAGAAGCCTCACTACACACGGATGCATGGACAACCAACGGGTTCTTGCGGGTTTTAAAATCTTACGTACTTCACCATTAAAGTATTCTTGAAATTCAATGAATTCCGCTGAACATTTTGGGCTCTCTGAAATATATGTGGAAATGTCTTTCATAAGATCTTCCAACAAAGTAGGCAGTTGCTTACAGGCATAAGAAGCAGCTAATGCCGATGAATGGCGTAAACACTTAATAAGGATTTTATTTGGACTTGCTTGCTTCAATCTAGTATAGAAGGGTGAATTCTTACCTATCATAACTGAAGCGTTGTCTGAAGCCATACCAACGATGTTATTCAAAGGAATTTGTTTTTCAGCCATCATCTTAGAAAATTGTTCGTATAACGCATCTGCGCCCGAACCTACTGTATTAATGTTAATTCGATCTAAAAGTTTTGTCGTCACTTTTCCATCATTAGGATGAACAAAACGAACTAAACAGCACATATGTTTGGTGTTCGTAATGTCCGTGCTTTCGTCCACGAGAATAGAAAATGTGTTGTTTTGCAGAATGTTTCCAAGTTCTCTTTCTTTCACAGCAGCAAGCACGTTTTTTATTAGCTGGGAGCACTTTGTTCTTCCAATAGTAACTCCTGATAATATTTCCGAATCAGGGAAGATGTTTTTAAGCAATGGAACTAGGTGATCCACAATTTCATAGGCAACACTGTGCTCAGCAAAGAAAGCACTAGGCCTAATTTCTGCTACTTTAATTTGTTCTTTAGCTTTATTTTTTGTTCGAAATATTGAACTCACTGAGGCAGTTTGTTTTATACATTTTAAGTTCTTCAAATGTTTGGAACTTGAACTGTGTCTCAAAATTTCTGTTTTCCCACAGTGAACTGTCAATCCGCAAGTCTTGCAAAAAAAAATATGAATACGTGTGAGTAAGCTATAAAGGCTGTGTTCGTTTTTGAAGATGAAAATGTTTATAGTTGGATTTTGGATATTGTATTCTTCATGATAAAACGAACAATTAGGTACTTTTGGAAATGATTTGAGCATAACGTAAAATCCCTCATTTTTGCACTACGGGCTTGGAAAAATCCCTTTATCCCTTTTAGCTTATTTTAGCGAAATAGCTCCGTCACTATATCACTGTCAATACATGAATAAAATTAAGCGAAATCGCTCCGGCATAAACACTCAATCGCTGGCAATTTCACTTGTAGCGACGTCACTCGTAATCGCGCGAAAAGCCATATCTATATTTCGTCTATACAACGTTTTTTTGCCACGCCCACTTTTTTGGGGCGTTTTTAATAAAACACGCCTTTTGTCCAAATTTTAAAAAGTTCGAAAAATCTTTTGATGCAAATACTGCCATAATGATATAATAAATAATAATTTTGTCCATAGATCATTTTCACCAACGCCCACATTTTGGGGGCGTTATCTTACAAAAACCATTTGTATGCCCCAAGGCATTTGCAATAGAAATACGTTGTTTTTTGTCGAACCACAAAAGGTTTTGATAAACTGTCTGAACAATAGCTATGTTGCGACAATGTCATTTTCTGTATTTCATCGCCATAAAGCATACATTTTGAGGATATTAATTTTAAGGATGGGTATTCATCAATCCGCACAGCTGACTGTAGACTTCTCATATGTTTTTTTGTTCTTATTTATCTCATAGAGTGCAATCAGTCAAAATCAGTGTAAAATTGAGTTCCACAAGTTCTTTATCTATTGGTGTTGCAAAAGTCTATGTGCTTGGTCCTTTACTTTTTTTAATGTTTAATTAGCTCGCTTTTTACAAAATATCGTAGCAAAGCAGCGTTCACCGACAAAATAGCATGTGCTTTTAAGAGCGATTCTGCTTCTGGTGAAAATCTGACGAACATCCTAGTAACACTGCCATGAGAAACTTCTCGAATTTTACGTTCGAATTACACAAAAGGTCCACTTTTTATATCGAAAAATTATAACTTCGCACACAAAATTAAGAAGCTAGGTTTGAGGCCCTGTGATGCCAGATTCTTTATTTATTTAAAGGCCTGGTATTGGTATGTATAGTTAGTGTCTCAACCTGAGAAGACGGGCAAGGGAATCACGGAATTATGCAATGGATTTGTCGAGGAACTATTTCAAAAACACACTTGAAGAATATAGTAAAAGGCCTCCCGTTCCCGGATTGGGGAACCAATAACGAAAAATTGAATCTTAAGAATTCTTGGTGACCCAAAATTTGATTTTGATTAAAAACCACCAGTACCTAGCCATATAACCGATGTTAAACAAATAGATTTTCTCTGGACTGGTTTTAGCGATTTTTTTCTATTGAAAACTTACACAAGGCTCTGTTTCAAAATGGTTTGCTTTGCTCGTATCAGACTGTTTGTTATCTAGGAATGGACCTAGATATCTCTCGGAGTGTTACTTAAATATGCGGAATCTCCTTTGCAATTAGAAGTGGCAAAAGTTCAACACCAATTGAGGATATTTTTCCACTTGTCTACAAAATGGAGTGACATAATATATATCCCTCTTCAAGAGATGTCAACATTAATCAACAATTAGTTGAAGATGTTATTTAAGCACTTGGGCTTGACCTGATTGTGGCAGAATAATTTATGTATTTTATACATGACTGATTTCTAAAAGGATATTCATTTCTCTAAGCATTGTGATATTGTGTGTGTGACTGGAATTTGGGCAAACTTTTCATTTTTTTTTTCGGGATTTTATGTTTTTTGGATTCTGAGATTTCATGATTTCGTGTTTTCGAGAACCCAACGGTTATATGATACTTGCTCACATCCGTATAAAATCACGTAATTGTATTCATTTGGTGATTTTTTTTAACGTTCTTGCACAAGAGTGGGATAGTCCGAAATTCTTAAACTATTTAACTTACCTATAGGGTGCATGTCCAGCCTTTTCTCTGGGAATATTTTTTCTTGCTTCTATTAGGGGCATTTTCATTTGTATTTGTAAAAAAAAAATCAAACTCGATATTTTAATGAAACTTAGAAGCACGATGATGGAAAAATCTGAAAATGTGGGTCCCGCAATTCTGTCCATCTGTTGGTCTGTCGGCATGTACATGCAACTGGAGACTTAAGGTGGGAAGGATTAACTTAAAATTTGGTATTTGTCCTAAGTTAATACCCTTTCGCCCTTTCAAAATTAATGGTACTTTTCTTATAACAACTTTCACAGTATTCATTCACCTACTCCTAGACTTCCAAATTATATTCGTTGCAATCTTTAGCGCAGTTAATAATAAATATATTTATTTTCATAGATAATGGCTTTACAAAATTTGTATTTTACGCAGCTTGCTCAGAGATTTGATATTTAAATTATATCTTACAACTGAAAAATTTTATAAACATTTCTTAAATAATTCTTATATTAAATAACGATCGAAGGAAAACTATGATTAAAAACCTTCATTTAATAAATTTTAGTATTTTACAAAAAAAAAAAAAAAAAAAAGTGACTAGAGAAAGAAAAATAAAAAGACAATATATCAATAATTAGATTGTGATTAACAAATTAAAAAAATAAATAATTAATTAAATAAATAAATAAATAAATAAATAAATAAATAAATAAATAAATAAATAAATAAATAAATAAATAAATAAATAGATAAATAAATAAATAATTTAATTAATAAATAAATAAATAAACAAACAAACAAACAAACAAAAAAAAATCAATAAATAAATAAATAAATAAATAAACAAACAAAAAAATCAATAAATAAATAAATAAATAAATAAATTAACAAACAAATAAATAAATTAATTAACAAACAAATAAATAAATAAATTAACAAACAAACAAATAAATAAATAAATAAATAAGTAAATAAATAAATAAATAACAAAATAAATAAATTAATAAGTAGGTAAGAAAAAATGAAATGAAGTAAGAATATATATACTTAAAAAGTTTATTGATTTATCAATTCTCTTATCAATATGTTCTTGGAATCACTACATCTTAAATTAAATCTTTCATTGAGAATTTCAATTTTTCTTGCAACTTGATGTATACCATTTTGATCATGTAAAAGTAGAGTGGAATAGAACCAAGGTAAATTTGCCATCATTTTCAAAGTTTTATTTTGTGAAACTTGTAATTTTTTGATATGAGATTTTGCACAAGTTCCCCATACTGGGCATGCATACAAAATTATGGCTTGAAAAATTACTTTACATATTATAATCTTATTAAATTTACTCAGAGGTGATTTTCTACATATTAGGGGGTATAGCATTTTTGTAGCTATGCTTATTTTGTTTAGGGTATTTGTGATATGGTCACGAAAAGTTAATGTCCAACTTACATACCGGGCTCCTGACTTGTTGAGGGTCTCTGCCAAAGGCAAGGCAGCCTTCTATCCTCTTAAATTTTGGGCAATATGTTTCGAGTCTGGCAGACCTAGGGTCCATCATCGATACGATTTTTTCTTTAACTGGAGGTTAGGTCATCCATGTCATATTGATCTTAAAGGTTCAATAGCTCAATGTGGCCGAGCAAGTATAATTGACTTGTTTGTAACTTCTGGACATGGTGCGCCACCTTGAATGTCGGAATAACTTGAATAGATAATTTTTGAGACGTCAATTATAAAAAATGTTAACCAAGAATATTAAAACTGCGCGCCAAAATACTGACGCTATACATTAAAATTACAAAAAGCACCGTCTGAGAATACTATTCTTCATTTGGTGTCAAATTTTATTGAACCGTGGAAGATCGTCGACATGCCGTTCATCAAAGCCCAAGAAATTCCAAATAAACTGGTTGAAGCGGTAAGAGAAAATGTTGCACAAAAAGATGTGTCATATCGTCATTTTGGCGTCAGTGGAACCAACATGCGGAGCATTTTGAAAAGTATTTGCATGTTTCCACATGAAATGCAATTGGCGACACATCATTCACGTCGCTTGAAATATGGCCAAACAGTCGCTCAAATGGTTGACAATGATTGATTTTTGGAAGCAAATTTAAAATGATCAACAAGGGCCAATTGACATTTTCTGGCGCCGTTAATAACGAAAACTGCCGCACTTGAATAACGAAGAATCCACACGAGATCCTTGTGAACCACCATTACAATGACCAAAAAGTGACTTTTTGTGCTGGCTTTTACGTCAAAACCATCATTGGTACATTTTTCTTCAGAGAAACTTTTTTTTTCACCTTTTCATCAATTAGCATAAATGCTTATAAATTCAAGTTCGGATTTGAGCGACCAATTATATTGATATCGTCTGCTTAGTTGGACAGATTTTTTCAAGAAATTTCTTTGGCAATATCTGTTTCAGCAAGAAATTGAAAAAAAAACGCCTGATTGCGCACCTTCTTGTCGGCTCCGATGCATTCTTCGAAAACCTCAAATGCGCTGCTTCCAAACTGAACGTTGCATCGCTCGTTCGCCAGTGATATGTGATACTACAGCATAAGGTATCATAGAACCCAAAATTCCGCCATCGGTCTATAGAGCTCCAGGGTAATGGATGCTGTCATACCAGGCGTCGAAGTCGATGAAAAGGAGATAGATATGTGTCAACTGGGAATGCGTTGGTCATTTCTAGGATTTGGTCTATCGTTGATCTGCCGGGTTGGAAGCCACACTACTACGTTCCGGTAAATGTGTTGCTATAAGGCTTAAGACTTTCATACAGCATTGGATAGGTTCTTATATCCGAGATTTTACATGGGTATGGCTCGACAGTTTGTGGAAGAAATGCATTTGTTGTAGATGGGACATATGGAGCTGATATTGGGGCATGTTTTCATCCATTCAGATTTTATTGATGTTTTGAAGCATGCATACTTCTATAGCAACATAACCGAATTTGAAGAGTTCTGCCGGCTACCTTGTTGTACTACAACTTTTCGAAGGCGCATACTTATGTTCAATACTGGGAAGGAGCGTTACATCTTCTGGCGGTGGGTGGGTTTCTTTCCCTATCTAAAAGTGAAAGTGCTGCTTAAATGAATCTACGATTCCCTGTGCGCCCATAACGAGGTTCGCATTGTTGTTTCGTAGTAACTGCTTTCCTACTTTGAAATCAGCTTTCAGCTGCTTTATTTAAATTAGCTGGGAGGCTGAATTCTATTTTTTCCTACAAAAAATTTTTCTTCTCTTCCATTCTACAGGCCTGATATTCTTAGCGCGCGACAGGAGCATTGCAGCTTCTTGATACGTGCCTCTCTAATTACCTTTTCTTCAGTCCGGAATGAACCTGAGCTTCAAGCGAAATTCCTTTCCAATTAACTGCCTCCAGTCGCGGTTGAGGTCTGTTTCTACTTGAGCGCGCACAATAAGACGAGATTTTCCTTTACTGCCTCTGACGTCTGGATAGAAATCGACGACTTTTCGAGCCGGAGTATTGTTTTCCATTCGCTCGACATGTCATAGATATCTTAAATGTCCAATGTGATGTTTTTTTTACTAGAGCTACAGCTGTACAGCTCGTATAGCTCGTGGTATAATCTTCGTCTCCATAGCCCATCAGTGCAAACGGAACCAAAGATTTTTAGAAGACTGGCTGGTGGATTTGGCTACCTGTTTGACTATATTAAGGTACACAGCGAGGAGTCTCCCAATCAGTTTTACTTGAAGACTCTGGTTATCCCCAGATTCCAACGTGAAGTCGATTTTTCTGCACCATTTATAGCTTCTTCTTCGTTGGACAGTCGACCTTTGAATTTTGCTGCGTATATACATCCTGGATGTTCAATCCGTTCTACTCATCTGTGGCCACATGGTCGAATTGGCAGTACTACCATCTGAAGATTGACAGTTTTTGTTGCCGTTTCATAAAGGCTTTTGTTTTCAACTAAGCCACCAAAGATTTTTTTCCTACCCATTATCGTGTTGAAACATCCAAAGTACAATTTTCATACAGACTGGTCATCAAATTCCTTCTTGACAGAGTCAGCAGTCTTATCGGTAGAAATTGTATTCTGGAGGGGATCAGAGAAGAGCTTCGAGTCAATCAATGTGGACCTATATCTTTATCCTAACATATGCAGCTCGTGATGGCAAAAAAAATGTTCAAATTTTAGGCGAAACAGGCTCGTTAGTGCCCAGGAACTATCACTTTGTCACAACTCCAGTTTAATGCAGAGTTGAGTTGAGATAAGCTTTTTTGACAGTTGATACTAATTGGATGATTTGTCAGATCATCGAAAAAGGAGGGCAATTCAAAAACATTCAGGTTTTTCTACGGCTGGGCGTCGAACCTAGACCTTCTGTAGACAGTTTATCGAACTGTCGCGTCGCTCCACTGATCGCCTAGCATCAAACCCAATGTCAATATCTACTTTGCACCGCGCAAGAAGAGATTCAAATATTTCAGTAGCACCTATAGCTTAGACTCTTAGAGCGTGCATACGTTCAAGGTGAGTTATCCTAAGTCTTCCTCCGTGGAAGTTACAGATCTGATTGGTATTTGATGGTTTGTCTCTATTATAAGAACATGGTTTTACGTGGTGTTTGTTACCACGCTAAACCCTTACCTAACTCCTAACCCTTAAATCCAATTCCAATTTGTTGTTCTTAGTGCGCGGAGCCATCCATACCCAGTGCAGGATTCTGGTTTTACCATGAAGGAGAAGACAAATAAATCTCTGGTGCCCACAATTAATTGTATAGTTACCTACTGGTTGTCATACTTAAATGTTGTTTCCACAGGGATCTGAGTAAGTAGAGTATGCTTACTCAGATCCCTGTGGAAACGTTCCCCCGATAGAGTTCAATAAAATATTTTACAAACTATTTTCCTAAAGTGTACAAACCGTCCATTCGCCTTTACATTTAGCCCATCTACCAGTATTTTACTCCTACTTTCCTTAAGCCACTTATCACAAGCTCTTGTAGATCCCTGTCATACATTCCCATTATGTGTGTCATATTCGTCTCGACTCTGCATGTTATATACTTACAGTTGCACTTGGTGCAAGCTGCAACCAACGACAGTTGGCACACATTTCCCTACTCACTCTTCGCCCATGAGATTATCAACAGCAGTCCTGAGCTTACTTCTTGGATAAGGAACAAGTATTCCCCCCGACCAGAGGAGGAATATTATTTATACAGAAAAGGAAGCTGGCAACTGCCTCAATCATCGTTTATCTTCACTTTCGGTCCACAAAATGTGCAGAGGCCTCTGCTAATGTTTTGCAGCACCAGCAAGCTTACCAACTGATCCAATCCATAAGCAAGTGCATAAGTTATTCACTTAAAGAGACTCTATCTGGAAATAGCCCAGTCTTGGGATAACCCTCTATTTTAAATTGATTAATAGTATACATCTACGGCCTACTACCAACCATATATCCATAAACAAACACACTCAGACCGAGACCATCACCACCACCACCACCGAAATAAGGTAAACAAAACTGAAAGTTCTTTTGAAATGGGCGGAGAGGGTTGGACTACTTTGTATAGATCCTACCAACAAGCTGCTGTCCCCTTCTAAATTCGGTTCCCATTTTCCGGTGCATTTGGTGAATAGAGGCCCATTTTCCAGAGGACAGAAGAATATGCACTCCATGAACGTACTTCATCATGTCACGGATAATTTTAATCTCACTTCGTTCCATGGGGTACAATGAACAAGAAGGACACTTGCACATGCATAGCCCACCCAACTGTTTCACCAAACACACATTCCACCCAACCGACCGAACTATAGCTGCAACAGCAGCAGTTGCAAATATGTCCCGTCCCCGTTGAAGGTGCTCCAGATAGAATCCCTTCCAAGTGCACTTGTGAATGTTTATTTCAACGTTGAGGACTTTCTCGAGAGCGCTTATGGTTGGCGCACTGGCGACGAAGTCCATTGCCGTTGGGGCTGAGCTGGGGGTGGGAGCTGTAAGGACAACAAAAGATCTCTGTGTTCCACAATGGTCTGGATCTGTACGGCCGCAGGGTGTTTCAATTTTATGGTATTGTCGCACTTCTCTCTGGTCGTATCTATTTTTACACCGCACTACAAGGATGGTCGGTGGTTGGCCAATTTTTACTATACCACCCCACCGAGGCCACAACCACACCACCATGTCGACATACAAGCCGATGAAGCAACTATTTGTGAAACGCACAATCCCTCGTCAGTTGAGTGGTGTTCTTTGGCCATCCATCCACCGCTTGACTCATGAAAATGCTCAGGGATCGCTCGAATTAGAGAGTATCTATGCACTCCACTTCCTGGATTGAAACAAAGAGGTAAACAAAATCAGTGCCCGCTATGTTTCCTCGATAGGTCCTTAGCATAATCTATCGCTGATATGCCTTCAAGTTCTCAGACAGAAGAATGACAGGGGCTTGAAGGCGAGAAAATTTCTTTTCTACTTTATTTGTGTACTCCATCCAGCCCTGCCAAGTCGAGTTGAGAATTATTCTTTTGTACGCGCGCATTCCTTTCCTGTTTCGTCTTTTTCTATATGCCATCCAGTAGCAGCTTTGTTTGCATCCCCTATGAGAGGAGATGGGAGTTTTTTGAGGGGGTTCGCAGTTCATTGTTGCCAAGCAACTGGATGCATACAGATAGATAAGACTGGTGAACGCAAGTCATTCACCGCTTAAGCCTTTCAGGTCTTTCTCCTGGCGTTAGGTAATCTTCATTTGCATACACTTTAGTTACACGGTGTTAATGGCTGTGTGGGTATTTTTTAAAATTATTCCAATTCTCGTTCCGAAAATAAATTGTTTGCTCATGGTACAATGTGTAGGTGTGTGTGTACCTACACATATAAAGATGAATTGCATGAATGGAGGTTTTAATTTCACTCGCGCTCAGGATGATGATGATGATGATGATGGTAGCGGTGGTGGTGGATGGGGTGGTATATGTAAAAATGTGTGCTTGGATGCGGTGAGGAAGGTAACTGTTGCAACAACTCTTAAGGGTGCTGGCACATAATTGTTGCATGAAGTGCTTACAACAACCTTATTCCGGTCGTGAGCGGGCTGCACTAGATTCTCATTTTAGTAGGTTACTTTAAGTGCAATTCGTTGCAAGTTTAAGACAAGAAAGTACACGAGGGTATATTTAAATTCAAAGAACAAGGAACATACTTGCGAAACATCCAACTTAACTCGCAAAACTTTTTAATTATTAAAATATGCAGACAAATTACAATCCATCAAGAATGGATGGCATGATCTTTATACATGTGGTTGTCATGGTATTGGTATGATGGGGTAACTCTACAGAGTTGGGTTAGGTTAGGTTTTAGGAAGTAAATGCTGCTTGTCGTTGTGTTACACTTTATACGTGTAAACATGTTGGTAAAATGTGAGTCTATGCAATTTGTTAGGTTTGGTTTGAACTTTTTTTTTGATAAGAAATGGGGGACCTTTAACAAGCTTTATGATCCAGTTAAAAGGTTTATGAACAATACTTCTTCTAAAGTGACGATACAGTTAGGAGTGAACCTGGGACTAAACCAACATGTCTCAATAATCAGCCTGGTTATTGGAAAATGTTTCCCACTTGCGCACTTCAATTTGTCTGAGGTCGTTTTTACTTGTGCGCGCCATTTAAGGTGAAGTGTTCGTCTAATGCGTCTGGCTGCGAATGGAAGACTCTGAGAGCCGGGGTATAGTGATTTCCATTCGCTTTATATGTCATAGCCATTTTAAAGTCCAAAGTCGATTTTTTGGACCAGGTCGATGTCGCCGTACAGCTCGTATTGAATCTTCATCTCCATAGCCCGTCAACGAAGAAATCACCAAAATCCGCATCCACTTTTGATACGGTCCATTCTTCAGCGCCGTAAAGCCCTGAGGTCATTTCCGACATTGATGGAGCAGCGTAAATTCTCTATTGTCATCCTATACAGACAGACGATTAGACATGGCTCTGTATAGTTCGTCTCTATAAATGCTGTCGTATGCGGCTTTGAAATCGATTAATAGGTGGTTGGTATCGATTTGGACTTCTTGAGTTTATTCCAGGATCTACCGAAGTCTGAAAAATTGATCAGTTGTGGACTTCCCAGGCTTCACATTATACGACAGATATGATCTTGTAGGCGATGTTGAGGAAACTTATGCCTCTGTAGGGTCCAATTTTTGTAGATCTTGCAAACGATGCTGAGGTTCCATTAGGCGTACTTACATCCGACCATATTTTGCTTGTGAGTATGTGAATGTTACTTACCATATTGTCCCCGCCGGCTATATACAGCTCGGCGGAAAGGCCTTCATTTCTGCTATCCTCATTGCTATCCCCTCTTCACTTAGCTGGGGTGGTTGGTAGTTTTCACTGTGATCGCCAATATTAAATGGATCCCTGACAGCGGGAGATTGCTCATCATGCGCAGTTTAAAAGTCTGTAGGAAAGCTTTATTCATATTCTCAGCATTGACTATGTCTCAACTACGATCTGTCTGATACACCTTGACAGGATTCTGTTTGTTCCTTGTATTCCTGGCTTCAAAGTCTTACCCTTTCTTAAAACTTGCAAACATTATTCCTGCAGTGCCATCTCTCTATATCCTCGATCGCGAGTGAGTAGATCTTGCTCTTGTTTTCTTCTTTCTGAAAAGCTGATGTTCTCCCTTCTTCTTCGCCTATAGAGCTCAATGGCAGCTCTCGTCTTCCCCTGCAACTTTGCTTTGTAGGACTCCTTTTTGGCTGCGAGCATCTTTCCGCATGATTATTGCTGTTGGGCGGGAGAAACATGATACATCAGTTGCGGCTTGTTGGCATCGTTGGCCTTGTTTTTCAACATTGCATACTGGTGGTATGGCGTTAATCGAGTGGTTAAAGGATACGCGTTCTACGAAGGACTTGGCGATCTCTTGCGATTTTAGTCGTTCGACATTAAAGTTGTTCACAGTATTACTCATATTTTGTGTCATGGTGCGTTTCAGCATTCTTAACTTGATTGCAACAAGGTATTGGTCCCAGTCGATTTTAGCCCCTCGGGATGTTGGGACATCCAAAATTGACCGTTCGTTTCGTTATGAAACAGTGCGCTGGTAAAAGTGGCATTTCGTTCCGTAGCGAAGTAAGTTAGCCTAAGTCCATTGTCAAACGTGTTGCCATGTAGGCTGTGTTTTCCGACAACACTTCTACAGATGTCCTCTCTTCCTCCTATTAAAAATCTCAGAGCAAAATTTTTTCATTGTTCTTCGTTAATCGATTCGTTAAAAGCTCTGTCAAGGAGCTCATAGATAAAATTTCTTTGAATGTCATCCTTCTCTTCCGCCGAATAGCAGATGAGTCTTATGTTGGCACTGTAACTTGGCGATGGGTAATATCTTCGTAGAATAAAACTTCTTGCATAAGTCTGTCACTTGAAACTCATCTGCATCCTAATAGTCTCTGTTGCCGTCCATCCTTATTAGACACCACGTAGTAGAAATCACAGTTTTTCGTCCTTCTTCTATTCGGCCCATATTTCCTAGATGGCAGTAATGTCTTGTAACCACTTAGGGCTTTCTTTCGAATGCACCTCTTCTGTTGTGTATTCTAAAATTCCATGAACAAACAGACAGCGGTAGTTCTTCGTCTAACATGGGCTTCATTAAGCAAAAAAAAAATCGGTTCCGAGGGTCTTGGTTGCTTAACAAGAACTTATTTTATTTCTGACAAAGTGATCTGTCCTTTAAATGAAGAAAGAACTCACATTGTTCAAGACAATGTTCTTTAATACTTAAGGAATCAAAAATGGAGTTATCAAAGTAAGAGAGATAAGCCATATGGAATTCGGCATATTCCAACGGAAGAGGAAAAGGAAAGAGTGAAATGAACTTTTCTTGGTTTCTAACCCTGTTGGGAAGGGACTGTCTTAACATTTTTGAACACATCCATCCTTAAATCTTGTGACATTGTGTAGGCAGTCGTTTTTTAATTATAAAGTGGAGCCCGAATACAAATTCAAACAGGCACGTTATTACCCATAGCCTAGCTTTCTCAACAACAATCATGTGTGCATGTGTACTTCTTGCACAATGGCGGGGCCTCCTATTTTATGCCGACTACGAACGGCTAAATAGATAAGCTATTCTTAACAGTTGATACTACTCGAATGATTTGTCAGATCATCAAAGAGGAGCCCATTTTAAGATTATCGGTAGCCATTTTAGTGAATGAGGAGCTACCGAAAAAGTATCAAATATTTCGTAATGGATTTACCCATCAAATTACTTCAAAATTAAAAGTTTAACGATTGTAAATGGGAAAAAAAACCTCCCTAAGCACTTAAGTACCTTTTTGTTACCACGACTCATGTGACCTTAATTTTGATTGTTGTTGTGGATGTGATACAGGCGGTCTCTAGATCCCGGTTTAGGTTTAGAAACAGATAAGATCTTGTATCCTTTTACCCGAAATGTCACATTTGCAGATGAAATGGGAGAGGGTTTCTCTCTCATTTGTGTTCCTGCAATTGCAGCATTGAGGGTTGTATGGGATGGTATGGTCTTCAATTGGCCAATGCCTAGTGATAATCGCCGTAATTCTTGCGATATCTGGGCGGGTTCTGTTTAGTAGATCGTTCTTTCTGTTTTTGTCGTAGGAGGTCCATATTGTCCTTGATATGAGCAATTTATTAACCTTCTCCATTTGGAGTTGGCCTTTTTCAGGAAGTATGAGTGTCTTTTAACCGCACCTAGCGGGATACGGACCCTTGCAGCAAGTGAGCATTGCCTGGGCAGCTCGTCTGCACGCTCGTACTTTGGCTATCCATTGGCTAATAGACTCCTCTATACCTAGCTCGTTCAGAGATTCAAGAATAGCTCCAGTGTGGACGTTGTTGAAAGCTCCCTATATATCTAAGAAGGAGGCTAGAGTGTATTCCTTATAGTGTAAGGATTTTTCAATTGTCCGCACTACCTTGTGGAGAGCTGTTTCGTTGATCTGCCATTGAGGTAGTCGTGCTGTGATTTTGAAAGCGAAAACTTCGCATGTGGATGCCTTCGTGGTCTCGTGGCCGCGTTTGCCTACCTTCGGTATGAATACCACTCGAGCGCGTCTCCACGAGTAAGGTACGTGGTTTAGTGTTAGGCAGCTTTTAAAAACTGTTGCCAGCCATGGCACTGTCAGGTCTCGCGTTCTCTGTAGCATAACTGGCAGTATGTCGTCAGGTCCCGGAGACTTATACGGAGAGAAGCTGTTTATAACCCAGGAAATCTTTTCCTGTGTGTGTCTAACAAGAGTTCAATGGTCTCCGTAGAGGATTCTATCCACCTTCATCTGACTTTCTCAGAAAGGAAGGGTTAGAGGGTTCCTTAGACAGAATTTTGCTTAGCCTAGCGGAGTCCTTGAGGGTTTCAATAGAATGGAAATAATCCATCCAGGCCTCGCTTTTGGATGTTTTTAAGGCTTTCTTATACAGACTTAAACAGTCCTTATAAGGCTGCCAGAAATTGTGTGTGTGGAAGATATTGAAGATCGATTTGGTCCTCTGTCTGAGATTGGATAGATCATCATTCCACCACGGGGGAAGTGTTTTGTTCCTTCGCTTAACTGGACACGAGACTTTGTATGCAATGTTCATCGCATTCTCAAAAGTCTGCACTTTTGCTTCCAGTTCTTCAATAGCAACGTCGTTTATTTGTTGTGTGGTTTTGAGTGTTATCCAAACTTGCTCAAACTTGGTCTTCTCTACTCTCTTGGGGTTTCTAAATGGTTAACTGGTCTCGGCCTCGAAATACAGGTCATAGAGGATCCATCTGTGGTCTGAGAGTGACAGCATATTGGAAACTCTCCAGATATCAATCCTATAGCTATCATTACTTGTTTTTAATGTAATATGCAGGACTTCTTCCCACCCCCTGTGTGTTTCCATGCTCGGAAAAACGAAGGTTGGGGTCGTTCCCTTTTTGCAGATTGATAAATTGGTAGTCAAAAGAAAATCAAAATGTGACTCATGTCTTCCATTGTCTTCTAAGCTTCCCCATACAGTATGCCTTGCGTTGGCGTCGCAGCCCATCAGCATATTATCCGCTTTGGTTGCTGTGGCTATGAGTTTCTGACCCTGATTCCTGATCATAATGAAATGGATTTTTGATATTTGTATAGCAATTCAGACTGCCTTTTAAAGATTTTCAATCCAGCATTACATACATGAATTCCTACCTATTCCCAGTATTGTATTAAAAGACTGAGTTCTTTCTTTTACCCTCTTTCATTACTGTCAGAGGCATCAAAGAAATAAGCATCAAGCCACATAGTTTCTATGTAGACTTTTTATAAACTCTCCACTCTCGTATGCCATAGGACACTTTCCAATAAAATACCACATGTTACTGAATAAGGCAAGCCCTAAAGTTTAGAACAATTTTCCAATTCAACTCTAACCGGAAAACTCAACTGAAATAATTTAATTAACCACAGAATTTCAGCAATTTTCAGCACTGCTTAACTTTTTTTTATAAAAAAAAATACCTCCGATTGAACTTCTTGCATAGAAATGAGACCAAAAATCAAGATAACAAAAAAGACTATGTCAACATGCTATAAATTTGCAGTCCTTGACAATAGATATGCCATGTTCCGTCCGGCACAAGCAGGAGTACTCGTAGCTGGGGACGAACACTCACATGATGTCTGCCACCCTTCAAAATTTATTACATTTCCGCATGACATCGCTGGGGACATGAATTCCAGAAGCTCATCCTGGCTGATGATAACAGCTTGCTATTTACTTGTTGGACAACGACCAAAAACACACATCCCTAGAGTCACACTCACTTACAGGCTATACCCATCGCATTAATTGATACAAATCTGGGTTAATAAATCAAAAAGTTGTTATAAAGTTTTTTTTTTTTTGCTACCTAACACGAAGAGTTTGAATAGAGGCTCGTGTGCAGACCAGAGGATATGTTTGACTTTTCTGAAACGATGAACACCCAATTAAAAATAGACCATACGTTTTTTTTATATAAAAATAAAAATTTAAATTCTTTAAAAAATATTTAATAAAAAAAATCGACAATAAACAAATAGTCACTTCCAAACAAAATAAATAATTCAAAATAAATTAAACTGCCATCCATGTTAGCCACTGGCATCAGGTTCATGACTCAGGCGGCTTAGGCATTTATTTTTAAAATTGTAAATGACATTTCTAAAAGCCATCTCAGAGCGGAAAACAATGTTCACAAGAAAAAACAAAAAATTCCATTCGAATGGCAACACAACGTATAAAAAAGCAAAAAGGAAACGGAAGCAAAATTCACTTTGTGTCAATTCTCAGTTAAATGTTCGATCGATTTTTATACGGATGTAAAAAAAACAAACACCGAACCAATCGTGGAAGGGACCTGTGCAATCTGTTAGTGATGTAAAAAATATGAAGCGTTAAATAAACAAACAGAATAAAAAAAAAACTAAAAGATTTAAAAAAACGTACCGACTGAATGACGGCATTAACGTTACAGAGTGGTGGAGAATCAAAATAAAAAAAAAATATATTTTTCGAAGGGACAACTCAATTCGGAAAGAGAAATGCTTCCAAATAACGGAATAAAAAGTTTCTCTTGTTTTTCTTTTTTTATTTTAAGTGGAACGACGTTGAAAATAACAAGGACCTCTTGCGGAAATGAAATACTGCATATAATGCGAGTTCGACATTACGCAGAGAAACGTGAGTACGGAAAGATGAATTGGAGCCGATTGTGTTGGAAAGGTAAAGTTCAACATTTTGTTAATTTATGAATGCATTCCTTCCGTGAAGAACATTTGTAACATAATTAAACCTATTAATTGAACAACCTGTTATTACGTGAATCGCATCGAGCCAGTAGCGCGCCCATCCCATGCATGCATCAATGAATGCATTATTACACAGGGTGTCGCACGACATCCTTTTTTTAAATCATTGTATTTCATTTATTTTCCAGTTAAGCTTAGTACGCTGCTCGAGCGAAACTAAATTTTAGCTGCTCTCCATTATTTCTCTCCAAACACTAGCTAAAATCCTCGCTAAATTTTGACATAGAGTGCTTTGTGGATAAGTGTCATAACAAACAGCTGTTCTTTGAAAAAAAAGTTTATTTCAACAACTCAAAAGCACAACAGAAGAAAACAATACGATGTGTCAAAATTTAGCTTGAGAAAATGTCCCGAACTATTAATGGACGCGCTAAATTGTGACAGATACATCCAGTACAGTCTGAAATGAATGTTTGATTTTTTAGCTGAAGCAGCGTACCGCTCGGCTAAATGGATTCGCTTAAATTTAGCTCAGCTAATTTTTGGAGAGAATTTTGTATGGGAGCTAAAATTAAGCTCGAGCAGCGTACTAAGCTTTATTGTATAAAAAATTAAATTCTTTTTTTGTATTTCTCATTGCTTTTAAAGATGATAGAGACCGTAAATGACCTCTGTGCTCATTCACGCATATGTGACATATGACCAAAAAATAATTCATTGTGGCCTGAAATGTTAAAAGTGGGGGTGCCTAAAAATAAATGGGTATTATATATATAAATTGACGTTGTTAACGTTGTCCTTAGCTAACTGCCTCCAGTTGCGCACTCCAAGTTGGTTGAGGTCGGTTTCCACTTGTGCGCGCCACTTAAGGCGAGGTCTTCCTCTACTGCGTCCGATGTCTGGCTGGAAATCGAAGACTCTGCGAGCCGGAGTATTGATGTCCATTCGTTCTACATGTATGTCGCTGTACAGATCGTATAGATCGTGGTTAAATCTTCGTCTCCATAGCCCGTCAACGCAAACGGACTAGGATGATTAGGGTCTTATATAGGATCTCCCTAGTAAGTCGAGTGAGGGCTTTACTACTAAATTGCCTTCTTTGCCCGAAGAAACTGGCAAGAGTAATTCTTCGTTTAATTTCTGACGAGATGTTGTTGTCAGAGTTAATAGCGGAGCCGAGGTAGACAAAGTCCCGTACTACCTCAAAGTTATATCTGTCAATAGTGACGTTCTGTCTAATTCGTCGATGTTGTCTGTCCTTTCGTGTAGACAGCATATACTTAGTCTTTCCCCCATTTACTGCTAAACCCATTTTTGCCGCTTCCTACTCTATGCTAGCAAACGTGGCTATGACATCACGTAGAGTCCTACAGATGATGTAAATATCGCCGGCGTATGCTAGCAGTTGCACCGATTTTTAGAAAATTGTGCCTCGGGTATTGGCTCGGGAGTTTTGAACAATCCTCTCAAGAATCAAATTTAAAAGTCACATGATAGCCCATCAAAAAAAAAAATACAATTTTTTGGCGCAACAGGCTCGTTAGTACCCAGGGCCTAGCTTTCTCACAACCATTCATGTGTGCGTGTGTACTTCTTGCACGATGGCGGGACCTCCTGTTTTATGCCGACTCCGAACGGCTAAGTTGAGATAGCTAATCTTGATAAATTGATACTACTCGGACGATTTGTCAGATCATCACGAGAGGAGGGCCAGTGAAAAATCATTTAGATGTTGCTACGGCTGGGAATCGAACCCAGACCTTCTGCGCCGCAGTTCATCGCACTAACCATCGCACCACTGAGCCCCTGATAGCCCATCGCCTTGCCTAAATCCTTTTTTGGTATCGATCCTAATGGACCAGCGAGAATTCTCCTTCGTCATCCTACACAGACGGACGAGTTTGGGCGGTAACCAAAAATAGAAATAGTATGTGGCTTTGAAATAGATGAATAGGTGGTGGGTATCGATTTGGACTTCTTGGCAGGATCTGCTGAAGTGTGAAAATTTGATCAGTTGTGGACTTTCCTGGCCTAAAACCACACTGATAAGGACGGATCAGGTTGTTGGTAAACGGTTTGAGCGTTCCCATATAACGGCAGATGGGATTTTGTAGGCGATGTTGAGGAGACTTATGCCTCCGTAGTTGGAGCAGTTCAGAGGGTCTCCTTTTTTGTGCATCGGGTTGAAGTTCCATTCTTCAGGCATACTTTCATCCGACTAGATTATGCTTATGAGTTGGTGGATGTTACTTACCAAGTCATCCTGGCTGGCTTTATAAAGCTCGACGGGAAGGCCGTCATTTTCGGCGGTCTTGTTAAGCTTGAGTTTATAACAGGTGATTTTTTAAGAGGTTTAGAACTTTTTTTAAAAATTAATGTTTAATGTTTAAAGATAATTTCATGCAAATGTTGACCACGGCTGCGTCTCAGGTAGCCCATCCGCTGAGTCCAATTTTGGCATACTCTTTCACACATATCGGCCGGTATCTCACGAATGAATGCATGGATGTTGGCTTCCAGTGCGTCAATCGAAGCGGGCTTGTCCCTATAGACATTAGCCTTGACATACCCCCACAAAAAATAATCGAATGGTGTCAAATTGCACGATCTAGGCGGCCAATTGACCGGCCCGAAACGTGAAATTAACTGTTCACCAAACTCGCCTCGCAATTGCGCCATTGTTTGGCGTGCTGTGTGGCATCTGGCACCGTCTTGTTGAAACCACATATCATGCAAGTCAAGAACTTCCATTTCGGGCAAAAAAAAGTTTGTTATCATCGCTCGGTAGCGTTCACCATTGACAGTAACGCTGCGATTCGCATCATCTTTGAAGAAATATGGCCCAATAATGCCGCCGGCCCATAAACCGCACCAAACAGTGGCTTTTTCGGGATGCATTGGTAGCTGTTGCAATGCTTCTGGCTAATCTTCACTCCAAATGCGGCAATTTTGCTTATTTACGTACCCATTCAACCAAAAATGAGCCTCATCGCTGAACACAATTTTTCGATAAAAAAGCGGATCCTCGGCCAGCTTTCCAAGAGCCCATTCACCAAAAATTCGGCGTTGTGGTAGGTCGGCTGGCTTTAGTTCTTGCACCAGCTGTATCTTAAAAGGCTTTACGCCCAAATCCTTCCGCAAAATTTTCCACGTAGTGCTGTAACAAAGGCCTAACTGCTGGGAACGGCGCCGAATCGACATTTCGCGGTCTTCTGTCACACTAGCTGATACGGCCGCAATATTTTCTTCACTACGCACAGTACGTAAACGTGTTGGTGGTTTAATGTCCAACAAAGTAAATTTGGTGCGAAATTTGGTCACAATCTTCCGAATAGACTGCTCAGAAGGTCGAGAATGCCGATCATAAAATGGAAGCAGCGCGCGATGAAAATTTCGAACCGAGCACGAATTTTGATAGTAAAATTCAATAATTTGCAAGCGTTGTTCATTTGTAAGACGATCCATGGTTAAATTGCAAACCAAACTGAAGCTGTTTGACAGTGACACAAGGTACTAAACACACGTCAGCTGTCAAAACCAGTGTTGCCAAAACCAAACCAGCTAAAAAATCACCCGTTATATTGCTATCATCACTTCACTTTGGTCGGTTGGTGAGTAGTTTTCGCTGTCCTCGCCAATATTGAATGGTTCGTTCTGCGTGACAGCGGAATGTTGTTCATCATCGCCGTTTAACAGTCTGCAGAAGTGGTTCTTCCATATCCTCAGCACCGACTGTGTCTCAGCTACGATATTTCCTTCTGATTCTCTTCGAGCATTTTATCCTTGGCTTTTACCTTTTACACTTTGGTAAAACTCTCGAACATCGTTCCTGGAGTGGCACCTCTTTGTATGTTTGTAATTCTGAAAAGCCGGTGTTCTTTCCTTCATCTGTGCCTATAGAGCTCAATGGAAGCTTTCGTCTTCACCTTCAACTTAGCCTTGCAGGCCTCCTTATTGGCAGCGAGCATCTGTCGGCATTCCTCATCAAATCAAGGGTTTCTTGCTAGTAGGTGCGAGAAACCTAGCACATCGTATGCGGCTGATCTAATGGCTTGTTGGCATCGTTGGCATTGTTCTTCTTCATTCGATTCTGGTGGTGTGGTGTTAATCGAGAGGTTAAGGGATACGCGTTGTGCGAAGGTCTTGGCGGTCTCATGCGATTGAAGTCTTCCGACATTAAATTTTTTCACAGTATTTCTGGTTTGTTGTGGCGTAGTAGATATCCGTATTCTTACCTTGGCTTCAACAAGTTAGTGGTACGAGTTGGTGTTAGCACCTCGCAGTGTTCGGACATCCAAAATACTGGATGTGTGCTTCTTTTCTATCTCAATGTGATCAATTTGGTTGACCGTTCGTTGACCTGGAAACCACCATGTCGCCTTATGAATATAGAGGTGAGGAAACCGTATGCTGGCTGTAGTGGCACATCTTCCTGTACCGAAGCCTTAGAGACGTCTTCTCGTGTAGGCTGTTAACTATAGCATTTGTGCGAATTGTTATGAAGTCGAAATGCTTGGATTTGCCTGTATTCACGAGGCTACAACAGCGATTATTTCCTAAACCCAAGCATAGGGATCTCGATTGTACGGTCTTCGTGATATGCTTCCAGATTCGGCAAACATGATTACCAGCCTCATAATTATCCATCTACTTGGGGAGTGCCTCAAAACTCCCGATAAAAACCCCTTTGGACGGAAATGACGGGCTTTAAACCAACGAAATGCTAAAGTGCCTCAAAGGAAGTGTGTCATTTGACTACCGGACAATACGGCAATTGTGGTGTGTCTTCCTTTTCTGGAAGAAGTAGAGTGATGCAGGCCGAAGTTTACGAGGATGGTGCCATGAAAATAGTCTAATGGCAGGTATTTCATTTCCAAGGCCGAGTATTATTGCATCGATAGCGTCCAAAGATCTTAATAGAGCGATCAAGGACTGAACGACTGGAAGCAAAGTACCTCAAATTTTCTATAGCACCTAAAGATTGTTTCTATAAGCTCCTTCAGAAAACCTATCAGTCACTACCGAAGTACGATGTTGAAATCGTGCTTTAAAATGTAAATGCAAAGGAAGGAAGACAAGACATATTTAGCAGTATTGTCGCATAAAACCGCGTACACTACAAAACGTCTGACAACGGACCTAGGCTTATTAACTTCGCTGGGGAAAGAAATGCTACTACAGCTACCACGGTTTCCTCACCTTGATATTCATAGGGGACTTGACGGTCTCCAGATCAACAAATGATGATTGCGATAGACAAGAGACACACATCCAGTATTTTGGAAGTCCAATTATTCTGAGTGGCTAAAATCGACTTGGACTACTACCTTGTTGCAGGCCTTGTTGAATATGGAAGAAACACTTCTGCAGACTGTTTAACGGCGATGACGAATAATGTCCCGCTGTAAGGCTGAACTAAACATTTAATGTTGGCAATTATAGCAAAAACCACCAACTACCTGACCTTTGTAAAATGAGGACAGCAATATCCAAACTAAAGCTTAACAAGGCTGCCGGCACGTCATTGCTCTTCGAATTTTTGGTATACAGGATGACGTTGTACAATTCACGCTGCTTCGTCAGTGTCTGCAAAGACCTAACCACAACATTCGATGCCAAAAAATTTAGGCAATTCGACACACTCTCATGTGACGCCTTTAAAATCATTCTTGGGAGGATTGTGCAAAACTCCCAAGCCAGGACCAGAGGGACAATCATCCATATATCTGTGCAACAACTGGCTTACGCCGTTATTCATATCATTGGTCGGAGTGAGAGACAAGACCAAATAAATCTCATCAATAGAAAAGGACACACACCATGACGAATTGGACAGAACGACACCATTGACATATTAAAGTTCAATGGACTTTATCCTCCTCTGGTCCGCCATTTACTTTGAGAGTAACATTTCGTCAGAAATAAAACCAAAAGTTACACTTGCCAACTGCTGTTGGTTATGGCTAAGAATGTAATTTAATAAAAAAGTTCTCATCGGGCTACTAAGGAGTTCCTATATAAGACCCTGATCATCCAAGTCCTACTCTTCGGCACGGCGTATAAACAACGGATGAAGAAATCATTGTCGTTTTGAGTGTACAGTTCCTCGAGAACTCTTCGGTCGCGTTTACCCTGACAACCTAACCTAAGTGACGTGCACAAGTAGAAACCGCCCTCAACCATCATTAAATGTGCAACTGGAGAGATTTAGATAGTGACTGGACTAATTCAAGAGGTTGATTCGGTCCAATTTTTAAGCACATTATCGATTGTGTGCAGCTGTATTTCACCAATGGCTTCACGAATATTGCCCTTTAAAGCTTGTCGGCGTAACACTTATCTTTTACGGTACCCCACAAATAATAGTCCAACTTTGTCAAATCGCAGCTCCGAGGTGGCCAAAAGACATTTGCTCTGCGGCTGAAATTGCGATCTACAAAAACAGGGCGCAAAACATCGAGTGTAGCTTCGGCTGTGTGGCACGTAGCGCAGTCCTGTTGAAACCTAATGTTGCCAATATCCGGATCTTCAATTTTTGTGAACAAAAATTCGTTCAACATGGCCCGATAACGATCGCCATTGACTGTAACGGACACTCCTTGCTCATTTTAGAAGAAAAATGGCCCAATTATGCCTCTGGACCAAAATCCGCACCAAACAGTGACTCGTTTTGGGTGTATCGGCTTTTCAATGTATGCGTGCGGGTTTTCTGTGCCCCAAATGCGACAATTTTGCTTGTTTACATACCCGCCAAGATCAAAATGAGCTTCATCTGAAAAGATGATTTTTTTTGGCAAAATCGGCCTCTTCTCTAAGTCGATCGCAGGCCCACTTAGCGAAGCGAAAACGCATTGGATGGTCAGTTGGCTTCAACTCCTGAACCAATTGGACTTTGTATGGCGTCATACCAAGGTCTTTATGCAAAATTCGTCTCAATGATGTCTCCGAAGTGTTCAATTGTTGTGAACGACGGTGAATTGATGTTGATGGCGCTTCACGCACACGTTCTGCCACAGCAGCAATATTCTCGGGTGTACGCACTGTTTTTGGCTTTTCACGCTTTGGTTTATCGATGAGGATGCCAGTTTCTTTCACTTTTTTCACAAGATAACGAACATACGGAGCTGACGGTGCTTCTCTTCTTCCAAAATCCGTACGCAATTTTCGCACACATTCTGCAACATTACCATGATTTTCAAAGTAATGTCGCAATATTTCCCAGCGTTGTTCAAGCTTATTCACAACCATATTCGTTTAGCGGAAGGATAAAAGTAATTATCTGTCAAATCAGACATGAGCTAAGTGTTATCATTCACGAAATAAGCACTAGATGGCGGACCCGTTAGTAGGAGTCACACTTCTCTCGACAAGATATTACATTTCGTAGAGATCCAAAGACACGAAATATTAATAAAATCTCGGTTCATCCCTCGTGAACGACTGAGCCTATTCAATATTCCAGAGTTCTCCTTTAATTTATAAAAAAAAATTCCATCCTGCTGCCTGACAAATCAAAGTAGATACATGTTTCTGCTTGGAAACTTTCAGCCAAAGAAGCTGATATTACCAACATACTCCAGCACAAAGGATGATACTTTCCATGTACCAATAAACACAATAGAACAGCAAAATCAAAATCTCAAAGAGAATAAGAATGAGATTATTGACACGTGAAAAGTTCTATCCTTCCCCTTGCATCCACATCCAACAGAACTCTCAATTCGACACACAAATAGGTGCTTTCGTCACCTATTCGTATAATTCCTGCATCTCAGCACGCCGAACATGTGATTACATTCCAATCACGTCCGATCTAAATTCGTACGTGGATACGCCCGTGCAAAGTGCGAAATACCAAAGCTTTCCCGTCGTCACATACCAGATCTACACTAACATTACATCCTCACACCTCCCTCCGGATACTGTCAGGACCATGGCCCACCTGGTGAAAGTCCGTCAAGGGAGAAAACAAAAAAGGAACAAACTAAAAAAAATCGCATAACAAAATTATGGAAACAGTGTTGGAATAACAGAACATGAACAGAGCCCCCAGATACCATCAAGTTGCCTCCTTGACATGGAAACGAAGTCACTAGGCCAAGCATACGTAACGTAGCCACAAAGGATTTAGCCAGCAACAAAAAAAACGTAATAATACAATAAAACGAAAATTGTAGAGAACTTACCTACCTCCTAGGGCAGCAAATCCTAAAGATCCCCTCCTTTTGTCTTCGGTCGAGGGTTGGTATATTGCTGTCAACATCAAAGCTATGTGTAGTCTTTGCAGATCTTTTGTAGCGGCTAAATTGTTTCTTAAACCAACAAATACACAGGTGTTGGGTGATTGCGAAGTTCACCCCCCCTAGAGGGTAACGCCATTGTTGTCTGGGGACATTGTGTGTTTGATGGTGTGCCGACAAACGTCAAATGTGAGTCGAAGGAATACCAACCTGAATGCGAAAGTAGAGTTTAAGGATTTTTATTGCTATCATCTATGACGATGTGCTTTAGATGGCTGTGTGTGGGTGTGCCAGACACCTTAAAATGGTTCTAAGGTACAAATTTCAATTATATTGGAAATGCAGAACGATTGTGTTTTCAGATACAATCACCACCAAAAGTCCATTTGAATAAAACTCAAATTCGGTACGGAATTGCAAGACATTTCGTTTTATTTGCGAAATTAATCCGTAATCGCGCGTACAGTGCGTGCCTCGGCAAATTGAATTCGATAAATTGAGATACTGTGGGTAATAAAAAGGTTTATACACGGCCAATGCGACGTTAAACGGTAAAGTGAATAAAGTAATAACAGTATAAGGTATAGGTGTGGTACGCGTGCCTATTAATGTTTCGATCAGTATGCCTAGTCAGATGGACAATGGATGTGGAAATGTTTGGGAGCTGGGGGAGGATATAAACAAGTAAGGGCTTTCGATAAAGCACTTTTTATGCTTAATGATGTTGGCATTTAAATGGTAATAAAATGAGTGGTCTTTGCAACCGCTAATGAGGTCATTCGGACAGAGGATTATATTTATATTGAGATTGGTCTGCGTTGGGCGTTGGCGTGGCTTAGGATCTGTTGCACTCATGTATATTGCCATGCGATTATGAAAATCGTTGGATCGCGATGTAACGAATTTTTAAAAATCAGTAGGATGTGACCATCCAGACCAACTTGTGGGCGGCCCGAATGGCAGTGGATGCAATTTAAGTGAAAACCAGTGGTGACACCCAAAATTTCAGGTAGACCGAGATATTTAGTGAATATTTGAGGCTACTTCAACGATTGCGAAAGGCGAATAAAAACCAAGGCCCGAATAAACGGCATTTTTCTCCAGATTTGAAAAGCTCCCTCAGGTAACACTGGAGAACAATTGAAAACACGTTTGTTATGGAAGAAGCTAATCTGTAGTACAGATTCTGAACTCTTCCAATTATACTCTTTGAGACCCGTAAAGGCTCCGGTCACGCAATGAGTGACGAATCTGAGTGATGGGTGGCCATTTACTGAACGACGTCGCTGAGCGAATAGTTGGGAAAATGTCATCGACAAGTGCGGTTCGTCGTAGCTTATTAGTTGAAAGCCGCGTTCATATTATTATAGATCTATAATAAGATCGAGAATACGTAGATTTGGTGTACACCCCATATATCGTGAGAGGGCAAATTATGGAGAATTTCATCATTTTTATCAAAATCTTCGCAGATATCCAGATCGATTTTGTCGTATGTCAGTACCATCTTTTGATTTGCTGTTGGAAAAAGTTCGAACAAAAGTAACAAAAAAAAAAGTAATGAGTTCAGAACAACGGCTGCTTTTATTTGTAAGGTCATTTTATTTTTAATTTTTTAATTTTTTATTTTTATTCATAAGGTTTGCCAAAATAATATTTTGAATGCCAGTTCTTATCTCAAGTTTTTCGGAAATATCAAACTCGTCGTCGTGCCCAACAATTGCACATCTCACGCTCGTCGTTGATGAACATTTTGCATTAAGACTTGCATTTACACGCTTACAAGGTGCAATTGACCCAATGGCGTCGTCAATGGTCAGAATGGGGCAAGAAATGGCAACAGTGGATGATCAATTTTCGTAGAAAATCATCTTCAGTGATGAGGCACATTTTCACCTCAGTGGATTCGTCAATAAGCAGAATTGCCGCATTTGGGCGAATGATAATCCAAGAGTGATTGTCGAAAAACCAATGCACCCACAAAGAGTGACTGTTTGGTGCGATTTATGGGCTGGTTTTTGCCAAGATGAGTCCGGTCAGGCAGTTAGGTTAGGTTAGGTTGGTGGGTTGATGAGGCAGACGTGTGTGTCTAACCTCATCGCATTCAGGTCAATATAGACCCATTGTGATGTCCGTTGGGGGTCCACTTGTGTGGTTGGTTCATTCATTGTCCCGTTACTGTCCGTTGTTGATAGCCTCTTTCCAGCCATCCAGATGTTGTTGCAAACCTGAAAAGATTAGGGAGAGGGATTTCGGATAGATCCGTGATGTCATGGAAAAAGTATTTACCTAAGGTTCTCATTCTTTATTGGCTGAGGCCTGGGCAGTGGCACAGAAAGTGGAGGGTATCCTCGTGTATTTCTTCATCACCGCAGCCTCTACAGAGGTCATCATCTATGAGATGCATTTTCAGTTTGTGGCATTTTAGTAAGTTGTGTCCAGTAAGAATCCCAACTAAAGTAGAGACAGATTTCCTGTTTCTACGAAGTAGTTTATGGGTTCTGGCTTTGTCATACTCAGGCTACATCCTTTTGGAAGTTTCACAGGTGGAAAGGGAGTTCCACCTGTTTTTGGCAGTGATCAGTATTTTCTGTCCCACCCGAGATTTGAGGTCACAAAGAGGTGGTTTGACAGACTGGTCTGCTTGGTCAATGCTGGGGGCAGATCCTTTTCTCACCAGTTCGTCAGCAATTTCAGTGCCCTGTATGCCTCTGTGTCCGGGGACCCAGCAGAGCTTAACATTATGTTGGACGCCAAGAACCTTTAGCTCTTCACGACGACGTGTCACAAGCCGAGATTTTATTTCGACAGCAGAGATAGCTTTTATTGCAGCCTGACTGTCAATAAAGATGGTGATATCATCTGGTGGTATTGCCAGCATTGAGGTCGCTTTGGCTGCCTCTGCTACTGCCAATATTTCGGCTTGGAAGACACTGCTGTGCTCAGGGAGACGAAAGGTGCTGTTTAGCTTTAGTGTTTCTGAAAATACTCCAGCTCCAACGCTTACATCCATTTTTTAACCATCAGTGTAGATGGATATGGTTTCGGGGCCCAATTCGTTTTCTCCCATTCCTCTCTGCTTGGATGGATGCAGGAGAATGGTCTTTGAGAGTCATGGTGAGGCAGCATGTAGTGAGACGATACAGCTGAGCCCAGATATCTGTGTAGAATTTGGGCATGTCCTCCTGAGCTCGATTTCCAGCAGTTGAGCTGGCTGATTCTTAGAGCACTTTTGGCTGCAGATTCTTACATGTAAAGGTCTAGCGGTAGCTGGTTAAGGATGGTTTCCAGTCCCGCTGTTGGTGTGGTTCTCATTCCGCCAGTAGCGCCCACACATGCTATCCTTTTTTCAGATGGGTGACTTTATTTGTGGATTGCCACCAGACAAGCCCCCCATATGTTAATATAGGTCTCACAATGGCCGTGTACATCCATAGGATGATCTTGGGGTTCGGACCCCAGTTTTTTTCCGAATATTCGGTTACACGTATAGAAAGCGACTGTGGCCTTTTTTAATGCGCTCGCGCACAGTTAGGTTCCAGTTGAGTTTTCTATCAAGAATGACACCCAGATACTTTGCACTATCGGCTAGTTTGAGGGTAGTCCAATCGATAGCCGGTGGGTCGAATATTGGTATCTTCCTCTTGTTCGTAAAGAGAACGAGTTCCGTTTTCTGGGGGTTGATGCCAAGCCCACATTGTTTTGTCCACTCGTTGAGAGTTTTTCAATGCCCGTTCGAGTAGTTCACTAATAGTGGGTAGGATTTTCCCTTTAACTAGTATCGCTACATCATCTGCGTAGGCTATGACTTTTACCCCATTTCGCTGTAGCTTGATGAGTATCTCATTGATGACTATGTTCCACAACAGAGGTGAGATAACGCCTCCTTGTGGTGTGCCTCTTGATGCTATTACTTTGAGATGGGTGTCTCCCAGATTCGCATTTATATTTCTGTCGTTGAGCACACTTCCAAAAATATGTATTAGAGGTAGGTCCACGTTGTTCTTCGCGAGGTTTCTTTCGACTGAGTTTGTGTTCACATTATTGAAGGCTCCTTCAATGTCGAGAAATGCAGCGAGTGTATATTCCTTCTCGTAAAGAGGTTTTTCTATTGCAATAACGATATCATGTAGGGCAGTTTCGACTCCCTTTCCTTTCGTGTAGGCATGCTGTGCCGAGGATATGTATTGGGGGTCGAGTTTGTCAGGAATGTAGATATCCATTAGTTTTTCATAGGTTTTTAGTATGAAGGATGTAAGACTTATTGGTCTAAAGTCATTCGAGGTCGTGTGGCTGGGCTTGCCGGCTTTTGGGATAAAGACTACTTTTACTTCCCGCCAGCACCTAGGGATGTAACCGCATTTTAGACTATCAACAAACAATTTGTGTAGGAATGCTGTTACGAGGTGTTTCGATTTTTGTAGCATGATCGGGATAATACCATCGACTCCTGGGGATTAATAGGGGGAGAAGGAGTAAATTGCCCAATTGATTCTTTCTATACTAACCATATCCTCCATTGCTGCTGTTATGGGATTGCAATTATAGACGGTTGTGTCTGGAGTCCTACCGGAGTATGAATCACATCCTGGAAAGTGGGTTTCCAGTAGATGTGTTACAGATTCATGGGTGGACTGTATCCAGTCCCCATTGGGGAGCTTGAGGTAACCTGACACAGTCGGTTCTTTGGCGATTATTTTTCAAAGCCTGGCTGATTCAGTAGTGCTTTCTACACTGCAACAGAAGTTACGCCAGGAGGTGCGTTTAGCACTGTTGACCGCACTTTTTGAATTTGCGCTGATTATTCTTATAAAGATCCCAGTCGGTTTCCTAATTTAAGCTTCTTGCTGCGTTATAGGATTTCCTGGTATCCCTTCTAATGCTTTGAAGCTCTTTCGTCCACCATGTCGGTGATCTTTGTGGTTTTATAGTCTTTAGATAGGCTTTGACTAAAATATTGCCTATTAGTTCCGCTGCAGCATCGATTTCAAACGGAGTTTCCATCAGATGCAGTGGAAGGGCGCTACTGTGTCTCCCTACTTCCACAACGAACTTGTCCCAGTTGGCTTTCTTGGGGTTTCGATGTTGAAGGGGGAGTTTAGTGTCGTCCTCTATTTCAAATTCTATTATTCGGTCGGGCAGTTACTGTTAATGGTGTTCGCTATCGTGAGATGATAACGAACTTTTTATGGATCGAATTGGAAAATATGGATGTGGACGATATGTGGTTTCAACAGGTCGGTTAAAACTTGCCACACAGCTAACGAAACAATAGCTCTGTCAATTGCCATTGTCAATTCGATGAGATAATTCAGCACATTAACAGCATAGAACCTCAATTATGCCTCAGCGTCATCGAAAATTTGGACCATCGGATGGAGGTGGGTCGCCGAGCTCGCAGCGGCCATTTGGCCGATATTTTGTTCCATACATAATTGAACCTTACCAATATTATCATAATAAAAATAAATGACAATAGTTTCCTAAATAATTTTTGTTTTATTCAAAATCAACATCGGCCCATTAAATTTAACCACCCATTTTAACACAATATTTTTGACAATTTGGACATTGAATAAAAAAACACTATTTTTTAAGATTAAATAAATAAAAACTTACCAGAACAATTACAAATTTGTCCAACTTCTTTCCACTCTTAATCGGTGACATTTTGATTTTTATAGTCTTTTTGGGTGTCCTGCCATAGCACTGGACGGCTTTTTTCTTCGTCGCTCTGCGATCGACTGAAAAATTGAAACATATTTGATTGGAGAGCGATGTCGCTCTATCGCTTAAAAAATCGCTCGCAGTCGCTCAGGGTTTATGTGACCACCTCCATGCGATTTAATGTGTTTTAATTTTTTTTTTGCGTCGCTCAGCGACTCGTCGCTCATTGCGTGGCCGGAGCCTAACTAGCAGCTAAGTAACCCTAACCTAGTAAATGTTAATTTTAAATGGTAATTTTTTCTTGGTATGGCTTTCATTTTAGGAACGCGATATCCTGTTACCAAAGTTGTTCGTCTATTTATACGTTAATCGATTTATTTTGCGTTTATCATGATCATAATCCACAACAATCAATTTTCGAAGCTTAAAGTTGCCCGACCCATCGAGTGGGTTTAGGGTTACTCTATCACTTTTTTTCAACCGTGGGCACGTATTTTAAAAGCAACATCGTATCCGCTATAGCTTGATCCTTAAGCTGAAGAGTCAGTATTTCTTTCCATCTCGAAGCTCTGAGGGCTGGGTAATAGATAGATTATCTGTAAACGCTGGGTACCTCAAGGATCAATTCACTCACCCACTTTATTTCTGCAGCTTATCAGTGATCTTTTAAGGATAAGTAATAATCGCATTTTTAGTTTTGCAGATGATAGTCCTCCAATTCCGACTAACCCAAATGAAACGCTTATTACCGCAGAGATGCGATCGATCTTTTAATCAAGACCTATAAATAGATTTTACAATGGGAAAATGAAAAATTATATCTATTCAACTCAAAGAAAACGCAGTGTATTGCATTTACTAGAAAGAACAAGTCCATACATCAGAAGATTCCCTGCATCTGCTAGGCATAAGAACTGGGTCAGATTTATCATGTAAACAACATGTAACCTATCTTGACAAATCAGCACCTTCCAAACTAAATAACCTTTTCAGAGCTAAGAGATTTTTTACACCAGCCCAGAACCTACTTCTCTATAAAGCCCAAGTACGACCAGAACTTGAATACAGTACTCATGTTTGGAGTTCAGCCTCAAAACATGCACTGATCATACTGGACTATATCCAAAGACTTACAATCCGTCTTATAGACGATTTTTCCCTTACTTCAAATCTTCAATCTATGGCACTGCGAAGACGTGTAGAAGATTTATCTCCTTATTACAGATATATAACCTTCCATCTTCTTAGATCCCTGGCACGGTGCTACCAGTGATTCAGTCCAAGCGCTAAAGTATCCACGATTGCTTGATCCGTAAACCGGTGTTTCGGTTTTCCTTGGCCCCTTGGCCCCTCGACCCTAAAGACTGGGATTCGAAGATTTTTGAGCATTATCGTTCATATGTAGCTGATCCAATGGTTTTTACCGTTTTTAATACATCCACTTCTTGGTATTTTTTTCCTCAATTCGCTTTCCTCGAATATAATGTGAAGGGCGACGATGGAGAATTCTCGCTGCTCCATCCAACAAAAACATTATATATCAAGAAAAGATTTAGGCAAGGCTACACACTGTCATGGGACTTGTTTAACAATCATTTTTGACAGGATTGTGCAACACTTCTGAGACAACAACAGATTGACAATCTTTCATAAATCAGTGTCACTGCTAGTATACGATAATAATATTGACATCATTGGTCGGACTCAATGTTTGCTAGTATGAGAAGGATGAGGCAAAATTGGGTTGAGGCAAGACCATGTATATGTGGTCAACATTAGCTGACAACAACAGTTCAAAGAAGTAATCCTTACAGTCGCTGTTTCTTTCGGCTAATTTAGGGAATTTAGGAGTTAAGTCCTCCCTCGAACTATGTACTAAGATCCTGATCATACGAGTCCTGCTAAACGGCGATGAAGAATGGAATTCGTATGTTGACTGGTTATGCAAACAAGGAAGCAACCAAGAACTATTCGAGCTGTACAGCGACGCACACCTAGTCAACAAAAAAAAAACTGCATTGAAGGTTTTAGATTTCTAGGACAGGTTGGACAAATAGACACCAATTTTCTGACTCTCTGAGTTGTTAATTCTTCCTCTACGCAGTAGAGGCTGATCTCGACTATGTGCAGCGCACTATAGTGGAAACCGGCATTAACCGCCATGAAGTGCGCACTTGTGGGAGTGTACGATAAGTTTGGCACCAAAAATTGATAACGTTTTTTAGGAGAGGGGTCAAAAATAAACATTTTTTACTATGGTATATCTCGCCCGTTTAGGAGGTAGGGGTAATTTTAGAAACAAATTGACTTAAAATGAAAAAAATATATATCTATATTAAAAAACAACGGCAACACTCTTTTAAAGAAGTATTATCCCGTTTTTGAAAGCCAGAAACCAGTTCCTTAATCCTCAATTTAAATTTAAATATGTATGTCAATAGTTTTTGAAAAATTCGCATGCAAACTCGAAATTATGATGAAAAAAAGTTTAGACCCATTTTTTTTTTCAAAACTGTGTAATGAAGTGCTCAATTGGTTTTTTATGATCAATGCTTATATCAATTCTAAATCGAACACAAGAAACCGTATAGTTTTATGTCTTCTAGTTATTTAGAAAATTAAAGATTACTAAAACTATTTTTGTATGATTTTTGTTTTTTGGTATCTGACTTAGAGGATTAATATTTATCTTAGTAAAGTACAGCAAATAACATTTTATAACAACAACCAAAAAAAAACCTCGCACCCATTCCAAGTCCTACAGTGAGCCCAAGCAGAGGGGTTGTAGGGGTGGCAGGATGGTCCCAAATAGGCATCTCACTGTTTATACACCGAATTAATTTTAGTAAGTTTAATTTTTCTCAAAAACTAGAAGACATAAAATCATCTAGTTTTCAGGTTTTGATTAGAAATTTATTAAGAGAAACGAACTTTAGAAAAAAAATTAAATATAATTTTAAATTTTTGGAAAATTACACTTACAATTTTTTTTGTAACTATTTGTTTCCTAAATTTCGAGTTTAAAAACTTTTTTTTTCAAAAGCTATGCAATTTACACTTACAATTTTTTTTGTAACTATTTGTTTCCTAAATTTTGAGTTTAAAACCGTTTTTTTTTTCAAAAGCTATGCAAGATTTAGTAAGACAAAAAAGAAAAGCTCGTAAAAGATGGCAACAAACTCGTGCCCCGCAAGATAAAACACATCTCAATCGGTTGAGTAATTTGCTATCAAATTCGATTAAAAATTTTAAAAACCATGCAGTAGAAACTTATCTGCAAAGCCTAACCGCTGGAAAGGAATCGAATTATTCGCTCTGGAAAGCAATTAGAGTCATAAAACGGCCAAAAATTGTTGTGCCGCCAATTAGGGTAACTCAAGACGTTTGGGCAAAAAGCGATAAGGAAAAAGCTGACGTTTTTGCCTCACATCTTGAGGAAACATTTAAGCCATTTGATGGTCCAGCGCAAAATGAAAACATTAATATATTCGAGACTACAACCGATATTAACATAGTAAGATATGCAAGTATTGCCGAACTTAAACTATTTCCCGGAAACTAAAGCCTAAAAAAGCTCCTGGTTATGACCTGATTAGAGGAGAACTTCTGAAAATGTTGCCTCGGAAAGCATTAACTAAGTTTCGTTTTATTATAAATGCAGCAATCAGATTAGAATACATACCAAGACAGTGGAAAGTCGCGGAAGTGATTATGGTTCTAAAACCAGGAAAATCACCGAATGAAATAAAATCTTACAGGCCTATTTCACTTCTTCCAATAATTTCAAAAGTTTTTGAACGGATATTACTCGGTCGCTTACACTCCATAATTGAACAGAAACGTCTTTTACCTGACCATCAGGTTGGGTTTAGAAGTAAACATTCACCGGTGGACCAAGTTCATCGAATTACAGATGTAATTGAGAAAGCTTTCGAAGAAAAGAAAATTTGTTCAGCCGTATTTCTTGACGTGTCGCAAGCTTTTGACAAGGTGTGGCACAAAGGCCTTACTTATAAACTAGGTCAAGTTCTGCCAGAACAATTATATAAAATCCTCGTGTCGTATCTTGAGCATAGACTCTTCCGTGTGAAACTTGGAAGCGAATATTCCAAAATCAAAGAAATAATGGCAGGTGTACCGCAAGGAAGCGTCCTTGGACCAATCCTGTACCTCCTATTCACTCGTGATATCCCACAAACAAACGATACAATAGTTGCAACGTTTGCTGACGATACTGCTATACTAGCAGTTGGCACAACAATTTGCAAATTCCGTTTGCAAATGAAGCGAAATATCTCGGTATGACACTCGATGCAAAATTAAAATGGAAGTCGCATGTAAAAAAGAAATGCGAAGAACTTAAGAATAAATACAGAGAACTGTACTGGTTGCTCGGAAAATATTTGAAGCTTAACCTTGATAACAAGCTGCTATTATACAAGCAAGTGCTAAAACCGGTTTGGACATATGGTATACAACTATGGGGTTGTACCAGTGAAACGAAGATCTACGCAGATATCTGGGTATTCCCGCGGTTAAAGATGAAACAAAAAATTTTGCACAAAAACACAAAAAACGTTTATAAGGACACGTTAACACAACAGTCCTCCAAATTTTCGACGAAACATATATATTGCGGCGACTTCAAAGAACTAAACCCTTAGATTTGGCCGATAATAACAAACCGCGCTATAAATTGCGGCAAAAGCAGGAACTCTCAAAGGAAAGTTACCTGCCAAACATATTATATACTCGTGATAAAAAAAATTGCTGGATAAGTCGAATACTTAGTTGCAATAGAAATACAAAATGGGTGGTGGTTTTAGTGAGTCAAAATCTCACACTACTTTGGGCACGTGGTCATCGTGTCTATGAAGATTTCCACCAGCCCACGGAAAAAAAAGCTATGCATATTTGATTTAAAAAATAGCTAATAGAACAAAGTATTGGCTTTAAAAAAGGTGTATTACTTAATTGTAGGTATTAGCGTTATTTTTTAATACATAATTTTTTTTCATTTTAAGTCATTTTTTTTATAAAATTGTCCCTACCTCCTAAACGGGGCGAAATATTCTAAACCCAGCTACTAAAACCGTTATCAATTTTTGGCACCAAACTTATTGTACTCGTGCCCACACTGGGATTCATTTAGCCAGAAGATTTTTAGAATTTAGTACCTATTCGTACCTACTACTATCCCATTTTTCATAAGTCTAATTTTAATATACAAATTATTAAAATACAATTTTTCTTGCTGGATAACAATTGCGGTTCTTTTTAACTTTCTCTTACAAAGAGAAAGATATTGTTTTCGTGAAAATTTTCGACCTCGAGATTTTGATTGATTCTAACATTACGATGATAGCGGAGCCTAAAAAAGTGGTTTTTGGAATTCCGTCCGTCGGTCCGTCTGTCCGTAATGGTCTCCCCAGCCTAAACAACTTGGCCGATTTTCTTCAAACTTCGTATCCAAGCTTATTTTGGTCATAATTCTAGGCCATTTTTTTTGTTTGCTTTTAGCCATGTTATTAACGGTACCTGCCATATAAAAATTACACATAACCTCAATTTTCTCGAAAACGGCTCTAACGATTTTGATTAAACTTTATATATACTATAAGCATATTAGTTCCAACAAAACTGCATACCCAGTTTTTGCGAGAAAATCCATATAACGGATTTTGTCATTTAGGCCATATAAAGAAAATTGTTAATTTCTCGCAAACTACTATGTCAAATTGAATCAAATTTAATATATATACTACTATAATAGTTTTAAACAATTCCACATAATTAGTTCTAGCCCAACTATCACTTAACGGAATTTTCAGTTTTGGCCAATAACGAAAATTAATTATTTTTCATATAGACACCGATTCCTTCAAATTTCGGAGTAAACGTTCGTATAATCACATTTCGACATTTTATATAATTTTTAGCATTAATAATCAAAATTTGATCTAACACCCAACTCGCTGTGAAAGAGAAAGTTGCGTACGACCCAGTCGTGCACCCACCACTCGTTTTGTGGAATTTTAGCTTGACATCACAACTCTACACATATTGAGATACAATTGAAAACAACTCGCATGTTATGTGAAATAGCGCATAAAAAGCACACCACAAGCCATTTGATTAAAATTGCATATCTTTTTAATTAGAAACGTGACCTGCGAAACCTGTGAAATAACCCATATTTTCAATCCCAAACGCATAATATTTTTTTCATTTCATTGTAAAATTTGTTTTCCTCCCGCATAACCATCAAAAATCTCTAGGGACTTCTGTTTTCAGTTTTTCCAATTAAATTATACATATAAGTAAACTATTTACACACCTGTCAAAACAAAAAAAAACATCTATAAGTAGCATCACTATTTGTGCCCACATCTACTTCAATAAGATTATCTCACTGACAGGTCATCAACAGCCATCTGTCGCGAGTGCCTAAATAAATTCACAATAGGAACGTGACAAAATTCCCTGGAACGTTACTAAGGAGCGCACCTAATTTTACAACTTATAGAGAAATATTTACAACTTGAGGGATGTAGGACTTTCAAAAGACTTCTCGGTTGTTAAGTCCACACCTAATAGGTATCGTCTTGTTATCAAATACCGCAATAAAACTTGGGTGTTATTTTTACCTGTTCCCAGATGGTGAAATCATCCTTTTGAGGTGTCAATTGAAAATTTGATCTTTGCATCGGTAGTTCAGCTTAGGTCGAAAAAAAATTACTTACTATAAAGGTTTTGGCACAGTTGACGGACACTTAAAGAAACCCAACGTTTCACAAACAGTTCTCGACATTTGAAGATCATAATCAATTGTCAATATTTTCTCGAGTGTTTGTGGTACGGTAATATTCTGTGGAATTGTGAGACGTCCCATGGGGACATTATGAGGAACATCGATGAGAACAGTGTTCAGTTTTGACGAAATTTTAAAAACTGTTTTTCTTTAAATATATATAGACAGTGGAATCAACTGGTCATTTACAGATTCTGTTATATGGACCAACTGTATTCAGGGAGAGATATTTGATTAGGTGACTTAGAAATTGGCAGCTATACGGTGAGACTTTGAGGAAAGATTGATGCCTTTGCGGGATATGTATGAAGTTCGGACGAAAACGTCCTGCCGATTCAATATTAGACATTTATTACGTCATCTGTAGTACTTTAATCAAATTGCTCCTAGGAACTAGGAAAAATGTAAGCTTGTATTTGTACTACTTACTTAAGTGGCGCTACAAAAATTAAAAATACAAATTTTTGGCGCAACAGGCTCGTTAGTACCCAGGGCCTAGCTTTCTCACAACCATTCATGTGTGCGTGTGTACTTCTTGCACGATGGCGGGACCTCCTGTTTTATGCCGACGCCGAACGGCTAAGTTGAGATAAGCTATACTTGACAATTGATACTACTCGGATGATTTGTCAGATTATCACGAGAGGAGGGCCAGTGAAAAATCATTTAGGTGTTGCTACGGCTGGGAATCGAACCCAGACCTCCTGCGCGGCAGTTCATCGCACTAACCATCGCGCCACTGAGCCCTCAGTGGCGCTACAGTCCGGAATAAACCTGGGCCTCAACCAACATGTCTCTTCAATTAGCCCGGTCCTTAGCTAGCTGCATCCAACTGCACACTTCAAGTTGGTTGAGGTCGGTTTCTTCTTGTACGCGCTCCACTTTAGAAAAGGTCTTCCTCTACTGCACCCGATGTCTTGTTGGGAATCGAAAACTCTGCGAGCAGGAGTATTAATGTCCATTCGCTTTTCATGTCCTAGCCATCTTAAACGTCCAATGCGATATTTTTTGACTAGGAAAAGCCCGTCAATTAGAATTTTTTCTTTAAATCGCCCAACGATTTCTTTATCCGGTTTTGTTACCGCCAATGCTTTAGTGCCTTAGAGTCTTGTAAAGGATCTTTCGCGTTAGGGGATTACTACTATATTGAGTTCTTAGCCCAAAAAACAGCGGGTTTTAAGGAAACTAAATATAGAAAGTGAAATCAGACAACTGTTCACGATTTGTGCGAGACATTGTTTTTTTTCACACTTCACTTTTTAACAATTCAACAGCGGAGTGTGGACGAGGAAACACTCAACCCCGTTGATCCTCTGCTCAACTTACCTACCATACGACTCAGCAACACCCCATCCTGCTGACGCTATCAAAGACCTGGTCTGACATAGTGCGATGAAAAGTTGGGACATAATAATCGAATGCGACGCTTACGCCCACCACTAATGAAACTAATATCAGAGGTGAGTCTCTATTTCAACATATTATAAAACATAGCCTCTTAATACATAACCACGGAAGTGAACCGACTTTCATTATTAAAAATAGAAGGGAAGTCCTAGACCTAACGCTTTTCTCTAACACCCTAACAATTTCTGACTGGAAAGCGTCGAGCCAACATAGTTTCTCTGATCATAGGATCTTAGAATTCTTCATAACAGATAAAATAGTCAACTCTATTCCATTCCGTAATCCCAGGACAAACCTTCAGAAGTGCTGCAACTGACCAAAATGACATTGACACAAACGTGCACGTCCAATACGGAAATGTAAAAACAATAAAAGACATAGTCATTGGTGGTCCAAGGAACTCGCCACCCGGCACAAAGAATCTAGGGAACTCTTCAAGACGTCAAAAAGGACAAACAATGCATTAGATTGGAATCTATACAAAACCAGTCTAAGCTAATTCAAAAAAGATAAAAGAACGGCCCAAAGGAAGGCCTGGAGAGACTTCAGCAACAGTATTGATGACAACAACGACTCCGCCAGATTAAGAAAAATACTGTCAAAGAAGCATGCAGCCCAGGTTTTTAAAAACAAAAACTCAGATGAAAAATGGACAGAATCCAGCGCCGAGACACTCGATCTTCTCCTTAACACCCACTTTCTTTCTCCTCTTCTTTGGCTATTCTTCATTGACTACCAACAAAAAAAGTGGCTTATGCAGATGATGTTGTTCTCATGGCATGTGGGAAATTCCCATCGACTCTAATCGCGCAATCATGCAAACTAGCCTAAGCATACTCAGTAGATGGTCAGAACCATGCGGTCTGGGTGTGAATCCGAAAAAAAAAAACGAATTAGTACTCTTCACTAACAAAAGATCATTGTCAGAGTTTGTGGCGCCGACTTTGGGAAGGTCCACCCTTTCACTGTCCGCAAGTGCCAAGTACATTGGGGTGATACTAGATAGCAAGCTAAACTGGAATATGAACATCAACGAAAGGTTTAAGAAAGCAAACATTGCACTATATGGCTGCAATAGAATCTGTGGTAAGAAATGGGGCCACTCTCCAAATATCAGGAAATGGCTCTACACAGCTGTTGTCAGACCAATCCTTACCTATGGTTGCCTAGTCTGGTGGAATTCCATGAAAAGACGAAGCATTTGATAGCTATAACAAAAGTTCAAAGAACAGCATGTATACTCATAACAGGAGCTATGCGCACCAGTCCCACAGCAGGTTTGGAAACACTTCTAAATCTCCCACCAATCGACTTACAGCTGATTGACAGCACGACTACACCATCACATATCAAGATTTCGACATTAAATACTCAATCAGAATACCACGTAGAGACGAATGTTCGCCAAACAATGTGGTATCCAACAACTAAATCGCAATCTATACCGATGGATTTAAAACGAAAATAATAGTTGGCTCTGGGGTCTACTCCGACAGAATCGGGTTAAACTCATCCATTAGTTTGGCGAACTCTTGCAGTGTTTTCCAAGCACAGATCATAGCCATACTCGAAGCTGCGGAATCGGTTAGAGTATTGGACATATCACATGATGATATCTGCATTTACGTAGATAGTCAAGCGGCCATAAAAGCTCTGGCATCCAACAAATTATAATCACCAGTAGTTGGACGCTGCCGCTCAGAGCTAAAGGTTCTATGTAACCAGAACAAAGTATAAATTATCTGGGTGCCAAGACATAATATTATTCCAGGAAACTAGAAAAAAGATGAGTTAGCTAGACTAGGATCGTCCAGCTGCATCTCCTGATGCGACTAGATACACGCAAAGTGCAACAAAATCTGGCAAAACATTCACACTTGCAAACACACCAAGGATCTTTGACCGGAAATAAGTGGTAGAAAATCAAACAAGCATATAGCTCTAAACAGAGCTTCTATTTCTGTAGCAGTAAGAGTGATAACAGGACACAATCTGTTGGGTAAGCAATTACATAGAATCGGACTAGCTGACTCACACCAACTATGCAGAAAATTCGGCCAGAAGTCGAGGAAGACATCCCACACCTACTTTGTCACTGTCCCGCGATCTGCAACAGCCGCAACAAATTCCTTGGTACGGAGCTAGCAACGGAACCTATACCGCAGATCGTCAATTCAAATATCTGTTCAAAGCGGATGGAACAACGCAACTTAAGTATCACGCTCACTATATCTTAAACATTGTTTTCAGGTACATTTCTCTTAAGAAATGGCGCACGTAGGCCTATGCGAGTTTGACGACTCACCTGAGTGTTAACAGCCCATTAAACTGGTATCAATTTGCATTGGAAATACTAATAGGGAATAGGTATATGTATAAGGTCTGAAATTTTTTAAATAAACTCAGATTCATTTCGAATATTCAGATTGTTACTTATCTGGCAGACCACTGTGGCATTCGTGCCCTGCATTACATTTAGGATCTTTGCTCTGACAGAACTCTATGTCGTTAATGTCCAACTGAGCATGTAATAGTATAAGCTTCCTTACATCCTTACATTTACACACCTAAATAAATTTAGATACTTCTTGCCCTTTTGAGGCTTGACGACATAGCTCTGCAACCATTGCCTGCTCCTGATTTCCCGCTGACAGTAACTACTCTTCAACCCATTTCCTATGCCGAGAAAAAGTTGTCTCAATCGCTTAAATAATAGCAAATCCTAAATTGTACCACTCCCTCACAACCCCTTAAAGTAGGTACAAGTACCAGGTAATCTTCACTGATGCAGTAGGAGTACCAGTACCAGTGATTTGTCTAATGAGTTTGTGGGCACATAATAATTTATGTACCCATGCTAAGGACAAATTGCCGGATACTTCTCGCCAATAAATTACGTGAGCAGGATTCAAGCGCACCATTCCGTTCATTTCCTATGCGCTCCACGACGCATAGGACATACGATCGGGCACACACAAGGAACTCCATGAATGGTGTTGAACTATACTCTTCCAATTCTACACAGTGCGGCGAAGTCTCTATCCGCTGAAAAGGAGTGGATTTATTCACATTATGTAGCTATCACCGGATCTAGATGGTCCACGAAACGACCGCCTAAGAATATGCCAACACACTTGTCGTGTCGAGAGTTTGGTGGCGCTCTCAACGGAACCGTATTAGCTGAAAGCAGTTCATCACATCTGACATAGTCACGTAGTACGTGCTCAGCGTACGTGTGCACAGGCTGTTTCGAACAGCATACATACACCATCCAAGGATATTCGCTGGTACATATACCGCCGCTGCCAATCGTCTCAAAAGCCCCCTAATGACGAACCAATAAAAACAACTTGATCCTCGAACAAATATTAAAATCAAATAATAAGTTGTTTCACGCGGATGAGTCCTGGCTAAAGAGTATTATTGCGTCAAAATTGTTTGCCATGCGAGTTGGGTTGGGTGACATTTTGTTGTCCGCCATTGCTCGGTGTGAATTTGTACACCTTATTTCATAGCCCCCAACGTTTTACGGGAGAAATGAAAACGTGACTTTTATATTTATTACATGTCGTAACTTGTGTTCCCTATGACCTAGTCATGAAAAAGTCGCTTTTTTAAGGTTGAGTCCTGGAATGATTGGTTGTTGTATAGAGACGATTAAGCACATTAGCTGTGGAGCTGGCTTCATTGTCGTACAATTTGGGATATTAGGGGAGGATGTGATATTTTTTTTAATAAATTTTAAATCTGTTTGCTTACAGCGCTACTTTGGATTCGTTGCGAGTAAAAATGACATAATTTGACACGTATGTGGAGACTTAGTTAGGTGTGAAGACAATATGCCGTTTCCATAAACATAAAGTTCATTTCCGTGTTAGAAGGAAGTCCATAAAATCGAATTGATGGAACATTTGGAGGTGCATTAACGATTTAGGTAGGCACGTCATTAAGAAGCACGGTTTGATGGAATTTTAAGAACTTATTCAAAAGCTGCCTTGACATTGATGGAAAGGTGAAAGTTGTAAAGCTAATTTTATCTCTACATAAAAAAGTGTTTACTTACCTAAGTGGTAGAGTAAACCTGGATCTTAACCATCGTACTACTAAAATAAACACGGCCCTTGATTAACTGCGTATTTCATTTTTTTTATGTTCATCACAGAGCACTACACTTTCAGTATCGCTTTACACAACTGGTAAGGGGAGGATTATTTGATCAACGGGTCCCAGCCATCATAAACGTCTAATACGGATTTATTTTACCAGGTTTATGTCGGTGTTCAGCTTGTAATATTCGGTATTGAATACTCGTCTCCATTGTCTGTCTGGCGTTGTCAAATGATAGGTAATACGATTATACGAAAGCGCTTGAGCTTTCACATAGCTATATAGTCCATCTACGTACTACCATAGAAAGGGTCTCAATTTTTGTGCAAAGTCTTAGCAGCAGCAGATCAGAATAGATGTGTACTCACACTAAGGCACATAGTCATTCGGTTTCCTCTACGGCAGCGGATGAATTTCCAAGGTGGAATAAATGGTGGCGAATGCAATCCCAGTTAGGATGTCAAAGTGAATAACCTAAATGAGTTCCTTCGACATATTCGGACAACCTGCCATTTAGAAAACTCAAGGGTTAGTAAGTCACTTGAACAGAGGTGGTGGCGGAGAGTCAAAAGCATAAGGGAAGTGCTAAGTCACGTTGTGGATACTGATGTACCCGTATCACAGGGGTATCTCATAAATAGGAGCTGGTCCTCCAGGTTGGAGGTTGTACTTTAAGTTAACTACCCACCAACGCAATAAAAAACATGCTTACGAAGCCTCTGAAAGACTGATTTTATTGTTTACGACCATGATAAATGAAAAAAGGAAAAGACCTTCGTATCTACACCTAGAATATGAGAACATTAAACAGGAGAGGTACAGGAAAACAACTGGCGGGACCCCTAAGCTGCTACAAAGCAGGCCTTACTGCCATCCAGGAAATACAATGGGATTTGACGACCAAAAGGAGGATGAAAACTGCGACATTTTTTACAAGCCGTGTTTTGCGAGCAGAAACTGTGGATTTTAGGATGTAGATTTGTTATAAGTGCCGAACTTTGGAATGACGTCTTAATTTTTAAACACCTTTACGAATGCATTGCAAAAATCCACATAAAGGCCACCTTTGCTAGCATAGAGAAGGAAGGAGCCTAAAAACTGTTTAAGAGTGGTTGAGATTAAGACGAAGTTTATGCTGTCAAGAAGAAAGTTCACACAACATTGACAAATTGGTGGCTTCAAACGAGAGAAGGGGGAGGAGTTTCCTCTCACTAAGGCACTCACTCTCAGGCGGCAGCGGAGGAAGCAGTTAACTAAGGACCGGGCTAATTGGAGAGGCATATTGGTTGATGCCCAGGTTCATCCCGGACTGTAGCGCCACTTAAGTAAGTATCAACCCCGCACTCGGGTTTGAAAAACGTTGGTCTAAGGAATTCTCGGACCCCTATGTCACAAAATCTCTCTTTCTCATATTGTTAGACCTATCCTTGAATATGTCAACCCAGTATGGTCGCCTTATCACAATACAAGCATTCGTTGAGCCAAGGGTTGCTGATTAGAAGCAAGGGAAGAATCGTCTATAGATGTGCAATTTATCTTTGGATACATTTCAATAAAGTCAGGGTATGTTTCGGAACAGTATTCCTAACATGAGAACATTATTTAAGACCTGGTCATACTTGGCCTTTATAGAGAAGAAGAAACTGGGTTGGTGTAAAATATTTCTTATTTCTTACAGGTTTGTCAATAGAGCTTCTGTTTTTTTTGGGTAAGGAAGTTATTTTGGAAACAAAGCCTTAGTCGAACAGTCGAACTACCAAGTAGGTAATATATAAGACTCTGATGATTCCAGTTCTATTCTATGGCGCCAAATCATGGACCAACATCGAAAGGGGATAAGGAATTCGTTGGTTATTTTGATTGTGCCTCTGGTGTTGGCTCGGGAGTTTTGTACAATCCTCTCAAAAGTCAAATTAAAGAAATCACATGATAGCGCATCGCCTTGCCTTAATTCTTTTTGGACATCAAATGTGTCAGTGAGGTCACTGATAGAGCCGCGAGAATTCTCCTCGTATAGCTCGCCTCTATAAATGCTGTCATATGCGGCCTTGAAATCGATGAATAGTTGGTGGGTATCGGTTTGGACTTCTTGGGTTTTTTCCAGGATCTGCCGAAGTGTGAAGATTTGAACGGTTGTGGATTTTCCTGGCTTAAAACCACACTGATAAGGGACAATCAGGTTGTTGGTAAACGTTTGCAGGCGTCCACATATTACGGCAGATAGGATCTTGTAGGCGATGTTGAGAAGAATCATGCTTCTTTATTAAGCACATTTCAGAGGGTGTACTGTTTTGTGGATTGGCCAACGATGCTGAGGTTCCATTCTTCAGGCATACTTTTATCCGACCAGATTCATCTTATGAGTTGGTGGATGTTACTTAATAAGTCATTTCCATCGGATTTATAAAGCTCGGTGGGAAGGCCGTCATTTCCAGTATCATTGTTAAGATATGCTATCCCCACCCCACTTTGGTCGGGTACTTGGTAGTTATCTCTGTCCTCGCCAATAGTGAATGGTTGGTTCTGCCAGACAGCGGAATGTTGTTCGTCATCGCTGTTTAACAGTCTGCCGAAGTGGTTCTGCCATACCCTCAGCATCGACCTTGTCTCAACTACGATATATGCTTGTTGATTTCGACAGGATTCTGTTCGATCCTTCTATCCTTGGCTTTGACGTTTTACTCTTTGGTAAAACTTGCGAATATCGTTCCTGGAGTGGCACCTCTTTATATACTCGATCGCGCGCTTTTCTTTCTCTTTTTTCTTCTTTCTGAAAAGCCGATGTTCTTCCCTTCTTCTCTGCCTATAGAGCTCAATAGCAGCTCCCGTCTTCACCTGCAGCTTGGCATAGTAGGCCTCGTTCATGACTGCGAGCATATGTAGGCATTCCTCATCAAACCAGGGGTTTCTTGCTGGTGGCCGCGAGAAACCTAGCACATCAGTTACGGCTAATCTAATGGTTTGTTGGCATCGTTGCCATTGTTCTTCGACATTCAATGCTGGTGTTGTGGTGTGAATCGAAAGGGTAAGGGATACGCGTAGCGCAAAGGCCTTGGCGACCTCTTGTGATTGCAGTCCTTCGACATTAATTTTTCTGCATTTTTACCTTGGCTGCAACAAGGTAGAGGTCCGAGTCGATGTTAGTTCCTCGGGATGTTTGGACATCAAACATATTGGATGCGTGCCTCTTGTCTATTGCAATGTCATCAATTTGGTTGACTCTTCGTTCATTCGGAGACCGCCATATCCCCATATGGATATCGAGGTGAGGATACCGTGTGCTGGCTATAGTGGCATTTCGTTGCGTAGCGAAGTCAATTAGACTAAGCGAGTTGCCAGACGTTTTGTCGTGTAGGCTGTGTTTTCCGGTAATATTGCTAAAGATGTCATCTCTTCCTACCTTTGCGTTAAAATCTTCCAGCGCTATTTTAACATCGGTGGTCGCTCATTACCTTTGTCATCTTTTTCCTCTGTCATGCCGTGAGCGCATATAAGACTTATGTTGGTGAATTTGGCCTTGATGCAAATTGTTACAATGCGTTCGCTAATGTCTTGGAAACATAAGACTTCTTGCCTAAGTATGGCACTTATAGAAAATCCGCATCCGAACAGTCGCTGTTTCTGCTCATTATAACACGGTCCTTACAAGATATCATAGTTTTTCATCCTTTTTTTTGCCATGCCCATCCCATCGTATTTCCTGGATGGAAGTAATTTCTACTTTCTAACTGTTTAGGGCTTCCGCCATTTATTCGCCTGCACCTCTCCTGTTTAATGTTCTCACATTCCAGGTGTTGATACGAACGTCGTTGTCCTTTTTTCGTTTAGCAGGGTCGTCAACAATAAAATCAGTCCTCTCCGAGGCTATTGGTTGCTTCGTAATAATAGGTTTTTACTATTTGTGGTTAGTTTAACTAACGCACAACCTCCTAAGATACGGGGCCATCAGTAACCACTACGGGATTGAGCGATGCCGTTGGCCTTGCTAACAGGAAATTATGTTTTACTTGAAGAATAGGCGCTGGCTACCGAGTAGATTAAGCTAAATCTACTCAAGCGCATACCATAGCCTTCATCACTCGAAATTGTCTAAGCGGGAAGCGTGTCACAAGACTTGGTCATTACGATTTCAGCAGGTGAAGGCAACTCTTCGTCTTCTGTTATCAGCCGGTCCAATCCAAAAGAAGAATCTCTCAAAATATCTATTTTACTCGATGTTCTAGAAGAGTAGGGAAACCCTAAAAATCCACGTGGTATTTAAATACACCAAATCTGTTAAAAATGTGCTGATGAACCGCTGCTTCCCCTTTAAACCAACGTAACCTAACTACCCCAGAAGCAACCAAAGCTATGTTGCACGATTTCTTGGAATACAAGATAATCATTCGTTGTTGTCTCGAATCCTAACAAAGACATACAATATCCAGGGATACACGAGGTGTACATTTTAAAAATTGCAACACACAATGGAACGATGTAATCGGATTGAGAATGTAAGCCAACTCGTTGAATATTGGAAATATGTGTTCTGGTTACACTCCAGCACACACCTTCACCACAAACACGTTGCATACAGGATTAAACATTTTCGCAAAGAATTCAATAAAAAAAAAGCCAACGACCTATCTCATATAATTGCGATCATTATACCGGAATTAATTGTATTATTCCTTGCCTCAACCAAGTTTCACCTCTTTTGTATCCTAAACCCCCTCATACACCAGGATGCAAAACATCTCACATCTGGTTGCAATTTAAAGGAATTTCAAAATGTTGCACCAAAGTTCATAAACAGAAAAGGGATACCTTTACCTAATACATGCGAGTGTACACACACTGCATGGAAGCGATTTTGCACCTAAGGCCTGTCAACGAACCAAACATAATGAATTTCATTATCCTTATAGATGTGTCGACATTTTGTCCCCCGAAATGAAGAAAAATCCAATTATATTAAGGTGAGAATATCTCATTCTCTTCATTCGCAGGATGACGACGACGAACGTGTGTCTCTGTGTGTGTTTATACTCCGGAGCACGACAACGTCAAATAAACACAAGTTTGAAAATATCAAGGATGCCATCACCAAAAGGCATGCATTCAACCTCATAGTGTCATTAGGATCCCTCCATCTAAAATTAATTTAATACAAAACAACAACAAGATGGGGCATAAGCCTCGTGCCAAGGCCCATCATTCTGAGGGTAAGGTCTTAAGCGTTTTTTTTCCACCCCACTAACTTTGGCTGGTTATATGGAGACTGCTGCTTGCTACACATGCTTGCTGCTTTGCACATTTCCATGTTTTCCTCGGTCTTTCATCCCTCTATACCCAACCCTCCGTTGGATAACAAGGTTCGTTCTCCTTGAACCTATACAGTTGTTGCGTACCCGAGAAAACGAGGGAACGCTTCCCGTCTATGAAACATGCCACAGGCCCTATATAACGTTCGGAAGAATCTCCTAACAGCTCCTTATTAGTTGTGAACATGGTTGGGTGCTTGTTTGCTTACCAATAAGCTTTTCATAGATGCACCCAGCTCTTGCAACAGCAACCATAGCATATAAACAGGAAACCGTTATTTGAGTTTTGCATTAGAAATGTTTAAAAGTTTCTTGTACAGTTTCGAGCGGTGCGGTATTATGTTGTAGATAGTTGCTCAGCATATTCCCAAACTAATATGATCCGACTATAGGACTAGGTATGTGGGTCATCGAGACGCAGCGATGTCGTAAACTTTCCCCAGTGAAATGGAGTTGAATGGTTTTTAATTAGGTTTCAACTGAGCTTATGTACACCTCCCACCCCCTGAACTGACACCGAAGATTAGATGGGTCTTTATATTAAGTGCGAGAGCTAAATGCACTCGAAAGATTGAGAGGTCCTTCGTTGTTGACCGAGTGTTGTACCAAGTGGCTCCCGGGGGGGGGGGGGGGGGATACATAGATCTTAACAAGTTTGAGTTCTATACATCTATATCATGTTCAATGAAAGTCAATACATCTGAAGTGCTTATCCCAAGGATGTGGTACCACTGGTAAAACAAACATGTACCATGTTCGAAGGTTTTTCATCAATACCATTTGGATGTTCAAAGAGGACCGTTCGGATATCCATGTCAGAATTTTAATCATTAAACTCTCCAGGATATACCCACATCAAATAGGATTGCTTCTCTCGCACAACATCAACAGCGCACCGGAAAATTGGATACAATTGGCCGACCTTCTAGGAGATGCCACAAGACGAAGAATCATCCACTAATTGAAAATCCTTTCAGGTGCACACGTTGCTGTATCCTTGTATTCTCGTTACAACAGTGCGACCATTCATGTCGTAAAAAAAAAAATAATACCATCACCCAAGCCAATTGTGTCGGGGAGGAGGGGGATTGGGGATTTCGGGTGTTCAAAACGGGGAAACAAAGTTTACAAAACAAAATCTCTTACGATCCGGCCGTCACTCTCCTAGTGTGTCTCACACGGCAATCAAATGGATCGCATAACCTGACCGAACTTTGGAATGGCTTTAGACCGTAAAAATGGAAACATTCAATTTAGGAGAACTCGCTCTGTATGTGGGGATTTCAGTGTGTGTATTTGTCAAGTAAAATAGTGGCTGGCGCGGTATAGGACAAGCAATTGGATTTTGTAACGAAAAACTGTCCTTTAGAGGACTTCCGTGTGAGAGAAAGCTGTAATCCTTTCGGTGTCCCAGAGGAAACTGCTGTCATTGAGAAATGCATACACACACATATTCCGGCACCGGCACCTTTATGTTAGCTCGTTACCTAACATTTTTCCCTTTCTTAACCTTTGGTGGGTAGAGGTTTTTTTTTTTGTTGTCAGGTTCGATGTTCGTGATTGTTCCTCATGTGACTTTTGTGCCGCAGTTAGTTGGCCGTGTGTGATTATTTTGTTTCAACGTTCTGTGCAGGGAGAGAATTTTCTTCGAAGCTAGGTAGATTAAACGAAAACGTAGAAAAGTTAAAGCTCAAAAAATCTTTAGCTTTAAAGTTTGTGACTAATAATTTGAATTTGACAGTCAGGAAAAGTAGATAGATGACACTTAAGAAGTGCAGATCTTTGTTAACATTCGAGCTTAAAGTTTGATAAATGAATGGCTTCCACAAAGAAATGTTTAAAAGACTTTTCCTTTCTTCTGAAGAAGTATTTTTCAGAGGTATGAAAATTTTGGATGTTGTAGAATGAGGGTAGACTCTGATTGGCTTTAACTTGGCAATATTCAGTGGTTGTAACTCTGACAACACATCAACTGCCACTCCAAGTGGCAACCATCGGGTACTGGTCTCATCCAACCGGCCTGCTGCCCCAGGCGATCCTAGATGGGCTGAGCTTCTTCGATAACAACAGGTTATCTAGGAATCTCAAGGGTAAGTCAGGCCTTGAACATAGATGGTGGCGGATAAACCGAACGGCCAACGGCAGCGCTCAATCCCGTAGTGGTTACTGATGGCCCCATGTCCTAGGGGTATCTCGTAAATTGGAGCTCCTCCAGGTAGGATTGTGCGTTAGTTAAACTATCCACCCATAGTAAAAACCTATTATTACGAAGAAACCAATAACCTCGGAAAGGACTGATTTTATTGTTGACGACCCTGCTAAACGAAAAAAGGACAACGACGTTCGTATCTACACCTGGAATGTGAGAACATTAAACAGGAGAGTTGCAGGCGAATAACTGGCAGAAGCATTTAACAGTTAGAAAGTAGACATTACTTCCATCCAGGAAATACGATACGATGGCAGAAAGGGGATGAAAAACTGTGATATCTTCTAAAGACCGTGTTAAAATGAGCAGAAACAGCGACTATTAAGATGCGGGTTGGCTATAAGTGCCATACTTAGGCAAGCAGTCTTATTTTTCCAAGACATTAGCGAACGCATTGTAACAATTTGCATCAAGGCCAAATTCACCAACATAAGTCTTATATGCGCTCACGGCATGACAGAAAAAAAAGATGACAAAGCTAATGAGCGACCACTTCTGCAGATTGTTAAACGGCGACAGCCACCCCAACTGAGTGAAGTGAGGATAGCAATATCTAAACTCAAGCTTAATAAGGCCGCCGGAAATGACGGCCTTTCCGCTGAGCTTTATAAAGTCGGCGGAGATGACTTGATAAGCAACATCCACCAACTCGTAAGCCAAATCTGGTCGGATGAAAGTATGCCTGAAGAATGGAACCTCAGCATCGTTTCCCCTATCCACAAAAATGGGACCCTCTGAACTGCGCCAACTACAGAGGCATAAGTCTCCTCACCATCGCCTACAAGATCCAATCTGCCGTAATATGTGAACGCCTTAATCGTTTACCAACAACCTGAGCGGCCCTTGTCAGTGTTGTTTAAGGACAGGAAAGTCCACAACTGATCAAATCTTCACACTTTGGCAGATCCCTAAAAAACCCAAGAAGTCCAAGTCGATACCCTCCCTTCTATCGATTTCAAAGCCGCATACGACAGCATTTATAGAGGCGGATGACGATGGAAAATTCTCGCTGCACCATCAGGGTCGGAAACGACCTCAAAATACCAAAAAAGGATTTAGGCAAGGCGATGCGCTGTCATGTGACCTCTTCATTTTGATTCTTGAGAGGATTGTGCAAAACTCCTGAGCCAACACCAGAGGCACAATTTTCCAAAAATCTGTGCAAATACTAGCATACGCCGACGATATTGACATCATTGGTAGGACTCAACGTGATGTCATAGCCACGTTTGCTAGTATAGAGAAGGAAGCGGCAAAAACGTTTTTGTTTTTTTTTTTATTGAAATACTAAGTATAAGCTGTCAACATGAAGAGACACAGAACATCGACGAATTGGACAGAACTTCACCATTGACAGATATATCTTTGAGGGAGTACGGGTCTTTGTATACCTCAGCTCCGCTATTAACTTTGACAACAACATCTCGTCAGAAATTAAACGAAGAATTACTCTTGCCAACCGCAATTTAGTAGTAAAGCCCTTACATGAGATCCTTTCTAAGACCCTGATAATCCCAGTCATGCTATACGGCGCTCAAGCATGGACCGTATCAAAAGCAGATGAAGAATTCCTTGGTCGATTCGAGAGAAAAATTCTTCGAAAGATCTTCGGTCCTGTTTGCGTTGACGGGCTATGAAGACGAAGATTCAACCAAGAACTAAACGAGCTGTACAGCGATATACCCCAGGTCAAAAAACTCCGCATTGGACGTTTGAGATTGCTTGGACACGAAGAAAGAATGGACACCAGTACTCCGGCTACCGTAAATCTCTTGGCTTTACCACCACCGTCTCTGTTCAAGGGGCCTGATTAATTGTCCTATTGTCCAAGCATATCGAAAAACTTGGTCCATCGTAACTGGGATTGTAGACACCACCGTTGACTCCATTAAAGTGCGATGACTCGTCTTTTGCCTGCTCTCATCTGCCGACGCCAAACTCTATAGATGGATTTACACCTCATCTATGGTAAGGTTATGACGGAGCCAATGGTCGCCACGAAACTTGGAAGCTGAGTCAGAGTTATTAGGCATCAGCTACGTGAAGAGGCGTATTTTTTCATATAATCGCATGGACTACCTTTTGAGTACATCACGTACAGATAATACGTAAGTCTGTCCTTCACAAAAACCACTTTATGGCACATGGGCAGACGATAGTCATATAAATTACAAGGATATTACTAAATTGGGGATCAGGCAAACCGAATTTGTTCGATATTTTTCTTACATAACGCATCATCAACCATGGACACTGGACAGAAAGTCATGGGTCAAGGTACCTAAAGCAAGAATAAAAGTTATAGTCTCTGATAAAACATCGAGAATGAATTGAATTATATCAAGTTCAAGTCATCCGCTAAACGATTCCATCGCCAAAACCGCGGCTGTTATGATATTTGTAGACCTCATCAAACACATTCAACCAAAATCAACATCAGCGCAATAAAACCCCCACCCATTCCTCAGCCACCATATATCAATCGCACGAGCAGAAATATAATCTTAAATCCACATAGTCCTTACAAAATCACTGACGACATCTCCCGCTCATTGTGCAGCTTAATGCGAATAACAAGCATACCAACAGCAAAAAAAAAAACACACCATTAAGTCCTTTAAGTGCTTGCAACAAACCATGAGCCACGCAATTCGCCCCGTTATCCTTGCCGAACAGCTATAGCACACTGCAATTACTAACAGTGTTCATTTAAATTCGCATTCGCCAAATGTATGCCAAACTTTCCGGCAAAGGATTAACCGAATTACTTAATTCCCAACTCTAACACAGTGCTCGTGCTTCCATAAAGCGTAAACTTTATCCATTGTCCTTCGTCTCAGAGCGCTAACTATGGCACGGAAGAATCTAGGTGGGTGAGCATTTTCGGGACGAAGAAGAAGCTCATATACCTAAACCATCTGAAAGTGTATAACTTCGGAAGCTAAACACGGACACTGCCATTACAATTGCTCCGCATACACGAAATTTTTTTTTCCTTTTTCCTTCAACTTCCTGGAAGGACAGACGATCGTCATGACTACGAATGGCAGTTTGTTGTTGCTGTGTTCCGTTCTTCCGCTTGTTTTTTTTCTTCCGCCTCTCTGTTGAAGGTGTAATTTTGTCATCCTTTTATTTAAGGGTCAATCGCAACGAAAGAACCAACGAACTAACGTACGAAGGACATAAAAGGAACGAAGCAAGTCGTAAAATGAAGCTTTTATTTAGCGCTTAATTTTGCTATTAAAAAAATTGGTAAGGTCCAACAAAGTACACTGAATGGGTGTCCGGTAGCATTCGCCTCCCACCACCAGCCTTTCGAAATGTTTCTTCTTCTTCTTCTCATGCGGAAGGACACATCTACAAGAGAGTGTTATATAGTTATTCAGGAACGTGAACTGAATTAATTTGAAAGAGGAAAGTTTTTTTTTTTTTTTGTTTAATGCATTAGAGCTAGTACCGGATGAGGGTAGTATAGCTACTACAACTGGCGAATCAGAAGTCTATGTGCGATGCATGGATCGCAACACAGGCGTTTTTTGCTGGGTCCTTGGCGTGGCTATAGACTTTGTGTGTCCAAAAGTCATAAAATGTAAAATAAAATGCAACAACAGGAAACTTAAAAAAAAGGAGTTTTGAACTCTTTTTGGAAAAGTGAGCTCAAGCGACCGAAAGGATGCACAGAGTTTGAGGTTTCTGATAATACGAAGGATAAGGTTTTTAGAGAGATGACTGCCCGTGCGGAAGTTGCTCTGTAAGCCTTGGTAATCTAATAACGTTAGTAAATATTATTCTCTTGGAAGGTACACATAACGCGAGGATTAGGAGAGGCTAGTATGGTTATGAGAGAGGGATTTATAAAGGCTGGGAATGCTTTACAGGAAATTTCTTTGATGGCTTAATTGGTTGCAAGCCATTTTTCGATTAGGCATGTAATTAAGGCAAACGAGGTTGTACCCAACTCAGGGAGGCTGTACCCAAAGGAAGGAGCAAAGTATAACTGGGATATAAAGGTAAGGGCTTCATAAAAGGATTGATTGCCTGTAAGGGGATACAGTTCAAGAAATTAGGTAGGGATACACACCATTTTGTTCAGTTGGTTACTCGACCGATATACCTATCATTGACACACCAGTTCATATAAAATATAAATCTTGAGATTTTGTATAAAAATGTATCTCATTACATAGGTTTGCTGCAAATGGTTGAACATTATAGAACGACTGTTGATATTGAGAGGGGTCATTGTAACTTTGACTACACACAATTGTGCTTCTTTTTGTCATGCTTAGTGAAAAAAGGACACCAACTTTTGTATTTTCACCTGGAATGTTAGAACAGAATAGGTGCAGCGGTAATGAAGATGGCTGCGGTGTTAATTTTTTTGCACTGTGGAAGGTTGCGTGTTGAATCCCAGGCAAAATCCATAAAAAAGAAATTCGGTAGTTACTCCAAAAACTATACACCAACTAGTTCTGCGATTATAACAAACACAACAAATAGTGACTCCCTGAAGTTAGTTCGGACACCACCCATGGAGTAAAACTCGACTACATCCAAAATCTTTCCATAACACCTTGAATGAGCGCAAATTAAAAGAAAATACCTAAGCTGCTACAAATCAGACAAGCCATCCAGGAAACTCGATGGGATGGGCCGGGCAAAAGGACGATTATAAGCTATGGCATGTGGCGGAGGATGAAATAGCGACTCTTGATGCTGACGATTGTTCTTGACAGGCCCTCGATTGCAAACTTCTTCTGCATTAAATTGATTGTAGATGCTTCACTTGTCAATGACATCTCAAATACACATTCGAGAGAGAATAAAGTCCTGCAAAATCGATGTGGATTCTCTTCCAGGATTGAGTTATTTCTTTAGTCCGCGATGTGTATTGCTGTTTGGGTTGACTTGCGTTATGCTGCACTTTATGGAGTAGTAGTATGGTGGACAGCACTAGAAATAGCTTTAAACAGCAAAAAAAACTAGCCAAAGTGCAGAGAACTGCGTGTTTGTGCACTGGTGGAGCACTCCGTATGACACCCTCAGCGGTATTAGACATTCTTTTTCACCTACTACCCCTAAATATTTTCGGCAAACAAATGGCAGCTAACTCAGCCATACGTCTTAAAGCCATCCAACAGCGGTCAAATACTAAATATGGCCACTCAAAAATTCTATGCGAATATACAAATATTCCTGAAAAAACCGATTACACACTCACCAGATTACACTTTGATAAGAGTTTCCGGGTCACAATCCCAGACAGAACGTCATGGGAGAGCAACGAACCTGTGCTAAACGACTCGATCCAATTTTATACCGATGGTTCCAAAACAAATGACGGAGTGGGTGCTGGTGTCTTCTCCGACAGGCTAAATCTCTTTCCGTCTTCCTGATTATTGCAGCGTGTTCCAAGCGGAACTCATGGCGATCAAAGAAGCCTTATCCTGTTTGAAAGAGAATGTAATATCTGCCAAGGATATAAGCATTTTCTCGGACAGCCAAGCGGTAATCAAATCCCTGGAATCAGTCTCAACAAATTCAAAGACAACCCTAGATTGCCGATCATCTCTGCAGGAAATGTGAAAGCATTTTAACATTCACCTTTGCTGGGTGCCTGGGCATAGTGACATTCCAGGGAACTGTAAGGATTATGAACTCGCCAGAAATGGAACCAAATTATCAGTTGTACCCAACACGGGTGCACTAGGTATTCCTATTGCTACATGCAAAAGCTTATTAGCGCAACATGCTAACAGCAAATCAAACCTCAGATGGAGTCTTGGCACGACGTGTCAAACAAAGCTAGATTTGAGAAGATCAATGGGACTGATTTCGCTCGATAGATCCCATATTTACGATACCATAGGTGTCATCACGGGACACTGCTTAATAGGTAGGCACGCAGAAAGGCTAGGCCTTTTCTCAAACGACTCCTGTAGGAGCTGCATGGATGAGGAGAAGGAGGAAACAATACATCATCTCCTTTGTAACTGCCCGGCCCTATCAAACAAAAGGAAGCTACATCTCGGAGCTTACTATTTTCAAAGTCTCAGTGATTTTGCAAAAACGGAAGTGAAAAGCTGTAACTGCCCGGCCCTAGCAAACAAAAGGAAGCTACATCTCGGAGCTAACTATTTTCAAAGTCTCAGTGATTTGCCAAAAACGGAAGTGAAAAGCCTCCTCCGCTTCATCAAAAGCTCAAAATGGTTTTCCCACGGATAGTAAGGAGATTGGACAATATCCATGTGGTATCACAACGGACCAAAGTGGTCTTAGTGTGCTGGCGAACGCCGGCAGCCACTCTAACCTAACCTATGCTGCACTTGGAGAAAGCTACGGACGACTTCTTTATCGCTTGGTCGTTTTGAGAAACCGGACATATATGCGATGTGAGATAAAGCTTTTCGTCGATATGAGCTAATTTTACAGCTTTGATGATGCCACCCTTCAATGAATGAATACATTTGAGGATATGCGCGGATAGTTTTTTTTTTGAAAGGCAACTGACCCAATGGCATGGGAAGATTATAGCATGATAATATTCCTTATTTTTAACTCCAGATATAAACGAAATTGCATTACTTGGCATTTTCACTCAGCCCTGCAACCCAATCAGCATAATTTTGCTTAGATTGCATGAACGTTCTATAGAACTTGATTATAGATTCTATTATGTGAAGCTGATTCATGAGTTTTTTTTATTAATTTATTGAATAGTCTCCATAAAATTTACAAAAAAAAAGAACCAGTAAATTACCACCAATCCAGCTATGCAAAAAAGCAAGTGCTGTCATCGAGAACATTGTTTGCGAAGAAATGTTGTACCAGGTTTAGAAGTTATGTGCCCAACTTTGCTTTGATTTATAGAAGCCTTTGAATGAACAAACAAAATTCTGTTTGATGTTCTTTTGTTCCAGAAAGTTCTTTAGAAATTCCTAGTTGGAGAATTCACGCTGTTTTAAGATACGTTCAAGAGTTGCTGCGTCCATATTCGTAGACAATATTTTACTTGGATTTACTTACTTCCTTAAGTGGAGCTACAGTCCGGGATGAACCTGGGCCTCAACCAACTTGCCTCTCTAATTAGCCCGGTCCTTAGCACTCCAAGTTGGTTGAGGTCAGTTTCTACTTATGCGCGCCACTTTAGGCGAGATCTTGCTCTACTGCGTCCGATGTCTGGCTGGGAATCGAAGACTCTGTGAATTGACCAAGGATTTCTTCATCCGCTTTTGATACGGTCCATGCCTCAGCGCCGTAGAGCAGGACTAAGATTAGTCTTATATAGGATATCCTTAGTAGTTCGAGTGAGGGCTTTACTACTAAATTGCCTTTTTATCCCGAAGAAACAGCAGTTGGCAAGAGTAATTCTTCGTTTTATTTCTGACGAGATGTTGTTACAGTTGTTAGTAGAGCCGAGGTAGACATGGGTGGGTAGTTAACCCAAAGCAAAACCCCCAAACTGGAGGGCCAGTTCCAATTTATTAGATACCCCTAGGATACTGGGCCATCCGTATCCACTACGGGATTGAGCTCTGCCGTTGACCTTTCGGTTCATTCTCCACCATCTCTGTTCAAGGGGCCTGACTTACCCTTGAGAATCCTAGATAACCTGTTTTTTTTTTTTTTTTTTTTTTTTTATAATTTGCGCGCACTCAAGGGGTTATGAATACCCTTTATATGTTTTAGCACAGTGCGGGCGTTAAGGAAATTAGGGATAAGAAGAAAGGAGATACCGATGCACATTGGTTTTAAATGTCTGTAAGTTATAATGGAAAGGAAAAACAGAGTTTGGTAGAGCATTCCACATTCGTGTTGTTCGGTTTATGTACGAATCTCTGTATTTCAGTGTACGTCCGAAGATAGGCTTGAGGGTAAACTGATTTGCATTCATTGCGTAACGAGTATTGCGGCTGAATTGTTGAATGGGAGGAATGCAGCTGGCTATTTCATTTGAACATTGGTTGTTAAAATAGCGATAAAACAAGGTAAGGCAGGAGATGTTTCGACGGTGTTCGAGCGAATCTAAGGAGTTCGCTATTCTTATGTCTCCTATAAGTTTTTTCGCACGCGTTTGAATCCTATCTAGTAGGTGCAATGTTGATTTTGGTGCACCTGACCAGACGTGGGCGTTGAATTCAAGTTTTGGGCGTATAAACGCTTTATATATTGTGGCCAGATCAGAGGGGGTGAAATATTTCTTACATCGATTTAGAAAACCTAGACATTTCGCTGCGTTTTTAGCGACTTCAAATATGTGGTCGTTCCAACGTAAGTCGTTACTAACACACATACCTAGCATGGAAAGCTTTTCGGTTTCTTCGACGTAAGTGCCATTCATGGATAATGGCTCAAGATTTTGATTACGCTTTAATGACAGAAGACAGCATTGTGTTTTGGAAGCATTGAATTCCACTCTATTAGATTTACCCCATTTGATAATGCTGTCAAGGTCGGAATTCAATGAGCTTAACATATTTTGGCGTTTTGAGTCCACGTTCGAAGGTGAGGGACGAGGACCTGTAAACGAATATGAGAAGCTGAGGGTACTGTCATCAGCGAAGGAGTGAATTGGATTAGAAGTTGCAGACAGGAGATCATTTATAAAAATGAGAAAGAGAGTCGGAGACAAAACTGAGCCTTGAGGGACACCAGCATTTATTTGGTGAGTTACAGACTTGAAACCATCCAAAACAACTTGAATTGAACGTTTCGAAAGATAATGTCTAATCCATAGAAGAAGTTTTTCGTCGATTCCAAATGCACGCATTTTCGACAAAAGGGCTTGATGCCAAACCCTGTCAAATGCCTTTGAAATATCAAGCGCAACAATCTTGCTTTCACCACCATGGTGGATTGATTGGTTCCACTTTTCGGTGAGATATGTCATCAAATCACCAGTAGACCTGTTGCTGCGAAAACCGTATTGCCGGTCATTGTGAAGTTTTCGTGTTTCGAGATATTTCATAAGCTGACGGTTTATCAGCGTTTCCATGACCTTGGAAAGAAGGGACGTAAGTGCAATTGGTCGGTAGTTGGAGAGAGAAGAAGATTCGCCTTTTTTTGGTACAGGCTGGACAAATGCTGTTTTCCATCTACTCGGAAAGAGTCCTGATGAGTAGGATAGATAGAAAAGCTTACGCAGTGGTTTTGCTAGCGTAGAAGAACACCTCTTCAGAATGATGGGGGATATACCATCTGGACCAGCGGATTTGTGTATGTCAAGATCAGATAAAACTCTTGCAACTGTACGAGTACGAAAGTGAATTGGTCCCATGGAATGATTAACGTTCTCAAGTACAGGAGGAGACTGAACACAATCTGGCAATGTAGAATTGGCTGCGAAATGCGCAGCAAGCAGATTGGCTTTGTCTAAAGAGCTGACAGCTGGAATGTCATTGTGAATGAGCGTCGGAATTGATGATGAGGCCGAATTTTTTATATTTTTAACAAATGACCAAAAGTTTTTACTACCTCTGGGACATTGTAGAATTTTTTGCCTCAACTTTTGGTCATGGAGGAATTTGACACGCTTTAAATGGGCATTACAGTCGTTTCTGGCTTGTTTGAACTTTGCTCGGTTTTCCTCTGTTGGGTTGGTCTTGTACAACCGAAAGTTTGTCTCTCTCAACCTGATAGCTTCTTTGCAGCTCAAGTCATACCACCCTTTTGCCTTTGGTCTGATACTCTTAATTCTGTTGGGAATAAAAGATCTCATACCAAAGAGAATGATATTTGATATCATATCAGCTGCAGCATCCACGTCACTATCGAGGAAGCATAGTGACCAGTTAAAATTCCTAAAAAAACTGTTTAATGCTTCCCAATTGGCTTTCTCGTATTGCCATACAGTTTTTTTGGGAATTTGCTCTTTAACTGTGTGGTTGGAGTACGAGAAATTTGTTGATATGATACAGTGGTCTGACGAACCTAGAGGCGATAATACATTGATGGTGTATTTATCAGGGTGAGAGGTAAGAAACAAGTCCAGGGTGTTGGCGGCTTGACTGTTAATATCCGGTATTCGTGTCGGCTCATTTACAAGCTGGGTTAGGTTGTTTACCTCAGCAAAGATCTCAACATACCTTCCTTCGGGTGTTGTCTGTCCAGAATGTTGAAGCCACGTAGAATTGTGTACATTGAAATCGCCCGCAATGACGATTTCAGTGTGAGGATGCAGGGATACAATTCTAGAGATGGAGTCAGACAGTGCATCAAACTCGTTAAGGGTTGAATTACTGTCTAGGTTTGGGCTTCGATAAATGAAACAGTAGTGGATTAAATGCCTACGGACATGGAATTTCAGCCATATAAAATTAAATTCCGGATTGGAACATTGGCCGTATTGATGTTGAATTTGGTAGGCTACGTCACTACGTATATATATGGCGAGACCGCGGTGAGAAAAGAATAATGGCACTAAATTATATCCAGGTAGGGTTAACTCTGATAAGTCAGTATTCACACCCACCTGTGTTTCACTTAGTGCCAAAACAGCTGGTTTGTATTTACAAATGTGGACGTATGCAGAAAAAAGATTCGACTTTAACCCACGAACATTGCAAACGTCCACTATAAATTTCCTTTCCATTATAACACATACATTAAAAAACACAATACCGACGACAGACTAAGCTTGGCTGAGAAGTGAAGGTTCACGTTGATTGTCTAAAACAACTTGTCACAGGTGTTATGCCCGTATGACAAGTTAAATTATACGCACAACAAAAAAGTTCACTCACAGCCCGCTATACATCGGTTATTGCCTATGCTTCCCCAATGCGAGCGCACGCATGAAAAGAAAATTCATACGGCACTTTCGAGTATGTCGAAACAGCTCATCTAGGTTCGCCTGGGACGGCAGACCGGGTATTCAAATCCGGTTGGATGTGACCAGTACCCGATGGTAACCACTTGGAGGTAAAAAATAAGCACATTTGATGTGTAGTCAGATGTCAAGATGAATCATGTTTCGAAAAATGCGAAATGCTGTGAGAAAAGAAAAGTACCCACCCTTACCGCGTTTCCACTATTTTCTTGACTTATATACTGTACCAACAACATTTAATATCGACGACCAATGGCGATCTTTTCAACATGCCAGGTTTCCACATCCCACAGAAAAAAAAAACAGAAAACATAGTGCCGACTTAGACTTGCAGCCAAAAAATTAAGCCTACAACGCAAAGGTGCAATTAAAACCGGAACTACCATTGATCTTAATAAGCAAAAAATAAGTCAAGAACAGCGGCTCGAAGATATAAAAAGCTGCTGCACTAGTTTTACCAAAATGTAAAACTTCAAAGCCAGGGATGCAAGGCGCGAATAGAATCCTTTTTTTGTTTCAAGTGAAACTTCTTTTGGGACGGTGTAAATTGGATTTTATGAAACAAAGATATGAGAAGGCTACAATATCTATCCCATCCCATACTTCAAATTAATGTCCCCAAAATTTGGACTTAATGGCGATGAAATATGGAAAATAACGTTGTCACAACATTTGTTTCTGAAAGTTTATCAAAATATGTTATGGTATGACAAAAAAAAACATCGTTTTCCTATTGTATATGCCTTGGGGTAGGGTACATATACAATTGGTTTTTGTAGGAAAACGCACCCAAAAAGTGGGCGTGTGTTGAAATGGTTTGGGGACGATGTGTTCATATTAATTTTAATAAAGTTTTTTTCCATCAAAAGTTTGACCGAATAGGTTTTATCCTAACCATCCCACCAAAAAAAAATGGGCTTGGCAAAAAGCTTTGTATAGACAAAATATAGGTATAGGGATTGTCTAAAAATGTTGTTCAGACACTTTTTCAAAATTTCATACCATTTGGCCAAAAACAACGTTTTTCTAAAAAGGGGGCGTGACAGTGGATTGATTTAAAAAATGTTTACAATTGTTCTGTAGCAACGCACAAGGATCCAATACATATACCACACTTCATTATATTATTTCAAAATTTAAGGCCTTAATAGCGGTGACATACAGACAGACGGACGGACGGACAAACATGGTTCAATCGACTTAGCTAGCGATTCTGAGTCGATCTATATACTTTGAGGTATGCCTAAATAAATTATTTCTCTATGTTACAAACTACCTATGTATCAAAAGTTATATATCCCCATGGGATAGGGTTTAAAAAAGCGCACCTGGATCTATAGTGTTGTGGCTGTTTGATGTTGATCTTACGGGATGTACTTGTATCACAGGCAACACGTACGTTGGTGTGCAAAAAAAGGGATCTATTTTCCGAAGTGCGTTGACAGATTCGCGTTGGAATATTGGTTGGAGAAAGGACGTTGATGCACCGGCACCAAGAAAGCGTGGTGTCTGTCAATAAGTAAATTTAGGTACGTGGGATTGTGTGTGATCAAGTTCACAATTATGAAACTCATCGGTGAGTCCAGGAAAGCAATATCAATTGTTGTAAGGAATTAAACGAAAGTTGCTAGATATTTTGATCCGACATGTACATGTAGGTGGGGTAAATGGTTGTTTCCCTCAGAATGTTGAATTAGCAACTGTTCAATGGTACTGGCTTTCTTTTGGTAGTCTGTAATTGAAACTTTAATCCAAACAGGTAGATTTGATTGAGTTTTCGATGTGTATGTGTTGCCTTCAGGAGGGACGGTATTTTACATATGACGAAATTTTTAAAACGAGATGTTATGGGGAACGCCTCTGACGTTTGTGGGTGTAAATTCAAATTGTGGAGGACAGGTTGGATGATAGAGGCTACAAGATGAAGATTAAAATGTGGTCTGATTTGGGTTGTGTAACGGTAATTTTGGCTAAGATTGCCTTTTAAATATTTGACGGTTTTGTCGATATTTTGAAGTCTTTTGAAAAGGTTGAGCCGGAGCGTGTAGCTTTGGTTGAATTTTGTGAGGTGCTTACAATGAATAAGGAATATCTTCATACTGGAGATCTTGATGAAGGGACTAATTTCGATATTTGCATGAATGTCTTTTCGAAGTGAAACTTATTTTGGGACGGTGTGAATTCGATTTTATGAAACGAAAAAGTGTAACGAAAAAGAGATCAAACAAAATATCGTTTGTTGTCTGATCACCGAAACCAAGCAGCGTTTAGTATGTCAATATGTCAGTTCAACTTATCTCGTGTGCGGAGGCCGAAGAGGATGAATACACTATGGAGGTGGTAAATAGAGAGAAGAAATTAAGCAGAATACAGTTTCACTTCTGCCGCGTGTGAACTCACACTCGATTATGAATACTCTTTAAATGTTTTACCACAATACGAGCGTTAGAGAAGGGGAAGACAGAGATTGATAGAAAAGATTTGGGATGTAGTGAAGATTTACTCCATGGGTGGTGTCCGAATCCGAACTAAGTTCGGGGAGTCACTGTTTTTTGTGTTCGTTGTATTTGCAGAAGTTTCAAGTTTATGTATACATTTAGGGGTAACTATCGAACTTTTTTTATTTCTTTGAATTAAGTTTCATGGTATTTGACTGGGCGCAACCTTCCACTCAACAGGCGAACACATTACCACTACACCGCGGCTACCCACATCCTATTGAGATAAACAAGGAAAGATCGTAGTTGAGGCCCAGTCGATTTTGAGCATATACAAGAACCACAGCTGGATCACTTCTGGACAATCTCCCGTTGCCAGGGAGAACGAACCATTCAATATTGGCGACGACGGCGATAACTATTAACCACCCGACCTAACTAAAGTATAGCGACATAGACCAGGTAACAACAAATGGACTTTTAAGATGGCTAGGTTATGTAGAGTATTTGGACACCAACAATCGCAGAGCAGAGATTGAGCAAGCTAATTGAGCCATAGGTTCGCTCCAGACTGTCGCGCGAATGAAGTAAGTAAGTAATAACTGCTCTATTAGGAGAAAGTAAAATAAAATATTAACTGTAAAGGCCGTTAACCATAAAAACCATTTTCATTAATTGCGATCTATTGAATAAATTTGGGAAGCTTGTGACAGTTTTTCACCCATCTGGTTTCTCAAATGGATCGAAGGTGTTATTACTTTTGGGATTTTAACAAGAGATTAAGACGTAGTTACAACTAAGCTATAACATGCCCTATGACCATAATTATGCAAATTAATATTTCGTATTATATTTTGATCCTTCTACCTCAGATATTTGTGGTTCAAAGGATGAAGAATGTTTCATTTTCATTAGATCTCCTGTCTTACATGAGAATCATGACGATCCACTTGCAGCTAACGTCTCACATACTTTCGTTGAACTCAGAAGATACCTCACCTGCATCTCCGATTTGCTCATATAAAAGTCCTTCACAATATTCTCCCTATCTGAGGAAAAATGTGACATCCACCAGAGTCTGGCCTTGAGAATTATTAATGAACTTCGGCGGACGAATATCCTGAGCATTTTTCTTTCTCTGTGCGAATGGGTGTACCTTTGTTGGAGTTGTTTTGACACACTACGTGGATTACCTGTAGCAGCCAAATAAGATATTCTCTCCAACTCCCGTTACAATTCATCTGAAGTCTAAGCTGAAATTTATTCAGTAATGTCGACATAATGTGTTTCTTTTTCATTATAAAAGATACATGCCCAGACGGTATCACATTCAACGTGTATGGCTTGCAAATCTCAATTGAAAGTCTTGTTCGAAGAAAATTGATGGTTCCTAATAAAAAATTCATTAAAATCATTAACATAAAAATTGCACAAACATTTCACTCGTTGATCCTGAAATCTACATCTACGTCACAAACTGAGACACCTGACTTGTACTCCCACCTCACTTTGTTCCGATTCCCAGAAGAATTGCAATTTGAATGACAAGGAACTTTGAAGATGTATGTGTATTACAAATGGGACACCCAACTATATTCAAACAAGGACACCATTTTCAATCCCAAACATATTTTGTATTCTTCCTAATTACCAACACTCCGCTTTGCAGTGATGATCCTTATAAACATATGCCACTTCGGTATGGTTCTCTGACAAAGTGACAAAAGTCAATTCAATTTCATCAGGATAAAAGTTGAAAACTTTAAATTTGACCCAAAAAGGAGCTTCACTTTTGAGAAGAACAAACAAAATAAAACGAACATCGTACAGTTTGAGCGAGTATCAGGATAAGCAACCCCCAAACAATTGATAAAGCGAAAACTTTATTTTACTTCGGTGGCAAGGATACAGGTATTCCCTTTTGGAATTAGCCACCCTTCAGTGTGCCATAGGTGAATTCGTAGATGCTATACGGAGAAGAGAAATCGCTGGAATCCGAAAATCAGAAACGTGATTGAAATTTTATAGATGCCAGGAAATCGAATCCTCTCTGGTAAAAATTGCCCTCCTGTAAAGTGAAAATAAATGAGAAGACTATATAGCTCCGGTGGGGCGGGGTGGTTAGTACATTGCATGATGGCGCCGGTGATAGCGACACAAATCACGGTACATAAATTGTTGGCGTTGCTTGGACTATAGATTGGTGCTTAGTAATTTCAGAAACACGTTATATTGCCATCGATTTGGAAATTCAAATGAATCGGAATATGAAAGGAAATTTTGTTTATCCTTCGAGCTTTGAATTGTCGAGTACTTATTTGTGAAGTTGATTGTAATGCTGAGTAAGTTTTGTATTTAAACAACGACTTGAGGATTGACTTTGTTTTTGTTAGGAAAATCAAATTTTACTTACTTACTTAAGTGGCGCTACAGTCCGGGATGAACTTGGGCCTCAACCAACATGCCTCTCCAATTAGGCCGGTCCTTAGCTAACCAGCCTCCAGTTGCGCACTCCAAGTTGGTTGAGGTCGGTTTCTACTTGTGCGCGCCACTTAAGGCGAGGTCTTCCTCTACTGCGTCCGAAGACTCTGCAAGCCGGAGTATTGGTGTCCATTCTTTCTACATGTCCTAGCCATCTTAAACGTCCAATGCGGAGTTTTTTGACTAGGGGTATGTCGCTGTACAGCTCGTATAGTTCGTGGTTGAATCTTCGTCTCCATAGCCCGTCAACGCAAACGGGACCGAAGATTTTCCGAAGAATTTTTCGCTCGAATCGATCAAGGACTTCTTCATCCACCTTTGACACGGTCCATGCTTCAGCGCCGTAGAGCAGGACTGGGATGATCAGGGTCTTATATAGGATCTCCTTACTAGTTCGAGTAAGGGCTTTACTACTTAATTGCCTTCTTAGCCCGAAGAAACAGCGATTGGCAAGAGTAATTCTTCGTTTGATTTCTGACGAGATGTTGTTGTCAGAGCTAATAGCGGAGCCGAGGTAGACAAAGTCCCGTGCTACCTCAAAGTTATATCTGTCAATGGTGACGTTCTGTCCAATTGTGCGCGCCACTTAAGGCGAGGTCTTCCTTTACACCGTTTTTTTGACCAGGGGTATGCAGCTATACAGCTCGTGTAGTTCTTGGTTGAATATTCGTCTCCATAGGGCTCAACGCAAACGGGACCGAAGATTTTTCGAAGAGTTTACTCTCAAATCGACTAAGGATTTCTTCATCCGCTTTTGATACGTTCCATGCTTAAGCGCCGTAGAGCAGGACTGAAATGGTTAGGGTCTTATTCAGGATCTCCTCGAGTGGGGCTTTACTACTAAATTGCCTTCTAAGCCCGAAGAAACAGCGGTTAGCAAGAGTGATTCTCTGTTTGAATATTAACGAGATGTTGTTGTCAAAGTTAATAGCGGAGCCGAGGAAGACAAGTTATATCTGTCAGTAGTGACGTTTTGTTCAATTCGTCGATGTTGTGCCTCCTTTAGTGTTTACAGCATATACTTAGTCTTAGCCCCATTTACTGCTAAACCACTTTTGCGCCTTCATTCTCTATACTAGCAAACGGGGATATGAAATCACGTTGAGTCCTACCAATGATATCAATATCGTCAGCGTATGCTAGTATTTGTACCGATTTTTGGAAAATTGTGCCTCTGGTGTTGGCTCGGGAGTTTTGCACAATCCTCTCAAGAATCAATCTTAAGAACTCACATGACAGCGCATCGCCTCGTCTAAATCCTTTTTTGGTATCGAATGTGTCGGTGAGGTCGTTTCCGACCCTGATGGAGCAGCGAGAATTCTCCATCACCAGAGACAGCATCTCTATAAATGCTGTCGTATGCGGCTTTGTAATCGACAAATAGGTGGTGGGTATGGATTTAGACTTCTTGGGTTTTTTCGGGATCCGCCGAAGTGTGAAAATTTTATCGGTTGTGAACTTTCCTGGCCTAAAACTACACTGATAAGGGCAGATCAGGTTATTAGTAAACGGCTTCAGGCGTTCACATATTACGGCAGATAGGATCTTGTAGGCGATGTTGAGGAGACTTATGACTCTGTATTTGGCACAGTTTCTGAGGTTCAATTCCCCATCAAACCAGCGGTTTCTTGCTACTAGGAGCGAGAAACTTAGCACATCATTTGCGGTTGATCTAATGGCTTGTTGGCATCGTTGCCATTGTTCGTCAACATTCGATGCTGGTGGTATGGTGTGAATTGAGAGGTAATTGGATACGCGTTGCGCCAAGGTCTTGGCGGTCTCTTGCGATTGCAGTCTTTCGACATTAAATTTTTTCACAGTATTTCTGATTTATCGTGGCGTGGTGGATATCCGCATTTCTTACCTTGGCTGCAACAAGCTAGTGGTTCGAGTCGATGTTAGCCCCTCGGAATGTTCGGAATCCAAAATACTGAATGCGCGCCTCGTGTCTATCGCAATGTGATCAATTTGGTTGACTGTTCGTTGAGACCGCCATGTCACCGTATTGATATCGTGGTAAGGAAACCATGTGCTGGCTATAGTGGCATTTCGTTGCGTAGCGAAATCAATTAGCCTAAGTCTGTTAGGCTAACTCTGACACTTATATCAAATCTGAATTAGAATAGTGGCTCTTTCTGCTCCCTACAACATGGTCCATAGTAGATGTCATAGTTTTTCATCCTCTTTTTGCCCGGCCCATCCCATCGTATATCCTGGATGTCAGTAATGTCTGCTTTGTAGCAGTTTAGATCTTCCGCTAGTTGTTAGCCTGCACCTCTCCTGTTTAATGTTCTCACATTCCAGGTGTATATACGAACTTCGTTCTCCGTTTTTCGTTTAGCAAGGTCGTCAACAATAAGATCAGGATGCTGATCAAATTAGGATGCTGCTGGATCATTGGTCGCAAAAAACTGTTGATTATTGTTCTGTAGTTTCATTCTAATTCTCGATGAAATACAATTTTGACAATATTGGAGCAAAAATTAGAAGCAGTCTCCGCAGCTTATTTTACTCAAATACTTGAAGATAAACAATGTGTTGACAGTCTATCAACTACTTGTTACATAATCCTTATCCATAACCAACTCATAAAAATGTCCTCAGACTATTAGATCGCAGTGAAGTCTACTACGACAATCTTGACTGCGGTCTTAATAAAAATTACGACATTAAAAATAAAGGTGTGCAAACTTCAAAACGATGATAATGTAAATCTTCACATTTGCATCCCAACCATAAAGGACCAGTCCCATGGGTGTACTAATTAATTGAGTTTAAGTGTACTAAAAAAATCACCTCATCCCACATGGAGAGAGATAAACCCAAAGATAAAGGCTTACATAAAAGGCTTTAATGTTTCCATGATTCTTTTTTTATGATTCCTAATTGCAAATTATAATTAGCTCCCCCGTAAGCACAAATCTTGAATGTGTCATCGCAGGTACTTAAAATTAAGACTCATAAATTAAATTTCATTAAAAAGCTATAAAACTCTGCCACCTCACCTTTAACAAGTATGAGGAGAACGAAAAAAAAAAGTCAGCTCCCTAGTGTTTCATGCTCCTTCCGTGACATTTTTTTCATTATTCGCCTTTAATAACGCTCTTCTCAGACGCAAGGAAAATGTGCTGCAATTTTACGTTTACTGGAGAAAGGAATAAAAACTGTTTACGCTTGGTGAAGGTTTCCCTCTGACCTGTTCTGTACACCATACCTGCAGCTGCGGTCGGGGGAGGTATCTTAAGAATCCATCGGTTGAAAATCGTTTAATTTTTTTCTGAAAAGTTTCCTGTAAGGATCATAATTATTATAAGCACTGCAGCGTGTTTGCGGTTAATATACATAATATGTGTAAAGTTTAAAGGTGGATGTGAAGCCCCTATCACTTTAATATGTAATCTTACATGAAGTTGCGCATATACTTTCGTGGTCACAGGTGTACCTAAGTTCGTTGCGGGGAAAAAGAAAACCTCACAAGCTTTCAACATTCCTATACGAGGAATGCATTTTTTTTCCCAAGCCTTATTATACTGCATGTCTGTTAAATGAGCTCTGGTTTTCAACTACAAGTTGCGTGTGAGGTTTTAATTTTTTTTTCAAAATTGTATATCATTAAAACGAACATCATTAGAGAATTTATTTATATAGGAAAATTGCATGTTCGTGAGGACATTTTTGTGGACATGAAAGGAAGGTGCAGCTTTGTTAACATAAATCCAGAGTTTATTTCTGCAACAGTTGAGAGCTAAATGAGGCAATAATACCTTGGTATGGAATTATTACCAGTGGTGAACTCTGCATTTTAAATGCACGCCTACAATTAGAATTGTTTTGGGTTTATATCTAGAAATAGGTTAACCTTTTAAATTAACATAACCTCATATAAAGAGCTGAATTGTGATGAAAGTTTTTTTACTTAAGCTTAGGATTTCATTGTTGATTAGCATGCTTAAAGAAAACAGTAAAATGACGTACATATCTGGAATGCAATTGCAGGGATATCCTTTCGGCAGTGGCGTAGCTATTGTAAAGCTAGAGGGGGAAGTGCCCCGGGGTAAACCAAGACTTACAAACTATATATAAATTGAACTAGTGAATGTGGGAGAAATTCCACATTCGTAATATAAATAAACCAGATTCCAGGAAGGCGACTTTAATAATGGCAACTTATTTTTTTAATTTAAGTGGCGCTACAGTCCGGGGTGAACCTGGGCCTCAACCAACATGCCTCTCCAATTAGTCCGGTCCTTAGCTACCTGCCTCCAGTTGCGCACTCCATGTTGATTGAGGTCGGTTTCCACTTGTGCGCGCCACTTAAGGCGAGGTCTTCCTCTACTGCGTCCGACGCCTGGCTGGGAATCGAAGACTCTGCGAGCCGAAGTATTGGTTTCCGTTCGTTCTATATGTCCTAGCCATCTTAAACGTCCAATTCGGAGTTTTTTGAATGGGGGTATGTCGTTGTGCAGCTCGTATAGTTCCTGGTTGAATCTTCGTCTCCATAGCCCGTCAACGCAAACAGAACCGAATAGACCAAGGATTTCTTCACCCGCTTTTGATACGGTCCATGCTTCAGCGCCGTAGAGCAGGACTGGGATAGTAAGAGTCATATATAGGATCTCCTTAGTAGTTCGAGTGAAGAAACAGCGGTTGGCAAGAGTAATTCTTCGTTTGATTTCTGACGAGATGTTGTTGTCAGCGTTAATAGCGGAGCCGAGGTAGACAATGTCCCGTACTACCTCAAAGTTATATCTGTCAATGGTGACGTTCTGTCCAATTCGTCGATATTGTGTGTCCTTTCGTGTTGACAGCATATACTTAGTCTTACCCCCATTTACCGCTAAACCATTTTTGCGCCTTCATTCTCTATACTAGCAAACGTGGCTATGATATCACGTTGAGTACTACCAATGATGTCAATATCGTCAGCGTATGCTAGTAGTTCCACCGATTTTTGGAAAATTGTAGCTCTGGTGTTGGCTCGGGAGTTTTGCACAATCCTCTCAAGAATCAAATTGAAGAAGTCACATGACAGCGCATCGCCTTGATGGTGCAGCGAGAATTCTCCATCGTCATCCTACACAAAAGGACGAGTTTGGGCGGTATACCAAAACTAAACATTGCTCTATATAGTTCGTCTCTATAAATGCTGTCGGATGCGGCTTTGAAATCGATAAATAGGTGGTGGGTTTCGATTTGGACTTCTTGGGTTTTCTTCAAGGATCTGCCGAAGCGTGAAAATTTGATCGGTTGTGGACTTTTCTGGCCTAAAACCAAACTGATAAGGGCCGATCAGGTTGTTGGTAAACGGTTTCAGGCGTTCACATATTACGGCAGATAGGATCTTGTAGGCGATGTTGAGCAGCCTCATGCCTCTGTAGTTGGCGCAGTTCAGAGGGTCTCCTTTTTTGTGGATGGGGCAAACGATGCTGAGGTTCCATTCTTCAGGCACACTTTCATTCGACCAGATTTGGCTTATGAGTTGGTGGATATTACTTACCAATTCATCAAGAAGGTCGTCATTTCCGGCCGCCTTATTAAACTTGAGTTTAGACATTGCTTACATTGCTGCCAATATTAAATGGTTCGTTCTGCCTGACAGCGGAATGTTGTTCGTCATCGCCGTTTAACAGTCTGCAGAGTAGTTCTTCCATATCCTCAGCATCGACTGTGTCTCAACTACGATATTTCCTTGTTCTTCTCGACAGGATTCTCTTCGAGACTTGTATCCTTGGCTTTGACCTTTAATACTTGAGTAAATGTTGCCAACATCGTTCCTGGAGTGGCACCTCTCTATATCCTCGATCGTGAGATTATCTTGCTCTTTTTTCTTCTTTCTATTGCGAGTCAAGAGGTTAAGGACGAGTTGCGCGAAGGTTTCGGCGGTCTCTCGCGATTGCAGTCTTTCGACATTAATTTTTTTCACAGTATTTCTGGTTTGTTGTGGCGTGGTGGATATCCGCATCCTAATCTTGTCTACAACAAGGTAGTGGTCCGAGTCGATGTTAGCCCCTCGGAATGTTCTGACATCCAAAATAATGGATGCATGCCTCTTGTCTATCGCAATGTGATCCATTTGGTTGACTGTTCGTTGATCTGGAGACCGCCATATCCCCTTATGGATATCAAGGTGAGGAAACCGTGTGCTGGCTATAGTGGCATTTCGTTGCGTAGCGAAATCAATTAGCCTAAGTCCGTTACCAGACGTGTTGTCATGTAGGCTATATTTTCCGACAGTACTGCTAAAGATGTCTCCTCTTCCTACCTTTGCGTTAAAATTTCCCAGCACGATTTTAACATCGTACTTTGGTAGTCGCTCAAAGGTTTTGTCAAGGAGCTCGTAGAAGCTATCCTTAGTTATATCATATTTCCATCAGAGCGTGAGCGCATATAAGGCTTATGTTGGCGAATTTGGCTTTGAATTGAATTGTGACAATGCGTTCGCTAATGTATTGGAAACATAAGAGTTCTTGCCTAAGTCTGGCACTTATAACAAATCCGCATCCGAATAGTCGCTGTTTCTGCTCACAATTACACGATCCATAGTAAATGTCACAGTTTTTCACCCTCCTTTTTCTCGGCCCATCCCATTTCCTGGATGGCAGTAATGTCTGCTTTCTAGACCTGGTGTTTAAATATGTGGAAGCAGCTCATATAGGGATTACACTACCAGTTCGATCAAACTGTAGCTGTAGGCGCAAGCGTTGACTCCATCTAGGGAATTGCTCAGCTGCCGCCTGAGAGTGAGTGCCTTAGTGAGAGGAAACTCCTCCTTTGAGATCGTGTAAAGTTGGGAAATTTGGAAGCTATATTGAAATTAGGAAATAATCAAATTTTAAATTGCCAATTTGAGTTTGACTCAGGAGTATTTTTACCGTTGGGATGGGGTTGAGGGGCAAAAATTGCAGATACGCATCTTTCCAATGTTGAGATTAGTACTGGACGGATTGCTGAACAGCCATTCGTATTTGGACGGGAGGTCAAATTAAAAGTTTGGGTTACCTTTGAAGTGGGGTGCCGGGAACATTGAGCACCGACTGATAGAGATACCGTATTTCTTTTTGAAGAATTTCTCAATCCAAGAAGCATCAGCGTTTCGAGGGGCACCTTTGATGAGGAGGGTAGTAACCTGATCGTTTTCTGATCGTAGTTTGTCCAACCATTGCTGCCACTCGGAAGGTGTCCATGTTGTTCCAAATAGTATGATTTAGTTTCATTGTGTGGGTTCTGAGAAAATTGTGACCAGTGAGAACTCCTACAAGATTAGACAATGAGTTTCTGTCGTACCGCAAAAGTTTCTTGGTCCGGTTCTCATTGTATTCTGGCCAGAGTCTCCGAGATATTTCGCAGGAGGTCAACGACTTCCACCTGGTCACTCCGTATACATCCACAGGATTATTTTAGGGTAAGGTCCCCACTTTCTGCCGAATATTCGGTTGCATGCGTAGAAAGCTTTTGCTGCTTTCTTAGCTCTTTCATTGACATTTAAATTCCAATTGAGCTTTCTGTCTAGAATTATTCCCAGATATTTAGCACTTTCAGCTATTTTAAGGGGTATTCCCTCTATAGCTAGTGGTTCGAAGTGTGGAACAGCACAAGCTCGGTTTTTTAGGTGTTGACCCCAAGGCCACATTGCTTTGTCCACGTGTTAAGTATCCGGAGCGAGTTTTCTAACAGCTCGCTTATGGTTGGTAAGAATTTGCCTGTCGGCCATCGTCTGCGTACGCAATTACTTTAACCCCTTTGTTTTTGAATTTCATTAGTATTTCATTAACGTCAAGAACCCATAGTAGGGGAGAGATGATTCCTCCTTGTGGTGTGCCCCTTGAGGCATTTACTTTTAACTCAGTGTCGCCCAGTTTGACCTTGATATTCCTTTCTTTGAGAAGACTTACAATCACGTTAGTGAATGCCTGGTCAACGTTGGAATTCGGCAATGCCCTTTCCGCTGCGCATGTTTTGACATAGCTATGATGTTAAGATTGATAAAAATTCAAAACAAAATATTTTCTACCCCTCTAGTATACACAATCTATGTGCATCACCGGGTGCACCATCAAAATGACGGCTTTCTGTCAAACACTCACCCACCAGATGGTCCCATTTGATATCCTCCCATGTCACGTGTTAAATCCCGAAAGGTATCAGGATCAAATGAAAATTTAATCAACTACCGTACCGTCTTAGAGTTGCTTCCTCAGACTGAACACTTTTTCATAACTTTTCTTTACAAGGACAATTTATACAAAATCCCTCCCACCCTCTTTTAACAGCAAAATTGCGACGTTGATCGGTGACAATGCTTCAGCTCATCATTTTTCAATCCGTAACATAATCCTCGGGGCTGTGATGCCACCTTCTTGCAAGACCATCTCCCAGGACACGCGCCACCGGTGATTTATTTACATTTAAACGAAAGTGGAACAAAAATATTTTCCTTGAGAGATAAATCCTGACAAAAGTACAGCAGCAACTTGTGATGCAATTTACTAACAGCCGACTATTTGTTCCGGTCCTTGAGAAAAAAATTTACAACATTCAACCATCAGCTTTCCGCACCTGGCGAGGTATGCGAGCTTCGAAATTGGAAAATCACATCCATTAGCTTGCCGTTGAATGGGCGAAGGACTGCCCATTTAATTTCCTTGGGCATCGAAAAAGAAGTACGACTTATGGCGGCGCGGCACAAACACACAGCCGTATAGCTATCAACATCGCCCCCCAGGGGGGAAGGATACGACGACCCATTTGCGAAGTTAAAATGCCACCAGCATCACCAGATTGTGAGAGGAATTTAGTATGCAAATGGCTGTGCGCTTAGCAATTCGTTCGCTCGTCGGCGATTTGATTTAATCGATTACGTTCTGTATGGCGAACAACGCAGGCAATGGAAATTACTAAACGTCCGAAGGATATTGGAGGAATAAGTGTTGATGGAATGTTATCGCATTTAGTCGATGAATGTAGGAAAAAAAAATTGTGAAATGGAATCGGCATGAAGTGCCTTCGGTACAATGGAGCTGGAGGTGGACATAAGTGTTTGCTACAACAAACTCAATCCGCACTCATTTGTGTAATCCTGGATAAAAGCTTAAGACCCTTGACTGGTTGAAGTGGTCCTGATCGCTGGCGACATTGTGATACATTTCTAATGTAGAGTCTTGAAGGGCTCCAATCGTGGAAGTGTAGGTTACCTTGAAAGCTGTTGTTTTTAAAATAGTGAGGTTATGGGGTGTAAAATTTTTAATTCGGGGAAATAAAACAAATATTTAAGGCCTACTAAGGTCTACTAAATTTTCAACTCAAAATAATTGAGCCTACAAAATGTACACATTAGTGGTCATATTCCCCAATTCATTTTCATCCAACAAGTGGTAAGCTGCCTGAAATGGACCAGTACAAGACCGATAGTTGAATAGTGCAAGCCACCCTTAATCAAACTGAAAGCCTAGTAAATCATCATGCTTATACAGGGTAGACCAAATAAGACTTACCACCAATGTTGAACACGCATGTTTTTTTTTTTTTTTTATAATTAGCACGCACCAAAGGGTTTATGACCCTTATAGTGTTTGAGCATAGCGCGGGCATTAGGGAAATTGAGGAGAAGAAAAGAGAAGATACCGATGTGCGTTGGTTTTGAATTTCTGAGAGGAAAAACTAAGCTTGGTAAAACATTCAACATTCGTGTTGTTCGGTTAAGGAATGAATCTCTATATTACATAGTATGTCCGAAGATAGGCTTGATGGTGAATTGATTAGCAGTCATGGCACGACGACTATTACGGTTGAATTGTTGAAGGGGCGGAATGCAAATGACTATTTCGTTTAAGCATTTGTTGTTATAATTGCGGTAAAAGAGTGTAAGGCAGGAGACATTCCTACGAGCGAGACAATGGAGTTCGCTATGGTTGATTGTCCTTTGAATTTTATCGCATGCTTTTGTATCCTATCTTGGAGGTGCAATGATGTTTGGGCTGCTGCTAACTATATCTGCCCTTTGAACTCAAGTTCTATGGTTTTGCCAGCGTCGAAGAACACCTCTTTAGAATTATGAGGGAGATATTTCCTGCACCAGCCGATTGGTGTATGTCACGAACAATTAATACTGTTGTGACTGTACAAGTACGAAAATGGAATCTTATGGAATGTTGGACGTTCTGTAGTACAAGGGAAGACTGGGCACAATCTGGCAACTTTTGTTGCTGGAATATCATTGTGAATGAACGCTGGGATGGAAGATGATGTTGAATTCTTAATAAATTGGAAACGACCAAACGTTTTTACTACCTCTGGGACATAGCAGAATTTTTGCTTCAACTTTTGATCGTGGAAGAATTTGGAACTCCTAATGTAGGCATTACAGTCGTTTCTGCCACGTTTGAACTTTAATCGGTTTTTCTTAGTAGAAAAACATAACTCTTTCGCCTTAACAGCTTCTTTACAGCTCGAGCCAAACCACCCGTTTCGTTTACCTTAGGTTTGATACCCTTTACCCAGTGAATGCTAAAGGATTCCATATCCAAAATAGTGATCGTTATCGCCAATATCCTTTTTTGGTGTCGGTGAGATCGTTTTTGACCCTGGTGGAGCAACGAGAATTTTCCATCTTCATCCTGCACAGATGGACGAGTTTGGGCGGAATACCAAAACTATAGACATGGATCTGTATACTTCGTCTCTATAAATGCTGTCGTATCTGGTTTTGAAATCAATGAATAGGTAGTGGCTATCGATTTGGTCTTCTTGGGTTTTTTTTCTAGGATCTGATGGAGTGTGAGGTTTTCTGGCCAAAACGCGTTCACATAGTACGGAAGATAGGCTGTTGAAGATATTTATGCCTCTTTATTTGGCGCAATTTACAGGGTTTTATTTTTTTTTGTCCTTCGGGTAAACGATGCTGAGATTTCATTCTTCAGTCATACTTTCAACCGACCAAGTTTTGCTTAAAAGTTGGTGAATATTAAATCTCTGCCGGCTTTTTATAGCTCAGCGGGAGGGATATAATTTCAGTCTTAGGGTTAGGTTAGGTTAGGTTAGAGTGGCTGCCGTCGTTCGCCAGCACACTTAGACCACTTTGGTCCGTTGTGATACCACGTGGATCTTGTCCAATCTCCTAACTATCCGTGGGAAAACCATTTTGAGCTTTTGATGAAGCAGAGGAGGCTTTTCACTTCCGTTTTACCAAATCACTGAGACTATGAAAACAGTAAGCTCCGAGATGTAGCCTCCTTTTGTTTGATAGGGCCGGGCAGTTACAAAGGAGATGAAGTATTGTTTCCTCCTCATCCATGCAGCTCCTACAGAAGTCGTTTGAGAAGAGGCCTAGCCTTTCTGCGTGTCTACCTATTAAGCAGTGTCCCGTGATGACACCTATGGTATCGCAAATATGCGGTCTATCGAGCGAAATCTGTCCCTTTGATCTTCTCAAATCTAGCTTTGGCCAAATTTTTTTGGTTGTTTGAGGTTTGATTTGCTGTAAGCATGTTGCGCTAATAAGCTTTTGCATGTAGCGATAGGAATACCTAATGCACCCGTGTCGGGTACAATTGGTAATTTGGTTCCATTTCTGGAGAGCTCATCAGCCTTACAGTTTCCTGGAATGTCACTATGCCCAGGCACCCAGCATAGGTGAATGTAAAAATGCTTTGACATCTCCTGCAGAAATGATCGGCAAATTAGGGTTGTCTTTGAATTAGTTGAGACTGATTCCAGGGATTTGATTGCCGCTTGGCTGTCCGAGAAAATGCTAATATCCTTGGCAGATATTACATTCTATTTCAACCAGGATAAGGCTTCTTTGATCGCCATGAGTTCCGCCTGGAACACGCTGCAATGATCAGGAAGACGAAAAGATAGGCTGAGATTTAGCCTGTCGGAGAAGACCCCACTCCACTCATTTGTTTTGGAACCATCGGTGTAAAAGTGGATCGAGTCATTTAGCACAGGTTCCTTGCTCTCCCATGACGTTCTGTTTGGAATTGTGACCCGGAAACTCTTATCAAAGTTTAATCTGGTGTGGGTGTAATCGGCGTTTTCAGGAACATTTGTGTATTCGTTTAGAATTTTTTGGGTGGCCATATTTAATATTTGACCACTGTTGGATGGCTTTAAGACGTATGGCTGAGTAAGCTGCCATTTGTTTATTTGTTTATTCCATTCGTCTTACTAAGTTAAGATATTGCTACCCTCACTTCACGTAGGTAGGGTGGTTGGTAGTTTTCGCTGTCGTCTTCAATATTGAATGGTTCGTTCTGCCATACAGCTGGAGATTGTTCGATATCGCTGTTTGACAGTCTGCAGAAGTGGTTCTTCCATATTCTCTTTTCTTTCCTTTTCCATCTCGAGAGGAATCTGTTGCTCCTTGTATCCCTGGCTTCGACGTTTTACAATTTGGTAAGACTTGAGAACATCTTTCCTAAAGTGGCACCCCTCTATATCCTCGATCGATCGCTTTTCTTGCTTTTTTTCTTTCTGAAAAGCCGGTGTTCTTCCGTCCTTCTTTGCCTGTAGAGCTCAATGGCAGCTCTCGTCTTCACCTACAGCTTAGCGTTGTAGGGCATGGTCGTCTACAATTAAATAATTCCTTTCCAATGCTCGTGGTTGCTTGGTAACAACCTTTTTTTCCGTGAGTGGATAGTTATATTCTAAAGCACAACCCCAAACGTGATGTTCCAGCTCCTCTTGGCATCTTCCGCCTTCATCTCTGTTCAAAGGGCATGACTTACCCTTGAGATTCCTATACTTCCTATAGATGAAATCTTGTCTGAATATTTTGAAGCAGCTCAAATAGTTTGTTTACTTTGTCCATCCTAACTGGGACTGTAGATGCCACCGTTGACTCCTTCTTAGGAATACTTGCTGCCATTTGGGGAGTTTTTTTTTTGTTGATAAGGGACCTTTCCTCTAGCTAGCTTCAGTCTATGAGCGGTGTTTTATTCCCACCTACCCCGCATATCTGCAGAGGATTTCTCTATTCGCCACCCGAGGATACGTCCGATGGGAGACTATCAACTCTACAAGGAGACTCCTACAATTTCTGAAGATTTATGTGGACCAATATTTATTCTAAGTCGTCAAATCTCCTTGATTATGTGCCAACTTGGTTTAATGGAACGGGCTTAGTGGTAAGTGCGATGCAACAAATTGATTTTTCACTGGCGCTCCTCTAGTAATGAACTGACAAATCATCCGTGTAGTATCAACTGTCAAGAAATGCTTATAGCCGTTCGGATTCTGCATGAAACAGGAGGTCCCGTCATCGTGCAAGAAGAACACATGAACACATTCTCGAATGGTTGTGAAAAAAGCTAGACCATTGGTACTAACGAGCAGGTTGCGCCAAAAATTTGTATATTTTTTTGTTGGTGGGTTGAATGAATTATAGTTATACCCCCGTATTAATAAACACTGATTAGCCAATCAATGGCTAACTTGACAGTTTTCCCCATAAGAAATACTCGCGCAAATGTCAAAAGTTAGTTACTGATTAGCTAATCAGAGTTTATTAATAAGGGGGATAGTCTTTAATAATAAGCTCTAAGGGCAAAAAAATGGTCCATTCCCGGGAATTAAAAAAAACTCAAATTAGATCTTGAATTACTGGAAGTCAAAAAATGACGAAATTCCTGGAATTCTGGATTCATTCTGAAAATTTTAAACTTTAGCTTTATTGATATTTTCCACTGACCATCCCCTAGCCAATATCTGAAAGATGACCTGCACGGATTCAATTGGCATAAACAATCTTTATCCAACCAGTTAAAGGTTCCTTAACTCGATCAATAAGTACTCCTACGGATGAATGGTTTTTAAAATGAGTGTGTCAGGATTGTTCGTACAGAGTCATTATCACCTTCCTCAGTGGGACCCGGAGAACAGTTTAGGTTAAAGAATTCACACACAATACTCATTTTAATGCTACCTGAATTAAGTTCAAGTCGCTTCGGTGTTTTTATTTTTAAGTTGTGTGCCTATTTAAATACAAAGAATGTTGACAAGTGTCCAAAACAAAGAAGGCGTGCATAATTTGAAAAAAAAAAAAAAACAATTGCAATTCATAACGTTCTTAACGTCAAACGCAAATGCTCACACAACACCTACAAAGTAATGTCCCTATTCAAATTTAACTAAACACCTTTTAAGCACAACAACACAAGTTGCAAGAAGTGCAATTTGCTCTTGGACCTTTTCCAAACCCCATTCATAAGTTAAACCGTGTTCGCTTTTAAGAGGGTAATGACATCTTGCACAAACGCATACCGTGACGAATACGCTGACACCTAGATGCATCATTATGACCTGAAAAAAGGCAAACTCGGTCACTTGAATGTTGCCGCTCCAGTTACCGCAAAGCAACTAAGAAACATCAGTCGTCGAGTCGTCTGCTGGAGAAGGATTACATTTTCCTGTGATTACTGTGAAAACGCATTATGAGCAAGTTACTCGACATAACTTGACACAGAGTACTGTGGGATTATTGCTCAAAAGAAAGTCGCAACAACCATTCCTATTTCAAGATCTACGCGGTATTTAAGTAAGTGCCTCCTGAAAAATGTATTCAAGGATTTTAAATTCAAAGTAATTCTCTAAGGAAATACTTTTTAACAAGTGGAAAATGTGTAAAGCTTGTTCCTATGCTTTGCTATAATATTGGAAAAAGCTTAGGATTATTACTTTTGGGGTGGTTTTAGTCTTGAAGTGAATAGCTTCTGTTAAAATATCCCTGACATAAAAGTTGTGCTTTAATGGGGGTTCATGTGTTTGCTATCAGATACAGAAACTCTATCGGATTTGCGTTGAAGCTGTATAACACATTCAATGGTGGTTGGAATAAACTAAACGGAGACTGTAAGTTTCTGCTCAACTTTATAGAACATAGTCGTTACAATTTAGATTTAGTGTTTCTTTATGTTGTTTTGGTCTTTTGAACTAGGTAAACTCCACATTAATTAAGTCCTCTTAAGATTCGGTGTCAAGAGAAAAGAGCTTTAGGTAAGAGGGTAATGCAGGAAAAAATAAAAGCCAACCTAAGGAACCCGACTATATGCAGGCAGTTCTTTCTAAGACTGCCATGATCCTCTATCTGACATGCATACAGACATGCAACAAAAAAGTACTGCAGATTAACCTCTACTCCTCAATATTAACCTCCGCTTTCTAAACGTCCCACTTGCTGAAGGCGGAAAAAACTTAGTGCCTTATAAAGGGTCCGCCAAATAACTTTTTTTTTGAAAATGTTATAAAAAAAACTACTGAATGTTTTCTCAATTTTTTTATTTGAAAGTACAATCCTTCCGCTTAATAATGGAAAATAATTTCATTCAAATGGTGGCCTCGGACATTATCGATTGTGTGCAGCTGTATTTCACCAATGGCTTCACGAATATTGTCCTTTAAAGCGTCAGTTGTCTCTGGCTTGTCGGCGTAACACTTATCGTTTACGGCACCCCACAAATAATAGTCCAACGGTGTCAAATCGCAGCTCCGAGGTGGCCAAACTACATCAGCTCTGCGGCTGATGATGCGATCTTCAGAAACAGGGCGCAAAACATAGAGTGTAGCTTCGGTTGTGTGGCACGTAGCGCCGTCCTATTGAAACCAAATGTTGCAAATATCCTCCTCTTCAATTTTTGTCAACAAAAATTCGTTCAACATGGCCCGATAAGGATCGCCATTCACTGTAACCGCCACTCCTTGCTCATTTTCGAAGAAAAATGGCCCAATTTTGCCTCTGGACTAAAATCAGCACCAAACAGTGACTCGTTTTGGGTGTATCTGCTTTTCAATGTATGCGTGCGGGTTTTCTGTGCCCCAAATGCGACAATTTTGCTTGTTTACATACCCGCCAAGATCAAAGTGAGCTTCATCTGAAAAGATGATTTTTTTTTGGCAAAATCGGCATCTTCTCTAAGTCGATCGCAGGCCCACTTAGCGAAACGAAAACGCAACTCCTGAACCAATTGGACTTTGTATGGCGTCATACCAAGGTCTTTATGCAAAATTCCTCTCACTGATGTCTCCAAAATGTTCAATTGTTGAGAACGACGGTGAATTGATGTTGATGGCGTTTCACGCACACTTTCTGCCACATCAGCAATATTCTCGGGTGTACGCACTTTGGCTTTTCACGCTTTGGTTTATCGATGAGGATGCCAGTTTCTTTCACTTTTTTTACAAGATAACGAACATACCGATCTGACGGTGCTTCTCTTCTTCCAAAATCCGTACGCAATTTTCGCACACATTCTGCAACATTACCATGATTTTCAAAGTAATGTCGCAATATTTCCCAGCGTTGTTCAAGCGTATACACAACCATATTCGTTCAGCGGAAGGATAAAACTAATTATCTGTCAAATCAGACATGAGCTAGGTGTTACCATTCACGAAATAAGCACTAGGTGAAAAAAAAAAAACGTTAGATGGCGGACCCGTTACAACGAAAGAAGTTTGCTTGTTGGGATGGCTCAGAAATAAAGACCTGTTCCTGTAGTGAGTAAGCCATTATTGATGGGTATATATATAACCAGCCATAAGCAGTACTTGAGATATTTCAATGAGTGGTATAAGACGTCCTTCGTGTGGAGTTGCCAGTCTCCCATCAGACGCGTGCTCGTCTTAAGCAATTTTCTGCAGATATACGAGGTAGATGGGCAATAATATACAACTCGTGGACGAAAACTAGCTAGGTGTAGGGTCCCCTATAAAAAAAAACTCCCCAGACGGCAGTGAATGAATTCCCAAGATAGATTCAACTTTGGCGTCTAAAGGGGATGGAAAAAAGTAAACAACCTATTTTAACTGCTCCGACAACAGGTCATCTAGGAATCTAGGAATATCAAGGGTAAGTCAGGCCCTTGAACAGAAATAGTGGTGGAAGAGCTGAGCGGTCAACGGCAGCGCTCAATCACGTAGTGAATACTGATTGCCTCGGGTCGTAGGATTATATAATAAATTGGAGCTGGCACTCCAGTTTGGGGATTTTGCTTTGTGTTTACTACCCACTCAACGAAAAAATTGCTATTACGAAGCAAGCAAGAGTCCCGACTGATTTTACTGTTGACGTCCATGGTCCATGTTTAACAAAACAACTTTCGTATCTGCACCTGAAATGTAAAAACATTAAACAATAGGTTGGCAGCCAAACAACTAGCAAAAGCCCTTAGCTGCTACAAAGCGGATATTACTGCCATCCAGGAAATACGATTAGATGGACCGGACAAAAGGAGGATTAAAGCTGTGACATCTACTACAGACCGTGTCATAGTGAGCAGAATCAGGGAATATTCCGATGCGGATTTGTTATTAGTGCCTGACTTAGGCTCCCGCTGTCAGGCAGAACGAACCATTCAATATTGACGACGACAGCGAAAACTACCAACCACCCAACCTAAGTGAAGTGAGGATAGGAGTATAGATATATGTACATAAGCTTAACGTGGCTGACTGAAATGAGGGCATAAAGCCTGCGGAGATTATTTGGTAAGTAACATTCACCAACTCATAAGTCAAATTTGGCTGGATGAAGGTATGCCTGAAGAATAGAACCCTAACTTTCCCGATTAACAACAATAAAGGCCTTCTGAAATGAGCAAACTAAAAAGCCATAAGTTCTCAACATCGCCTTTAAAATCCTATCTGCCGTTTTATGTGAAAGCCTAAAACCTTTTACCAACAATCTGATCGGTCCTTAAGAGTGTGGTTTTAGGCTAGGAAAGTCCACAGCTAAAAAGATCTTTAAACTTTGGCAGATCCTTAAAAAATCCTCAAAAATTTCAAATTGACTTCCATCATCGATTCGACAACAAATGATAATATCGTCGACGAATTAGACAGAATGTTAACATTCTTGAGGCTTTATATACCTCGTCTCCGCTATTAACTCTGATAAGTGATAACAAAATATCACGTCAAAAATTAAACGAAGATCTACTCTTGCGATGCCGCTGTTTCTTCCGGCAAGGAAGGCATGACTTTATAATAAACAGATAAAGAAATCCTTGGTCGTTAAGAGAAAAACTCTTTGACAAATCTTCGGTCCCATTAGTGTTGAGGGCCTATGGAAACGAAAATTCAACCAAGAACTATCCATGCTGTACATAGCGATAGATATACACCAAGTCAAAAAAATCCGCATTGGGCGATGAAGACGGGTAGAACATGTAGAGGGAATGAACACCAACACACCGTCACGTAGATTCTTCGATTCTCAGCTAGACATCAGACGTAGTAGAGGAAGACTTCGCCTTAAGTGGCAAGCACAAGTAGAAACCGACCTCCACCAATCTAAATTGCGCAATTGGAGCAGTAAGCTAATATATGCTGTCCGGCTGCAGGGCAGCGCTTCAACTCCTCCTAAAGCATAGGGCAGCAACAATATCCTTCCATCTGTCCCGATTCGCCGCAACTGGCCTTAGCTGTGACCAAGATGGAATACCTTGGGGCCGAGTTTCCTTTAAGACAGATGACCTTCTAGTTGTTTTTGGTCTTCCAACGCGTCTATTACTCTGAGGATTCCATTCGAAGGATTGTTTCGCTATATTTTCCTTATGTCTCCTCGGGGTATGGCCTATCCAACGCCACTTCCGTTGCATGATGTCGGCATCAAATGTTTTCTGTCCGGTCCTATTCTATAGTTCATCGTTCGATATGGTTTGCGGCCCCCGGATCTTCAGAATGTACCGCTGACAACGGTTAACGAAGGCTTGCAGCCTGGTCGAGATGTTTGCAGAGCATTTCGATTGAAAGAGTCTCAACATGGTGCATAGCGATATTTTGCTGGAGTTTCACACAGGAGTAAGGAATCCAAATGCACTACGGGCTTTGTTTATTCTATTTCTAACATCCAGGTCCGTTCCGCCATCGATGGCTATGAAACTGCCCAGATAATTAAACTGCGTGACCTCCTATATGTCCCTGCCTTAAACTAACTTGTTGTGTGCTTTGGCCCGTTGTCATTATTGTTGTCTTATTTGCGTTGATCCTTAAGCCAGCCCTTCCCCATGTAGTTCCAGCTAATCACAGATTTGATTTTAACTCCAGATGCATTCACAATTTACCCGATCAAACGCCTTCCCAAAATCTACAAATGTCGACGCATGATCGGCCATTACGAAACCACGCCTGGTGGTGAGTCTTGAGGGTAGACTCGATCCTGAATTTTATCCTCTCGAGAATAACAGTTGCCATTCATTTTTGAAAAATAGACAGAACGGTGATACCGCGCCAGTTGTTACAGTTTTTGAGGTTCCCTTTCTTTGGTAACTTCACAATAACTCCATTCTTCCATTCCCGTGGGTAAGTTTTACTCTCCCAAACAGCCTGAACTAGTTTAAGCAAAATATGGAAAGCTGCTACAGGGTCTGCTTTAAGGGATTCTGCGGGAATACCGTCAAGTACAGCTGCTTTGTTTTTCTTTAGAATTGTTTTTCTTTTCAATACCCAAGAAGGCCCATCTTCATACCGAGCTGTAGCGCCACTTAAGTAAGTATGTAAGTAAGGTTCGGCAACTTCTGAAATTTTGGCCATAAATCTTGATAAACATATGCTATGATTACCAACATTTTTATTTCTTCAACGTCCTTTGTATTTCATTTGCGGACGTTGCATGTTCTTGGACAGAAGTAGGGGTTGTATTTATCCCCAAAGCAGGAAAGAGTTCTCATATAAATCCGAAGGATATCCGTCCGATCAGTCAATCGTCTTTTCTGCTTAAAAGCTTAGAAAGATTAATTGATCTACACTTCCGCACTAGTATTGAACCGACTGCACTCTCCAACTCCCAACATGCATACTGCAAGGGTAAGTCGATTGAAACAGGGCCTCACTCACTGGTACGCTTCATTGAATACTCACTAAGAGTAAAGGAGTATACTAGGGTTGTCTTTCTTGATATAAAAGGAGCTTTTAAAAATGTCGACGCCAAATCAATCACTAATGCACTCTCGGATTTAAATGTAGACGACTCGCTGGGAGTGTTAATAAATCAGCTAATCATAGGCAGAATTATTAACACAAATCTTGGAATCTCATCCACACGCAGATCCGTTAGCTGTGGCACCCTTCAAGAGGGCGTCCTGCCTCCTCTACTCTGGCATCTAGTGGTCAACAAGCTCCTAGGAAATCTAGAAAGAGAGGTATGCAAGGTGATTGCCTACGTGGATGATGTGGCAATAGCTGTATAAGGGAAATACCTTAATACCCTTAGCGATCTATTACAAAATGGTCTCTTTGTACTCTCTAATTGGGCTGCCAAATGTGGACTCGGCATGAACCTCAAAAAATCGAATTGGTATTTTTTAGCAGGAAATATAAAATTCCCCACATTGACCCTCCCAAACTAAATGGCGTCAGTCTCAAATTTGCAGAATCAACCAAATACCTAAGTCTGGTTTTGGATAAAAACTAAACTGGAAAGCCAACATCCAAGAACGCGTTAAGAAAGCCACCGTAGACTTATACTCTTGTTAAAAGGCTATCGGAAAGAAATGCAGCATAGTGGACGGCTTTAGAAACAGCCTCAAACCGCAACATATTAGGTAAAGTTCAAAGATCAGCCTGCATATGTATTAGCGGAGCTCTTAAAAAAAAACCCTCCGCAGCCATTGATGCTATCCCACATCTAGTGCCCCTAGATATCTACGGCAAACAGACCGCAGCTTATGCAGCTGTAAGACTGAGAGTCTCGTCGCAATGGACACCCAATCAGGGTGAACACACAATGATTCTGGATCACCTTGATACTACAGAATACACCGACCATAATACTACCCAACTCAGTTTTGAGCATAACTTCAGGACAACCATTCCCAGTCGCCTTTGAATGGGAGTCGGATTCGATCGAAACCAATAACTCATTTCACATCTTCACGGATGGGTCTAAAACAGAATCTGGAGTGGGTTGAGGTGTTTTCTCCGAGATGCTTAACCTAAGAATATCCTTTCGCCTTCCCGAACATTGTAGCGTTTTCCAGGCAGAAATCATGGCAAAGAAGAAGCCTTGTCCTGGCTGAAAAGTAATGTTCTATCCACGAAGAATATAATCATCTTCAGCGACAGTCAAGCGGCAATTAAATCCCTAGAAGCAATCTCGTTCAATTCAAAATCAGCCCACGAATGCAGACTGTCTCTTAACGAGATGGCTCCGGGCCACAGAGACATACCAGGGAATTGCAAGACAGATGAGCTTGCCAGACAGGGCACTACCCTTGACATTCTACCACCAGTGAATATGTAAGGTATGCCCCTTGCTACATGTAAATTACTGATCAAGGAAGATGCGATCAAGCAAGCAAACTGCGTATGGATAAATGGCACAACGTGCCGAATTTCCAAGCAACTCTCGCCTAGCTTTTACCAGAAGCCCTCCATCTTCTTAATAATGCTGCACAGATCATACAACAACAACTACAACTTTTTGGCGCAACAGGCTCGTTAGTACCCATGGCCTAACAACCATTCATGTGTGCGTGTGTACTTCTTGCACGATGGCGGGACCTAATGTTTTATGCCGACTCCGAACGGCTAAGTTGAGATAAGCTATTCTTGACAATTGATACTACTCGGACGATTTGTCAGATCATCACGAAAGTACGGCCAGTGAAAAATCATTAAGGTGTTGCTACAATTATACATCAGCACAATAATCGGTGTCCTCACAGGACAGTGTCCTATAGCCCTACACGCCAAAAGACTAGGCCTTTTCAGCAATGACTTCTGTAGAAGCTGCCTGGACGAGGAAGAGGAGTAGAGTATCACTCACGTTCTTTGCTCTTGTCCGGCTCTCTCAGTTCAGAGACACAAACTTCCGATTCTACAAGACCAACCCAACAGAGGAAAACCGAACTAAGTTCAAATAAGCCAGAATTGACTGTAATGCCCATATAATGGATGTCAACTTCCTCTTTGACCAAAAATTGAAGCAAAAAATTCTACAATGTCCCAGAGGTAGTAAAAACGTTGGGGCTTTTGTTAAAAATATAAAAAAAACACGGCCTCATCATCAGTTCCGACGCTCATTCACATTGACATTCCATTGAAGTTGTTTTGGATGGTTTCAAGTCTGCAACTTACCAAATGAATGCTGGTTTCCCTCAAGGCTCAGTTTTGTCTCCGACTCTCTTTCTCATTTTTATAAATGATCTCCTGTCTGCAACTTCTAATCCAATTTATTACTCCGCTGATGACAGTACTCTCAGCTTTCATATTCGTTTTCAGGTTCACGTCCCACATCTTCGAACGTGGAATCTAAACGACAAATTATGATAAGCTCACTGAATTCCGACCTTGACCACATCATCAAATGCGATAAATCCAACAGAGCTTCCAAAACACAATCTTCTGTCGTTAAAGCGAAAACAAAATCTAGAGCCATTGTCCATGAATGGCACTTACGTCGAAGAAACCGAAAAACTTTCCATGGTAGGTATGTGTGTCTAGGTTTCTTAATCGATGTAAGAAATATTTCACCCCTTCTGATCAGGCCACAATATATAAAGCGTTTATACGCCCTAAACTTGAGTTCAACTCCCACGTCGGGTGCACCAAAAACAACATTGCACCTCCTAGATAGGATTCAAACGCGTGTGAAAAAAACATATAGGAGACATTAGAATAGCGAATACTTTGGTTTCGCTAGAACATCGTCGAAATATCTCCTGGCCTTACATTGTTTTATCGCTATTTTAACAACCAATGCTCAAATGAAATAGCCAGCTGCATTCCCCCCATTCTACAATTCAGCCGCAATACTCGTTACGCTATGAATGCAAATCCGTTTACTCTCAAGCCAATCTTCGGACGAACGCTGAAATAAAGAGATTCCTACATAAACCGAACAACACGAATATGGAATGCTCTACCAAACTCTGTTTTCCCTTTCCATTATAACTTACAGGCATTTCAAACCAATGTGCATCGGTACCTCCTTTCTTCTTATCACGAATTTCCTTAACACTGTGCTAAAACATATAAAGGGTATTCATAACCCCTGAGTGCGTACAAATTATAAAAAAAAAAAAATGAAACTTCATGACAACTTTTTAAATAATCTAGGTGATCTATCTAATATTATTCTCAGAAACCTCCTACGCTACATAGTTAGCTCTGAATGGTTCAATTAGGCGTACGAATATAGGGTAGTCGAAGGATCTACGTGGTACCACATCGGACCTTTTTTGGCTAAGTGTGCACTAGCATCGCGTGCAGCCCAGCCACTTCTACCCAACCCAACCCATGTTCAGAATAGCGTTCACTTTGTTTTCTTCCACTTTTATTCTTTCCGCTGATAATGTGAATCCATTCAAGGATATACGATATATTTGTTTAATTATTTCTATGACATGGAAATTGCGCTTTCGAGATTAATAAAAAGTGCTTCTCCAGATATTACCTTCAAAACATTAAAAATGACAGCAAATCCTGCAAAGGACCATATAAAAGTGAATTTTTTGTTAATTTCTTCAGATGAAAGTATTCCTTACGAGGAAGGAAATCTTATATTTGTAAGTGGTGGCGTAGTTTAAAGGATCCAATTCAACTACAAACTGAACAACGGCCTATTTGGAGAAAAAGAAGTACTCAACTTCGTCAAAAATCGACAACTATCCAGTCCTTAATATCTCTAAATCAACTGAATGAACCCTCCAAGAAAACAAATATCATATTTCCAATCAAGATACTCGTTGCTCATGACAATTACATTCGCCGCAATCAACATCACATCCCTCAACACAACTAGACAGGACAACAACTACAAAAAAAACCTCATGTACCAATTAATCTAAAAATCAAACAAGGGGTAAATCAAATTAGTGATGACACTTTCCGATGACACAATTCCAGTTCACCCGTGCCGGACTGAAGCTTAAAAAATGCGAAATAAGTAAACCCAGAGAAGTGGTGAAAAAATGTGACAGCAAGGCAGATAAGATCTTCTTTTGAAAGACCTATTACACGCCAGGGATTTGCTGTCATTACTCACCGTTCACGATTCAGTTGTTATAGTCGCCTAACGATTTCCCATTTAAGAGGTTACCCTTGCGGCTGATATATGCGTAAGGGTGGGTTAGCATAAGTACTCGCTACAATCTAACGATTTGTACACATGTCATCGACCTCTCTCTCTTTCGTCGAACACTCGTCTGTTTATCTTTGCAGTATTTTGCTGTCAACTTGTCACTTATAGAATGGAATTCCCTACTTTTTACTTTGTTTCGTTCGTACCGCTTCGTTTGATTTACAAACCAATCAATGACTATCATGAGGTGAGGGCTTTGATTTGTATAGAAAGGCTTCATTTGGGTTACTAAGGGTGTATGCATTAAAAGCAATTCGTTCACATCAATCGCACCTGCAAGCAGTCTTTATGTGAGTGGCTTTCAATACTTTTGCTTTGCTAATGTGAATCGTTGAGGGAACATTTCTATCTTTCAAAGGAATACCAACAGCGAAAATTTGCCAGCGCGGCGTGATGTCGACTTCTATGGCGTCCAGGTTAATGTTCTAATAATGTCCTTCGACAAATATAGGACAATTTTGTGTTTGATGGAATATTGATTTTTGAAGCTTTATTAAGGTTATGGCGTCCGAATTTGATACTTAAAGCGAGGTCAAGTCTAAATAACTCTTTTCTACTGCTTTTGTTGAAATATAATAGTGTGGGGTAGCTTCCTTTCATGGAAGGGAATAACATGATTTTCTTAGCGAGATAAATCAGCCTTCCATCGTCTTCAATCCTGGGCCCGTTGGTTTTAGAAATTAGAAAACAAATAAATATTTTTACCGATCGCGGTTTATTCGGGCTAAGAAGGTTACATACTTCATGCTTAATTTACTAAGAAAATCTCGTAAAAGACCCAGATCATCCAAGTCCTTCTAAGCGCACTCAAGGGGTTATGAATACCCTTTAAATGCTTTACTACAGTGCGGGCGTTAGAGAAATGGAAGAAAGAGAAACATAGGAAAGATTTTGGATGTAGTGGAGACTTTTTCCATGGGCGATGTCTGAACTTACTTTGAAGAGTCACTAACTAATCTAAAAGCGGCTTAAGAAATCTTTGGTCATTTCGAGCGAAAAAATTCTTCTTTAATCTTCGGTTCCATTTGTGTTAATGGGTTATGGAGACGATGTTTCAAATAGCGATATGGACCTTTTAAAAAAAATCCACACATAGGATTTCCATTCAAATGCTAAACACAGTAGAGTAAGACTTCCCCATAACTGGCTCGTTTAAGTAGAAATCGAACTCACTAAACCTGAAGTGCACAACCGGAGGCAGTTATCTAGCTTTCGCGCTAATTGGAGGTAGAGCCACGTTGGTTAAGCCCCATTCAGTAATTTAGCGCCACTTGAGTAAGTAAGATGTTTTTCAGACTTTCGAAAGATGTGTGGCAGTGAAAATATTAGGTGTCTTCGAGATTTAAACCACGAATCCAGCGCTTAATAGGCAACTGCCTGAGAATTAGCACCAACACACACATTTAAACCAAGGTCTTCGCGGCAGCATGTAACATTATCAGCACCAGTAGGTTCTCACGACTTCGATTCAAAAAAGCAACCTGGCGGTCTCTAGATGGTCGAACCGCCAACTTAATCGATCATGTGCTTATAACGGGTCCGCCATCTAACGTTTTTTTTTCAACTAGTGCTTATTTCCTGAATGGTACCACTTAGCTCATGTCTGATTTGACAGATAATTAGTTTTATCCTTCCGCTGAACGAATATGGTTGTGTATACGCTTGAGCAACGCTGGGAAATATTGCGACATTACTTTGAAAATCATGGTAATGTTGCAGAATGTGTGCGAAAATTGTGTACGGATTTTGGAAGAAGAGAAGCACCGTCAGCTCCGTATGTTCGTTATCTTCCGAAAAAGTGTAAGAAACTGACATCATCATCGATAAACCAAATCGTGAAAAGCCAAAAACAGTACGTACATCCGAGAATATTGCTGATGTGGCAGAAAGTGTGCGTGAAGTGCCATCAACATCAATTCACCGTCGTTCTCAACAATTGAATATTTCGGAATCATCATTGAGACGAATTTTGCATAAACACCTTGGTATGACGCCATTCAAAGTCCAATTGGTTCAGGAGTTGAAGCCAACTGACCATCCAATGCGTTTTCGCTTCGCTAAGTGGGCCTGCGATCGACTTAGAGAAGATGCCGAATTGCCAAAAAAATCATCTTTTCAGATGAAGCTCATTTTGATCTTGGCGGGTATGTAAACAAGCAAATTTGTGACATTTGGGGCACAGAAAACCCGCACGCATACATTGAAAAGCCGATACACCCAAAACGAGTCACTGTTTGGTGCGGATTTTGGTCCAGAGGCATAATTGGGCCATTTTTCTTCGAAAATGAGCAAGGAGTGGCCGTTACAGTCAATGGCGATCGTTATCGGGCCATGTTGAACGAATTTTTGTTCACAAAAATTCAAGAGTAGGATATTGGCAACATTTGGTTTCAACAGGACGGCGCTACGTGCCACACAGCCGAAGCTACACTCGATGTTTTGCGCCCTGTTTTTGAAGATCGCATTATCAGCCGCAGAGCTGATGTCGTTTGGCCGTTTGATACCGTTGGACTATTATTTGTGGGGTACCGTAAAAGATAAGTGTTACGTCGACAAGCCAGAGACAATTGACGCTTTAAATGATAATATTCGTGAAGCCATTGGTGAAATACAGCGGCACACAATCGATAATGTGCTTAAAAATTGGACCGATCGTGTAGGCTACTGCATGGCCAGCCGAGGAAGCCATTTGAATGAAATTATTTTCCATTATTAACCGGAAGGATTGTACTTTCAAATAAAAAAAGAGATTTGAGAAAATATTCAGTAGTTTTTTTTATAGCATATTCAAAAAAAAAGTTATTCGGCGGACCCTTTAGATGAGAGCTACGCAACTAACATCCTGATTTTAGCCACATTGAGTTAAGCAAACATTGACTCTGACCCTTTTCTCGTCACAACCAAATTCAGAGCCCGACTGTCCAACGAGAAGCTGCGAATGGTACAAACAAATAAACTTCACTTTGGTCTGCTTAGTGTCCCGGAGATTTTCAAAGTCTACAAACAATAACACAGTGAGACACTCTAGCTGTGCCCGTGGGGAAGTGATACAGTATAGGAATATCATCATATAACTAGCGGAGACTACCATAGGCTACCAGCCACCCCCGAAAAGTTGCAAGTACCAAAAAAGAGGACAGAAGAGGCATAGAATCAAGGCGCTACAACTCGGTAAGTGAACCGAACCAAGAGAAGAAAATCCTCAGTAGGAAAAAAAAAGAACACTCAGCCTTTCAGGTTAGAGAAATCGAAGTGTCGACAAGAGGAACATCCTTCAAATTCTAAATTGACCACAACAAGGCTCACTCTATTATGAACTTTAATCCATTCGTTCATACTGTTCTTTATAGTTGCAAAGCTGGTCGCAGCCATGTATCCATCAGCCACTTGTCCAAGACCTTCAAAACCGGAGAATGCAACCAAATTACTGGAGGACGATTGCTGGAGCCCAACGAATCGCCACCGCCCACTGCAACGCCACCATATTATGAGCGGAAATGCAAAAGGTTCTTCTTTTTCACCCAAGGAGGGAGCAGCGAAGCGGACGGCCCAAAACACACTCCTCCGACAAAGCCAAAACTCTAAAAGCTATGTTCGTTAGCTAAGAGAAGACGTCCCCATTCCGCTAACGCTGGAGCAATGGAAGAGCAACCGAGGTGTTTAGGCGGCTACATGCCCACTCTCAACACAACAAAAAGAAAAAAACCTTAATACCAAAGACACGGGTCAACATTTCTGGAAAATGAATGACCGTTATGTCCAAAGGCAGCTGTCACTCTGCTCAACAGCGTCAAGCCAGTCAACAGCGGTCGAAGGGGACAAGGGCACTTAACCATCAGAGGCACCAACCGCAAGCCTCGAGCCCAACCTTAAAATAATTTAAAGACGGCACAAGAATGGAAATCCTTTACCCCAAAATCTGCACGAGAAACCACTTACACAGTTACCGGAAAATTTTTTTGACAGGACAACTTCTCCTACGTTCTCACGTGGGTACGGAGGAGAAGATACAACATCGTGTGTATGAACAATAATCCACCAAACATAATAATCCAAAAAAACTTTGAATCCCGTCATCAGGTTAGAGGCGACAAGGAAGACCTAACCCCCGGTTCTTGCATCCGAGATCGCCTATCTAGATTGAATCACTTTCAGCAACATGCCTAGGATTGAAGAGGACGACAGTCTGACTTGTCTTAGGAAGATACCCTAAACTTGTTGGAAGCCCATTTAGTATAGTAAAGTAAGTAAGGTACTTATGGTTTGTAGACGCTCAGAGAGGCGTCAAACTTCCATAGGAATGCTAAGGATTTTGCGATTAGCTAACTCCTGACTTGTGACTGAGTTCGAAGTCAGGAGTATAGCAACGTCGATGTTAACTGCGTACGCCAGTTTTAGTCCTTACATTATAATTAGCTTCAATTGATTACGCATATCTTCAGTACCCCAAATAGGAACTGCATGTACGTCTTTGTTTTCAGGTTGGTCTATGTGGAAATAATAAATCTAACCTAGCATAGATACCGACTGAGAAATAAATGGAATCTGGTAGCGTCGATGGTATATGGCTTAAACTATTCTTCCAGGGAGTTTTAAAAGGCATTCCCAATGACTATCATCCAGCTATAATGTTTCAACATTTATCCCAAAAAGATAGCTGGATAATCTAACAGCCAAATTTATTATCCTTGCCGATAAAACTACAATTGGATATGGTACTCAAACAGAACGGATGTCGCAGGAAGAAAATCCTTAATGTTTGTCATGTTAGCACCTGTAGGAGTCCTATCGACTTGCTCCATCCCATGACACCTTTATTTTAATTACGATGGCAAAATTAGTCAAGAAAGCTCGTCATACTACATAATATCATTCAGCTTATCCGCTGTCAAAGCGCAATATCTCTCTCGCTCTGTCTCGTGCCCCAGTTCGACCCTAAGGTAATTATTTTGACATTTATCAAATTAAAGTAAAACGTAACCGCCAGGAATCCGAATAAGGTGAATCCCCTTGAAATTGGATTCGATTCACATGTAATGCTAACCAAAATCGAAAAGATGAACTCCAGACTCCCAGATCCAGTGCCATTTGAAATATTAATACTTGCAGACTCCTTAACGTCCTCGTTCTCATACGAGTGATGTGCACTGGCTGTGTGTGTTGTTTGTGCCGGTGTATCGCTCGTCCAACCCTCGCCATTATAATGACAGTATATAAATCGAAAAATATAATTTTCCACATGAGTGCTACTAATGAAGGGGTGTGATCCATTGCGAGTGGGAGCGCGCGAAGCTGATGCGCCGTCTTCCTCGATATTGCATTACTTTGTGCTTCCAGCCAAAAGCATCGTGGGGACGTTATTAACCGAGTTCCTGTATGTGTGTGTGTATATTTGCCAGGCCATGCCTGAGCAACAGGCTCCCCGTACAAATTACATGACAACCAATTTCGGGAGAAATAATTTGAAATTTCCAATTCGCTTGAAATTACAAAATGTCGCCTGGAAGTATGCTTTTCACAATTAATGTAATCAAAGTGTGTGCATTGAGGTGGACATTCTGACAACAAGTAAGGATATTCATACACACGCAGCATAAAGCATGCGGTTTTAAACTTGAAAACTGTTGGACCATCTGTAACTTTGTTATAATTAACTTTTACCTTTAATGTGTTTTATGTATAAAAAAATAATGGAGGTCAGCAATTTCTATATGGTTGGTAACAAAAAAAATTATAATTTATGAAAGAAAGAAATTTATTTCAGGCATTACGTCTCTTTGAGTGCTAGTTTCTCCATTCAACTTTAAGTGGCTTCTAAAAGAGGCTTTTAATGCATCGAATTCCAAAATTGGTGTGCTTAAATAAATTTCTTTAAAAAATTCAGATTTTCAAAGCATGGTCAATTTTCAATATATTAAGACCTGCACCACTTTATTCAATAAAGTGCTCCTATAGAAAATTGAATAGGACTTTCTGCTCTTAACTCAGCCTTTTGGAAGTCTAAACTCACCCTATCGAAATCGGCATACAATTGAAGATCCAGTCGTCGTGCAAAAAGGTTCAAGCCCACACATAAATTATTGTTAGAACAATTCGATGCATTTACAAAGGGACCTTTACGTTTGGCCGAAAATCACTTTCCCGCGTAACGTTTTCCTGAAGTTTTTGCCCGAATTTTCAAAAACTTAGTGCACAAAAAAACATTTCGGGCAACACGTTTGTCTGAATTGGCAATCTACTCCTATTTTTCGGGATTGACAATATTTTCTCAAATCGTAGTGTGTCGTATAAAAAATTTGAAAAGTATGAAACTTGAGTTTTGAGTGACCGATTTTTAATTACATTTTTGTAACATTTATACAAATTATAAAAATTTAATTTTAACAAATAATAAAACGTAAACTATGAAAAATTATTTTATGAAATATGGAGTTTTTGTGAGACGGATTTTTATAATATTTTTTGAAGTGAAACTTCTTTTGGGACGGTGTGAATTGGATTTTATGAAACATAAAAACATCACGATGACGGTGTTTTGATCGGGTTTCGGTGATTGCTTGTTGTTGGCTTGCCAGATTTCTTTGAAGTGAAACTTATTTTTTGACGGCTGTGTTGTGGCCATTTGATTGTCTGTAATGAACGGATGTATGGAATTATATCTCAGGCAACAAGAACGTTGGTGTGCAAAAATAAGAATGGTTTCTTGTTGGCATGTTGGTTGGAGAAAGGACGTTGGTGCACCGGAATGCAGCAGAAAGTGTGTGTGTCTATCAATAAGTGAATTTGGGTACGTGGGATTATGTGTTAGCAAGATCAAATTATGAAGCCAATTGGTGAGTCCAGGAAAGCAATATCCATTGTTGTAGGAAATCAAACGAAAGTTACTACATATACCTATGGATGCGACATTTGGTAACATGTAGATGGCCAAAACTGGTTATTTCCCTCTGAATGTTGAAACGACAGCTGATTTTGGTGTCATAGGTGTGTTATAACGGGTGATTTTTTAAGAGGTTTAGAACTTTTTTAAAAAAAAAACACAAAAAATTCGAAAAAATGAATGAAATATTTATTTGAATCGATAGTGAAATTAACTGTTCACCAAACTCGCCTCGCAATTCCGCCATTGTTTCGCGTGCTGTGTGGCATGTGGCACCGTCTTGTTGAAACCACATATCATGCAAGTCAAGAACTTCCATTTCGGGCAAAAAAAAGTTTGTTATCATCGCTCGGTAGCGTTCACCATTGACAGTAACGCTGCGATTCGCATCATCTTTGAAGAAATATGGCCCAATAATGCCGCCGGCCCATAAACCGCACCAAACAGTGGCTTTTTCGGGATGCATTGGTAGCTGTTGCAATGCTTCTGGCTGATCTTCACTCCAAATGCGGCAATTTTGCTTATTTACGTACCCATTCAACCAAAAATGAGCCTCATCGCTGAACACAATTTTTCGATAAAAAAGCGGATCCTCGGCCAGCTTTCCAAGAGCCCATTCACCAAAAATTCGGCGTTGTGGTAGGTCGGCTGGCTTTAGTTCTTGCACCAGCTGTATCTTAAAAGGCTTTACGCCCAAATCCTTCCGCAAAATTTTCCACGTAGTGCTGTAACAAAGGCCTAACTGCTGGGAACGGCGCCGAATCGACATTTCGCGGTCTTCTGTCACACTAGCTGATACGGCCGCAATATTTTCTTCACTACGCACAGTACGTAAGCGTGTTGGTGGTTTAATGTCCAACAAAGTAAATTTGGTGCGAAATTTGGTCACAATCTTCCGAATAGACTGCTCAGAAGGTCGAGAATACCGATCATAAAATGGAAGCAGCGCGCGATGAACATTTCGAACCGAGCACGAATTTTGATAGTAAAATTCAATAATTTGCAAGCGTTGTTCATTTGTAAGACGATCCATGGTTAAATTGCAAACCAAACTGAAGCTGTTTGACAGTGACACAAGGTACTAAACACACGTCAGCTGTCAAAACCAGTGTTGCCAAAACCAAACCAGCTAAAAAATCACCCGTTATATATACAAATAAATAATAATAATATTATATTGAAAAATCGGTGCTCTAAACCCACTTAAGTACTTTTACTTTTATCTGACGAGTACAACTATGTACTTAATAAAACGCAAAAATAGTACAAAAGTTCGTCCTCCGTGATTCTCATAAATTGGTACACAATTACATATGGTTAATAAATCCTCCGTATTGCAGTTTCTTGTGTTTAATACTAAATGCACTCTCCTTGATTCTCGTCAATTGGAGAAACAAATCCATTTGATGTGTATGTAGTCAATGTTGCCATTACTTTGTATGGAAAAGGTAGGAAATTTCGGGCAAACGTTAGTTATAATCGATAACTATACATAAAAACCTGTCGATCTTGATATTCAACATTCTTCGCCTCCATAGCCCGTCAACGCAAGCGGGACCTAAGATTTTTCGAAAAATTTTCCTCTCGAATCGACCAAGGATTTCTTCACCAATTTTTGATATGGACCATGCTTCAGCGACGTAGAGCAGAGCCTTCTTAGCCCGATGAAACAGCGGTTGGCAAGAGTAGTTCTTTGTATTCACATATTACCTCAGATAGGATCTTGTAGGTGATTTTGAGGAGACTTATGCCTCTATATTTGGTGGCGCAATTCAGAGGGTCCCCTTTTTTCTGGATCGGTCAAACGATGCTGAGATTCGATTTTTCAGGCATATTTTTATCCGACCAGATTTATGTAATGAGTTGGTGGATGTTACTTACCAAGTCATCTCCCCCGGCTTTATAAAGCTCTGAGGGAGGGCCATCATTTTCGGCAGCCATGTTAAGCTTAAGTTTAGATATTGCTATCCTTAGTCACTTAGGTCGGGTGGTTGGTTGTTTTCGGTGTCGTCGCCAATAGTGAATGGTTCGTTCTGCCGGACAGCGGAATGTTGTTCGTAATCGCCGTTTAACATTCTGTCGAATGGGATTTTCCTATCCTCAGCATCGACTGTGTCTCAACTACTATATTACAGTGTTCATTTCGACAGGATTCTGTTCGAGCTTTGACGTTTTATATTTTGGTAAAACTTGCGAGCATCATCATCGAGTGGCACCTCTCTATATCCTCGATAGCTTTACTATGTAATTTAATATAAATCGTTAGAGGCGTTCTAGAAAAAATTAAATATTTTAATAATCTTGAACAAAACACGTTATTTTAGGGTTATTGGTAAATTTTTCCTAATATAATATAATATAATAAGGAAGGTCCAAGTAATATATATTAAAAGGAACCGTTATCGTCTATGGCAAAAAAGAACTCTTAAATCAAGCATGAAATATACCAAAAAATGTTAAACTAGGTTCATTCATTACTTTTCGAAATTTTGTTGAAGTTCCGTTATTCGAACTCTTGATAAAAAAATGTTATGGAGATATATTTCTAAGGACCAAACTAAGCAAATCACAAAATGTTTTTAAAATTCGATGTTCTGCTTTCGAGAAATCATCAAAATTCTAAATTACCGTTATAATCATTTTTAGGGAAAAACTAGTGTCGCATTAAAATAATGCCCCTTTACTTCTTCTTCGCCTCTTCTATTTTCTTCTTCCTGTTGCCTTTCTTGGATAACGGTTAAGAAAGAGTGTTCTGGGTTGTTTACGTTCCAGCGATCGACCAGCCATCCTTGAAGGCAAATAAGCAGGTTTGGAACCAGAGGGGCGGTATGAGAAACGCGAAATTAACATGCGGTCTCAAGATACAGACAGTATAGTTCGTCTCTATAAATGCTGTCGTATGCGGCAATCAACAATGGGTGAACGAATGCTGAGGAAACATCCCAACTAGAACAAACAGAACAAACTAGAACAAACAGTTAAAAGACTACACCCCACATACAAAGAATGAAGACAAACATACGAATGCTCAACAGCCCACCGACGCGATGCTTCGATTTAAGCAGCGAGCACCAATAAGTAAAATAAGCAGAAGTTTCAAAAAGCCTATGGCCCACCATAAAGAAACATGGTAAGGAAAAAGAAAAATGACACACCATAGAAAATCATCAATCCCCCAAATCAAAAAGTAACCCATTGGTATTACATGTTTCGATTGAAATATCCTTTCTTTCAGGCATACCCACCCCTTTAGAGGTTTCCGTTCGGAACAAATTTTTCCTCGAGTTGTTCGAAATCGGAGAATTTTCTATCGAGGTATCCCTTCAGCTTAGCATTTCAGACATGTCTTCCGACGAAATCTTACGCACGTGATCTTACATCGGCGATATGCGTTAAGTCGACCATTTTTGACAGCTATGCGTTGAATTTCTTCCAAAGTTGGCGACGAAGAATTGCTGTGGAATCAACCGAACCCGATTGTATGCTTTTTTATGTTGTTCCGCAACGGATACCTCAATAGGGGTGAATGTTGAATACTTTCGACAAGCTCAGTACTTCAGTTGAACAATGGTAGTGCGATAAACTCCCGTGCAGAAGGGTCGATTTCCAGCCATAGAAACACCTAAATGGCCCTCCTCTCGTGATCATCTGACAATAAATCCGAGTACAGTATCAATTGTCAAAGCTTATCTCAATTTAGCCTTTTGGAGTCCCAGGAGGTCCCGCCATCCTGCAAAGAAGTACACATGCACACATGAATGCTTGTGAGAAACAACTAGACCCTGGGTACTAACGAGGCTGTTGCGCCAAAAAGTTTTTTTTTTTTTAATACATTCGAACAACCAATCTTCAGCTGACCGGTTGAGTCAGGAGCAGCTAAACGGCTGCTTGGTGTACTCTCTCACAGGGGAAATTTATTTACCTTTCCTATTTTCCATTTCATTCAACTTTCAACCTTCGGCTTCTTAGTGCTTTGAGAAAGTTGTGATATGGAAGGTTCAGTTAATTTTCGGGCTATTCCGAAAACACTTCTTTGGGACTACCAACCACACACTTAACCGAAATTTTAGTTAAATCACCAAAGTAGTTCAGTCTTCAGTATCAATAACAGACTACAGATCCAGACTTTAGACTCAAATTTTTGCGCCATCACAATACTTCCCTAGGCCGCAGTTGAATGTCGAATACCGAGCATAACATAGCTACTAAATTATACTAGCTCCCCTATTTATTCTTTTAGGTACCTACGGTAGATATTGTGTTTATTTTTGTAAAGCACAGTTACTTGATCAAGAATCAGAATCCTTTCAACTGTTGGATGACTATTTTTCTGCACCTCTCAACACAGTGTGCTCAACTTCCCCAAAAAATCCACATGATAACACATAAGTGCACTTTCAACTCTCACCCAAATTTCTAACTCAGCCTCAAACTTTCCAGTTCCTGCAACAGCACAAATGCACACCACATCTACACACTCTGTAAATTTGCAGACAAAAGTTTGTCAAAATTAGACGAACTCGGTTCGCTGGTAAATTCCACGCCCTAAAAATTCGTCAATGTATCCGAACCTGTAATTGAAATAATGATGCACCAAGGCATAACAACATGGAAAAACATTTCGCATATTTTTTTGTTTGCCAAGCCCTCCCTCCCTGGCCTTGTACTAAGACTGCAAACATAGACGTGCGAATAGAATTCTCCTTTGGAGCGTAACTCAACACCTGAAATGACCGAAAATTGAAACATCCGTTAACAGGGCAACCTCTCTACGGCCGGAGCGCTTGAAAACACAAAGGCTCATGTTCGAGTAAATATAAAAACTTTAGCGCACAACACTCACCCACCCATCCAGGGTCGAGCCCTAAAGTGTTGGCAAAAATTGAATACGAGTTGCAAAAGGGTTCATGTTCCTCGTACCGAGTACAAACATACATTCCAGCCCTATACCCATCAACATGACTGCTGCGCAGGGAGGAAGACCTGGTACAGGAACATGTCAAAAAGGTGAAGCCGCTCCGCCGAGTCCTTCCTGTCGCAACGTCCGAAAACCATTAATTATTTCCAACAGGTCTATTATTATGGCGTTTTGTTTGTCAAGTTGTTTAACATTCGGGGTGCTTGTCGGGTCTGGAGGTCTGGGTATGTATTGTGTGTGTGTTCTTGTGTGTCGGAGTTACGGGTAGACATGGGGACGTTGATGACGATGGCCACATCGTCGATAGCGACACTGACAGCCAAATGACTGGCAAATACTTTGAGACCACCACCATCACCGAAAGCGGGTGAAGGCGCAGGATATGGGTATATGCACACCCACAGTGAACAAGCACAAAGTGTTTGTGTATTGATATTTTGGAGATAGGATAATTGGTGGCACAACAATGGTGATCAGTGGACGCCACAAATAATTGACATTTTCGTTGGAAATGTGAAATCCAATGGATGGGAATGGGGTTCCATGCTGAATCTTTACTCTACGGTGTGCTGTCCACGATTGATTGACAAATTGTAATTTTCTGTGCAATTCTTGGGATCGATACCATCCGGACAGAGCACAACCGAAAGAAGAGTTCTCAGAAAGGTAAACACGCTTGTGATTCAGATAATGACCATGTAATTGGGAAATGGTGTGCAAGTGCCCACTCGAATGTAGACGAGAATAGGAAACCAATTTCCTTTCGATTGAACTCTGCGGATGGTTAGGTGAACTAAGTGAGAATTTTTTTTTCTTTATATGGGTGCGGCTATTTCATGTCGTCTTTGGAATTGTATTTGAACAGGGAATCGAGGGGTGGACAGGATCTTTTTAAAAGTTCGAGTCCGCATAGTGTATAACAAACAGACATATGCACTGACAATCTAAGAACTGAACTCGAGTGTCGGACATAAACGGGAGTAGAATGTGCGTTAGTAAATATTTATAGATATAGGTAGCACAGGGGGATTGTGGTAGGGTGTACAATTATGTCAAGCCCAATAGCTGTTGATCAATTATGCATAAATTAGTTGGTATTTTTGTAAATAGTCAGCTCGCAATGAAAACCGCTAAAATTTACTTAAATTTGGAGAAGTAAAATCATCTTTGTTAGAAGCGTGCCCTTCATTGAACACAGGGTAGAGATATTGGAGAGGTCTCAGGGCTCCAAGTAACTATAAAATTTACACAGTAAGGAAAAAAACACATCTACCTTCTGTAATAGATGGTAATAAAGGGTCTTTTATTAAGCCCTTCCTATATCTTTCAATTTAAATAAAGCAAATTACTTGCGAGATATCATCGAAATTTTGTATTTGTTTGGAAGGCCTATCGATGCCATACATCGGAATATATCATCGTTCACATATCCGCCGCGGCTTTCCTGGGTGGTGCGCATACGAAATGTCAAATTTTCCATGACGCATAAATAAGCCTAAATTTGATCGATGACACGGATTATGTTGGCTTTGTGTGCCGCTGTGGCTTGTGGCTAATGCGCATCAGCCTACGTCTTAAGAAAACCTTACAAGAAACAGTTTAACAGGGTCAAATCGCACGATATCGCTGGCCGATTTGTTACGAGTCTAGATAAGCCACGGGGGCAACTTGGATGCTGGAGAAGAAGCGCGGCACGCTTGCGATTGCTCGGCTTAACATTTCGGCCGGAATAGTTTTAGCCCTTTTCCTAAAACACCCCAGTTCAACAAACATTTTGTTTCGTGATACATATAAAAAAAAAAGAAAAACGATGAAGAAAGCTACTTTACTTTCACCTCGGACGAAAAATAAGGACTCTAGAAGACAAAGATAGAAAGGGGAAAAAGATGAAATCGAAATACTGAAATGCCTTTGCCAATACACTTGAAAAAGACTGGGAAAATAACCGCGAAACTAATGACGCGAAACAACAGTCTGGAATGATCCTGGGCCTCAACCATCATGCCTCTCCAATTAGCCCGGTCCTTAGCTAACTGCTTTGTAGCAGCTTAGTGCCTCCGCTAGTTTTATGCCTGCAACTCTCCTGTTTAATGTTCTGACATTCCAGGTACATATATGAACGTCGTTCCAATTTATTGGCCCCTAGGACACGGGATACTGAATCCACTACAGGATTGGGCGCTGTCGTTGGCCTTTCGGTTCATCCGTGACCATCCCTGTTCAAGGGGCGTGACTTACCCTTGAGATTCCTTAATAACCTTTTTTTCAAATATGTAGAAGCAGCTCATCTAGGTTCACCTGGGACAGAAGGCTGGGTATTCCGTGCCTGTCTGACCAGGCTGCTTATAGTGTTGCTGTTTTCGTCTGGTTATCAACACTCGCACTTATCGTTTAACAAGTTAAATCCGGTTGGATGAGATCAGTACCCGATGGTTACCACTTGGAGGTAAAAAGCATAGTTGATGTGTAGTCAGAGATGCCAAGTTAAAGCCAATCAGAGTCTGTCCTTGTTCTACAACATCCAACCATTAATTTCCAGGAAAGAAAAAAAGCAGTTGGACCTTCAGGAGATTCCCTATCGGCATGTTTTTTTTTGGTAGAACTACGAATCAATAACTTGGAATAGTTAAGGACAGGATTTTTATGACGTTATAAAGAAAACAACTTTTTTTTTAAGATTCAATGAATTCAACTGCATCGGGTGCATCAACTACACCAACGGATCCCTTGGTAGTTGAATTTGTGAACACACGAATAGTCAATCAGACAATTCCGTAGAGACTGGTCCATCCACATCAACACCAAGAGTCGACACTGGTCCATCTACATCCACACGAACTTCAAGAGCTGAAAAAAGGGAGGTTATGCGTTAGTAATACAGTTAAAGGCGACCGATAAAACAATCGCAAAGGAGCTGAGGGACATTCATCAGTCAGATAAGGAGTATCTGGAATTAGAGAAAGAAATGCACAACATTTTTTGGAAGAAACATAAACTCTCCAAAGGATTTCAAAAAGGACATAATCAGCCCTATCGTGGTATCCGTCGGGGCGAAAAATTCTCCGATTTTGTACGATTCGGAGGATTTTTGATTCGAGGTATTTTTTTACTAATTGTAATTGTATTCGAGGAATTTTTTTTCTAATTGTAGTGAAGTGAAGTATACCCCGAAAGGAATTTAAGCCTCCGACGAAGTATGCGATGTGGAAAATTGTCCGCTCTGACGGATACCTCGATAGGGCTGAATAAATTTGTTGAAAAAATGATTTTTATTGTTATTATTTTTTTTATTATAATTGCATTTATGGAAATTATTATAAGGTGTTGGTGAGTAGGTATCGCAAAGAGCAAATAAAGTTTTAGATGTGTATATTATTAGTGTTGGAACTTTGTTTGTTATATTATGTTTTTGTAATGTGTGTTTATGTGTTAAAACTTATGTTAAATGTATGATGTGTAATTTTGTATACCAGCCTTCTCCATTCCAGACTTTTACCGCATGCACCTTCTTGTATATTTGTTACAAGGTGGCGCAAAAGTTGTCACCTGTCGCAAAAGCTGTCACCCGATGTTTTTTTGGTTGCAAATATTTGAATTCTTCCGCAAAAAAGTAGAAAAATTTATTCCACAATTCATGTCCTATGCGCCACCTATAATAATTGTTTCGATTTTTTTGCAAAACACTTAAAAAAGTGACGGCCAAGAATCATCGGGTGACAACTTTTGCGACGGGTGACAACTTTTGCGCCACCTTGTATGTTTAATTTGTGTAAATGTATGTTGTTTTGTGTTTGATACACAATATACTTGTATGTAATGAAAAAATTAAAACAAAAGAACTTTTTTTTAAGGAACACTCTAATAATTATTTGAATTCTATGAAAAGATAAGGTAAATTTGCACAATTGGTTTATTGGTTGAGTAAACCGATCTCGATGATGGTTGTAGAACGAGGGTAGACTCTGATTGGTGTTAACTTGGCAATGCCCAGTGTTGTAACTCTGACTACACATCAAATGTGCTTATTTTTACCTCCAAGTGGTAACCATCGGGTACTGGTCTCATCCAAACGGATTTGACTTGCTAAACGATAAGTGCGAGTGTTGATAACACGACGAAAAACAGCAACACTATAAACACCCTGGTGAGAATGGCACGGAAAAATACCCGGCCACCTGTCCCAGGCGAACCTAGATGAGCTTCTCTGACATATTCGGACAACAGGTTGTCTAGGAATTTCAAGGGTTAGTCAGGCCCCTTGAACAGAGATTCCGTAGTGGATACTGATGGCCCCGTGTCCTAGGGGTATCTAATAAATTGGAACTGGCCCTCCAGGTTGGGGGTTGTGCTTTGGGTTAAATACCCACCCACAGAAAAAAAATATTGTTACGAAGCAACCAAGAGCCTCGGAAAGGACTGATTTTATTGTTGACGACCCTGCTAAACGAAAAAAGGACAACGACGTTCGTATCTGCACCTGGAATGTGAGAACATTAAACAGAAGAGGTGCAGGCAAACAACTAGCGGAAGCCCTAAACTGCTACAAAGCAGACATTATTGCCATCCAGGAAATACGATAGGATGGGCTGGGAAAAAAGAGGATGAAAAACTGTGACATCTTCCACGGACCGTGTTATAGTGAGCAGAAACAGCGACTATTCGGATGCGAATTTGTTATAAGTGCCAGACTTAGGCAAGAAGTCTTATGTTTCCAAGACATTAGCGAACGCATAGTAACAATCCGCATCAAGGCCAAATTCGCCAACATAAGCCTTATATGCGCTCACGCTCCGACGGAAGAAAAAGATGATATAGCTAAGAATTGCTTCTACGAGCTCCTTGACAAAACCTATGAGCGACTACCGAAGTACGATGTTAAAATCGTGCTGGGAGATTTTAACGCAAAGGTATGAAGAGAGGACATCTTTAGCAGTACTGTCGGAAAATGTAGCCTAGACGACAACACGTCTGGTAACGGACTTAGGCTAATTGACTTCGCTACGGAACGAAATGCCACTATAGCCAGCACACGGTTTCCTCACCTCGATATCCTTAAGGGGTCTCCAGGTCAACGAACAGTCAACCAAATTGATCACATTGCGATAGACAAGAGGCACTCATCCAGTATTTTCGTCAAGGCCAAGGATACAAGGCTCGAACAGAATCCTGTCGAGATGAACAAGGAAATATGGTAGCTGAGACACAGTCGATGATGAGGACATGTAAGAACCACTTATGCAGACTGTTAAACGGCGATGACGAACAACATTCCGCTGTCAAGCAAACGAACCATTCAATATTGGCAACGACAGCGAAAACTGCCAACCACCCGACCTGAGTGAAGTGAGGATAGCAAAATCTAAACTCAAGCTTAATAAGGCTGCCGGAAATGACGGCCTTCCCGCTGAGCTTTGTAAGGCCGGCGGAGATGACTTGGTAAGTAACATCCACCAACTCATAAGCCAAATCTGGTCGGTTAAAAGCATGCCTGAAGAATGGAACCTCAGCATCGTTTGCCCGATCCACAAAAAAGGAGACCCTCTGAGCTGCACCAACTACAGAGGCATAAGTCTCCTCAACATCGCCTACAAGATCCTATCTGCCGTAATATGTGAACCGTTTACCAACAACGACCTCACCGACACATTCGATACCAAAAAAGGATTAAGGCAAGGCGATGCGCTGTCATGTGACTTCTTTAATCTGATTCTTGAGAGGATTGTGCAAAACTCCAAAGCCAACACCAGAGGCACAATGTTCCAAAAGTCGGTGCAACTACTAGCATACGCTGACGACATTGACATCATTGGTAGGACTCAACGTGATGGCATAGCCACGTTTGCTAGTACAGAGAAGGAAGTGGCGAAAATGGGTTTAGCAGTAAATAAGGGTAAGACTAAGTATATGCTGTCATCAGGAAAGGACTCACAACATCGACGAATTGGACAGAACGTCACCATTGACAGATATAACTTTGAGGTAGTACGGGACTCTACCTCGGCTCCGCTATTAACTCTGACAACAACATCTCGTCAGAAATTAAACGAAGAATTACTCTTGGCAACCGCTGTTTCTTCGGGCAATTTAGTAGTAAAGCCCTCACTCGAACTACTAAGCAGATCCTATATAAGACCCTGATCATCCCAGTCCTGCTCTACGGCGCTTAAGCATGGACCGTATCAAAAGCGGATGAAGAAATCCTTGGTAGATTCGAGAGGAAAATTCTTCGAAAAATCTTCGGTCCGGTTTGCGTTGACGGGCTATGGAGACGAAGATTCAACCAAGAACTATACGAGCTGTACAGCGACATGCCCCTGGTCAAAAAACTCCGCATTGGACGTTTAAGATGGCTAGGACATGTAGAACGAATGGACACCAATACTCCGGCTCGCAGAGTCTTCGATTCCCAGCCAGACGTCGGACGCAGTAGAGGAAGACCTCGCCTTAAGTGGCGCGCACAAGTGAAAACCGACCTCAACCAACTTGGAGTGCGCAACTGGAGGCAGTTAGCTAAGGACCGGGCTAATTGGAGAGGCATGTTGGTTGGGCCCAGGTTCATTCCGGACTGTAGCGCCACTTAAGTAAGTAAGTAAACCGATCTCGATCGACTATGATCGGATACACGAATGTCACGATTAACATTTGTTACAACGCAACATGATACCAGCATCACTTATCCAAAAAAGTAAACGCATCGCATTTCCCGTCCGCAAAATGATCGTGCAAAATGCAAAAGCCATCGGCACAACACAATTGCACTCACATGCTAAATTGGGAGGTCAGCAAAATGCCCAAAAATAAATCACCCAAGCATATGGGTCAAATTGGGTACTCATAAACATGACCTACATACCAGCGCACATTATGTGGGAGCGTCTAAGGCAAAGGCCACGCACTGAGCGTCAGAGCGGCAAAAATTAAGCATATGAAATCGTATGGTTGTGGCCACGCACTCATGACGTCGCTCTGCCGCTTGCCGTTTAGTGCGTGGCCTTAGCCTAAGACAAAAGTACATATAAAACGATGTCATGTTTATTTTCATAGGCATCTCCCACTTATCTACACTCTAGGCGGTTGCTGTGGGTGTGTGTGCGCAACTATGCGCGGTGCGGGAGTAGGGAACCAGCTTATTTTTTTGGCTGGTTTTTATGAAGATCCGCAACGGCAAAAACAGCTCGTATGCGCGAAGAAGAACTAGTGGTATCATTCCCAGTAAGAAAATCGACTTGTTCGTTAGTGCGTACAATTGTCGTGACGTAGTGATACACTTTGTACTAAGACCGTATAGGTTCTGCCGCGCAACATAAAAACTAGAATCTGCATCATTGCAGTCAAGTCATCATTGACTATTTTTTTATGCTAGTCTTGTGATTCAGCATTAGTGTGCCAGCCAGCAAGTGTACGACAAAAACTTACTCGCAGCTGTACGACGTATTATGTAGTATGCAGCATGATTTTTAAATAAGTGTTCTTAAAGTGATTGTCGAAACCTTTGTAGTCCGTACCATATCAGTTGGCAATTCCACTGCGCAGGTCTCTTAAAATTTATTTTAAAATATCTTTAATTTCTCTTAAATCCTCTCTCTGCGCAATCGACCGTTGGCCAACTGATTTGGTATGGACTATACCAATGCGTCTGAATGGAGTTTTTAAATCTCTTAACGGTTTTTTTTTTGTTTTTCATCAACCCTTCGAAATTTTGACAAATTTTAGTCTTCTGCGGATGCGTCTACTCTATAATGCCTGAAATACACGTGCAGAATTCTCCTGAATAGATGGAACACACAATTTTCAATTGCAGTTCATCAAGTTGTCTATATTTCTGAATCCACTGCAAAAGTCATGGCCACAACAACACAAGAGAAAAAATAGTAATTTTAGAGATATTTGGCATAATTGAATTATGACGTTTATTCCTCATAAAAAAATCAAAACAATTCAAGCAATGAAGGAAAAACTAATTGAATTCGTCAAGAAAAACGGTATTTTATACAATAAAAGGAATACAAATAATTACAAAAACATATTCTTAAAAGATAAAAAAATGGAAGAGCTTTCAAAGCAATTAAATGTTCCAGGTAAATATTAAAATAAAACTAAAATATAAACTTTCCTATGTTTAAAGACTTTATTTTTAAATTAAGCCAAAATAGTTCAAGGATCGGTGGAGGAGCTTAAAAGATAAATTTTGCATAGATGTAAAATTGATGGATCTCCCTTCTGGAAGTGGAAAGACATTGATCACACCAAAAAAAGGTAAGTTAATCTACATGTTAATATATTAGTTAATATACAAGGTAGCGCAAAAGTAATCCTCCTATCAGAAAATGCTATAAATTTTGCGATTGGCCCCTAATGTCAGTTCTGTTTTGGCATTTGTGTAGTAAACAAAAGTCGAAATACACGTTAATAAACAATGTTACGCTACACTGCTCCAGAACGCGGAATATTGGTGACTATTTATTTGAGCAATAATCGGTCGGTGACTTTGGCAGAACGTGAATTTCGTCGCAGATTTCCTAGCCGTCCAACGCCTACTGGTGAAACACTGCGACGTTTAGCCGCTCGCCTCGAAGAGACTGGCACAACACGAGATGCTGCCAGGCGTGGCAGACCCCGGAGTAGCCGTTCTGCAGAGAATATTGCTGCTGTAGCCGAAGATGTCATGGAAGCGCCGTCGACATCGACCAGACGACTGGGTATCAGTCGACGGTCTTTACAGCGAATTTTGGTACAAGATTTGAAGATGTTTCCGTACAAAGTCCAGACGGTGCATCAGCTGTTAGCTGCTGACCGCCAATGGCGTCTAACATACGCTCAAGCCATCCTTAATCACCACCAAGAGGAAGATGATTTTTCATCAAAAATAATCATGAGTGATGAGGCCCATTTCCATCTTAGCGGGAACGTAAATAAGCAAAATTTACGCTTCTGGGGCACTGAAAATCCGCGTGTAACACACGAAAAGCCATTACACCCGCTCAAAGTCACTGTATGGTGTGCTGTTTGCGCTGGAGGAGTCATCGGACCTTTTTTCTTTGAAGACGTCGCGGGCCAAACGGTTACTGTGAATGGTGAGCGCTAGAGAGCAATGATCAACGAGTTCTTTTTGCCGCAACTTGATGAATTGGGATTGGAAAACATGTGGTTCCAACAGGAAGGTGCAATGGCACACACTGCACGTGCCACAACCGATATGCTGCAGGATGCATTTCCCGGGTGCCTAATCTCCCGTTTTGGCGATTTGCACTGGCCAGCAAGATCGCCTGATTTGACCGCTCTAGACTTCTTTTTGTGGGGCTTTTTGAAGTCGCGGGCTTACGTCAACAAGCCTCAGACTCTTGCAGCTCTTAAAGACAATATCCGTCAAGAATGTGAGGACCTATCGCCGGAAGTTTTGGCCAAAGTTGATGGAAAATGCCATAAAAAGGGCTCAAATGACAATCAACTGTGGCGGCGGCCATTTACGTGACATCATATTCTCGACTTGATGTAAAAAAAATTAAAAGACTAAATAAAACTAATCCACAAGAAGAATCAAAGTTTTTCATTTTATTTAAATTACAGCCAAAAAACATCGGAAGGTTATTTTTGCGCCACCTTGTACATATGGTGGTCCGATTAGAAGATGTTGACCGCAAAGGGTTCTTTGTACTATTTGTATTTGTGTATCAGAAGGTGCTTGAATGTCTCTTAATTAATAATCGAATAACATATTGAATAAATAGCACTGGTCCACGACCTATAGTCTGGTAATGCAACATGTATTACAAGTGTTACTGAGTTCACTCAAGAAGAAGATTAACCAACACTGTTGGTTAGGGAGATAAGGGAGACTAACGACAGAGCAACGTCGGGTAAAACGTGCGACAGGAGTCCACGAGAAAACGACGTCGTCGAAGCCCAAAGGACGTGGGAGACTCGCGACGAGCAGAATCGGACAGGAGCGGTCCGAAAAGTTCGACGGGTGAGGGCGGACGATCCCTTGTAAACCCCAACACGATGATGACAGGTGGGGGAGGGAGGGAGCAACGGAGGAGCAGCAGATGCGTGGAGCTTACGTCCCAAAAGACACCCATCCAACAAATTCGCAACATGAAAAGTTTGGTTCGATGGCTAAGAGACGACGAATCTCTTTTCCCACCTTTCTGACATTCAATCACCTCCATCGTACTTCGGGTAGCTCGGTCTTCGGATTGGTCGCGTTTAAAATCCAATTGTTATATCGAAATTGGAACGAGCAAGTGTTAGGTGTCTGGCAGCGATAGCGTTAAAATGCGCAGTAACACCAGTCACGTGTGAACGCGGGTATCTCAAAATGAGTAAACGAACGCATTTTCCAGAAAAAAATTTATAAAAAGAGGAAGGGAGTCAGGAAGAAGGATTAGAAGGAACATCCCTGGACAGTGGTTTTGATATTTGCCGTAACAGATCTTTTGACGAACTTGACAAGAAGAAGATAAAAATAAAAGACAAACTTCAAAACAATGAAAACAAACAACATTTTTGCAATTTTTACAATTTTTACGAAGTGTGAAAAATTAATAATAATTAGCAAATGGACAATATTAGGACAAGGACAAATGGACAAGGAATAAAAGGAATACGGAAGGAAATCAGGTAAGAAGGATTTTCATCTTATTGGAGGTTTCTAATTTTGTAAAAACATTGGTCACCAATTAGAAGTCTCCAGTTGGATTCTTGTTATTTCGGGGTTGTTAATGTTATCTATGTTGTTTTCCAGGTACACATGTGGATAAGTATATGGATGGAAAAAGGAAGGTTGGAAATTATCACGTGGAATGCTGAATGGACACCGGAAGGAAAGGATGGATATTGCGTGATGTGTATGTGGTAAAGCAAAAGAACTTTAAGTGTTTTAAATATAATAAGTGTTTAGTAGAGGTACATAAATTAGAAAAGGTAGTTAGTATGTTTACGAGATTTGATGGATTGCTATACAGTGAGCTAATACGGCTTCCAGATGAGATCCTGCACCAATAAGCTAGTGACAACCCATCTCCGGAATTGGTTCATATTTTGCCCAATAATTTCCGCAAATTAAAACCTAAACAAACGCCATGGCCAGCGAGGAACTTTTGTTTTTAAGAACCTCACCGATGCCACACTCATGTTTTTGTTCCACACGACCACATTCGACAGTCATTTGCAACATTCAGTAGAAACATATCTGCAAAGCCTAACCGCCGAAAAAGAATCGAATTATTTACTTTGGAAAGCAATAAGAGTCATAAAACGGCCAAAAAAAGCTCAAGATTATTAGGCAAAAAGCGATAGGGAAGTAGCAGGCGTCTGTCTCATCTTGAGGAAACATTAAGCCCTTTGATGGTCCAGCCCAAAATAAAAAAAAACATTAATGTATTCGACACTATAACCAGAAATAATGTAGTAAGATATGCAAGTATTGCCGAGCTTAAACGGGAAATACATTCATTAAAGCCTTAAAAGGCTCCAGGTTATGTCCTGATTACGAGGGAACTTCTTGAAATGTTGCCTCGGAAAGATTTTTAGATTACAGTACACTCCATGACAGTGGAAAGTCGTGGAAGTGATAATGGTTCTAAAATCAGGAAAAACACAGAATGAAATAAAATCTTACAGACCTAGTTCACTTCTTCCAATAATTTCAAAAGTTTTTAAAAGGATATTACTCGGTCGCTTACACCCCGTTTTTGATCAGAAACGCCTTTTACCTGACCGTCAATTTGGGTTTAGAAGTAAACATTCGACTGTGGACCAAGTACATCGAATTACTGATGTAATTCAGAAATCTTTCGAAGAAAATAAAATGTGCTCAGCCGTATTTCTTGACGTGCCGCAAGCTTTTAAAAGGTTTTGCCATTCAGGCTTATAATACAATTAAGACAAGTTCTGCCTGAATCCTCGTGTCGTATCTTGAGCATAGAATCTTCCTTGTGAAACTTGGAAAGGAATATTTAGAGTTCAAAGAATTAATGGCAGGAGTACCCCAGAAAGTGTCCTTGGACTACTCTTGTATCTCCTATTTCTACGTGATATCCCACAAACAAACGATTCAGTAGTTGCAACGTTTGCCGACAATACTGCTGTACTAGCAGTTGGCACAAAAATAAAGGAAACAAATATGAAATTACAAAACGCTCTTAACGAGGTTAATGAATAGACAAATCCTGGCGGATTGCACTCAACGAGAGCAAATTGATTCATGTAGATTTTTCGTATAAACGGACAAACAATTTGCCTGTATTTCTAAATACAGTTCGAGTCCCGTTTGTAAATGAAGCAAAGTACATTGGAATTACACTCGATGCCAAAATAAAATGGAAGTCGCATGTAAAAAAGAAATGCGAAGAACTTAAAAATAAATACAGAGAACTGTACTGGTTGCTCGGAAAATATTCGAAGCTTAACATTGATAACAAGCTGCTTTTATACAAGTAAGTGCTAAAACCGATTTTGGACATATCTATGTTATTCAACTATGGGGTTGTACCAGTGAAACGATTCTAAAACTTTTACAAACTTTTGAAAACAATATGTTCAGATCATTCGTCAATGCACCGTGGTATACATAAGGAATGAAGATCTACACAGAGATATGGGTATTCCCGCGGTAAAAGATGAAAAGAAAAATTTTGCACAAAAACATAAAAAACGTTTATTGGGACATGTTTACACAACGGTCTTCAAAATTCTGGACGAAACAAATTTATTGCGGCGTCTTTATAGAACTAAACCCTTGGATTTGGGCGGATAATAACAAATCATGCAATTTATAGCATGATTTATTATTATCCGCGCGTTCCTGCGCAAAAGCAGGAACTCTCAAAGGAAAGTTACCTGCCAAACATTCATATACTAGAAATAAAAAAATTGCTAGATAATTCGAATACTTAGTTGCAATAGAAATACAAAATGGGCGGTGGTTTTAGTAAGTTAAAATCTCACACTACTGTGGGCAAGTGCTTATCGTGTCCAAGAAGATTTCTACCAGCCCACAAAAAAAAAGTTTGCAAAACCTTATACGATGGTCCCTACCCAGTCAAAAAAAAGCTTAATAATATTTCATCGTTTTAGTTAAAGGTAAAAATACTTCCATCTTCCAAGCCTAATGCCTGCATTTATACTTCAAGATGACCTATAGAGGACAACGAACTCCAACAACACAACGCCCAGTCCACAAGTCCACAACCATAAGCTAGTTTAAGACCTACTTTGAGAAGACCATTAATTACGCTGTTGAACGACTGCAACAACCAACATTGACTAAAGCAAAAGGGAAATATTGATTTGTATCTAAGCCAGTTTGTCCGCACAACAAAAAATAGAATTTCATTATCATCAAGCAACAATTAGTGCATCGCTTGACTTACCTTAACAAATACTTTTGACTAAAACTCTATTCTGCAAGGCATTTAACATTTATTTGTTGTAAAAATGGATTTGTTTGTAAAAATTGACGTAACGAAATCAGCAATGGAAAAGAATCTGCCAGTCCCCCAAAAAGTGGTACAACCATTAGCAACAACAATAAAATATCTGAAACAGCAGCAGGTTTATTTGATGCAAACTTACGTGGTTGTCAGAAGCAGACCTTCTTACTAACTCACCTTCTCACTAACTCACCGACATCGCAAATTACCGATTATGAGCAATCCGAGGAAGAACAGATATTGGCATTCGAAGTTCATGACTACATTGAAGCGAATCCAACTTTTTAAAAAGAAAGCGATATGCCATTAGAAGCCGCTCAGAGTAGTCGACATACGGAACTTAAGCGAAAAATATCAACTGAGAACAGTAGTAGCAATTTCAAAAAGAACCCAACGACTTACCGTTACCAAGAACTACGTTGGATGAAGTTATCGTAATTGGTGAAAGTGACGATGAGCTAGAAGTCAGTTCAGATACCTGTAGCCTTCAGGATGAAGATGATATTGATAAATAAGCTGCTGAAAATGATTGCACACATTATGATCCGAAACTCGGTTCCAAGCGCTTTCGGAATAACTTACGTAGCGTTGGGTAAGGAAAGGTAAGCAATTTCAATATTTTAGTAGATCTCAATACTCTTAATAACTTTTTTAATCCGGTTAAATCATAAATCAAGAACTTTTCAATAATCATGAATTTGACTTTGAAACAGTAAATGAAAGTGACGTCGCAAATATTGTTTTCTCAATTTAAAGTCAAATGCTATAGGTGAGGATGTTTTGTCACTTCGTTTTTTTTTAAATAAATAATTCCATATGCTCTTAGTTCCCTTGCAGATGTTATTAATTTCGGTATTGCCTCAATCTGTCCTCTCACTAAGGCACTCACTCCAAGGCGGCAGCGGAGGAATTCCCTAGATGGAGTCAATGGTGGCGCCTACAGCTCCAGTTTGATCGATCTGGTAGTGTAATCCCTATATATGAGCTACTTCGACATATTTGAACACCAGGTCTAAAGGGGTTTCCAATACTGAGCCAGGGTGTTGGAAAAGAGTTGGTGGCGGAGGAGCCCTCAATGGGTCAACGGCAGCGCACATATCCCAAAATGGGCTACTGACATGTGAGAACATTACATAGGACAGGTGCAGGCGAACAACAAGCGGAAGCCCTAAACTGCTACAAAGCAGACATCACTGCCATCCAGGAAATACGATGGAATGGGCCGGGCAAAAATAGGATGAAACCCTGTGACATCTACTATGGACCGTGTTATAGTGAGCAACAACAGCTACTATTTGGATGCGGATTTGTTATAAGTGCCAGACTAAGGCAAGAAGTCTTATGTTTCCAAGACATTAGCGAACGCATTGATACAATCCGCATCAAGGCCAAATTCGCCAACATAAGCCTTATATGCGCTCATGCTCCGACGGAGGAAAAAGATGATATAGCTAAGGATTGCTTCTACGAGCTTCTCGACAAAACCTATGAGCGACTACCAAATTACTATGTTAAAATCGTGCTATGAGATTTTAACGCAAAGGTAGGAAGAGAAGACATCTTTAGCAGTACTGTCGGAAAATAAAGCCTACACGACAACACGTCTGGTAACGGACTTAGGCTAATTGATTTCGCTACAGAACGAAATGCCACTATAGCCAGCACACGGTTTCCTCACCTCGATATCCATAAGGGGACATGGCGGTCTCCAGAACAACGAACAGTCAACCAAATTGATCACATTGCGATAGATAAGAGGCATCCAGTATTTTGGATATCCGAACATTCCGAGGGGCTAACATCAACTCGGACCACTACCATGTTGCAGCCAAGGTAAGGATGCGGATATCCACCACGCCACAACAAACCAGAAATACTGTGAAAAAATTTAATGTCGAAAGACTGCAATCGCCAGAGACCGCCGAGACCTTCACGCAACGCGTACCCCTTAACCTCTCGACTCACAACACACCACCAGCATCTAATGTCGAAGAACAATTGCAACGATGCAAAAACGCCATTAGATCAGCCGCAACTGTTGTGCTAGGTTTCTCGCGGCCACCAGCAAGAAAGCCCTGGTTTGATGAGGAATGCCGACAGATGTTTGCAGGCAAGAACGAGGCCTACAAGGGTAAGCTGCAGGTGAAGACGAGAGCTGCCATTGAGCTCTATGGACAAAGAAGAAGGGAAGAACATCGGCTTTGAGAAAATAAGAAAAAAGAGCAAGAAAGGCGCGCGATCGAGGATATAGAGACGTGCCACTCCAGGAACGATGTTCGCAAGTTTTACCAAAGTGTAAAACGTCAAAGCCAAGGATACAAGGCTCGAACAGAATCCTGTCGATATGAACAAGGAAATGTCGTAGTTGAGACACAGTCGATGCTGATGATATGGAAGAACCACTTCTTCAGACTGTTAAACGGCGATGACAAACAATATTCCGCTGTCAGGCAGAACAAATCATGTAATATTGGCAACGACAGCGAAAACTGCCAACCACCCGACCTAAGTGAAGTGAGGATAGCAATATCTAATCTCAATCTTAATAAGGCCGCCGGAAATGACGGCCTTCCCGCTGAGCTTTATAAAGCTGGCGGAGATGACTTGGTAAGTAACATCCACCAACTCATAAGCCAAATCTGGTCGGATGAAAGTATGCCTGAACAATGGAACCTCAGCATCGTTTGCCTGATCCACAAAAAAGGAGACCCTCTGAACTGCGCCAACTACAGAGGCATAAGTCTGCTCAAATTGATGCTCACCACCTATTTATCGATTTAAAAGCCGCATACGACAGCATTTATAGAGACGAACTATACCGGTATACCGCCCGAACTCGTCCTTTTGTGTAGGATGACGATTGAGAATTCTCGCTACAGTAGGTATCATGGTCGGAAACGACCTCACCGACACTTACGATACCAAAAAACGATTTAGGCAAGGCGATGCGCTGTCATGTGACTTCTTCAATTTGATTCTTGAGAGGATTGTGCAAAACTCCCGAGCCAACACCAGAGGTACAATTTTCCAATTTTCTAGCATACGCCGACGATATTGACACCATTGATAGGACTCAACGTTATGTCATAGCCACGCTTGCTAGTATAGAGAAGGAAGCGGCAAAAATGGGTTTAGCAGTAAATGAGGGTAAGACTAAGTATATGCTGTCAACACGAAAGGACACACAACATCGACGAATTGGACAGAACTTCACCATTGACAGATATAAGTTTGAGGTAGTACGGGACTTTGTCTACCTCTGCTCCGCTATTAACTCTGACAACAACATCTCGTCAGAAATCAAACGAAGAATTACTTTTGCCAATCGCTGTTTTTTCGGGCTAAGAAGACAAGTTAGTAGTAAAGCCCTCACTCGAACTACTAAGGAGAGCCTATATAAGACCCTGGTTATCCCAGTCCTGCTCTAAGGCGCTGAAGCATGGACCGTATCAAAAGCGGATGAAGAAATCCTTGGTCGATTGTGCTTTTGTTTTGCACAGCATTTGCATATGTCACGACGATTTGTATTCACCTCACGTCTCGTATCCTTTAAATTCTACGGAAAATTTCGGTGACGAAGATGTAGCAGATTATGGTGTAAGCAGAAGGGATTCACTTTTTCGTTATTTGCAAGAGCAAATTTTACCAAAATTTTATATTTTTTTCTTCAGCTTCTTTTAAAATCTGCACTTCTTCTTTCCATTTTTCCTCCAAACCGCTTTGGATTCTATCCATCGACTGAATTTTTTGTTTGGTTTGTCGTTCTTTTATTTTCAGTTTTTCCTGGTAGTACAGATTTTTTGGCAATTTTCTTTTACGTCCAATTGTTGGAGTGGATGTGGAGGGTTCTTCATCAAAAAAGAAAACGTTGGCTGATGAGGAAGATGATTAGAAGGTGGGACTTGGTTGGCATTCAATTTCTTTGTGTATAACACCCGGATCCTCTGCATTTTCCGTTTCCCAAGCAGTCAATGGTGTCAAAATTTTCGTGGTATTTTCATTAGGTAGAGGTGAGATCGGACCATCCCAAGGTGAATGGTATGGACGTTGAAAATGATTGGTTTGTCACCAAAAATTTCATCCATCTCGTTTATGTACGGAACCACACTTGGAGATGCACCAGTCTGATTCCTGTTGTCCTTTGCGCTCTTATAAGCTTTTAGAAGCGTCTTAATCTTCCCCTCTATTGCACTGACTGTAATGCTGTTATCCTGAAATAAGAACTGTTTTATTAAACGAACCAAACACAAAATATTAATTTATTACCTCAAAGCCCTGAAACACCATGTCTTCCAAAACATGCTCAAAAGCATTCTTTTTTTTCTGCTGTGGTAAAACTCGTCTTTCCTTTCAAGGTAGCATCTCAGCAACGTTAAAGTCTCATCCTTTGTCCATATTTTACGTTAACTAAATTGGAATATATAAATTAATGTATATAAAATTTATTTTTTGAATTGTTTACCTTTTTTCTGCCATGTTGCTGCCGTTAAATATGTTTCGAAATAAGGCCCTGTGTATTAGGGGTATCTAATAAATTGGAACTGGTCCTCCAGGTTGGGGGTTGTGCTTTGGGTTAACTACACACCCATATGTTACGAAGCACCCAATAAACTCGGAAAGGACTTATATTATTGTTGACGACCCTGCTAACCGAAAAACGGACAACGACGTTCGTATCTGCACCTGGAATATGAGAACATTCCACAGCAGAGTTGCTGGAAGCCCTAAACTGCTACAAAGGAGACATTACTGCCATCTAGGAAATACGATGGGATGGGCCGGGAAAAAAGAGGATGACAAACTGTGACATCTTCTATGGACCGTGTTAAAGTGAACAGAAATAGCGACTATTCGGATGCGTATATGTTATAAGTGCCAGACTTAAGCAAGAAGTCTTATGTTTCCAAGACATTAGCGAACGCATTGCAACAATCCGCATCAGGGTCAAATTCGCCAACATAAGCCTTATATCCGCTCACGCTCCGACGGTGGAAAAAGATGATATAACTAAGGATTGCTTGTAAGGGTTTCTTGACAAAACCTATGAGCGACTACCAAAGAACGATGTTAAAATCGTGCTGGAAGATTTTAACGCAAAGGAAGGAAGAGAAGACATCTTTAGCAGTATTGTCGGAAAATATAGCCTACACGACAACACGTCTGGCAACGGACTAAGGCTAATTGACTTCGCTACGGGACGAAATGCAACTATAGCCAGCACACGGTTTCCTGACCTCGATATCCATAAGGGGACATGGCATAAGACACAGTCGATGCTGAGTATATGGAAGAACCTCTTCTGCAGACTGGTAAACGGCGATGACAAACAACATACCGCAGATCATGGATAAAACCCAAGAAGTCCAAATCGATACCCACCACATATTGAAAGATTTCAAAGCCGCATATATAGAGACGAACTATACAGAACTATTTCTAGCTTTGGTATACCGCCCAAACTCGTCCGTCTGTTAAGGATGACGATATGGAATTTTCGCTGCTCCACCAGGGTCGGAAACGACCTCACCAACACATTCGATACCAAAAAGGATTTAGGCAAGGCGATGCGCTGTAGTGTGATTTCTTTAATTTGATTCTTGAGATGATTGTGCAAAACTCCCGAGCCCCTACCAGAAGCACAGTTTTCCAAAAATCGGTGCAACTTTAGCAGTAAATGACGGTAAGGCTAAGTATTTGCTGTCAACACTAAAGGACATACAACATCGAAGCATGGACCATATCAAGAGCGGATGAAGAAATCCATTCATCGAAAAATCTTCTGTCCCGTTTGTGTTGACGGGTTATGGAGACGAAGATTCAACCAAGAACTATACGAGCTGTACAGCGACATGCCCCTAGCCAAGAAGCTCCGCATTGGATGTTTCAGATATCTAGGATATGTAGAACGAATGGACACCAATACTCCGGCTCGCAGAGTCTTCGATTCCTAAATAGACGTCGGAAGCAGTAGAGGAAGACCTCGCCTTAAGTGGAGCTCACAAGTAGAAACTGACCTCAATGAACTTGGAGTGCGCAACTGGAGGCAGTTAGCTAATGACCGGGCTAATTGGAGAGGCATGTTGGTTGAGGCCCAGTATCATTGTACAGTTTTATTTGTCGCGGTCACCTGGGCTCAATGAGGATTTAGTCTGCAGAATTAACGAGGATCTTTCAACTATATTATGACTAGTCCATTGCAAGTAGACTTACACTAAATTCCACCAAAACTCAACTTATGTTGATATTTAATAAAAAGTTTGATACAGAGATATTACCTCCTATTTAATCAACTACTGTATCATTTATAGAAGCAGAAACCTTGACAGTAATTCAACTCTTAATAAATTTGATGCACACTGTCTGACCCTATCTCTAGAATTGTATCCCTGCATCCTCACACTGCAATCGTCCATTTCAGAGCGATTTCAATGTATACAATTCTTCGTGTCTTCAACATTCTGGACAGTCAACACCCGAAGGAAGGTATGTTGAGATCATTGCTGAGGTAAACAACCTAACCCAGCTTGTAAATGAGCCGACAAGCATACCGGATATTAACAGTCAAGCCGCCAACACCCTGGACTTGTTTCTTACCTCTCACCCCGATAAATACACCTTCAATGTATTATCGCCTCTAGGTTCGTCAGACCACTGTATCATATCAACAAATTTCTCGTACTCCAACCACACAGTTAAAGAGCAAATTCCCAAAATAACTGTATGGCAATACAAGAAAGTCAATTGGGAAGCATTAAACAGTTTTTTTAGGAATTTTAACTGGTCACCATGTTTCCTCGATATTGACGTGAATTCTGCTACTGATATGATATCAAACATCATTCTTCATGGTATGAGATCTTTTATTCCCAAAAGAATTAAGAGTATCAGATCAAAGGAAAAAGGGTGGTATGACTTGAGCTGCAAAGAAGCTATCAGGTTGGGAGAGACAAACTTTCGGTTCTACAAGACCAACCCAACAGAAGAAAACCGAACAATGTTCAAACAAGCCAGAAATGACTGTAATGCCCATTTAAAGCGTGTCAAATTCCTCTATGACCAAAAGTTGAGGCAACAATTGTACAATGTCCCAGAGGTAGTAAAATCTTTTGGTCATTTGTCAAAAATATGAAGAACTCGGCCTCATCATCAGTTCCGACACTCATTTACAATGACATTCCAGCTGTCAGCTCTTTAGACAAAGCCAATCTGCTTGCTGCGCATTTCGCAGCCAGTTCTATGTTACCAAATTGTGCCCTGTCTCCGCCTGTGCTTGAGAACGTAAATCATTCTATGGGACAAATTCACTTTCGTACTAGTTCAGTTACAAGAGTTTTATTACATCTCGACATTCACAAATCCGCTGGTTCAAATGGTATATCCCCCATCATTCTATCTATCCTACTCATCAGAACTCTTTCCGAATAGACGGAAAACAGCATTTGTCCAGCCTGTACCAAAAAAAGGCGAATCTTCTTCTCTCTCCAACTACCAACAAATTGCACTTACATCCCTTCTTTCCAAGGTCATGGAAGCGTTGATAAATCGTCAGCTTACGAAATATCTCGAAACACGAAAACTTCTCAATGACCGGCAGTATGGCAACAGGTCTACTGGTGATTTTATGAGATATCTCACCGAAAAGTGGAACCAATCAATCCACCATGGTGGTGAAAGCAAGATTGTTGCATTTGATATTTCAAAGGCATCTGACAGGGTTTGGCATCAAGCCCTTTTATCGCAAATGCAAGCATTTGGAAATGACGAAAAACTACTTCTATGGATTAGACATTCTCTTTCGAAACGTTCAATTCAAGTTGTTTTGGAGGGCTTCGAGTCTGCAACTCACCAAATAAATTCTGGTGTCCCTCAATGCTCAGTTTTGCCTCCGACTCTCTTTCTCATTTTTATAAATTATCTCCTGTCTGCGACTTCTAATCCAATTCATTCCCTCGCTGATGACAGTACCCTCAGCTCGTCCCTCATCATCGAAAGTAGACTCAAAACGTCAAAATATGTTAAGCTCATTGAATTCGGACCTTTATAGCATTATCAAATGGGGTAAATCCAACAGAGTAGAATTCAATGCTTTCAAAACACAATGCTGTCTCCTATGATTAAAGCGAAACCAAAATCTACAGTCATCCGAAGAAACCGAAAATTCGAAATCGCTAAAAACGCAGCGAAATGTCTAGGTTTCCTTAATCGATGTAAGAAATATTTCACCCCCTCTGATCTGGCCACAATACATAAAGCTTTTATATGCCCTAAACTTGAATTCAACGCCCACGTCTGGTCAGGTGAATCAAACTCAAATAGCGAACTTTTTAGTTTCGCTCGAACTTCGTCGTAATATCTCCTGCCTTAGATTGTTTTATCGGTATTTTAACAACCAATGCTCAAATAAAATAGCCAGCTGCATTCCTCCCATTCAACAATTCAGCCGCAATACTCGTTACGCTATGAATGCAACCCTCAAGCCTATCTTCGGACGAATGCTGAAATACAGAAATTCGTACATAAACCGAACAACACGAATATGGAATGCTCTATCAAACTCTGTTTTTCCTTTCCTTTACAACTTACAGGAATTTATGTGCATCGGTATCTTCTTTCTTCTTATCCCGAATTTCCTTAACGCCCGGACTGTGGTAAAACATATAGAGGGTATTCATAACGCCTTGAGTGCTCGCAAATTATAAAAAAATAACAAAAAAATTGTATCACTGCAAGATAGTACCGAAGTTGGATGCTAGATGGCATCCGGTAGACAAGTATGGTGACACTTCCTGTTTTACTCTCTTCTCGGTTGGTTTCGGTGCGTGTAAAAAGAGTGATAAAATATAATCCGAGAATATAAGCGGAATTGTAGCGACATCTTCTTCCTGTTCATACGAAGTAAGTGATGAAGGTCAGGGCACCTTGAAGAGTATGAAGAAAACGATGATGACCTGATAGAGCTCAATAATGAGGATGATACAGATTATTCAAGTGAACAAGAGGAGCAGATGGAAGATGATGAAGGGGCCTATGATTCTGGAATTGAGCAAGAGGAGGAGACCAAAGATGAAGGTCAGGGCACCTTGAAGAGTATGAAGAAAACGTTGAGGACCTGATAGAGCTCAATAATGAGGATGATACAGATTATTCAAGTGAACAAGAGGAGCAGATGGAAGATGATGAAGGGGCCTATGATTCTGGAATTGAGCAAGAGGAGGAGACCAAAGATAAAGAAGCAACCGATGATTCTGAAAGTCAACAGGATGATGAAGAAAATTAGGACGGATATGATGAAGAGTCGATGGTTCTGGAAATGAAAACGAGGATCACAATATGGATAAGGGAGCGGATAGAGCTCAATAATGAGGATGATACAGATTATTCAAGTGAACAAGAGGAGCAGATGGAAGATGATCAAGGAGCCTATGATTCTGGAACTGAGCAAGAAGAGAAGCCCAAGGATGAAGGTCAGGGCACCTTGAAGAGTATGAAGAAAACGATGAAGACCTGATAGAGCTCAATAATGAGGATGATACAGATTATTGAAGTGAACAAGAGGAGCAGATGGAAGATGATGAAGGGGCCTATGATTCTGGAATTGAGCAAGAGGAGGAGACCATAGATGAAGAAGCAACCGATGATTCTGAAAGTCAACAGGATATTGAAGAAAAGCAGGACGGATATGATGAAGAGTCGATGATTCTGGAAATGAAAACGGGGATCACAATAAGGATAAGGGAGCGGATAGAGCTCAATAATGAGGATGATACAGATTATTCAAGTGAACAAGAGGAGCAGATGGAAGATGATCAAGGAGCCTATGATTCTGGAACTGAGCAAGAGGAGAAGCCCAAGGATGAAGGTCAGGGCACCTTGAAGAGTATGAAGAAAACGATGAAGACCTGATAGAGCTCAATAATGAGGATGATACAGATTATTGAAGTGAACAAGAGGAGCAGATGGAAGATGATGAAGGGGCCTATGATTCTGGAATTGAGCAAGAGGAGGAGACCATAGATGAAGAAGCAACCGATGATTCTGAAAGTCAACAGGATATTGAAGAAAAGCAGGACGGATATGATGAAGAGTCGATGATTCTGGAAATGAAAACGAGGATCACAATAAGGATAAGGGAGCGGATAAAGCTCAATAATGAGGATGATACAGATTATTCAAGTGAACAAGAGGAGCAGATGGAAGATGATCAAGGAGCATATGATTCTGGAATTGAGCAAGAGGAGGAGACCAAAGATGAAGAAGCAACCGATGATTCTGAAAGTCAACAGGATGATGAAGAAAAGCAGGACGGATATGATGAAGGAGTCGATGATTCTGGATATGAAAACGAGGATCACAATAAGGATAAGGGAGCGGATCATGATCAGAGTATTGAATTTGTGTAAGATAAACTAAAAACGAATTCAAATACACCAACCAATTTTAACGAATCGTCTAATATTCCAAAGGATACAATATAAGAGAAAGTTAAATTATTAGTTTTTAATACACAGAGTCAAGGTAGTGTTTGTTTATTTTGAAATCATATGAACTAAATTAAATACACCTAACAGTATGTTACTGCAGTCCTCTGAAAAAAAGTTGATTAATAGCTTGTTTCCGTATAAATGTATTTCACTGTACCTACATACCTTGTCCTTTCTCTTCCACAGTTATCCCCGGCCAAGACGAATACCTTTGACACACTGGTGGTATCAGTAATATTGTATAAATACCGTAATATTTGTCAATAGCACATGGCTGGTGACACACACTTTATGTAGTATGAGTTGACAACTGTCATATACTGACGAATTTTTCTCTAAAATCAATTATTAATATGAATAATTAAAATAGATTTATAAGTTTTTTTTTACATCCAACAAGAACAAAATAATTTATTTTACTAGGAGAGACTAAGAGAAAAGTCTTGCTACGTTTGGCACTTATATCAAAATGTAAAAGCGGAAGGCTCAGATATAAGGCTTATTTGGAAAGCAGAATCTTAAGAAATCGTCGTTCTTGGACAGTGGTACGCATATGACTTATTATTTCTAATTTTCAACTTATACACATATTTATAGTTTTCAGGTTAAAAAATAGCACTTTTGGGAAGTTGAAGTACCTCTTTAGAATTGATAAATCAACATTTCAATATTTGCTGCCAAATCTACAATACATCAAAATAAACGTAACCAGTTGGCGATTGACAATCCGTCTGTAAAAAAAACAATCGCAGAATCGCGGCTCCGGAGTTTTGCACAATCCTCTCAAGAATCAAAGAAGTCACATGACAGCGCATCGCCAGAGATAAGGGAAGTAAAGAGATACCAAACTTCTGGATTTGCCTACAAGCTAAATTCACCCATTATTACTTATCTTACATATAACGGGTGATTTTTTAGCTGGTTTGGTTTTGGCAACACTGGTTTTGACAGCTGACGTGTGTTTAGTACCTTGTGTCACTGTCAAACAGCTTCAGTTTGGTTTGCAATTTAGCCATGGATCGTCTTACAAATGAACAACGCTTGCAAATTATTGAATTTTACTATCAAAATTCGTGCTCGGTTCGAAATGTTCATCGCGCGCTGCTTCCATTTTATGATCGGCATTCTCGACCTTCTGAGCAGTCTATTCGGAAGATTGTGACCAAATTTCGCACCAAATTTACTTTGTTGGACATTAAACCACCAACACGTTTACGTACTGTGCGTAGTGAAGAAAATATTGCGGCCGTATCAGCTAGTGTGACAGAAGACCGCGAAATGTCGATTCGGCGCCGTTCCCAGCAGTTAGGCCTTTGTTACAGCACTACGTGGAAAATTTTGCGGAAGGATTTGGGCGTAAAGCCTTTTAAGATACAGCTGGTGCAAGAACTAAAGCCAGCCGACCTACCACAACGCCGAATTTTTGGTGAATGGGCTCTTGGAAAGCTGGCCGAGGATCCGCTTTTTTATCGAAAAATTGTGTTCAGCGATGAGGCTCATTTTTGGTTGAATGGGTACGTAAATAAGCAAAATTGCCGCATTTGGAGTGAAGATCAGCCAGAAGCATTGCAACAGCTACCAATGCATCCCGAAAAAGCCACTGTTTGGTGCGGTTTATGGGCCGGTGGCATTATTGGGCCATATTTCTTCAAAGATGATGCGAATCGCAGCGTTACTGTCAATGGTGAACGCTACCGAGCGATGATAACAAACTTTTTTTTGCCCGAAATGGAAGTTCTTGACTTGCATGATATGTGGTTTCAACAAGACGGTGCCACATGCCACACAGCACGCGAAACAATGGCGCAATTGCGAGGCGAGTTTGGTGAACAGTTAATTTCACGTTTCGGGCCGGTCAATTGGCCGCCTAGATCGTGCGATTTGACACCATTAGATTATTTTTTGTGGGGGTATGTCAAGGCTAATGTCTATAGGGACAAGCCCGCTTCGATTGACGCACTGGAAGCCAACATCCATGCATTCATTCGTGAGATACCGGCCGATATGTGTGAAAGAGTATGCCAAAATTGGACTCAGCGGATGGGCTACCTGAGACGCAGCCGCGGTCAACATTTGCATGAAATTATCTTTAAACATTAAATTGCAAGGTTCAAACTATCGATTCAAATAAATATTTCATTCATTTTTTCGAACTTTTTGTGTTTTTTTTTTTAAAAAAAGTTCTAAACCTCTTAAAAAATCACCCGTTACTATCACATTTTGAAACAAGTGTGCGTGAGATAAGTTATTCCCCACATTTTTTGCTCAAAATTTTTCGATTTTCCCCCGCCACCTCACCGACCCCACCTATAACCTTCCCAGGAAGAGGTGGAAATTTACAACGGAATTGAGTTGCTTTAGCAAAGTCACCATCAATGAGCGCATCCAACAGAAATTTTTGAAATAAGCACCGCGTTCAGCATTCCGTAATAATTTTATAAAATCGTGAAAACGTAAATCCAATGTGACAAAATAAACTAACTTAAAATTTCCGAAAAACCTAAAGAAAACGTAAGAGAATATCTATTTATTTATTTATGATTGAAAAAATATTAGAAGCATATAAATCTACTGGAAACAATAAAAAAGAATTCTGATTTTTCGTGTGCTTATGATTCATTAATACTGCTATTCGTTTTGTTTTTGAATTTTTATTGCATTATGTAACAAAGACAGAAATCTATTACAGTAACCTGGTCAAACTAACCATGTTTTTTTAGTAGTGAAGTAAAACCAGTTATCGAAAATGCCAACAAAAACAATCAGCATCTGCCACTGACATTTTTGCTTTTCAATTGAAATAAAAAAAGATGTCCACTAGATGAATTAGAATTGGTAGTTTGAAGAAGTTTAAACCAAAAACGATACTGATACTGAAACACGTGCCAGCCAACAGATGGCAGTTTAGGGTTTAAATTTTTTGCAAATAAAATCCAATTTGTTTCACTTTATCCACTACTAAACTTATCGTGATGTTTTGATTTTATATTCAAAGCAAAGATAAAAATATTTTCACATCAAATTATTTCATAAAACATTGATTTCCCACATATTTTGCAGCGTAGCACATTTTCTATCCAGTCTAATAGTGCATTCACACCGAACCATAAACTGAGTTTTCGTAAAAACACCTGAAACCTTCATCGAAAACCGAGTTTTCCCATACATTGTCAGTTCTCAAAACCTAGTAGGTTACGACGTAACCTTCTCATAATCACTTCGCAGACGTCATCTCGTTGCAGGTTGTTCGAAAGAACACACCTTTTCATATATTCTACACGTGTTCCACACGTCCCACAAAACAGCTGATGAACTCGCTGTCAAAACAAATGTTTTTTTTCAGAAATTTACACACCAGATGAAATAAAAACAAAACAAGCGGCGGGCTTGAGAGTCAAAAACTGTTGTCAAAATCTTTAGATTTGTTTAATTTTGAACTTCAAATGCTAATATTAGTTTGATTACATTAGAATTAATTTATTATTCAATTACAATATTTTCACACACAAACGTTGCAGCTAGTATCACAATTTACAGCTGATTGAAATGTCAAACGAAACCTGGTCAGAGTCGGTGTGAAAGCATCCAGTGGTTTACGTAAACTTTTTGCCAAAAACTCAGTTTATGATTCGGTGTGTAAGCACTATAAGGGTGTAAGACTAGATTATCCAGGTTTAGCGAAATCTATATAGGCTAAGGTATTGTTGTATTTTACTCGTAAATTGTGTGCTAAGCCTATATAGATTTGTAATGAAGAGAAGAAAAAAACACGGCTATTGTACTAGATATACATACAAAATCCTACTTTACTTATATGTGTTTAAAAAAAAACAGGAATACAGGTTTTCACACAACTGTTACAGCCGTATTAATAAAAAAATTACTTATTACTATCTAATTATTTAATGTTGATTAAAAGTTAATTCATGGATTCAGATTTCTTATTAATAAAGAATAAATGCCCATGTAATAGCTGACGTTTAGTGACAAATCTCTTTCTTAATAAATATATTACAATCAATACATATTCCGCTGTTATCCGTAGTTATTTATGTTTTTTTTTTGTTCTCTTGTCAAAATATATGCAAAATAGTTTGGAATTTCTTAAAGAATTTATTGGGGGAACTATGTGCAGAAAAAGTCTTAATTCAATTCACCTACTTCGGTGATTTAGTTATATTTATGTTAATCAACGCCAATTAACTTCAATTTGTTTCATTAATAATATTTCTCGTTAAACTCATCGATTGAACAAAATTCACACTTATTATGCGTTTATTAATACGGCTGTTTGTAAGTGGCATATAAAATTTTCGCAAGGGAATAAATTTATCAGCAAAAAACTAGTACATCGAAAATATGAAAATAGGCGAATTCATAACTATAAAATATGAACTCAATTGTTTTTAATCAACAGAGACACAATATAAGTCTGTACTTCAAAGCACCTTTTATATCATTTGTAATAATAACAAATTACCCAACTCATAATAACTCTGAGTTGGAAATATACTATCTTCAGAATCTTGCATATGAAACTACGCAACATGTCATCACTCTGAAGTAGGAATCGACAACGAAAACTCGTTGAGGATTATTAAATTAATACATCCTCTAGGAAATCATTTTGTAAAAAAATTATTATTACATTTAAATAGTTTGTTTCCCTCCTAAAGCGTAGTACGCAGCTCACGCTAAATTTTATCTTTGCTACTCTCCACTTGTTTTCTCCAATCCAAAGATAAATGCTCGCTAAATTCGTACACAGCATATAGATGAGTCAGGGAAATGTCATACATTCGCAGATGTCAGTAAATGTCAGATAATCAGTCGCGTCAATAAAATTTGTTTACCATTTGAAATCAACGAAAAGAGCCTCCCACACAATGAGTGCGATGAGAAAAAGCGAACATCGCCTGCCACAACAACCCACCAACCTAAACTAAATTATACAAAAATATAAAAAAACAAAAATAACACAAAATATTTTAAACTATGTATTTTTATTTATTTATTTTGTTTACATTTTTGTAACTCTTCTACTGCCAGCTGGTTGAATTTAAGACCCAACTCCTCCACCACATCTCCTGGAAGCTGGTTGAGTAACCTGTCAAGGTTGTAGAACATTGCAAAATTATTGAGAATAGGCTGTGCAGTCGCCATATTCCCCTGTCTTAGTTGAACCAGCTCTGCAATACTCTTCGTCAACAATGTTACATTTTCCAGCATTGGGCTCTTACGCTGCTTTGGTTTGTTCTGAAATCAGATACACAGATACCAAATATATATTCTATTTAATTATACTTACATCTAAATAGCTTGATGAAGGAGTAGATGCTGAAGCTTCATTTCCTACAGGATCGTCAGTAGAATTGCTGGAAAATGTTCTAACGGGTGATTTTTTAAGAGGTCTAGAACAAAAAATTCGAAAAAATGAATGAAATATTTATTTGAATCGATAGTTTGAACCTTGCAATTTAATGTTTAAAGATAATTTCATGCAAATGTTGACCGCGGCTGCGTCTCAGGCAGCCCATCCGCTGAGTCCAATTTTGGCATACTCTTTCACACATATCGGCCGGTATCTCACGAATGAATGCATGGATGTTGGCTTCCAGTGCGTCAATCGAAGCGGGCTTGTCCCTATAGACATTAGCCTTGACATACCCCCACAAAAAATAATCTAATGGTGTCAAATCGCACGATCTAGGCGGCCAATTGACCGGCCCGAAACGTGAAATTTACTGTTCACCAAACTCGCCTCGCAATTGCGCCATTGTTTCGCGTGCTGTGTGGCATGTGGCACCGTCTTGTTGAAACCACATATCATGCAAGTCAAGAACTTTCATTTCGGGCAAAAAAAAGTTTGTTATCATCGCTCGGTAGCGTTCACCATTGACAGTAACGCTGCGATTCGCATCATCTTTGAAGAAATACGGCCCAATAATGCCGCCGGCCCATAAACCGCACCAAACAGTGGCTTTTTCGGGATGCATTGGTAGCTGTTGCAATGCTTCTGGCTGATCTTCAATCCAAATGCGGCAATTTTGCTTATTTACGTACCCATTCAACCAAAAATGAGCCTCATCGCTGAACACAATTTTTCGATAAAAAAGCGGATCCTCGGCCAGCTTTCCAAGAGCCCATTCACCAAAAATTCGGCGTTGTGGTAGGTCGGCTGGCTTTAGTTCTTGCACCAGCTGTATCTTAAAAGGCTTTACGCCCAAATCCTTCCGCAAAATTTTTCACGTAGTGCTGTAACAAAGGCCTAACTGCTGGGAACGGCGCCGAATCGACATTTCGCGGTCTTCTGTCATACTAGCTGATACGGCCGCAATATTTTCTTCACTACGCACAGTACGTAAACGTGTTGGTGGTTTAATGTCCAACAAAGTAAATTTGGTGCGAAATTTGGTCACAATCTTCCGAATAGACTGCTCAGAAAGTCGAGAATGCCGATCATAAAATGGAAGCAGCGCGCGATGAACAATTCGAACCGAGCACGAATTTTGATAGTAAAATTCAATAATTTGCAAGCGTTGTTCATTTGTAAGACGATCCATGGTTAAATTGCAAACCAAACTGAAGCTGTTTGACAGTGACACAAGGTACTAAACACACGTCAGCTGTCAAAACCAGTGTTGCCAAAACCAAACCAGCTAAAAAATCACCCGTTATAATTGAATAAAATTATTATTTATTTATATTAGCAGTATTGAATATTTCATATCGGCTTACCTTCGTTTAGACGATACCGGGGTTAAAAATGACAAGCATTCGGAGAATTCCCAGCTTCTACTGGTTTCTTTGACCAGAGTGGGCTCGTCATCCATTCCAAGCGAATCGTCATCGGCAGCACTCCCAGACTTCGCCTTCCTTCTGCTGTGAGATGTGTGGTATCTGCGGCTGTCTTTTAATGACTTCCAATGTGATTTGCAGTCATCAACTGAAATATATAGGTAATTTAATAAACACATATACACACAACCTTCATCAACTATATACATATATATATATATATATGTTTCAAGTTATAGAATGGACGAAAGCATTGTTTACATTCGAATGCACGTATAACTATAAGTATACGTTGAGTCGGATATACTCGCTACATACATTTGGATATGAAAGTACATAATTATGTACAATCTGATCTATGTATTCTTGTAATCATACGTACATATGATTGTAAACAATGCTTTCGTCCATTCTATACATTGCAAATAAAATGTAGCGAGTATATCCGACTCAATGTATACGTGCATTCTATTGAAAACAATGCTTTTATTCATTTATTTGCAAACACTTCGGATCTAGATACTAAAAACTCACCTCTTTTTTCCATTAGGACTGCTATATCTCGCCATCTGGAATTGACTGCGTCTATATTGCTGTGGAGATGGTCCCCAAGATCCCAAATAGCTGGTCGCTCCCCTTCCAGCATAGCTAATTCTTTCTTTTCTGCACCTGAAAATGACATTTTTTTTTTTGAAACGCGTGGATTATTTTCTTTAATATTTTCTTTGTTAATAAAGATGTCGTCCGCCTCGAGAAATTCTTCAATCAAATATTCTTCCATTTTGCTTTTTTTTTATTAAATTTTCGCCGATTTAAATGCCTCGCACATTAATTTCGCGAGATAAATAAGTGGAGACCTGTCATCCATCGAGTATAGCACTTTTCGTATAACACATAATATTGTTATATCCTACCTACAATTTGTGTGACCCATCTTTATGAAGTTAAGAATTTATCTCGCGAGCTGCGTACTGCACTGATAAATTTGCTCGCTAAATTTTATCTCTGTAGAGATTTTTGTATGGGAGATAAAATTTAGCGCGAGCTGCGTACTAAGCTTAATCGAGGAGTTGGAATACATTCAATTAATTTTATTTGAAAAACAAATATTTTCTTTACTGGATACGTCCAAAAACATATGTTTATATTCACCAATCGATAGAATTCTGAAGCTGTCAGTTTATTATTTTGATTGTTTGTTTACATTAGTTTTTTTTTTTTTTTTTTTTTTTTTTTTTTTTTTTTTTTTTTTTTACACTATCAGATCTGTGTCGTAGCGAGCTTAATACAAGCGCATCTACGAGCAGAGATTTGCCACAGCATATAAAATGCATCCACAGGCTCATCATTTAGTGCATTTGTTAGTGGGACATAACAAAACACTGGGGGCAAATCACCGCATCCGTGAACGGATTGTCAATCGTACGAACGATAATTACGTGATATATCTTTCGAACAACCGCATTGAGATCACGGCATTCGAATGCTCACGGAACGGAATTTTACATTCGTAATAAATGTCGTACTAGATTGGAAGGATTAAATGTAGTAGTTTAAACGTCAAAAGTTGTCATTCGGAAATTTTATCAAAACAATTTATATCAAGACAAAATGGATAGTGCTTTATTTTTTTATCTCAGTACTTCTGAGGAGAGTAAAAGTGATGAGAAAGTGGTGAGTGATAAAAATAATCCACTTTCTTTGTCGAAAGAGTGTAAGAATATTTTAAAACATCCTATAAATGAATACATAAATGTATTACCATCTTTAAGTAGGTTCTCTTAAAGTTATGTTTGAATAACCAACAATTATCAACCGCAGTACCTCCAGTATTGCAAATAGCATCCACACTTTCCCTCTTGGCAAGCGGCAGTCATCATCATCAAGACATTTTTTGTGTGCCGTTCAATTTAGTGCTACTTGTCCTGAAATTGTGTTTTCCATGTTTTTAAAGTGTTTTTAAGTTCTTTTTTCATTTCAAATCACTTTACTTGTAAATAAAAACAACTTACATTTTGTTTATCTTTGGTGTACGTGCCAAAATCGAATTACGAATGCTTTTGGCTGATCGAATGACTAATCGAAAGAACGCATCCGTTTACGTATTCGTTCACGGATGGTATAATACCACATTACGTTACGAGTTAAACGATAACGTATCACATAATACCAAGTACACACTTCTACGTGACGAGTCATCCGTTCACGGATGCGGTGATTTGCCCCCTGAAGTTAGTTTGACGTCACTAACAAAATCAATAAACGATGAAATTATTGTTAACAAAACAAGAAAAAAAATAAACATACACTTATTACGACTCTAGAATACAATTACGCAAAGTGTTTTTTAAACTACTTTTACTAACATGCAGTTCAACTACATCGCTATTTTTATTGTAAACTCTACTCATGCGACTTATAGCCTCATGCATACCATAGTTGTATTAATGATTAGGTATATGTAAAATATTGAGTCTACGAAGGTTATAGGAACCTCCACGGGTATTAAAACCAATAGCACTTAAAAGATCAGGAGCATCTATTTGTCCTGATAATATTTGGTGTAAGAAGACCATGTCATTGTTAAGTCTACGTTGAGACAAAGGCAACAACTGCAGCAGTTTAATTCGACACCTATACGGAGGCAAATTGTGTACATCATCCCATGGAAGTCCTCTCAAAGCAAATCTTATAAATTTGCGTTGGACTGCCTCAATTCTATTTGAGTGAACGACATAGAAGGGTGTCCACACCTGTGAGGCATACTCCAAGTGAGGGCGCACTAGACAATTATATAACGAAAGGGTGACATAAGGATCATTGAACTCTTTTGACCACCTTTTTATAAATCCCAACATAGAGTTGGATTTATTCACAATAACGTTTATGTGTTTATTAAACTCCAATTTAGGATCAAAATAAACACCAAGATCTTTAAAACTGTCTATACGACAGAGAGTGTGCCCCGACAGAGTATAACTGAAATTGGACGGAATACGTTTTCGTGAAAATGACATATGCTGGCACTTAGTGGGGTTCAGATTCAAACCGTTTTTAAAACACCATGTTGTAAAGCTATTCAAATCGGTTTGAAGTGAAAGCGAATCGCTTGGATCTCCTACACATTTGAAAATTTTCATGTCATCAGCATATATCAGTATTTTGCTCTCTCGAATACAAGCTTTTGCATCTTTAATAGCAAGAATAAATAAGATAGGGCCTAAATGACTACCTTGGGGTACTCCAGATTGGGCAACAAAAGGGTTGGATTTAGAGCCTCTAAATTTTACCTGATAAGTTCTTAGTGAGAGATATGATTGAACCCAATTTATGAAACCTGGAGGGAAACCATAAACCTTAAGTTTATAAATTATGATGTTATGTGATAACTGGTCAAAAGCTTTGGAAAAGTCAGTGTATATACAATCGACCTCTTTTTTATTTTCCAAACTATTGGAACAATGATGCATAAAAGTTAAGAGATTTGTGACAGTGGATCTATTTTTTACAAAGCCATGCTGCTCTTTACAGATAATGTTTCGACACAGGAATACCAATTTATCACAAATAATATGTTCAAATAACTTAGGAATGCAAGAGAGTTTTGAAATAGGTCTGTAATTAGAAATGTCTCCTCGTTCACCTTTTTTAAAAACAGGTGTAATAAATGCATTTTTCCATTGAGTTGGGAATACTCCTGTGGCAAGGGAGCTTTCAAACATATACTTAAGGTATGGCAAAAGAGCATCTTTGCATTGCTTTACGACTATTGGTGGGGCCAGCAGAATAATCATTTTTTAATAAAGCGATATATTTAATTATTGTCTCATCGTCAAATGTGACGTTGCTGAAATTAACTTGAGAACAGTCATTGAGATAACTGAAATATTGTTCGTCTAAGACAAGAGGGGTATCAATAACTGATTTACTGAAATTCTCTGCGAATAAGTTAGATAAAATAATAGAGCTCGATATTTTTGAATTATTGTAAGAGAAGTTGGCTGGATATCCATCCGTTTTTCTCTTCGAATTGACAAAACTCCAAAAGCGCTTTGGGTCACTTTTAAGGGCGTTCTCCATATTGGCTATATAGCCATTATATAAACTATTTGACATCGCAGAGAATTCCTTAAAATAATTCAGGTATTTATCATAGTCGTATTGATTCTGACTATTAACAAAATTATTCCAGGCCCGGTTACGTATATTCCGAAGAGATTTAAGATCTTTCGTGTACCAAGGATGCTGGATTTGAGCATTCTTAGAATGCTTGACTGGGATAGTTCTATCCATGCAATCTTTTATTAGAAGATAGAATTTGTTAACAGCTTCTTCTAAATTGGAGAGGCTGTCAATATCAATATTCGAAAGCATTATTTCTTCGGATAGCCTTTGAAAGTTCGCCTTCCGAAAGTCAAAAGAGTACGAACGATCATACGAGTCAGAATGTTCGTACAGATGTCCGCCTATGTCAATAAAAATATCTAATGGAGGATGATTTTTGTCTATGTTAGTGATACTGGTACTAGATTCTAATACTGCAGTACTAACAGAGTCAGAAGAAAAAACTAAATCGAGAATTCGATTATTATGATTTTTTATACAGCTTGTTTGCTGTAAGTCAAATGATAAAATGTTATCAAGTAATGATAGCTCTTGTTGTGCAGAGACTTTTGATGGTATAAAATGAGCTTCTCCTTCCGAAGGCACCCATTCTATGTGTGGTAAGTTGAAATCACCCAGCAACAAAATATTACTGTCACAACAAGATAAGTCAAAAATGTATTCTAAAGCCTTTGATAGCTCAGAATACAGAGTGCCAAGACGATAGGAGGGAATGTACGCATTTGCGACATAAAGGTATTTATTTCCAATAGTTATCTTAACACAAATTATGAATGGAAAATCAATTTGCTCAGAGGTAAGGTGACTGCGAACCGCAGTAAGAACACCTCCTCCAAGCGCTTTTAGGTCATTTATTTGACGGTCATTCCTATATACTAAGAACTCATGATTAAAGAGTTCCGAGTCAAGTATACTGGCGTTAAGCCACGTTTCGGTTAAGGAGAATATGTCGTGTGAAAAGGCTTGAGAGTTTAGAAATATATTTTTTGCTTTTGTTCGGAGCCCTCTTACATTTTGGTAGTAGAGGGACAGTCGGTAGAGTTTTTTGGTGCTGAGCTTTTAACTCCGCGTTTAGCTCTCCGTGGCTTAAACTCATTGACAGTAGTATTTACGGGCCATGAGTTAGTGTCACATACTTTTTCGAAAAGATTTGGTGGTACAACTATTTTAAATGAAGAAACGAAACTTTCCGGTTTACTAATTTTGGTACATTTAATAGAGGTACCTGCGGGGACGAGGTTTGTTGAAACCAAGTGAGTCATCACATTTTCGGAGGAAGTACCTGGTTTCAATCTTGATATAAAAATCGATTTGGGTTTAGGAATCGATTCAATTGTAGATAATTCCGAAGTCAATAAAGGAATTAAAGTAGACGGGTTATTTGCTATATTGCGAGAAGTAAAAGAAGTCTCAGTCGGTGACGATCCTACCGACAAATTTGGATTCGAATTGGGTTTGTTTAGAATCTGACTTCTAAGGTTAGAGCGTTTAGCTCTTGGATTAGCCGATGATGAGTTCGCATCACGCTTTCGCTTTCCTTTAATAGCGACAACTTTATCATTGGCTACATGAGTCGGGGCAGATTGTATTATATCTGTATCAGTATACTTTTGGGTTTTGTGCTCTCCTATGGAAATATCTTGCTCCAATCTTGGCAAAGGCTCAGTAGATGTGGAAGCGTCAACGGACAGACAAGGGTCAGGGAATGCAGACACAGTGGATACTGCATGATTAAAAGACTCGAAAAGGTCTTTGAAACCTTTTGAGAGCCTAACAATATCGGTTTTAAATGCCGACATTTTGAAAGTGCAATACCAGAATGCGCCTTCAGTTGCATTTATTTTATCCATAAATGCGTTGGAAGAGCCAACGCATTTTGCGTGAAACATGTTTCCACACGGGCCGTAACAAGCAAAAATGGCATTAGTGGAATTTTTTGGTTCTACGCATTTTTGAGCTAAACAATCCATTATATATATAAAAGCCGAATATATATATAATAGCCGAATGGCAATGCTTAGCGCTACTTAATTAAAAGAAAAAAAAAAAAAAAAAAAGATCCGTTCGTGATTCGAACCCACGACAGATGAGTGTCTTCGCAATTGTTGCTGACTGCCTAACCACTTGGGCTAATAAAGGTTGCTGTTAATCTAATTTATTTTTATAGGTTATAGGAAAACAGTGGGAAGGGTCAAATTTTATAACAAAATTAAACATACACAAATAACTGTGGAACTAGGGAGAGTACAACACAAGAGATGATACAAACGAAAATACCGCTTACCACTAGTAAATTATACTCTTGACTTTGGTCACATAAAATATTTAATTTACGTTAAATTAAGGATGGATTCAATTAATCAAATGCTAAACACTAATTCGACACAATGAATAACCGAAATCAAAACAAAATAATCAACAATAAACACAATAAAATAAAGGAACAGAAGCAAAATTGGATAAACACTAGAAACACAAAAAAACACGTCTACTCGTCTACACGTCTACGTCTACTCGTTTTTGTGTTTTTTAAATTGTAATATTGACTGGCTGGGAATCGAAGACTGCGAGCCGGAGTGTTTGTGTCCAGAAGTAATAAAAACATAATATATGTAAGTAGAAAAATTACATCACTTCCAAGTCTAATTGAATAATCTTTCAGTTTAGCAGTTCACAATTCAAGTTTCATCAGGACAATTTCTACTGGTGAATTAAAGTCTCTTCGTCTGACTGGGAATCGAAGACTGCGAAACGGAGTATTATCTCTGCCCAGAGCGATAAACTGGCGAATGTTCATTGTAATAAGTGGCTATTTAGCTGTATACTAAAAGGGTGGCTTTTTTTTAACTATAAGTCTCGGTGTCATAGTCGGCTTGTTAAAGGTGTTTATTGACATGACTTAGGTACTAGGTGTATGTAAGGTATAACACAGGTCAATTTACACAGATAGCATAATGCTGATTTCAGTTAAGTAAATCAGCGTTTCATGACATTTGAATAAAAAACAATAATTAGTGTTGCTAGGGTGAACACTCACACCCAGTCTTTCTGCAGAGCGGCTCACGCTAATGAATGCCACACTGACACAAACACAAACACTTAGTATTATTTAAGTTAGCGAGACTGGGATGATCAGGGTCTCCTTAGTAGTTCGAGTGAGGGCTTTACTTCTAATTGCTTTCATAGCCCGAAGAATCAGCGGTTGGCAAGAGTAATTCTTCATTTCGTCGATATTGTGTGTCCTTTAGTGTTGATATTATAAACTTAGTCTTACCTTCATTTACTGCTAAACCCATGTTTGCCGCTTCCTTCTCTATACTAGCAAACGTGGCTATGACATCACGTCGACTCGATAAATAGGTGGTGGGTATCGATTTGGACTTCTTTTCGATCTGCCGAAGTGTGAAAACAACGTGTGTAACATTAGTTCGTCTTAGATTAATATTAGTCAAATAATGATTGGCCCTGTTTGAAATGTACTCTTTTTGTGCTGGCTAGCAATGTGAGTAGTTGAAGGCAATCACATACTAGTTTTGATGTTATCTCGTAACTTTGTATGGCTTGGAGTTATCGCCATTATCAGATATGAGCATGATATCATTTGTCATGTCTTCTTTCTGTATCTGAAGATGTAGAGGTGGAAGGTTTAGGATAACTTCAAGCGCTGCGGTGGGAGTTGTTCTCATTGCGCTCGTAGTGCCTACGCAAGCTAGTCTTTGAAGTTTATTGAGCTTGTCTTGTGTTGACTTTTGTTTCGTTTTTTGCGACCTGCGGGAGCCGCATATGTGACAATTGGTCTGGCTATGGCTGTGTAGAGTCATAGCATGATTTAGGGGGTTTGTATCCCAGCTTTTACCAATTAGGCTTCTGCTGATCCACAGAGAGAGAAGGGCAAGTGAAAAACATTTTGGATTTGCTCGATTTATGTTTTATTTATTTGTCATTGGTTCTTTTTAGCTTTTTGTTTTTCAGTTTAAAAATAAATATTAAGTAATTTAAAACTTTTCTATATAAGGGAGAAATGGAGGAAGATATTGGGTCATTCCGAATTTAAAAAATCAGGTAGATTGTGCGATAATCACTTTTGCGATAGCATGGTTGCTTCACATAAGCGATGTCGTTTGATCCCAAATGCGATGCCCCGGAAGTCACATTTGATGAGACCACATTTTCAACGCCCAAGCGACCTCGTTTGATCGAAAACGAGACCTGTACGGTTTTATTTGATAATTCTGTACAGGTAGAGCAAGAAGCGTCAGCAAGCACTACTGCAGATGTAGTATTAGTGGAGGATATCGATGATTCGCAAGATGCCATTTGCGAGGTCAACGACAGCAACACGCAGACATGTGAGTTCCTCCGAAATAATACCCAAAAAAAAAAACGTTGAGGCAACGATTAACAATTGCTGAGACAATTTTTTTAAAAATGAAGGAAAGGTGTCGGGAACTAGAGAATGTTATTAAAGAAAAAGATATGCAAATTGTTTACTTAAAAAACAGTCTAGGGAATTTTACTCAAAGTTTGTCCGCTGATGTACAATCCATTGTCTCGAATATGAAGAGCAATGAAAATAGATGTAGTAACGGAAATAGGTATTCGGATAGTTTGAAAGTGCTTTCACTTTCTTTTCAATTTACTTCTCCAGTAGCTTACCGGTTACTGCGAACACCCCTTAATCTTCCATCCCCTGAAACATTACGTGCTTTTATATCTTCTTGGGCCAAAACACCTGGAAATATTGATTTCAATGTGAAGGCATTGGAATTGAAAATAAATCAGCTACCCAGTATATTTAAATACTGTTCGATTTCTGCTGATGAGATATCCCTTAAGGCCCACCTCGACTACTGCAGGAAAACGGACACGATAATAGGTATGGAAGACTTCGGTGACGATGAACATCGATCCCAATGGTCCGCTCACAACGTGTTGGTGCTAATGGCACAGGGCATTAGTAAGAGATGGAAACATCATTTAGCTTATTATTTCGTATGTACACCATCCCTTCTCAAAAAAGTTATTTTTAAAGCAATTCATGCTCTCCGAAATAGTGGATTATTTCCAGTCCACTGCGTCTGTGATCAAGGATCAAACTTTCGTGGCTTAACACGATTCTTAGAAATAAGCGAAGCTAAGCCATATTTTGAAGTCGATGGTGGAAGAATTTTTTTCTTTTTTGATTCTCCACACTTAATTAAGAGCAGTAGGAACTGTCTGATTAAAAATGACGTTAAATTAAATAACTCCACAGAAGTAAAAAGGTTTCCTGGAAAGATGTTGTACACTTGTACGACTTAGATTCCAAAAATGCCTTACGTGTAGCTCCTAAATTAACGGAGGCACACGTAAGGCCAAATAACTTTCAGCGGATGAAAGTTAAATATGCCACCCAGGTACTGAGTCATACCGTTTCATCTGGTCTTTTGACGATCGCCAGCTCAGGTCATGAATCAATAACGATGATTGGCACCGGAGAGTTTTTGGAGTTTCTCGATAAGTTATTTGACTTATTCAATTCGTCATCGACAAAAAATGCAAACAAATTTAAAAAAAACATTCGTTCAGAACGAGGAATAATTGGAGTTTTTACGGCAAGCCACCATGTCTTTAAGGTCAATTAAAGTGCTCGATCCTAAGGGCAAAGACATAACAAATCAGTTTAGCTTTATTAAGGGCTGGCTCCTAAATATATCAGCGCTGAAGTCTTTGTGGACATACCTGCAGTCATGCCAATTTCAATTTCTTCTGACTAGGCACCTTAATCAGGACTGTTTGGAGCAATATTTTTTGGAAGTTCGAAGTTCTTGTGGCAACAACAGACGTGTCACTGCTTTGAATTTTACTAGTTGTTTTCAGAAGCTTTGGGGTCTACAATATTTGAAAATTGTAAAGACCGGCAATTGCGAACCCGTCCAAACTGAGCAGTTGAACGCTATACGCAATCAACCATTAGTTAAATCAACTAGTTGGATTCCAACTAATGTTGCTGGAGGTTCTCATAGCAAATTTACTGTAAATCTGACTGAGGATGTAAATTTTACCAATTTCTTAAAAGAAAAAAGTTTCATTTACGTTTGTGGTTGGCTTTTTCGAAAGTGTTATGAGAGCCACAAGTGCATTTTAGCTTTGCCAACTTTTGATAATGCAGAATCATCTTTGGGCTTATTTTTATTTTTTTTTTTTTTAAATTCTGACCTGCCTAAGCAGTAATATACACATCGACCTAAAAGATCTATTGTGCTTGCCGTCAGATGCTTTTTAGGTTAGTAGCGCTTCTACTTTCCTAATGTAGCTGATAATACTTTCAGCCGAAGATTTCCTCAATTCTTCGGGACTTAAGAATTCCCTGAAGAAAGATTCTCTTCTCATACCGTAAAGAGCCGGGCATTCACATATGATATGCTCGGCTGTTTCGTCTTCTTCTAGACATAGTCTGCACTCCGGTGAGTCGACTAGACGCATTTTATTTAGGTGATATCGCAGACCGTGATGACCAGTTAGGTAGCCTACTAAGTTTTTGATATCGTGCCTGCGAAGATTTAGTATCTTGTCGGCATCTGATTTGAAGGGCTGAATAGCTCTTTTGGCCTGTCTTAGGCCTGGGATGTTTCCCCAGTATGAAACACATCTGTTTTGTTCCCAGTTTTTTATGACTAGATTTATGGCTGATTTGGGGATTGCACAGAAGGGTTCAGGTCCAATGAAGGGGGTTTCGGAACCTTTTCTGGCTAGTTCATCAGCTTTTTCGTTACCTTCAACTCCCTTATGTCCGGGGACCCACCATAGTTTGGTCTTGTTCCTGGAACTGAGTGTTTGGAGGGAGTTGAAGCAGTGTAGTACTGATTTGGAGTCAATGATGTGTGAGCTAAGGGCTTTTATAGCTGCTTGACTGTCCGTGAATATATGGATGTTTGCGCCTTTAATACCTGAGTTGTGTATTAGGTTTGCGCATTCTTTTATGGCATGGAGCTCAGCTTGGAATACACTAGGGTTTTTTCCCATAGGTATTGAGATGTTTTTATTTGGTCCATGTATGCCAGCTCCTACCCCTGAGTCCATTTTAGAACCATCCGTATACCACTTTAGGCCGTTTAGGCAGTTTGGAGGGTTGTTGCTACACCATGCTTCTCTGGTTGTGATCTCCGTTGAGAATCTTTTGTCGAAGCATAGTGTCTTTGGTAAGCGGTCTGTAACCGCACAGATCATGTCAAGTTCTGGAAGTTCGGATAGAAGTTCAATTAGTTTTAGATGTTCACTAATGTTTAATTCTTCCGCTTGTGTCAAACTTGCTGAGCTGCGAATTGTCACTTTTTTTATGTAAATGTGGAGAGGTGTTAGTCCTATTATGGCTTCCATAGCCGCCGTGGGACAGGTACGCATAGCTCCGGTAATGCCCAGACAGGCAAGCCGTTGTACCTTGTTTAATTTATTTATAGTTGTTTTTTGGGTCTTTGGGCTTATTATTTACATCTTTTAAGCAATTCCAAACCTTCAACCTACTTGCTCCACCTTCGCAATTTGTAGAATACATTCGTGAACTCAAAGATCAGTTTTGTGAATTATTCTACAAATCTTGCCATTTCAAAGGCATTGCCGACAAAATGTGTAGAGAATTAAAACCAAATTCCCACTATGCTTGCTGTGAGAATCTCCAAAATAATTTTATTTCGCATTATTATGTTAGAGTTAGGATTCATTTCTTATTAAAATTTTGGAATAGGGACTTATCAGATCCTAGTTTCAGGAACAAAACATTAATTGTTTCTCACCTCTAATTTCACGTCTTTCCTTCATTTTTTTTAAAAACAGTACAAATTATAAATGAATAAGAATATCATTAATATTTGATTATTCCTAGATCGGGTGCAATAGGCCTATTGGGGAAACCGAACACCTGAGAACAAAAAGTCGGTTAACGCACCTTAAGGCGTACCTCATGGGTGGTGTGGAAATGCTTTCATAAACTGATTATAAAAAAAGTTAATTATGTACTTCAAAATCTTAAAGTACCAAAGTTTTTTTTCAAGATTCCATTACAGCGAATAACACTTGAGCAGCTTTGCAATTCTAGTTAAGTTAGTTCTAGTAATAGTGTATTTTATTACCAAAAAAACGAATCGATCGAGTACTCATGCAAAGTGAGCAAGGAACTTGGCGATGAGAACCGATATTATTCTGAAATGATTTTATTAATTTATTATTAACATATTCACTGACATGGCGAAATCCGCTTTAATAAAGATTTCTATTTTTCTTAATTTTAAAAATTGCATTTGAAGATCATGAGACTATTATTATTTAGCAGCTCAGATAATAAATATCAAAAAAATACTAAAATATATTATATCTGATAATTTACACATTAAAAGATATTTTTTTTTCATCACTTACATTATTTTCACACACATTCTATAGATTTATTCTTATAACTTCTTGAATTACGTTAGTTATTTAATTTAAAAATCGTATTTACGTTCTCAATCTATTATTTAGTTTAAATAAATAATATTGGTTGTCTAGATTCTAAAACTCATTTGAATTTACTTCTTTAGACATATGTACATCGTAAATCTATGCGTTTTTTTAAAGACAATATGCTTCTAATAACGGGTGATTTTTTAGCTGGTTTGGTTTTGGCAACACTGGTTTTGACAGCTGACGTGTGTTTAGTACCTTGTGTCACTGTCAAACAGCTTCAGTTTGGTTTGCAATTTAACCATGGATCGTCTTTCAAATGAACAACGCTTGCAAATTATTGAATTTTACTATCAAAATTCGTGCTCGGTTCGAAATGTTCATCGCGCGCTGCTTCCATTTTATGATCGGCATTCTCGACCTTCTGAGCAGTCTATTCGGAAGATTGTGACCAAATTTCGCACCAAATTTACTTTGTTGGACATTAAACCACCAACACGTTTACGTACTGTGCGTAGTGAAGAAAATATTGCGGTCGTATCAGCTAGTGTGACAGAAGACCGCGAAATGTCGATTCGGCGCCGTTCCCACCAGTTAGGCCTTTGTTACAGCACTACGTGGAAAATTTTGCGGAAGGATTTGGGCGTAAAGCCTTTTAAGATACAGCTGGTGCAAGAACTAAAGCCAGCCGACCTACCACAACGCCGAATTTTTTGGTGAATGGGCTCTTGGAAAGCTGGCCGAGGATCCGCTTTTTTATCGAAAAATTGTGTTCAGCGATGAGGCTCATTTTTGGTTGAATGGGTACGTAAATAAGCAAAATTGCCGCATTTGGAGTGAAGATCAGCCAGAAGCATTGCAACAGCTACCAATGCATCCCGAAAAAGCCACTGTTTGGTGCGGTTTATGGGCCGGCGGCATTATTGGGCCATATTTCTTCAAAGATGATGCGAATCGCAGCGTTACTGTCAATGGCGAACGCTACCGAGCGATGATAACAAACTTTTTTTTGCCCGAAATGGAAGTTCTTGACTTGCATGATATGTGGTTTCAACAAGACGGTGCCACATGCCACACAGCACGCGAAACAATGGCGCAATTGCGAGGCGAGTTTGGTGAACAGTTAATTTCACGTTTCGGGCCGGTCAATTGGCCGCCTAGATCGTGCGATTTGACACCATTAGATTATTTTTTGTGGGGGTATGTCAAGGCTAATGTCTATAGGGACAAGCCCGCTTCGATTGACGCACTGGAAGCCAACATCCATGCATTCATTCGTGAGATACCGGCCGATATGTGTGAAAGAGTATGCCAAAATTGGACTCAGCGGATGGGCTACCTGAGACGCAGCCGCGGTCAACATTTGCATGAAATTATTTTTAAACATTAAATTGCAAGGTACAAACTATTGATTCAAATAAATATTTCATTCATTTTTTCGAATTTTTTGTGTTTTTTTTTTTAAAAAAGTTCTAAACCTCTTAAAAAATCACCCGTTATAAGGTGGACACTCATTTATAGAAATAATGTTTGCTCTTAGCACAAGACATTTTTAAGACATCACAACGTGGCGTGGGAATAAGTTTGTAAACATTAATCCCCATAACGAATGTATACTTTCCAGTCTGCTCGCACTTCTGCTCTTTGGCTTCTTCATCTGCAGATGATCATCATCTGTATCCTCTTCTTCTTCGTGACTATTTCTACTGTTGTCACCGTCGATGGCATCTCCATTGACCTGATGTGTGATCATCAATACCACAATTATCGTCATCTTCATCAACACTATTGACAATTTTGTTGACTCGAACTGACGGATGCTCTGTATTGCCATCTGTTGTAGTTGGCTTATGGAATGGTGGGTAGAACCTTGGACTAAGAGCTGAGCCTTCATCATCCCCTTCTTCATCGATTCCGCCACCTAATCCTGAATCGCTGCCATAATAGGGTTCTGCTGTGAAACGGAAAACAATTGTTTTATTATTTAGGTACTGTTAATTCATACGCATGAAAAACATAAGAATTGTATTGCAATGTTAGATGCATTTCAGACGATAACTATGAAGATAAGTACACGGTATTATTCACCTTTATCTGACATCTTGTCCATTATTTTAAATGGCTAATTGCAGTTTTTAAATTAAATAGCTGAGCAGCAACAGCACTCTGTTGTTTTGCCGATGTTTGATTTCCAGGAAATTCAGGATTTGACGATCCAAGTTCTGATGTCACTGAATGCATATATCTATAAAAAAAATGTTTAATCGACATGATAAATTATACTTTTCGATTGCTTACCCATCCACGGTCATAGTTATTGTCTTCATTCTTTCTGTTTTGTTTCTTTTTGTTTTTTTTTTTTCGCCTCCATCGCTACCACCATTTTTCTGTTTGATTTTAAAATTTCCACAATTGCGAAAAAATATTATGCCAATTGAAATGTCAAAACAAAAATTAATCCACCACACTTCTAAACAGCTGTTAATGAAAATGTCCAAACCCAAAATTTTTCGTCTGCTGAATTCTTTCAGTCGGAAATACATGTATTCACAGACAGGAGTGCATTGGTGGTGGATTACAACAAAAAACAACCAACTCTTGTGGGGATTCAGGGTGAGAGAGGTAGAAGTTTGGTATCTCTTTAACTTCCCTTATCTCTGGCATCGCCTTGCCTAAATCCTTTTTTTGGTATCGAATTTGATGGTGATGTCGTTTTCGACCCTGATGGAGCTGCAAGAATTCTCCTTCGTTAATCTACACAGACGGAAGAGTTTGGGCGGTATACCAAAACTAGACATGGCTCTGTATCGTTCGTCTCTATAAATGCTGTCGTATGCGGCTTTAAAATCGATAAATAGGTGGTGGGTATCGATTTGGACTTCTTGGGTTTTTCCCAGGATCTGCCGAAGTGTGAAAATTAGATCGGTTGTAGACTTTCCTGGCCTAAAACCACACTGACAAGGGCCGATCAGGTTGTTGGTGAACGGTTTCAGGCGTTTACATATAACGACAGATAGGATCTTGTAGGCGATGTTGAGGAGACTTATGCCTTTGTAGTCGGCGCAATTCAGAGCGTTTCCATTTTTGTGGATCGGGCAAACGATGCTGAGGTTCCATTCTTCAGGCATACTTTCATCCGACCAGATTTGGCTTTTGAGTTGGTGAATGTTACTTACCAAGTCATCTCCGCCGGTTGTATAAAGCTCGGCGGAAAAGCTGTCATTTCCGGAGTCCTTCTTAAGATTGAGTTTAGATATTGCTATCCTCACTTCACTTAGGTCGGGTGGTTGGTATTTTTCGCTGTCGTTGCCAATATTGAAAAGTTCGTTCTGGCATGTTCGTCGTCATCGCTGCTTAACCCTTTCACGACCATAAGACTTTGGGGACTTATGCAACCATTTTAGCTGTTTCAAATGATTTATTGGGCATTTAGAAAATAGGTTTCGATAGCACAATAGGATTAAATGCCGTAAGTTTTGTAGAAATGTTGGGGACAAATGTGTCCCTGTGGTCGCTAAGAGTTATTTTTTGCCCAACTTAAGTTTACCAATGATGACAGTATTTTTGTTAAAAAAATGTGAATTTGTAATTTTATTTTTATTTATTCATGAAAAATATTACATATACACTATTTTACTATATTTAGTTATGGTACTCGACAAAGCAATTTCTGTCACTAGTGTAGCAAAGATGAACTTTACAAATAACACAAGTATTGTTTGTCCTGTTTTCCTTCTTGTTTTTGGCACAGTTTACGCACCTTTTCCTGACATTTGATTTTTCCATGGGATGTGAAGGTAATTGTCGTCTTACAGATGTGCGCACTGTACTTGTTTTTGTAGTGGGAACGCCTCGTTGCCTGACGGTAAAATCATTTATCAAACTCCGAGCTACGACTTGTCTGAACTGCAAGCTCGACAACACATGTCCTTCCATTTGTTTTTGATTATGAAGTTTTGTGTAAATGGTATATGAATTATTTACCGATATATCAAATAAATCAAAAAATAGTCGTAGATAGTACTTTATTTTTGATCTCCGATCTACTTCATAGCACACCTTACGTTGATCCATAAGATCTACTCCTCCCATATTTTGATTATAATATGATACAATTCTGGGGCATTTCACGTCAATTTTGTCTGCTGAACCAGCTTTGCGGCGTTTTACGGTGTCCGTTTCAAAAGGCGACAAAAAGTTGGTCAACAAATGCACCGCTCTATTGTCCATCCATTTTATATAACTTATCCCCTGGAAACTTGTGGTGTATATGTCTCCCCGTTTCATTTTTTTATCAGCTGGTGCAGTTTTCGGAAGATGTTTTCGATTGGTTCTTACAGTTCCACATAACTTGGTGTTCCGATCAATCAGTTTATGTTGCAACAAGGGTGAATTGAAGAAATTGTCGATGCAAATTTCACATCCCAACCCTTCTACCTTTTGGGTAAGCTGAAGAACTACTGATTCACCTAATCCAAACTGAGTACCGGAAGCTTGTTTGCCAGTATATAAATCGAATTCAAAAAGGTAACCTGTCGCTGCATCACATCTACACCATAATTTGAAGCCCCATTTGACGGGCTTATTTTTTATATATTGCTTCATAATATTATGACCTTTGAATTTTATCATGTGCTCATCGATCGATTGTTCTTTAGTATTATTGAGAGCATTTTGGAAAGAAGCATTCAAATGCTCAATGACTGGCCGAATTTTGTATGCTCTATCATGATTAGCGCGGTTTGGGTCTTTTACTTCTTCGTTGTTACAGAAATGTAGGTTTCTTCGTATTCCTTCAAATCGAGCCCTTGGCATAACATTTGATATGAAAGGTACCGCCATGTCTGGTTCTGTAGACCAGTAATTTCTCAATGAGGGCAATACATGATAGCCCATAACCAAATTCATACCGAGAAACGCTTTCATTTCGTCGACTTCAACAGTGAATTCCCGCCCATTTTGATGAGCGTATCGTATTGACTCCGATACTATGCTTTGAACTAAAACATCAAAATTGGTTGTTGAAGAGAAGATGTTGAAAGGAATCAATTTATCGGCTGTAACTTCTTGACAGATTTGGACCTTTCCGAATTCATATTCCACACTTCGAAAAACATTTGGGATGTATGTTCTCTGGTTCCACTTGAATACCAATTGATTATAATTACCGGCGACTTCATTGGCGATGGGTTCTGCTCTTGATGTTGAAGGTTCAAGCGATGGTCTTATTGGTTCCTGAAATTCTAGTGTCGTATCTTCAATCTCAACATCAAGAATCCCTTGCTCATCATCCTGTGTCAGAAGCCTTTGATCTTCTTCATCAAGCAGTAAATTTTCTTCATCGCAAAACAAATACTCCACGTCCTTTACGAAACATAATCTGCAATAATATGTAAACAAATGAAAATAGTATCTCTCACCGGCCACAGGGACACCAATGTCCCTTAGTGTTTGCATTGAAATATCTTTGTGCACGACTTGAATATTGATTACATAACTATATACAATTAAAATTTACTTACCAGGCAATGATTTTATTACACTCTGATAAGTTGAAAAGCACTCTAACACTTATAAATAGTTTTTCAAACGTCGGTCTGTTCCTCAACCTTAGAACTGTCACTTTCAAGTAATCATACAGAACAAACGGTATTACTTATGTGGTCTTGCCAGCTCAAAAAATTAATATATAGGTTTAGAAAGTAATAAATAACAAAAAGACATTACATGGGGATTGTAATTATTTAGTTTTTAGAAGATTTTAGTCTGGGACACATGTGTCCCCATGGTCGTGAAAGGGTCAGTCCGCATAGAAGTGGTTCTTCCATATACTCATGATCGACTGTGTCTCAACCAAGATATTTCCTTGTTCATCTCGACAGGATTCTGATCGAGCCTTGTATCCTTGGCTTTGACGTTTTACAATTTGGTAAAACTTGGGAAAATCGCTCCTGGAGTGGACCCTCGCTTTATCCTCGATCGCGCGCTTTTCTTCAGGCTCGCCGGCACCTCTCCTGTTTAATGTTCTACATTCCAGGTGCAGATACGAACGTCGTTGTCCCTTTTTCGTTCAGCAGGGTAGTCAACAATAAAATCATTCCTTTCCGAGGTTATTGGTTACTTCGTAACAATGGTGTTTTCCATGGGTAGGTAGTTAAGCCAAAGCACAACCCCCAACCTGGATGGCAGTTCCAATTTAAGATACCCCTAGGGCACGGGCCTATCAGATTGAACGCTCTCGTTGGCCTTTCGGTTCATACGCCACCATCTCTGCTTAAGGGTCCTGACATACCCTTGGAATTCGTAGATAACCTGTTGTCCGATTATGTCGAAACAGCTCATCTAGGTCGGTTTTGGACGGCAGACCGGGTATTCATTCCGTGCCAATCTGACCAGGCTGATTATAGTGTTGCTGTTTTTCGTCTTGTTATCAACACTCGAACTTATCGTTAAGCAAGACAAATCCGGTTGGATGAGACCAGTACCCGATGGTTTCCACTTGGAGGTAAAAATAAGGACAGTTGATGTGTAGTTACAACCACTGGGTATTGCCAAGTTAAAGCCAATCAAAGTCTACCCTCGTTCTTCAACATCCAACCAACTATATCTATTAATGCTATTTATTGGTGATTCATGACAAATTATGTCATGAAGCCCTTTCCTGAGCAGTCCCATGAGCAAAGAACGACAAAGGTGACAATATTTTATTTTTTTTTTCGTCTAACAGCTGAATAACTTTTTTATCGTATTCTTTTTTTGCTAAATCTAGAAAGGTCTCATTTTTAATTGTCTTCCAGTTACTGTTGGTGTCTACGGCAATGGACCTTCTGATGTTGATGGTGCAGGGTCTATTGATAGCAATTGTTCCGCTGATGTTGACGCTATTAGCATTGGCGTTGGCGAAAATAGTCCCACTGGCGTTGAGGATGGATAATCCTCAGACGTTGAATATATATTTGGTGGGGAGTCCGTGATCAAATATATGTCTTCTTCTTTTCAATAAACAAGCGTTTAGTGAAACATACCTATTGTAATTTTTATTTTATTTGTTAATCACCAGAATATCCGAAATCATTATCCCTCGAATATTATTCGACTTGCAGCTGCCCAGAAATTCCTAGATGTTTTCATAATATTCCCAATTGGATGGCGAACCTCCAGACGGTCTAATTTTTTGTTGTAAAAATGTAAAAATAAATGAATAAAAGTTGGTCGATGTCTTCAAATGTACATACCTATATTTTTTTGATAAATTGTTAATTCTCTTCCCGATTTCTACAGGAAACTTGGTATGATTTTTTTTTGAATTCCTCACACATATCATGGTAGATATGTACATATTTTGTTACTTATGTTTTGGGAAAATGATTTCTCAAAATATCTATTTCATCCGAATTTAAAATCTTTCGTTTTTTGTTGTTGCGTGCAAATTCACGAGTTCACGACAATAACAGAATGACAATCGCAAAATGTGGTTTTGAAATTGTCACTTTGGAAGAATGGCGCTGCGATCAGTTGAATGCTGTGTATACCACCGTAAAAACGCAAGTATTGGAACAACATAGAAACCAGTGATCAAGTAAGGAAGAGATAGGGAACTTTCGTACGTCTTCCCCTTCATCACCCCATTTCTTACGTGTCGCTTTTACGTAGTTACGTACTTCAAACCCCTATCGGTATATACATGTGAGCGGCCATCTTGCAAAAACAAGAACAATTTCATGAAGGCCGCCCATGTAAAGAAATACGCGAGGTGAATTTCGTTGACATTTCAATTTCATATTGTGCGGTCGTGAAGTTTGCAATTTGCAAAATTTTTTTACATAGCTATTCGATTTCATTGTTAATTAAGGGAGCAAGTTTAAAGATTATAATTTTTCCGGCATAGTGAAACACTTATAAAGCCTTTTGCCATTGAAAATTCAGACTCCTCTCACAGTGCAATGTAAAAATTTCTAAACAAAATTCCTGTCAGTGACACGGATCTTCCTGTCAGTGACACGGATCTTGGCCGGCGAAAATCCTCATCCAAACCCTCCCAGTGGGTGCCGGCCGGTAATGATTGGTACAGTGTTCTTGTACGTTGTCAAGACGGCAATCAGCTAAGGTCAGAGGGCATTGCGGTGATGTTACTCTACTTCTCAATAGTAAAATATCCCGTTTTTATGCCTTTTGACCATAGGACTAGAGGTACCTGATTTCAGTGGTGGTGTGAGCGCACTTAATGTAAACCGTGCCCAAGAATGCAAGGCTGGGGGTTAAACCAGCCGCTAACGAGCTTCTTCAGATGCACAGGCATGGTCTGTCGTATCTTTTGCCTTACTCCGGTATATCGGCTCTGCCGGAGTGGAGCTCATTTCCGTTCTACTCCAAAATTTCAATGAACCAAATAAAAATAAAATAAAAAAACAAATAAATAAAAAAATACAAAAAAAAAAATAAACTTAAGGATAAGCAGGTCGGTACCTCTTCCGAAGAGGAGTGGGTGCGCCATTTTAAGAGATATGTGGCCTCGCTACAACAAGACAAAAACACGCGACCTCTTAAGCAGATCCCGTAAGGATGTCTCCAGGGTGATAGCAATTACCACTGGACACTGGCCCATCGATGACCATGCTGCTAGAATGGGTATACCCCACAACACCAACTGTCGCAGTTGTAAGGAGGTGGGGGAGAAGGAAACTTTAACTCACTTTCTGTGCAAATTCCCGACTCTGTCAAGAGCAAGACAATGAACTCCAGGCAAACCTTTTAGACCAAGAGCCCGCAGCAAATTTTGGGTGTGAGAGGTAACCAAAAAATAACCAGATGAGTTGAAAGCTATTGTAAGCAGTATGTTAAAAACAAAAGTCTTGCAGTTAATGGACCATTAACCTCTCACACCCAAAATTTGCTGCGGGCTCTTAGACTTTTTCTTTGACAATATCCGCGACCTCTCTGATAAACACATCAAAGAACTGATCGCCTTCCTTAATGTCACTGGTTGGATTTAGTACACGCCAACTAACAACAAGACATAACATTTAACCGCACGAGTATTTGGCATCAAAACGGCGCACCCCAGCGCTAATTGTGTTTCATCTTGTACGAACAGCCAATCTAACTAACTAACTAACTGACACGGATCTTCTATCGAAGAAGTCAATTGATTTTTGTGCGCTCCTTTTACATTGCAAATAGTCGTGTGTAGTTAATAAAATCGATAAAAGTCGTGACAAAATTATAAAAATATAAAGAGGCCGATCTCTTGGGCCCAGCGCAAACAGTAAACCCCGGCCACATGGAGAAGATTCCTGGTTCAAGATAACCACAGCGAAAGCTGACGGTTTAGGGGTTGGTGGCTGGCGAAGTTATGGTATTGATCCTGATGAATTTTCATCATTCCTAATAAATACCTGCGAGCACCTTGTCCACTTTGTTAACATTAATACCCAGCAACCAGTTAATCTTTTAGCGTAATGTTACTCTGAAATGCTGGAATAAAAGAAACCAATCATGGACAGGAATACAGCGTGTGTGTTGGTACGGAATCGTGAGAACCACACCGTGTACACAGCACATATAGGCGACAATTATTATACATACATCGGGGGCAACAACATTACTTCAATACACCGTTTCAACTATCGCTGCCGCCACCAGGTCATGGACATAATGTCCTTAGCGATAGGCCCGAATTAGCCGATACCCTTAGCTTCCCCGTGAAAGGTAGTGATGTAATTTTGGTCGCAACCGATGGAGTTTTCTCCTACTTCATAATTTCAACCTACTGATTTATGCATTGGTGAGTAATCAAAGTGTCGAATACAGTTGGCAGAGAATAACCCATTCTTTTGTTTAGGCTTACGGACAACCAAACCTACAAAATAGACCACAAATAGCTGGAGCACATGCAGAATCCAATGGCTGTTGTTCTTTTACATAACGAGCAAAACCACAGCAAAATAGTGTTCGACTGTCACTACCAAATTCGGAAAATATAAAAAATTTTCATCACATGCATGTAAGTGTTAAACTCCCTGTTATATCGACTATGTTGATTGTAATCCTCTTTTTCGTAGATTCAGCTTTACCAAACAACGAACAGCAGTAGCAACAATTCAATTCAAACATAGGAACTCAAACACGGATCAACAATCCAGCAGAATTAAATTAAAAGCAGCAATTCAACAACAGTAAAAATGATTTTTGATGATCCCCAAAAACAGACAAACTATGATCACAATGCTGAAATCAACACCAAGTTCAATTAAGACCCTTCCTGAGAACACAATAGGCACGTCATATGCCCCAACTGCAGTTACAATTAATGCAAAGACTGTGCCACTAGCCCATGTGCTGATCAGTTAGACTACAAATGAACCATTTAGACTTTTTGATAAAAACTCAGTATTCAAATTTTCCAAACTAATTTTAAGTTAGTAGTAGTAGTAGTACAAAATTAAGACTTAACACTTTAATTATTCTCAAATCATATTTGTAAATACTACTAATAATAATAATACTCGCCTCGCAATTGCGCCATTGTTTCGCGTGCTGTGTGGCATGTGGCACCGTCTTGTTGAAACCACATATCATGCAAGTCAAGAACTTCCATTTCGGGCAAAAAAAAAGTTTGTTATCATCGCTCGGTAGCGTTCACCATTGACAGTAACGCTGCGATTCGCATCATCTTTGAAGAAATATGGCTCAATAATGCTGCCGGCCCATAAACCGCACCAAACAGTGGCTTTTTCGGGATGCATTGGTAGCTGTTGCAATGCTTCTGGCTGATCTTCACTCCAAATGCGGCAATTTTGCTTATTTACGTACCCATTCAACCAAAAATGAGCCTCATCGCTGAACACAATTTTTCGATAAAAAAGCGGATCCTCGGCCAGCTTTCCAAGAGCCCATTCACCAAAAATTCGGCGTTGTGGTAGGTCGGCTGGCTTTAGTTCTTGCACCAGCTGTATCTTAAAAGGCTTTACGCCCAAATCCTTCCGCAAAATTTTCCACGTAGTGCTGTAACAAAGGCCTAACTGCTGGGAACGGCGCCGAATCGACATTTCGCGGTCTTCTGTCACACTAGCTGATACGGCCGCAATATTTTCTTCACTACGCACAGTACGTAAACGTGTTGGTGGTTTAATGTCCAACAAAGTAAATTTGGTGAGTAATTTGGTCACAATCTTCCGAATAGACTGCTCAGAAGGTCGAGAATGCCGATCATAAAATGGAAGCAGCGCGCGATGAACATTTCGAACCGAGCACGAATTTTGATAGTAAAATTCAATAATTTGCAAGCGTTGTTCATTTGTAAGACGATCCATGGTTAAATTGCAAACCAAACTGAAGCTGTTTGACAGTGACACAAGGTACTAAACACACGTCAGCTGTCAAAACCAGTGTTGCCAAAACCAAACCAGCTAAAAAATCACCCGTTATAACTTACTACTTATGTAATATGTAATAAAATTGGACACAAAGCGACAAGGTATATGCAAAATAGTAAACAAAATAAATGAAGCAAATAAATAAAACAGATTATAGAATTATTGTCGGACCTTTTTGTCGAAAAAGTCTCAATTATTGAGACGCCAAATTTAAAATTATTTCCTGATTGCTTAGTTTAAAATACCTCTAATTATATTTAAAGCGCTAAGTTGGTGTATATAGTCCGTACCAATTCAGTTGGCCAACGGTCTATTGCGCAGATAGAGGATTTGTTGCCTGGAATAAATTTGTTGCCTGGTTTTTATAGTTTTTTAGATTTTTTTTTTTAGAATATTTTTTAGAGTTTTTTTATTTTAAGATAACGCATATATATTATGGATTTCCTATTTGGAATTCACTTTCACGGAAACAAAGCATTGCTAGGACATAAGTTTATTAAAATAAAATAAATTGTAATGGATCTGTCAAGAAAAGGAAAACCAATAGGAAGACTAGGACGTAAGATCGTTGTTAGGATATAAGTTATACTTGCTACAGAACATTTCCCACAAGACCAGCAAGATATCGTATTTAATCGATAGAAGCGCAGTCGAAGAACAAAGGAATGACCACCCAAGACCGGACATAAGATAAGGATATCTGTGCATCTGCCACCAAGCAGACGTAAACATTTCACGCAAAGATAAAGATAACTGCGCATCTTCCCACGCCGCCGCCACCAAAAGATAAGTGTGCATTGAATATCATGTCCACGCCACCAAACAACTTCGAGGCCAACATCGAATTTAGAAGTTAAGAAACCATCAACCACAACGCTTGTGTTTTTCTCAATAAAAATTTGAATTTGATTTCTAAAAACGCATTTTTAATTTTCATATTTAAAACTTATATAACAAAAAAATTGAAGAAGCTAGGAATTTAGGTATGGATAATCCCATAACATACGCAAACTCACAGACAGAGGAGTTTACGGGAATTCCGGCCCAAACAATAAGAAGGATAATGAAAGAATACGAGGAGAAAGGCGCTACTGAATCCCCAACTAAAAGAGTACAAAATGGAAAACTGGATTGGACGAATTTGATATCACAGCCATTCGGCGAATTATATACAACTTCTACATTGAAGAAAAAATGATGATAACATTAAAAATGTTAAGACAACGGGTGCAGGAAGATTTGGAGCTTAACCCAAGCAATATCTCGCTACATAGGATTTTAAAAAGAAATGGATTTTCTTGTAGGAAAACGGAGAACAACCGTAAATTTCTTTGCGAAAGAAATGAAATCAAGCTTTTATGCGTGAAATATCTGAGGAAGGTGCCGGAGTACAGGTCAGAAGGATATGAGATTATTTATTTGGACGAGAGCTATATTCACAGCTCACACACAAGGCCAAGGGCATGGACTGACGGCACCAGTCAAGGTTTAAAGGCTCCAATTTCAAAAGGCCAAAGGCTGATAATGGCGCATGCAGGTGGCGCGAAGGGCTTCGTAAATGATGCCTTGCTTTTATTTAAATCTGGGTCGAAAACAGGAGATTATCACGATGAGATGAATTTTGAAAATTTCTCCAAATGGATGAAGGATCGAGTTTTAAATAACCTAGAGGAACCATCGGTTATTGTAATGGACAACGCATCATATCACAACAAATGGGAACACAAGCAAATCACTTCTGCTTCCGTTAAATCGGAGATGTTAGAATGGCTTTCCTTTAACAATATATCGCATTCTTCAAAAATGCTCAAAGTCGAACTTTATGACCTTATAAAGCGACATCGGAATAATCACCACCCCAAGCATAAGATTGACGATATGATTCATGGCGCGGGACACGAAGTACTACGATTGCCACCCTATCATCCAGATCTCAACCCTATTGAAAAGATCCGGGCAACAGTCAAGGGAAGAGTCGGAAGCCGAAATACAACGTCTAGATTATCGGATGTTCAGTAACTAGCTGAAGAAGAATTTTCAAAAATAACAGTTGAAGATTGGCGCAAAGTTTGTGAAAAATTATAAGGACAGAGGAGGAATACTTTTCACACGAGCAGATGTGGGACACAATGTCTGAGGCAATAATTATCAATCCAGGAGATGATTCTTCAACCGATCATGAAACTGACAGTTCTTCGAATTCAATTTAATGTACATTAATATTAACTATTTCATATATAGGTTGCAAAATCAATAAATATTTTTATCTTAGTACTAAAACGTGTGTGTTTTTACTTCTTACTTCAAACCAAACTGGTGTTTTGTTTTTGCTGCTCGCTTTAAATCTGTTTTATATATGGAATTCATCGTCAATTTTTTTCGCTATAATTTACACATTTAATCAAGGTTACAAATTTTAAAGTGGTGGGTAGTTCAATAAGTTTTAAAAACTGCATTTCTTAAAAAAAGAACGTTCACCATATTGTCTTTAACGAACCGTTTGATACCCAATCCTCTTTTTTTGTGACAGAAAAGCGTGCGTATTGTTATTGGGTATAAAAATCGTTTACGTTCCCAAATTGTAATTTATGTATATGTGTTTGTTTTCTTATAAATTCTAATAAAATAAAATAATTGTGCTTTTAATTATCGTCAGTAAAAAAACGAATGTCAGTATACAGAGATTAAAATGAAATAACCGTCTATTCTTAACAGTGCAAAACGTTTTTGTAGTTGTGCACAGAATAAACCTGTGCATATGTTTATTTTCACACCTCTCTTATAGCCATTTTTCCCTTTTATAACCTGTTAACTAGGTCTTTTGTGTTTAATTTAATCGAGCTAAGCAACGTTGTTCAAATGTATGTAATGCTAAGGTGCATTTTAGTTTGGCAACCTCTAAAATGCTTTTATAAATATGTATATTATTAATATTATATTTAATATTAGAAACTGAATTTATCTATATGACGTATAAAATAATGATTGAATTGTTTTCAACCGTCGAAATTTAAATTTTAGGTTCATGGGAATTTTACAAATGTAACATCCTCTTTACCAGCATTCCATGAGGTGTGGGCAAAAGTGGGGGAATCTTTGAATTTGGCCGTTATTTTTTGTTTGAAATTTCAAATTTTGCAGTTAGTCTACGTTTTGAAATTTAAATCACCAGGTGGTAGACAAGTGTGTGTAAATCAAACATGTGTGCATGTGCCGTGGTGGGGAATTTATCTGTCAAAATTCTGGAAATTTCCAGTATTAGCTTGTAGGCGAAACGTAAAGTCCTGGAAAGTTTCCTATCTCTTCTTTACCTGATCTCTGGTATACATGGATTTCTGTGGATCGCAGCGCCGTTCTGCCTAAGAAGTACGTTGAAGAACTTAATTTTATATTGCCATTTATTAACTCATGCTAATTGAAGCGGGTGACACACGCTATAGAATACAACGTCTGGGTCAAATGGCAACTGACATCTATATGAAAACAAACTCGGCGGGTAGGTACCAGTGTTACCGCAGGGTCAATTTTTTATGAGTCCCAGAGGCTAAAAATATGAGTCGTTCTGAAAATAAATGAGTCCTCTTGAAATATTTTTTTTAGGTTTATGATAAACAATAGCAACAATAAACAAAACAAAAATAATTAATTCATAAATATTAGTAACTAACTAATTGTACATGAATCACATACGTATTATCACAAAAATGAATATGTTTTCAAAAGTATAAAATAATATTATGAAATAAAAAAGTTTTAAAAAGTGCATGGTAAGAAAAACAAAAGGAAAGAATTCAGGAGATAATTAATGGCGTTTTCCATTGGGAAAAAAATCAATTTATTTTTTGATCTGAAGCTGCCAAAAGACCGATTTTGACAGTTGTTGTGTTCCATTGGGCAAAAAAAATGATTTTTTTTTTGATCTTAGATCAATTTTGCAAATCTGTATTTTTCTGCAGATTCACAAATACCAATACAAATGATAGCTGTCAGTTTGACTAGAGTGATTTTCATTTTGATTTATTACTTTGGTTTTGAAAAACAAGAGTGCTTTGCGTTTGGATTTATTAATGGATATAGGCACAGAAAATAAAGTTATACGTGAACTATTAAATTCATCTAGTTCAACTTCGTCTTCCGAAAGTGATGAAGATAATTTCTGTATTTTCAAATTTTTGTTATATTTTAAATTTTGGCAGCTACACCGACGCTAACTTCACAGACACGAAATGACACCAATACAATAGCAAACAAAAATAAATCTGATCGTGTTCCATTGACACTCAAAAAGATCAAATTTCAGATCAAAATCTAGATTTCCCAATGGATAACGCCATAAACAAAACAAAAATTTCAATATGAGAATTGTTGTCAATTTGCAGTCCAAAATTTTTCTTAATTGCCTGAACAGTGTCCAAGTCAAATCTATTAGATTTTTTTGATTTGATCAGCTGAAGATCCGAAAATTTTTTTTCTGCGGCTGCAGAGCTCTGAGGAAATGTCATCAGTTTCATAATAAAGTAAGCAAACACTACGCAACCTTTTGAATATAAGTTTTTATACCCTATCCCATAGGGGGGTATATTAGTTTTGATACTTAGTTTGTAACATAGAGAAATAATTTTGCTACACATACCTCAAAGTATATGGATCGACTCAGAATCGCTAGCTGAGTCGAATTAGCCATGTCTGTCTGTCCGTCCGTCTGTTTGTTCGTCAGCTGTTTTTGGGCCTTAAATTTTTAGCTAGGATAATGAAATTTGGTATATAGGATCCTCGTCCGTGCCACCAGAACAAGTGTAAAAATTTTTGAAATCCGCCCACTGCCACGCCCCCTATTTAGGAAAACTTATTTTTTGGCCAAACCGTAAGGAATTTAAAAAAAAGTGTCTGAGTTGCATATTTAGACAATCCTAATATCTATATTTCGTTCATACAAAGTTTTTTGCCACGCCCACTTTTTGGGGGCGTTTTTAGTAAAAAACGCTTTTTGTCAAAATTTTAAAACTTTCGAAAAAAAATTTTGATGCAAATACTTCCAAAATGGTAATATAAACATTTTGTCCATAGATCATTTTCACCTACGCCCACATTTTGGGGGCGTTTTCTTACAAAAACCATTTGTATACCCCATCCCAAGGCATTAGCAATAGAAATACGTTGTTTTTTGTCGAACCGCACAAGATTTTGAGAAACTGTCTGAGCAATATATTGTGACAATGTCATTTTCTGTATTTCATCGCCATAAGGCCTATATTTTGAGGATATTAATTTAAAGGATGGGATGGGATAGGGTATTCAACGATCCGCATAGCGGATTGTAGCCTCTCATATGTTTCTTCTGAGAATTGATATAAAAGTCTTTGGACTTCCAAATTGATTGTACCATATTATATTAAATGTTTATTTGTATTCTTTCAATAAAATGAGCCAAATTTTAAAAAGATGAGTCCCTGAGTCAAGCTAAACAAAAAATGAGTCCCTTTTGACTCAAATGAGTCCCCGTGGTAACTCTGGTAGGTACCTATTTAGTTTGACAACTGCACGCAAAATAGAATCAAAATTGAAAATTGAAAGAATCGTGTTGTTGTGCGGGAAATATTTTCAATTTTAATACATTAATTATACACATACTTAAATGCCAACAAACTGCTGTGTCAAGGAATGCAAAACAAATGCAATGAAGAATTCAGACTGCTAATTTTATATGTATCCAAAAATTGAAGTGCTAAATCCAAAATGAAAAACTATGTCTGAAGAGATTTAGGAAAAATAAATGGCTAGCAGCATAGAGTTGTTCATGAGACTATCTCCCTCCCAAGTGCGTTGTCTCTTTTTTTAAAACGTCAAAATCGATTGGAGGAAAACAATGTGATATTTTATATGGCGGGAGTGCTGTTTTATGGTGTTATTGGATTAAAAACATAAAAATATAAGTTATTTACTGTGAAGCACAAATTATTAACTTATAAAAATACAAAGTGAGTGTGTTAAATCATAAAATTGATATAGAAAGAGTGGTATTCATGACCAGTATCATTGCAAAGTGTCAATATAAATGCAATCTCAATGAGAAAAAGAAAAAGTTTTCTGTGCAAAAACAAACAACAATAAAAACCAAGTGGTTCTTAACAATTTGATAATTTTACATTAATGTATATGTGTTAAATCAAAATAATATGATTAAAAACAACGTCAGTGTCAAATGATAAAGTGACAGCATCTGTAGGAAAACAAACTTTGACATTTCCGCGCATAGTGAAGTGACAGAACAAAACAGAAAAAAATATAAATCAAATTGAAAATGGTTTTTAATTTAATTTTCAATTTGATTTATATTATTTTCTGTTTTGTTCTGTCACTTCACTATGCGCGGAAATGTCAAAGTTTGTTTTCCTACAGATGCTGTCACTTTATCATTTGACACTGACGTTGTCGTGAACAACTCTATTGAACCGGCAAAAAATGAACAGAAATATAGCTCAATGAATCCCTTTTGTCCAACAGTAAAAGAAAAAAAAAGCAGAAAATTCTCCAATTTTGTACGATTCCGATGATTTTTGCTTCGAGGTATTCCTCCGAAAAGCTGTTCGGAATATTTCTCCGACATTTTGTAAAGCATCCCAGCGAATTGGGTTGAAGTGCGTTCAGGTGCAAGTTAACACATTGAACCACTTGAAGTAGATACGTGACCTTCAACGCACCCATGAAATAACCCTACCATCTGGAAGCAATAAAACCATAGGCTATCTCCGAAATTCGAGCATTGGAAAGCAATAAAAACATGTGCCATCCAGAAACCAAACATCCCTCATCCACTCCTCTCCCGAAAAAGGGAAAGGACAACTCCAATCCGGCAAATTTCCGGTCGATAAGTCTCCTTCCGAGTATCAGCAAGGTATTCGAAAAGATTCTCAATCGGGCTCTGTTCAAGTGGTCTGAGGACAACAATATTATACCAGAGAACCAGTTTGGTTTCAAGGCCGGACATGACTGTATTCATGCCGCCTCCAAACTCGTCTCTGATATACAATGGAACAAAGCGAAAAAACAGTGCACGGGTGCATGTCTGGTTGATTTGGAGAAGGCTTTCGACACCGTATGGTTAGAGGGCCTCTATCTAAAGCTAACCAGACTTGGCATAAGTAAACCACTATTATATATGCTTCATGACATGTTGACTGGTAGAACGTTTGTTGTCAAAAGTGGCAATGTAACTTCTACCACCGAATTTTTCATTAAAAATGGTCTGCAACAGGGAGCGGTGAACTCGCCGATTCTCTTCAGCATTTACACCAGCGATATGATAGGTAGTCTTACTCAGGCAATTGCGTATGCGGACGATCTTATCGCGTACAGAACAGCACCTACTGTCGAGGTCATCCGAACTCTTTTGCAGCGGGACTTCGATAAGATCCAGAGATATTGTGATGACTGGAAGTTGAAAATCAACTTTCAGAAATCGGAAACTATCCTGTTTAGGACACCGTTGTCTAAGGTCTCTAGGGATACGAGAAAGAACTGGCGCAAGCTGGTGATCGTTGGACCAAACGGACATCCACTGGCGAGTAAAAGTGTAGTAAAGTACCTTGGCATCTGGCTGGATCAGTATCTATATTTCGGAAGACATGTAGATGCTGCTCTGGCGAGAGCTAGGGGAGCATTTGCCCTGACAAGACGATTGTTTTATAGCAGCCGTCTTGACAGCAGGGTGAAGGTGATTTGCTACATGTCTCTTATCAGACCGATGATTGCCTATGGGTGCCCGGTGTGGTTCAACGTTGCCCCATCTCAAATGGAAAAGATACGGGTGTTTGAGAGGCAGTGTTTGAGAAGCTGCCTTGGACTTCACAGAACACCAGTATCTGACTACACAAAATATTATTCCAACCAGGTCCTATACAACGGGGCCAACATAAACAGGATAGACAATTTTCTGGTGAAACTCATTCGGTTTCACGCTGCAAGAGCGATGACCTCGAGCAATAGTCTCATCTTTGGGGCCTTCTACCCCAATGATGAATATTTTGAAAGTGCGCGTTTAAGCGGCTTTATTCCGCCTGAAGCTTTCCTATTTTTGGATAGTCGAGGGCTGATACAGGACAGATCGGCGGTTCCGCTAATCTACCACGTCTTCCGACGAACTGTGGATAGGCGGCTCCTGTACGACCGAGACGTAGTCGCTCAGGGCGGAGGAGAGCGCCTGCGGTTCAGCAGGAGTGTGTCCGATTGGGACCGTCAGAGTAGGTTGCAACAGGAGAACCTGTTGTGGTGGCTGCAAGATTAGTTATAGGTAGTTGACTCTTGACTTTCATTTTGAAGTATGGCCGACTTTCATATATCTAAGGTTTCACTTAAGGTTAGGTTAATAAAAACAGTCGTGGTGGCACAAAAAAAAAAATAAAAAAAAAAAAAAATACAAAAAAAAAAAATACAAAATGCTTGCTGTGGCTGTTTTAAGTTATTTTTAAGTAGTTTTAATTAGTTTCTAAGTAGTTTTAGTTAGTCCATAAGTAGTTTTAATTAGTAAGTAAGTTTAAATAAAAATAAAAAAACACATGAAACCAAGTTTTTGAAGTGAAACTTCTTTGGGCTCGTCGGGGTAAATCCAAACACACATGTAACGACTCGAAAAGTCTTGGGTAGGGGAAAGCTAACTTGGTGGGAAAACGGCAGGCAAACGACAAGCAAGAGCGTAAGGATGAGAGAGCACTCTGTAGTGAAGTGTGACTCTGTGAAGCCAAAGGCCAAAGCACAATACACATCAGAAAATTAAATGAGAAAGGTGGGGGGCAAGCGCGGCGGAACAACAACAACAACATGTGAGAGCGCAAGCGTAAGAGATCGCTCTGTTGTGAATTTTGTTGGTTTAGTCATAGTGTGGATAAGGGATGAAAATTGGCTTTTCAGCATTGTATTGACAGTTAAAAAAATTGTATTAAAATTGTACTGGTTGATTTTGATCATTGTTTGGTGTTTATCTAGCTATTTATTTTATACAATTATATTATCGTCAGTTCAAAGGTTTAAGTAGGTACAAAATTGATGAAAATATAAAAATCATTAAGTGCAGGCATTTAATTTCTCTTAAAAGAAAAAAATCTCTATCTCACTTAGTTTTGTTTTTCAATGCACATAATGGCCGTAACGGTCACTACTTATGATCATTTTTTCCTTTTATCGCCACTCTTTTGTCAGCTTTTAGTCATATTGATCATTTAACGGAAATAAAAATTCATTATTTTTGCGAAATCGTGTAATATTTCTGTTTTGAGTAAACTCTCTTGATAGCTTGCCAGGATCAGTATTAAAATCGTTGCTTACTGCAGTCATCAAGATTAAAGATGGCTACAAAATTTGTTGTCTTAAAATTTAGTCGTTAAAATTTGAAAAGGACTTTTAAGGCCCAGTTTTCAGTGCGAGATCATCCTAGTTTCGGGATTAAATTCGAGTTAACTCGAGAAAGCAGTTTTTTAGTCGATTTATATCTAGAGCTAACCCCGGGATTTAATGATCCGATATTTTTTTATTTTGATCAGACAAACATTTTTTTTATTTCCATTTATGTGGAAATTTTATTTAATTTTGAGAAACTAAATGCAGATCTTAGCGACTTGAAATTGTATGATATATTGAGTTTAACTGTTTTAAGAAAATAAAGACTTGCAAGTTTGCGAAGATAAATACCTATTAAAATAGCTGCAGCACAAATTGTATCGAATTTTATATAAAGTGTATTTGTGTACTGAAGCAATGTCGATTGTATCGAAAAATGTACAATTGCGTCGACTATTGCAACCCTGGTGTGGATTGTGGTTGTGGTCTGTGGATACGAAAAACGAAATATGTGTTTTGTGTCATAGTTTGTGTTACTTTGGACATTTCATAGTGGTGCATACGATATTTCATTTCATTTAGACATTTATGAACAGTCACTTGAGGTGAACGCATCATAGCGGAAAACAAAAATTTTATTTTACGCTACATCAAAATGCCAAAATCAAATGCACAGAGGTGCAAAGAATATCGACCTCGACTTCGTTCTAAAAACAAAAAAAAAAACTAGTAAAGAACGTGTCCGGAAACATAGGGCAAGGAAGAGGGCTGTCATCGTCCAAGAACTTCCGAACGCTTCACTGGCAATGGAAGTCGAACAAGCCGATAAATCCTTCAATGATTTTAATGTACCGGCGACCCTGAATATTCCATGTATCGCTAAAGACATTTCAGGACCGTCAATGAGGGCAAATGACATCCCAGAATTTACAGTTATCACTAGCCTACTTTGTAAGGCTATTCATTCGATTTGAGAGTATTTATAAAGAATTCGATAACAAATTTAAGAATAACTCTTTTGGCATTCCTTGCTCTATTTGTGATCGATTGTGGTTTAAAGAGGATTTAAGAGTTCCGGCGATTCAGCATGCTGACATTTTGAACACAATTGCACCGACTATGAATAGAGAACAAATGAAAGTTTGCAATCCTTGCTTCAGATCACTCAACACCGCCTCTGTCCCAACATTGTCAATGTATAATAGCTTCTTTTATCCACAAGTACCCCATCATCTGCCCCACCTAGACTTGGTATCAGAAAGACTTATATCACCAAGAATTATATTCATGCAAATACGACGATTACGGCATGGACATGGACAATATGGAATATATGGCCAGATCATCAACGTTCCAGTTGAAGTAAATACAAGGGTGAAAAAACTTCCAAGACATTTAGATGACGATCATTGCATCAATGTTCACATTAAAAAGAAGAAAATTCACAAGTCCAGTTATTTGAGCGGTCTGGCCAATAAAAGCACCATTAAGGTTTGGCTGCAGTATTTAATAACGACACCACTATATAAATTGTATGACATCACAATAGATGAGTCTACCAAATTTCATTATCCTAGCTCAAAATTTAAGTCTTAAAAATCGGTGACGTACAGACGGACGGACGGGCAGACAGACATGGCTTAATCGACTCAGCTAGCGATTCTGAGTCAATTCATAGGTATACTTTGAGGTATATATAGCTAGATTATTTCTCTATGTTACAAACTATTTTTAAAAACTAATATACCTCTATGAGATAGGGTATAAGAAGTCAATAGTTTGATAATAGTTTCACTTCAACCTCGTAGCACTTCTACGGTCTAATTTTTTTTAAATGTTTCTTGGTAAACAAAAAGATAAATTTATTGTAAAATAATTTAATTAGATTTCAGGCCAAAAGGCATTAGTTTTTTAAGTTGTTATTGTTTAATTTAGGATATCCGCAGAGGATAAGTAAAATAGTTAAGTTAGTAGATAAGTAGGCTAGTTTTTATTAATTTTTGTCTAGCATGTAAGTTAGTTATAAGATAAAGAAAAATAAAAATGAATTTAAAAAAAAAAAAAAAAAAATCCCTCATCCACGCCAAACACAATAGATATAAATACTACGGTCAGCAGCACACACGAGTCAATCGATCCACAGCGGTAAATCGACACACTGTCTTTTTTCGATGTATTAGTTTAAGTTTTTTTTATTTAGTTTAAGTTTTTTATTTTATAAATAAAGTTTTTTTTATGTAAATAACATAAAGTAATTAATTTGCATTTTTCGTTCAATTTTTGACAGCTAAGTGCAATTCTTTTTCCGATTTCATCCGACACAAATTCTTCGCGGAATTTGTTTACGAAGTGAAGTGGAGTAATAGAAAAATGTATGTAATTATAGAAAACTATTTATTTAAGTAATTTTCGTACTAATCGTTTGAATTTGTGTTTCCAGAGCGAGCTCAAAGGAAAAAACCAACCCTCAACAGTACGAGTTTCGTCGTCGCATTTGTGTATTATTTCTTTCCGATGACACATACCTCGAATGAAATTTGAATCTCCGACGGATACCTCGTTAGGGCAGATTGTGCCTGAATCTTATGTTTGTGAAGAATTCTTGGAAGAGGACTATTTGGATAAGTATCTAGAAGAAATTTATCTAGATCAGGAACTTACTCAAAAATCAATTGGTAAATAATATGTTTGATTTGTTAATACAATACTGACTTTTTAATTTGTTTGCAGGATTTGATTTAGTAATGGATTACAAGCTTAATTTATTATTAGCCTTAAAGAAAGAGAAAGAGCTGTCGTTAGAACAAAAATAATTTGAAATTTCGTTACTGAAAACAGACATCTCAAAACATAAAATGGGAATAGAATTCTTCAATGATAGCGATGTCAAAACAAAGTAATTTACTGGATTGCCACACTACATAACATTGATTACTATTTGCAAAGCCATTGTTACGATAAATTGTACCGCAACAAGTTTAACGCTTTTTCGACTAACAATCCTTTTTGTCCGTCTTTTAATTATGGTAGCAAACCCAGAATCTGAATGAAGTTTTGGGCAGCCATGGTCGCATCAGCTACTGGTCCACTACCTCCAGACCATGAGAATGCAGGTATAACGAGTGCGACAGAGGAGTTTACTTAAGGAGAAGATTGCCCAACTCTGTTCGGTGTAGGGTTTAAAATTGACAACATGCATTTCAATCGAATTAACTGACAAGTTCGTCGTTATTTATTTTTCCTGGCGAAAGGATAATAATATACCGAACTTGGTTTAATTGTTTTTAAGATAAATATTCTAAAGAATATTCAGTTATTAAAATATTTCGAAAAACAAATAATAATGTCAAAGTTCCTGGAATTGGAGCCCTTTTCCGTTTTCCCGCCTCGTGGGGGTTTGATAGAGAAGAGCTCTATACCCCATTCATTATCTATTCAATAAATATCCCTGTGGAAGGTGAAAAAAAAACTGCCGAAACGTAGGAGAAAACTATGAACTAAACTTGTTTTTATTTGCATTAAAAATGATCGACCAAAAAACAGCCTGTAACAAATAAACATCACACATAAACATTTCCTGCCTTCAAAGATTTTTTTAGAAATAGTCACCTGTTTCCACATTGCTGATATCAATGCAGATAATGTTTTCCTAGAATATATAAATTTTGTTCCTTTTTTTCTCAAATGAAATAATTTGTTTTTCTTTTTGCTAATATTAACAATAAAATTTGTTCGTACCTAATGAACCTTATTTTTCTTTAACATTTAACTTTTTTTGAGTTTGGGGATTAATATTTCACTAAAATTTTGTCCCCCTTTTTAAATATTTGTCCCTCCAGAAAATTCAAGATGTCTCACTTTTTGCAATTTTCAATCTAGTAACCCTAGTTCGGTGGAGCCCAAGGAACGGCACATAAAAGGAGCGACAGGAGCCCATGGGAAAACGGAGTCGTCGAAGCAAGGCGGACGTGGGAGACGATCAATGGAATTTACACCCAACGAATAATACGTTCTCCTATTTCACCCAACGAGGGAGCGACGGAGGAGCAGCAGAGGCTTCGGGCGGACTTCCCAAAAGAAACTCCAAGAATTTCGCAACTTTAAAAGCTAGGATCGATGGCTAAGAGAAGACGGTCTCTTTCCCCCAACGGCAACTGAGGATCAACAGAGGTTGATTCACTCTTCGTCGCGGTTACACACGCATTCTGTCGTTCTCCACCCAACCCCCAAAAAACACAATAAATACGAGCAAAATAATCAAAACAATGCAGAAAAAAAAATAAATTGTCCATTTTTTTTTTACCCCAATTAAAATTAAAATTACCTCCCATCATCAATCACCTAAAATCAAAAATAAAATCTCTCCCACGCGCTTAACAATCACATCAGTGAAGTGCTGTGCAGTGCAGTGGTCAAAAGAAAAATAAAAATACAACAACAAAATCAATAACAAAAAAAAAAAAATAGTGCAGTGTGTGGTAGTCCATCGCGTCCCTCTCCACCTCGTTTGCTATTTGCCCGTGGATCACCAATGCAAGTGCCGCATGAATTTTCTTTTCATGCGTGCGCTCGCATTGGGGAAGGATAGGCAATAACCGATGTATAGCGGACTGTGAATGAACTTTTTTGTTGTGCGTATAATATAACTTGTCATATGGGCATAACACCTGTGAAAAGTTGTTTTAGACAATCAACGTGAACCTTCACTTCTCAGCCAAGCTTAGTCTGTCGTCGGTATTGTGTTTTTTAATGTATGTGTTCTAATGGAAAGGACATTTAGAGTGGACGTTTGCAATGTTCGTGGGTTAAAGTCGAATCTTTTTTCTGCATACGTCCACATTTGTAAATACAAACCAGCTGTTTTGGTACTAAATGAAACACAGGTGGGGGTGAATACTGACTTATCAGAATTAAACCTACCTGGATATAATTTAGTGCCATTATTCTTTTCTCACCGCGGTCTCGCCTTATACGTAGTGACGTAGCCTACCAAATTCAACATCAATACGGCCAATGTTCCAATCCGGCATTAAATTTTATATGGCTGAAATTCCATGTCCGTAGGCATTTAATCCACTACTGTTTCATTTATAGAAGCCCAAACCTTGACAGTAATTCAAACCTTAACGAGTTTGATGCACTGTCTGACTCCATCTCTAGAATTGTATCCCTGCATCCTCACACAGAAATCGTCATTGCGGGCGATTTGAATGTACACAATTCTACGTGGCTTCAACATTCTGGACAGACAACACCCGAAGGAAGGTATGTTGAGATCTTTGCTGAGGTAAACAACCTAACCCAGCTTGTAAATGAGCCGACACGCATACCGGATATTAACAGTCAAGCCGCCAGCACCCTGGACTTGTTTCTTACCTCTCACCCTGATAAATACACCATCAATGTATTATCGCCTCTAGGTTCGTCAGACCACTGTATCATATCAGCAAATTTCTCCTAAAAAAAACTGTATGGCAATACGACAAAGCCAATTGGGAAGCATTAAACAGTTTTTTTTAGGAATTTTAAGTGGTCTTTATGTTTCCTCGATAGTGACGTGGATGCTGCTGCTGATATGATATCAAATATCATTCTCTTTGGTATGAGATCTTTTATTCCCAACAGAATTAAGAGTATCAGACCAAAGGCAAAAGGGTGGTATGGCTTGAGCTGCAAAGAAGCTATCAGAGAGACAAACTTTCGGTTGTACAAGACCAACCCAACAGAGGAAAACCGAGCAAAGTTCAAACAAGCCAGAAATGACTGTAATGCCCATTTAAAGCGTGTCAAATTCTTCTATGACCAAAAGTTGAGGCAAAAAATTCTACAATGTCCCAGAGGTAGTAAAAACTTTTGGTCATTTGTTAAAAATATAAAAAAATTCGGCCTCATCATCAATTCCGACGCTCATTCACAATGACATTCCAAGCCAATCTGCTTGCGGCGCATTTCGCAGCCAATTCTACATTGCCAGATTGTGTTCAGTCTCCTCCTGTACTTGAGAACGAAGATCATTCTATGGGACAAATTCACTTTCGTACTCGTACAGTTGCAAGAGTTTTATTTGATCTTGACATACACAAATCCGCTGGTCCAGATGGTATATCCCCCATCATTCTGAAGAGGTGTTCTTCTACGCTAGCAAAACCACTGCGTAAGCTTTTCTATCTATCCTACTCATCAGGACTCTTTCCGAGTAGATGGAAAACAGCATTTGTCCAGCCTGTACCAAAAAAAGGCGAATCTTCTTCTCTATCCAACTACCGACCAATTGCACTTACGTCCCTTCTTTCCAAGGTCATGGAAACGCTGATAAATCGTCAGCTCATGAAATATCTCGAAACACGAAAACTTCTCAATGACCGGCAGTATGGTTTTCGCAGCAACAGGTCTACTGGTAATTTGATGACATATCTCACCGAAAAGTGGAACCAATCAATCCACCATGGTGGTGAAAGCAAGATTGTTGCATTTGATATTTCAAAGGCATCTGACAGGGTTTTGCATCAAGCCCTTTTGTCGAAAATGCGTGCATTTGGAATCGACGAAAAACTTCTTCAATGGATTAGACATTATCTTTCGAAACGTTCAATTCAAGTTGTTTTGGATGGTTTCAATTCTGTAACTCACCAAATAAATGCTGGTGTCCCTCAAGGCTCAGCTCTCCGACTCTCTTTCTCATTTTTATAAATGATCTCCTGTCTGCAACTTCTAATCCAATTCATTCCTTCGCTGATGACAGTACCCTCAGCTTCTCATATTCGTTTAAAGGTCCTCGTCCCTCACCTTCGAACGTGGACTCTAAACGCCAAAATATGTTAAGCTCATTGAATTCCAACCTTGACAGCATTATCAAATGGGGTAAATCTAATAGAGTGGAATTCAATGCTTCCAAAACACAATGCTGTCTTCTGTCATTAAAGCGAAACCAAAATCTAGAGCCATTATCCATGAATGGCACTTACGTCGAAGAAACCGAAAAGCTTTCCATGCTAGGTATGTGTGTTAGTAACGACTTACGTTGGAACGACCACATATTTCAAATCGCTAAAAACGCAGCGAAATGTCTAGGTTTCCTTAACCGATGTAAGACATATTTCACGCCTTCTGATCTGGCCACAATATACAAAGCGTTTATACGCCTTAAATTTGAGTTCAACGCCCACGTCTGGTCGGGGCACCAAAAACAACATCTATCTAGGAGGTGCACTAGATAGGATTCAAACGAGTGTGAAAAAACATACAGGAGACATTAGAATAGCGAATACTTCGGTTTCGCTAGAACATCGTCGAAATATCTCCTGGCCTTACATTGTTTTATCGCTGTTTTAACAACCAATGCTCAAATGAAAGAGCCAGCTGCATTCCTCCCATTCAACAATTCAGCTGCAATACTCGTTACGCTATGAATGCAAATCCCTCAACTCAAGCCAATCTTCGGACGAACGCTGATATAAAGAGATTCCTACATAAACCGAACAACACGAATGTGGAATGCTCTACCAAACTCTGTTTTCCCTTTCCATTATAACCTACAGGCATTTAAAACCAATGTGCATCGGTACCTCCTTTCTTCTTATCCCGAATTTCCTTAACGCCCGCACTGTACTAAAACATACAAAGGGTATTCATAACCCCTTGAGTGCGCGCAAATTATAAAAAAAAAACAAATAAAACTAAATTCCAATTATACTTGCTGTGAGGATCTTCCAAATACTTTGATTTTAAAATATTTTATCTGAATTAGGATTTATTTCTTTTTCAAATTTTGTAATAGGGATTTATCAGATCTTAATTTTAGGAACAAGGCATTAATTGTTTCCCACTAATAACTTCACGTCGTTCCTTCATTTTGTATATAAACTCTGTGTAATGCGTCTGCGTGAATGATCAAAAATTGAATTTGTGTTTTATTGGTCTAAATTCGTATAAGAGTTAGGCACACAGCTTTGGCAGCACTGGGCAGAATCGGTAGATTGGTTTTTATGATTTCGTTAAGTTTCAGTAAACTGTTTTGTTTTTTTAACCGAACAGGCGATGGTTTTTTTTTGGCGCGCGAGGATATAAAATGGGGTGGTTGAAGATGAAAACAGTAATTTTTCGTTCGGAGTTTGATTTGCTTCGTTGTTTTGTAAGTTGGTGTGAGGAGAAAAGTGGTGGCAAGTCACACCCGAGATAACTTTAAAATAAGACGTGCGAAAAGTTTTTAATGCAAGAACTGACACAAGTTTGAGTTACATTTTTTGTTTAATAAATAAAAAGTTTTAGTCGCAAAACCACACAATTTAATAAAGTAAAAACCACGCTCTCAGTGTTATAAATTTAACCACGATAGAAAAAGAAACCTCGTGCCAACGAAGCCTCAGCAGTTACCCCCCAGAGCACCCATTCTTTATAAGTGAAAATTGTCCCATGGAGCACCTATTTTGCCAGATGTGAAAATAAGAAAAAGATGACTAAAAAACTAAAAATTCAAGAGTAACAAAGAAAAAAGTATAAAAAGTGAATTGGTTCGTTTAAAATAATTTTATTCGTGTGTATATAAAGAACGTTTTTTTTATGCATTTGCTTGTGACTTAATTCTAAAAGCAAAGAAATATTTTTTTTGCAAAAGTATTGCAATTGATTCATTGAAAATCGAAGCAAAATTGTTTTTAATTATTTTTGAATACGTAGAGAACACTTTTAAGTAAAAATCGTTGAAAGCAAGTTTAAATGAGAAGATAATATTATGTTATTTTTTTTTTTTGAAGCATAATTATTGATATTAATTGTGAAAAAGCAGTGATGTTGAAATAGGGAAGTGTTTTAGTGAATTCTTTTTCTTTGCAGCTTTTTAGGGGTTATTCTGTAGACGGCCCAGGATAACCATAGGAGTGGATAGTCGAGTTTACATGGGTGGTATTAAGGCCAAAGTTCCCTGAACATCTGGGGAACCATCCTATTATTCTTTTCAAGTCTTTCATTTTCAGTTATTCGAGTCTAGTCTGTTTCTCTATTTTCGGTCTTCTTCTCTAGTTTTTTTTTTGATTTGTTTTGTCAACGATACGTAATAAACGTATCGGATTGATAAGGACATGCAAAAACCCACCCCGTCGGCGAGCTAAGCCGTGCTTTACACAAGACGTTTCGACCGCCTGTCACTTTATCTCTCTCTCTCTCTCTCTCTCTCTCTCTCTCTCACAACCCGAACCATAGCCGACGATCGGTACTTGGTGAGATGGTTTAATTATGAGGGGAACGTCTGCCAAAAGAGTTGAGTGGAAAGCACTCAGCTTTATGGGCGTTCTCTACAACTCTACCAATTATAACTTAATAAGAATGTAGGAACATTTATATTTGTTTATTCTTTGATCGAGTGCAATATAGGCCTATTGGGAAAACTGAAAACCCGAGAGCAAAAAAAATCGGTTGACGAACCATAAGGCATACCTTATGGGTGGTGTGGAAATGCCTTCATAAACAAATAATAAAAAAAATAATTTACTTCAAAATCTTAAAGCTCCTCATCTAACCAGGGGTTTCAAGCTGGTGGGCGCGAGAAACCTAGCACATCATTTGCGGCTGATCTAATGGCTTGTTGGCATCGTTGCCATTGTTCTTCGACATTCGATGCCGGTGGTATGGTCTTAATCGTAACATTAAGGGATGCGCGTTGCGCGAAGGCCTTGGCGATCTCTTGCGATTGCAGTCTTTCGACATTGAATTTTTTCCCAGTATTTCTGGTTTGTTGTGGAGTGGTGGTTTTCCTTATTCTTACCTTGGCTATAATAAGGTAGTGGTCCGAGTCGATGTTAGCCCCTCGGAATGTTTGGACATCTAAAACACTGAGATTCCCTTGAGATTCCTACATAACCTGTTGTCCGAATATGTCGAAGCAGCTCATCTAGGTTCGATGGGATAACAGGCCGGGTATTCTGTGCCATTCTGACCAGACTATTTATTGTGGTACTGTTTTTTGTCTTGTTATCAACATAAAAGGATCGAGTAGTATACTAACTTTTAGAAAGGCCGGCATCCTTAGTTCTGCTCCTTTACGGCTAACTGCTTCATCTATCAAAAATCCCCTGTCCGATAAAACAATGTCTCCAGGTTGTGGATTATGTAAGAAATCGGTAAGAAATCGGAGTTCTCTGCAATGAATTTGTCGCTACTTCTGCCACCGATATAATTATCACTGTACTTTTGTAAGACGAAAAAGTAGCCGCTTTTGCAACCATCTTCACCTAATAAAAATATGTTTAGTTTCATTCGTTAATGCAGAGTTTTGTTATCATACCAAATGTGTCTATGCGAATTTCATAGCAGTCTATGTTTACAGCCACTCTAGTCCCAAAGATCGCTTTAAAGTACTCCGGTGTGTAATGCATTCTAGCATCTTTATCATGGCCAGGAAATAAAGGAGCTGAGTTCTGCACCTAAAACGAGAACGCAATCACAATTTTTTTTGATTAGAAATTTCAGACATAAAGCCGAGCATTGTAAAAGAAAGATCGAGCCGGAGCGGGAGTATAAGAATCTGAAATTTGTTTAACTCTTAACGAAAACAGTTTGGAATATTTTCTTCAATGGTTCTGTGAAATTTCCCTGTGAGTGGACTGTCCACATAGATCACTTACACGAATATTCGCAACTTCTCGGTGGGTGGACTACGAGATGCTGGGCTAGCTCACCGTGCGTTCGAACTTAGAGCACTTTTGCTTCCAAGCGAACGAAACCTAAGAACAATCGAAAATTAAAAGAAACTAAACCCGATGACGTGAACTAAAAGAAAAAAATTGTGTACCCACTTTATAAAATGGAGGTGGTGCACCCAATCACACTTTTATTCTGATGAATAAGGTTATTTTATACGACGTGTATCACGCGAAGATGGCCCCCGCACGAATTTTATCCCAAATTTATTTAATTTTTTTTAAGGGGCGCGTGTCCCGTTTTTTCGCGGGATTTTTCTGGTTGCTTAATCTCGCACTACACGATTTCATACTTTAAAGCACTCTACTTATCTTTTTTCTTCTTCTCCCTTTTTTTTTTTTTTTTTTTTTTTTTTTAACACTATCAGATCTGTGTCGTAGCGAGCTTAATACAAGCATCATCTACGAGCAGAGATTTGCCACAGCATATAATATGCATCCACAGGCTCATCATTTAGTGCATTTGTTAGTGGGACAAAACAGAACATAGATGAAACTAAGTTTGAAATCACTAGCAAAATCAATAAACGATTAAATTACAATGAAGCTATATATGTTATTAAACAAAGGACAATTTTAAATAAACTTATTACGGCTCTAGAATACAATTTCGCAGAGTGTTTTTCAAACTACTTTTACTAACATGCAGTTCTACTACGTCGTTATTTTTATTGTAAACTCTACTCATGCGACTAATAGCCTCATGCATGCCATAGTTGTGTTTATGGCTAGGTATATGTAATATATTGAATCTACGCAGGTTGTAGGAACCTCCCCGAGTATTAAAACCAATAGCACTTAAAAGATCAGGAGCATCAATTTGTCCTGATAATAATTGGTGTAATAGATGCAGCAGTTTAATTCGACACCTATACGGAGGCAAATTGTGTAGATCATCCCATGGAAGTCCTCTCAAAGCAAATCTTATGAATTTACGTTGGACTGATTCAATTCTATTCGAATGAACTACATAGAAGGGTGTCCAAACTTGTGAGGCATACTCCAAGTGAGGGCGCACTAGGCAATTATAGAGTGAAAGAGTGACATATGGGTCAGTAAACTCTTTTGACCACCTTTTTATAAATCCTAACATAGAGTTGGATTTATTGACGATAACGTTAATGTGTTTATTGAACTCCATTTTGGGATCAAAATAAACACCAAGATCTTTAAAGCTGTCTACACGACAGAGAGTGTGTCCAGATAGAGTATATTTAAAATTACATGGAGCGCGTTTTCGTGAAAATGACATATGCTGGCACTTTGTAGGGTTCAGATTCAAACCGTTTTTAAGACACCATATGGTAAAACTATTTAAATCGGCTTGTAGTGAAAGCGAATCGTTTAAATCTCCTACACATTTGAAAATTTTCATATCATCAGCATAAATCAATATTTTGCTATCTCGAATACAGGCTTTTACATCGTTAATTGCAAGTATAAATAAAATCGGTCCCAAATGACTTCCTTGAGGTACTCCAGATTGAGCAACAAAAGGGTTGGACTTGGAACCTCTAAATTTTACTTGGTATGTTCTCAATGAGAGATATGATTTAACCCAATTTATGAAACCAGGAGGAAATCCATACGCCTTAAGTTTAAAAATTATGATGTTATGTGATAACTGGTCAAATGCTTTGGAGAAGTCAGTGTATATACAATCTACTTCTTTTTTATTTTCCAAACTATTGGAACAATGATGCATAAAAGTTAATAGATTTGTTACAGTGGATCGATGTTTAACAAAGCCATGCTGTTCTTCACAGATAATGTTTCGACACAAGAATACCAATTTATCACAAATAATATGTTCAAATAACTTAGGAATGCAAGATAGTTTAGAGATAGGTCTATAATTAGAGATATCTCCTCGCTCGCCTTTTTTTAAAAACAGGTGTTATAAATGCACTTTTCCATTGGGTTGGGAATACTCCTGTGGCAAGGGAGCTTTCAAACATATACTTAAGGTATGGCAAAAGAGCATCTTTGCATTGCTTTACGACTATTGGTGGGATTCCATCGGGCCCTGCAGAATAATCATTGTTTAATGAAGATATATATTTAAGTAGTGTCTCATCGTCAAATGTAACATTGCTGAAACTAACTTGAGGATAGTCATTGAGATAGCTGAAATAATCCTCGTCTAAGACTGGAGGGGTATCAATAAATGATTTACTGAAGCTCTCTGCGAATAAGTTTGACACAATTAGAGAGCTCGATGTTTTTGAATTATTGGAAGAGAAGTTGGCTGGGTACCCATCCGTTTTTCTCTTCGAATTGACAAATCCCCAAAAGCGTTTTGGGTCACTTTTAAGAGCGTTCTCCATATTGACTATATAGCCATTATATAAACTACTAGACATCGCAGAGAATTCATTAAAGTAATTCAAGTACTTATCATAGTCGTATTGATTTTGGCTTTTAACAAAATTATTCCAGGCCCGGTTTCGTCTGTTTCGAAGAGATTTAAGCTCTTTCGTGTACCATGGGTGCTGGACTTGGGCATTTTTAGAATGCCTGACTGGGATAGTTTTATCCATGCAATCTTTTATTATAAAATAGAAATTTTTAACAGCTTCTTCTAAATTGGAGAAGCCGTCAATCTTCATATTAGAAATAATAATTTCTTCAGATAGCCTTTGAAAGTTTGCTTTCCGAAAGTCAAAAGAGTACGAACGATCGTACGAGTCAGCGTTTTCGTACAGATGTCCGCCTATGTCAATGAAAATATCTAGTGGAGGATGATTTTTATCTATGTTAGTAATGCTGGTACTAGATTCTAATACTGCAGTACTAACAGAGTCAGAAGAAAAAACTAAATCGAGAATTCGATTATTATGATTTTTTATACAGCTAATTTGCTGTAAGTCAAATGATAAAATGTTATCAAGTAATAATAGCTCTTGCTGTGCAGAAACTTCTGATGGTATAAAATGAGGTTCTCCCTCTGAAGGCACCCATTCAATGTGTGGTAAGTTGAAATCGCCCAGTAACAAAATAGTACTGTCACAACAAGATAAGTCAAAGATGTATTCTAAAGCCTTCGATAGCTCGGAATACAGAATGGATAGACGATATGAAGGAATGTACGCATTTGCAACATAGAGATATTTATTTCCAATTGTTATCTTAACACAGATTATTTCAATGTTAAGAGGGAATGGAAATTCTATTTTCTCAGAGGTAAGATGACTGCGAACTGCAGTAAGAACACCTCCACCAAGCGCTTTTAGGTCATTTATATGGCGGTCACTCCTATATACTGAGAACTCATGATTAAAGAGTTCCGAGTCAAGTATACTGGCGTTAAGCCACGTTTCTGTCAAGGAGAATATATCATGAGAAAAGGCTTGGGAATTAAGAAAAAATGTTTTAGTTTTTGTTCGGAGCCCTCTTACATTTTGGTAGTAGAGGGACAGTCGGTAGAGTTTTTTGATGCTGAGATAACTCCGCGTTTAGCTCTACGTGGCCTAAACTCATTGACAATAGTGTTTAAAGGCCATGAGTCAGTGTCGCATACTTTATCAAATACATTTGGAGGTACTACTATTTTAAACGATGAAACGAAACTATCCTGTTTGCTAATTTTTGTACATTTAATAGAAGTACCTGTAGGGACTAGATTTTTTGAAAATAAGTGACTAATCACGTCTTCGGAGGAAGTGCTTGGTTTCAGGCGTGATATAAAGATCGATCTAGGTTTTGGTATCGATTCAATTGATGAAGCAGATGCAGTCACTGTTGGAACTACACTAGATGATGGGATAGTAGGAGAAGTATTGGTTGGAGGCGACCCAACTGACAGATTTGGAACCAAATTATTTTTAATTTGATCCTGACTTCTGAGATTAGATCGTTTAGCTGTCGGATGAGCCGTTGATCAGTTGGTGTCACGCTTACGCTTTCCTTTAATGGTGGCAACTTTATCACTGGCTGCATGGGACGCGACAGATTGTACGGACGGTGCGGACCGAGCTTCTTCTTTGGAAGTGTTATGGTCAAATGTTTGCAAAGGCTCTGTAGACGTGGAAGCGTCAGCGGTCAGACATGGGTCTGAAAATGCAGACACTGTGGATACTGCATGATTAAAATTGTCTAACAAGTCCTTAAAGCCTTTCGACAGCTTAACATTGTCAGCTTTCAAAGCCGACATCTTAAAAGCAAGACTTGATATGGATAACTTACGGCACGCAGTGCAATACCAGAAAGCGCCTTCAGTTGCGTTTATTTTATCCATAAATGCGTTAGTAGATCCAACGCATTTTGCATGAAACATTTTTCCACATGGTCCATAACAGGAAAAAATAGCGTTATTGGAATTTTTTGTTTCAACGCATTTTTGAGCCCCACAATCCATTTTTATTGCATATTTATAAGAGAGAGAAAACAAAAAAAAAGAAAAAAAAAAGTGATCTTGCCGTGATTTGAACCCACGACTTTCAAGAATGTTCTCGCCGATGTTGTTGAACGCCTTACCACTTGGGCTGATACGGTTGCTGTTAATTTGTGTTATTTGTTATTGGTGACAGGAAGACTATGGGAGAAGTCAAAATTGTAAAGCAAAATTTAACACGCAAATAACTGTGGAACTAGGGAGAGCACAACACAAGAGATGATACAACGAGAATACCGCTTACCACGAGAATATGACAATTTTAATTTTTTTTTCACATGAAATATTAATTTTTTTTTGTTAAATAAATACTACTGTTTTAATTAATAATGTTAAACACTAATTCGACACAATGCACTGACCGAATTCAACTAAATAGATTAATAAATAAACAAAATATAATGAAAACAGAAACATAAATTGCATAAACACTGGAAACACGTCTACTCGCTATGACACTCTGACACACGCTCCTACGCTCTTTCTGCTGTTTTTTTCCTCGTCCTTGCTCCCTTCCTGAAGTCTATTCTCCTATTTCTTTTCCTCCTTTATTTTTCTCATCCTATTCAATCGCAATCACACCTTTTTTTACGAAATTTATTTGCTCCGACTGCCTATGTTTGATTGACCGCAACCAATACGAGAACCGAACTACCCCAACTAGGATGGAGAACAATCAGCAAGACATTAATTCAATAGCCGACAATGAGCTTAAAAATATAAAGCTAGCGTACAAAAAAATTTTATGGAAAAGAAAGGAATTCACTGTCGATGCTGAAAAAGTTAAATTCAAAGGCGACTCAGCCTTACCGTCAACAATTTTGGAACTGACTACTCCTTTTCAGTTTTTTGATTTCCTGTTCAATGATGAAATATTTTCATCTGTCACTGAACAATCAAACTTATATGCTTCTCAATGCAATATAGCATATCCGATAAATGTAACGCTGAATGAAATCAAACGATTTGTTGGGATAACTATGTTAACATCAATCCATCAAGTCCCCAGCATACGAGATTACTGGAATGCTAAGATAGGTAACATTATTATTCAGAAGGCAATGTCTGTAAACAGATTTGAACAAATTAAGCGTGTAATACATTTTAATAATAATGAAACCATGTTTGCTCGAGACCATCCGCAGCATGATCGCCTACACAAAATCAGGCCATTTATTACCAGCTTAATAAGCAGATTTCAGGAAGTACCATATGAAGAAAACCTTTCCCTTGACGAACAAATTTGTTCCACAAAAGCTCGATCATACATGAAGCAGTATAATCCAGCTAAACCCCACAAATGGGGCTATAAACTATTCGTGTTGAGTGGAGCAAGTGGTTTTTCGTACAATTTTGAAATCTACACTGGCCAGGAAAATGACCACGCCAAACGGCTAGCAAACGAAAAAAATCTTGGAGCATCTGCAAATATAGTAGTACTTGTAGTAGAATTGGCGAAACTAGGAATTCAAACAGTGGGAACTGTTAGGCGGGATCGTATTCCTAATAATAAACTACCCTCCATAAAGGACATGAATTCCGAACCTAGAGGATCATCTTACGAGTATGTTGCTTCAATGGAAAATATTGATGTGACAAATGTTGTTTGGAAGGATAATAAGATAGTAACGCTTTTGTCTACTTTTTGCGGGCGAAAACCTATTCAACAAAATATCAAACGATTTGACAGAAAAACAAAACAAACTATTGAAATTATGTGTCCTGATATAATTAAGCAATACAACAAATTCATGGGAGGTGTAGATTTAATTGACAGCTTAATAGGACGTTACAAAATAAAGTTAAAATCCCGGAAGTGGTATATACGACTTTTCTACCATTTAATTGACTTAACTGTTACAAATGCTTGGCTTTTATACCGACGAGCTAACGTGCAACAGAAAAATAAAAAGATTATGCCATTAGCGGATTTTAAAATTGAAGTTGCAGAAGTGTTATGTAACAGTGAAAACATAAAGCGCGGACGATCATCACTTGGGCAACAACAAAAAAAGATCGAATATAAGAGACAAAAACCGACATCTTCCAATTACCCGATAACGGAAGTAAGAACTGATCAAATTAGTCACTGGCCGGAATGGTCTTCAGTAAGGAACAGCTGTAAACTTCCTGTTTGCACATCTCTATCAACAATAAAATGTTCAAAATGTGAACTTCACTTATGTTTTAGTATGGAAAGAAATTGTTTCTTTTCGTTTCATAATAATTAAATAAACTTATTTCCTACTGCATATTACATATGTACATATTTTTTTTTAAACTTGAACTTTTTAAAATAAATCTCGTTTTCCTTCTTTATTATATAATAATATCTATATATAATAATATAATATCGCAACTACCTTTTATTTTTCTTTGTGTAGATTTATTATTCTGTATTTAATATTAATAAACAAAAAAAAAAACAAAATAAAATCTTTGAAATTAAAAACAATAACAAATATCAAAACTATTTTTCATTTCATAGAAAATTTAACTTCGGTAAATGCATGATGTATCATATTTGATACATACAAAGAATAGCCTATAACAGTCTTAATAAAAAAAACGTCATATTTTTTTTTTATTTTTTCAGACATCTAAGAGCTAACAGTGTGCAGAAAAATATTTTTTAAATCAAATCCAAGGTGTCATGCATTTAAGGGTTAAGGAAATTAGGAATAAGAAGAAAGGTGATACCGATGCACATTGGTTTTAAATGTCTGTAAGTTATAATGGAAAGGAAAAACAGAGTTTGGTAGAGCATTTCACATTCGTGTTGTTCGGTTTATTTACGAATCTCTGTATATCAGCGTACGTCCGAAGATAGGCTTGAGGGTAAACTGATTTGCATTCATTGCGTAACGAGTATTGCGGCTGAATTGTTGAATGGGAGGAATGCAGCTGGCTATTTAATTTGAACATTGGTTGTTAAAATAGCGATAAAACAAGGTAAGGCAGGAGATGTTTCGACGGTGTTCGAGCGAAACTAAGGAGTTCGCTATTCTTATGTCTCCTATAAGTTTTTTCGCACGTGTTTGAATCCTATCTAGTAGGTGCAATGTTGATTTTGGTGCACCTGACCAGACGTGGGCGTTGAATTCAAGTTTTGGGCGTATAAACGCTTTATATATTGTGGCCAGATCAGAGGGGGTGAAATATTTCTTACATCGATTTAGGAAACCTAGACATTTCGCTGCGTTTTTAGCGACTTCGAATATGTGGTCGTTCCAACGTAAGTCGTTACTAACACACATACCTAGCATGGAAAGCTTTTCGGTTTCTTCGACGTAAGTGCCATTCATGGATAATGGCTCTAGATTTTGGTTTCGCTTTAATGACAGAAGACAGCATTGTGTTTTGGAAGCATTGAATTCCACTCTATTAGATTTACCCCATTTGATAATGCTGTCAAGGTCGGAATTCAATGAGCTTAACATATTTTGGCGTTTAGAGTCCACGTTCGAAGGTGAGGGACGAGGACCTGAAAACGAATATGAGAAGCTGAGGGTACTGTCATCAGCGAAGGAATGAATTGGATTAGAAGTTGCAGACAGGAGATCATTTATAAAAATGAGAAAGAGAGTCGGAGACAAAACTGAGCCTTGAGGGACACCAGCATTTATTTGGTGAGTTACAGACTTGAAACCATCCAAAACAACTTGAATTGAACGTTTCGAAAGATAATGTCTAATCCATTGAAGAAGTTTTTCGTCGATTCCAAATGCACGCATTTTCGACAAAAGGGCTTGATGCCAAACCCTGTCAAATGCCTTTGAAATATCAAGCGCAACAATCTTGCTTTCGCCACCATGGTGGATTGATTGGTTCCACTTTTCGGTGAGATATGTCATCAAATCACCAGTAGACCTGTTGCTGCGAAAACCATACTGCCGGTCATTGAGAAGTTTTCGTGTTTCGAGATATTTCATGAGCTGACGATTTATCAGCGTTTCCATGACCTTGGAAAGAAGGGACGTAAGTGCAATTGGTCGGTAGTTGGAGAGAGTAGAAGATTCGCCTTTTTTTGGTACAGGCTGGACAACTGCTGTTTTTCATCTACTCGGAAAGAGTCCTGATGAGTAGGATAGATAGAAAAGCTTGCGCAGTGGTTTTCCTAGCGTAGAAGAACACCTCTTCAGAATGATGGGGTATATACCATCTGGACCAGCGGATTTGTGTATACAAATACAAATTTTTGGCGCAACAGGCTCGTTAGTACCCAGGGCCTAGCTTTCTCACAACCATTCATGTGTGCGTGTGTACTTCTTGCACGATGGTGGGACCTCCTGTTTTATGCCGACTCCGAACGGCTAAGTTGAGATAAGCTATTCTTGACAATTGATACTACTCGGATGATTTGTCAGATCATCACGAGAGGAGGGCCAGTGAAAAATCATTTAGGTGTTGCTACGGCTGGGAATCGAACCCAGACCTCCTGCGCGGCAGTTCATCGCACTAACCATCGCGCCACTGAGCCCTGATTTGTGTATGTCAAGATCAAATAAAACTCTTGCAACTGTACGAGTACGAAAGTGAATTTGTCCCATGGAATGTTTAACGTTCTCAAGTACAGGAGGAGACTGAACACAATCTGGCAATGTTGAATTGGCTGCGAAATGCGCAGCAAGCAGATTGGCTTTGTCTAAAGAGCTGACAGCTGGAATGTCATTGTGAATGAGCGTCGGAACTGATGATGAGGCCGAATTTTTTATATTTTTAACAAATGACCAAAAGTTTTTACTACCTCTGGGACATTGAAGAATTTTTTGCCTCAACTTTTGGTCATAGAGGAATTTGACACGCTTTAAATGGGCATTACAGTCATTTCTGGCTTGTTTGAACTTTATTCGGTTTTCCTCTGTTGGGTTGGTCTTGTACTACCGAAAGTTTGTCTCTCTGATAGCTTCTCTGCAGCTCAAGTCATACCACCCTTTTGCCTTTGGTCTGATACTCTTAATTCTGTTGGGAATGAAATATCTCATACCATGAAGAATGATGTTTGATATCATATCAGTAGCAGAATCCACGTCACTATCGAGGAAACATAGTGACCAGTTAAAATTCCTAAAAAAACTGTTTAATGCTTCCCAATTGGCTTTCTCGTATTGCCATACAGTTTTTTTTTGGGAATTTGCTCTTTAACTGTGTGGTTGGAGTACGAGAAATTTGCTGATATGATACAGTGGTCTGACGAACCTAAAGGCGATAATACATTGATGGTGTATTTATCAGGGTGAGAGGTAAGAAACAAGTCCAGGGTGTTGGGCGGCTTGACTGTTAATATCCGGTATGCGTGTCGGCTCATTTACAAGCTGAGTTAGGTTGTTTACCTCAGCAAAGATCTCAACATACCTTCCTTCGGGTGTTGTCTGTCCAGAATGTTGAAGCCACGTAGAATTGTGTACATTGAAATCGCCCGCAATGACGATTTCAGTGTGAGGATGCAGGGATACAATTCTGGAGATGGAGTCAGACAGCGCATCAAATTCATTAAAAGTTGAATGGCTGGCAATGTTTGGGCTTCTATAAATGAAACAGTAGTGAATTAATTGCCTACGGACATGGAATTTCAGCCATATAAAATTAAATTCCGGAGTGGAACATTGGCCGTATTGAGTTTGAATTTGGTAGGCTACGTCACTACGTATATAAATGGCGAGACCGCGGTGAAAAAAGAATAATGGCACCAAATTATATCCAGGAAGGGTTAATTCTGATAGGTCAGAATTCACCACCACCTGTGTTTCACTTAGTGCCAAAACAGCTGGTTTATATTTGGAAATGTGGACGTAAGCCGAAAAAAGATTAGACCTTAACCCACGAATGTTACACACGTCCACTCTAAATTTCCTTTCCACTATTACCACAGACATAAAAGATACAACACCGACGACAAACTAAGCTGAGAAGTGAAGTGAAGATTCAGTATAAAAACATCCAATACAACTTGTCATAGGTGTTATGCCCTCACGACAATTTGTATTAAATGTTTAACAGATCTTCATTCACGACCCGCTATTCATCGGTTATTACCTACGCTCCACCAACGCAAGCGCACGCATGCAAAAAATAACATACGGCACTTGCATTGGTGTGGCAAAGGCAATAGCAAACGAAATGGAGAGAGGCGAGATGGATTACCACACACTGCACTTGCTTTTATTGTTGTCTTGTTTTATTTTTTTTTTCTTATGCACTGCACAGCACTATTGTGTTTTTTTTTTTTCAGTTAGACTGACGCGCACCGGGAGGGTTCTTATTTTTTATTTTTTTGCAATTTTGTTTGATTTTAATTATAAGATTAAGGATTTTGTTTGTTTTAATTATTTTAGGTTATTTGTTATAATGGTGTATATTCTGTTTCTTTGTTTGCTGGCTATTGTGTTGTTTTGGGGAGTTGGGTGGTCGAGTGGAGAGCGAGAAACGAGCGTGTAGCCGCGACGGAAAGCAATCGGTAACTTTGTCTACACATTTTGTTGGCAATACCTTTGAAATGCAAGATTTGTAGAATAATTCACAAAACTGATCTTCGATTTCACGAATATATTCTACAAATTGCGAAGGTGCAGCATGAAGGTTGCAAATTGCTTGAAAGATGAAAATACTAAGCTCAAAGATGATTCTGCATTATCAAAAGTTGACAAGGCTAAATTGCACTTGTCGCTCTTTGAACATTTTCGAAAAAGCCAATCACAAACCTAAATGAAACTGTAAATGGTTTCGTTTACCTACATCCTCAGTCATATTTAAAGTTAATTTGCTATGAGAACCTCAAGAAACATTTTTAACTTTCTCTTACAAAGAGAAAGATATTGTTTTCGTGAAAAATTTCGACCTCGATATTTTGATTGATTCTAACATTACGATGATAGCGGAGCCTAAAAAAGTGGTTTTTGGAATTCCGTCCGTCGGTCCGTCGGTCCGTGACGGTCTCCCCAGCCTAAACGGCTTGACCGATTTTCTTCAAACTTCGAATCCAAGCTTGGTTTGGTCTTAATTCTAGGCCATTTTTTGTGTTTGCTTTTAGCCAATTTAAAACTGGTACCTGCCATATAAAAATTACACATAACCTCAATTTTCTCGAAAACGGCTCTAACGATTTTGATTAAACTTTATATATACTATAACCATATTAGTTCCAACAAAACTGCATACCCAGTTTTTTCGAGAAAATCCATATAACGGATTTTGTCATTTAGGCCATATAAAGAAAATTGTTAATATCTCGCAAACCATTGTGTCAAATTGAATGAAATTTAATACATATACTACTATTACAGCTTGAAGCAATTCCACATAATTAGTTTTAGCCCAACTATTACTAAACGGAATTTTCAGTTTTGGCCAAAAACGGAAAATCATTATTTTTCACATTGACATCGATTCCTTCAAATTTTGGAGTAAAAATTCGTATAAATACATTTCGACATTATTTATATCATTTTAGCATCAATAATCAAAATGCTTATGATAAGATCTAACGCCCAACTTGCTTTGAAAGAGAAAGTTGCGTACGACCCAGTCGTGCACCCACCACTCGTTTTCAATCGAAATAGTTGATTCAACTAATGATTGATCAACTGCTCAGTTTGGACTGGTTCGTAATTGCCGGTCATAACTGTATTCTCAAATATTGTAGACCCCAAAGCTTCTGAAAACAAGTAGTAAAATTGGAAACAGTGACACGTGTGTTATTGCCACAAGAACTTCGGACTCCAAACACAATCTGGACTGTTTTGAGCAGCAGCAACAGGTGCCTAATTAGAGGATATTATAACTGACATGACTGTATGTATGGCCGCAAAGACTTAAGCGCTGATATATTAAGAAGCCAGTCCTTAATAAAGTTAAACTAATTTGTAATGGCCTTGCCTTTATGATCGAGCACTTTAATTGACCTTAAAGTCCTGGTTGCTCGCCGTAAGAACTCCAATTCTTTCTGGTTCTGAACGAATGCAAACAAATTTAAAGTTTGTCGATGACGAATTGAATAAGTTAAATAACTTATCGAAAAATCCAATAACTCTCCGGTGTCAAAAGACCATATGAAACGGTATGACTCAGTACCTGGGTGGAATATTTAACTTTCATCCGCTGAAAGTTATTTGGCCTTACGTGTGCATCCATTAATTTAGGAACTATTCGTAAGGCATTTTTGAAATCCATCCAAGCTTTCATTACATCAGTTGAGTTGTTAAAAGTTACGTCATTTTTAATCAGGCAGTTCCTACTGCTTTTATTCAAACGGGGAGCATCAAAAAAGGAACAAATTATGCGACCATCGACTTCAAAATATTGCTTAGCATCGATTATTTCTAGGAATCGTGTTAAGCCACGAAAGTTTGATCCCCGGTCGCAGACGAAGTGCACTGGAAATAATCCATTACTTCGGAGAGCATGAGTTTTTTTAAAAATAACTTTTTTGAGATGGGATGGTGTACATGTACTAAGTACGAAATAATAGGCTAGAGGATGTTTCCATTCCCTGTGCCATTAGCACCAACACGTTGTGAGTGGGCCATACAGATCGATGTTCATCGTCAGCGAAATCTTTCATACCGTGTATTACCGTGTCCGTTTTCCTGCAGTAGTCGAGGTAGGCCTTAATAGTGCTTTCACACCGAACCGAACTCTGAGTTTTCGCAAAAATACCTGAAACCTTAATCGAAAATCGGAGTTTATCCATACATTTGCAGTTTTCAAAAACTAGTAGGTTACGCCAAAACCGTCTCAAAACCGCTTCGCAGACGTCATCTCGTTAAAGATTGTTTAAACGAACACACCTTTTCATACATTCTACACGTGTTCCACACGTCCCACGAAACAGGTGATGAACTCGCTGTCAGTGTCAAAGCAAATGTATTTTTTCATTTCATTTCAACAGTGGCTATACATTGTGAAAAATTTATTTTATATAATGGAAATTGAAAAGAAAAAAAATTTCTATAAACTTCGAACATAAAAAAATAATCGTGAAAATGTGACCAAATAAGTACTAAAATTGGATTTTTCCCAACACTTTTCTGAAATTCTGAATTTTTTTTTTTTCAAATTCTTATAACTCGTAAACCGCTAAACAGATTAGAATGAAATTTGGCAAATTGATAGATTGGAAACTGTTCTTTAAAAACATATGAGAAGGCTACAATCCACTGTGCGGATCGTTGAATACCCTATCCCATCCTATCTGTAAAACTAAAATCCCACAAAAAGTGGACATGGCTAAAAACACGATGTGGATAAAATAAATAATATGACATGGTGACAACAAATTCTTCAGACTGCTTATAAAAAACTTTTACGGTTCTACAAAAGACAAGGTTTTCTCCTGCATATGTTATGGGGTAGGGTATAAAAATGGTTTTTATATAAAAACGCCCCCAAAAAGTGGGCGTGGGTTAAAATTGTCTATTGACGAAATGTTCATATTTATATTACTAATGATTCTGCATCAAAAGTTTTTTAGAAAATTTTAAAATTTGACCGAAAAATGTTTTTTTATTAAAAACGCCCCCAAAAAGTGGGCGTGGCAAAAAACTTTGTCTAAATATGTTGTTCAGAAAGTTTTTCAAAATTCCTTATGGTTTGGCCAAAAAATACGTTTTTCTAAAAAGGGGGCGTGGCAGTGGGCGGATTTCAAAAATTTTTACACTTGTTCTGCTGGGAGCAACAAAGAGCACGTGTACCAAATTTCATCCTTCTAGCTCAAAATTTAAGGCCCAAAAACTGGTGACGTACGGACGGACAGACATGGCTTAATCGACTCAGCTATCGATTCTGAGTCGATCCATATACTTTGAGGTATATGTAGCTAAATTATTTCTCTATGTTACAAATTATGTATCAAAACTAATATACCCCTATGGGATAGGGTATAAAAAACAACAAAAAGAAGAAGAAGTGCGGAAGACGAGGAGTACCTGTTGGAGCTATGGGCAGACAAAAATGACGATAAAATGGACATATTTTTCTTGATATGTCTATGAAATTAAAACGAAATTACAAAACATGCCAAGCAAAATATAAGTATAGTCCGTCCCATAAAAGAAGAAAGATCCCAACATGCGCAGTAGCAATTTATTTAAGGGAAATTTTCTCTTTTAAGGTATTTTTGATCGCATGAAATTGTTTATGGTTTTCTGTACTTTATCTTTTTTGCAGCGATATTGGAAAACGTAATTGTTTTATTATTGAGTAATTGTTTTAACTGTCATTGAGTTTCACCAATATATTATTGTAACGGGTGATTTTTTAAGAGGTTTAGAAAACACAAAAAATTCGAAAAAATGAATGAAATATTTATTTGAATCGATAGTTTGAACCTTGCAATTTAATGTTTTAAAATAATTTCATGCAAATGTTGACCGCGGCTGCGTCTCAGGTAGCCCATCCGCTGAGTCCAATTTTGGCATACTCTTTCACACATATCGGCCGGTATCTCACGAATGAATGCATGGATGTTGGCTTCCAGTGCGTCAATCGAAGCGGGCTTGTCCCTATAGACATTAGCCTTGACATACCCCCACAAAAAATAATCTAATGGTGTCAAATCGCACGATCTAGGCGGCCAATTGACCGGCCCGAAACGTGAAATTAACTGTTCACCAAACTCGCCTCGCAATTGCGCCATTGTTTCGCGTGCTGTGTGGCATGTGGCACCGTCTTGTTGAAACCACATATCATGCAAGTCAAGAACTTCCATTTCGGGCAAAAAAAAGTTTTGTTATCATCGCTCGGTAGCGTTCACCATTGACAGTAACGCTGCGATTCGCATCATCTTTGAAGAAATATGGCCCAATAATGCCGCCGGCCCATAAACCGCACCAAACAGTGGCTTTTTCGGGATGCATTGGTAGCTGTTGCAATGCTTCTGGCTGATCTTCACTCCAAATGCGGCAATTTTGCTTATTTACGTACCCATTCAACCAAAAATGAGCCTCATCGCTGAACACAATTTTTCGATAAAAAAGCGGATCCTCGGCAGCTTTCCAAGAGCCCATTCACCAAAAATTCGGCGTTGTGGTAGGTCGGCTGGCTTTAATTCTTGCACCAGCTGTATCTTAAAAGGCTTTACGCCCAAATCCTTCCGCAAAATTTTCCACGTAGTGCTGTAACAAAGGCCTAACTGCTGGGAACGGCGCCGAATCGACATTTCGCGGTCTTCTGTCACACTAGCTGATACGGCCGCAATATTTTCTTCACTACGCACAGTACGTAAACGTGTTGGTGGTTTAATGTCCAACAAAGTAAATTTGGTGCGAAATTTGGTCACAATCTTCCGAATAGACTGCTAAGAAGGTCGAGAATGCCGATCATAAAATGGAAGCAGCGCGCGATGAACATTTCGAACCGAGCACGAATTTTGATAGTAAAATTCAATAATTTGCAAGCGTTGTTCATTTGTAAGACGATCCATGGTTAAATTGCAAACCAAACTGAAGCTGTTTGACAGTGACACAAGGTACTAAACACACGTCAGCTGTCAAAACCAGTGTTGCCAAAACCAAACCAGCTAAAAAATCACCCGTTAGTAACTCATGAAAAAAGTTTCATGCACGAAGTAGAACATTACATTCAAGAAAATAAAGAAATAATGAAAAATATCAAAATTGACATAAAATAATGTAAAGCAAAGAAAATGAATACGTATCAAAAAAAGATATTGTTTGAAAAAATAAATACTTGAGATTTTATTTGGAGTTATAAATAGTGTTTTTTTTCATAAAAAGTTATTTGTTTTATAAATAGTGGATAATATTAATCGGAATCCGTTGTGTCGGTTTCAAAATCATCTCCCTCAGATGAATCATCTGCTGGGTGTATAACAATTCTTTCAGTTATTCTATCCCATGCAATATCTGCGCGATGATATTCATCTTCTGTGCGTATTGCTTTTTCACACACAGAGTTCCAATTTTCCGGAGTTATTTTGTTGAATTCTTCTTCCGCAATATTTTTGACATCGTCCAGTTTAAAAGTTGTATTTCTTGCTGCTACTCTGCTTTTTACTATTCCCCATATATTTTCTATGTCTAGGATTTAGGTCCGGATGATAAGGGGGTAATCGTAAGACTTCATGGCCTGCACTCCTAATGATGTCATCAATTTGAAGCTTTCGGGAGGACTTGTTTTGTTTTATTAATCCATATAGCTGTACTTTGCAGCTAGCTGGTTGGTGAGGTATTTTGTTTTCGGATAGCCATTTAATCATATCAGCCTTTAATGATGACGAGTTGGGGACAGTACCATCAATTTTATTGTGATATGTTGCATTGTCCATAACAATAACTGACGGTTCTTCTAAGTTACAAAGAACTTGTTCCCTTAACCATTTTGAAAAGTTTTCGTAGTTCATCTCATTATGGTAGTCACCAGTCTTGCTTCCAGATTTAAAAAGCAGTAGTCCATTTCTAACGAATCCTCCTTTTCCACCAGCATGAGCTATAATCAACCGTGATCCTTTGGAAATATTTGACTTTAAGCCGTCCAAGCTGCCATCTGTCCAAGTATTGGGTCGAGTATTTGTGCTATGAATATAACTTTCATCTATATAAATAATTGCGTAGCCTTTCTCTCGGAATTCTCGTACTTGGGCAATATACTCGTAGCGTTTAAGTTTTATATCCGTTCGTTCGCATAAAATTCTTCGATTGTTCTCTGTTTTTTTAAATCTGTATCCATTGTATTGTAAAACCCTGTGTAAAGATGATCGGCTCATGTTGATCTGCAAATCCGAAGCTATTCGTTGATTCAGTGCATTAAGTGTAATTACCATTTTTTCTTCTTTATGAAAATTTTGAATTATTCTTTTCATTACGCAAATGTCAAAGTTGTCCAGTCCGGTGACATAATGGTTGTGAGGTCCTTTTTTTTTGGACTTCTGACTGTACCGCTTCTTTCATACTCTTTAAAAATCCTCCATATTGAGCTTCTGGATACTCCTGTTATTTTGGATGCTTCATCAATAAATTTCCAGCTCTGAACTCTCAAATGTGTTTCGGCCTTCTCCATCTCATGTTTTATAACGTTGATGATAACCGCTCGTGTTTGCTTGCTTATTGATTTTCCTTTGCCAATAGAATCCATAATGGTGTTTTAAGATGTATTTTGGTTTACTGACAAAAAATGAATGCCTGCTAAAAAAGCTAATACTTGCCTTTTTATATAAGTTTGGCATGTTTCCTGGCATTCGAAAACTTTCATACCTATGTCGTTTTTTTTTTAAGTTATAATAGGTATAGTGTGGTACAGATCATACGAGTCGTAAAAGAAAATAAAAAAATTATAATTTTTGCATGTTTCCAGGCATTTGTAAAATTTAATATGAGGTTTTTTTTTTAAGTTATAATAGGTATAGTGTGGTAAAGGTCAAACAAGTCATAAAAGAAAATAAAAAAATTATAAAATCATGCAAAAACGCGTAAAAATATACCTTTTATTCACTTGAAAACATGGGTTTACCAAAGTTGTATCCGGCAAGACGGGTCTATTTTAAGTGAGTAAAAAAACCCATCTTTTCTCAATTAACCTAAAAATCGACATGTCTACCTGCATTCGTGCCCATTCACAAAGTATAATGGAAATTCCCAAACTTTGGGACGGGCTATAAATATGTATATACCTACTTTCACAATTCAATTTTTTTCTATTTCTTCTTGTTCTATTTTCTTCTTTTGCAGGAAAGAAAAAATTCTTTTTTGGACCTTAAGCATGTCACCGTGGGAATGGCAGTATAATTGTTACCTTTTTAGGGATGATTGAAACAACAATTATTTTTATGTACACTTTAGTACACACGTCCGTTCACCTTGAGTTTACAAAATTGAATGAATGATATTTTATATTGTACATTATTATATATAACTTAAATTACGACATTTTACATTTCTTATATATAGCTAAATTACATTATTTTGCTTAATTTAAATTGTTGCTTAATCAATATCAAAGAGGAATATAACTATAGAGTACGCATCACAGCCAAAAATGTTTTACGACGTTTCGGACGCGGGCAGTAAGTGCGAAGGGAATTTGCGTCGTTCGTATGCATCGGCTATGCTGTTGCTTGATGCTGGCATCTCAATATGCACTCTGGGGTATCAACTCCAGTACCCCTCATAGTAAATATTAGTTGTATGAGATGCGCAGTCTTGTAGTTATATACCTCTTTGTCATGTAAGCCACTACAGCAGCTACATTCTAATATACATGTCATTCTGGGAGAGCACAGGGTCCACAATCTGCAGTCCATACAAGAAGACAGTCGTCCTGCAGGTAATAAAACAAATTCGATTACAACCATATTAATATTTTATTTAATAATTGTTTTTCATCGAAGGTATTTATTCTCCATCATGTGCTTCCTCTTGGGTCGATGAAAATTCGCTGCCATATTCTCCTTATACTTCACCAAGTGCTTCTTCAGCTGATCTTCCCTCAACATCCAGACCTAGACAAAAAAAGAGACGTTTATGCTAATGCGAAGACCTGAAAGCTGTCGATGAATCCATCAACACTTCGTATATTTGTAGCTGTACTACAGCGTTCGTTGACCTGACTAGTATATTTCGGTTGTTCTCTTTGTACAGTATTCACTGGATTTAGCAACCACTGCATGTTGAAATCATCATTATGCACGTTCAGAAAATTGTGCAAACACAACATGCTTTGATCACCAAGTTAGTATTGTCGATATGGTTATCAATACCTTTTCCGATTCGTCTGAATCTGCCAAAACAGTTTTGAACTACTCTCATAATAATTATAATAATCCACGGCATCGTGAGCAGGAGGTTTAACTTCGATATGGCAACCATCTTTAAAATAGTTTACATGTAGTCTTTGTCATTATGAACAAGTTATATTTACCTACAAAGTATCTCAAAAGTACGACCAGACATTCTGAAGTGTTGTTTGAAATATCCTTCGTGGTTCTCAACCACTTTTCTTTCCCAGAATGTACTAGTGCTCATCTGCAAAACACATATATGCGTTAGGTGTTTTATATTATTTTGAACTTAGCTAGAAACTCACCTTTATCCACGTAATTCTCTGTTGATCGCGTTTCATAATTGTCTTCATAAGAATAGCTTCTTTTTTGTATATCGGAGTTTCACAATTTGCATAAGCATTTGTTTTCGTTTTTTTTTTCTTAGCGGCGGGCTTGAGAGTTTGCTGTCAAAATCTTAAGATTTGTTTCCCTTTCAATTTCAAATGCTTATTTTAATTTCATCATATTTGAATTCATTTTATTCAATTAATATAATTTCACACACAAATGTTGCAGCTAGTGTCACATCTGATTGAAATGTCAAACGAAACCTGATTAGAGTTCGGTGTGAAAGCATCAATTTTCAAAAACGTTTAACCGAAAACTCCGTTTTCGATTCGGTTGTAAGCCTTATAGTGCTTACATCTCATTAGCAGACATCAAACATTATTTAAAAATTTTGGATAGCTTATTAATTTTCAATTCCAATGACTTTATATTGAAATCAATATTGCCAGATATTTTGTTCAAGAATATATTATAAAAGCACGTATCGTTTCTGAGGATGGAAGATTAAAATGTGTTCGCAGTAACCGGCAAGCTGCAGGAGAAGTTAAATGAATGAAAAATTGGAAAATAAAAACACTTTTAAATTATCCGAATACTTATTTCCCTTACTATATCTATTTGCATTGCTCTTCATATTCGAGACAATGGTTTGTACGTCAGCGGACAATTTCTATTCGTTACCTCAACGTTTGCGTATTTTTGGTGAAAAACACACATGTCTATCAAATTATCAAAAACTGTACAGTTCTTGTTTTCCATTAGACTTGGTCTCTTGGTTGTTGCTTACGTGCTGTCATCAAATGTCCGTGGCATCGCATGTGGAACCAAACGATATCGCTTATGTGACGCAATTATGCTATCGTAAAAGTAATTGTCGCATAATCTACCTGATTTCTTTAATTCGGCAAGACCTAATGTCTTCCTCCATTTCTCCCTTATATAGAAAAGTTTTAAATTAATATATATTTGTATTTATACATTTGTGTTTAGTTGTGTATTTATGAAGGATAACTTATAATATAACTTATTATAATGCAAACGCAATTGAACAAGAGTAGACGTTCTCTTTCCACCCAACGTTGGAGAAACGAAGGAGCAGCAGAGGCGTGGGGCGGTCGGCCCAAAAGACACCCCACCAACAAAGCCGCAACATTAAACGTCAGGGTTGATAGCCAAGAGAGGGCGATCTCTTTCCCCCACCGTTGGATCAACGGAGGAGAAGCGAGGTGTTAAGGCGGACGGCCAGAAAAAAACACCCTCGCCACAACATAAACACAACATTAAACACATAGAAGACATCACAAAACAAGTCCACAACACTGACGACAGAAGGTAATGTCCAAAAAGATACATGGGGCATGTCCACAACAATTGGATACATCGATAACCACAAGAAATACTGTTAAATGGCTCAAGCCCAACATAAAAACATATGAGAGGCTACAATCCGCTATGCGGATCGTTGAATACCCTATCCCATCCCATCCTTTAAATTAATATCCTCAAAATATAGGCCTTATGGCGATGAAATACAGAAAATGACATTGTCACAATATATTGCTCAGACAGTTTCTCAAAATCTTTTGTGGTTCGACAAAAAACAACGGTTTTCTATTGCTAATGCCTTGGGATGGGGTATACTAATGGTTTTTGTAAGAAAACGCCCGCAAAATGTGGGCGTGGGTGAAAATGATCTATGGACAAAATGTTTATATTACAATTGCGGAAGTATTTGCATCAAACATTTTTTCGAAAGTTTTAAAATTTGGACAAAAAGCGTTTTTTACTAAAAACGCCCCCAAAAAGTGGGCGTGGCAAAAACTTTGTATGAACGAAATATAGATATTAGGATTGTCTAAATATGCTGCTCAGACACTTTTTTGAAATTCCTTACGGTTTGGCCAAAAAACAAGTTTTTCTAAAAAGGGGGCGTGGCAGTAGGCGGATTTCAAAAATTTTTACACTTGTTCTGGTGGCACGGACGAGGATCCTATATACCAAATTTCATTATCCTAGCTCAAAATTTAAGGCCCAAAAACCGCTGACGAACAGACAGACGGACGGACGGACGGACGGACGGACGGACAGACAGACATGGCTAATTCGACTCACCTAGCGATTCTGAGTCGATCCATATACTTTGAGGTATATGTAGCTAAATTATTTCTCTATGTTACAAACTAAGTATCAAAACTAATATACCCCCCTATGGGATAGGGTATAAACATATGAGAAGGCTACAATCCGCTGTGCAGATCGTTGAATACCGTATCCCATCTTATCCATAAAACTAAAATCCCCAAAAAAGTGGGCATGGCTAAAAACACGATGTGGATAAAATAGAAACAATTATATAGTGACAACAAATTATTCAGACTGCTTACAAAACACCTTTATCAAAAACACCAAAATCTGCACGCGACCAACGTAGTTCGCGAAAAATTGTTTTATCGTATGGAACTCTCCTCCTCTCCACTCAATGCTCACCAAGTCCTACAATGAGCAACGGCCTCCTCCCCCCTTACAGATGTGTACGTCCTCACGTTGTTCCTCAGTGGTAGTTCAATTGGTCACTTGGGTCGTCGTAAACGTGCCCGATGTATTAGTAGAGTCACGATCGAAATGTCAACCAAACGCAGGCATTCGCGGCTTATGTCTGGTTGACACAAATAGTTGTCCAGGATCGACACCGAGTTAGCCTATAACATTGACAAGTGTCTATAGGAAAACTGGGGTGATCGTTGGGAACCAAGTGGTTATGTTGAGTAGCGTTCGCTCTCGCCGGCAATAATCCGACGCAAAAGCATAGAGAACGTAGTTGAGACTTGACATAACAAATTGGAGAGAATGAATGTGGTGTGACAGGCGGAGATAGCACTAATCGGGAAAAATCCCGACATCGATGCGCAGAAAATCGCAAAGCCAGTAGCCACGTGTGAACGGGGGTAACACACTAGTAAGTGCGAAACACACTCTCCAGCTGGAAAGCGAAGAGTAGTTAGAATTCGCAGTTAAACTTACTAGTTCTGAATTCCAAGAGAGAATGTGAGAGCGAATGAACGGGATCGATCCTGGACAAAGGAATCGGTTCAAACAAAGGAAGCCTGCTTGGTGATCTTGTAGTGGTTACATTGATAGACAGATGGCGATACGTGCTTCACAATCAGTAATAGATGGCGACTGAGTCCCGACAAGGAATGATCTTGATTGGAGTAAGAAAGGATGAGGATATGATGATTAAGATGACTGGTATTCCGACAGGCACGCGACACAGACCGTAAAAGAAAAGTGTATATTAAAACATTATAATAGTAAATTTAAGAGTATAAAATAAATGTATGAAGTGAAGAAAGTTTATATTTTTTTCTTATTATAACGAATATCAACAATCTTAAGCGTGGAAATTTTCTTTGGAAAGACGTTGAACATTTTTTTTGTGATTAATTTGTGATTTAATTTGAGTTGAGTCAATTTTGAGATAGCGAGGCAGGATAAATTGAGGACGGAATACATCGCCAAGAAGGGAGAAGGAGGAAGTATTTTGCGAGATAGGAGACGGAAGAGCGTAGAAAGACGAGGAGAAATGCAGGAAGAATGATAAGTAGTGTGATTTTCTTAGAGTTTAATTGAGCAGAAGATAGCTGGTTGTTTCGCGACCGAATCCAAAATTTTTCCCGAGAAAAGACGACACGCTCCCAGTAATATTCCGTTTGGTAAAATTTCGGGAGAAAATTTCGTTCGGGGGCCATCCTGGTGGTCCGCCATAATAAATCGAGTTAATAAAAGCCAGTGGGCGCACCACCGCCATTTTGTAACATGGTTAAACTTTGGCCTTTTTTTATCGGTGTTCACTTCGTTTCACACATTTTGCCCCTTATATTTCAGGTGCTTAGCAAGTGTCAAAAGGGTTTCGTAATTTAACCAGGCAAGAAAAATTAAGTGGCGTCCAAGCATCGTTTTAAGTCTCGTGTAAACACGAGACCACCCCACACGCTGAGTGAACCAGGTACCAACGAAGAGAAAGCTACCTTCTACCGTGTATATGATCTATGGTTGGTCACAGATTCATAACGCGGGAAAATCGGTAGCAGCCTTGCCTAAATCCTTTTTTGGTATCGAATGTGTCGGTGAAGTCGTTTGTGACCCGGATGGAGCAGCGAGAATTCTCCATCGTCATCCTACACAGACGGAAGAGTTTGGGCGGTATACCAAAACTAGACAAGGCTCTGTTTAGTTCGTCCCCATAAATGCTGTCATATGAGGCTTTGAAATCGATAAATTGGTGGTGGGTATCGATTTGGACTTCTTGGGTTTTCTTCAAGGATCTACCGAAGTGTGAAAATTTGATCGGTTGTGGACTTTTCTGGCCTAAAACCACACTGAATCAGGTTATTGGTAAACGGTTTCAGGCGTTCACATATTACTGCATATACAATCTTGTAGGCGAAGTTGAGGAGACTTTTGCCTCTATAGTTGGCAAAGTTCAGAGGGTCTCCTTTTTGTGGATCTGGCAAACGATGCTGAGGTTCAATTCTTCAGGCATACTTTCATCCGACCAGATTTGGCTTATGAGTTGGTGGATGTTACTTATCAAGTCATATCCGCCGGCTTTATAAAGCGGGAAAGCTGTTATTTCGGGCAGAATTATTAAGTTTGAGTTTAGATATTGCTATCCTCACTTAACTAAGGTCGGGTGGTTGGCATTTTCAGCTGTTGCTGCCAATATTAAATTGTTCGTTTTGTCTGACTGCGGAATGTGGTTCGTCATCGCCGTTTATCAGTCTCAAGTTGTTCCTTTTTCATATCCTTATCATCGACTGTCTATCAACTACAATATTTCCTTTCGTTCCTAGAGAGGCTATCACGCGCTTTTCTTGGTCTTTTTTCTTCTTTCTGAAAAGCGATTTTCTTTCCTTCTTCTATGCCTATAGAGCTCAATGGCAGCTCTCGTCTTGACCTGCAGCTTAACTTTGTAAGTCTCGTTCTTGGCTGCGAGTACCTGTCGGCATTTGTCATAAATTCATGCAAATCATCATTCTTGCTGGTTAGCTCGAGAAACCTAGCACATCAGTTGCGGCTGATCTAATGGCTTGTTGACATCATTGCCATTGTTCTTCGACATTCGATGCTAGTGGTATTTGCTCATAGGTTTTGTCAAGGAGCTCGTAGAAGCAGTCCAATCATCTAGGTTCGCCTGGGACGGCATTCATTTCGTGCCATTCTGACCAGGATTATTATAGTGTTGCTGGTTTATGTCTTGTTATCAACACTCGTACTTATCGTTTAACAAGTCATATCCGGTTGGATGAGACCAGTACCCGATGGTTAAAACTTGAAGGTACAAATAAGCACAGTTGATGTGTAGTCAGAGTTGCAACCACTAGGCATTGCCAAGTTAAGGCCAATCAGAGTCTACCCTCGTTCTACAACACCTAACCATCAAGCTTAAAGTTGGATCTGAATATTTCCAGCAAATGTTTCTATCAGATTGGCTGTGAAGAATCTTCCCTCGGTAATAGTCGAACATAAAAGGGTTATTGACGCTGCCGGGCTGTAGATATTATATCCGTTTTTTACCAACAAAATGTCAAAATCCACAGACTCTTTTTTTGTCTAGGTATTTATAAATCATCCTTAAAGTTTTTTTTACCTCTAAATAAGGTCTACTTCATAAGTCAATTACGCCTTAATTTAGAGCGGTAAACAAAAACAACAACTGCCGTATTTTAGACTTAAATTGCATACACAAAGAGATACGAATCATGAATCCAATCAACCCCTACAAGTCTGCAGCAATTTGCAATGCTCACATGGCAGAAGAAGATCCATTCACAAATGTCCAGCGTAAATTGGAACTATAGTCGCATTACTCCCGCCAGGCTATATACACAGACCAATTGCATCTACAAATCGAATAATCCTTTTACACGGCCATAAAAAAAAACGGTCGGTGCAAAAATGCAACTAAATGCATCGATCCGTGTCATAGGGGTAAGGGCTAACACCCAACTTATGCGGAGCGAAAAATTCGAGTCTCCAGCGAATGCAAAGCCTTCAAAATTGAAATGTCATGTTTGGTGATCGGAATCTAAAATCAAATTAAATTTCATGCCATATGGGATTAGGGAATCAATATCTCGAATAGAGCTGGAGTCTCGCTTTCGCTACACCACCACCACCGTGCCGGAGTCTACAGAATTTAGTGAACATTTCTCGCATCAGTGGCCGGCGCGGAGTGTGCCGGTGGAGTATTGTTTTTTTTTTTTGGATTTTTTCCCCGGTTCCGGTTGTTGGAGAACTGAATTCAAATACGGGCTCACGGGATCAATTAGCAAATGAAACGTTCCCCGATTCCGTCCTTATTATCCACGTCAAACCGTGCGCCTAATGAATTCGAAATCGTTAAATAGAGAGAATCAATTACAAGGACAATAATATCATGTAACCGTTGTCGCTTGAAGGCAGCAATAATTATAACTTTACTGCGTCGGCGAAACAATAAAAGGAGCGCACATGCATAGGAAGGACATGCATGGTCGTTAAATCGCCCGACTGATTCCGATGAATTGGGACACGTTTGTCAATAGTTTTAATGGCTTTTGTGTCGAAGTTAATTGACGTGTGCACTCCTTTCGTATTAGATACATCAACGTATGTAATTAACATTTTCTGTATTTTGACAGAGTATTTGAAGCTGCAAATGAGGACATAAAAGGCATTGTCATGAAGGATATTTTTCCAGGTTGTAAAGTCTAGTGGGTTGAAACAGAAAGGCCGACAAATGTCGACAGAATTACATGCGGAAAGTCAGTCGAAGTGTAGTTGACTGGTTGACTAATTGTCAATAGTTATGAGCACAGCGGATTCTTAATTCTGGAATCTGTTTGGATTCGGATGCTTTTTTGCGGGTATAAATAAACAATGTGCAGTTTTGTTATTTCTAGGGAGCCAAGAGATAGATGCCCTTAAACTTCATATTTTTATAATTTTGTTTAACTTTTTCACATATAGCTTTGGTCTCTCAATTTTTAAAGTTGTAGTCTCCAACTGGGTGCTAAGTACCATTAGACACTATAGATTGCAATTTAAACCCTTTGTGAAATCTTTGCGCCAGTAGATGGGAGCGTGTTCCTTCACTAAAACTTGTCTTCCTTTCCCTAAATAGCAACTGACAAATTAGCCAGATGGATTCAACGGTGCTGGATACCATATCAGTTAGAATGAAAGTACGCAGCTGCTTCGATATAATCGGACAACATGTGATAAAAGAATTTCAAGGATTAGTCAGGACCATCAGAGATCTAGTGAGTATTTAAAAAAATTGGAACTGTCACTCCACTTTAATTTTCCCAAAAACAGGTTGTTATGTACAAAATTAAACCCTCGGATATAAATAATTTCACCATTAACAGTCATCTAACCGAAAAATGAACAAAGTACTCACCTAGAATGTATAAACGAATAACAGAATAGATGCAGCCGAAAGAATAGCGGTAGCATTAAGTTGCTACAAATGGAAACTTACTGCCACCCAGGATATAGGATAAGATGTGCCGGCCAAAAGGAGGATGACAAACTATGACATCTATACTATGGTCAGTGTTATATAGCAACAGCGACATACTTATGCAAGAAGTAACTCATGTCTTCGCAATAGCAGTATAGGTGGCCTTGGCGAAGTTTCCCAAAGTACCATTGGAGCCACGAGCCTTTGTGTAACAATACCCTATACAAGTCATGATCAACAGCTTGTTGGGTACTGGAGTAGAACAAATTGAACCGCATCTAGGGCAAATTTTTTAACATAAACCTTATCAACGTAGCGCCGGCTGATCTATGCTGACTCGTTTTTAGGCACTAGGCTTTAGTATTTAAGAAAACTATTAAGTTTTCGTATTCGTATCAGAATAAGGGTTTAGGATTTTATAAATAAGCGCCCACTCTTTCTGGTTCGCCCAAATTTCAAGGTGTAGGTTTTTCTAATAACGACTTTACCTCCAGTGGTAGGAAATGGAATTATAGGAAACCTCGAGTTTTCACCTAGATGATGCCTATCAACTCCGACTGCTAGGCTTCAGGTGGAGAACGCTTAGTGCCTTGTACCTCGACCATAGATGGTTCTAGGGGAATCCAATAAATTGAAACTCGCCCTTCAGGTTGGGGGTGGTGTTTTGTTTTAACTTAACCCACCCAAGAACTGATTTTATTGCTGACGAACCTGCTGACGAAAAAAGGACAACGACGTTCGTATCTGCTCCTGGAATGTGAGAACATTAAACAGCAAAGGGGCAGGCGAACAACTAGGGGAAACCCTAAACTGCTTAAAAGCTGATATTACTGCCTTCCAGGAAATACTATGGGATGGGCCGGGCAAAAAGAGGATGAAGAACTGTTAAATCTACTATAGATATTGTTATAGTAAACAGAAACAGCGCCTTTTCGGATGCGGATTTGTTAGAAGTGTCAGACTTAGACAAGAAGTTTTATGTTTCCAAGACATTAGCGAACGCATTGTAACAATCTGCGTCAAGGTTAAAATCGCCAACATCAGCCTTATATGCGCTGAAGTTCCGACGGAGGAAAAAGATGATATAAATAAGGATTGCTTCTAAGAGCTCCTTGACAAAACCTATGAGTGACTACCAAAGTCTGATGTTAAAATCGTGCTGGGAGATTTTAATGCAAAGGTAGGAAGAGAAGACATCTTTAGCAGTATTGTCAGAAAATATAGCCTACACGACAACACGTCAGGTAAAGGACTTAGGCTAATAGACTTCGCTACGGAACGAACTGCCACTATAGCCAGCACACGGTTTCTTCAGCTCGATATCCATATCCATAAGGGGACATGGCGGTCGTCCCCTTATGGTTATCGAGGTGAGGAAACCGTGTGCTGGCTCAGCGAACAGTCAACCAAAGATCAACGAACAGTCAAATTGATCACATTGCGATAGACAAGAGGTACGCATCCAGTATTTCGGATGTCCGTACATTCCAAGGGGCTTATGTACTATGTAAGAATTCGGGTATCCACTACGCTACAACAAACCAGAAATACTGTGAAAAAAATTGAATGTTGAAAGATTGCAATCGCAAGAGACCGCCAAGGCCTTGGCACAGCGCCTATCCCTTAATATCTTGATTAACACCATAACATCAGCACCGAATGTCAAAGAACAATAGCAAGAACAATAGCAAAAATGTAACCAACTTAACTGCGCCAACTACAGAGCCATCAGTCTCCTCAACATCGCCTTCAAGATCCTATATCTGCCGTAATATGTGAACACCTGAAACCGTTTATCAACAACCTGATCGGCCGTTATCAGTGTGGTTTTAGGCCAGGAAAGTCCACAACCGATCAAATTTTCACATTTCTGCAGATCCTGGAAAAAACCCAAGAAGTCCAAATCGATACTCACGACCTTTTCATAGATTTCGAAGCCTCATACGACAGCATTTATATAGAAGAACTATACAGAGTCTCGTCTATTTTTGGTATACCGCCCAAACTCGTCTGTGTAGGGTGACGATGGAGAATTCTAGCTGCTTCATCAGGGTCGGAAACGACCTCAAACACACATTTGATACCAAAAAAGGATTTAGACAAGGCGATGCTTTGTCATGATTTCTTTAGTTTGACTCTTAAGAAGATTGTGCAAACCTCCCGAGCAAACACCAGAGGCACAATCTTCCAAAAATCGGTGCAAGTACTAGCATACGCTGATATTGATATCAGGACTCTACGTGATGTCATAGCCATGTTTGATAGTGTAGAGAAGGAAGCGGCAAAAATGGGTTTACAAGCAAATGATTGAAAGACTATTACATGATGTCAACACGAAAGGATACACAACATCGACGATATAACGTAGAGGTAGTACGGGACTATGTCTACTTCGGCTCCGCTATTAACTCTGACAACAATATCTCGTCAGAAATTAAACGAAGAATTACTCTTGCCAATCGCTGTTTCTTCGGGCTTAGAAGGCAATTTAGTAGTAAAGCCCTCACTCGAACTACTAAGGAGATCCTATATAAGACCCTTGCCATCCCAGTGCTGCTCTACGGCGCTGAAGCATGGACCGTGTCAAAGGTGGATGAAGAAGTCCTTGTCGATTTGAGACGAACATTCTTCGAAAAATCTTCGTTCTCCTTTGCGTTGACGGGCTATGGATACGAAGATTCAACCAATAACTTTACGAGCTGTACAGCGACATTCCCCCAGTCAAAAAGATCCACATTGGACGTTTAAGATGACTAGGACATCTCGAACGGATGGACACCAATACTCCGATTCGCGGAGTATTCCATTCCCAGCCAGAGGTTAAACGTAGTAGAGGAAGACCGCGCCTTAAGTGGCGCCCACAAGTAGAAACCGACCTCACCCAACTTGGAGTGCGCAACTGGGTGCAGTTAGCTAAGGACTGAGCTAATTGGAGAGGCATCTTGGTTGAGGCTTAGGTTCATTTCGAACTCTGGCACCACTTAAGTAAGTAAGTAAGTATGGCAACAATCCGGAAACGATTCAAGCACTTAAAGCCAATATCATCCAAGCAATTGGATTCGCGAATCGCACAGCGGATAGTGGCCTTCTCGTTAATTTTATTTTAATTTTCAGCAAATCTCGTATTTTTTTCAGAATCTTTTAAAATTTTGTGGAAAGTGGAAGATATCTGTGCAGGGGAATAGCCAAATGATCTGATTCGCACTATTCCATGGTTTTGTTTTCGGTCATGAAGAAAGTTAGGCGTGCATTGTGTAGACATTTCCATCAGGGTACATGATTTAGCTGCGATGATGGACGGATTAAGGGTACACGTTGTTGATGTACTATTTCGAATTAAAATCCACCGAGATATTCACGAACCATACGCATTCCAGAATATGTGAAAATTGTTTGATAAAATGATCAAAGCAGCCCAGGCTGATTTATGCTGACTCATTTTTAGGCACTGGGCTTTGGTATTTAAGAAAATTATGACGACATCGCATTCCTTTCAGAATGGATGGGCAGCGGAATACACTATAAATATGCGTTTTTCGATGTCTCCTTTTGGTTCGCTCACATTTCAAGGTATTTCTCTTAAAACGACTTTACCTTCACCAAATAATAATTATTTTACTTGATATCTACAAATTTTTTCAAAACACAACATGATACCTGATACCTGGCTGGTATTCATTGCAAGAACGAAAGGCAAATTCAATTGAAAGTCAACGAAATCAAAGTAAATGTGTTGGGCGCTCTTTAACGCAGCCAAAGTAACAAACTTACAAACTGACTGGGATCTATATAAATCCAGCCAGCGAAAGTTCAAAAGTGCAATCACGAGAGCTAACGCACTGCCTGGCACACGTTCTGCAGTGACATAGAAAACACCACAGAATCAGCCAGGCTCAGGAAAATCTTAACTAAAGAATCTACAGTTCCAACGTATCTTAAAGATAGTGATGGCAACTGGACACAATCCTGTACGGACACACTCAATCTACTACTAAAAACCCATTTTCCGGGATGTACCCAGAGTCGAGACAGTAATCAGGTGACCCTTAACCCTTCAACGACTCTCACAGCTCCAGAAGAAGTCATAACTGAAGGAAAAATAAACTGGGCAATTGATACATTCTCTCCCTTCAAATCCCCAGGGAGCGATAGAATATTTCCAATTATGCTCCAAAAGACAAAAACCCTGATCGTACCAGTCCTCACACGACTGTTCAAAAGCAGTATAATGTGTGGCTATATTCCAAGGGCTTGGCGAGAAGTAAAGGTCGTCTTCATTCCCAAAGCAGGTAAATCTAGCCATACAACTGCAAAAGATTTTAGGCCTATAAGTCTTACGTCCTTCATTCTGAAGACTTTTGAAAAACTAATGAACATATACATTCGTGAAAAACTTAATTACAATGATATCTCCTCAGCCCAACATGCTTATACAGAGGGCAAAGGGGTTGAAACAGCACTGCACGACGTTGTTAGTGCTATAGAAAAGTCTCTAAAAGACAAAGAATACACACTCGCAGCATTCCTAGATATTGAAGGAGGTTTCAACAATGTCAAAACATGCGCAGTGGAAAGGGCATTGCAGAATTCCAACGTTGACCAGGCACTCACTAACGTGATTGTAAGTCTTCTCAAAGAAAGGAATATCAAGGCAAAACTGGGCGACACTGAACTAAAAGTAAACGCCTCAAGGGGCACACCACAAGGAGGAGTCATCTCCCCTCTACTATGGGTTCTTGTCGTTAATGAAATACTAATGAAATTCAAAAACAGGGGGGTTAAAGTAATTGCGTACGCAGACGATGTAGTATTGCTTGCGACAGGCAAATTCTTACCAACCATAAGTGAGCTGTTAGAAAACTCGCTCCGGACACTCAACACGTGGGCAAAGCAATGCGGCCTTGGGGTCAACCCCCAAAAAACCGAGCTTGTGCTGTTCACAAATAGAAGATCAATACAACACTTCGAACCACCAGCTATAAAAGGAATACCTCTTAAAATAGCTGAAAGTGCGAAATATCTGGGAATAATTCTAGACAGGAAGCTCAATTGGAAACTTAATGTCAATGAAAGAGTTAAGAAAGCAGCAAATGCTTTCTACGCATGTAACCGAATATTCGGCAGAAAGTGGGGACCTAGCCCCAAAATAATCCTGTGGATGTATACGGCTATCGTGCGACCAATACTCACATATGGCAGTATAGTCTGGTGGTAAGCCACAGACAGAGCAACCAACTTGAAGCAAATGACAAAAATACAAAGACTAGCGTGTATAGGGACAACCAGTGCGATGAGAACAACCCCAACCTCTGGATTGGAGGTGATTCTGAATCTGCTGCCCTTGGATCGATACATGCAGGAATCAGCTGCCAAAAGCTCCTCGAGGATCAGCCAAACAAACAAGAATGACCCCACAAAAAGGAAATCGATATTCAACTTCACAGATGGATGAAAGATGGACTGTGGAACAGGTGCTGACATATTCTCAGAGGAATTAGTAATACACAAATCAATCAGGCTTCCTGATCATAGTAGTGTGTTCCAGGCTGAGGTGCTAGCAATCGCTGAAGCGGCTCATTTGGTGTCAATAATGGAAATACCACACAGTGATATCACCATATTCATTGACAGCCAAGCGGCTATAAAAGCAGTATCTGCTATCGAAATTAAATCAAAGCTAGTTCGCCGCTGTCGCAAAGAGCTCAAGGTTCTCTGCTCACAGCATAATGCTGATCTCTGCTGGGTTCCTGGTCACAGGGACATAGACGGCAACGAGATGGCCGACGAACTGGCAAGAAATGGATCTACTACAGATCATGATCAGGCACTACAAACGGTCGAACCACCACTCTGTAACCTCAGAGAAAGAGTGGAATACAAAACCCGAATAAAAGCCAATACCAGGTGGAAGTCATTGACTACCTGCGAAATATCTCGGAAGCTCTGGCCAGAATACAACGGAAACCGAACCAAAAAACTTTTGCGGTAGGACAGGAGCTCCTTATCTAAACTGGTAGGGGCTCTAACTGGTCACAACTTTCTCAGAACCCATACAATGAAATTAAATCTCAAGGATGACGATATCTGTAGAGGCTGCGGCGATGAGGAGGCACACGAGGATACACCTCACTTCCTCTGTCACTGCCCGAGTCTCTGTCACCTGAGGAACAGAACACTTGGAAGCTACTACTTTCAAGACATCCAAGAGCTATCCGATATTCCATTACCCTATCTTTGCAGGTTCCTACGAACATCAGGATGGCTGGATAGAGTGGAGTAACCAATAGTAACGATAAGGAAGGACGTAATACCACCAAGGGTATCACAATGGGTCCACATGGACCTAAGTGTGGCGGAATAGAGAATCCTCTACTCCACCAACCCGTAAACCTAACCTAACCTAAATGTGTTGGGCACAATATTCATCCAGGAACGTCTTTAACATTGTGTTGTAGCTGACGCAGAAAACATGGCGGATATCTTTTTCCGCTCTTTATTTTCTAAAATTGCATTTCACTGCAATCTTGAATCTAAAATTAAACCTTTTCTAAAGTTAAAATGGAAGATTTTTGCAGGACTGTGTACCGTGTATTATTTCGGAAATAATTTATCTAAAGTGCTTACAAAAATGTGGTCTCTTGTGTAAATAAATTAACTCAACGTTTGTACATTCCCTTCCAATTTTCAACAAGTAAATCAAAAAAACTGTACACATTCCCATTTTGTGTCCAACAATTACAAAACAACCAAATAAACAAATTATCCAACGATCTAATTCAAGAACACTATCCGAAATTCTATCTAAACCCGTTCCTATTTTATGTGCTTGTAATCCCCGAGAAAGCCATTACTTACATCGCGCACATGCATAACCGCACTAATAGATCGGGTACGGCTTATTTTGATAGGTCCAATGTGATCACCGGAAAGTCCCGTCAAACTGACTGTTGGCACATGACCAGAGCCAATCCGAAAACAACACACCGCTTGCGTGTATCCAAAATAGATACAAATCCCCACAGAGCCGGTATAAAAAGAAAAACAACTCGACTGTCATCATGCGAACTCCAATAGGCCCCAACCGTCAGTGTAGAGGAGATCGAAAATTTTTCTCAATGAAAAATCATTTAGCCCCTCTTCCGCTGCAGGGCATACTGTTCAATTGCTTCCGTGGACTGTCACCACGGGACGACTCCATATTAATAAAAATAGACAATTATCATCCAGAGCACGCTAATGCTCCACTTGTGTGTGTGTGTGTGCATCCCACAAAGCAACATTTTACTGGTGCAACTCACTCCTTCATCTATTCTGGGGATTTACTATGATCATGCTCCATTCATTAGTCGGAATTCCCGAAGGAAGCTAGCGAATGGCTCGGAGTAGTGCAGCGGGACGGTGTCCGCGATTAATTTGGAAATTGACAAAAACAAAAGACATCTCCTCGTCGTCGTTGCCGGAGTTGTTGAGCATGCCACAGGAACAAATGCTGTGGGCCTGCTGTTCCAACCGGAAAGTCACAAATTCCACGATGTTGGAATTGATGGGTTGGCATCAGGCAAAGTGTTAGCGCTGTGCTGGAAGGAATTTTTGGATTCCGTCATATGACGGCACATACACGAGGATGTACTACCGACACGAGTTCGGTGATGGCGCAAATATTTAACAATTTGACATGGCAGGTAGTAAATCTTCGCCGCATTTGCCAGAGCCAAATGGAAGGGTTGAGCGCGCGAAATCCTCGTACGATTACGGAGTGAGCCTGTGCTGACAAATGGGAAATTGTCGTCAATCCATGAGGCACTTGGCGGTGGTGCCGTTGGTTCATTTTGGAGAAAGGAATGATTTCAGGGGTCAAATGGAGGAATTCGAATTCAATTAGATTTGATATTTAAAATGTGCTAGTCCTCAAGCTGTATACTGCATTCCCTAGAGCACATTAAAATGATTAACCTCACATAAAATGACCGCACAGGATAGTGACTATGAATCACTGTAATATGGAATAAGATGTCATCCGAGAAGTCCATTTGGACCGCATGCCTCTCCGTGGCGATATTAGCAGCACCGATGCCACAAAACAACACACTTAAATCCAAGAAAGCCGGCATAAATCAGTTGCGCCCCATCTGGGCTGCGATGGAGGCGCGTAAATAATTTATTTCCCGCACATAACACCAACTCATGCGGATGCTGATTTTCCACTCAATTTACAAGTTCGACTCTGGGTACAGGCAGACTCTGCGCAGACACTGTTGCGCGGCAGACTATCTGCTACGCGCTGGAATATTCATTTCATTTGCCTCGCCTAAGTAGTTAGTTCCTCGAAAATGCCATTTCACGTTCTCAAGTCCCACACACACACACACATGTAAGTAACCTTTAGCTGGGCACCCAACAACTCAATGTTGGCCTCGATGTAAAGACGGATGCGTGGTGAGTTTTGGTACATTTAGCCACCTGCTTCCTTAGCCATTCCGATCATGGTACCATTTTGCATAATGACTCCACTCCTGGACTACTAATATCGAAACGGACAGAACCGACGCCAAACTCCTTATGTGGGCACACACCTCGCAAAGTCACGACATGAATACTGGTGCCACGAACACCGGGGCATGGATAGCCAAGTTGGTGGACACAAATTTACGAGCGGACAAGGAAAAATTATGCCTCGTTAAGATTGAAATCGGAAAAGTGAGCTTAAGCTTGCAGTACATCGCTGCATGCTGTTCTACATCATCTGCATGTGCACACGCCTTGTTTTCTTTGGCGTATACCGTCCTGTCCGTTCGAGTCGGTCTAGCATTGCGAGAGCCATCAATTTATCTCACCTGAAGTATGGGCGCGCTGGCATTGAAGGGAGGCCTCATTGACACACGCACCCATTCCATGGAAAAGCCATCGTAAATTAAATGTGTGAATAGCATTCGACATGAGTCGTTGTAATCATTGCTGGACCGTTTTTTTTTTCTTTATCTCGGTCTTGTCTTGTCGATGCTGAGATCTATTGATTCCGATTCTCTGACCGGGTGGGTTAAGTCGTTTAACCGATTTATGTGACTTATTCGAAACACCCATGAATGACGATGGACCGGTCATTGATACTCGATCGGATGGGTTTAGTATTTTTGGACAATTAAGTCATTCAGATAGGGGATATTGTTATTAGGCCTCGATAGATAGGTGATGGAGATTTGGAGTTTGGCTATGCAGCTGGATTATCTTACTTGATTTGAATAACAAGATTGGGACTAAAAGCTTATTGCTTTCATGATTCCTATCGTACCTGGTGGAGATTTGAAGTCGGGATGAAGATATTGGTTTCGAGGCAAGCGGTGGGAACTACACTCTATTCTTGAGTAGTTTTGTACATTGATTATAGATACAGTTATTATGAACGGTGGCTATTCAAAATATTAGATAGAGGTATCAGGTGGTATGCAGCTGCAGGCCAAGATATAGCCGATAAGGAATACGTTGTTGCAAAGGTTCGACCTAGACATGTCAACCTGCTCCGATACAAATCATTGACAGTTTTATGCGATTATAGGTGATGTTCCATGATGTTCGTGGTTGCAGTGGCTTGTCAGTCATGAGAGACTTATCTAAAGTGCCGATCGGATGCGGCGTTATACACATCGCACATGCAAATGAAGGAAAGGGCTATAGGCGTTAATTTGCCAATTGAGTTTGGATCGAATAACTTTGAAGATTTCTTGCATTCTGTTGAGGTTTTAGAGAAACTGCCTACACGTTTTGGTGTTTTTACGTAGAATGGATTTTATTGTTCTTACTCTAACAGTAATAATTTACAGAGACTGTAAGCTGTTATACTAGAGATGTTCACAGTTACCTACACGTATTAAAAGTTAAGACTAGTTGTTAGCACTAGATTAATGAAAGTAAAAGAATATCATTTAAACTGAAAGATTATACAAAATATAAAGCCAAGCGCCTTCCAAAGAGCCCTAATTAGATGGGCTCTTGACACTCGAGTGAGCCGTCAAGCTCGCATAGACCTACGTGGCCCCATAGCGATGACCAAATAGAAAGAGGATACCTGGTGACCCATAGAAAGAGGATACCTGGTTAAGTTCGATAGTGATACTTACATATGTGTTGCTGGGCTGTGTTGAACAGGAAAGGAAAGGTTGCTCCATCCTGATCTGCTTCAAAAGCGGACGATCTGCGCTATTGGGATAGTCGTCAGGTCCCTTAGGTCGTCGAAGCATAGGCTGCCTTGTGTTTTCCAACGGCTGCTACTGATCGCAGGGCAGTGACATAATAGGTGTGAGACCTCCTATGCGACGTCAGGGTCGCTTCATTTTCTTGTAAAGTTGGTTCGCACCAGTCAGTTTTATCTTATTGGAGTGCTTACCCAACAGGTTGTGACCTGTTATCACTCTCACCGCTATAGAAATGGATGCTCTATTCAAGGCTATTAGCTTGTTTGATTTACTTTCTTACTTAAGTGGCGCTACAGTCCGGGATGAGCCTGGGCCTCAACCAACATGCCTCTCCAATTAGCCCGGTACTAAGCTTACTGCCTCCAGTTGCGCACCCCAAGTTGGTTGAGGTCGGTTTCTACTTGTGCGAGGCCTTCATCTACTGCATCCGACGTCTAGCTGGAAATCGAAAAATCTGCGAGCCGGAGTATTGGTGTCCATTCGTTCTACATGTCCTAGCCATCTTAAACGTCCAATGCGGAGTTTTTTGACTAGGGGTATGTCGCTATACAGCTCGTATATTTATTGGTGGAATTTTCGTATCCATAGCCCGTCAACGCAAACGGGACCGAAGTTTTTTCGAAGTATTTTCCTCTCGAATCGACCAAGGATTTCCGCCGTAGAGCAGGACTGGGATGATCAGGTTCTTATATAGGATCTCCTTAGTAGTTCGAGTGAGGGCTTTACTACTAAATTGCCTTCTTAGCCCGAAGAAACAGCAGTTGACAAGAGTAATTCTTCGTTTGATTTCTGACGAGATGTTGTTGTCAGAGTTAATAGCGGAGCCGAGGTAGACAAAGTCCCGTACCACCTCAAAGTTATACCTGTCAATGGTGACGTTCTGTCCAATTCGTCGATGTTGTGTGTCCTTTCGTGTTGACAGCATATACTTAGTCTCACCCTCATTTACTGCTAAACCCATTTTTGCCGCTTCCTTCTCTATACTAGGAAAAATGGCTATGACATCACTTTGCATCCGACCAATGATATCAATATCGTCGGCATATGCTAGTAGTTGCACCAATTTATGGAAGATTATGCCTCTGGCGTTTGAGCAGAAGTATTGCACAATATTCTCAAGAATGATGTTAATGAAGTCACATGACAGTGCTTTGGGTTGCCTAAATCCTTTTCTGGTATCGAATGTTTCGGTGAGCTAGTTTCCGCCACAAGGGTTAACAGCGAGAATTCACTATCATCATCCTGCACAGATGGACGAGTTTGGGCGGTATATTTGGTATATTTCGTCTGTATAGTTCGTCTCTATGAATGCTGTCGTATGTGGCTTTGAAAGATGTTGGTTATCGATTTGGCCCCCTTTTTTTCCAGTATTTGCGGAAGTATGAGGATTTGATAAGTAATGGACCTTTCTGGCCTAAAACCACCCTGATAAGGGACGATGAGGTTTCTTTGTGGATCGGGCAAACGATGCTGACGTTCCACTGATTAGGTATGCTTTCAGCCAACCAAATTTTGCTCATGAATTGGTGAATGATACCAAAGAGGTATGTAGCTATAGAGTACGCATCACAGCTAAAAATGTTGTAGCTGTTTCAGACGCGGGCGGTAAGTGCGAAGTGGAATTTTCGTCGTTCGTATGCATCGGCTATGCTGTTGCTTGATGCTGGCATGGCAATGTACACACTGGGGTATCAATATCAGTACCCCTCATAGTAAATTTTCGTTGTATGAGATGCACACTCTTGTAGTTGTATACTCTTTGATGATACTTACCAAGTCATCTCCGCCAGCTGTATTAAGCTCAGCGGAAAGGCCGTCATTTCCCGCGCCCTTGTGAAGCTTGAGTTTAGATATTTCTAACGGGTGATTTTTTAAGAGGTTTAGAACTTTTTTAAAAAAAAAAACACAAAAAAATGAATGAAATATTTATTTGAATCGATAGTTTGAACCTTGCAATTTAATGTTTAAAGATAATTTCATGCAAATGTTGACCGCGGCTGCGTCTCAGGTAGCCCATCCGCTGAGTCCAATTTTGGCATACTCTTTCACACATATCGGCCGGTATCTCACGAATGAATGCATGGATGTTGGCTTCCAGTGCGTCAATCGAAGCGGGCTTGACCCTATAGACATTAGCCTTGACATACCACAACAAAAAATAATCTAATGGTGTCAAATCGCACGATCTAGGCGGCCAATTGACCGGCCCGAAACGTGAAATTAACTGTTCACCAAACTCGCCTCGCAATTGCGCCATTGTTTCGCGTGCTGTGTGGCATGTGGCACCGTCTTGTTGAAACCACATATCATGCAAGTCAAGAACTTCCATTTCGGGCAAAAAAAAGTTTGTTATCATCGCTCGGTAGCGTTCACCATTGACAGTAACGCTGCGATTCGCATCATCTTTGAAGAAATATGGCCCAATAATGCCGCCGCATGCATTGGTAGCTGTTGCAATGCTTCTGGCTGATCTTCACTCCAAATGCGGCAATTTTGCTTATTTACGTACCCATTCAACCAAAAATGAGCCTCATCGCTGAACACAATTTTTCGATAAAAAAGCGGATCCTCGGCCAGCTTTCCAAGAGCCCATTCACCAAAAATTCGGCGTTGTGGTAGGTCGGCTGGCTTTAGTTCTTGCACCAGCTGTATCTTAAAAGGCTTTACGCCCAAATCCTTACGCAAAATTTTCCACGTAGTGCTGTAACAAAGGCCTAACTGCTGGGAACGGCGCCGAATCGACATTTCGCGGTCTTCTGTCACACTAGCTGATAGGCCGCAATATTTTCTTCACTACGCACAGTACGTAAACGTGTTGGTGGTTTAATGTCCAACAAAGTAAATTTGGTGCGAAATTTGGTCACAATCTTCCGAATAGACTGCTCAGAAGGTCGAGAATGCCGATCATAAAATGGAAGCAGCGCGCGATGAACATTTCGAACCGAGCACGAATTTTGATAGTAAAATTCAATAATTTGCAAGCGTTGTTCATTTGTAAGACGACCCATGGTTAAATTGCAAACCAAACTGAAGCTGTTTGACAGTGACACAAGGTACTAAACACACGTCAGCTGTCAAAACCAGTGTTGCCAAAACCAAACCAGCTAAAAAATCACCCTTTATTTGTCAGCATTTCTCATTAAACCAAGGGTCCTGTTGGTGGGCGCGAGAAGCCTAGCACACCAGTTGCGGCCTATCTAATGGTTAGTTGGCATCGTTGCCATTGTTTTTCGACATTAGGTGCTGGTGGTATGGTGTTAATAGAGATGTTAAGATATAAGCGTTCTTCGAGCGAGTGTCAGCCCCATGTGTTCACCTGAGGATAACAGAACGGATATTTAGTGCCAGTCATTCTGACTAGGCTCTCTATAGTGCTGCTGTTTTTGTCTTATTATCAACACTCACACTTAGAAGTTTAGCAAGCTTCATCCGGTTGAATGAGACCCCATAGTATCCGATGGTTACCACCTGGATGTAAAATAAGCACAAATGATGTGTAGTCGAAGTTGCAACGACTTTGAATCACCTGGTTAGTCAGAGTTTGCCTTCGTTCTACAACATCCAACCATTTCCACCAAAATGGTGGGAAACAGATATCCTTGGATACATAAGTAACCGCCAAAAATATGGTTCCAGGCTTGGAAAATCAAAATGTTTACAGGAAACACAGGATCTACGAAATAGCAAAGGGGACCTATAGTGCAGAAGTTTAGCCAGCTCAGACGTTTCCAACAACTACTGAATATGTATTTGAGGCATAGAAGAAGTCAGTCAATTCATCAAAAGGTTGAAAAATAACAAGGCTACCGGTTTTAGGGACTAGCGCAACACATCAATAACCGAGGTGATAAAAGATACAAGTAAATGTTGAAGTATCTACGGCCCAAATAGGACTCTAAACACAGCTTTTCCATTTATTTCTTTGTCTGAAGTTATATTTGTGCCACAAGGAATGGGACCTTTAGTTTACCGCCGATTCCTAACGGCAAAATTTAAGAATTTTCACATGACTGTTGTATACTCTTGGATTTTTCTCAGATTCTCAGAAGACGTGGGGTAGGATAAAGCAAAGCATATGCTTTCATCGAACAAAGGCTTGACGACCTACAAGGCAACAATCCCAGATTTTGTTCTGACAATATCGTTAGAAAAGTCATAGTCAAGCCATAGCTAACTACCATCTGACAACGCAATTGTCAGGCATCTATCAATTTAAACATATATTTCGACCATCGGCGAATCATTTGATACTGTCGCAGATGTTCATTTTTTTTCAATTGAAATATTGCAATATTTCACCATTTACCCAACAGTTGCTAGTTATTGCAAAAGTTAAAATTTGAAAGTGCTCATAAAGATGTCCAACTTGGGTAAGGTATCCGTTAAAAAAATTTCCTTTCAAGTTTGACCAACAAATTGAATGCATCAAAAGTTGAACAATGCAAAATGGAAAACGAAAATATTAAGCACACACAGCAAAAGTTTAAACCTCAATACATGAGCCATAGGCAAAGGCAACACATGCTTTGGCAACTATTAATGCAGTTGGCCATCCTAATTGACTCGACAAGTGCATTATTGTTCACACAGGAATGTATAGTTAATGGTCCTAGATACCCTACCTAACACATCTTTCAGCAGCAGATCAAATTTACCCACATCCAAGGACGTACACAACATAATTAACTTCTGGAATTGCCAAAGGAGCGTACCTAGTAAAACATCACCAGCAGGAGAGCATAAAGAATTGTTTTCCAGACCATTTTGACAAAGGGTTGCTGCTTTGGGTAAGGGATTTTTTTTCGCCCTCCAATGTACACAATAGAATTTCCATTTTCCGCCAATCAAATCCACCTGTACAAACGTTCGTCAAAGCTCAATTAGGGTCCTGCCATCGCAAATGATTGATCCTTATTTTCATATACGCATGTGTACCTTCCGATGGCCACAAATGGCTGCTGTGCTATACCCACCCCATCGTGGTGGTACATTGTCCAAACCGCACACACACACTAACCCACCCATCATACAATGTTACAAGGCAAAAATTGAATGAATCACAACTCGAGCGAAAAGTAGGAATTTTCGCACCCGTTCAGGAGAATTCCCTCAGGATGCAGACGCTCACCATCCGTATCGCATCGAATGGTGTGTGTGGTCGTTCGCATTCGCATCACTTTTGATGTAAACCGCCAATGGAAAACTGATGTGGATAATTTTTTGAGTGGTTTTGTGCCGTCCTCGACGCACACATACAGTCCAACACACTGGCATTTCGCAGGTGTTAGAACAGTCTAATGTTCACACGGTAGTTTAATCCGCTTCCCAGATCCCTGACAGTATCATGACTGATTAACGAAATTCCTTATGCAGTACGTGGATGGCAATGTGCCCACTTGCAAAAAAAAAAACAAGTTTCGGGTTAAATGGCGCAGGCAGCGCGAATACACCGAAAGACGAGGGGTGTGATACGCGTCCATTTAAAAGAGCGAATGTATCCTGGAGATTATCCTTGCTATTTGGCGGCTATCGGAAAGGTTGGCATTGTTGTCCCCGGTGTTCACACACACATACCCATCTGTCCATTGCTGACAAGGCACAGAGTCGCTCATTACACGTATCCTTTGTAAAGGTAAGTTTTTTGCTGAGCGTATTTCTAATTTAATTCCGTAGAAAGGATGTCGTGCATGACTGAACATACACGGGACTAATTATAATAATTTCTGTTCGGAGATTAGGCTATATCATTGTATACAATGGCTATATGCAGTTTTAAGTGGCCGATGGCTGATATGCCTCGATGGGTTGGACGTCATATCAAATATGTAACTATAGATGCGACCATACTCCATGGAGTAGCACACGCTGCACAAGTATGCTATGATTAGTATGTCCTTAGGAATGAAGATGGTGTGACCAGATTTTAGATACAAGTTGGGAAACAATAAATTCTTTTAGCATGGGTAGGGTATGCTTTGTTTTATAAACATTTCTCTAGTGAAGCGTACCTATAACGACGTACCTAGATTAGTGGAAATACGGCTTCTGCAAGTTCGTTCCATTGTTTGCTTCTTCTGTAATAATTCTGCTTTGATATATGGACAGAACCTTGTTCGAACTTTGTTGGAATCGGCTTGAACCATTCCAGAACTTTAGCCCATAGCTGCTGCATTGTAATTTTTGCCTTGATGACACAAAGTAAGATCCAGTCCATTGGATTATAGGGTTTTGCTTTGAAGGATAAAATGGACCGTTTAGTGATTTCACCAACGTTGAACTGAGCCACATCTAATGTGGAAACATCTGGAAGAGGTAGCCACTTGATGCCGAGGGTCTCGACATCACTGGTTTCAAAGAATTGAAGCGAGAAATCCACCGCTTGTTCTTTAGCTGGAATGTGCTGAAGAACTTCAGATTCATTGCTAACCTGCTTGAGTACATGCAAACCACCAGTTGTTAATAGTTTCCCTACCGCTTGTAATATCTCCAGAGTTTCTGCAATGTTATATCACGTCCAATGAAGATGTTATTGACATACGTTTCCTCTCTGATTATTGTTGTTAGCAGTGACAAATTTGATGCTTCGACCTCTGCTAGATGCAAGAAAAACTCTACTGGCGAGATGATGCAGTACCAAATGCTATACTTAAGCTTATCTAGGCTGCCGGAAATGACGGTTTTCCCCCAAAGCTTTATAAAGCCGGCGGAGATGACTTGGTAACTAACATCCACCAACTCATAAGCCAAATCTAATCGGATGAAAGTACGCCTGAAGAATGGAACCTCAGCAACCTCTGGATCCACAAAAATGGAGACCCTCTGAACTGCGCCAACTACAGAAGATAAGTCTCCTCAACATCGCCTACAAGATCATATCTTCCGTAATATGTGAATGCCTGAAACCGTTTACAAACAACCTCATCGACCCTTATCAGTATGGTTTTAGGACAGGAACACAACAGTCCATAACAGATCCAATCTTTACACTTCGCCAGATCCTGAAAAAAAAACCCAAGAAGTCCAAATCGATGCCCACTACCTATTCATCGATTTCAAAGCCGCATACGACAACATTTATAGAGACGAACTATACAGAGCAATGTGTAGTTTTGGTACCACCCGAACTCGTCCGTCTTTGTAGGATGCAGATAGAGAATTCTCGCTGCACCATCAGGGTCGGGAACGACCTCATCGACACATTCGATACCAAAAAAGGATTTAGGCAAGGCGATGCGCTGGCTGTCATGTGACTTCTTCAATTTGATTCTTGAGAGGATTGTGCAGAACTCCCGAGCCAACACCAGAGGCACAATTTTCCAAAAATCGGTGCAACTACTAGCATACGCTGGCGATATGACATTACTGGTAGGACTCAACGTGATGTCCTAGCTGTCAACACGAAAGGACACACAACATCGACGAATTGGACAGAGCGTCACCATTGACAGATATAACTTTGAGGTAGTACGGGAGTTTACCTACCTCGGCTCCGCTATTAACTGTGATAACAACATTTCGTCAAAAATCAAACAAAGAATTACTTTTGCCTATCGCTGTTTCTTCGGGCTAAGAAGACAATTTATTAGTAAAGCCCTCACTCGAACTACTAAGGAGATCCTATATAAGACCCTGATCATCCCAGTCCTGCTCTGCGACATTGAAGCATGGACCGTATCAAAAGTAGATGAAGAAATCCTTGGTCGATTCGAGAGAAAAAATCTTCGGTCCCTTTTGCGTTGACGGGCTATGGAGACGAAGATTAAATCATGAACTATACGAGCTGTACAGCGACATACCCCTGGTCAAAAAACTCTGCATTGGACATTTATGATGGGTAGGACATGTAGAAAGAATGGACACCAAAATGTTGGAGTCTTTGATTCCCAGTCAGACGTCGGACACAGTAGTGGAAGAACTCGCACAAGTGGAAACCGACCTCAACCAACTTGGAGTGCGCAACTGGAGGCAGTTAGCAAATATCGGTAATGAAGAGACAGTTCTTCGCTACAAGGTGGATTGCACTTTGTGTCCATTTCTGGATGAATGGGTACGTCAACAAACAAAATTATAAAATTTGGGATGATACCAATCCACACAAGATCCAAGAGCGTCCAATGCATCACGAAGAAGTCACTGTTTGGTGTGGATTTTGGGCTAGCAGCGACATCGGTCCATATTTCTTTGAGAACGACGTAGTCCAGGCCATCACCGTCAGCGGCGAGCTCTTTAAGTCGATGATTACCATTTTTTTTTGGACTGAATTGGATGATATGGATACCAACTACATGTGGGTTAAACCAAAGATTATGAATTCTATACAGATGACGCATTGAGAACAAAAAACAGAAACTTTTGCTAGCTTCATGGTACGGGCGGGCGGTGTGCATGTAAATACATGAAAAACAAGAACAAAAACATATGGAGGGCTGTGCCAGCACGACCCGCCATAGAACAATTTTTCTTTTATCGAGTGCGTCATCTGTGTAGAATTCATAATCTTTGGTTAAACAGAACGCCACTACGTGCCACATTGAAAATTTTAAATTTTGCACGAGCGATTCGAGGGCATGCGGTCATATCACGTGGAGATGATATGTGAACTGGTCACCTAGATCGCGTGATTTGACCCTTTAGACTTCTTCTTGTAGGGTTTTCTGAAGTCGTAAGTCTATGCGAATTAGCTACGAACCACAGCAGCTCTCAAAGCCAAAATAACCCATGCTATCGATCAAATTCAGGCTGATTCATGCGCCAGAGTCTTGGGAAAATTGGACATAACAGATGTGTGTTACCCAGAGAAGCGGTGGAGGATATTTGAACGATGTTATACTCCATACATAATGGCATTGATAGACCATTCAAACGAAAAAAAAATTCGACACTCAGACATACTTTGTTTTATTCAAATTCAAAGATAGTAAGCGCTTAGTGAAAGACCCTTTAGTTTATAGAGCAGATTTGTTCGCATCTCTTTTAGTGTGCAACAATGGCGGTAATAAAGGGATCTTGTTCGTCGTTAGCAATGAACTGCCATTTGTTAAATCTTTAAAAAATGCGACTATTAGATGTCCCAACAAAATCAGAAAAAGAGTGGGTGAAAGAATTTATCCTTGAGGTACCCCAGCGTTTAAACAGAAACTACCTAAGGAATCGACATCCATCACTACTTGCAAAGATCTGTCTTTAAGGAAGTCTTCCATCCAGCCACACAGTATTTAAGGGAGTGCGTATGGTGTACATTTGGCTAAGAAATCCTTGTGCCAAACTCGATCGAAATATCCAGGGCAAAAGCTCTCGATTGTCCATAATTTTTCAACGCAGATGTCCATAGATGGGTGTCAATGTTTTTTTTATTTTTTTTTTAGAAAATATGGATGTGGATAGTAAAGCAATCGATCTGTAGTTTTCAGACATGTTTTTCTTCCTTTCTCTGGTATGCTAGCTCAGATGATCTATATCCACATAGGTCACCTTTAGAACTGAGACGTGTATGCAGCTAGTAATCAGGGCAGCGAAGAAAAGTAAGTTCCGTAGTCAAGTTTCTTGTAGTCTTTCCCTTTGGAAATGTTGGTTTACGGAGTTAAATCTTCATTTCATTTTCTTTGGCTGCACTAACTTCTTCAATACTGCGAGGAAGTGTTAGATGACTGGAGGTGACTCGGTTTCTTGCGCTATAATTCTTTTGAAATATAGTTTAACTATCTGGAGATCTTCAGGTTGCTTGGTGCGGATTCGATGTCATGGAAATATAGTGTTGCGGTGTGATGATCACAGTATTACATCCTGTTAGTCGCAAATGATTATCTGTTGTCGTTTCGTGGAGTCTGTTCTTTCATACTCCTTACTGTTTTTCGCATTGAAGTGCCAATGTACAATTTTCACATGTTCTGTCATAAAATGCCTCCTTGATAGGGTCCTGTGTTGCAAAACGTTGCTCTGATGCGAATCACAGATAGGCGATTTCTAACTGGCTTTAGTTCGATTACTTTTGACTTTAGTCGGCTCCCTACAACGAATCCCCATATATATATATATGCACTGCAGCCTTTGGTGGCAGCTGTAATAAATATCGCATGCTTTTCGTCCTTTTCTATTCCTGATCCTATACAACGTATTTCCTGAATCGCGGAAAATGACAGATTAAAGCTTTCGAGTAGTACATTGTGCGTTCGTTCCAAGTGCATACTCGTAAGTCGTTGTCCTTGGTCGTTCCATGTCTGGTTGGTGTTTGAGGGGATCCATTACCCGAGGCAGTTGTCTCTCTCATAACGAGGTATTTTTTACGTGGTAAGAAAGTAACCCTGACCGCATAACCCCCAACATGGAGGGCCAGTTCGAATTTATAAAAAACCCATAGAACACGGGGCCACTATTATAAGCTACGGGATTGATCGCTTTCATTGGCCTTATGGCTCATCCGTCACCGTCTCTTTTCAAGGGTCCTAAGTAACCTTTGAGATTCCTATATGGCCTATTATCCGAAAATGTAGGATCAGATCAAATAGGTTGCTCACTCTGTCCATCCTATTTGGGACTATAGACGGCCACCGTTGACTCTATTTTGGGAATTCCTCCGCTGCCACATTTGGAATAGAATTTGTGCTCTCATCTGCTAACGCCAAAACTCTACAAAGTTTTTCAAAGGTTAAGGTAGGCAGAGGCCTAAGCGATAGCCATGAGAATTCGGAGTTGTAAGGCATCATTTAGTTGAAAAAAAAATTTCATGTAATCGCATTGCCTATCATTTGACAATATTTTTCAAAAAATACTGAGCCTGGTCACCCCAGTGAAGTGTCCAGTTTGCGTGTGTGTTTGAGGGATAATGGACACATATCGTCATTGAAACGCAGGACAACAGATACAAGGTGGCAATTTTGCAACTGAGCTCATTTGGCAAACGGATTGCTTTACATAGCTTAAACGGTGTTACGACGATGACACCAATGATGATGATGACGATAATGATGATAATGGCGGTGGTGCGCAGATAATGGTGATGCTAAGGTCAGAGACGGTTCGCTGATTAATTTTATAAATTCAAAATGTAAACTTTGTTAGTGTTAACTAGAAATGCGATATTAAGTTGAATGATACAGATATCTAAAGGTGGTGTCACTATCTGAGCCAGATAGTGATAAGATCCAACTTAATATACCTACAACCTGCCTACATATTCTTTTTAAATAGTTAATAGGATGCCAGAGCTGAAGGTCAGACCCATTGTTCATAGGTCATTCACCCTTTAAAAAGCAATCTTCAATCATAAAAATGTGTGTCCACATGTACGACCTGTCTTAAGACTACAGTTGATGCTCCTAGCTCTGAAATCTTACAGCTCTTTAAATCGACTCCCACATTCGCTAGGGCACACGCAATGTGCGCATAAAAAAATCTCAGTTTAGCACGCACAAGAAGCCCGTCTTAAATTGAAACAATTTCGTTACATTCAATCAAGCCGGTAAATGTTATCTCAAATATCAACAGCACAAGAGATCCCGTGGGAGTTTCGGATCCCTTGCAGACCATTAAAAGTTCACAATATGGTGTAGCATGTGGCGGTGTCTTTTGTTTCCTGTCTTATAAGTGTTTTCCCCCCTTTTTGCAAAAGTTTCACGGAGATACATAAATTATTCGCAAACAGGGTCCATTGCGTGGGGATATATGTAACGTATCGGTGGTATGTGTGTCTGTTGTCCTCCACTTTTATTGGGTATCTTTAGAGGCTTCGCCGAGATTGAGATACAATATATTTTTCTTTATTGAATCTCACAGAAATGCCAACCCAACATACCTGAATGTGTGGTTTTTATGTCTTCTTTGTAAACGTAAAATTCTTTAACGATTGCAGGACCTCATTTCTGAGAATGTATCTCTCAATCTTACACAATGCCGACCCCATGGTTACCACTAGTATTGCTATGAATAGCGTTCTCAAATAGAATCCTTAAAATCGATTTCAATAGCTGGATGATAATCAATATCTCCTTCTGATAGAGTCCTTTCAAGACTTTATGGCAAGGCTACACTTCGCTAAGAAACTTTTCTCGAAATTCTCTGCCCCCTCAAAGTGGGCTCTGTGGTAGAGGCATCCCCCTGCAGCAAAATTCACCTATCCATTGTCCAATTCAAGGATATAAACTTCTACACCGCACCTGATTAGTATCCCAGCTATTCTCGGTACAGAGTCTACCGCCACTCAAAGATTGGAAACCGGAACTCAGTAACTTAGAGGCCGACGAGTACCTACCTTACAGTACATTGTTAGGTACGCAGATCAAATGAACTGCAACTTGGGAAATATAACCGTAATCAGATTTGGATTATCGACTATGTACACACAAAAGGATGCTGCATCACAGTAAATACGGAGAAATTCCACTCGCAACTAGGCGAGGCGAGGCACCAACAATTGGAGGTGGTGCGCGCGGCATGGCGGCATAGCTGCATGCGGTTTGTTGCCAGTTCAGAACAATCCAAAATGGGAAACTTTACTATTTGTGAGGTTAATTAGAGACAGACGTTGGTAAATGTTGGTTAAATCAATGACGGCTTGACTGAAGTTTTCATCTGTCGGATATTGGTTGGATATATCTATAGGTGGATACACATCCTAAATTCATCGATTGTCTGTTTCTGTTTGATGACTATAATTATTGCAAAGGCGGGTGGCGGTTGAAAACATCTTGGGGGTGGAGAATGTGTTTGCGTCGAAGGACACATAAAATATATCCATGGCAATGGCCCGCACCACCACCCACACCCTCCACCTCGCCTCGACGACACTTTGGTTTAATGGAATTAGAATGACCAATTTGAAATAAGTTTCGGTGATAAAGTCAAATCGAATTCCATTATGCGAAGGATGTAAAATAGTTCGAAACATAAAAGTCCTTACGGTCGAATTTACGACCCCAGACGGTATATATGGATTTTACGCACTCGTATATAAATATAAGTGATGTACATATACTCGTGGAGTGGCACATCATGGGTGGAGTAAAGCCCCCGCGAATAACTAGCCATTAAGTGAACCTTTAATAATCGTCGCTCATAATAATGAAAATCGTAAAATTTTAGGTCAAAATTGAATTTAATGGTGGGCCGCGATTTGGCGTGGGGAGGACTTTTCATTGCGACTTTTGAGCGTTGGTATGGTAGGTGGGTGTATTTAGCAGTTTAATGGATTTCATGTGTTGTTGCGGCTTGGGTGTTAAGAGAAAACGTATTTATGGGATGCGATAAATACATCCCAGGACACATAATATATAGCCATGTGCAAAGAATGTCCTTGATATTCATATTCTTGAAATGAGATACGATTTGTTGTTCGTTTTGCCTTCGGTGAGATAATGATGTGGAGAAGGCACAGTGGCGATAAAATCGATGGAATCAAATCACCAGACCTAGGCTATCCGATATCAGGGCTTTCAATAAATAAACAGACAATACAGGCCAAGCAAACAATTCCAGAAGACGTACTTCCACCACTGGCGGTAAAATGGTAGGTAATGTGATTAAATGAAACCTTGAGTTTTCACCTAGCTTGTGACTACCAACTCCAATTCGCGCCTTTCTCGTTGCACCGCTGAGTGTCTATTATCTTGACCGTAGTTATGATCTCAATACAAGTGTAAAGCCTTGGCAGCAGCAGTCCCAGTTAGGATAGGAAACCTACTTTGCTTCGACATATTGGACAACATGTCATCTAGTAATCTCAAGGGTGAGTAAGGCCCTTCGAACAGAAATGCTGGCGAACGAGCCGAAAGGCCAACGGCAGCGTTCAATCACGTTGTAGATAATTATGGCCCCGTGTCCTATGGGTATCTAATAAATCGGAACATTTTGGGGACTGTGCCGTCAGGGTAAATTCCTTTCTTACTAACTTAAGTGGCGCTACAGTCCGGAATGAACCTGGACCTCAACCAACAGCCTCTCCAATTAGCACGGTCCTTAGCTAACTGCCATCAGTTGCGCACTTCTCTCGAATCGACCAAGGATTTCTTTATCCACTCTTGATACGGTTATGCTTCAGCGCGGTTATGCTTCAGCGCGGACTGGGATGATCAGGGTCATATAATGGATCTCCTTAGAAGTTCGACCAAATTGCCTTCTTAGCCCGAAGAAACAGTGGTTGGCAAAAGTAATTCGTCGTTTGATTTCTGACGAGATGTTGTTGTCAGAGTTAATAGCGGATACAAGGCACACAAAGTCCGTACTACCTCAAAGTTAAAGCTGTCAATGGTGACGTTCTGTCCAATTCGTCGATGTTGTGTATCCCTTCATGTTGACAGCATATACTTTACTGCTAAACAGATTTTTGCCGCTTCCCTCTCTATACTAACAAACATGGCTATGACATCACGTTCAGTCCGACAAATGATGTCAATATCGTCGGCGTCTTCTAGTAGTTGCACCGATTTTTGGAAGATTGTGCTTCTGGTGTTGGTTCGGGAGTTTTTGACAATCTTCTCAAGAATCAAATTAAAGAATTCACATGCCATCGCATCGCCTTATCTAAATCCTTTTTTTTTTGTATCGAATATGTCGGTGAGGTCGTTTCCGACCCTGATGGAGCAGCGAGAATTCTCCATCGATATCCTACACAGACGGACGAGTTTGGGAGGTATACGAAAACTAGACATGGCTCTGTATAGCTCGTCTCTATAAATGCTATCTAATGCAGCTTTGAAATCGATGAAAAGGTGGTAGAAATCGATTAGGACCCCTGGGATTTTTTTTTTCAGGATCTGCCCAAAATGTGAAGACTTTATCGGTTGTGGACTTTCCAGGTATAAACCCACACTGATAATTGCCGATCAGGTTGTTTGTAAACGGTTTCAGGGGTTCACATATTACGGCAGATAGGATCTTGTAAGCGAAGTTGAGGAGACTTATGCCTCTATAGTTGACGCAGTTCAGAGGTTTTCCTTTTTTGTGAATCGTGCAAACGAAGCTGAGGTTACATTCTTCAGGCATACTTTCATCCGACCAGATTTGGCTTATGAGTTGGTGGATTTTATTTACCAATTCATCTCCGCCGCCTTTATAAAGCTCAGTGGGAAGGCCGTCATTTCCGATGGCCTTGAGTTTAGATATTGCTATCCTCACTTTACTTAGGTCAGATGGTTGGTAGTTTTCGCTATCGTCGCCAATATTGAATGATTCGTTCTGCCTGACAGCGGAATGTTATTCGTCATCGACGTTTAACAGTCTGCAGAAGTGGTTCTTCCATATCAATTAGCCTAAGATTCTTACATTTGCGTTTCACAGCACGATTTTAAGACATACTTCGGTAGTCGCTCATAGGTTTTATCAAGGAGCTTGTAGAAGCAATCTTTAGCTATATCATCTTTTTCCTCCATTTGAGCGTAAGCGTATATAAGGCTTATGTTGGCGAATTTGGCCTTGATGCTGATTGTTACAATGCGTTCGCTATTGTCTTGGAAACATAAGACTTCTTGCTTTGAGAGACAAATTCTTCGAAAAATCTTCGTTTGCGTTGACGGGCTGGAGACGAAGATTCAATCAAGGACTATACGATTTGTACAGTGACATAGACCTGGTCAAAAAAAAGTCTCATTGTACGTTTAAGCTGTCTAGTTCATGTAGACACCAATACTCCGGCGCACACAGTCTTGGATTTTCAGCAAAACCTCTGATGCAGTAGAGGAAGACCTTGCCTTAAGTGTCGCGCTTATTAGAAACCGACCTTGACCAACTTGAAGTGCTCAACTGGAGGATGTTAACTCAGGACCGGGTTAATTGGAATGGCATGTTGGTTGAAGCCTAGGTTAATTCCTTGTTGTACCGCCACTTATGTAAGTATTACCTGTCCTATAGCAAATACGAAGACAATAGTAGTGGGCACAGAATTCTGTTAATTCCGAAAACAGGCGCCTGTTTTAAATGGAAGGTCTGGGCTCACCGCCATTTTTGTGGATGTAGTAGGTCTCCTCGGCGGGCTTTTATCCAGGCTTCTTAGAAAAAGCTGGTGTCAATGTTTGCTTAATTCAAAGAATTTTCCGAGTTCTTTTAGAGTTCACTTTGATTCCTGTAATTTAGTCTCCAGAACTCTTTTCATTTTGATCAGCATTTCATTCTTATCCCACCAAACTTCATCAGTGCTAGTGCCTTAATCTGAAGCGCTGAACTGGATACCTTTACTAAAAGAGTCCGATGGAAAACCAACGTCTGTTGTCGGATTTCTCTAGAACTTCTAGAGACTCCTCGTTGATCAGGAAAATAAAAGACTTTGTATGTGAGGTTGGTGTCTCTGCCTTGAGAACATTCCAATTAATTCGGAATTTCATTTATCTCAGACTCAGAGAATTGATGTTTATTTCCAGATTTAAGGCCGATTCGCAGTTGAGACGATATCTGCCGTAAAAATTGATGTGTGCAACAGGTGAAATCGCAGATCTGGACGATAATAAAAAGGATGTACACATTTTGTTCAAGCCTGAGGCCCATTTCTGGCTTAATAGATACGACAATAAGCCTAATTGCCATATTGGGCCGAAAAACAACCAGAAGCGGTTCAAGGGCTGAAAACATCAGTCCATATTTCTTGAAAAAATGAGGCAGGCGCCAGCCTTACTTAAAATGGGGCTCGTTATCGTGCCATGATAACGGAATATTTTTTGTCTTAACCAAAGCCCAAGATCTCGAAAACATTTGGTTCCAGTAAGATGGCGCTTATTGCCACATAGCCCGTGAAACAATGGACATATTGAGATATTGCTTCGGTGAACAATGAATAAAATGTTGTTTACATGTGCACATGAGAGACAGACTTGAGCTAAATGTATCGCATGAAGACCACTTGCATGGGTAGTTAGGCTGCGCCTGAAATCCACTAGAAAATGCCTGAAAACTACAACTAACCACCGGTTAGTTGAATAAATGCATGTGGCCCTTGGCCGCCATATGTGACAAGCGCTACTTGTTGTGGGATGCTGACAACTCAACCCAAAGGCCCTCCCTAATTGCTATTACAACCCCAAATCGCCTGCAATAATTGTTTTAGATACGATTCGAGATGAGAAAAAAAAAAAGAAACAAGAACAGTAAACGAATCGATTAATTTCTATTTCGCCGCTAACGATGCTTGTAATGTTCGAACAGTCTGGCAATAGCAACTTCACGAATGTGCACATTGTTGCATTTATGGTTTCAGTGTTTACATAGCTAATGCTTTTGTTTTATATGTGTGTACATATCGGTATCGTAGCCAATTTCTGGCGTTTGGGTTTTATAATCCTTTGGTAAATTTATTCATCTGATATGAATCCACACACACCCACTCACATACGTTGGCATATAGACATTCGCACCCGCACCAGTGAGCTGGGTGCATAATCCCATTGCAAAGTGATGTAGCATCAGTAACAGCAGCACCACATCGCAATGGAAGGATATCTGACTATCTAATGTCTGTGTGCCTACAATCTTGCACTAAATGTGCAGGATATCAACTTTATTTTATGTGCGTTTGCACAGTGTTTACACTCAACCAAGCACCCTTATTCTCTATATATAAACTTGTGTCCTATCCGAGCCTCCCCCTATTATACAAGTACAGACCCGACAATATCGCTCCACAATTGCATACCAGCACACACCAGTCCTATAATAAGTTCCACTTCCACATCGCATATTGATGTGATGTTTCTTGGCGTTGAGCTTGCAGTTGGCACTGTTGCCATAAGCGACAACCATTCACAACCCACCGCCCGCGCTGTACCGCTTAACCCTTTTCTCTTACTCTCACGTTGTCATCATCGATGTGATGTGTGCATGTGTTTGCATCCACGTCGACTATTATCCTTTATAGCAGTACAACCTAAAACTCATATGTGCGGAACATTTAAATTAAATTTGCATTTTCATTTCATAAACGGATTAACTGAACAAAGTCAATTATATTTAAACATGACACGAATACATTTAGAGCATTTGGAGCGTATCCCATTACACTCACAGCATACATCGGCAACCGCGAGGACACACAGCCAGTGTATCTGGAGAGTCAATGCACTTTTAATCGAACGATTAGATTTCCTTCTTTTGACGTTATTAATAAGGGAATGCGGGAAAAAATGAGAAAAGTTGAAAGGACATGCTTGAGATGGTTTTGATAATACTTTGTGCATTTACAGAGCAATCCGGGGAGCCGAGAGAGAGGGGTCGAATAATAATGTGTGATTATGTCTGTTTGGATTATTGGAGCTGATGTGGTCAATAGGGGCAGTGCAGCAGTTGGAAATTAATTTTTGTTTAACTATTCACAAGGATGTGTAATTGCTGGTAATTGTATTTGCAGAAAAACGAGTTAATAGGTTCCTATAAGGAGCAGAAGTATTGCAGAAAAGTTTTATGTGCATCGTGGGGAAAGGGATGGACGCATTTATCCGAAAGAAATAGAGGGTCTCTGGGATTTAAGAAGAATAAAAGGTCCGCAGGACTCCTACAATCTTCCCTAGGAATGTAGAAGAGTAGTGTGTTTGAAACGGAGTTTGGAAAAATAACTGGTGGGCCAAATACAACTTTCTTTTTAAAGATGATTTCCATGTATTTTGGCTTTCTTAGTAAGAGCAAACCGGTGGAGGTGCTTAAGGATAGTGATGCGATTATATGAGGACACAAGCCTCTCACTCTAGCCTCTCACTATCAACTCCTACTCTCACCTCAACGCTGGTGACTGGTGGGTGCCTTGTACCTCTACTGGAGACGGGGTATTAAACCCCTGTGGAAGGTCGTTGGTGGCAGCAAACGAGAGACTGGGGAGGAGTGTCCTCTAGCTAAGGCACTCATTCTCAACTAGCGGAAGTCCTAAACTGCTACAAAGCAGACATTACTGCCATCCAGGAAATATGATGGGATGGGCCGGGCAAAAAGAGGATGAAAAACTGTGACATTATAGTCAGCAGAAACAGCGACTATGCGGATGCGGATTTGTTATAAGTGCCAGACTTTGGCAAGAAGTGTTATGTTTCCAAGACATAAGCGAACGCATTGCAACAATACGCATCAAGGCTAAATTCGCCAACATAAGCCTTATATACGCTCATGCTACGACGGAGGAAAAAGATGATACAACTAAGGACTGCTTCAACGACCTCCTTGACAAAACCTATGAGCAACTACGATGTTAAAATCGTGCTGGGAGATTTTAACGCAAAGGTAGGAAGAGAAGACATCTTTAGAAGTATTGTCGGAAAACATAGCCTGCACGACAACACGTCTGGTAACGGACTTAGGCTAATTGATTTCGCTACGGAACGAAATGCCACTATAGCCAGCACACGGTTTCCTCACCTCGATATCCATAAGGGGACATGGCGGTATCCAGATCAACGAACGGTCAACCAAATTGATCACATTGCGATAGATAAGAGCCACGCATCCAGTATTTTGGATGTCCGAACATTCCGAGGAGCTAACATCGACTCGGATCACTACCTTGTAGCAGCCAAGGTAAGAATGCGGATATCCACCACGCCACAACAATCCAGAAATACTGTGAAAAAATTTAATGTCGGAAGACTGCAATCGCAAGAGACCGCCAGACCTTCGCACAACGCGTATCCCTTAACCTCTCGAGCAATGGCAACGATGCCAACAGGCCATTAGATCAGCCGCAACTGATGTGCTAGGTTTCTCGCGCCCACCAGCAAGAAACCCCTGGTTTGATGAGGAATGCCGACAGATGCTCCCAGCCAATAACGAGGCCTACAAGGCTAAGCTGCAGGTGAAGACGAGAGCTGCCATTGAGCTCTATAGGCAAAGAAGAAGGGAAGAACATCGGCTTTTCAGCAAGAAGAAAAAAGAGCAAGAAAAGCGCGCGATCGAGGATATAGAGAGGTGCCACTCCAGGAACGATGTTCGCAAGTTTTACCAAAGTGTAAAACGTCAAAGCCAAGGATACAAGGCTCGAACAGAAGCCTGTCGAGATGAACAAGGAAATATTGCAGTTGAGGCACAGTCGATGCTGAGGATATGGAAGAACCACTTCTGCAGACGGTTAAACGGCGATGACGAACAACATTCCGCTGTCAGGCAGAACGAACCATTCAATGTTGGCAACGACAGCGAAAACTGCCAACCACCCGACCTGAGTGAAGTGAGGATAGCAATATCTAAACTCAAACTTAATAAGGCTGCCGGAAATGACGGCCTTCCCGCTGAGCTTTATAAGGCCGGCGGAGATAAGCCAAATCTGGTCGGATGAAAATATGCCTGAAGAATGAAACCTCAGCATCGTTTGCCCGATCCACAAAAAAGGAGACCCTCTGAACTGCGCCAACTACAAAGGCATAAGTCTCCTCAACATCGCCTACAAGATCCTATCTGCCGTAATATGTGAACGCTTGAAACCGTTTACCAAAAACCTGATCGGCCCTTATCAGTGTGGTTTTAGGCCAGGAAAGTCCACAATCGATCAAATTTTCACACTTCGGCAGATCCTGGAAAAAAACCCAAGAAGTCCAAATCGATACCCACCACCTATTTATCGATTTCAAAGCCGCATATGACAGCATTTATAGAGACGAACTGTACAGAGCTATGTCTAGTTTTGGTTTACCGCCCAAAGTCGTCCGTTTGTGTAGGATGACGATAGAGTATTCTCGCTGCTCCATCAGGGTCAGCAACGACCTCACCGACACATTCGATACCAAAAAAGGATTAAGGCAAGGCGATGCGCTGTCATGTGACTTCTTTAATCTGATTCTTGAGAGGATTGTGTAAAACTCCCGAGCCAACACCAGAGGCACAATTTTCCAAAAATCGGTGCAACTACTAGCATACGCTAGTATAGAGAAGGAAGCGGCAAAAATGGGTTTAGCAGTAAATGAGGGTAAGACTAAGTATATGCTGTCATCACGAAAGGACTCACAACATCGACGAATTGGACAGAACGTCACCATTGACAGATATAACTTTGAGGTAGTACGGGACTTTGTCTACCTCGGCTCCGCTATTAACTCTGACAACAACATCTCGTCAGAAATCAAACGAAGAATTACTCCTGCCAACCGCTGTTTCTTCGGGCTAAGAAGGCAATTTAGTAGTAAAGCCCTCTCTCGAACTACTATATAAGACCCTGATCATCCCAGTCCTGCTCTACGGCGCTGAAGCATGGATCGTATCAAAAGCGGATGAAGAAATCCTTGGTCGATTCGAGAGAAAAATTCTTCTGAAAATCTTCGGCCCCGTGTGCGTTGACGGGCTCGGAGCTTCAAAATCTCAGTGATTTGGCAAAAACTCAGTGATTTCATCAAAAGCTCAAAATGGTTTTCCCACGGATAGTAAGGAGATTGGACAAGATCCATGTGGTATCACAACGGACCAAAATGGTCTAACTGTGCTGGCGAACGCCGGCAGCCACTCTAACCTAACCTAAATAGCCCAAAGCACAACTCCCAACCTGTTGTGCCTGGCCCATGTATTCACATGAGGACAGCAGGCCGGAAATTTCGTGCCAGTCATTCTGACAAGGATTTTTATAGCAATGCTGTTTTTCGTCCTGCTATCAACGCTCACACATTTACAAGACAGACTGTCAAGAATTAACAAAAATATACAAATGTGCCATTTTTCAAAATGCGTTTTATTATTAAAATCGATTTATCTCCAGTCGTCAATTAAAGGAATTAATTCGTTGCAACTACCTCGCAACCCTTGTGCAGCATTCGATTGATTTGTTTCGACGAGCCAAAACAAACTAATTCGTCATCAAATTCAATCCCCTGGTTCCAACTGTCAGCAGCGCCGTCAGCGAGTGTCTCGTCGCCGCCAGAATCCATCCATCACCCATCATTGGTTGACCATCAATCATACCGGGACCCAAAAGTGTCGATTGTAAGCCATTGAAACGATTGCAATCGAATACGTTGAGCCGATTTTTCAATTGGACAAGGACTGCTTCGTTTTGGTTCAACTGTTGTGAAGGGGGTTCTTTCATTTTTTGTAAGGGTAGTCCCACTTTTATTTTTGCTAAAAGATCTCATCGGTAAAATGAATAATGAGGTGCAAAGTTAGCACGCGTGTCGACGAATTCGGTAACAAAAGTGCCGCGTGTGCCGCTAAATATCTTCAGATGGTGTGACCAAACTTAAGTTATTCACACGCAAATCATTTACCCAATCTGATTTAATTTAGATTGTGAGAGGGAGGTGGAGACTATTCGTGTACATAAGTGGTAAACCACATTTTGTCAGTTTTAATTTATGGACTAAGCCCCCGCCAGAGAGGTGGAGCTTGGGAACACATGTAAGAGGTAATTGGAAACTTTTGGTTTCGTGGACACGAAAAGTTGATTTATTACACTTTCGCGGATGAAATTAACAAGGTTTTCCATATCGCGATGGTAGAGTGTGCTGATACTTTACCCACGCATTTACCGCGATAGCAGGGTGGAGGAAGAGTATGAGTTTTTTTTTCCAAGGATGTGACTCAAGATGAAAATGGTTATATAGGGAAGTGTGGATATTTCGCGTTATAATTAAAGTCGGTGGTCACCTTAAGGCGTTGGCATTTATTTTTTTACATATGGTAAACCCATTCCAGAGAGGACAATAATCGTTAACATCGGCATCACGCAGGCCATCTGTAACCCTCAGTAGGTAGAAAAAGACGTATGACAAGAACAACAACAACCAAAAAACTGTCTCAACAAACCACGGACATAGAAAAAGTTGTTCAGATAAACGATCTACAAAATGTTACCTCAATCGATTGTGTTGTAGGTGAGACACTTAACAAATGGACGTCATCGTCTTTTTTTTTAATCTTATCGCCACCTATGCCGCATGACATCTCCATATACACTTGCACAAAAGGGTCAATAGCTAGGATTCTTCCTACCTGATGCTACCATTGGATTAGGGTGTAGTAGGGTTAACACGAACATACAGAGGGATTCAAATTATTGACTGAAATATATCAATGGTGTTAGATACATTTGTGTATGAATGTGGCGCGTCAGATTAAGCAATTTATCTACCCCCGCCTGCATCTTTATTTTATTCGAAAACATTTGTTGTTGTTGATGTGTCTTAACACGGAATCTCGTGTTTGAAGTGGGATGTTACACCTTTTTCGTCGTCGTCAGGGGGTATGCTTACCTGGCGAAGAAAACAAAACGATTGCAAAATTAATGGGAAAAGGATGTTGGTTAGTAGATTAGGTGTTGGATTCTGGATCAATCTTGAAAATGCGATACATTTGGTTATTTGGTTTCGATTTTGACAGTTTGCAGAGGTCATCAGATAGGTTTGAATGGAGTTTAACTTTGAGAAAGTATCATTTTGGACTTTTTTATGGCCTTAAGCAATTTATTTACACATTTGTAAACACCTTTAGTCAATAATCCGATTTATTACCGATTCCGAAAAAAAGAAGAAAATTAATCCTTGAATACTGCAGACCCATTGATTTTTTCCATACATGCATAGGTAGGGAAAAAAAAACAATTCACACCGAAATTGTCAATGGGGAAAAAACGGAAGGAAGTCACAGGCAATATGAAACGCTCAACTGGGGACCTGCTAAGATATGTATCCCAACTATGAACATACGTGATGCAAAATCATGGAAATTGAGAGCTGTTGCCTTTGGTATTTGCAAGGCTTTCGATCGAGTTTGGCACATGGCTTGCTAGCCAAATTGAAAACAGACGCACTTCCGTAAATAATCTGCGGCTGAATGAACAAAGTTTTTTTAGAGAGATCTTTGCAAGTAGTGGTGGATAGAGTTACCTCAAATAGATTCTTTATAAAAGCTGGGGTACATCAAGGATTAATTTTCAAACCCACTCTATTTCTGCTGTAAATTGATGATCTTCTGAGGACAACAAATAATTGCATTTTAGTTTTGCAGATGATAGTACTCTAATAGCGTCTTACTCAAACGACACGTCTATTACGCCTGTTGCTGCTCATCAAAAGAGATGCGAACAATTCTCCTCTATTCACGAAGGCCTTCAAAAATCTTGCAGAAATCTAACTCAAAGTTTTAGCTGTAGGACTCTGCTATCAATCTTCGCCAAACCTGGGGTTTATGGCTTGTGGGCGACAAACCTAACACATCCTTTACGGCTATAAGATCAACCTTGTTGTTGCTGGTATGGTGTTAATGAAGATGTTGACGGATACGCGTTATTCAAAGGACTTGGCGGTCTCTTACGATTGTAGTCTGCTACTTGAGATTTTTACATCGTACTTCGGACTTATTGCGAAGACGTTAAACCCTCTGAATTTTTTTAAAATCCAAAGTACTGCTTCTTGCGGTCGGCAATGTAACGGGTGGTTAAATTTGAAGGGCCGATGTTGAATGTGAACCACACCTTAACGTCAAGTTTTTTTCTGTATTTCATTTGACATTTCTCAATTTCAATTTGAACCATGGAAATATACACAATCGAGCAACGCGTTAAGCCAGCAACGTTAAGCCAGCAATAATTCAAGAGCTAAAGGATGAGAAAATTCGGCACATTACCGGCATAGATCCTCAATTACGCCTCAGCGTCATCGAAAATTTGGACCCTCGGTTGGAGGTGTGCTGCCGAGGTCGCGGTGGCCATTTGGCCGATATTTTGTTTCATACATAATGGAACCACACCAATATTATCATAATAAAAAAAATTCCTAAACAATTTGTTTTATTCAAAATCAACATCGGCCCTTAAAATTTAACCACCCTTTATATCGAGATGAGGAAATCGTATGCTAGCTGAAGTTACATTTCGTTCCAGAGCAAAGCCATTAAGCTTAAGTCCGTTGTCAGACATGGTGTGAGTGCTGTGCTTTCCGACAATTTCTTTCTCTCAGCATGATTTTAACATCGTACTTTGGTAGTCGCTCATATCTTTTGTCCAGGAGCAACCGAATCTTTTTTGTCCGTGGGAGCGTGAGCGAATATAATTCATATGATGGCGAAATAAAGTTTGATGCGGATTTTTATTATATGCCCGCTTATGTTTACGAAGAATAAGAATCAGTCGGCCACTGATAACAAATTCGCATCTCAATAATCGCTGTTTCTACTTGCTATAACACGGACCGTTGTGTAAACGGTGATTCATTTTTTCGGTTTCGAAAGTAAAGCTAAATGAAACACACAGCAATACATTTTATTATAAAGTTTGGACCTTGGCATTAGGTAAGAAGATTCGCAGCATGCGATTCTTCTGAGGTTATTTTCAACCAATTTTCAATTCTCACATTTCGGACGGTATCTCGGCCATGACTTGAATAATGTTAGTTTTTAATGCGTCTAGAGTTCCGGTATTATTTTCGTAAACACGGTCTTTTGCGTAGCCTCACGGAAAAGAAATCTAACGGTGTTAAATCGCATGATCTTGGTGCCCAATTGATATCGCCAAAACGTGAAATTACGCGATCAGGAAATTTCTTACGCAATAAAGTGTTTTAATTGGTCGTGTTGGGTGGCTTGTTGCCCCGGTTTATGGGAACCAAATATCATCCAAGTCATGATCTTCAATTGCCGACCAAAGAAAATCGGTTATCATTCGACCAATGCACTCCGAATCGACTACCCATCGGCACTTGCACAATTGCAGCTGAAATATTTTCGACTGAGCATTACGATGATGCACAGGCCTCACGACATCCGTAACGCTTCCACTCTCTTCAAATTCCTTCACAATTTAACCGATTGCTTGCGTTGTGGATCGATTATGACGACTATAATCATCGCGTAATGCGCGAAAAATAGCTTCGTTTGTTACTACTACTACTACTTACTTAAGTGGCGCTACAGTCCGGAATGAACCTGGGCCTCAACCAACATGCCTCTCCAATTAGCCCGGTCCTTAGCTAACTGCCTCCAGTTGCGCACTCCAAGTTGGTTGAGGTCGGTTTCCACTTGTGCGCGCCATTTAAGGCGAGGTCTTCCTCTACTGCGTCCGACGTCTGGCTGGGAATCGAAGACTCTGCGAGCCGGAGTATTGGTGTCTATTCGTTCTACATGTCCTAGCCATCTTAAACGTCCAATGCGGAGTTTAGTTCTTGGTTGAATCTTCGTCTCCATAGCCCGTCAACGCAAACGGGACCGAAGATTTTTCGAAGAATTTTCCTCTCGAATCTACCAAGGATTTCTTCATCCGCTTTTGATACGGTCCATGCTTCAGCGCCGTAGAGCAGGACTGGGATGATCAGGGTCTTATATAGGATCTCCTTAGTAGTTCGAGTGAGGGCTTTACTACTAAATTGCCTTCTTAGCCCTAAGAAACAGCGGTTGGCAAGAGTAATTCTTCGTTTAATTTCTGACGAGATGTTGTTGTCAGAGTTAATAGCGGAGCCGAGGTAGACAAAGTCCCGTACTACCTCAAAGTTATATCTGTCAATGGTGACGTTCTGTCCAATTCGTCGATGTTGTGAGTCCTTTCGTGATGACAGCATATACTTAGTCTTATCCTCATTTATTGCTAAACCCATTTTCGCCGCTTCCTTCTCTATACTAGCAAACGTGGCTATGACATCACGTTGAGTCCTACCAATGATGTCAACATCGTCAGCGTATGCTAGTAGTTGCACCGACTTTTGGAAAATTGTGCCTCTGGTGTTGGCTTTGGAGTTTTGCACAATCCTCTCAAGAATCAGATTAAAGAAGTCACATGACAGCGCATCGCCTTGCCTAAATCCTTTTTTGGTATCGAATGTGTCGGTGAGGTCGTTTCCGACCCTGATGGTGCAGCGAGAATTCTCTATCGTCATCCTACACAAACGGACGAGTTTGGGCGGTATACCAAAACTAGACATGGCTCTGTGTAGTTCGTCTCTATAAATGCTGTCATATGCGGCTTTGAAATCGATGAATAGGTGGTGGGTATCGATTTTGACTTCTTGAGTTTTTTCCAGGATCTGCCGAAGTGTGAAAATTTGATCGGTTGTGGACATTCCTGGCCTAAAACCACACTGATAAGGGCCAATCAGGTTGTTGGTAAACGGTTTCAGGCGTTCACAAATTACGGCAGATAGGATCTTGTAGGCGATGTTGAGGAGACTTATGCCTCTGTAGTTGGCGCAGTTCAGAGGGTCTCCTTTTTTGTGGATCGGGCAAACGATGCTGAGGTTCCATTCTTCAGGCATATTTTCATCCGACCAGATTTGGCTTATGAGTTGGTGGATGTTACCTACCAAGTCATCTCCGCCGGCCTTATAGAGCTCAGCGGGAAGGCCGTCATTTCCGGCAGCCTTATTAAGCTTGAGTTTAGATATTGCTATCCTCACTTCACTCAGGTCGGGTGGTTGGCAGTTTTCGCTGTCGTTGCCAATGTTGAATGGTTCGTTCTGCCTGACAGCGGAATGTTGTTCGTCATCGCCGTTTAACCGTCTGCAGAAGTGGTTCTTCCATATCCTCAGCATCGACTGTGTCTCAACTACAATATTTCCTTATTCATCTCGACAGGCTTCTGTTCGAGCCTTGTATCCTTGGCTTTGACGTTTTACACTTTGGTAAAACTTGCGAACATCGTTCCTGGAGTGGCACCTCTCTATATCCTCGATCGCGCGCTTTTCTTGCTCTTTTTTCTTCTTGCTGAAAAGCCGATGTTCTTCCCTTCTTCTTTGCCTATAGAGCTCAATGGCAGCTCTCGTCTTCACCTGTAGCTTAGCTTGTAGGCCTCGTTCTTGGCTGCGAGCATCTGTCGGCATTCCTCATCAAGCCAGGGGTTTCTTGCTGGTGGGCGCGAGAAACCTAGCACATCAGTTGCGGCTGATCTAATGGCCTGTTGGCATCGTTGCCATTGCTCTTCGACATTCGATGCTGCTCGTATGGTGTTAATAGAGAGGTCAAGGGATACGCGTTGTGCGAAGGTCTTGGCGGTCTCTTGCGATTGCAGTCTTCCGACATTAAATTTTTTCACAGTATTTCTGGATTGTTGTGGCGTGGTGGATATCCGCATTCTTACCTTGGCTGCTACAAGGTAGTGATCCGAGTCGATGTTAGCTCCTCGGAATGTTCGGACATCCAAAATACTGGATGCGTGGCTCTTATCTATCGCAATGTGATCAATTTGGTTGACCGTTCGTTGATCTGGAGACCGCCATGTCCCCTTATGGATATCGAGGTGAGGAAACCGTGTGCTGGCTATAGTGGCATTTCGTTCCGTAGCGAAATCAATTAGCCTAAGTCCGTTACCAGACGTGTTGTCGTGCAGGCTATGTTTTCCGACAATACTTCTAAAGATGTCGTCTCTTCCTACCTTTGCGTTAAAATCTCCCAGCACTATTTTAACATCGTACTTCGGTAGTCGCTCATAGGTTTTGTCAAGGAGGTTGTAGAAGCAATCCTTAGCTATATCATCTTTTTCTTCCGTCGGAGCGTGAGCGCATATAAGGCTTATGTTGGCGAATTTGGCCTTGATGCGGATTGTTACTATGCGTTCGCCAATGTCTTTGAAACATAAGACTTCTTGCCTAAGTCTGGCACTTATAACAAATCCGCATCCGAATAGTCGCTGTTTCTGCTCACTATAACACGGTCCATAGTAGATGTCACAGTTTTTCATCCTCTTTTTGCCCGGCCCATCCCATCGTATTTCCTGGATGGCAGTAATGTCTGCTTTGTAGCAGTTTAGGGCTTCCGCTAGTTGTTCGCCTGCACCTCTCCTGTTTAATGTTCTCACATTCCAGGTGCAGATACGAACGTCGTTGTCCTTTTTTCGTTTAGCAGGGTCGTCAACAATAAAATCAGTCCATTCCGAGGCTATTGGTTGCTTCGTAACAATATTTTTTTTTCTGTGGGTGGGTAGTTAACCCAAAGCACAACCCCCAACCTGGAGGGCCAGTTCCAATTTATTAGATACCCCTAGGACACTGGGCCATCAGTATCCGCTACGGGATTGAGCGCTGCCGTTGGCCTTTCGGTTCATCCGCCACCATCTCTGTTCAAGGGGCCTGACTAACCCTTGAAATTCCTAGACAACCTGTTGTCCGAATATATCAGAGCAGCTCATCTAGGTTCGCCTGGGACAGCAGGCCGGGTATTCATCCGTGCCATTCTCACCAGGGTGTTTATAGTGTTGCTGTGTTTCGTCGTGTTATCAACACTCGCACTTATCGTTTAGCAAGTCAAATCCGGTTGGATGAGACCAGTACCCGATGGTTACCACTTGGAGGTAAAAATAAGCACATTTGATGTGTAGTCAGAGTTACAACACTGGGCATTGTCAAGTTAACGCCAATCAGAGTCTACCCTCGTTCTACAACACCCAACCATCCACCACTTTTGTAGAAAGTTTTAATATATTTTTACGCGTTGTTCGCTTGTTAAGCGTTCCATCATCGTAAATGGCAAACATTCAACTAATATTTTGACAATTCAATTGATAGCTGAATTTGACAGATGTCAAATGCCAGCGCCACTAACTTGCAACCACGAAATATTTTACCCTATGTATGCCACAATCTTTTATTCTACTTTTTCTTGATCCATTCCATCGTATTTCCTTGATGGCAGTAATGTCTGATTTTCATCAGCTTATGTATTCCGATAGTATTTTGGCTGCTCATTTTGAAAAATATCAAATATTTTAAATTTTTGTTTTTTTGATTTCTCAATCAAACCTAAAAATTCATAATCCTCTGATAAGGGTCTTAAAGGAACCTGTATTAAAAGTTTCATCCACAAACATTACCTGGATGGGACTCTTCGTGGGTTCAAGGGTTTTTGCATACCATGCTAAGAATGATATCAGAAATGTGAGTAAACAGGTTGAACTTATCTTTTTAAATACGATTGAATATCAAGGATGAACAATCCTATTACCTATTTTTTGGGAATTCTAAAGCACAGTATCGTGGCAGATATTCAACATTCCACTTATAAAGCAGTAACCGTGCTACCGAATAAGGTGTACGGAACATGCATAAGAGTAGTAAATTACCAAAACCTCGAATTAAAAAGCCTTTCAGATTGCGGTATAATTCGAAAATTGATAAAGTTGCCAAAATATGACTCATCAGGGGCTTCCTGCACAGCAGACCCATGCCCATCATCACTATCTGACTGATGAAATCGAAAATAAAAGTGCTGCAAGGGGAAACATGAAAGAAGATACATAAAAACCAAACCACAGGCGGTAGATACATATCTCTACCAAAGCTGTGGAGTGCACGGACATTTTTATCGCGCAACAGTTTTGCACTCAGAGTCGTAATTAATGCAAGTTGCCATCCGTCAGCCTGGCAGATGAAAGAAAACATCATGTCGACTGGATGCGCGATCACATGCAGTGCAGAGCCCGAGCATCATGTCGTATATGAAATTCGCGTTAATTGACGTCAGCATTTAACGCAAAAGCGCCACACAGATGCACACAGTTGCAGTGCGCGCATTTCTTCCCCCAACAGCGTCATTTACAATAGGTTGCAAGTGTAATTCAATTAATCGCCACGAAGATGGATGATTGCGATGCACGGTGTTACAGTGGCAGTTTTTCCCGTTCGTGTGCGGTATCCTTAAATGAGCGACAATAAAGCCTGACAATATTGGTCCATAAAAACGTTCTGCCAATAGGAGGGAGATAATAAATTGCACTGCCGCTGGATATGCAACGCTTGACGCCGCCGTCGGTGGCGTTTTATTACTTGTCGATGAAAGAAAAGACTGCACAGGGGGGTTCTTAAGAATGGATTACTTTGGAGTGCAGCTGTGAGGCTTGATTGTTATTAAGTTATTAACATTTCGTTTGCTGTATAATCGAAGGGGTTACTTAGACAATTCGTCTATAAATGAAAGTATTTTTGGTTAAAAATTGGTTTCACTGTTATTTTTATATATTAACTTAAAATTTTATCACCATATTGCAACGTTCTATATTCCGACAATGGTGGTCGACCTAAACTTTGACGTGGTATTAAATACAGGAATCCCAGACAGGAGTTGGCAAATATAAGAGCCATGAATATAGTCAAAGGCCAATGAAGAGGAGGAATTTTAAGTGTCTGAAAAATGGATACCCAACTACAGAGGCATATGTCTGCTCAATGTTGCAGTTTGGAACTGGTCAAATCTTTACAAATCTATAGAATCCTATTGGGATGAATAAGGAAAGAACTAAGTTGAACCGCATTCCATGCTAAGAATTGGGCACAACTAACTATTTAATATTGTCGATGACAGCGAAAACACTTCTTCAACATCATTAATGAGAGGATTGTGCAAAACTCCAGCGTCAAAACCGAGCGACAATCTTTTATTAATCGGTGCAACTAATAGCATACACTGATAATATCGCCATCATTGGTCGGACTCAACGGCATGTCACAGCCACGTTTGGTAGAATAGAGAAGGAAGCAGCAAAAATGGGCTTAGGATAAGGTTGTTTTTTTTTAGAGGTATAGAACTTCGAATTTGAAATAAACACAATAAAATCGTTTTAATGTCCATCAATCTGACTTTATTGGAAGGATAATTTTATGCCATTAATGTCTAAATATGGTTTCGTGCATGTGGCTTCCGCGGCTGGTTCGAATAAAGCCAAGCCTAGAGGTAAAATTTAAAACCACTTTGGGGCCGTATGTCGTGGCCAATTGACAGGTCCATTTCGCGAAATTATGCGCTCATCCAATGTTTCCTTCAATAAATCGATTGTGACGTGCGCTGTGTGGCATGTAGCGCCATCTAGTTGGAACCACATCTCATCCACAATAATGCCATCCAATTCGGGTACAAAGTAGTCGGTTATCATGGCTCTATACCGGTCCCCATTAACGGTAACTGACTCTCCTGCATCATTTCGGAAGAAGTATGGTCCAATGACTCTACCAGCACAAAGAGCACACCAAACAGTCAGTTTTTGGGGATGTAATGGCGTCTCAAGGGTCTCATGTGGATTGTCTTTACTCTAAAAGCGGGAATTTCACTTGTTGACGTAGCCATTCAACCAAAACTGAGCCTCATCACTGAACAAAATTTTGCGATGAAAATCAGCATCGAGATCAATCTCATTTTCGGTCCATACACCAAAATCACGACGCATTGCATGGTCTCGCGGCACGATATGCATTTTGATTTGAACGCCCATTTTCTGCGCAGGGACATAAGTCCCGAAGACATAAGTCCTGAATTAATTTTTCGGGACTTATGTCCCATTAAAGTGGGAAATAAGTCCCGAAATTAGTTGGGGACTTATGTCTCACTAAAGTGGGACATTAGTCCCGAGTTTTTATTGTTGAAAATGGGACACAAGTCCTGAAAAAAGTAAACAGTGAGCGGAGCAAATTTTGGCATTTGGCAATATGACACTTTTGCAAAGCGATATAAGGCCAAATCGGGAAAGTGACATCAACTCATACGCATTAGAAGCCAGGCATTTACAAAAGTTCCCGTTATCCCATAAGATGTGTCGGAGATATTTAAAATTAAAAATGTCATGAGTAAATTTGGTATGTCTCGAAACCGAAGTAGCGTGGAGGAAAAAGTAAAAATACCCACAAAGTTTTCAGATTCTATATTGAAACAAAATTTATTGTTATTTTCTCAAAGAAAAAATCAAAATATTTTATCTTTGAGAAAATAACAGTAAATTTTGTTTCAATATAGAATCTGAAAACGTTATGGGTATTTTTTTAATTATTTAATTTTTATTTAACTAACTAAAAAAATCAAATAAATTTATTAATAATATCAATTTATTTTGTCAAGACTTCTTAATAATTTTCAACTCTGAGAATTGTTAATAAAACCTATATATGTACACATCAGCTACGCAACATCGCATATGCAATCAAAAGTGTCATAAAGCCAAATCGGCCTTATGTCGCTTTGCAAAGGTGTCATATTGCCAAATGCCAAAATTTGGCCTTATTAAAAAAAACAGAATGTCAAACTACACCCAATTTGTATGGCAATTCGAATATTTGTTAAAGCAGATGGGGAGGTCTTCTTAGTTTGCTAAAATATTTATGTGGGACATGTTACGGCAGCCTTGCGACACTTCTGCCTGTAGTAAAATTAATCCTATCCCTACACCCAATCCACCCCACCCCATTTACACACTAACTACATATTAACTACCCCTTACTAAACACTCAAAACCAATGTTTTCACACAATTAGAAATCTCCAATAAGATGAAAATCAAACTTACCTGGTCCTGGATATGTCCTTCCAATTTCCTTTTATTCCTTCGATCGTCCTTGTATTTAGTCCATATGTTTTCTTTAATTTTGTTAATTTTACTTTATTTATTTTCGGACATATCAAAAATAATTTGCAGCACAATGTACATAAATGCAATGAATGTTGTTTGTTTTGATTGTTTTGACGTTTGTCATATTTTTTTTTTTTATTTCCTTCGGTCATGTTCGATATTCGTCAAAAGATCTGTTTCGGCGAATATCGCAACCACTTTCCAGGGATGTCCCTGATAGGTTTTGTGAGGGAGTAGTTAGGTTTGTTTATTTAAAGTTTTATTCGTTCTGTGACTTTTTTATTCACTTATGTGTTCAGTTTATGATATTTTATTTATGTTAGTTGTTAATTTATTTATTTATTATTGGGTTTTATGTATAGTTATTAATGTTAAGTATTAAGCCTAGTTAAGATTTTATTTTAGACGACGACTTACAGTTTGAGAACGACCGAATTGACAATATAGGCGAATTGATAAAGTTGACGAATACTGAGAGAATAGGGGAAACTTAGACAGTTAATTGTCGAAAGAGACAATCTGTCTAAGAAAACGAACAAGAAAGTAGGAACAAAGGAAAAGAGCGAAATCAATATATGAGAACAAAGAAAATGAATGAAAAGGTGAAGTCAATCGAGAGAGGCAAATGACGAAAAGGAAAAAAGCAAGATAGACCATTATTATGCATTAGATGGGGACAGCTGATTTCGATGATTATTAGCCGGCCGACGGCTAAATTTTTTTTGTCACTTGAAAGTTCACCGTATAGACGAGGGTCAACGCTCACAGCTGTTTCCTGGCAAATCATTTGACGTACAGTAGAGCGAAAAATTAATTTCACCTTTGTGAAAGAATTTTCTGGGTGAGTCTTAATGGGAGATTAGAAAACGAATAGAAATTATTAGAATTCATATCTAGGATATTTCACCATCGTGAATAAGGCGGAGCACTTATCTCTGAAGTCGTTTTTCGATTTTCAAGTGTCTAGATTTTAACCCCTTATTTTCAAAAACAGGAAAACCAGTGCTAGATTAATTCTAGAGCCCTAGAGCCATATTTTTTTTGGAGCATTCCAGAAGTCTGGACATTTGGTGACTGTTGCAACGGACGTCGTACCGGTATCCAAAAGGAACCCGCAAAAGTAGGCGGGAGCTAAGGCACCCCTACAAAGACGCGCCAACGGCACAAAACCAGTGATTTTATTAACACAAAACACTAAAATCGACAATAAATAGTGACTAATACATATGGTGAATTCATATAAAGGCTACATATAGCTAAGTGGGTGCTCCGCCACCATATAGATATATATATATATATATATATATATACGAAGACATTTTAAGAGGTGAAACATCCCATACAAAAGTGAAGAAGAAGTTACGTACTTAAATAAAAAAAAAAAAAACGAACTATATAAATTTCAGCTGTATCCTCCTTTGGTGCTGCCGGCAGGACTTCGGTGGAAAACTCTAGAAATCGTGAGTAATAGAATTAAGATATTTATTTGAATTTTAGTTAGTTTAATTAGATACGGAGGACAGAACTTTCCTTTTTTTTTTGTTTTTTTGAATACATATGAATGTCCGATTTTTCATTAAATTTATTTGTTGGTGATTTCAATTTAATTATGATTGGGTAAATTCATTTCGTTGGTGGTGTGTGGGCGGTAGGCGGGCCGTCCTGTGGTAATTCGACAAAGACATACGAGAACATTTAACAAACGACGACAGTACGTGACAATGACGGCTGAGGCGTATTAAGGGGCTATCTCTCAAAACCGCGGCCAGAGGGATAGCCAATGGAAGTGTTGCTAACACTGTGGGGTGGGTAGGCCATACTTTGCCGTTAACATCAGGCACATTTCGGAATCGCGAACGAACCTCTATGGCTGAAAGATTCAGGGATAAGTTTTATCGTGTGTAGGGTGTATCTTAGGCTAGTTTTAAGTTAGTTAAGGTGTATTTTAGGTTTTATTTTAATCATATTGTAGTCTTAGTTTATTATGGGTTAGTATTTTAGATTCGCGGTCAATTTTCCCTGTCTTTTTCGGTCGTATTGGCATAGGTATTTGATCTATTTCATTCTTCCGCTTTTCTCTTAACTGTCTTTTCCATTTAGAGTCCTTTTTCCGTCTGATGTCCATATATAGTAGCTTTCTTCTTCTTTTTTTATTCCTGGCACGAGACAAAAATGTTTGTTGAGCTAGGATGTGTGGAGAGGGGGCAAGAACTACCCCCGTCCGACGAGTTTAGCCGTGCGATCACAAGCGTGCCGCGCCCTTCTCTCCAGCATCGAAGCTGCCTCCGTGGCCTAACTAAGACTCACAACAGACATAAGTCCCGAATTAATTTTTCGGGACTAATGTCCCACTCAAGTGGGACATGAGTCCCGCATCGAATTCGGGACTTATGCCCCACCTTAATGGGCCATTAGTCCCGAAAAATCAATTCAGGACTTATGTCTTCGGGACTTATGTCCCTGCGCCCCATTTTCATAATAAGCCTGAATAACTTTAACGCGTTGCTCGATTGTGTACCTTTCCATGGTTCAAATTGAGAAATATTAAATGAAATGCAGAAAAAAACTGCATCCAAATTTTGTTAAAGCTCATAAAGTTTACGGTTGCATCTTCTCCTCCATTCGCCTTCCTTCCATATGGGACCAACAATTCGACAAAGGATCTTTCGCTCAAAAGTGCTCCGCTCCGCTTTTGCGGACGTAGTAACGAAGGTTTGCTAGGACCAATTTTCTTCCCGAATTAGAACTCCTTAAAGTTGCTCTCCAAGGTTTAATTGTTTGTTTAAAGCATATACAGGGTGCTGTTGGCGGATTTATGTTTTCAAATGCGAATATCTCAAAAAGTTGAACATTTTGGGGGGAGGGTGGTGTCATTTAAATCGGAGAGTGCGGGTCAGTCACAGTCCCATAGTGGTTGGGAGAGCATCATGCTTTCGCTTTCGAGGCATTTTTGTTAGAGTGGCTATTCTTATGTGAGTGCACACCCACAATTTTGTTCACGCTACAGTATTCTGCGATTAAGCGATGATTATGTCGTGGGTGCAATGATACCGCCTCAGCAGAATATCAAGGATCACGGAAAACATTTAGGCGGTGGAACGAAGTTTGGTTAAAAACCGACGTCTGTCATTACGGAAAAGAGTGGATGGTTTTGGCACTCCCAAAAAGTATTGTTACTTTATTTACTTAGGTGGCGCTACAGTCCGGGATGAACCTGGGCCTCAACCAACATGCCAATTAGCCCGGTCCTCAGCTAACTGCCTCCAGTTACGCAATCCAAGTTGGTTGAGGTCGGTTTCTACTTGTGCGCGCCACTTAAGGCGAGGTCTTCCTCTACTGCGTCCGACGTCTGTCTGGGAATCGAAGACTCTTGTGTCTCTTTATTACAGGTGCTATAACGACAGATGTTCTTCCCTAGGCGTATTGTATTTCAACGACCAACATACAATCTACAAGCATAATCTCAGTCTCAAGTTGCAAAGTTTGCAAAGTTATACAAAAAAGGAACTTCCAAGGAGATCCCACGAAAATCCCTATTTACGGCCTTTGGCTTTTATTCATATTTTAGGTCGCTTTAAGTGTATCGCTGTGAGCTGTATACAGCGATATAGATGCAGTGATCTATTAAGTGCTTGCTCAGTGGCGCTATGGTAAGTGCGATGAACTGTAACGCAGAAGGTCTTGGTTCGATTCCCAGCCGTAACAACACCTAAATGATATTTCATCGGCCCTACTTTCGTGATTCTCTGACAAATCATTCGAGTAGTATCAAATGTCATGAAAATTTTATCTCAACATTGCCGTTCGGATTCGGTATAGAACAGAAGGGCCGCCATCGTGCAAAAAGTACACCCGCACACATGAATGGTTGGGAGAAAAAGCTTGGGTCTGGCTACTAAGCAGTCCGTTGCACCAAAAATGTTTATTTGTATTTGTCTGCCTTATTGGTTATTGCTTTGAACTGCTTAGCACGGTGTAACTAATTTAAATCCTGAAAGTAGCAACACCTTGCTTTTTTGAGGGCTCGAACTCTTGCTAACGTCTGACAAATATCCAAAAGTAGAAAACTATCATGAGAAGCGTCTCAAATTTCCCATGAGAATCGGCGTTTAATACAGTGACATATACTTGGTCCTGACTCCAAGCCATCTAAAACGTTCTTTGACCAGTTCTTTGGTTGTGATTATAAAGCCATACATTTTAAAAGTAAGCAGGGAATGCCTCCTTTGCGAAAGTTTAACAAATATTTTCAAGTTTAAAGCATTTATGTGAATCTTGTAAAGTTTAACGATCAGAATCGGCATTAAATTGTTGGTCCCTTAAATGGTGGTAAATATATAAATTCGCAAACACAAATAACTTGAGAAGCTTTGTTGTACACTATATGGGTCATTATTGCCATAAAATCCTGTAAAGGGGCAAATCTAAAGAAAAACTTTGCCAAGTTCTTAGATTATTAGCTAGATGGTAGACCCTTTATGAGAACGTACAAGTAACGGGTGGTCAATCAAGGGGTCTTTTGACAGATGGTGCATGAGTCGTGACAATTTTTCATGTGACTTTTGTTCAGTATTCATTGACATTTCATCATGGAAGATGATGCTACACGCGAACATCATCATTGTTTCAGTGAATAGACTCTCGAGAAACTTGGTGAAGATCCACTGTTTTCGACCAACACTTTGTTCAGCAATGAGGCACATTTTTGGCTCAATGGATACGTCAATAAAAAAAAATTGCCGTATATGGGCTGAAGAACAACGAAGAACGGAGTTCCAGAGCTGCAGTTACATCCACTCAAAACAACGGTGTGGTGTGGTTTATCGGCCGATGGAATCATCAGTCCGTATTCTTCAAAAACAAGGCTGTCGCCAACGTTACTATAAATGGGGCCCGTATCATTCGTTCGCTTTCTTTTGCCTGAAATTGAAGCAGAGCTGCAGTTACATCCACTCAAAACAACGGTGTGGTGTGGTTTATCGGCCGATGGAATCATCAGTCCGTATTCTTCAAAAACAAGGCTGTCGCCAACGTTACTATAAATGGGACCCGTACAATTCGTTCGCTTTCTTTTGCCTTAAATTGAAGCACCAGATCTTGACAAAATTTGGTTCCAACAAAGCTGCGCTACTTGCCACACAGCCCTTGAGACAATAGAGATATTGAGAGACCGCTTCGGTGAACAATTAATTTCAGGCTTCGGATCAGTGAGTTGGACAGCAAGATCATGCTACGTAAAACACAATCGGATGCTAATCATTAAGGACCAGGTGAACTGGGAAGATGTAAAGGATGTAGAACAAGTTCCACCCAGATTGTAAAGATACTTAAGTAAATAAGAAGTCGATTTATAGGAATTCTACTGCACAGAAGGGATGCAAGACAATCTAGTTGCACCCACTTGTTGTTTATTTTCATCGATAACATGTCACATTGATTGACATGATATACCATAAAGCTAAAGTAGTATAGGTCAGATAAATTTGAATCAATGGTTTAAAGATAACTCCATTACATAGGGTGTCATTCTACGCACCCGCTCAGAGGAATATCACCGAGGACAATCATAGTACTGACCCGAAATCTAGATGTGTGAGGATGTGCTCTATAGCCTTTTCAAAGAACCCAACAAGAAATGTTGATAAAGTGTCCCACACGCAAAGTTCAAATATATTTAGCTTTCCTCTTTTATCTCTAACCCATGAAAACCGGCTCTTATCCTTCTCTGCATACCCCCAGTAAAATTTATTATAAGACCTTCATACGTAAATCCTCCAGAATGTTTCTTCAATTTTTTTTCCCAAAACAGAATCCCCTTCATACATTCCTTCTAAAGACAGACGCTGACAACCTAATTTCACATGTCTGTCTGAACACCTCAAACACCTATCCGATGTCCTTATTTATGCGTCTAAGCACATAATATTAGGAGAGGGCATTAAACCCCCAAATGGCAATTGATCGATCAGGTTCAATGGTCAGCAAAACTTTCAAATCAATTGGTCCATCTGTTTCGAAATTCCCCCTCCCAATGGATTAGCGCACTCAACTGGGCAATACCCAACAAAGCTCTCTCGAGCTCTTCTGTCCATATATGCTGCACGTCATTGATGTGCCTTGTGCTTTTGAAAAATTATTTCTCACCATTTCCCTTCCCCCGTGTGCAAAAAAAAAAACTGATTCCTCACCTCCATCCTTGCCATTCCGCACCTCTTCCTTAATCGACCTAACTAATCCGATATGTTGCAAATTTCACGTCTGATTGCCAACCATGAATGGAATGGAATTCCATTCCAATTCCAACTCCAACTCCAGATTCAGAGCGCTTCCCTTCACAGTTCTTAATTGCTTCTCAGAAAATGATAAATTTCCAGCAGCACACATGTGCGAGGTATTAGCACATGAATCCATCATCCGATATTAACTTGCCTCCACCAGGGCGATAGAGAGACTCTCCACATCTCCATCGGTGTGTGTTGTGTGTAGGTATGCGTCTGTATCTTGCACCCAGCTTGTAAGGGGTATTTGGCCAAAAGTCCGTATACATGTTCCACTCGGTAAACGATATGAAATGAATACGCTCCTAAAGCCTGCATCTCCCTTGAAGGAGTTTCCATTTTTATTATGAAATATCTGAAACTTGTGCGGCCGGGATACGGAATTCGTACGGGTATTTCCCAGCCAGATATTGTGGGGTATTGTCTAGGCATACACGACGAACTCAACGACGACGAAGAAGAAGACTCGTAGCAATGTTTCGACATGTTCGTCGATGTCTTTAACGTGCGGGAGGGAAGACGATGCCAAAAAGGAGGACACCAGAAGTTATTGGAAAAGTTTTCTTTTGAGAACGTGTTAGAAATACTAGAGCGAGCTACCGAAGAGGGTGCCCCAGCACATCCCTTACCCAGGCCAAAAAATTACAAGGAATATAGTTTTTGGCATGGTGGGTGTTTTTTTTTTGCAGGGGTTGGGTTGACTCTATTTATTCTTTTCGATATCGAAGAAGTATTCGAACGTGATGGATCTCATTAGCCGCATATTGTTCGCCTTTGCGCTCACTTCCGTTGCCCTGACAAGTTCAAGATTCATAGCGAAAGGCAACTTTCGCCTTCGTCCAAACTCTCGCGGTCGAGGTAGTAAATCACAGGGCGTCCACATTCGCACAAGTCTATCGTAAATTCCGCTTTATTTCCAACTAAATGTTTATACTTCTCTCGCCTTAATTGCTGGCAATTTAATGATCCTCATGTTGCGTGCACGCCATGCCTTGGCATGCCCCAGCGGCATCTTCTTCGGTACACGATGGTCGCCATTCAGCCTCATTGCTATCACTGTGCTGGATCTTAATTGTCATAATCGTATGTGCGATGCTTCAGTGAGAGAGCCGAAAATAGATGGATTTCATATTTTGTATCCATCCTTGGGGCCGTGACTGCTCTGACGCTGACACATGGATGCGAACGGTGCTGTGTGCTCGCGAAACGAGGAACATTTTGCGTGCAGGCAACTTGTGTCGTAATCGTCGTGCACAGTTGCATGAGCCCGTCAAAATGATCGGCACCGCGACTGCCATCATGCTTAACCGGTGGCTGATGGAGCTGAAGCAGAGATCTTGATGCTGAGAGGTCGGTGCCGCAAAAGAGTGCGCGATCGTGAGGGCCGAATGTTGACATGGTAAAAATAGGAATAGGATGTGAGTTGGAGTTTTTTTTTTGGTTTTTGTTGGTTTTGACATTTTGTGTTTGTCTTTTGGCGAAAAAGAAAACAACGCAACAGCCATTGAGGTGATCTTCGCGAAGATCAAACGAATGAGTGAATGTGCGAGCTGAAGACGTGTTGCGGGGTGTGTGGTGAGGAGATGAATTCCGCTCTAGGATATGTTATATGAATTTGCGTAGACTGGCAGTCCGCTCACGTTGTGAATGAATTTATATCTTTTTACGGGTGGGTGATCTTTAATGAAGTCTGTTGTGTGTGTGATGGCAAGTTGCAAGCTTAGGGGGACATTGTCATGATTGTTGAGGACTGAAATCTAAAAAAAAAAGCGTTTAATGGATGTTTAGCTTGAGGTGAATGAATGTGTGGTGGCACAGTGGAATTAATGCTTCAATGTTGGTGGGAAGGATTTCGTTTAGATTAGAGAAGTGCCTTTGAAAGGATTTGTCCGACCGACCACTTGTGGTCAGTATTTCAGAAGATCTAAGAGCTTCCACATGAATAATAGTTTTGGATGACGGAAGTATATTTAAGAGTTTGTAAACACTTTTCTAACAAATCCTTTGAAAAGGCCTATATCAAAGCCAAATCGGTAGAAACTGCCTTACATGAGGTAGTCCAAACAAAAAATCATTACATTGCAAAGAATACACACTGGCAGCCTTCCTAGACAAAGAAGGAGCCCTCAACAATGTCAAAACAGAAGCTATCGCGTCAGTACTTAAAAAATCTGGAATTAATACAGTCATCTGGATCATAACCATGCTCAAAAAATGTATCATTTCATCCTCACTGGGCGATTGCACGAAAAGGATAATAATATTACAAGAGGCACTCCACAGGGGGGAGGGGGGTCTTTCTCCTTTTATTTAGCTACTTATAGTAAACGAAGTACTGAGGAAACTAGATATCACTGCAATAAAAATAGTGGCCTATGCGTACGATGTGGTTCTCATGGCATGTGGACAGTTCCCGTCGACTCGAAGAACTATCATGCAAACCAGCCTAAACCTACTCAGTAGGTGGTCAGAACAATGCGGCCTGGGTGTAAATCTGAAGAAAACCGAACTAATCCTCTTAACTAACAAGAGATCAACTACAGAGTTTGCGGCACCGACTCTGGAGGGCCCACTCTCTCACTGTTACCAAGTGCCAAATACCTTGCGGTGACACTCGATAGCAAGCTAAACTGGAACCTGAAGATCTACGAAAGGGTTAAGAAAGCAAACATTGCACTCTACAGCTGCAATATAATCTGCGGTAAAAATGGGGCCCCACCCTGAAGGTCACGAAATGGTTATATACAGATGTTGTTAGATCAATCCACACCTATGTGTGCTTAGTCTGGTGGAACTCCATGAAAAATACGAAAGTTCAATAGTATGTCTACTCATAACAGGAGCCATGCGTACCAGCCCACAGCAGGCTTGAAAACAATTCTAAAACTTCCACCAAATGACCTACAGATCAATGATACGACAGTGAAAAGCGCATCACGTCTTAAAGAAGCAGGTAACCTCTATATCATACGAGAAGGGGGAATCTGAATACATCATTCCATATCACGATTTCATTGTTAAATACTCAATCAATCAAGAGACGAAAGGTCGTCAAAAAATATGGTACCTATCATACAATGAAATTGCAATCTATACCGATGGGTCTTAAATGGAAGAAGGAGTGGGCTCTGGAGTATACTTTAATAAAATCGGGCTATCTACATCCCTTCGACTAGCGAAGCTGCCAATTCGGCTAAAATCTTTGAACTTATCACAAGAGGATATCTCCATTTACGCAGATAGCCAAGTGGCCATAAAAGCTCTGGTATCCAATTGAATAAAATCACGTGTAGTTGGACGCTGTCGCACAGATCTAAAGGCTCTATGCAACCATAATAAAGTCCAAATAATCTGGGTGTCAGGTCATAATAACTTTCCAGGAAATAAGAATGCAGACGATCTAGCCAGACTAGGATCATCCAGCTGCATGTCATCCCTATATGTGAATGTAGGGTTAGACCCCCACTTGCTTTAACAAAAAAACAGGCAATAACAAAATCCAGGTGGCAAAACACTATCACTTGCAAACAACCAAAGACCTTTGGCCGGAATTAATCGGTAGCAAATCAAAGAAGCTTACAGCTCTGAACAGAGCTTTTATTTCTATAGCGGTGAGAGTAACAACAGGTCACAATCTGTTGGGTAGGCTAGGCACTCCCATAGAATCAGACTAACTGACGCCGGAAATGCGGAGATCCAGACGTGAAGGAGGACATCACTGTTCGCAATCAGCAACAGCAGTAACGATCTTCTTGGCAACCTCCACTACGAGGGCTTGACGGAGCTAGCAAAGATCCCTATAGCACAGATTGCAAATCGGTATGGAGTAACTATCTATTTAAAGCAGATGGAGCATAGCAAAGGATACAAGTATCATTCTGTAATCCAAGATAACATTCTTTTCAGGTACAATATTCTCTTTAAGAAAGGGGTATCGCTTTGGGCCCACGTAGGCCTATGCGAGTTTAACTGCTCACCTCAACGTCAACAGCCAATCAAACCTTACCTTACCTTACACTTAGGAATTAGACCCTGAAGGGTACAGTGATGGAAGGAAGGAAATTATGTTGTAGGTTAGTTAGCAATTCTCTGTAGATTAAAGTCATCTGTGAATGTTGGAACTGCCATTGAGTGGGTAAGATACGATCTTCTCAATTTGGTGTGCTCTAAGCCTTGAACAATTGGCGAAAGAAGCCTCCCAAGATTTTCGATTAAACAAATATACCGGCGAGTGACAGCTATATTTTTCGTTGGATATTTATGGTGTAAGTATGGATAGTAAAATTAAACCCTTGGGAACCATCTTATTCACATCGAAATCTCTTAACGAGATGGCAGAGCACTATATCATTCATCTTTTTTGGGTGATGGATCACAGAGATTTTTAAGGCGGATTAGCTTGCCGCCTTGACATTCTATCAGCAGTGGATATGTTAGACATGCCTATCAAAAACAAATACACATTTTTGGCACAACAGTCTTGTTAGTACACAAGGCCTTGCTTTTTTCCCCACAACCATTTATGTACCTCCTGTTTAATGCCGAATCCGAACGGCTAAGTTAAGATAAGCTTTTCTTAACAATCGAAACTACTCGGATGATTTGTCAGATTATCACAAAAGGAGGGCCAGTGAAAAATCATTTAGGTGTTGCTACGGCTGGGAATCGAACCAAGACCTTCTGCGCACCAACTCATCGCACCATGGCGCCACTGAGCCCGTCGAGCCCATACTTAGTTTTTTTTTTTATGATTGTCTACTATTGCTTATCGAACATTAATTCATGCATTATGCACTCGGCGTACCCCTTCACAAAACTCAAATGTCATAGCAATTTTGGCAGCCATTTACCCTATCGATGCGCACCTTCATGAAACTGGCGATTACTGTTTTAGCAGGTGATTTGTGAAGGCTTATCATGAATCAACCAAAGCTTATCCTAAAAGCTTTCACAGATCAACTGCTATAAAACCTTTCGCCGCATAACGCCATTGTACCGAATAATTGGATACTATGCTTTCTGCGGCGGCTTCTTCTATCCACCAACCGAGGATGCGCCAAGTAGGGGACCAAAGGTAGAAAGATAAGACAACTTTAGCAGTATTGTCGAAAAACACAGCCTACATGACAATTCATCTGGCAAGGATTTAATCTGATTGATTTGGGAAAGAACTGCCACTATATCAATCAAACGATGTCCTCACCTCAATATCCATAAGGGGACATGGCGGCCTTCAGATCGCTTTTGGTGTTGGCTCGAGATTTTTGCACAAAAGTCACATGACAGTGCGTCACCTTACCTAAATCCTAAATGTTGATGGAGTAGCGACAGTTCTTCATCGTCATCCTACACAGACGAACGAACATGGGTTGGCCGTCTCTATAAATGCTGTCGTATGCGGCTTTGAAATCCATGAATAGGTGTTGGGTATCGATTTGGACTTCTTGGTTTTTTTTTAACCACCTGATCGGTAAGTGAAGGCTTCAGGTATTCACATATTACGGCAAATAGGACAAACGATGATGAGATTTTATTCTTCAATAACGACTTGATCATCTCTAGCAGTATTGTCGGAAAATATAGCCTACACGACAACACGTCTAGTAACGGACTTAGGCTAACTGACTTCACTACGGAACGAAATGCCACCATATCCAGCACAAGGTTTCCTCACCTCGATATCCATAAGGGGTTATGGCGGTCTCCAGATCAACGAACAGTCAACCAATTTGATCACATAGCGAGATAGATAATAGACATGCATCCATTATTTTGGATGTCCGAACATTCCAAGGGGCTAACATCGACTCGGACCACAACCTTGTTGCAGCCAAGGTAAGGATGCGGATATCCACCACGCCACAACAAAGCGGCCTTCAAAGCCTTCGCGCAACGCGTATCCCTTAACCTCTCGACTCAAAACATACCACCAGCATATAATGTCGAAGAACAATGGCAACGATACCAACAAGCCATTAGATCAGCCACAACTGATGTGCTAGGTTTCTCGCGGCCACCAGCAAGAAACCCCTGGTTTGATGATGAATGGCGACAGATGCTCGCAGCCAAGAACGAGGCCTACAAGGCTAAGCTGCAGGTGAAGACGAAAGCTGCCATTGAGCTCTAAAGGCAAAGAAGAAGGGAAGAACATCGGCTTTTCAGAAAAAAGAAAAAAGAGCAAGAAAAGCGCGCGATTGAGGATATAGAGAGGTGCCACTCCAGGAACGATGTTCGCAAGTTTTATCAAAGTGTAAAACGTCAAAGCCAAGGATACAAGGCTCGAAAAGAATCCTGTCGAGATGAACAAGAAAATATCGTAGTTGAGACATAGTCGATGCTGAGGATATGGAAGAACCACTTCTGCAGACTGTTAAACGGCGATGACGAACAACATTCCGCTGTCAGGTAGAACGAACCATTTAATATTGGCAACGATAGCGAAAACTGCCAACCACCCGACCTAAGTGAAGTGAGGATAGCAATATCTTAATTCAAGCTTAATAAGGCCGCCGGAAATGACGGCCTTCCCGCTGAGTTTTATAAAGCTGGCGGAGATGACTTGGTAAGTAACACCCACCAACTCAAAAGCCAAATCTGGTCGGTTGAAAGCATTCCTGAAGAATGGAACCTCAGCATCGTTTGCCCGATACAAAAAAGGAGACCCTCTGAGCTGCACCAACTACAGAGGCATAAGTCTGCTCAACATCGCCTACAAGATCCTATCTGCCATAATATGTGAACGCCTGAAACCGTTTACCAACAACCTGATCGGCCCTTATCAGTGTGGTTTTAGGCCAGGAAAGTCCACAATCGTTCAAATTTTCACACTTCGGCAGATCCTGGAAAAAACCCAAGAAGTCCAAATCGATACCCACCACCTATTTATCGATTTTAAAGCCGCATACGACAGCATTTATAGAGACGAACTATACACAGAGCCATGTCTAGTTTTGGTATACCGCCCAAACTCGTCCGTTTGTGTAGGATGACGATGGAGAATTCTCGCTGCACCATCAGGGTCGGAAACGACCTCACCGACACATTCGATACCAAAAAAAGGATTTAGGCAAGGCGATGCGCTGTCATGTGACTTCTTCAATTTGATTCTTGAGAGGATTGTGTAAAACTCCCGAGCCAACATCAGAGGCATACTATTAGCATACGCCGACTATATTGACATCATTGGTAGGACTCAACGTGGTGTCATAGCCACGTTTGCTAGTATAGAGAAGGAAGCTGTAAAAATGGGTTTAGCAGTAAATGAGGGTAAGACAAAGTATATGCTGTCAACACGAAAGACACACAACATCGACGAATTGTACAGAACGTCACCATTGATAGATATAACTTTGAGGTAGTACGGGACTTTGTCTACCTCGGCTCCGCTATTAACTCTGACAACAACATCTCGTCAGAAATCAAACGAAGAATTACTCTTGCCAACCGCTGTTTCTTCGGGCTAAGAAGGCGATTTAGTAGTAAAGCCCTCACTCGAACTACTAAGGAGATCCTATTTAAGACCCTGATTATCCCAGTCCTGCTCTACGGCGCTGCTCTACGGACCGTATCAAAAGTAGATGAAGAAAAAATCTTCGGTCCCGTTGGCGTTGACGGGCTATGGAGACGAAGATTCAACCAAGAACTATACGAGCTGTACAGCGACATACCCCTGCTCAAAAAACTCCGCAGTGGACGTTTAAGATAGGTAGGGCATGTAGAACGAATGGACACCAATATTCCGGCTCGCAGAGTCTTCGATTCCCAGCCAGACGTCGGACGCAGTAGAGGAAGACCTCGCCTTAAGTGGCGCGCACAAGTAGAAACCGACCTCAACCAACTTGGAGTGCGCAACTGGAGGCAGTTAGCTAAGGACCGGGCTAAGTGGAGAGGCATGTTGGTTGAGGCCCAGGTTCATCCCGGACTGTAGCGCCACTTAAGTAAGTAAGTAACGACTTGATGTATATTAATAGCGAAAGCATTTCCAGTGGATTTGTATAGCTCTATTGGAAGGCAGGCATTTCCGGCAGTCTTGTTAAACATAAGTTTAGATATAGCTTTCAACATTTCATTTAGGTCGGGCGGCTGGTAGTGTTTGCTTTTGTCGCCAATATTGAATGGGTCGTTCTGCCTGACAAAGAGAGATTTTTCGTCATCACCGTTAACATCATGCAGAAGTAATTTTTCCATATTCTCACCATCGATTCTGAATAAACTAATTTGACATATTTTGTGGCCTGCTAGATATCCGAACTCTGTAAGAAGGTCTGAGCCAATGTTACCCGCTCCGAATTTTCGGGTATTCAAAATACTAAATGCGTGCCTCTTCACCATTTGTTGAGACCGACAGATTTCCTTATGGATATCAAGACGATGGAATCGTAGCTATAGTTGCATTCGGTTCAGCAGCGAAGTCAAAGTCCTTTGTCGAAGGTATAGTGTTATGAAAGATGTGATATTGAAGATTACCTTTGCATTGAAAAGACTATCCATCCATATTTAGAGTAGCAGCTCTTAGAAACAACAGTTGACACCATTTATTTCAACCTAACTCAGACCTAAAAAAAACAATAGAACTACCCACGTCACAGTGCACTCTTTCCCTATTCTCTTCTGAACAAAAGACCCTACTTTTGACACTGTATGCCAGCCCAATCAAAGACATACAAACTCCTGGTGTTGGTAGGCGCCTAACGTGTGTTAATGAGACTTCATTGTTGGGCATGCCACCCTCCCGATTTTATTATTGGAGAGAACATTATTTAATTACAGCACGCCTTGAATGAAGCCAACTAGACTAACAGGGCCGCGGTAGCGGGCTTGGTGAATAAAATTACCAATATTGATTCATAATATCTAATTCGCCAATTACCTACACGATGATGGAGGAAATTAATTTGAAGGGTTGCGGTCAATTTACGAACATGTCCGGCGAATATAATTAGTGGTTTGCTCAAATAATTATAATTAACCGTTGATTGAATACTGTTTGGAGGTTGTTGTGCATAAGTGGGGAAAAGGCAGAATTTTTTCATGCGAATTGTGAACTTTTGTTAGTCTAATACTTTGAAAGGCCTTTGGAATGGGTTTGAGTATAGTTGCATTTGACATTTCATAATGAATATACAATGGTTTTTGAGAATGAAATCGGATTTTTTTTTAAATGCAGTTAACTCAATTTATCTTTGGCCACCCAAATGTTTGACTTGCTCCTTAAGAGAAACCAGTTGACAGGTCTTACGGGATATAATAGGCGTGTTTTTTTCTCTTCACTCCAAATCTATATAGGCTTAGCAAACAATTCACGTGTAAAATGCAACAACACCTTAGCCTATATAGATTTCGCGAAACCTGGATAATTAACCAGTCTTACGCCCTTAGCCTGGATAGAAAACGTGCTACCAAACCAACTCATCGCTGTTGTTATCGAGAAATGTTATCGAAGATGGCTAAAGTGACATCCGATTGACATGTACCTTATTTGGAAACATATTTAACGGCAGCAACATGGCAGAAAAAAGGTAAACAATTTAATAAAGAAATTTTATATACAATAATTTATAACGGGTGATTTTTTAGCTGGTTTGGTTTTGGCAACACTGGTTTTGACAGCTGACGTGTGTTTAGTACCTTGTGTCACTGTCAAACAGCTTCAGTTTGGTTTGCAATTTAGTCATGGATCGTCTTACAAATGAACAACGCTTGCAAATTATTGAATTTTACTATCAAAATTCGTGCTCGGTTCGAAATGTTCATCGCACGCTGCTTCCATTTTATGATCGGCATTCTCGATCTTCTGAGCAGTCTATTCGGAAGATTGTGACCAAATTTCGCACCAAATTTACTTTGTTGGACATTAAACCACCAACACGTTTACGTACTGTGCGTAGTGAAGAAAATATTGCGGCCGTATCAGCTAGTGTGACAGAAACCGCGAAATGTCGATTCGGCGCCGTTCCCAGCAGTTAGGCCTTTGTTACAGCACTACGTGGAAAATTTTGCGGAAGGATTTGGGCGTAAAGCCTTTTAAGATACAGCTGGTGCAAGAACTAAAGCCAGCCGACCTACCACAACGCCGAATTTTTGGTGAATGGGCTCTTGGAAAGCTGGCCGAGGATCCGCTTTTTTATCGAAAAATTGTGTTCAGCGATGAGGCTCATTTTTGGTTGAATGGGTACGTAAATAAGCAAAATTGCCGCATTTGGAGTGAAGATCAGCCAGAAGCATTGCAACAGCTACCAATGCATCCCGAAAAAGCCACTGTTTGGTGCGGTTTATGGGCCGGCGGCATTATTGGGCCATATTTCTTCAAAGATGATGCGAATCGCAGCGTTACTGTCAATGGTGAACGCTACCGAGCGATGATAACAAACTTTTTTTTGCCCGAAATGGAAGTTCTTGACTTGCATGATATGTGGTTTCAACAAGACGGTGCCACATGCCACACAGCACGCGAAACAATGGCGCAATTGCGAGGCGAGTTTGGTGAACAGTTAATTTCACGTTTCGGGCCGGTCAATTGGCCGCCTAGATCGTGCGATTTGACACCATTAGATTATTTTTTGTGGGGGTATGTCAAGGCTAATGTCTATAGGGACAAGCCCGCTTCGATTGACGCACTGGAAGCCAACATCCATGCATTCATTCGTGAGATACCGGCCGATATGTGTGAAAGAGTATGCCAAAATTGGACTCAGCGGATGGGCTACCTGAGACGCAGCCGCGGTCATCATTTGCATGAAATTATCTTTAAACATTAAATTGCAAGGTTCAAACTATCGATTCAAATAAATATTTCATTCATTTTTTCGAATTTTTTGTGTTTTTTTTAAAAAAAGTTCTAAACCTCTTAAAAAATCACCCGTTATATTCCAATTTAGTAAACGTAAAATATGGACAAAGGATGAGATTTTAATGTTGTTGAGGTGCTACCTCATCCGACGTAGAATTTAAAGGATCCGATACGTGAGATGAAATCGTCGTGACATATGCAAATGTTGTGCAAAACACAAGCACCCACGATGAGATTCGTAACAGCACTTAAATCTGTCTGTTCCGTGAACTTTATCAATCTCCTAAATCGTCCCTTGAGCAACCCAAAAGCATTTTCCACAACAATTCTAGTTGCAGAATGAATGTTGTTGAAATTTCGTTGAGATTCCGTTAGATTTCCACAATCTTTAAATGGTGGCACCAACCAACTTGACGGAGGGTAGGTAGAGTCACCATGTATAAACGCACCATTGGGACACATAGTTAGCATGGGCTCTTGCATACAAGTTGTATATCCGTAGTAACCTGTAGTCATGAAGAGATCCCGGCTCCCCGCAAGTGATGTCTATGAACTTTTTGTTAGCATCAACAACAACTTGTAAAACTAAGCTATAATTTTGCTTCCTATCAAAATAGCATTCGTTGTCTTTTCTTGGTGCTTTTATAGTGACGTGCGTGCAATATATTGCTTCACTAATGTTGGGTAGTCTTTTCTTTTGAAGAAACGACGCTTGAATTTCAGTTGCATCATCTCCTTGTGGCCATTTCACATATTCGTGTCCAATTTTAATTAAAAATGCTGTTACTCTGCGGACTATCATGCTGATGACTTCGAAATACCAAACAAATTTCCCAGCTGCCTAAATGTCACGGTGTTGCTGATATACCAGATGTAGATGTATACTGATTTCCTGCGATCTATTCTGGATCTTCCTCCACAAGAATTCAATTGATTTTCTTATTCGAATAGTGAATATCTTGCTAAATTGGATGAAAAAGAAGTATGAAGACAGAATAGTAAATAGAAAAATAAGATTCATACACATAAGGTATTCCAATGTTTGTCGTCGAAATCGCATATGAGATTTGAAATCGTCCTCATTAAATTCATCAATAGTTTCGATAAAATTTTGTACTTTCGGATGTCGCTTCCACTCCAATTCAGATTCCTACGAAGTACTACTGGATCTCGAATCATCAGACCAATGCGCAAGCACTTACAGAACATCCTCCACGTCTTTTGTACGGAGCGATTATGCTGCTTCTGCTGCAGTAACTAAAAAAAATGCATATTGAAGATACACTTTTATATGTTAAATATCTAAATTTACCTTTGTGCTTTCTGCATTTATCATTTTGTAATGATTCCCTTTCAAATGGATAATAGAAATAGTTATTCACTGCAAAATTGTTTATGAAAAATAAAACAACTGAAATTGAGTTGTCAAATGTCAACAAGAATAGTGCTGCCAAGTCACCGAATGGCGTTTTTTTTCTCATGTGTAAATAAGCCTGTATAGATTCAGAAAAAAACACGCCTAATGTCTTGTCATTCAATAAGCTTTTAAGGGTGATTTTTTAAGAGTTAAGTTTTTCAGGTTGGCAGCACTGGTTAGTAATGAAGTCCAAACGTCATCTGTCAAAGTGAAAAGTTTTCAGTATGCTCTGCCATTTAATCATAGAAAGACTTACACACGAGCAACGATTACAAATTATTGAAATTTATAATCAAAATTCGTGCTCTGTGAAAAATGTCCGCCGTTTGTTACGACCATATTATGGTTGTCATAATCGACCTGGTGAATCAACAATTCGTGCTATTATCACCAACTTTTACACCAAATTTACTTTGTTGGACAAGAAACCATCGAACCCCATGCGTACAGTGCGTACCAAAGAGAATATTGCAGTCGTAGCGTACAATGTTAGTTAAGATCGTGAAATGTCAATTCTTTGCCGTTCTCACCAATCGGGCATGTGTTACTCAACCACATGGAAAATTTGACGTGTCGATTTAGGTTTGCCTATAAAATTCAACTTGTGCTTGATTTGAAGCCGAAGGACCTACTACAACTTCTAATTTTTGGTGAATGCGCCTCAGCTCCATGAAAATCCACTGTTTTATCGAAAAATTGTGCTCAGCGATAAGGCTCTGTCGCACCTGTCGCATCTAGAGTGATGAACAGCCACATGCCATACAAGAATTACCTATGCACCCCGAAAAAACGACCGTTTGGTTAGGTTTATAGGCTGGTGGCATCATCCGTCAATTTTTCTTCAAAGACGACCGTGGAAGAAACGTTACCGTCAACGGTGAACGATATCGAGCGGGATACGGGACCTTTCTTTTAGCTCCAGTTAGCTGAGTTGAACTTGGATGACATGTGGTTTCATCAAAACGGTGCCACATGCCAAACAGCTCGTAAAACAATGGAAATGTTGAAGAATGAATTTGGTGAGAAGCTTATCTCTCGAAATGGCCCTGTGAGTTGTGAGGCGATTTAACGCCTCTTGATTATTTTTTGTGGGGTTATGTAAAGTCGTTAGGCTATGTGGACAAGCCGAACACGATTGAATTATTACAGGATAACATAACACGCGTAATTCGTGGAATACAGTTCGAAATGCTGGAAAAAGTGACACAAAATTGGACCTTCCGAATGAACCATTTTAAGCACAATCGCGGACAACATTTACATGAAGTCGTCTTTAAAACGCAAAACATGGGAAAAACTTTATCAACGCAAAGACGAATTGGAAAATCTTTGGGATGAGTTCGATACAATGGATAGTTAAATTAGGGACAACTATTCGAGTTCCAAGTCTGATGATTATTTCACTAAAGAATACAAGGTGGCGCAAAAGTAATCCTCCTATCAGAAAATGCTATAAATTTTGCGATTGGCCCCTAATGTCAGTTCTGTTTTGACATTTGTGTAGTAAACACATGCGAAATACACGTTAATAAACAATATTACGCTACACTGCTCCAGAACGCGGAATATTGGTGACTATTTATTTGAGCAATAATCGGTCGGTGACTTTGGCACAACGTGAATTTCGTCGCAGATTTCCTATCCGTCCAACGCCTACTGGTGAAACACTGCGACGTTTAGCCGCTCGCCTCGAAGAGACTGGCACAACACGAGATGCTGCCAGGCGTGGCAGACCCCGGAGTAGCCGTTCTGCAGAGAATATTGCTGCTGTAGCCGAAGATGTCATGGAAGCGCCGTCGACATCGACCAGACGACGTGCCACGCAAATGGGTATCAGTCGACGGTCTTTACAGCGAATTTTGTTACAAGATTTGAAGATGTTTCCGTACAAAGTCCAGACGGTGCATCAGCTGTTAGCTGCTGACCGCCAATCGCGTCTAACATACGCTCAAGCCATCCTTAATCACCACCAAGAGGAAGATGATTTTTCATCAAAAATAATCATGAGTGATGAGGCCCATTTCCATCTTAGCGGGTACGTAAATAAGCAAAATTTACGCTTCTGGGGAACTGAAAATCCGCGTGTAACCCACGAAGAGCCATTACACCCGCTCAAAGTCACTGTATGGTGTGCTGTTTTCGCTGGAGGAGTCATCGGACCTTTTTTCTTCGAAGACGTCGCGGGCCAAACGGTTACTGTGAATGGTGAGCGCTACAGAGCAATGAGAAACGAGTTCTTTTTGCCGCAACTTGATGAATTGGGATTGGAAAACATGTGGTTCCAACAGGACGGTGCAACGGCACACACTGCACGTGCCACAACCGATATGCTGAAGGATGCATTTCCCGGCGCCTAATCTCCCGTTTTGGCGATTTGCACTGGCCAGCAAGATCGCCTGATTTGACCGCTCCAGACTTCTTTTTGTGGAGCTTTTTGAAGTCGCGGGTTTATGTCAACAAGCCTCAGACTCTTGCAGCTCTTAAAGACAATATCCGTCCAGAATGTGAGGACCTATCGCCGGAAGTTTTGGCCAAAGTGATGGAAAATGCCATAAAAAGGGCTCAAATGACAATCAACTGTGGCGGCGGCCATTTACATGACATCATATTCTCGACTTGATGTACAAAAAATTAAAAGACCAAATAAAAATAATCCACAAGAAGAATCAAAGCTTTTCATTTTTTTTTAAATTACAGCCAAAAAACATCGGAAGGTTATTTTTGCGCCACCTCGTACTATGGTGAAATTAAGAAGGTATACGACAAAATTATAGAGAACATCATCAGTCGTCTGGTGAAACTGCAAGAAAGAAAGGCAGGTCAGAAACAGGGGGAGCCACCAGCAGCACCGCCATTAGCATCATTGGTCACACCATCAGGACCCACCTGAACAGATTCAAGGGGATGCTTTTAACTCTTCAAAGTCAAACTCGCTTTCCCAATGGGGAAAGGTTTACGGTGCTCGCAAGACATTTCCAAACATCGTTGGATAATTGCTTGCCAGAGCTAAAGCACGTTAAACCCCAGATGTTAAATGTGAAAATAAATAGCCTGGAAGAGAATTTTATTAATTTTTTTCAATTTAAAAGGTATATCAGCGTCTGGATGGTGATGTAGACGAAGTAGACATCCAAATATATTTTTATCTTCAAGAGCAGTTGGAGCTACGATTGAGCGAATTACCAGCAAGAGTTAGAGATAATTCTTACACTCAGGATCAACCTGTATTAGGCGCATCATTAAAACTACCGAAAATTGAGTTGAGTAAAGTGGGAAAAATTTTATGATCTATTTAAGCCAATGATCCTTGAGCAACCAATATCACCTGCACAAAAACTTTATTTCTTGAGGGGCGAATCTGACGGGAGAAGCACACAGTTTGATACAGAGATTTCCGGCTACTGACAGCAACTTAGAAGCAGCTTGGATAGATACAACAACAAACGGCTTCTTTTGTCAGCACAGTTGGAAAAACTATTATCACAAACATCAGCACAGGGAACGGCTTCCAGTTTAAGGAAACTTCATGATCATACATAGGAAGGGATCCAGGTACTCATCAATCTTTTCATAGCTATTAGATGAAATAGTTTTTAATTTTACGTTTAATTTAAATTTATTTCGAAATACGCGACAGTACTAGATAACTTGTCTGCAGACATATCATCACAGGTTGGTAGGCAAGTCAGTTAATTTAAGTCAAATCGTATAGTTCCGATAGGAAACTGGTAGGCGCTACCTCGGAATGTGGAATAACATTATCAGATCTTATAATTGCCCTTTCCTTGAGAGAGGCTCAAATGGTTTGATAGGCAAATGAGAAAGCGGTTAAGGTGGAGGCGATATCCATGACGAAGGGGTTTTAGCTAAGCTCATCTTTACTCTTATAAGCTGACAAAATATGACGATTTTAACTGTTTTTTTCGTAGTATTTTTTTTTCTCTGTATTTAGAGACTCTCTTCGTTCGAGACCATATAAAAGAGTGCCTCCAGATACACAAGCGCAAAAGCACACAATCGCCGTAGATTTGTTTTGATAATATAATCCAAAGATGGAGCAGAACTGACACTATTGGACAAGAACTGACAAGTTGGACGTTGTGCTTTGCGTTAACTGTCCAATCCTGGCAATTATGTGTTGCTGTAAATTAATTAAAAATATAAGGACACCGTCATTCGTGACTGCACCTGGAATGTTAAAACATATAAAAAAGTGTTCAGCCGAACAATAAGTGGAGTACCTAAGCTGCTACAAAGCAGGTATTACTGAAATACAAAAAATACGATGGGATGGGTCAACACCGACTCAAGAACACGCCTCAATATAGGCGTAATACTGTAAAAAAAATTAAATGTCGAAAGACTGCAATTGCAAGAGAGATATAGTAAGGTGCCACTCTTGAAATGATGTTCGAAAGTTTTAAACCTCAAAGTCAAAGTGGAGATTAGCAAGGGAAGTCGTAGTTGAGCAACAGTCTGAATATGAAATGAGTACTTCTGTAGACTTTCAGAATGAACTTTTCAATATTGGCGCAGAAATCGAAAAGTATCAGTCATCCGACCTAAATGAAATGGGGTTTACAATATCTAAAGTTAAGCTTTACGAGGCTGCCTTGAATGATGGCCTTCATGTCAAGTTATATAAATCCTGTGTTGGTTATAGTGTAAGTAACTTTTTTTTAACGTTTATTTATTCACAATTTAATTAATATTAAGAAATAGCCTAAATAAACTTAAAGACTAGACATTTTAAACTTTTGCCAAAGTAAAAGACCATTATGGTTCGCATTACATGATACATAATTTGTTTGTTTAATTCAATTTTTTGTGAATTTTTGTATTATTTTTATGTACTATTTTTTTTTTTTGAAAATAGGAAAATGTGAATCAAAACCTATTAGAAGACAGTCGCAATTTTTTTTTTATACATATATAAAACTAAAACCTACATGACTTACTTAACCTATCTAAACCTATCTAGGCCCTGTCATGTGATCTCTATTTCATCGACTAACAAGTCATCGTTAGATCAGAGATCACATGTCAGGGCCTAGTTTTACTTAACCTAAGTATCGGCTTCAGCCCAGTCTAGCCACCAGTATCGGTCTCTATTTAACCTGTTAGTGTTACTTTTGTCGCTTTCAGGTATGCTAATGCAGTATCTAATTTGATCAATATTCCCGTCCCCCGACTCGAAAGGCTCATAAAGGATCCTTTTATCTGTTGCTCTCCTTGCAGCATGGTATATTATTGGAACGTTCGTTGAATCCGATAGGTAGCCATATGCATCCAGAAACAGAAATGTTTCTGGCGGAATGTATCCACTTTCCAAGGCATTTCTGAAATACCCAAGATTCGGATAGAATAATCCAGAGATTAATTCGTTTTCGCTAACACTTGCCGAACGAACAAAGTGATTCCTTACAAGATCTAGAATGACACGGTCGTCGACTCGATCCGAAGACCATTTGAACTCGTTATTTTGAGATTTCTACAGTTGCGTCTCAAATCGGAATTACCGCGTCTTATTGGGGTGCGGAACAGTATGGTTTCACATTTCGTATAGTTTATTTTAAGCTTCCATTCGGAGTAGAAAGCTTGGAACCTATCAAACTTGCTTTGAAGTTGGATTTGAATGTCTTCAATTTTTGAGCCGCTTGCATACAGTGTAGCGTCGTCGGCAAATGCCAATGAATTATCGAGTTCCCTAAGTATATCAGAAATGTAGATATTGAAGAGCAGTGGAGCAGTTACTGTGCCTTGAAGTAGACCATTATGGACATTAAAAACTTCAGCTGTCGAGTATTCTCTATCTGTTACAACAAATTTCTTTCCGTATAGCATGGATGCTATCATCTTTGTAAGATGAGATGGAAATTCATATCGAATAAGTTTGTAAATTAACCCGTCAATCCAAACCGTGTCAAAGGCTTTTTCGATATCCACTAGGCAGGCAGCTGTACATCTTTTGGCGTTGAGATTCCAATTAACATCCGAAATCAATTTTGTAATAGCATGCACTGCCGAGTGATTTCTTTTGAACCCAAATTGATTCCGCGGTATAATCTCCTTTTCATTACAAACGAACAAAATAGATTTATTAATAACTACCTCAAAAATCTTCCCGATAGGCAGGAGACTTATAGGCCTAAAGTTAGAAGGATCCTTCTTTTTCTTAATTATTGGAAAATAGTGTAAGTAACTCATGAGCTAAATGATAAAATCATGCCGGAGGAATGGAACCTCAGCATTGTTTGGACGATCCACAAATAATTTATACTTAGTGAACTGCATCACCTACAGAGGTATAAGTCTTCTCAACATGTATTTACAAGATTCCATGTGAACGCCTAAAACACAAACAAGTCGTATACGATAGCATTTATAAAGACGAACTTTAGAGAGCCATTCCTAGTTTTGTTATACCGGTTTGACTGTGGAGAATTCAAGCTCGTCTATCTTGTTCGGAAACGACCCTACATTCGACCCTACAAAGTTATTTAGCAAAAGCCTTCAACAGCTATACTAAGATTGAGCTATACTACGAAGAAGCTACAGTGCCATGCTTCGAAGACATCTTTTGTCGGACTTAATGCGACGTCACATAGAGAAGAAAGCAGCAAAAATGGGTTTAACAGTAGATTACGATACGGCCAATTATATGCTGTTAACATTAGAAAGGGCACACAACATCGACAATTTGAGCAGAAATTAACAGTTACAACTGTGAATAGTATGGGACTTCCGTTATTAACTTTGACAACGACCTCTCCTTAGAAATCAATGAAGCACAATTGCCAACCGCTATTTCTTTAGGGTACAATTTAGAAATAAAGCTGTACTCTACTAAGAAGGGCCTATGTAAGACACAATGCTCTACGGGGCAGAAGCATGGACCGTATCAAAGGAAGATACAAAGAAATCCATGGCAGTTTTGAGAGAAAAATTCTTCGGATAATCTTTGGTCGTGCTGAAACAACGAAATTGATGGTTAAGATATGCAGAGTGAATACAAACCAATACATCTTCTCGCGGAGTCCCAGCCAAACATAGGACGCAGTAGAGATAGACCATAGGTACGAGCAGTAAGCTAGGCACCGGGCTAATTGAAAAGTACGTTGGTTAAGGGACAGGTTCTTTTCGGACTGAAGCGCTTAATAGGTACCTCGCTTACATTCGGCAGATGGCTAATTGATCGAAGATAAGCAGGGTTTGCTTTGTCCTTATTATTTTTAGGCATAGGATGTATAACCGTAATTTTTCAATTTACCCGATAATATGCATTATTCACTGATTCAAACAGGCACTTTCCTCAATATCGCGGTTGGGACTATCACCGTATACAAGGTCTTGAAAAAAGCGCTTATCGAGTTCACCTTCTCCTGTGGATCTTGTGAGAAAAATGGTCGTTCAAGTCGACGCTTTCTGAAATTATTCCACCATGCAACGTCCAATGCGGAGTTTTTTGACCAGGGGTATGTCGCTGTACAGATCGTGTAGTTCGTGGTTGAATCTCCTCCTGATTACTTAATTGCCTTCTTAGCCTGAAGAAACAGCGATTGGCAAGAGTAATTCTTCGTTTGATTTCTGACGAGATGTTGTTGTCAAAGTTAATAGCGGAGCCGAGGTAAGCAAAGTCCCGTACTACCTCAAAGTTATATCTGTGAATGGTGACGTTCTGTTCACTTTGTCGATGTTGTGTGTCCTTTCATGTTGACAGCTTATACTTTGTCTTACCCGCGCGGACTGTCTGGGAAAGTTGGATACATGAAGTGTCGCTCTGATTCTTTCTTATATAACCTCAATCGTCTTGCTGAATACAAGTAAAACTTAGAGGTTTTTAGTAATTCTTCGATATTAACTGTTATTCCGGATTTTTGATCAGCGACTTCAATGCTTTAATCTCAGGGCAGTACAAGGTGGGCAAAAAGAAGTCATCCGATGTTGTATGGCCCTTCAGAATATCGGTTGTGGCTCGCGAAGTGTGTGCCGTTGCTCCGTCTTGTTGGAACCACATGTCCTCCAGTCCTAATTCGTCCAATTGCGGCAGAAAACACTCCGTTAACATGGCCGTCCACTGTTGTCGTTTGACCAGCGGCGTTCTCGAAAAAAAAAAATGGCCCGATGACTCCTCCAGCGTAAACAGCGCACCATGCAGTAACTTTGAGCGGGTTTAATGGCTCCTCGTGCATTACTAGTGGATTTTTGGTGCCCCAGAAGCGATAGTTTTTCATTTTCACGTACCCGCTGAGGTGGAAATGAGCCTCATCGCTCATTATGATTTTTGTCGAAAAATCGTTCACTTCGTCCTCGAGATTGAGGATGGCTTGTGCGTAGGTTACACGCGTTTGGCGGTCGACAAGCAGCAGCTGATACACGGACTAGACATTGTACGGTAACATGCGCAAGTCTTTGACCAAAATTGGCCTTAGGGACGACATGCTGATGGCTAATTGCGAGGTCAAAAAATTCGTCCACTTTGTCCTCGAGATTGAAGATGGTTTGGGGGTAGGTTACACGCGTTTGGCGATCGACAGGCAGCAGCTGATGCACGGACTGGACTTTGTACGGGAACATGCGCCATGACTTGTTCACTTGTATTCTACATCTGTCTAGTCCACAAATGTCAAAACAGATTTGACATTTGTGGACAGTTGTTGTGAGTCTAGGTAGGCCACGGAGGCATCCTCGATGTTGGAGAGAAGGGCACGGCACGCTTGTGGTTGCACGAACAACCGGCATGTTTTGGGATCGAGGCGAATCTATACTGCTGATGAACATTGAAAACAAGTTTTCCTAATCGTTTTCCAGTGGTATAGACATAGGTTTTTGATCATTTTCTTTTCAGCTTTTCTTGAATCTATCTTTTTCCTTTTAAAGTCCTTTTAAGTCCGTCCGTGGTCAACATAGAGTAACTTTCTTCTTCTTTTTTATTTATATTTGATTCTGGAACGAACAAAAATGTTTGTTGAGCTGGGATGTTTGGTGAGAGGGCAAGAACTACCCCCGTCCGACGAGTTAAGCCGTGCAACCACAAGCGTGCCGTGCCCTTCTCTCCAACATCGAGGATGCCTCCGTGGCCTACCTAGACTCACAACAATGGCGCCCAACGTGGGGCGTTGCAATTTATACTTAAACATAACATATCAGTGACGAATATGAATACAAAGATTAAGACATCTGACGGAAACCGCCACGCAATACTAGGACGATTTACGACTACAGTCTCTTGGGGCAAGAAGCGTAAGAGACTGGAACTAGTCGTGGTCCCAAGCTTAAACCAGTCACTATATTTAGGTAACGATTTCGTTAGGTTGTTTAGGGACGAGATAAATACTAAATACCCAACCTAGACACCATAGTATTAGTTATGTTATTTATAAATTTATGTTATGTGTAATAGTGATAATTTATGTATTATCTATGTGTTAGAGTCTCAATAATAGTTTAATATGTATTTATTTATTTAATAGCTTTTAAGGTCATGACTGTGATATTAGATTAGTTAGTTTTAGAATATGCGCAATAATAGTAGTAGTTAACCCCCGTGATTTATTCTGTGACACAATAGATCTCAACGGTTTTATTCAGTTAAGTTTAAGTTAGTAAACAAGTATACTTTTATAATTGCCCGGCTAGCTCAGTCGGTAGAGCATGAGACTCTTAATCTCAGGGAGTGGGCCCTTACCACACGTTGGTCAAATAAAATAAACGGTGCCAGAATCGACAAAATTTTGTCAGCGTGTCGAAGGACTATCCTTTTTTTTACGAGTTCGGATAACTCACGACCACTCGATATCCGTTCTCGAGCCTGTTACGGCAGCCTTCACCACTTTTGACAAAAAAAAAACAAAAAAATTATCATGGGATGTTTGGTGAGAGGGCAAGAACTACCCCCGTCCGACGAGTTAAACCGTGCAACCACAAGCGTGCCGTGCCCTTCTCTCCAACATCGAGGATGCCTCCGTGGCCTACCTAGACTCACAACACAGTGTGATCTCTTTTGGGCCACCTTGTATGTCTCCCTAAACTGCCATCCAGCCGTTTAAACTCAGTACGCTTATGAAGTGTCTGGTCATCAGGAAAGCTTTCTTTGGTATATTCTGATCCTCATTCATTTGGAGTAACTATTGGTCAATTTTGTACGTTTGTCAAAGTTCTGTTTGTCACTGGGCTTATTTCAAACGTAATTCTCAACTCTTAAAGAGCACAACCAGGTTTTTCGACGTTACGCGCTAGAACAATTTTTGTCGAATTTATGCAGCTGAGTTTGCTCATTTTGGATCCCAAATATGCCAGTGACTTTCGATGTGGTCACCGTGCTCGCATGCAGTTCCGCGTGTAATCGTCTTTTGTAAGTTCTAGTCTAGCGTCCATAAGCGCTGAGTCAAGAAAAAGTTGCCTCTCAGTAAAGAAGGTTAAATTTGTATTCAATCCTATTGTCATCTCTCTAAGTTTGCAGCAGTAGACCTCTTGTATTCATAAAAGCGTCTCTATGCATTTCTCGAATAGCTGACTCACACCAACTATGCAGAAAATGCGGCGACCCAGAAGTCGAGGAGTATATCCCTTACCTACTCTGCCACTGTCCAGCGATCTGCAACAGGCGCAACAAACTCTTTGGTAGCTTCTACTACGAGGACCTAACGGAGCTAGCAACGGAACCTATAGCGCAGATCGTCCGTTTCTGCTGCAATTCGGGATGGAGCAAATATCTGCTCGAAGCCGATAGAACAACGCAGATTACAAGTTAAGTATTACGCTCGCTATATCTTTTAAACATTCTTTTTCAGGTACACTTCTTTTTAACAAAGGGTATCTCTATGGGCCCACGTAGGCCTATGCGAGTTTGACGACTCACCTGAGTGTCAACAGCCCATTAAACCTAACCTATCGTATGCATCTCTCGATGGAATTAGTGGAGCGATATTAAGTGCGCAGAAGGTCTGAATGTTTTTTCACTGGACCTCCTCTTGCAATTATCCGACAAAGCATACGAGTAGTATCAACTGTCAAAAGACGGATCCGGCATGAAACAGTAGGTCCAAAAATCGTTTTAAAGGACACATTCCACATAAAAGGTTGTGAGAAAAAGCTTGGCTCAGGTTAATAACGAGCCTCTTTGCATCTGGCTACTATATTGCCTGATTCCGAATTCATGAAATAAGGCTTTTACATTTCTCATGCGACGTTGCATTATGTCAAAGAAATCTCACACCTTGTAGACCAATATGCGCTTAACGTATAGGTTTCTGACTGTTTTAGAAACACATATGTTCGAATAAGTTCGAACCAATGTACACCTAAACTAAAATGCTTGTCCCAATTGTCAACATGATTTATATCTCACATACGTCTTCTAAGGAGATCCCTCTACACTCACCCAAGATACCATTCATAACACCGAACAATGCCTACATCAGATTGCGCAATTTATATTAAAATAGCAATAAATTTCATCAAAATAATTAATTTAACTTAGCAACACAATAATACCTTGAATAGGCCCTGCAAATTTATCACAATGTCCCACTGAGTTGACCAATCACATTCCACCGAACAAAAGCGAAAGAGCCCCCGCCATAAATAATCTTCTCCTCCTTGATAAACTACACTTCGACTAAGCAGCCGACATATAGCACTTGTAGTCGTAACAATGCACGTGTATATGTATGCAAAGTGAAAAATCGACACAATCCATAAGCCCATTCGCATAAAACCTCCTTCGCTATTCTATATTCCTCCCAGCACACATGGTCCTGTTTATCTATTTGTATTGTCGCACGTTTATCCGCAGTGTGCGCCCCCGCTGCCGCCCTTGGATTTAACACAAAATCCCAATACCATACGATAACATTCATGCAAGCGTTCTTGCGCCTACAATACAATACAGCCTTCCAAGATGGGGGTATTCGCCCACCCCCCTGGAGACGCGAGACCCTCATTTGATAATCAAGCATCATATTGAATGGCACGATGGAGTAGAGCGATGAAGATGCAGAAAAGAAAACGACAAAAAAAAAAGAAAACGGAAAAATAAGTGCGAGCGAAATTTATCACCCTGTGGAACGCCATTAATGTCGTCAATGGAAGATATATGACGAAGGTGAATCGAATATAATGTGACATCATTATTTCGTTGACATTCGATATATGGTACGGGCGGGGAGGGGCGGACGGTTGCAGCCCAGAAACGGATGGAGACACTTTTCCGTGTCTTTATGCCCTTCTTCCTCGTCGTGCTGTGTCGCATGGGATGTTTATGGATGTGTTATGGATTCAGGAAAGTCGACTTAACGCCAACGATTTGGAGGTTGATAATGTTCTGCATACTTTATTTGAAGATAATGTGGACTTGTAGATATAGGGGCTTTTTTTTATTAAAAAAAAAAACATCAACAAAATAAAATGGGCGAATATTTGCTTTAGAAAGAGTCATGCCAAACACCCATCGGGAGGAAAGGATAAAATATCTTGTTGCAGATAAAAAGGTTATGACGTAACTAACCCAACATTTTTTAATCCAAAGATTTGTCGGAAGCCGAAAGGCTTTCCATGAAATGTGAAACTTTGTGTGGGTATTTCTGAGTTCAAAGTACTCAAAAGGTGGGCAGCATCCTGTTGGTTGAGGGTACAGTGGGTTTGTTTCCTCGAATGAAGTGACCAACCGTCCTAAATTCATCACCCCATGTCGCGAATTTTTTTTTTCAAGAATTATGAACCTTTAACTGATTTATCAGTGAAACATGTACTGTACAGGGTGCGCCAGATCTTAGGTCGCTGAGTTTGTCCAAAAATGGTTTCTAGTGCCGGACATTTGCAGATTCCTATTGAGCGTTGTATGGGATCCCTAGTTTGGCCGCATCTCCAATTTGCCAGTGCCCCGTGACTATCGCCGTAATTCTTACGACATCTGTCGGCCTTTTTCAGGAAGTATGAGTGTATTTGTCACTTAACCACACCTAGCGGGATGCGGACCCTTGTCGCACGTGAGCCGTTAAGAGTTGAGCCTTGCCTGCACGCTCATTTCCTTCAATCTCACTGTCCCTTGGAACCCAGAGAAGTGTGACCCTGAAGCATTCGCCAAGTTGGGCAAGTTCGTTCCGGCATTCCTGTACCAGTTTGGAGGATATGATAGCCGAGTTGATGGCCTTTATGGCAGACTTGGCTTTCTTAGTGGATGAGAATAGCAATATTTTGCATTTCCGTAGTCTCACGCCCCAGTAGCGTGCAAGCCTCTCGGATAGCCAGTAGTTGGAATACACTGGCAAAATCCGGTAGGAGGTATGATACTGATATTACCGGTGATTCCGAGTAGACTCCGGACCCCACACCGCAGTTAATCTTAGATCCGTCGGTGTAGACGACCGTTATTACTTCGTTCCACTTCCACTAAGCTGTATAGTAGTAAAGCCTATGTGGAAGTCTTTCTTAAAGCTTAGTATAGGTGTGATATAGTCTGTTGGAAACGTGATCATGCCATTTGGTAAAGAGTCCAGGATATTAATGTGGCCATACGGCCTTGCATATTCCAACATCCTGACTCCTTGAGTCTTACTGAGTTGCATAAAGTGGTATCTTTAATGTGCAGGTCGAGAGGCAAGAGATGCAATAGCACAGTTAGGTCATCTGTTGGCGCCGACCTCGGTGCTCCCATGGTGGCTATTCTAGCTGTTCCTTGCAACCTTTTTAGTTTTGTGAGGTTGTAGCCTTTGCTCAATGCGGGCCACCATACTAATGAGCCGTATGTGAGAATTGGACGTACCACAACTGTGTACATCCACAAGCACATCTTTGGTTGAAGTCCCCACTTCTTTCCAAAGATTTTGCTGGAAGCATAGAAGCCAACACACGCCTTCCTTACCCTATGTTCGATGTTGTGTTTCCAGTTATGTTTTGGGTCAAGCATGATACTCAAATACCTAGCGCTGGAAGATTGTGTGAGTGGTTGGTCTTTAAGACGGGGGAGGGTGAAGTCTGGTATATTGGTTTTGGTGGTTAAGAGCACTCGCCGCCCAAGTGCTAACCTTGTCTAGAGCAGCTCCCATGATTTCACTTATCACTTAGGGGAATTTCCCTGACACTTGTATCCCCATGTCATCCACATACGCGACAACTTTGACCCGTTCCTCGTCTTATTTAACTAAAATTTTGTTCATAACCATAAGCTAAGCCAGAGTAGAGGAGAGATGATGCCTCCCTGTGGCGTTCCTCTATGGGCAAATTTGGTTAAGTGGCTATTTCCTAGTGTTGCCTGGATAATTCTTGTTCCGAGCATAGAGACTATCCGTTTGCTTATAGATTCCTCTATACCTAGCTCGATCAGAGATTAAAGATTATCTCCATTGAGGACGTTGTTGAAAGCTTCCTATATATCTAAGAAGGAGGCTAGAGTGTATACCTTATATTGCAAGGATTTTTCGATTGTCCGCACTACCTCGTGGAGAGCTGTTTCCGTTGATCTCCCTTGAGGTATGCGTTCTGTGATTTGGATAGCGAAGATTCTTCTAGAAAACTTCGCATGTGGATGTCTAGAACGCGCTCCAGGGTTTTTAGTACAAAGGAGGTTAGACTGATTGGACTGAAGTCGGTATCTAAACATTGAACAACTTTGACATTGAGGTAGCCGATTGAATTGAGTAGACGTGTTTTTGAAACGTCAATGTAGTAGATCACTTCGCACTCAAACAATGGTCCGAAATAGTGTCTCTGTATGTTGACAATAGTTTTGCAAACTCAAAGTCGGTATCAACGAAAATATCGTAGCCATCAAGCTCCATCTGACAACACAATTCGACGGTTGGTGTCGAATTGTGATTAGCACGGGACTATGCAAGATCGTCGACATGCTGTATATCAATACTCAAGACGTTCCAATAAACTGGTTGAAACGGTGAAAAAAAGTTTTACCCACATCTGTTGTATTGTTACGGCACTCTGAATTTTGGCATCAGTCGAGCTACCTTGTGGAGCGTTTCGAAGGATGTTTTTTTTTTTATAGGAATTGTATAAGGTGAATGATAGCATTCACCCGAACCGCGTCCTGGAAAACAATGCCCTGCCCCATCACTTCTACCTCCGAAATGACATAACGCAATGGCGATCATGGAAACTTGGCAAACGCTATAGTCGCCGAGCGAAGTGGGTCCAGTCCCCTGTTAATCTCGAAGGTGGAACTCCAGATCATCTTCGATTCCATAAAGAAAAAGAAGTCAGCGGGAGTCGATGATATATCCGACATTGTAGTGCGAAGCTGTGGACATTTACACCACGCTGTTCAACAACGCGCTGAATAATGCATATTATCCAGTGCGGTGGAAGACGGCGGTGGTTCATCCTCTCCCGAAAAAGGGAAAGGACAACTCCAATCCGGCGAATTTCCGGTCGATAAGTCTCCTTCCGAGTATCAGCAAGGTATTCGAAAAGATTCTCAATCGGCCCCTCTTCAAGTGGTCTGGGGCCATTAATATTATACCAGAGAACCAGTTTGGTTTCAAGTTGGGACATGACTGTATTCATGCCTCCTCGAAACTCGCTACAATGGAGAAGGCTTTCGACACCGTATGGTTAGAAGGCCTTTATATAAAGCTGACCGGACTTGGCATAAGTAAACCACTGTCAAAAGTGGCAATGAAAATTCTACCACCGAATTTTTCATTAAATATGGTCTGCAACAGGGAGCGGTGAACTCGCCGATTCCCTTCAGCATTTACACCAGCGATATGATAGATAGTCTTACTCAGGCAATTGCATATGTGGACGATCTTATCGCGTTTAGAACAGCCCCTACTGTCGAGGTCATTCGAACTATTTTGCAGCAGGACTTTGACAAGATCCAGAGATATTGTAATGACTGGAAGTGGAAAATCAACTTTCAGAAATCAGAAACTATCCTGTTTAGGACACCTTTGTCTGAGCCTCTAGGTATACGAGACAGAACTGGCGCAAGCTGGTAATCGTTAGACCAAATGGGCAGCCACTGGCGAGTGAAAGTGTAGTAAAGTACCTTGGCATCTGGTTGGATCAGTAGCTATATTTCGAAGATATGTAGATGCTGCCCTGACAAGACGATTGTTTTATAGCAGTCGTCTTGATAACAGGGTGAAGGTGATTTGCTACATGCCCCTCGTAGCCTACCTACGAAAAGTTGCGAATCTTCGTGTGACTGATCTGTGTTTGACAGTTCGATCACAAAGAATTTTCGTTAAGGAAATTTGTTAAGAAAGTCACATGACAGTGCATCGCCTTGCCTAAATCATTTTTTGTATCCAATGTTTCGGTGAGGTCGTTGCCAACCCTAATGGAGCAGCGAGAATTCTCCATTCGTATAGTTCGTCTCTATATATGCTGTCGTATGCGGCCTTGAAATCGATAAATAGGTAGTAGGTATCAATTTGGACCTCTTGGGTTTTTTTCCAATAACTGCCAAAGTGTGAAGATTTGATCAGTAGCGGACTTTCCTGGTTGTTGGTAAACGGTATCAAGCGTTCACATATTTTTACTAAAAACGCTCCCAAAAAGTATGCGTGGCAAAAAACTTTATATGGATGAAATATAGATATTCAGATTGTCTAAATATTTTGTGAAGAAAGTTTTTTAAAATTCTTAACCGTTTAACCAAAAAGGACGTTTTTCTAAACAGTGGGCGTGGTAGTGGGCGGATTTTGAAAATATTTACACTTATTCTGTAGCCTCAGACAAGGATTCTATATAATAAATTTAATTATGCTAGCCTAATTATTTAAGGCCTAAAAATCGGTGGCATATAGACAGACGGACGGACGGACAGACAGACATGGCTAAATCGACTCAGCTAGCTAGCGGAGTACATCCATATACTATGAGGCATATCTAGTTAAATTATTTCTCTATGTTACAAACTATGTATTAAAACTAAAATACCCCTATGGGATAGGGTTTACAAAAAGTTCAGAGGGTCTCCTGTTGTGAGTCAAGATTAGCCACGGAGGTATCTTTGATGCAGGAGAGGAGGGCTTTGCACGCTCGCGGTTGCTCGGCTCAGCTCGTCGGACGGGGTGTTGTTCTTGCCCATTCACTCTACATCCTTGCTCTACAAACATTTGTATCGTGCAATTTTGTTCATCAAAATAAAAAAATAAGAGAAGGAAGTTACTCTACTTAGACTTCGGACGGACAAAGAAGATAGGAAAGAATGATAGGAGAAAATGAAATGAAAACCCGATCACTAACCTATGCCACTACCACTGAAAAAGATCAGGAATTTACCGCGATTCTAAAGTTACTAACCTAAGATAAACGTAAGCTACCCTGAAAGTAAAATAAACCCTAAAATAAATCTTAACTAACTTAAATCTAACCTAAAATACCCTACACACGATAAAAATCATTCCCGATATCTTTCCGAGATAATGGTTCATCAAGACCCCGAAATACGCCAGATGGTTTGGCAAAGGTTGGCCTGCCCACCCCACGTGTCCAATGACACATCCAATGGCTATCCTCCTGGCCAAGTCTATGAAGGATAGCCCCTAAAGTGCCTTCCAGTCACAACCTGAAAAGTCCGGATCAGTAACTGTGAGTCGTCGTCAGTCAAAGTCGTCTAAGTCATACTGTCCTGTTGTCTCCAGCCAACCCACCAATGGACGGTCCGCCCATCGTCCACACACCAAAACCAAAAGGTTTTAAACACCCATTAGATGACACAAGAACACTTCATATAATTTCAAAATACATATAATTCATCCTTTTTTTTTTTTTACATTAAATTTAAAACTAACGAAAGTCCTAATTCTGCTCTTAGTATCAAATTAGAGGAAAATTCAACAAAAAAAAATATATCATAAAATAATTACTCACGATTTCCGAGGAAGATCCACCGTTGTTCTGCCGGCAGCACGAGGATGGATGTATGCTGGAAAAGTTGACACAATAGTGCCTTAGCGCGAACAAAATACCTAAATGCAGAACTACTGCTTCGCACAATATTAATTTAAAACAAAAAAAAATAAAATTTAAAAATCCATGTAAAACAAAATTCCTTAAATTGTTTTAGGTTGCACTGTGGTTGTCCACTCTTCTACGCCACTGTGTACCCAACTTGTTATAATGTCTACAACATATCTTTGTTGTTGTTGGGCAATTATTGTTCACTGACTTTTGTCACTTCACTGTGCACTTTTTGGAGTTTTGCTAAAATGTTGGGGATTTGTGGTAATAATTGTTGATCAATTGAATCAAACACTGGCACGGGGGAGTTATGGCAGCAGAGTTTCAAAACGTTGTCAGTTTAGATGCAAGCTCGGCACTTAACAAAATTATTTACATATAAACATGTTTGTATAAATAAATTCCACCCCTTAGCTGAGTTCCACTGATGATCAAAGTCCTTATCCACAAAATCCCCAATGCAAAATTGTTTTACCACAAAAATAAAAAAAATTGTGGTAATTGGCGGTGTACCACTGTACTTTGTGTCAGCTGTTTGCTTCGATATCTTTAGGCAAAGGGCACTGACTACCTACAACAACTATATACCTGATATGTACGTAATATCAGCCTCTTCGAAGATTTTGTATGTATGTATTGTACAACATATTTCTGATTTGGATTACCTACGCTATCCTCTTCTACTCTCCACCAACGTCGAACGTATTGCTCAATGAAATGAATGTTCTTCCATTTTTCTAACTAGTTAGGTCATTTTATCATAATTTATTTTTCTTTGGTAAATAATTAACTTAAATTAAACATATACTTACGAAAATACTAATAAAACTCATCAGTATTACACAAACCACCTGCACTAACAAGAAACAACGAGATAAATATACATAAGGATAATTGATTTTACATGATACTTTCACAAAAATAACATAACATATTTATGAACACTTACTTTGTTTTATCCAAATTCTCCACTATACGAAGAAGTGTATAAAGAAGGAGACAAACACAGTGTAGTGAAGTGACAGTTCTAACGTCCACAACAAAAAAACTCGCTGATGGAGAATTGGGATTTAAGTTTCTTCATTCTATATAACATAGCGAATAGTTTGTTTACATTTTTATATATATATATATATATATTTTTTTTTTTATATAGGTTTAGCTGAGCAAGGAAGGATATCGTACTGTGCTGCAGATCCAGAGATCACTGAAGGTGGGAAATGCCCGTGTACAGTGAGGCACATCATGTATATATGGCTTATACGTAATATTTTTATTTAGTTTTGAAGGCATCTAAGGGACTTTTGGAGGATGGGGGACAAGCCAGAAGAGTGTGAATATGAGCAGAGGATTGTGTTTAATGTTATGTTAAATTTTAATCAAAAAATAAAAAAATTGTTTTGTTTACCTCAACAATATATTTTTTTTTTTTGTGAAAAGGCCTGCCGTAACACTCCTTTTTTATGAATCGGGCAACCGATGCTGAGCTTCTATTCAGGGATACTTTTAAATATTGCTTAAGAGTTCGTGAATGTTGCTTACCAAATCATCTCTGCAGTCTTTATAAAGTTCGACTCATCGTTGTAAAGCCTAAGTTTAGATATTGCTATACTCACTTTACATAGGTAAGGTGTTTGGTAGTTTTCGCTGAATCGTTGGCTCAATCTGACAGGGGAAGATTGTTCGTCATCGCAGTTTAACTGCCTGCAGACATGATTCTTCCATATTCTCAGCATCAACTGAGTCTCAAGCACGATCTTTCTTTGTTCATCTCGACAGGATTCTGTTCGCCCCTTATATCCCTGGGTTAGACGTTTTATACAAGGTGGCGCAAAAGTAATCCTCCTATCAGAAAATGCTTTAAATTTTGCGATTGGCCCTTAATGTCAGTTCTGTTTTGACATTTGTGTAGTAAACACATGCGAAATACACGTTAATAAACAATGTAACGGTACACTGCTCCAGAACGCGGAATATTGGTGACTATTTATTTGAGCAATAATCGGTCGATGACTTTGGCACAACGTGAATTTCGTCGCAGATTTCCTAGCCGTCCAACGCCTACTGGTGAAACACTGCGACGTTTAGCCGCTCGCCTCGAAGAGACTGGCACAACACGAGATGCTGCCAGGCGTGGCAGACCCCGCAGTAGCCGTTCTGCAGAGAATATTGCTGCTGTACCCGAAAATGTCATGGAAGCGCCGTCGACATCGACCAGACGACGTACCACGCAAATGGGTATCAGTCGACGGTCTTACCAGCGAATTTTGGTACACGATTTGAAGATGTTTCCGTACAAAGTCCAGACGGTGCATCAGCTGTTAGCTGTTGACCGCCAATCGCGTCTAACATACGCTCCTCCTTAATCACCACCAAGAGGAAGATGATTTTTCATCAAAAATAATCATGAGTGATGGGGCCCATTTCCATGTTAGCGGGTACGTAAATAAGCAAAATTTACGCTTCTGGGGCACTAAAAATCCGCGTTTAACCCACGAAGAGCCATTACACCCGCTCAAAGTCACTGTATGGTGTGCTGTTTTCGCTGGAGGAGTCATCGGACCTTTTTTCTTCGAAGACGTCGCGGGCCAAACGGTTACTGTGAATGGTGAGCGCTACAGAGCAATAATCAACGAGTTCTTTTTGCCGCAACTTGATGAATTGGGATTGGAAAACATGTGGTTCCAACAGGACGGTGCAACGGCACACACTGCACGTGCCACAACCGATATGCTGAAGGATGCATTTCCCGGGCGGCTAATCTCCCGTTTTGGCGATTTGCACTGGCCAGCAAGATCGCCTGATTTGACCGCTCCAGACTTCTTTTTGTGGGGCTTTTTGAAGTCGCGGGTTTACGTCAACAAGCCTCAGACTCTTGCAGCTCTTAAAGACAATATCCGTCAAGAATGTGAGGACCTATCGCCGGAAGTTTTGGCCAAAGTTGATGGAAAATGCCAAAAAAGGGCTCAAATGACAATCAACTGTGGCGGCGGCCATTTACATGACATCATATTCTCGACTTGATGTAAAAAAAAATGAAAAGACCAAATAAAAATAATCCACAAGAAGAATCAAAGTTTTTCATTTTTTTTTCAAATTACAGCCAAAAAACATCGGAAGGTTATTTTTGCGCCACCTTGTACTTTGGTAAACCTTACGAACTTCTTTCCTGAAATGGAACCTCGCTATGACTTCGATCGCTCGCTTTTTTTCTTTTTGAAAAGCGGGTGTTTATCCGTTCTTCTTTGTCTATAAAGCACAGTGGTAGCACTGAACTACGCCTGCACTTTTACTTTTAAGGCCTTATTCTTGGCTGTGAGTATCTGCCTGCACTTTTGATCAAACCAAGGGTTTCTTGCTGCTGGACGCTAAAACCTAGCAAATCACTTGCGGTTGAGCGGTGGCCTGTTGCCACCGTCTCCATTGTTATTCGAGATTAGATGATGCTGGTGGTATAAATTTAGTTAATCGAGAGGTTAAGGAATACGCTTTCTGCAATGGATTAGGCGGTCTCTTGCGATTGCAGTCTTTCGACATAATTTTTTTTTCATATTATCTAACCCCGGCTATTCATTGCTCCCATTGTCTTGTATATCCCATGGTACTATGTACCCGGTGGTTCCCTTGTGGATGCTTAGAGTAAAAGTTATTGGGGTTTAGCTCCGTTACATACTGTAACCCGGCTTACCATTCAATCAATGTTGTCCTACACCTTGACCCCACCCTTCAGTTAATTTAGTCAATGCAATCTTTTATAGAAAATATCTTTACCTCACGCCCAACAATTTGCATTTAAATTTGATCATTGCAAAATGTATCGCCCCAGTGGTTTAGAATGAACACACACTCCTTTATCGATATTGGAAAATCCAATGTCCTACATAATATATGGCATTTTAAAATATCCTTCTTGATAAAGGCTGCTTTACCGCGCCCTTAATTAAGAAAACATTGCCATGCTTTGACACATGCAAAGAAATACACAAACACGCACACATCTCAATAATGCGGGTTGTGGGATGAATGTCCTTAGAAAATTGCATCATTTGACAGACGGCGAATTTCATGAATATTTTATTACGCCGCTGCTCTGCTGATCCTTTTTCCCTCCTCTCACCCGAAAACTGCAACATTAACTTAAGTCAGAGTATCAATGACAGCTGCAAAAGGCTCAAAATCCAATCATATTTCGTAATATCCTCATTGCTCACCGCATATAGTAAAACCCATGTGATAAACTAAGTCGTCGTCGACAACGACCAACAACTATACAAGGACGACGATATACGAGTACATGTCATAAATCTGACATGACGTCCAGTTTTCCCATCATCTTGCCCACCTCCAATCATGGGCTAGCAAGCACCATGCACACGGTGAATCCTTGCGTAGAGTCTGTCGTTTCTATATATTTGTCCATTCTGAGAGAGAGAGAGAGAGAAGTAACGTCATCCTTGAAATCCCACATCACTTTTCAATAAATATTTATGAGCCTGTAATGAGTGTTCAATACCGGGCATCGGACTAAGCAATTGAATCCTCATGGGAAATAATTCAATCCAAATTGTATCCTTTCAATTTTCCTTATGCTGGTTGATGCTGCTCTCTTCATCAGAGTTGGTATCCTATCAACTCGACTTGGACTGACCTCTTCGGCAGAGGTCCCTCTCCGCGTCGACGTTGCTCGCTTCAGCCGCCCAGTTAAAGAGTGAACTGCGGATAAATTAAATCGAAACTGACGCTAATTCGGTTTCCGGCTTTGTGGTTTTGAACTAGTGTCTGGCAGGAAGAACAAAACAAATCCCGTATCTTTTGGGGGAACAAAGCGAAATGTATTTTCTCGTTTTTTTTATTGCGATTTTATTTTGTATAGACGTCGCTTTCGTCCTTCGCCTGATGTCGATGTGGTGGCTTGTGTAGGATGAGGGCGCGCTCAATCTACTTGTGGGTGGATAAGAGTTACCATAAATAAAGGACAATCGAGCGTGTATGTATTGAATACAAGGATCTCGCTTTCTCTGTATATCAACAGCGCAGGATATAAGGATGTACTTTGTACAATAATGAAAACGGATTTCGTAATTACATGAATAGTTCGTCGGGCGGGTTAAAATGCGAATTTCATTTGGCAGTTGGCCATTTTAATCCAATTTAAGGAGTTTAGCAAATAACAAGGTTTTACACTTTCCTAGTAAGCCGATTTCGGAGAGGGATACATTTCGGCTTTTTATTTCGTTTCGCTTTTTATATGTTTTATTCCGTTATTTCGTTTATTTTTTGTTGGTTGTAGTTGGTTATCTTGTGGGGGCCCTTGGCTGTTGTGATCTGTGCTGTATACTTGGGGAGGATGGGAGGTTTTGTGGGGCTGAAGACGATATCTCTGTTCATGTACATACCTCCGTATAAAAGTTGGGTAGACCGCAAAACTACTTTTACGATTGGATTTTCGGTGGATGAGGAGGAGGCGCGCAAAGTTCGAAGGCATTATCCCGAAACTAGATTTGGGACCAAGCATACAAAAAGCTGCCTTGAGTTGGCATCGCTTTGCGGTTGAGTTTGGCTACGGAATTAAGTACTAACGTCGATTTTATTTCGCTTGCAATGATGTGTGTTGTTAATTGCCAGGATATAGGGAAATGAGATTTTATTGTTGGTATTAGGCATAGGCATACATATTGTCTTCTGTCTAGTGGAGGTTGGATTAGAGTTGAAATTGTTTTGTTTTGGGTGCACCTAGGAATAATAACTAAATCGCGGGAATTTATGTGTGGTATGAAAGTCTCCTTTTAAACGATATTTTTTAAGGATTTTTCGTCCTAGATTATATCATCCGGTGAATAATACGAAAAGAGAAATGAAGGACATAAGTAACTATCTTCTTCAAAACTAACTCCGGTTAAAGGTCTATGTATTTGTTTACAGCAACCTTCTCCTTGATCATCCAAGACAAGGTGGTTCATTTGAGGATACTTTGATGAAAAATCTTTCTATAGTTGCGCACTTCAAGTTGGTTGAGGTCGATTGCTACTGCGTTCATCTGCCTGGGAATCGAAGAATCTGCGAGCCGGAGTATTGGTGTACATTCGCTCTACATGTCCTAGTCATCTTAGACGTCCAATGCTGAGTTTTTTTTGACTAAGAGTATTTCGCTGTTCAGCTCTTATAGTTCTGAGTTCAGCTCTTATAGTTTCTTCTTTTTTTCCGTCAAATCAAACCAGACTGGGCCGAACATTTTCTAAAGAGTTTTTCGTTTAAAACGACCAACGATTTCTTCATCCGCTTTTGATACGGTCAATGCTTCAGTAGCGTAGAACAGGACTGAGATTATCAGGATCTTATTTCTAAATTGCCTTCTTAACCCGAAAAAACAGCGGTTGGCAAGAGCAATACTTTGCTTTATTTCTGACGATATGTTGTTGTTAACAAAGTCCCATACTACCTCAAAGTTGTGTGTGTCAATGGTGACTTTCTGTCCAATTCGTCGATGTACATGAACTAAGAATGAAGGGAGGAAGGATGGCACAATATTTTCTCAGGAGAAGATGACCTGTCAAGAACCAAATTTTCGAGAACTGTGCCGGTAGTTGCATGCAGATTTTTGGGGGAAGGTTTTTCCATTCGGGTGCTCTTTAAATCCTTTTTACGTTTGGCTCGAGGCCTTTGCTATTGATGCCTCTGGTGTTTGGGGCACATGCCATTGTCTCCTTCGAATGCTGTTTTAAGACACATAACAGTTGTCTTTAGACTGTCACCATTGCCTCAGGGATATCGCCTTGTGTCCTTCATGTAACAGACATACCTTGGTGATGTTCCGTATGTTTGGTTTATATGTCTAGTGTCCATGTTTTGTTTGTTTGTTTGTTGTGGCGAGTTAGTCCTACTTTGCTCCAGCGCGCATTCAGACCGCATTTTTTCCAATCGAAACTATCTTTTAGAGTTATGACTTTGTTGGAGTGCTGTCTTTTTGGGCAGTCTGCCCAACGCCTATTCTGCTCCTCATTCCTTCTTTGGGTGAAGAAGGAAAACGTCTACTCCATGCCATCGAACCTTTTGCTTTTGCGCCAAAAAACAATGGCGCTGACGGGAGTCGGATAGAATTCCGAAAATCTGAAATCCCGAAAACCCAAAGTCCCAAAAACCCAGAATCCCAAAAATCTAAGATCCCGAAAACCCAGAGCTGTAAAGCGATATACACCAAGTCAAAAACTCGGCATTGAACGGTTTGAAACCAACCTCAACCAACCTCAAATCCGCAACTAGAGGCAGTTAGCAAAGGACTGGGCTAATTGAAGAGGCATGTTGGCTGAAGCCCAGGTTCATTCCGGACTTTAGCGCCACTTAAGTAAGTACTAACCAACGAAGAAACAAAGGATCTATCAGGAATTTTCTTGTCGAATAAATACCTGCAGAATACGCCTTTAATTATGCGTCGTAAAACCCATGGTACTCTACAGAGTGCCTTAGCCAATTATAGCACTCAATATTTCCAATCCTTGCATCATTGGAAGCTCAGCACGAATACTTAGTCAATCTGCTCAAAATTCAGCTGTCAGTGCAATTTACTCGATCAGGTAATGATAACTTAAATAGAAAGTAATCTCTGGAAGTTCTCCAAAGGAACCATAGGTGGGGTTGGTGGTTTGATGAGATAGGCGTTGTACGTCTTCCCTCATCACACTCAGGTGACATGTGTGGGTAGCTTCTTCATTTTCCTAAAGTTCAGTGGTACAGAAAGTGGAGGGTATCCTCGTGTATTTCTTCAACACCGTAGCCTGTACAAAGGTTATCATTTATAAGATGCATTTTTAGTTTGTGCTATTGAGTAGGTTGTGTCCAGTGTGTATCCTTACTAGTGTCGAAACAGATTTTCTGTTGAAGAAGGAAGAAGTTTGTGGCTTCTGATCTTGTCATACTCGGGCCCCAACCTCTTCGATGTTTCACAGGTGGGAAGTGAGTTCCACCTGTTTTTTTTTTTGCGATTTCCAGTGTTTCCTGTGCCAGTCGTGATTTGAGGTCACATAGTGGCGGTTCAACAGATTGGTCTGCATGATCAATGGTGGTGGCTGATACTTTTCTCGCCAGTTCACCAGCAATTTCATTGCCCTGTATGCCTCTGTGGAGGCCAAAGTCAAACCTAAACCGAAGCGCTCCAATACCCGGGTCGTAAGAGACGACCTGCAAGTTGCAATTATCGACGAGCAGCCGACTAATTGAAGCAAGGTGGCGGACGCTTGGGGTGAGATTGAGGCCAAGCTTTCTGAGATGGTTATGGACTTTCTGCTTGATAATCCGGGTGGCCCTCTGCCATGCTTCGATTCCGAAGACGTTGTAAGGGGTATTAGGGTGGTTAAATGTGCGGACAAATTTTCGAGGGATTTCCTCGAAAACTGTGTTGCCAAGATTCGGAACAACTGGACGGGTTTTAGTTTGAAGCTCGTTCCAGCCGATGACATTCCTTGGCGACCGCGAGCCCGCATTTGGCTACCCAATATGCACTTAGACAGGGTCAAACTAATCCAGGTCCTACAGCTGCATAACCCCGGAATTCCCATGACTGACTGGTCCGTCTTTAAGGTAGAGACACCAACCCCACACACTAAGCCCTTCCTCCTACTCATCAACGAGGAGTCTCTAGAAGCCCTAGAGAAGGCCGACAACAAATTGAGGTTTGGCATCAGACATGCCAAACTCAAAATATTCAGGTTAGCGCGTCCAGGTGAAGACCCGGACGAAGTCGATGACGCCTACAAATTGTTGGAAGTCCTGCGACTAGATGCCACATCCACACGAGATGCTCAGAATTCTGCAGATTAACCTGCAGCACTCTAGGTGCGCTAGTGAAAACCTCCTAGTCTTTCTGAAAGAGGAGGACATCGACATCAGCCTAATTCAAGAACCCTGGGTGGGAGGTTCCACTATCAAAGGGCTCAATGAAAAGGACTACAACCTATTCTACAACATCGACAAACATAACGGTAAGCCTACATCCTGTATTGTAGTTAAAAAACACATCAAAGCTTTCTTTTGTCCCAACCTTAGCTGCAACGACCTAGCTGTTATACGGATTGAAACTGGTAAGCAGGAGTGTCTGTATGCTGCTTCGGCCTATATGGCACATAACCGGAATGCTCCGCCGAAGGAGGTAGAGTTTCTCACAGCCACTTTATCAAAAAAGAAGACCCACTTGATTCTGGGCTGCGATGCCAATGCCAGGCATACCCTGTGGGGCAGCTCAGAGACCAATGAACGAGGTGAGTCTCTTTTTGATTTTATAATTCATAACAACCTGTCAATTTGCAACAAGGGTTGTACCCCAATCTTCACATTCCCGAGCACGGTGAGTTTTAGGGGCTGGGAAGAAGTCATTGACAACACACTAGCCACAAACAACGACAACCTAAAGGTGCATAACTGGAGAGTATCCAACCTGAAATCCTTCTCTGATCACAGCTGGATACTCTTTGATGTCAATATTCGGGTTGATGCACCAATCCCCTTTAGAAATCCCAAAAGGATCAACTGGCCAAAGTTTGACCAAATAGTTAACTCTAGACTTCAAGTAATACCAAAATCTAAGTTCACTTCGACAGACGAACTGAACGCAGCTATCGTTAGCATTGAGAAGACAATGACCTGCTTTCAAGGTCTCGTGTCCAGCCAGTTTCGGTAAGAAAAAACTACCTCCCTGATGGAGTGAGGACCTTAGTAAACTTAGGAATATGACCAGGGTCATCTTTAAAATCTGCCATAAATACAATTTTTGGCAGCCCTATAAAGATTGCCTCAGAATATACAAAGCGGCTATTTGTAGCGCCAAGAAAGAATCTTGGCAGGAATACTGCGAATCCATCAATACCCTTAAAGAAAAACAAGACGTTATGTCTTTATTTAACCGCACGAGTATTTGGAATCAAAACGGCGCACCCCAGCGCTAATTGTGTTTCGTCTTGTACGAAAAGCCAATCTAACTAACTAACTAACTATGCCTCTGTGTCCGGGGACCCAGCAGAGCTTAACAATATTTTCGATGCCCAGAACCTTCAGCTCTTCGTGACAACGATGATTGATGATTATTGATGACTATATCAATAAATGATATCATCTGGTGGTATCGTCAGCATTAAGGACGCTTTGACTGCCACTGCTGCTGCCTCTGCTGTACTCTGACATAACTGAGCAGCATATTTTTTTGTAAACCTTGGTCAAATAGTCAAATTTGATGAAAAAACCGAACAAAAATATTTAATTCAATCGATCCTACATGAGCTTCACAGCGCGTCTCCAATTACAAACTACAATCATAAAATTCTATCGACATTTTCCCCGAACAAACATTATCCCTTGCTAAACATCCGTCTTAAATGGGTTTCATCAGACAACTTGTTCATACGGCGTATTTTCGTCGTGAATAGCATCGTTCCAAGTATATGTCGGGGTGCTATACCATCAACTTTTAACTCGATTTTTGACACACTAAAAGCATTCCAATAGATATCCTTTGGCGAAATGCGAATTTACTTGTCTGGCGTACACACTGCGCTCCAACTCACTACTCGCAAATCGAATTCCTGAAACTTTCCATCAAACAACTTTCCGCTAATCCAATTTGTGTCCTTTTAGTGTTTTGTTATTGAGAATAAAACGACCCAGCAAGAGGGTATACACATACACACGCTTTTCTGCCGGAAACACACTGACAAACTAGTTCATTCACATCCTTGCTGCTTTCGCACGACTCACTGGAGTTTAGTAATTCGAAGTTCATACGCGATGCGTGGATGTGTTTTGCACTTTAAAATCTCTTAGATAATAGGTTAGTTAAAGTTGCCATTAAATGAGGGACGCAAAAAAATAACTGTAAATGTGTTCCATCTACCAGAGAAATATTTCTGATTTTTATGTCGATTTTATGTGTTCTAGGATTGTATCCGTGATCATAATGAAGCAGATTGTTTAGATCCTTCAGGGTTCATACGGACGTGCCGGTATCACCTTATTTGTATCTTTCATGCGCGCTATCTTAAATGGGAGACAATGGTAATTCTATCTATTTCCGTGCCGTTTGGCACCTCGAGTTATCTCTTATTGACTTTGTGCCTTTTGCATGGTCGGGTCGTGTGCCGTGCGGAATAAGACATTCGTTGCGCCCACATGCTATCATGTTCGTGCACCATATGCGGTTTGATGCATTTTTTTTATTGTGACCCATGATGTCGTGATAATGTCATCAGCGTAGTCCAGGTGTTTCCAAAAGGTATAGAGTTTCTGTAAATAATCTTTTGAGATAATTCTGCCAGCAAAAAAGGGAAGAATGTGCATGAGATATACCTAGGTACATGCGACTTGAAGTCATGCAGACCATTAATGTTGTTACAGTAAAAAATGAACTTTTTATCAAATGATGAAATTTATTTACTTTTAGGTCATTGCAGGGAGTATTCAATCTTATTAAGTGCTTCATGGTTTTGAGGAATTATTGATCCACTCCTCGTTGACATATGTTCGACATCTTATTAAAAAGCTGTGTAGCCCATTCGGTTACAGAGGCGAATTGCCTCAGTTATTCTTCGATTGGATTGCTTTAAATCTAAACGCCGGCCTAGCATTTTTTGGATCGATATATGACCTTAAATATAAAATATCTGTCAATAAAGGTCCATACAGGGCCCTAAACCTAGCTTCTCACTTCATTTGTGTGTGAGAACCAAAAAAGGGGACGACCTCCGGTTTTTCGCAGAATCCAAATGGTTTATCATTGCAGTGTTTCTCTTGAATGTTTGACAGACTCTACACAGAGGGGGAGCAGTGGATAAACATAGGTGTTGTCACTTTCGGACCCAGCACTTAATAGTCCAATGCACTGCGTCCTCGGATGGCGGATATGAGAGGTAAGTGGCAAATAAAATACCACTCATGGACCTAAACTAGCTAGCAGTAAGGTCGCCTCTCAACTCCCCAGACGGCAGCGGAAGAATTCCCAATATGGAGTAAACGGTGGAGTCTACAGACCCAGTAAGGATGTACAAAGTAAACAACCTATATTTAGGTCATTTAAGAATATCAGAGGTTAGTCAGGCCCCTTGAACAGAGATGATGGCTGAAGAACTGAGAGGCCAACGGCAGTGGATACTGATGGCCTAGTGTCCAAAGGGGTATCTAATAAATTAGAGCTGGCCCTCCTGTTTGGGACGTTGTGCTTTGGGTTAACTACTCACTCACAGAAATTATTGTTACAAAGCAGCCAAGATCCTTGGAGTGGATTGATTTTATTGTTGACGACCATGCTTAACGAAAAACGGACAACGACCTTCGTTAATATTAAACAGGAGGGGTGCAGCCGAACGTTTACCGAAAGCTGATTAAAAGCAGACATTACTGCCATCCAGGAAATACGATGGGATAACAATACAAAAAGATGATGAAAAACACCGACTGTGTTATAATTACTTTCTTACTTAAGTGGCGCTACAGTCTGAATGAATCTGGACCTCGACCAAGATGTCTCTCTAATTAGCCCGGTCATTAGCTAACTGCCTCCACTTGCGCACTCCAAGTTGGTTGAGGTCGGTTTCTACTTGTGCGCGCCACTTAAGGCTAGGTCTTCCTCGTCCGACGTCTGGCTGGGAATCAAAGATTCTGCGAGCCGGAGTATTTGTGTCCATTCGTTATACATGCCCTTGCAATCTTAAACGTCAAATGCAGAGCTTTTTTACTAGGGGCATTTCACTGTACAGTTCGTATAGATCTTGGTTGAATCTTCGTCTCCATAGCCCGTCAACGCAAACGGGACCGAACATTTTTCAAAGAATTTTCCTCTCGAATCAACCAAGGATTCCTCCATGAATTTTTGATACGGACCGTGTTATGGTTGCGCATTTCAAATTGGTTAAGTCGGCTTCTACTTATGCGCGCCACTTCTACTTCGTCCGAGGCGTCGTCTTGCTGGGGATCGATGACTCTGCATGATGGAGAATTGGTGTCCATTTGCTCTACATGTCAATTCCATTTCAAACATTTAATTCGGTATTTGTATGACCTGGTCTATATTTCTGCTAAACTTGTAAGGTTCGTGGTTGAATCTTCGTCTGCATAACCTGTCAACGCAAACGGAACCGAAGATTATTTGAAGAATTTTTCTCTCGAATCGACCAAGGATTTCTTCATCTGCTTTTGATATGGTCCATGCTTAAGCGCCGTAAAGTAGGACTGTGGTGATCATGGTCTTTTATTGGATCTCCTAGTTAGGGACTTTACTACTGAATTGCCTTCTCAGCCCGAAGAAAAAGTGGTTGCAAGAGTAATTCTTTATTTTTTTCTTGTTGTCAGAATTAATGGCGGAGCCGTGTCCCATACTACCTCCATGTTATATCTGTGAATGGTGATGTTCTGTAAAATTCGACGATGTTGTGTGTCCTTTATTGTTGACGAGATAAACTTCATTTCCGGCAGTCTTCAGCTCATGGTTAGAGATTGCTCTCCATACTACTTGGTAGATTTCACAGTTGTCGCCAATATAGAATTCTGCCAGACAACGGGATATTGTTCGCCATGCCCGTTTAACAGTCTGCGGAAGTGGTTCTTTCATATCCTCAGCATCGACTACGATTTTTGCTTGTTCATCTCGACAGGATTTACCTTTGGGGTTGTATCGCTGGTTTTTACGTTTTACACTTTGGTAAAACTTACGAACATCTTCCCTGCAGTGACGCATCTCTTTATGTCTTCGATTGCGCACTGTTCGTGCTCTTTTTGCTTCTTTCTGAAAATCTGGTGTTCTTCCCTTCTTCTTTGCCTTTAGATATCAAGTCTTCACCTACAGCCTAGCTTTGTATAGGACTCGTTCTAAGTTGCGAGCTGTCGGCATTCTTCATACGAAAGAAACCTGTACATCAGTTGAAGTTGACAACTTCGGCATTGTTCTTCGACAGTAGATCCTAGTGTTAGGGTGTTAGGGGAAATGCGCTCTCACTTAGCGGTTTCTTTTGATTTCAGTCTTTTTTCATTAAATTTTTACAGCCACCGGGAATATTCGGACCTCCAAGATACTGGATGCGTGACTCTTGTCTATATCGCAATGTTATCAATTTGTTTGACTGTTAGTTGATCTGGAGACCTTCATGTCCCTTTATGGATATCGAGATGAGAAATCCACATGCTGGCTATAGTGACATTTCGTTCCGCAGAGCAGGCAATTAGTCTATGTCCGTTACCAGACGTAGTGTCGTGTAAGCTGTATTTTCCGACAATACTGCTACAGATCTCCTCTCTTCCTACTTCTGCTTTAAAATGTTGCTGCATGATTTTCGATTTAAAGTCGGTAGTCAGTCACATCTTTTCTCCAAGACCCCGTAGATACAGTCTTAAGCAATTGCATCTTTTTTCTCCGTCGAAGCGTTAGAGCTTACAAAGCTTATGTTGGTGTATTTGATCTAGACGTGGATTGGGTCAATGCGTTCACTAATGTTGCCAAGGCATTAGACTTCTTGTTAAGGTTTGTTGCTCATAATAAATCCGCTTACTATAACACGCAGCATAGGCCTTCTGCTTTTTTTTCGGCTGCACCTCTACTCTTAAATGTTCGCCCAGACTAGGTGCTATGTGATTTGCTCAGCTAGAAGGTCAGTTTCATCTCGCTTGCATAGTCGACCTAACAACTAAATTTTGTTGGCTTCCTCTCAACTGTATACAAAAGACGCCGCCGATATTCAAGAAGAAATTCTTCATCAGCCTTGCACGACACCGTTTTTAAAGTTGAAGGCAGCGCTGATCGAACGATTGACGTCATCGCAGGAGACAAGGCTCCATTATCTGCTAGACAAAGACATTTTGAGGTTCCGGTAACCACATCAGTAACGTCATCGCAGGAGACAAGGTTCCATTAGCTGCTAGACAAAGACTTTTTGGGGTTCCGGTAATCACATCAGTTTTTGCGGGAAGTAAAAGTCCTCGTGGATAACGTGCCCGGTAATATTTGTGGAACAAAGTGGCTGAGCAAAATATCACCGGCGTCTCAGGCGATCTTCGTAACACAGCAAGATACACCATTGGAAAAACTGGCTATGCTCGCCGATCACAAAATGGAGAATATGTCTTCCAGTTATCTGGCTGCTATTGATTTTTGTCATGTTGCAGATGTTTCAACACTAGATATCCGTCTATCAAGATTTTAATCCGCAATAATTGAGCTGGTTAGTTCTTTTGAAAACCCGAACCATGAGCGTTTCCACGTTTTTTTTATAATTGGCACACGCTAAAAAGATTACGAATACCCTTACAATGTGCTTAACTGTCCACAATCCTTTTCGCAACCGGCAGCCCCTAACGGTTAGTTGTGGTACCATGCGACATATGGACACCTGGCTAGAAAGTTCGGTAATCCACATTTTCGGGAAGCGGGATAGCCATTCGCCAGCAGCGGTATAAGACTTTGCCAATAAATCAAAACGGTTAGTTGTGGTGTCATGCGACAATTGGACAGCTGGCTAGAAAGTTCCGTAATCCATGCACATTTTCAGAAAGCGGGATAGCCATTCGCTAGCAGCGGTATAAGACTTTGCTTATAAATCAATCCGTCTCTTCTGTTTGATCGTGGTACCCAAGACTGCTTCCTTGTGGACACAACTGTTCGTAAAAAAGAAATGGGCTACTGTCTCTACGCTTCTGGACCTACAATCACAACGTTTGTTTGCATAATTCTTCTTACGCTTAACCTAGGCTTGCGACGAATCTTCACGTAGCGCTTCATGGTGGCGGAAATCGAAAAACCGATAAAGCTGATTTTTATTCGACTTGAAAAACATCGGCCTCCTGATTCAACAACTGGACCTTCGGTGTCCTGCTCTGTATGATTCGTTTTAGAAGTTTCATCTATCAGGATGCTTTTCAACCCTACGCCATGGTTCGACATATTGGTCGAATTTGTCAATATTAGTATAACCGATGGAATTTGCAAACCTTGCGGCCGTTCCTGCATCACGTCATGGTCAACGAAAAGTTTTCGTCTTCAATGAGCTTGCCACCTGTTATAATGTTCCTTGATCCATCACACAATGCTTCTACAGCAGTGTATTGAGGTTTATACCGTCTCTGCCCCCTGCCCCGTACAGAGACTAACAGCGACGGTCAGTATGCCTTTTATTTCAACTAGAATAGGGAACAAATCTTTAAAACCACACCTGTCGAATGAGACCATTCCCGCCCCGCTATGAATTGATAGGCGCGCATTTCAAAAACGAATGTTCTGTTGCACCCTATATTCGCAAATGTTTCATCAGATCTATTGTTGGATTTTCGAATGCTTCTTCAGTCTTTTGAGTTTTGATCCACAATTTTCAGAAAGATATCTTCTCCACCTTCTAAGAACAACGTTTTCAAAGTTCCAGGAAATAAAAACCTTGTGACATACTACCCTACCATATGCACCGATGTGTCGATACACCAATCTCAATACACACTTTAAAAGTTGATGTGAAAAGTTTGCTTTTATGACCCAAAAACTTATTTAGCCAACGAAAGTGTCAGAACTTCCAACTAATAGCGACATCGAATGCTATCAGAAGAAACGAACCCACCAGATTGAGGGTACAGCCTTATTGCAAAAGTCCCTATTTACAAGGTGTCCTTTTTATGGTTGTTTTACTGAAATTTATGAATTGGAATACCATCAAACGGCCGAAACCTACCTTTAAACCCCCACAAGACTTCACATTAAATCGACTTAATCATAATAGATGGCGATGGCGAGGTATTCGATTCATCTGACGGTATGAATGTATTCCACTCCCGTTCCTTCCCTCGCTCTACATATACACGGTTAATGAAGAGAACAATATAAATTATTCGATGACTTACTCCTAAGCTCCCACACACTCCAAGTTTGATGAAGATGCCCCCGCTGTGTCGATCCCACACCACCACCACCTCTCACAAACCCCTAAACATGGATAACAATCGAATTATTCGCAACCTAAATGAGGTTTTGTTTCGAAAGGAAACTTGGGGATAGGACGCAACCTGGACAACAATTGCTTTAATAATTCCTCTAATGAGATTAGGAGCAGAACGCATTCGACGCGTATTGAAAAACTTTTCTCCGAACATACGTGACCGGAATGATTCTTGAGAAATATTAACACGTTCCTGTGCGAAAGATGAGCAACTTTTTTTTTTCTCGTCCTGCTTCTCCTCGAAACGAATGGTGCGTTGTTATCCTCTATCGAATTCTGATGTTCGATGTCCTAGTTACAAGTAGGACGAGTGAAGTGAAGAACAAGGCAAAGTTTTGTGTTTTTTTTTTCTTTCTTCGTTTTTGTGGAATGACGATTGTTGATCCCTTCGTTTTGGTTAGATTATGACAGGCGGATGGGTCGTCTGAAATGGAAGCACATTTTCGAGGACTGCAGGATTTTTTTTGTTCGTTTTTGGAAAGTTGAAAATTGTTTGATTATATTCAGATATTACATGTCTGCATTATATTTTGTGTTACAAGGACAGGAGAAGTCGAAAGTTAAAGTTGTATTTCTCTGTTTGTGAATACTGGATAAACAAACATCAAATCTGTTGCAAGACTCGTATGTCAAAGCTTCAACAATTTTAAAAGCATCTTTCTTTTAAATTTTAAATAAAGGAACCCTTTCAATGAAAACTTACTGGAAGGTTAAAATCTTACCGCCCAAGAGGGACAAAGTGAAGCGTGTTTTGTTTTGATGCTTAGAGAAATAATTTCGCTAGATATACCTTAAGGTATATGACAGCTATGTCTGTCCATTCGTATGGGTGGTGGAAAACATGCCCGATGACTGGACTATCATCTCCATACTCCCCATCTACAAAAAAATGCGATCCTATGTCTTGCAAGAACTATCGAGGCATATCCCTGCTTATCGTCGCATACAAGATCCTATCCAACGTACTGTGTGAACTTCTAAAACCGTTTTGCAACACAATGATCACCACGTACCAGTGTGACTTTCGGCCCGGCAGACCGACTATAGACCAATTTTTCACACTGAGGCAAATCCTAGAAAAGACCAACGAATTGCAAGTCGAAACTAACCACCAATTCATCGACTTCAAAGCCGCGTATGATAGCATACATCGTCAGGAGCTCTACCTATATATGGCGATAGCCGAATTCGTAATCCCGGCAAAACCGATTCAGCTGTGTGTGTGACGCTAGAAAACACGCGCTGCAATGTGCAGTTTGGAAGTAGCTCCTCCGAACTGTTCCAAGCATACACCGGATTTCGGCAAGGAGACGCGCTATTATGTGACTTCTTCAATCTGGTACTGGAGCAGATAGTGCGCAGGGCAGCTGTCTGTCCAGCTGCTGGGTTATGCGGACGATATTGACATCATCGGTAGCTCCCAGCGTGCCGTGATAACATCGTTCACGGCGATTGAAGAACAGGAGAAATCCATTGGCCTTGAAGTAAATGACGACAAGACTAAGTGCATGCTATCAACAAACAAACAAGCATCTGTCCACCGCCTAAGACAAACCATCACTACTGATAGCAGCAATTTCGATGTAGTTAAGGAGTTCACCTACCTAGGAGTAAACATAGACTCCACGAATGACAACCTAGTTGAGATCCGTCGAAGAATTACCCTAGGAAACCGTTGCTACTTCGGTTTGGCGAAACACCTGGGTTCAAAACTCCTAACTCGAAGGTCGAAATGTGTGCTCTACAAAACCCTTTTCCTGCCAGTTCTGCTTTATGCCGCCGAGTGCTGGACGATAAGCATGGAGGGAGAGCTGATACTGGGCTCCTTCGAAAGAAAAATACTTCGGTGGTCCTGTACGCGAGGAGGGCGAATGGAAGAGAATATATAACCGCGAACTCTATGAGCTGTACCAAGATGTGGATGAAGTCCAAAAAGCCAAAACACGTTGACTACATTGGCCCGGCCACATTGAGCGAATGGACAATAATGCTCCAGCTAAGAGGATCTTCGAATCCCAGCACCCAGATTCGAGAAGGCAAGGAAGACCGAACCTCCACTTCAAAGACCAAGCCATCGCGGATGGCAGAGCGCTTGGTCTAGACAACTGGAAGCTGCGAGTTCGAGATCGTAGAGGATGGAAGGCTGCAGTGTATCAGGCAGATACTCTTCACGGATCCCGATAAGTAAGTCCATCCGTTACCAGCTTTTGAGCTAAATGATAAAGTTTGGTACACGTACAACTGTACATTTTTGAAATGTTTTCAGAAAAACTTAATTTTTGGTCAAACCGCCAAATTTTTGGGTTCCTTAAAAAAGGAAAGGTTTTGTATAGCCTATCTCATAACATCTGCCATAGAAAAGCCCTGGTTTTTGTCGAACCGTAAGAGATTTAGATAAGCTATGTCTGAACAAGATGTGGTCACAATGTCATATTTCATCCCCATTCAGTTTTTAAGAACGCCAACTTAATTTTTTCGATGGGATGGGGTAGTGATAGGGTATTAAGCAATTCGTACAGCAGATTTTAGCCTTCTCATATATTTTTAAAAATAATTGTGCACGTCGTCTTCTTAGGAGTCCCCATACTGGAAGGCAGGGGAGTTCATTTTTCTTATCTTGTACAGAACGGTATTGAATTATCCATGTCCGGTGAGTAACTGAGTGACGTAACCGTTATCCTCACCGCGTTTCTGGTCATTCCATTCGGCCACGTTCATCATCTGGTTTTCTGTCCATCGTCCTCTGCTTTTCGAGCGTTTTTGTCACTTCTGAGCTCTTAGGCTCTTTCGTTCCATATCTACTCCAACTTCCGTCGTTTTGTCGTAGATGTAATTCCTTTTCTGATGATTCTCCGCATTGTGGGCGAGAACAAAACCATGCTCAACTCTATTTTTATGTCAGATGAATTTTGACCTAAACTGGAGAATGTAAATAAAGAAAAATATGACTAACGACGAAATTCCCTATGATGCGGAATTGCAGCACTTAGCCCGAGTCACATTGTGGTATGGAGTTTCATAAAGCAGCAACATTTCCCGACCCACTTTAGGCGACACAGGTGCTTTAACAGCTTTAACAATATTGGTGACCGCGGTGTAGTAGTAATGTGTACACCTGTTGAGTGGAAGGTTACGCGTTCAATCCCAGCCAAATCCCATGCAAATGTTATTCAAAGGGATAAAAATGCTCGGTAGTTACCCCAAAAAATAAGGACTCTCCGACGTAAGTTCGGACACCTCCCATGTAAGTCTCCACTACATCCAAAATCTTTGCACTTTGAGCGTAAATCAATTCTGCTTATTTTACCTCCCATTTGTATCCGCATCAAGGCCAAATTCAACATAAGCTTGACATGCACTACCGATCAGAAAGAGAAAAAATGCGACTGCCTAGGACTATTTCTACGAGCTCCTGGACAAACGACTAACGAAGTACGATGTTAAAATCGTGCTGGCAGATTTGAAAGCAAAGGTAGGAAGAGAGGTCATCTTAAGCAGCATATTGGAAAACACAGCCTATATGACACCACGTGTTGCAACGGACTTATGCTAATAGAGTGCGCTATGGAACTATATCTATTAAGGGAACAGTGTATAGATAAGAGGCACGCCATGCAGTATTTTGGATGTCCGAGCATTCTAAGGTTCTAACATCATCTCGGACACTACCCTGAAGCGAAGGTAAGAATTCAGATGTCAACCACGCCATAAAAAATGAGAAATGCTGTCAAGAAATTTAATTTCGAAAGATTGCAATCGCAAGAGACCGCGAAGTCCTTTTGAAAACGCGTTTCCCTTAACCTCTCCATTAATACCATAGAAACAGCATCTACTGTGGAAGAACAATGGCGATGATTACAACAAGCCAGCCGCAAGTGATACACTAAGTTTCTCGCTACCACCAGCAAGAAACCCTTGGCTTGATGGAGAATGCCGACAGATGATCGCCGCCAAGACCAAGGCATACAATGCAAATTAACGGGTGAAGATTGAGCTCTATAGGCAAAGAAAAAGGGACCACCCAATGTCCCTACACGAAAAATGTTCGTAAGTTTTACCAAAGTGTAAAACGTCAAAGCCGGGGATATAAGGCCTGTCGAGATGAACAAGGAAATATTGAAACTCACAAAAAAAAAAAAATTGCCGCGACAGGCTTATTAGTACCTAGGGCCTAGCTTTTTCTTATAACCATTCATGTGTGCATGTGTACTTTTTGGACGATGGAGGGGTCTCTTATTTTATGCTGAATCAGAACGGCTATGTTGAGATAAGCTTTACTTGACAATTGATAATACTCGGACCATCACGAGAGGAGGGCCAGTAAAAAATCCTTTATGTGTTGCTACGGCTGAGAATCGAACCCGACATTCTGCGCGGCGGTTCATCGGACTTGTTATCGCGCCACTAAGACCGTCCACCTCTGCAGGCTGTTAAACGGCGATGACGAACAATCTTTCACTGTCAGGTATAACGAACCTTTCAATACAAGCGCCGACAGCGAAAACTATCAACCACATGACGTATTGAAGTGAGGATTCGATACCAAAAAAAGGATTTGGGCAAGGCGATGCACAATCTGTGACTTTTTTAATCGGATTCTTGAGAGAATTTTGCACAACTCCTCAGCCAACCCCAGATTAATCAGCATAATCTTCCAAAAATCGGTGCAACTACTAGCATACCCCGACGATATTGACATCATCGGTAGGACTCAACTTGATGTCCTAGCCACGTTTGTTTGTATAGAGAAGGAAGCGGCAAAAATGGGTTAAGCAGTAAAATGGGGGTACATCTAAGTATATGATGTAAACACGAAAGGGCACACAACATCAACGAATTGGACAGAACGTCACCATTGACAGATATATCTTTGAGGTAGTAAGGGACTTTGTCCACTTAAGGCGAGGTCTTCCTCTACTGCGTCCGACGCACGTCTGGCTGGGAATCGAAGACTCTGCGAGCCGGAGTATTGGTGTCCATTCGTTCTACATGTCCTAGCCATCTTAAACGTCCAATGCGGAGTTTTTTGACCAGGGGCATGTCGCTGTACAGTTCGTATATTTATTGGTGGAATTTTCATATCCATAGCCCGTCAACACAAAGGATAACGAAGACTTTTCGAAGAATTTGCCTCTCAAATCGAAAAGGACTTCTTCATCCACCTTTGACACGGTCCATGCTTCAGCGAAGTAGAGCAGGACTGGGATGGTCAGGGTCTTGTATAGGATCTCCTTAGTAGTTTGAGTGAGAGCTTTACTACTAAATTGCCTTCTTAGCCCGAAGAAACAGCGGTTGGCAAGAGTAATTCTTCGTTTAATTTCTGACGAGATGTTGTTGTCAGAGTTAATAGCGGAGCCGAGGTAGACAAAGTCCCGTACTACCTCAAAGTTATATCTGTCAATGGTGGCGTTCTGCCCAATTCGTCGATGTTGTGAGTCCTTTCGTGATGACAGCATATACTTAGTCTTACCCTCATTTACTGCTAAACCCATTTTTGCCGTTTCCTTCTCTATACTACCAAACGTGCCTATGATATCACGTTGAGTCCTACCAATGATGTCAATATCGACTTTTGGAAAATTGTGCCTCTGCTGTTGGCTTTGGAGTTTTGCACAATCCTCTCAAGAATCAGATTAAAGAAATCACATGACAGCGCATCGCCTTGCCTAAATCCTTTTTTGGTATCGAATGTGTCGGTGAGGTCGTTTCCGACCCTGATGGAGCAGCGAGAATTCTCCATCGTTATCCTACACAAACGGACGAGTTTGGGCGGTATACCAAAACTAGACATGGCTCTGTACAGTTCGTCTCTATAAATGCTGTCATATGCGGCTTTGAAATCGATAAATAGGTGGTGGGTATCGATTTGGACTTCTTGGGTTTTTCCAGGATCCGCCGAAGTGTGAAAATTTGATCGGTTGTGGATTTTCCTGGCCTAAAACCACACTAATAAGGGCCGATCAGGTAGTTGGTAAACGGTTTCAGGCGTTCACATATTACGGCAGATAGGATCTTGTAGGCGATGTTGAGGAGACTTATGCCTATGTAGTTGGCGCAGTTCAGAGGGTCTCCTTTTTTGTGGATCGGGCAAACGATGCTGAGGTTCCATTCTTCAGGCATGCTTTCATCCGACCAGATTTGGCTTATGAGTTGGTGGATGTTGCTTGCCAAGTCATCTCCGCCAGCTTTATAAAGCTCAGCGGGAAAGCCCTTATTTCTGGCGGCCTTATTAAGCTTGGGTTTAGATATTGCTATCCTCACTTCACTTAGGTCGGGTGGTTGGCAGTTTTCGCTGTCGTTGTCAATATTAGTGGTTCTGCCTGACAGCGGAATGTTGTTCGTCATCGCCGTTTAACAGTCTGCAAAAGTGGTTCTTCCATATCCTCAGCATCGACTGTGTCTTAACTACGATATTTCCTTGATCATCTCGACAGGATTCTGTTCGAACCTTGTAGCCTTGGCTTTGACGTTTTACACTTTGGTAAAACTTGCGAACATCGTTCCTGGCACCTTCTCTAACCTCGATAGCTCGCTTTTCTTGCTCTTTTTTCTTCTTTCTGAAAAGCCGATGTTCTTCCCTTATTCTTTGCCTTTAGAGCTCAATTGCAGCTCTTGTCTTCACCTGCAGCTTAGCCTTGTAGGCCTCGTTCTTGGCTGCGAGTATCTGTCGGCATTCATCATCAAACCAGGGGTTTCTTGCTGGTGGCCGCGAGAAACCTAGCACATCAGTTGCGGCTGATCTAATGGCTTGTTGGCATCGTTGCCATTGTTCTTCGACATTACTGGTGGTATGTTTTGAGTCAAGAGGTTAAGGGATACGCGTCGCGCGAAGGTCTTGGCGGTCTCTGGCGATTGCAGTTTTCTCCCAGCACAATTTTAACATCGTTTTGTCGAGGAGCTCATAGAAGCAATCCTTAGTTATATCATCCTTTTCCTCCGTCGGAGCATGAGCGCATATAAGGCTTATGTTGGCGAATTTGGCCTTGATGCGGATTGTTACAATTCGTTCGCTAATGTCTTGAAAACATAAGACTTCTTGCCTAAGTCTGGCACCTATAAAAAATCCGCATTCAAATAATCGCTGGTTCTGCTCACTATAATAACACGGTCCATAGTAGATGTCACAGTTTTTCATCCTCGTTTTGCCCGGCCCATCCCATCGTATTTCCTGTATGGCAGTAATGTCTGCTTTGTAGCAGTTTAGGGCTTCCGCTAGTTGTTCGCCTGCACCTCTCCTGTTTAATGTTATCACATTCCAGGTGCAGATACGAACGTCCTTTTTTCGTTTAGGATGGTCGTCAACAATAATATCAGTCCTTTCCGAGGCTATTGGTTGCTTCGTAACAATATTTTTTTTTCGTTTAAACCAAGATTACGCTTCAAAATATGCCATAGCGTTTCATAAGCAATTCCCAGACCTTGGAATGGCAACGAATTGATTTATCACAGGCCTTACGAATTCTCGCTACTACTGCAGCAATATTCTCATTTTTAAGGGCTCTACGCACTCTGATTGTTGGATGAATATCCAATAGTGCCAAATTGGTTCCGAATTCGGTGATGGTTTTATGCAAAGTGCGTTCAGTTGGGCGATTATGACGATCAAAATGTGGTCGAAGAACTCAATTTTTAACTAAGCACTATACCCCTTTTGGTAACTGGTATCAAAGAGTATAGAACTACATAGAGTGCGCATCTGATAAAACGAAAATTTACTATGTGGGGTACTGATATTGACACCTTCTCATTGGTACCACCACAGCATCCAACACGAGCATAGTCGCCGCATACGAACGATGAAGATTCCCCTTCGGACTTACTGCCCGCGTCAGAAACGGCTTCACAATTTAAAGCTGTGATACGTGTAGGTATTTACTTTTTGCTGGTATGAACTAGCAACTGCTAATAAATTGGTTCTGTCCCGTAGACCTTACAATGGCCGTGTTCCGGGTTTTAGATTTCCCAAGTTAACTTTGCCGATGCACTGTTCTCATTGGTCAATCGACCATGGCACGTGACTAAAAATGCTCGATTGACCAATGAGAATAGTGCAATCGCAAATGTCGGTAAAACTTCGTAAAACTAAAACCCGCAACACGGCCAATATAGAAGAATGGAAGACAATTCTTTATAACTGCCACTGGTTGATGAAAGTATATTTGAGCTCTCCTTTGATAGAGTAAGAGCGGTAGCATCAATATCTACATATTGACGCTTAAATCTTGGTTTAGGAATAAATAACTATTTCAAAAAAGTTTTTTTTTCCAGAAAACACACTTAGAAGCATGCCTAGTCCATAGCTTTCCTTTTGAGTAACTTGAAGGAATCCGTTCTATTATCCACTTCCAGCCGTATTTATAAAGAAATTTTAGAGGTTGTTTAACTTTAAAACACCCCTAAGTATCACTTAATCTATAATCGATTTTCACAATTAAGCAACGTTGCTTAGAGGTCGCTTTATTTAAACATGATCGACCGCGTTTTGAGGTTGTTTAGAGCCATTTTAAAATTAATTTTGACAGAGCAGAGAATTTCCATCTATATATTTTTTTTTATATTTATTTTGAGTTTCTGTGTTGAAAATTGAAAGCAAATTAATAAAAATGGACTCAAGATACATTTCTTTTGTAAATGATTCTAATGTAGTGAATGTGATACGGATACAGGCAGTTGTTTCTATGCACCTTACCTGTTGATTCCATCTCCGTGACTTCATTTAAAAATTCCGCTGTCCATTTTAGCCTTAGGTTCAAGGTCTATTTTAATTCAAAACTACTCGTAAGTAAGTAAGCTTTTATACAAGAACAAGCTGGCCCGTCAAACGTTGTTTTGCCATTATCAAATGGAATGACCGCCTACAGCGCCACCTTTTTTTTTTTCCTAAACCTTCGCGGAGCAATTACGAACAAATCCGCAGAAGGAAGTATCCAATTTGGTCCAGTCGTTTTCGAGTTTTAAGCATCCGAACAAACCAAGATCCATTTTTATATATATAGATCACAACAATGCTTCCAATCTTCCGCAAATGTGCTAATAGTGCTCTTTTCCAAATGATAAATCCAGTTCCAGTGAGGCATCTCAATTTTTTGGAGTACCAGAGTAAGGATCTGCTGCAGAAGTTTGGAGTTGCTATACAGGAATTTCAAGTTCTTCAATTTCGAGTTCTCGAATGACCAGAGTATGTGGTCAAGGCTCAGAATTTGGCAGGCGGACGAGGCAAGGGGCAATTTGACACTGGCTTCAAAGGAGGAGTACACATAACAACAAAAAAAGATGAAGTCCTCGATCTGACAAAGAAAATTATCGGCCACCGACTCATCACCAAGCAGACCCCAATAGACGAAATCCAGGTCCAAAAAGTAATGGTTGCCCATCATCCGCGAAACATGCATCTGCATCCTTAAGGATCGTAAACACAACGGACCCGCTCTTATAGCATCACCAGCTAGTGGTGTCGACATTGAAGCAGTCGCTGAAGAGACCCCAGAGAAACTGCTGGCAATTCGAATTGACATCCAGTCAGGTATATCACGAGAGCAAAGTGTTAAAGTGGCCAACTATGGGACCTCTTCAAAAATGTCGATGCAATTCAGATAGAAATCAATTCCCTAGCAGAAACAGACTCAGACGAAGTGATCTCAGTCGACGCCAAGCTGAACTTCGACTACAATGCACAGTTCCGTCAGAAGAAAATCTTCGCAATGGAAGACACCAGCGAATCAGATCCCCTAGGCACAACCTGAACTATGTTGCAATGGATGGTAACATCGGTTGTTTGATAAATGGGGCTGGTCTTGTCATGGCCACAATGGACATTATCAATCTGAACGGCGCGGCGGTAGTCCGGTGAATTTCCTCGATGTTGGCGGTGCATGGTGTAAAGGAGGATCGGAGAGATCGCTGTCAAAAAACTACCTTAGAACATAAAGTAGTGTAGAAAAAACCGACCATTGGACATAATCTTGTATAGAATTTAACTTTTTTGTACTAGATTTGGAATTTTTATTACGTTTTTTGAAACAATCATCGTTTAGTTAAGCAGCAATGAAAAATCGATTATAGATAAGAATTTAAGTAGCGTTGCTTAGAGACAATTTAAATATTTAAGCATGCTTACCGAAACAACCACTGAGACACATTTTAAGAAAATCTAAAAAATACGGCTGTTAGTATTTATATTGATTCCACTTGCCAGCTTCCATACTCCCCGAAAGTAAATTCCTTCTTATTTTCTGCAACAATGTCTATTGACCATCCACTCACTGCCCACATGGTATATTCCACAGTCAGTGCAATGACAAGAACCACAATGAATTTAGATTGGATTACGTTTACTCGATATCTTCCACAATCCCTTATTTATTGCTCGTTATGTTCTCTTAATTTTTTTTTTACCAAACACCGTCTACCGAATACCGATACAATCAATAAACGGTAGAAATGAATGTGGAAAATGAGAACAAAATTTACTCAAATGACCAAGGGAATGAAAAACTGGTCGAAATCGGTTCATGCATTCGCTTTCACGTTCTACAAATGAATTTGAACCTCAAAAAACGCATTGCATTCCAATTCTCTTTATCGAATGTGGAACTAAAATGAATTTTGTATCTACATGGTTGTGGAAGTTATTTTTTTGTGGATTTCAACTAAAATATTTCTCTTCTCCCAACATCCATCCACTTTTTGTTAAGAGCGTGTTGTTCATTTTATACCATCTATTCCCTAATCGATTTTTCAAACACCATGTCGATGCCACTTCTATCCACTTACCATCCGTGCTCTTGTTGTTTGGTATGATAGGAAACCCCTACAAGTACAAAACAAAACGGTAAAAAAACTGTATCCACTTGGTACGTGAAAAAACATTAGCACCTTCCACATTCCTTTTGCGAAGAATTCATTTTATACATCTTTTTGTCATCCTCTTTAGCTGACGGTTTTTTCTCTCTTCCCTGATTCTTTATTCACATCCTCGGCGTATGCTGTTCGATGGAATGTTTGCCTTTATCATTAGAAAGCGTCGTTGTCGGCAAGTATCGTGTGATGGTGTTCGAAAAGGATTCCATGCATCGTCAAAAGAAGTATGATTCTCGAAAGGGACGCACGGGCGAAGACACGCGGTCCTTGCTGTGATCTTGAAACGTCATATGGGTTATGGTAGTTTCGGATGCTCTTGTGCAACTTGTGCGTCTCTGGAAAGGATGCGATTCTACTTCTACATCCACCTGTAGTTGATGTTGATTCACAGAGTGTGTGCACGGGGTAAGAGGGCATATACCGTGCGAAATGGAACAAGTGGAATAAGGCAAATGAAGGAAAAGATAGTCAAGTCAAGGAAAGTGTATACGTACGTATATCAGGGTAGAGAATAAAACTTGTTGAGTTCCTGGAACTCGAATGTATCTCACACAGATTTTGAAAAACTGATGAAGTGTGCGTTCGGCACATGGTTTTCTTCCAGATAAGATCGATAGCTTGGAATTTTGTTTTACTAATTGTTTAGAGTGGGACTGTAGAGTGGGGAGTAGAGGGTATACATTGGGAATGATAAAGCCCGCTTAGGAAATTGTTAGGTTGCCATTAGGGTATCGTGAACATGATAAGTCAATAAATGAAAATGCTGAAGGGATGGACAATGGTCAATCATTGTTGATATTGGCCCAGGGACATAAGCACTAATATTATTTTTTGGGTCTTATGTTACCTTTAAGTTAATGGTAAGACCATTACCCCAACACTGAAAAAATCGATTTTTTTAAGGATACCGACGCTGCGCTGGTTTCCAATACTGAGCCAGGGTATTGGAAAAGAGTTGGGGGCGAAGGAGCCCTCAATGGGTCAACGGCAGCGCTCATATCCCAAATGGACTCAACCCGATGTCATAGCCACCTTTGCTAGTATATAGAGAAGGAAGCGGCAAAAATGGGTTTAGCCCTCAATGGGTCAACGGCAGCGCTCATATCCCAAAATGGGCTACTGACATCGGTATTTTTTCCGGCCCGCTGTCCTAGGGTCAAAACAAGGGCCTGGCCCTCCAGGTTGGGGGTTGTACTTTGGGTTAACTACCCATCAACGGAAAAAAAGATTATGTTACGAACCCACCAATAGCCTCGGAAAGGACTGATATTTTTGTTGACGAATATGCTAAACGAAAAAAGGACAACGGCGTTCGTATCTGCATCTGTAAAGTGAGAACATTAAACAGGAGAGGTGCAGGCGAACAACTAGCGGAAGCCCTTAACTGCTACAAAGCAGACATTACTGCCATCCAGGCAAAAAGAGGATGAAAAACTGTGACATCTAGGTACTATGGACCGTGTTATAGTGAGCAGAAACAGCGATGCGGATTTGTTATAGTTGCCAGACTTAGGCAAGAAGTCTTATGTTTCCAAGACATTAGCGAACGCATTGTAACAATCGCCATCAAGGCCAAATTCGCCAACATAAGCTTATATGCGCTCATGCTCCGACAGAGGAAAAAGATGATATAACTAAGGATTGCTTCTACGAGCTCCTCGACAAATCCTATGAGCGACTACCAAAGTACGATGTTAAAATCGTGCTGGGAGATTTTAACGCAAAGGTCGGAAGAGAAGACATCTTTAGCAGTATTGTCGGAAAACATAACCTACACGACAACACGTCCGGTAACGGACTAAGGCTAATTGACTTCGCTACGGAACGAAATGCCACCCATTTTTGCCGCTTCCATATCTATATGTTGAGTCCTACCAATGATGTCAATATCGTCGGCGTATGCTAGTAGTTACACCGATTTTTGGAAAATTGTGCCTCTGGTATTGGCTCGGGAGTTTTGCACAATCCTCTCAATAATCAGATTGAAAAAGTCACATGACACCGCATCGCCTTGCCTAAATCCTTTTTTGGTATCGAATGTGTCGGTGAGGTCGTTTCCTACCCTGATGGAGCAGCGAGAATTCTCCATTGTCATCCTACACAAACTGACGAGTTTGAGTATACCAAAACTAGACATGGCTCTGTATAGTTCGTCTCTATAAATGCTGTCGTATGCGGCTTTGAAATCGATAAATAGGTGGTGGGTATCGATTTGGACTTCTTGCGTTTTCTTCAAGGATCTGCCGAAGTGTGAAAATTTGATCGGTTGTGGATTTTCCTGGCCTAAAACCACACTGATAAGGGCCGATCAGGTAGTTGGTAAACGGTTTCAGGCGTTCACATATTACGGCAGATAGGATCTTGTAGGCGATGTTGAAGAGACTTATGCCTCTATAGTTGGTGCAGTTCAGAGGGTCTCCTTCTTTGTGGATCGGGCAAACGATGCTGATGTTCCATTCTTCAGGTATACTTTCATCCGACCAGATTTGGCTTATGAGTTGGTGGATCTTACTTACCAAGTCATCTCCGCCAGCTTTATAAAGCTTAGCTTCCCGCTGTAATTTCCGATGGCCTTATTAAGCTTATTGCTATCCTCACTTCACTTAGGTCGGGTGGTTGGTTGTTCCCATTGCCGTTGCCATTATTAAATGGTTTGTTCTGCCTGACAGCGGAATGTTGTTCGTCATCACCCGTCTGAAGAAGTGGTTCCTCCATATCCTCAGCATCGACTGTGTCTCAATTACGATATTTCCTTGTTAATCTCGCCAGTATTCTGTTCGGGACTTGTATCATTGGCTTTGGTAAAACTTGCGAACATCGCTCCTGGAGTGGCACCTCTCTATATCGTCGATCTCGAGTTTTTCTTGCTCTTTCTGAAAAGCCGGTGTTCTTCCCTTCTTTTTGCCTATAGAGCTCAATGGCAGCTCTCGTCTTCACCTGCAGCTTAGCCTTGTAGGCCTCGTTCTCGGCTGAGTGCATCTTTAGGCATTCCTCATCAAACCAGGGGTTTCTTGCTGGTGGCCGCGAGAAACCTAGCACATCAGTTGCGGCTGATCTAATGGCTTGTTGGCATCGTTCGACATTCGACGCTGGTGGTATAGAGTAAATCGAGAGGTTAAGGGATACGCGTTGCGCGAAGGCTTTAGCGGTCTCTTGCGATTGCAGTCTTTCGACATTAAATTCATGGTTTGTTGTGGCATTGTGAATATCCACATTCTTACCTTGGGTCCAACAAGGAAGTGGCCCGAGTCGATGTTAGCCCCTCTGAATGTTTGGATATCCAAAATACTGGATGCGTGCCTCTTGCCTATCGCAAATGTGTTCAATTTGGTTGACTGTTCGTTGAGCTGGAGACCGTCATATCCCCTTATGGATATAGGGGATATGACGGTCTCCAGCTCAACCGTCATATCCCCTACGTAAGCCGTGTGCTGGCTACAGTGGCATTTTGTATAGTCACAGTTGTTTATCCTCCTTTTTCCCGGCTTATCCCATCGTATATCCTGGGTAGTAGGGACTCAGCGGGCGCCTCGCGAAGGTTTGTATAGTCGGAGTTGGTAGGCTTCAGCTAGGTAAAAACTTAAGTTTTCATATATTCGAATTGCCTACCATTTGACCACCAAAGTAACTCACTAAGTTCATTCGACTAAACTGTGAACCCGGAATAAAAATGGAATCCCTATGCATATCCACTGAAATACTTTATTATTGTTTTGGAGATTTTGTTACGAAGATTTGTAGGTTTACCTTGTAACCAAGGATATTTTTAAAGAGATAGATATTAAAGCAGCAAGAAATGTCCCATGCTATTATATAAGTTTTGTGCGGCTTTTTAAAAATCGTCAACGGCAGCCATAGGCCTGATATGCAAAGCAAAAATAAACTAACAAATGAATGGGGAAGCTACAATTGGCAGTATGTCAGTATTTATATTATTAAATCAATTTTGTCCCTGGAATATGCCATTCTGATTCAGGTTATAAAAACTATGAACTCACTTCACATCCAACTTCCTTTCACCTTTCAACTCCCCCAGTTGGTCCGAACGAGTTTACCTCTCGCATCATAGAAGTATTACATCCTTCCCACCTTCATTACACGCACTACAATCAATTAGCTGTGCCTTCACTCGTTAGAAAAGGTAAACCTACCAGCTACCATCCTCATTACGGATATAATTTGCCAAAAAAAAAACAATTTCCATCACAAACCATAGCCCAACTATGCAAACACACGTATTTCATTCATCCTGCCTAATTATCCCTACCTCCTCGACGGGCTGGAAAATCTCCACAAACTAAAAACCTATTTATCTCTGAGCCATAACTGTTGTCCAAACTCATTAAAGATTTAAATAACCGCATCATTACAATACTTGGTCATTTCTCATATCTCACAGGACAGCCCGCCGGAGTCGGCATCATCTGCCAGCCTACCGTAAATATAACCTCCTTTTAACCTCTATGCAGGTCATTAACCATAAATCATCCCCAGAAGCAAGGCGCGCATATTCACCCTGGACAACACGATACAATCGATCGTGCCCAAGTTTTGTGGCGAATATCCTGGATATACAACAATTTCCGCGTTAGCATAATTCGGGATAGATACGCGACGCATCCTTTTTTTTGCGAAACTCGCATGTTCTGGTCCGCTGCAACAATGGATCATTAATCGAACTACACACACGAGGAGGAGAGCAAACTGGTGTATCTACGGATACAGAATGGACGCTCTTTTTCATCTGGGCAATTATGACCAAATGTTGTCCTTGGAAAAACTGCCAAAATTGATAGCTGTACTGTGACAATAGATTATGCCGCTTGGCCACCGCTCGCTCGTCCAACTAGAACGACAACGACATCGACAACAACACTACTCGTATGCGACGATGTTTGACTATTTTGTCTGTGCGGTTATTCGCACCATATGGCGGCACACATTCGAAGGATTCTTTTATTATTGTGCCCGCACCCTCTTTGTTTGTATGTGTGGCTGTATACGGTTGTTGAATTTCCTTCCTGCCTGCCTTGGTTCCTTTTACGGTTGCTGTTGCAGCTTGGATTCAGGATTGAACGTAATTGGGACTGGCGAATTCATTAAGGGCATGAGGTGACAAAGGACATTATTGCGACGCGCCATGTTTGTCCTGCGAACATCACAATAAATGGGTGTGAGTTTAAAGTAATTATTTTGCAAACCAGCGTGATATTGCCTCGGACACTATTCGGATAATGGATTCTTTCCTCTTGCTGGTTGTTGTTGTTCCCCTTGATATTATCCTAGCGGATGAGCTGAATGTGTCTTTGGTTTGCGCTTAGGAACGAAAATGTTGCAAGTGTTCTAAATGTGTGCATATGTGAAAAGAAGTCTGTGGTTTATCTTTTGAATTTTTCAAAAAGCTATGAATATTCAGATAATGTATCTGCTTGTAGGTGGGTGGATACGAGGAGTGGAATGTCGCGAGTATGGTTACGTATAATATTCTCAGAATGTGTGCAAGGAATTTCTTTGAAATTCTGCGAAAGACTGACTGAAGTCAGACCAGGATATGAAAAGAAGATTGGGGCGTATTTGGTTTGAGTAAGAAGATCTTTATGAAAAAAAGTTCTTAGAAGTTTTCACATATACAAGGCCTTAGCCGTGCTTTATAGAAACATGCGAAAGCAAAAGGAATTAGTTCTAGAGTTTTTGTTTGCACTTAGTTCGGGATGAGAAGCCATTTGAATTTTTAAGAAGATACTTTGTAAGTTCGTTACATCTATAGAAAATGGAAGCAGATTTTAAAAGATCCACAAAAATGTGTAAGTATCAGGAGTTCTCTTCAAATTGGCGAAAATATTTTTTTTAGAATCGCAAGATTGTTGCAGTGTGCAGTTGGTTTTTAAATGAATTGCGCTCATGACTGAATAAGATTCATCAAAAACTATCATAGAGTTGAGAAAAGACGAATAGCTCTGAAGAGTGAATTTGACAAGCAGGCTTAAGTGGCAGTGGGTGAGTGGTTAGTGCACTGGACTTCCTTTTGACTGAGAATTCAGTTACTTGATACACCCCGACATAGCACCTAAAGTTTTGTTTAAGTTTCTGTGTGTGAAAATGTAGCAAAAAGGTATCAACAACTGACTTGAGAAGCTTTCAAACATCGGCCTTCCCAGAAGGAATACAATTGTAGGTCTCTACCATTTGTGAAATAAATATTGCTTCAGGCCTTACGTCCATTCATCCTACATATTAAATTTATGGTTTTATTATAGGTACGTAGTTTCCGAGTGGAGTTCCCATCGTACGCGTCCATGGGAGGCGGATGCAGGAATTCTCTGCAGATATGCCGGGTAGGTGTAAAATAAAATACCACTATTTGAACCAAAGGAGGAGGAGTACGGTCGAAAAACCAACCCAGAAAGCAGCGGAAGAATTTCTACGATAAAGTCAACGGTTACATATACAGTCCCAGTTAGGATGCACAAAGAAAACAAAGCTGCTCCGACTTATTCGGAACAGGTCATCTAGGAATCTCAAGGGTTAGTCAGGCTCCTTGAACAAAGATGGTGGTGAAAAAGGAGAGAGGCTAACTGCAGCGCTCAATCCCGAAGTATATACTGATGGCATCGTATTCTAGGGATATCTATCAAATAAGAGCAGGCCCTCCATGTTGTGGCTTGTTCTTTGGATTAACTACTTACTCACGGATAAAATTGTTGTTACCTATTACCTAACTCCCTCCTGTTGCTCACTCCATATTGGTTTTGGTCATTTTCTACTTGGCCGCGCTACTTAAGGAGCCTTTCTCTACCGCGTCCGACGACTGGCTGGGAATCGAGGACTCTGCGAGCCGGAGTGTTGGTGTAGGTGACCATCCTAAACGAAAAACTGACAACGAACTTCGTATATGCACTTGGAATGTGAGAATATTAACCAGGAGAACTGCAGCTTAACAACTAGCTGAAGCCCTAAGATGCTATAAAGCAGACTTTACTGACATCTAGGAAATCTGATCGAATGAGCCGGACAAAATGATGATGAAAAGCTTTGACATCTACTACGATCCGTTTTATAGTGAGCAGAAATAGCGACTATTCGGATGTGGATCTGTTGTAAGTACCAGACTCAGGCAAGAAGTCTTATGCTTTGAAGACATTAGCATTGTAACAATCCGCATCAAGGTCAATTTGCCAACATTAGCCTTATATGCGTTTATGCTCCGAGATTTCTACAAGCTCCTTGTTCACGATGATCATATTGCGATAGACAAGAGGCACTCATGCAGTAGGTATTTTGGATGTCCGAACTATCCGAAGGGCTACATCTACCAGGATCACTACCTTATTGCAGCCAATGTAAGAATGTGGATATCCACCACACTACAACAAATCAGAAATATTGTCCGCTTCAATGCCGAAAGATTGCAATTGCAAGAGACTACCAAGGACTTCGCGCCACGCGTTCCCTTAACTTCTCGATTCACACCATACCACCAGCATCTAATGTCGAATAACATTGGCAACAATGACAACAAGACATTAGATCAGCCGCAACTGATGTGCAAGAAACCCCTGGTTTGATGAGGAATGCTGACAGGCTACTAGGCTAAACTGCAGGTAAAGACGAGAGCTGCCATTGGGCTCTATAGGCATAGAAGAAGGGAAGAACACCGGCTTTTCAGAAAGAAGAAAAAAGAGCAAGAAAAGCGCGAGATGGGGAATATAGGGAGGTGCCACTCCAAGAACGATTTTCGCAAACTTTTTCCAAAGTGTAAAACGTCAAATACAAGGATACATGGCTCGAACAGAATCCTGTCGAGATGAACAAGCTAATATCGTAGTTGAGGCATATTCGATGCTAAGGATATGGAAAAACCACTTCTGCAAACTGATAAACGCTATGACGAACAACATTCCGCTGTCAGGCAGAACTAACGATTCAGCGAAAACTGCCAACCACCCGACCTAAGTTAATTGAGGATAGCAATATCTAAACTCAAGCTTAACAAGGCCGCCGGAAATGACGGCCTTCCCGCAAAGATGACTTGGTAAGTAACATCCACCAACTCATAAGGCAAATCTGGTCTGAAAGTATGCCTGAAGAATGGAACCTCAGCATCGTTTCCCCGATCCACAAAAAAGGAGACCCTCTGAACTGCGCCTACAGATGCATACGTTTTATAAACATCGCCTACAAGATCCTATCTGCCATAATATGTGAACTCCTGAAACCGTTTACAAACAACCTGATCGGCCCTTATCAGTGTGGTTTTACTCCAGGAAAGTCCACAACCGATCAAATTTTCACACTTCGACAGATACGACAGCATTTATAGAGACGAACTATACAGAGACATGTCCAGTTTTGGTATACCGCCCAAACTCGTCCGTTTGTGTAGGATGACGATGCCCCATCAGGGTCAGAAACAACCTCACCGACAAATTCGATACCAAAAAAGGATTTAGGCCAGGCGATGCACTGTCATGTGATTTCTTTGATTTGATTCTTGAGAAGATTGTGCAAAACTCTATAGAGAAGGAAGCGGGAAAATGGGTTTAGCAGTAAATGAGGGTAAGACTAAGTTTATGCTGTCAACACGAAAGGACACACAACATCGACGAATTGGACAGAACGTCACCATTGACAGATATAACTTTGAGGTAGTACGGGACTTTGTCTACCTCGGCTCCGCTATTAACTCTGACAATAACATCTCGTCAGAAATTAAACGAAGAATTACTCTTGCCAACCGCTGTTCCTTCTGGCTAAGAAGGCAATTCAGTAGTAAAGCCCTCACTCGAACTACTAAGGAGATCCTATATAAGACCCTGATCATTCCAGTCCTGCTCTATGGCGCTGAACCATGGACCGTGTCAAAATTGGATGATGACATCCATGGTCATTCGTCGACACATCATCCCCCGTTTGCCTTGACGGGCTATGAAAATGTACATTAAAACTATAATACGAGTTGTACAGCGTCATACTCCTAGTCCACAAAAACTCCTCATTGGACGTTTAAAATGGCTAGGACATGTAGAGCGAGTGGAACCCAATACTCTGGCTCACAGAGTCTTCGATTTTCAGCCAGACGTTGGATGTGGTTAAATAAGACCTCGTCTGAGTTGCGCCTACAACAACAACCTTCAAGTGCGCAACTATAGGTAGTCAGCTAATGACCGTGTATTTGTGGAGGCATGTTGGTTGAAACGCAGATTCAATTCGAATTGTAATGTCACTCAAGTATGTATGGAAGTTACATGCGCTTAGTAGTCCAATGCAATATCCACAAGGACACTGGATCCACTCAAAATTTGTATTCCAGGTTGATATTCGTTTCGCTAAGTAGAAGATCGGATGTATTAGGTGCTTTAAGTTTATTCTTCGAATTTTGGCATGACACTCTCTACAGAGGAGCATCAGGATGGAGTTCGTCTCTAATTGGAGGTAGAAACAATCAAATCAGCGGCCTTATGAACCGTTCTCAGCGCACCCGTAATAAAAAGGTTTACTGTTCGTTGAGTTTACTCCAGTGCCTTCAATCTGGTCTTCTTCTCCCTACAATGCATAGGTCAGACAATTGCTGTATAGATAGGGTGCATGATTTTTGGCTTAAGTCTACGCTTTGAATACTCATTTTTATTGCACGTGTATAGCTTAGCACGATTTGAGGCTTTTTTTTGTGAGGCTTTAGTGTTATCATTCGACGAAAGCTTTTTGTCCATGGATATTCTGAGAAATTGGGGGAAGTATAAAAGTGTAGGTATTATCACTTTTGGAATTTGAACCATTCCAACGTTTTCCTAGTCTAACGCACTAACCTTTTCACTGCACCCACAAAATCCACAAACAAAAATTATTAACCACTGATAAGCAGACCGTAATATGTATCGCAGTTTTCTACCCTCCTATTGCTTGTTCTATCTCATTGTATGTCCTGGATGGCAGTAATGTCTGTTTTATAGCCACTCAAGGCTTCCAGCAGTGGTATACCTGCTGTATTTCTGTTAAGTTTTCTAACAATCAGTGTTCAGATACAAACGTGTTATCCTGTTTTTTTGTAACATCCTCGCCAACAATAAGATCTGCCTTTTCCGTTGCTCATGATTGAGTGGGCTAACTACAATAGGGCAGGAAAAAATTAAGTCGGATTTAAAGTTCCAATCGCTCATCAATCATACCGTTGAGTTAAATGTTTCATATCAAGAATGTATCTTATGCAATTGCAACATTGATTCCTCGGATAAGTAGAATATTATGCACTCCAACGTCCTGGCATCCTCTTCAACTAATTAAATTGCATGCGGCTAGCTGTCAGTTGATAATTAACCAAGAGAATGCTTACGTACACATATCATCAACACATTATCCTGCATGTCCTTATATGAAATACAATATGGATGCAAACCAAACATGACTTAATTACGTCATTTTGCACACACTCGTGGTATTTTAATAGTAGAAGATGCATCTCAACTGAATCCCATAATCTATTCCCTATACTGGTGATGGCGTATCGAAACTATAGTCCCTCGTATCCACTGATTTTCACTTTTTTAGCGATTAATTTTAACGACATTACATCAGAGACAAATTAACACATTCTGAAGGGTTCCATCGTGACAAGCAGTATGGCAACTTAACAGAGACATGGGACATGGGGGTTACGTATCACATTGGAATTTTAATTATACATATACACCCATACACATCTACTTTCTAACGTTTTTTTTTTCAACGAGGATAAGGATAATGGAATTATCTTGTGCCCTGCCCTCTTTCTCCATACCACTGACAGGGTGTATGTATGTTGTGATATTCAGAAATCCTTTCGCCTCGATGGTTCCCTACGTCTTAATGTGTATAGTCGTATGCGTCGTAGCTATTACCACACCAAAACCCCTGAGCATGCCACAGATTTTGGAATCCTTTGTGCGGTTTTGTCCTTTTGTGACAAATTTAGATTTTAATTGAATTTCGCATATTTCCCTTGATCAAAGTGGAAACGGAAACCCAAGAGTACGTATTGGTAAATGGGGAATAATCCCCATCCGCATCCTCACCCGTATCCGTGTCAGTTGTCACCCCATGGCTCCTCGTATCCCATAAAAACGGCCATGTTAAGACAATATCCTTTAAGGCGCTAGGCACGATTGTTTTTGTGAGCTTCATATATATTTTTTAAAGATGTCAGTGTGCGAGAGCCGTTATTGTCATCTGATAATAATTATTTTAATAATGAGATGAGGGTGTGATTTTGATAGAGTGTGAGCTAGCGTGAACGTGATGTGATGTTGAAGGATAATGTGCCGCTGTTTATGTCTATAAAACTGGACCTGGTGTGGGGTTAATTTTATAGGAGTAATCAGGAGATATGTGTGTTTGTGTTGTTGAGATTGAATTTCTTCTTACCTACTTAGCCGTACATGCGTGAAACGGTTTTCGGGATAAATTTGAATAATAAGGCTGTGCTGGAAGACTTGAATGGTTTGGTTTGGTTTGATGTGAGGAACGCTAGGGGTGGAATATACACACGCTCGTAGGATTGACTATTGAAGACAAATGACTTCACAGAATTTGCACAGATAACCATCAAGTGGACACGCGTGTGTGATGAATTTACGGAGGTGTTGGTCTTTAAAAATAGGAGTCGATTTCAAGTCGAAAAGGGGGTGAATATATACCGGACAGAGGATATCATTTGCTAAGAAGTTATGTTTGGGATTATCCATTCGAGTCCTATAAATGGATACGTATGACTCTAATCCCTTAATGGGGGATATTTATGTTCATAAAGCTACTTTGGACACTGACAGGGTATAACATGCAAGTGGGCTTGACTCTGTCGGCTACTTTACAGTGGGTATTGTAGAAAGCAGGTCATTATTAATAGGCGTTGACTTGGAAAGATCTTGGGTTGTATACTTTCTACTTATCAAAGGCTGAAAAAAAACCAACATTATAATAAATGTCTTGTCCACTTGACAGGCCTCGAACATACAGCATGCTGTGTAAGAATCAAAACAAGGACCTTCTCCACATAGCTGGGAGTTTTAATAACCATTCTTTGAAAAAAGGTTGGTTAGTTCAAACCAAAAGCTTCAGAAATAACTCATCATATTGGTTAACCATAGTAAAAAGCGATAACGACGTCTGTGTATGCACAAGGAATGTAAAATTCTTTTAGGGAAAGGGTACAACCGAACAATTAGTGAACGCCTTACCTACTTACTTACTTAACTGTCGCTACAGTCCGAAATTAAACTGGGCTTCAACGAACTTTCCTTTTCAATCAGCCTAGTCCTTGGCCAGCTGCCTCCAGTTGCGCACTCCAAGTTGGTTGAGGACGGTTTCTACTCTTGTGCGCGCCACTTAAGGCAAGGTCTTCCTCTACTGCATCCGGCGTCTGGCTGGGAACCGACGACTCTGCGAGTCGGAGTGTTGGTGCCCATTTATTCTACTGTCCTAGCCATCTTAAACTTCCATTGCGGACGTGATGCTGTAAAGCTCGTATAGTTCTTAATGAATCTTCGTCTCCAATGCCCGTCAACGCAAATGGGACCACGTTGACTCCGACCAATGATGTCAATATCGTTGGCTTATCCTAGTAGTTGCACCGATTTCTTGAAGATTCTGATTCCTCTGGTGTTAGATCGTGCGTTTTGCAAAATCCTCTCTAGAATGAGATTTTAAAAGTCACATAAAAGTGTGTCGCCCCGCCCAAATCCTTTTTTTGGTATCGATGAGGTCGTTTCAAACTCTGATGGAGTAGCGAGAATTCTCCATCGTTCGCTATCGTCGCCAGTATTGGAAGGTTCGCTCTGCCTGACAGCGATAGATTGTTCGTCATCACAGTTTTACAGTCTGAAGAAGTGGTTCTTCCATATTATCAGCATCGACTGTGTCTCAACTGGTGCAGTGCAATAACCCCAGCGGAATTAAGCCCCGTGGGGTAAAATTCCCGAAAAGAAGAAAATTGATACCACGGGGATCATTTTCATTTCGAAATGGAGATAAGACCTGTCACAAAAAAGCAATAAAACCTGCGGCTGTTATTGCCATTCGAAATTTCATGAAGAAAACTATTAGACCCAACATTTCTGAGAAACAAAAAAAATGAATGCAAACAAAAACCATACACCCAACCTCGCACGCAACCCAAATTCAACAGTGAGCCCAAGTAGGGGGGCTACAGGGGGGGCAGCATTATTCCCACTCCATTTTCAACTTTACATATATCCGATTTAGCACTCAACCTAAATGCAACAGTTGGCCCAAGCAGGGGGGTTCATACTTTGTATAGCGATCCCTATCCAATTCGAGTGCGAGTTTGGGTGTATTCAAAGTTTGAATATAAATGGGGGGCATGCTACCCCTTATGCTTATGCTCACTGCTGCATTCGGGTTGGGTGCGAGCTTATAGGCATCCGAATGAAATAAGCTCCACAACAGCCGCGGGACCTATTTTCATTTCAAAAAGGAAATAATCCCCGCTGGGTCTATTGACTTTTTTTGGGAATTTAGCCCCATGGGGCTTAATTCCGCGGAGGTTATTGCACTGCACCGTGTGAACAATGATATTTTCTTGTTAATCTTGACAGGATTCTGTTCGTGACTTGTATCTCCCTGCTTTTAAGTTTAACACTTTCGTATAAGACTTGTGAACATCATTCCTGGAGTGCCACCTCTATATATCCTTGATCCTTTTTCTTCTTTTTTCTAAAAAAAAAAAGGTGTTCCTTAATCGTTCTTTGCCTTTAGAGCTCAATGGCAGTACTTGTCTTCAACTGTAGCTTAGCCTTGTAGGCCTCGTTCTTGGCTGCGATCATCTGTCGGCATTCTTCCTCAAATCAAGGGTTTCTTGCTAGTGGGCACGAGAAGACTACCTTATCAGTTACGGCTGAACTAATGGCTTGTTGGCATCATTGTCATTGTTGTGCAACATTAGATGCTGATAGTATGGTGTGAAAGGTTAAGGGATATGCTTTGCGCTAAGGCCTTGGCGGTATCTTGCGATTGCAGTCTTTCGATATTAAAATTTTTCAAAGTATTTCTGGATTGTTGTGACGTAGTGGATATTCGCATTCTTACCTTGACTGCAACAAGTAAGTGGTCCGAGCTAATGTTAACCCCTCGGAATATTCAGACATATAAAATACTGGATGCGTGCCTCTTGCCTATCAAAATGGGATCAATTTGTTGACCGTTCGTTGACATGGGACCGCCATGTCCCCTAGTAGTAGCTCATAGGTTTTGTCAAGGAGCTTCTAGAAGCAATCTTTCGCTATGTCATATTTTTTCTCCGTCGGGGAGTGAGCGCATATAAGGCTTATGTTGACGAATTTGGCCTTGATGCGGATTGTTACAATGCGTCCACTAATGTCTTCAAAACTTCCTGCCTAAGTCTGGTAGTCATAACAAATCCGCATCCGAATAGTCGCTGTTTCTGCTCACTATAACACGGTCCGTAGTAGAATTCACAATTTTTCATCCACTTTTTACTCGGCTCATCACATCGTATTTCCTGGATGGTAGCAATGTCTTCTTTGTTGCAGCTTAGGACTTCTGCTAGTTGTTCGCCTGCACCTATCCTTCTTAGCGTTCTCACATTCCAGGTGATGATACGAACGTCGTTGTCCTTTTTTCGTTTAGCAAAGTCGTCAACAATAAAATCAGTCCTTTCTGAGGCCATTGGTTGCTTTGTAATGATACATTTTTTTCACCGAAAGCACAACCCCCAACCTGGAGGGCCAGGTCCAATATATTAGATATCCCTAGGACACGGGGCCATCAGTATCCATTACGGGATTGAGCGCTGCGAAAGGTCAACGGCAGCGGTCATCCGCCACCATCTCTGTTCAAGGGGGCCTGACTTACCCTTGAGATTCCTAGATAACCTGTTATCCGGATATGTCGAAGCCCAGGTCCGCCTGGGACAGCAGGGCGGGTATTTATTCCGTGCTATCCTGACCAGGCTGTTAAGATAAAGTGTTGCTATTTTTCGTCTTGTTATCAACACTCGCGGTTATCATTTATCCGGTTGGATGAAACCAGTACTCGATGGTTACCACTGGAAGGTAAAAAAAACACAGTCGATGTGTAGTCAGAGTTGTGAGCACTGGGCGTTGCCAAGTTAAAGCCAATCAGAGTCTAGCCTCGTTCTACAACATCAAACCATCATTCCTCCAATTTTACACACCAATAACCTTTCAACCAGCTTTCCCAGCTAGCTCATGGCTATTCTCGATGTTCTTCTTGAAGCTCTCAGTCTAACATTCCGTGATTTAGCTGTCTTTCTAAAATGTCATCCTTTAAAAAAAAAAAAACACACTTCACCCAGTAAGAGCCAATATGTGTTCATCAAAAACAGCTAATTCAGCTCTTGCCAAACACCCAACCCTCAGCTTTGTCAGATAATATGCAAATCAGAAGTCGCCCTCCTAGCAGCAAACATATGTAAGTGTACCTTTTGAAAAGTTCTAAGGGTTAAAATGAAAATTGATAAAACCCGGCCCGCCTACAATTTGCGTACATTGAATGTAACAAAAGGAGTCCTTTCTTTACCTAGCTATTGAACGATTTCGACATTTCCATTCCGATACCAGCCCTCTATCCTCTGCCAAGCTCTCTCACACACAAGCCTCATCAAGTGCAAATAATATACAATTTAAAAGGACATTTCACTATAATTAAGCAAAGATTGTGTTTTTTGTATCTAGCGCCACGTGCAACGCACATCGGCAGTAAGGGTTGGAATCGGCATTCCTCCCAAGGGTTCAACGATTCAGCGTAATCTGATGCAGTTTATTAGAATCGGTCCTGGCAACTTTATCATGCTTGAATTTCAATATATTCCACACTCGGTCGACGTCGTCGTTGTTGGTTGCTTTCATTTTTTGCGGTCGACATAGCAACATTGTAGCCCCTTGGTGCACATTAAGGGGTGCTTCAGTTAGCACTCTATAAAGAATCACACATTCTAAGAGTCGATTTGTTGTTGCAGTGGTTTCTCGCAATTCGATAGATCCGTTCTGTTCGTTTTTTTTTTCAATTTGTTCTACACACAGGACAGACATTATTTTTTATTAGTTTGCCAGGACGTGTTTGGTCCTTAAAGGGCGTTGATGGTTTTTTGAGATTTTTGTCGTCTCCATGGAACTATGATGATGCTTTGTGTATTAAGGATTATTGGCGGGCGGGTGGTGGAAAATCGACCCTTTGGTCTGTAACATATAAAAATAAATAAAACACAACAATTCGGGATGGGGTTGGGGTCGACCGACCCATCAACCAGCGCGATGTCATGGGGAATTGCATTTATATTGCGAGGGATTTATAAAAGTCGTATCATCTAACGGTACAAATTAATAATGTATTTATACAGAGCATATATAGCCAAAAACAAAGCGCGCCAGAGAGTGTGCTCGCCCATGAATAATGCATGAGGGCATTGTTTTTTGTTCGTTTTTGGTTATGTCGGGCTTGGGCTTCGGCTTCGGCTCCAGCTCGATTGGCAGCGAACAAATAATAATCTGATGAAAAATGCTGATTTGTTGTTTGCTGTATACTGTTTGCATGGGTGTGTGCGTGATTGCATTATTTTAAATTTTAATTTAATTTGTTTCCCTAATGGTGGGAATTATTTTGTGTGTTTAAGTCCATTGGGTGCTATTAAGGAGGGGAAGAGTTGACTACGTTTGATGTTGTGGCATGTTGTACCTGAACGTTCAAAACATGCACAAAGAAGGGGATGAGGAGGTGATTTCTTTTTTTCTTTTAAATATTAAGCGGGTATTTGAGGCCATTTATGCAGCTTCTGTGAATGTCGCAATTGTTTGGTTGCGGGAAAGCAGCATTTTGAAAAAGGATACGAAGGGAGAAGACATTTGAAATGTCTTTAGGCGCGTTTGCAAAATACAAACTGACAAGAAATGTATTTTTTAAATTTCTTAGGATATAATGATTCCCTGCAAAAGAAACAAAAGAGAACCTATAAGCCTCAAACGTAGTTTCTCCATTTCTTTATTATTTCTGCCACAAAGAGAAGGACCTCCTGATCAATGCTGATTCCGAATGAAGAATTTAAGAAGCTTGTCATGACAGTGTTACTCTTGGAAGTTTGTCAGGCCTTCACAAGAGGTGGATCATTGAAAAAAAAAAAACAGAGTTGATGTCACTTTCCAGATTTGAACCAAGGAACCCTGCAAAGAGAACCCAATATCAAATCGTTGAATACCCTATCCCATCCCATGCTTAAAATAAATATCATCAAAATCTAGGCTTTATGGTCATGAAATACAGAAAATGACATTGTCGCAACATATTGTTCAGACAGTTTATCAAACCTTTTGTGGTTTGACAAAAAACAACGTATTGCTATAGCTTATGCCTTGGGATGGGGTATACAAATGGTTTTTGTAAGAAAACGCCCCCAAAAAGTGGGCGTAGGTGAAAATGATGTATTGACAATGTATAATGTTTATTTTATCATTACGGAAGTATATGCATCAAACGTTTTTTTGAACTATTTAAAATTTGGACAAAAGGCGTTTTTTTACTAAAAACGCCCCCAAAAAGTGGGCGCGGCAAAAAACTTTGTATGGACGAAAAATAGATATTAAGATTATCTAAATATGCGGCTCAGACACTTTTTTAAAATTCCTTACAGGAACTGCCACAAAAGGGGCGTGACAGTGGGCGGATTTCAAAAAAAATTTACACTTGTTCTGCTTCATCGGCTAGAGAGTCTATGTACCAAGTTTCAACACTCTAGCTCAAAATTTAAGGCCGAAAAATCTGTGACACACAGACAGACATGGCTTAATCGACTCAGCTAGCGATTCTGAATCGATCCATATACTTTGAGGTATACGTATCGAAATTATTTCTCTATGTTACAAATTAATGTCAAAACTAATATACCCCTATGGGATAGGGTATAAAAAGTCCAAACGCAAAATTTGGAGGCTATTCATTCTTAAAATAGAAGATTCTCCCAAGCATTTAAGAGTTCAAAAAATCATTTCCCCTAGACCAACTGTTCACACCTCTTAGTAAGCATATTTTGGTTGGACGACATATGCAAAGTTCTTAACCTTTTAAATATCTGATGTGCTAGCCAAATCAATATACACATATCTTACAATGGTTGTCTAGGGTTGATTTATATTATCAGGGCTTGAAGCGAAGAGAAAGTAGTATTCTTACACAAATCAGGAAAAAATACCTAAAGTCGATTAGCTTACCATCATTAATTTTAAAAACCTTGGCAAGATCGATCGATAAACATATTTGCATTGATATTAATCTGTTATCTGTACACCTCAACACACATACTACACAAGAAAGACTGTAGATACTTGCAGAGGTTAGGAACACACTGAAAGTCGTTGATCTTTAACAAATATAATATGAAAGCATTCCCAGACATTGAATTAGATATTAGGAATGTAATTTCGAAAACCATCATTAAGGCACTCCGAAAGTCGATAACTCAATTCGAATGTTAACTAAGTTTCATTTCAACAGCCGAATAGGGCGGTGATTTGGCCAGGAAACATGTCAGTAGTGAACCCCTTAAGTAAGAGTTAGGAATTCTTTTTTTAAAACGCAGTATTAAGCTTCTATTAAAAATCATGGAAACCTATATATATAGAAAAGAATCTGTATATAGCGCCAGATTGTCCATGGTGAAACTGAGCCTCAACCAAAGCTCGAATCTATAGGATGTTTCCTTTTAGAGGCATAGAACTTTTTAAAAATAAAAGAACACAAATCCAATTGCAGAATGATCAAAATGTTGGTCTTTATTAGCTCACAAATTTCATGGCATTAAATGTTTAAAAATAACTTTTGGCATATGGCCTCCGTGACTGCGCCTTATGAGCAGGATGGCGTTCATAAGGAGCAGCCGGTCCAATTTAGCACCACTTTTTCGAGCATTCCCTATCTTATTTGGTCAACAGTGTGTCGAATATTGTATTCTAAGTGATCAATCGTTGCTGGTTTATCAGCATAGGGCAGAGATTTGACGTACCCCCACTAAAAGTGGTCCATAGGTGTCAAATCACACGAGATATTTCGGTCACCAAATGTTTGGCTTAACAAAGTCATGGTTGCACGTGCTATATGGCATGTTGAGCCGTCTTGTTGGAACTATTTCTCCTCCAAATGATTTCCAATGACATGAGGAATAAAAAAATCACGAATAATTTACCTGTAGCGTCCGCCTTTCATGGTAATGTTGGCACCGGTTTCGGATTTAAAGACAAAATGGCCGATGAGTCCTTTGGTATATAAACCGCAGCAAACAGTGATTTTTTTCGGGAAACTGTCAAGAGTTTCATGAGAATTGTCCTCACTCAACAAATGACAATTCTGCTTGGGTACATACTCGTCAAGCCAGAAATGAGACTCATCGCTGAAATGGGCCGATGAAGCCTTCTGCACATTAACCGCACCATACAGTGATTTTTTTTCCAGATGAAATGGAGTCTCAAGAGTTTCATGAGGATGGTGCTCACTCCAAAAACAACAATTCTGCTTGTTACATACCCGCGTCAAGCCAGAAATAAGCCTTATCGCTGAAGATGATTTGACGATATAAATCTGGTTCAACTTCCAGTTGATTCTCAGCCCATTCACCGAATGCACGATGCAATTGATAGTCCGCTGGCTTTGATTCCTGCGACAGTTGGATCTTATATGGATTTAGGCGAAGATCTTTCCTCAAAATCTTCCAAATAGTGGACGGGCAAAGAGCGAGCTGTTGAGAACGGCGTCGGATCGATAAATTCGGGTCCTCTATCAACCTTACATCTACAGCGGCGATGGCTTCTTCTGTACGCACGGTACGGGCCCGATTTGGATGAATATTATCAAAGTAAATGTGGTCAGGTCATGAATGGATCCATAGTATTGCGTATTAGCTACTTACATGGACGATAATGCGCACTTAACAAAGTACTCTATAAGTTTTTGCAAATTTTGGAAATAAATTTCCACGATCTGTAAACGCTGTTCTGGTTTAAGTCTTTTCATGGTGATTTGCCAAGGTATACACCCAAAAACAATCAAACAAACTTTACTAGTATGACAGTAAAGTCACCCTTTATAATACAATTAGGTTGACTTCTACTGGTTTGGAACAATTAAGGGGGTTCCCCCTATACTGCGTCAGACGTGGTGGGATTCGAAGCCTACGGGCTGGAGTATAAGTATCAGTTTGACCATGTCCATGTCTCAATAGCCTTTCAATTTGTTCATCCGCTTTTGATGCGGTTCATGCATCAGCATATAGTAAGGTAGGATTGTGAAGATCATAGGAACAACCCAATACGATCTCCTAAGCCGTCCGAATGACGGCTTTATGACTAAATTTCCTTAAATTAACCTCCAGTTATAGCGTTTTTAACTTAAATAACAATACATTCCGGAATAAACCTGGGAATCAAGCAATATGCCTAGGTCCCAAGCTACCTACCTCCAGTTGGACAATTTTAGATGGTAGAGGTTTCTAGTTTGTTCTCCACTGCATCCGACGACTGGTTAGAAATCGAATTTTTAGGCATCTGAATCGCCAAATGTGTTGCTTTTTTTGAAGGTTTTCTGTACAATTTTCAGCTTAAAAGTACCACCGATTTTTTTTAAAATCAAAATTCATTTGCCACATTTATCGCTCCCCAAATGACGATCAGCCTGATTCAACATTTATCTGAAAAGGTTTTCTACCTTTTTACGTGCCTACGGTACAAGAACAAACGGATGACGCAGGAAGTCAGGGCGAAATGTTTGCCATAGAATGGAACTTTGTCTGCCTCTGTTCCGCTATTAACTCTGACAATGATATCTCGTCGAAAATCAAAGTAGAACGACAAGTAGAACCCGTTATCAACAAACTTGAAGAGTGAGCTTAAGTCTGCTAGCTAGAGACCGGACTAATTGGATTGTAGCACCGTTTTAGTAAATAAGAAAGTTATGAATATAAAGTCGCAAGTTCCGCTGTTATTTTTCGAGGTCTAACAGGGGAATTTAAGCTGGGAAGGTAGATGGAATGCAAAAAATGTAGAAGGATGTTTTATGATCTCTCTAACGGTGATTTTGCCGAAACACAATTTTTTGAAAAATATATTGTGTACGCCATCTTTTATGTCAGTTTATGGAAACATTAAATTACTTTGACATTAATCAACTGATTGACTTGAGCAGACATATTTTCGAAGCCTCAATTCATTTCAATTTTAACAATGAATCGTAGTAAACCTGAAGTGTCTGTCGTCGAAAATATCGTGGCCAGCAAGCACTGCCTGACAACACTATTCGTCGTTTGGTGTCAAATTTTATTGAGCATCGCATTGTATTCCAAATCCAATAAATTGGTTGGTCCGTCCACGAAGCTTGGAATATGGTCAAGCTGTCGCTCGAATGGTTGACAGTGAACTTGATATTTGGAAGCACATTTTGATGACGAGACGAGGCTCATTTCGCTCTACCCAATGCCTCCATTAACAGACAATTTTGCCGAATCTGTTAAACGGAGAGTCCACATGAGATCCATGAAACATAAGAAAAGTTACTGCTTGGGCTGGAATTCGTGCCACAACCAGCTTTGAGATATTTTTCTTCAGAAAAGGCGAAACAGTCAATGGCAATCGGTATCGGTGGATGTTGGGTCGTTATGTCCATCTACTAATGTGTGAAAAAGGTCTGGACGGTTACTACTTTCGAAAAGACGGTGTACCATGTCATACTACAAATAAAACAATGCAGTAGCTGCAGCGCAAACTCCCTAGACATGTGCTGTCTAAACATTTGAAACATTGTCTGATCACCCTGATCACCAGAGATTTTTCGTATCTTTCCATTTATCTTCCCAGCATAACTTCTCCTGGTAAACCTCAAAAATAGCAGCGGAACTTGCGACTTTGTATTCATAACTCAGTCGAACTTTCTATTTACTAAAACGGCACTACAATCCAATTAGTCCGCGTTATTCGAAAAGCATATTATACGCCAATGAACCTCAGACAATTGATGAGCTCGAGGCAAACATTCGTGCCGAAATCATCGCTATACCCCCCAAGATGCTCGAAAAAGTGATAAAAAACGCAACAAAAAGGGCCATTTAGCTTTGGTAATTAGAGGCGACCATATTGTTGATATTGTATTCAAGAGCTAATCCAAAAAAAATCTAAGGAATCCTGTTTAATAAAAATTCCTTAAACGTGGAAATTGTTTTTTTTTTTTTAAAGTTATTTAATATTCATATACCAACATAAAAGATGGCGCATCCTATATGCGTACAATTTAAATATTTAACATGCCTCTCCAATTGAACCTTCAATACGTTTTATTTTTTAGCAATTATCCCTCCCTCCTACAATTCCCAACTCGAAGCTCATTTGAAAGGGTATCCATCATGTGAATAGGATGGACAGCCTTTCAAAGTGTCCGTCATCTTAGATATTGCAACTATCACGCATATCATATTCACAGATAACTGGGTAAAGGCAAATGACAAGTTGATGACTTAACATTTCCATGTAACCTTTATCCGCAGACACGCACATATCCTCAAATTGCGTCCTGCATAAATTCTTAAACAGGATTTCACCACATCCATGTCTATTCACGTATTGTTACACATATCGAGTGAAATTTTAAATAGTTCACAACGAACATGCAAAGTGGCAACTGTCTTAAGTATTCGTGAGCTATCCTAAAACCTCCCCCACAATCCTTTCACATTGTTCATATTCACTGCCTAACCAATGACCAGGAGTGATATTAAAATCACCCATCATCCAGAGGATACGTAACAGACTGTGTGTGGTCACCTCATAATTGTGGTATCTAATCACGTACCAGGCAGAAGCGAAAGAAAAGCGGCCAACTGTATAATTATCTCTATATGTGGTCAAATAGTGTTCCAAGCACACATACACACACACAAAAAAAAAAAGCAGAAAACCCATGAATTCTACAAATTCTAACCCGAACACCAAGTCCCAATACCAAACAGCTTTCTGGAAGAGAACGCGCATACTACGCTTATGCATCACAAACACTTATCATCACTTGCACCCAGCAGGAGCAGAATAGGAGACAGGGCGGCACAATGGCCATAACTGACCAGTGACCACAGAAAACGTTGCGGCTTTGAATAATACGGTGGTGGTGGTGGTGGTGGTGGTGGTTGCATTGCGCTCAGAAAAAGGTACAAGCTGCATGTCCTTAGTCGGTTTTATCTCTACATTCCCAAAACCCATCCAGTGGGATGCAAATAATGTTTTGAATATATATTCGAATAATTCTCGAATATCCTTAACCCATCCCTTGTGTTGGTGTCGCACTGACTCTGTTTTTTTTTTGGAGAGGAAGACTGCATCAGTTCTGAAACCCCCAAATACCTAACTCATACGCTCTGACACATGATGACACCAAATTTCATCAGGCGTTGACCATCCAGAAAAAGAGAGACTAGAAGATTGGCTGCGTCCGAGAGTACGACTGCGGAGAAACTCGGTAAAAACTTTGTTGTCGCGGCAAGGACCTGGCAATGGTTGGTGCATAAAACAAAATCCCCATGAGTTTGGAGTCGGTCGAGCATCCGCATCGGACGGACAGGCACGGGGCAAAGCAGTGACACTAAAGGACAAGTGTTGGTAATTAAGTTCCATAACAATTGGAATCAAGGATTATATATGACATAACACCCTTTTTATGAGTATATGTGTGTGTTTGTGGGTTCATTTTTTGTTTCGCCCTTTCGTGCATCCCAAATGAGTTTTGATGAACGACAAACCGAACCCCACCCCATCCATTAGCGCTAACAGGTATGGCAACGCTCTGCAGTATGAACCTGATGATGAAAATGTCCTTTGACAGCATAAATTATCGGTTTAATTAAGGACCCTCACTCGCTCACTCTCTAAGCCGGCGAATGCAGTTGAGGGCCTTGAGCTCATATTTTTCCAAAACGAATGGCACATGTCAGGTACTGACTTAGGTGAGCTCAAGCTCACACATGAGAAATGCTTGTTGTGTATGAAAATCCTACTGTTATCCTTTTTTTGTGTTTGCATAAATGGACAAGGATAAGAATGACAAGGTGGATTTTTTTTCTGTTGAAATTGGTTTTACATGCACAAGACAGGAGGTGACGCAGTTGACATCTGAGAGGAAGCAAGGAACTACAACGTTTAATTTTCATCCGAATATCCTTTGTTTTACCTCTTTTCAACATTGTTATCCTTGCTTTAGCACTTCCTTTTTGGCAGACAGACAGGGATGTTGATGGAGGAATTGCCCCTATCATGGGTAGGAGTAGCATGATGTGTATGTGAAGGAAACAAAACAAAACAAAAAACGGGTTCTCAATTCTCATCCTCAACCCACATTGCATCCGATAAAATACTGTTTACGGCACCGATGAGAGTCCTTTCAGCTTAAATGCACCATGGGCTAATTTCATCACGGCGAGAGTCAAGATTTTATGATGTGAATTGGGAACTTCTTTTGCAGTCACTTTCCAGAGCTAGGTCCTCGTGTGTCGTTGTCGCTCTAAGTGATAATACTCATTGTATCCGCTTCAGTTTGCATATTTAGGAAGCGTTTGTTGTTGCCTGTGTGAGCTAAAGGACACGACGCGACCGACGACGTTGCAAGTGCATTTCCTTCTTGTTGGGATGCTAGGTCTGTGTCTGTGTGTGCATCATTCATGATGAAGCTTGGTAAATTAAATTAAGCGCTTTTAAGGGACCACTTTTTATTTCAATTTGTAGGGTCGATAATTGACGTGAGGATGTCAGCGCACATAACGGTTTTCCACTAAACGACCGTAATTGAGTTGGAAACCATTTAGAAGATGTCAGTATGCGGTAATTAGTGACGTGTTAAATGTTAATAATAGATTCATTGTAGGTACAGTCAGGGTATCCTTGTAATTGCATAATTTTATGGTATATCCTGATGACTATTATCAAATTATTACCACAGAGTGCTTTTGGTTAAACTGTTAGCTTAGTTAATTTATGAAATTGTCGCAGTATGTGAGGAAGGTCCTTTTTGCGTGGTGCTATCAATTTGGAATTGTTTGGTGGATAACGATTTATCAGGGATATTATCATATTCAGAGATAAACTCGGCAGTTTCACTTATTGGGCTCTCAGTAAACTCCAGTGAATCCGTAAGAAGAACATGATTTCTGAACTAATGAAAGGAAGCCTTGCACTAGATCTTAATTTTTTTGTGAAAGAAATATCGGGTATAAAGGGGCGATATAAGGCCACCAGCTGAACGCCGCTTCTGAACGGCAAATTTGAGAAGCTTCTCGCGACATATCCTTATCCACATGGATTTCCGTCAGTATTTCGCAATAGGTTGGGCAGTCAAAAATCGCCGATTTTTTTTATTTTCGGACTTTGAACCTAGTACCGAGGCTTCTGAGACCAGCCCCCTAATCGATGATAAGGAAAAATGGCTAAAGAAGGCAATCAGTTTGACAAAAAGTCAGTTATATAAAACTTTTACTGAAAGACCGTAGAAAATTCCGTGAAGGCTCAGCAATTAGAGCTGACTTTGGAACTAAAAATTACCAACACACAGTTAAGCTGTGATGTTGTTAGAGACAATAGACGAATTCTACTAACGGTTCCCTCTGGAATTTCCGACAAAGCGGAACACGACTCCTCACTTGGCGAAGTGAGGAATTTCTGCAATATGCAGCTCAACCTGTCTGCTAATAGTGAGTATACACTTTTAGCAGAAAGGTTAATTTCTGTGTATCATGAAGGGAGTTTGGCAATGTCTTATCCTGACATGAAAATCTTTAGGCACATTTCCTTAAACAACTTTGAATTCAATTTTTCACTAAGGTAGATCATAAGATCAACGCTGGAATGTTGCTGTCGAACGAGTTCTGACATTAGAGCTGACGTTGGAGACGGTAGTTTGAAACGGGAGGTTTTATCGCCATTTTTTGTAATTAGTTTCAACCGATGCGGAAATATGCCCGCAGAGTAAGATAAGTTTGCAAAGAGGTTCGGCGAGAGAGGAGGAAACCCACCTGGACCCGAAGATTTGTTTATTTCATTAAAGATCTTTATAGACTCGAGCCACTAAACTGAACTCACTTATTTAAGTGGTACTACAGTCCGGGATGAACCTTGGCTTCAACCAAGATGCCTCTCCAATTAGCCCGGTCCTTAGCTAACTGCCTCCAGTTGCGCACTCCAAGTTGGTTGAGGTCGGTTTCTACTTGTGCGCGCCACTTAAGGCGAGGTCTTCCTCTACTGCGTCCGACGTCTGGCTGGGAATCGAAGACTCTACGAGCCGGAGTATTGGTGTCCATTCGTTTTACATGTCCTAGCCATCTTAAACGTCCAATGCGGAGTTTTTTGCCTAGGGGTATGGCGCTGTACAGTTCGTATAGTTCGTGGTTGAATCTTAGTCTGCATAGCCCGTCAACGCAAACGGGACCGAAGATTTTTCGAAGAATTTTTCTCTCGAATCGACCAAGGATTTCTTCATCCGCTTTTGATACGGTCCATGCTTCAGCGCCGTGGAGCAGGACTGGGATAATCAGGGTCGTATAAAGGATCTCCTTAGTAGTTCGAGTTAGGGCTTTACTACTAAATTGCCTTCGAAGAACCAGCGATTGGCAAGAGTAATTCTTCTTTTAATTTCTGAAAATTTACTGTTGTCAGAGTTAATAGCGGAGCCGAGGTAGAAACAGTCCTGTACTACCTTAAAGCTATTTCTGTCAATGGTGACGTTCTGTCCAATTCGTCGATGTTATGTGTCCTTTCGTGTTGACAGCATATACTTAGTCTTACCCTCATTAACTGCTAAACCCATTTTTGCCGCTTCCTTCTCTATACTAGCAAACGTGGCTATGACATCACGTTGAGTCCTACCAATGATGTCAATATCGTCAGCGTATGCTAGTAGTTGCACCGATTTTTGAAAAATTGTGCCTCAGGTGTTGGCTCTGGAGTTTTGCACAATCCTCTCAAGAATCAAATTGAAGAAGTCACATGACAGCGCATCGCCTTGCCTTAATCCTTTTTTGGTATCGAATGTGTCGGTGAGGTCGTTTCCGACCCTTATGGCGCAGCGAGATTTCTCCATCTTCATCATACACAGATGGACGAGTTTGGGCGGTATACCAAAACTAGACTTGGCTCTGTATAGTTCATCTCTGCAATGCTGCCGTATGCGGCTTTGATAAATAGGTGGTGGGTATCGATTTGGACTTCTTGGGTTTTTTCCAGGATCTGCCGAAGTGTGAAAATTTGATCGGTTGTGGAGTTTCCTGGCCTAAAACCACACTGATAAGGACCGATTGAGGAGACTTATGCCTCTTTTGTTGGCGCAGTTCAGAGGGTCTCCTTTTTTGTGGATCGGGCAAACGATGCTCAGGTTCCAATCTTCAGGCATAATTTCATCCGACCAGATTTGGCTTATGAGTTGGTGGATGTTTCTTACCAAGTCATCTCCGCCATCTTTATAAAGCTCAGCGGAAGGCCGTCATTTCCGGCGGCCTTATTAAGCATGAGTTTAGGTATTGCTATCCTCACTTCACTTAGCTCGGATGGTTGGCAGTTTTCGCTGTCGTTGCCAATATTAAATGGTTCGTTCTGCCTGACAGCGGAATGTTGTTCGTCATCGCCGTCTAACAGTATGCAGAAGTGGTTCTTCCATATCCTCAGCATCGACTGTGTCTCAACTACGATATTTCCTTGTTCATCTCGACAGGATTCTGTTCGAGCCTTGTATTTGGCTTTGACGTTTTGCACTTTGGTAAAACTTGCGAACATCGTTCCTGGAGTGGCACCTCTCAAAATCCTCGATCGCGAGCTTTTCTTGCTCTATTTTCATCTTTCTGAAAAGCCATTGTGCTTCAATTTTTCTTTGCCTATAGAGCTAAATGGCAGCTCTCGTCTTCACCTGCAGCTTAGCCTTGTAGGCCTCGTTCTTGTCTGCGAGCAGCTGTCGGCATTCCTTATCAAACCAGGGGTTTCTTGCTGGTGGCCGCTTGACACCTAGCACATCAGTTGCGGCTTATCTAATGGCTTGTTGCCATCGTTGCCATTGTTCTTCGACATTAGATGCTGGGGGTTTGGTGTAACCCGAGAGGTTAAGGAATACGCGTTGCGCGAAGGTCTAGGCGGTTTCTGATGATTGCAGTCTTTCGACATTAAATTGTTTGTGGCGTGGTAGATATCCGCATCCATATAACAAATCCGCATCCGTCGAGTCGCTGTTTCTGCTCACTATAACACGGTCCAAAGTAGATGTCACAGTTTTTCATTCTCTTTTTGCCTGGCCCATCCCATCGTATTTCCTGGATGACAGTAATATCTGCTTTTTAGCAGTTTACGGCTTCCGCTAGTTGTTCGCCTGCACCTCAACTGTTTAATGTTCTCACATTCCATGTGCAGTTACGAACGTCGTTATCCTTTTTTCGTTTAGCAGGGACGTCCACAATAATATCAGTCCTTTCCGATGGGTTATTGGTTGCTTCAGAGCAATGGTTTTTCCATGGGTGGGTAGTTAACCCAAAGCAAACCAAACCAAACCAAACCCAAACCTCCAACCTGTAGGGCCAGTTCCAATTTATTAAATACCCCTAGGACAAGGGGCCATCAGTATCCACTTCGGGATTGAGTGCTGCCATTGACCTTTCTCTTCATCCGCCACCATCTCTGTTAAAGTGACCTGACTTACCCTTGAAATTCCTAGATAACGTGTTTTCCGAATATGTCGCAGCAGCTAATCTATGTTCGCCTGGGACAGTAGGACGGGTATTCAGTACCATTCTGACCAGGCTGTTTATAGTGTTGCTGTTTTTCTTCTTGTTATCAACACTCGCACTTATCTTTAGTAAGTCAGATCCGGTTGGATTAGACCAGTACCCGATGGTTACCACTTGGAGGTAAAAAAAGAAGTTTTTATTAAGTGGTTGTTTTGAGTGCGAGACTTGAGTTGATACTAGACAATGATCCGACGAGCATAATGGAGATAAAACTGCGACTGAATACCTAACCAGATGTGAAGTTAGAAATAGGTATAGAGTGTATTGGCTGTTACATTGGCTTCATGCTGAGTTAGGCTATTTAGCTGGGCAAAGATCTCTGTGTAATAACCTTCAGGTGTTGTTGGTCCAGAATGGCAAAGTAAGCAAAGTTGTTGTAACGTAGGTCACGGTTCGATCGCTTGTGGTAAGTGTGCAGCACGCCTAGCGAGGCTCTAACATAGCTCGTCGGATTTCGGGGGGGTTTTACCAACCAATCGAACCCTAACGTTCACAAAAAATATTTAATTGCGTGCTCGTGAAAAGAAAAGAAAAAAAATATACTACTTGGTGAGTATCTACAATCACATGAGCATAGATGTTTATCGCTTTAAACTACGTCTCTACCCTCCCAACCGTAATCGCAATCAAGCCAAAAGAAAAGAAAAAATGCTAGACTGGATACCCTTGTAGAAAGCTGTACCTTAGATAAACATGATCAGTTTTGAGCACATAGGATCAAATAAAAATCAAATTATTCCCACTTCATTTAGCTTAACTCAATAACACTTTTATTTAAAATATAAAAAATAATAATTGCGAACAAAAAAAAATACATATTTTTAATGAAACAGAAGTTTGAACATAAGGATCGTCTCTATCATTTTCCAAAAAAAAAAAATATTTAGCAAATTCTAGTAAATCATTAAATTAAAAAAAAACATATCTTTAAGAAAAATGGAAAGAAAATACTCATAAACTAATCAATATCTAGGCATCTACTTAACAATGCCTTATTTGTTCCTTTTTTTTCAAAAAAAAACAAACAATGTGTTAATAGATACATTCAAATTAATAAAAAAAAGTTTTAGTGCACTTCATTTAAAATATTGGTTAACAAAATAATAAATCCAACAAAATTCATACCTTTTAAAAATCCATCGATGTCGTCAGGCCTGTCGACCTCGAAGCTTTGGTATTTATGTAGGTATTTATATGAAATTATTTGAAAGGAAATGCACACCTACTTTTAACATACATTCAAAAAAAAAACTATAAATTCAATCAGTATTTTCTCTTTTCCAATTTTTTTTCAATGAAAATAATAAATTTTTTCTTTGTTTAAATAGATACTAATTAATAACCGTTTAAATATGTAAAAAAAAATAGTATATACTTTAAGTCCACGACGCCGACGCGACACGAGTAAATACCATATGCTGAACAAAAGCAACAATCAATAGCGGGATAATACCGCTTAATGGATACCTTTGACCAGCTTATAATTGTTCTTCTTTTTTTTTCTAATGTAGAAATTATATTTTGTCACGGGCACTCAAATAATATGACAATAACTATTCCCAGAAATTATTTTTCTATTAATTTCTTTTTTTTTTTTGTTTTTACATACACTTTAATTTTCTTTTAATCGGAGCACTTGTTTGATCACTACACAAGTCCGCTTATAAAAATAAATACAATGCCGAGATGTTATAAAATCAATTGGTTATTGCGTTTATACGTTTTTATTCATGCAGTTTGTAGCGATGAGGGGTTATCGTGCTAATCTGATTTGGTGGAGATAATGGATCGTAGTTGGCACCTTTACAACTGGGCTTGTGTCTTCGCCAGTGTCCCACTCTATCGGTTCCCAATAAATCGATTGGACCTAATAACAAAAAAAGCTAACTAAAATATGTCGGGGTAATTAATGTCGTGGTTCTAGCATACCTTTGCAGGGCCAAGTAAAATATTAAATTCCAATTTTGGACGTCGAATAACACTTCTTTTATTCTAATAAAAATTAAACCGAGCAAAGATGTTACACTTGGCAACTACAATTTTTTTTTTTTTCAAAACAAAAAAACTTTGGCAACGATTCTAATGGGAGATGTTAACTTGTTGTCACCATGATAGTTTGAATACCAATGAACGAAATACCAAGTTTGATTTAGCTAAACGCAATGAGGCAGCAGACAAGTTAGCGGGATGTAGATAACAAATGCATGCAAAAAAAACCGTTTCAGTAACTCGTTTAACATTTTTGTGTATATAATGTACCATGTACAACGATAAAAATATAGGGCAAATAATGGGTTATCATATCATGTAACAAAATTAGTATAAACGACAAAAAAATAAAACGTCTGATTTTAAAACGACCATTACATTGTAGACATAAAAATCACCCCCAACGATGATTTTGCTGGTGCGCACGTGGATATCAATTTTCCTAAAAGCTTCAAGTTACAAGTATGAAACTTGCCGATACATTTGGAATTTTGTCACAGAATACTTCGAACGAGGACAAAATCATGCTTAATATAATTTTCTAATCAAACAAAGCCTAAAAAACAATGTAAATAAGCAGACTCTAACCTGAAGTGAGATGAAATTGCACCCAACTCGAGTCACACTTTCAGTCGAGTGTGCAGTTTCATCAAACCGCATTGTCGGGTCATCATTTATTGAAGAAAAAAGGCACTCTGTTACTGGACACCGTTTTTTACAAATGTCAAAGACACTTTGAAGTCGGACATGACTCTGTATAGTTTGTCTCTTTAAATCATTGTCCTGTGCGGCCTATGAACAGGTATCTATGAACAGGTAGAGCATCGTATTGGACATCGTATTGGACATATCGTACAAATCTTTCGAAATATGAAGATTGATCATCAGTTTTATTTTTTCCTGGTCAAAAACCACACTGCTAGGGAGCGATCAAGTGTTTATAGTGAACAAATTAAAATGGTAGACAGGGTCATATTGGCGGTGTTAAGAAAACGTATGTTAAAGGGTCTCCTTTAGTGGATCTGATTGGATTATGAGATTCCATTCTTCAGACACATTTTAATCCGCCCAAATTGACTTACGAACTGGTGAATGTTACTTACCAAAGCACATCCACCAACTTAAAAAAGCTCGGCAGCCATGTCAATTTAAAGATGTCATAGTTTTTATCCTCCAACAGAAATAGAGTGGGTGTGAGAATTGATCCTTGGGATACCCAGCATTTATAGAGAATCAATCTGAGGAAACGCCATTCAGCATTACCTGAAAAGATCTGTCTCCAAGATAGTTTTCCATCAGCCGTACAGTATTTGAGGAATCCCGTATGCTGTCAATTTGACTAGCAATGCCGTATGCCAAAATTGATCGAAAACATTGAAAATATTCAGGGCAACAGCTCTCGATTCTCCATGAACTGGTGCAATTTTGGATACGCATTTTTTTAGTACAATAGGCGAATTTCCATCAGGTCCAGTGGCTTCTTTACAATTCAAATGAATCAGAATGCGTCTTATTGCTCGAGGTCGAAATTTGGTGGCACCGTTTGCTCAGTACGTCCAAATGATAGCGCTTTGTTATAAATCTTCAAAGCCGACTCTCCAACATTTGGTGGCGAAATTCGAGGCGACCAGTTCGATAAGCAATCAATCAGCACTCGAATATCAAAGGAACGCCAGATCGGCAGAGAACATCGCCACTGCCCGTAAAGGAGTGCTGGAAAACCCGATACAGTCGATTCCTCGCTGCAAACTGGGTATGCCGTAGACTTCATTTTGATGGATTTTGCGCTAGGAGATGGACGAACCTCATCGATGATCAGAAAAATCATTCGTTTACTATCAATTATCAATTGGTATAAAACTGAAGGTCCCGCCATCACACAAGAAGTGCACACATGAGTGGATGCAAGAAAAATGTTAGGATTTCTGTACTAAAGGGCCTGTTGAGCCAATACAATTCGGGCTCAAGAAAACACCGTCTGTTCACTGATCGGGAATCGGAGTTTTTGGAGAGGATCTTAATTTTGTCCGTAAAATCATCTTTAGATACGATGTGCATTTTTAAATGTACGGCGATACACACACGAAGCTCACCACGTATCAAACCACAAAAAATATAATCTTTGGTCTGTACGTCTTAGACAACGTCATTAGTGATGTCATCAGATCAATGAATGCCCAAATTGAACGATCTTGAAGTGGATGGCATGTATTTTAAGCAAGACGACGCTACGCGCTACAAAGCGAACTGTAGAATGCATGATTAGGGTTGATTTATCCCTCGCGGTAATGTCGTGAATTGGCAAAACAAAAATTCATCTACAATTTTCCAGTCCTACTTTACGCCACTGATAACAATAAGCAAGGAAACTAGCAACTACTAGACACCTACGAACGAAAAATGATTCTTTGAATTTTTGGTACTGTATGCAAGGAAAGCGAATGGAGCCGAAGACACAGTATTAAATATTATGTGCACTCCGACTATATTGATTCGACCACAATCATCAAATCCCAACCATCAGGTTCGATACGTCAGGCAATGCATAAGCTGCTGTTGAAGGATCCACCGATATCGCGAATGGCAGAGCGCTTCTACTGTAACGTGCCCAGATGGAAGCCAGTCTTGTCTCATGTAAGTGAGTTAAGTAAGTAAGTAAACGAATTCTATTCCATAGCGTTGTTAGCGATGTGTATTACCAATCCACTTCCACTTTCATTGTCAAATGGTCATTCCCATAGGATTCTGCGTTGTCCTTTCACTTGGTAATAAACCACCTCATCGGACTATAGGATTAGTGAAGCAGCTGTCACTATAGAGTTTTGACAGCTGCACTGGTTCAACGAAACTTAATCTTGAATAGCGATCTGGCTGAATAGGCTGGGCATCAGTGTCATCATAGGTATCGTCACCAAAAAAACAAAAGTGTTCAATATTTCATTAAACATGCCAAACAAAAAAGCTTCACCCTGGAGCACCCTGTTTTTTATGACGAAAGTGATAAGCTTATCCATTTTTGGATGAGGGTCTGAATGATTTTTTATTGGATATTTAGAAGAAACTTCCAAAAAGCCATTGTAACACATTGGATCGTACCTGGTATAAGGGTACAGGCGAACTGAAATCCTTATCTAAGGATGCTCGCATAAAATGCATAAGTTTCGACTTCTCCAACATTAAATATAGAATGACTGTCAGAAATATGACGTAATCCCTTTTCTTACCACTCAAACGGACAGAAGTTGATTGTATCAACAGCTGATATATATCCCAGATCAAATGAGACATCTTAATTGGAGTTTGTGTATGAGAGACCCACACACAACCACCACCTAAACATGGCAAATGAATCCCCTAATCACGAATACAATATACCACATCCGATTTGATCAAGATTTCCCTCTCTTAGCGGATTAAAAACAAAAGACTAACCCCCCCAAGGCTTTCGCCCATCAAATATCCTTTCATCAAGCCTTTCTCGAATTTCCACAGCAAACATGGGAGCGACGATTTTCTACCAAGCAAACGCTTAATCTTAGGCAGAGTTTTCGTAGAAAACACCGGCAAACCCACACGTCTGTTTTCATTCCGTTTGACATTGCACATAGATGATAATAATCCTCGTACTTCTTTGTCGGTTCCCCGTCCAAGGCCGTGTGTGTTTGTGCAAGGACACGTGATCGCCGGGAGATGAAATTCTCTGGGAAAATGATGAACACATTACCACTTAATCTCCTTCGCCAAAACGTGACACGCTTCCACTAGCACAGTTCTGAAGTTATGACAAAGGATTCCTCGTTATCAGGACTCAATAATAATACAGCTCAAGAGAGATACAATCCATCAGAAAGCAAAACGGGAAACAATATTGTTCCTTGTGCCACCAGTTCGTCGGTCATCATCCCTTTTCGATTTAATTTTTGGAGATTATTTCATGCACACTCCAAGACCTAGCAACCATCCATGGAATGTAGAAATGAATTTCGAAGGACGATAACGTAGGAAAGATGTGATGAATAACATGAGGACATTATTTGTTTTTTTCGTTTTAGGTGTTATTTTAGGCATAAAGAGGCGCGCTTGCAGAGAATTCCACTTCATCGGCGAATAACAAAACTCATACCATGCGCACTTCGGAATAAGTGCGTCCACTTTAAGCTCCTTGCAAATAATGGTATAACGCCCACTTGTATGATTGAACAGGATACATGCAAGCAAATGACAAAATACTAAGGTAATGGGAGGTTTGAACTTCTAATTAGAACGAGAGGACTTTAGATGTTTCTTTGGAAAACAAGATTAAAATTTCCAAGGATTTAGATCGACTAATGGGCAATCAAATTGTCCACATCATTATCGATTGAAGTACGCCTTCAGTAGGTTTTTTAGGAAGCTAACATTTTTTTCAAATCCGTTTCTTATTTTTGTCACGTCTAGGATATGCATGTATAGAGAATGCTTAAACACGTTAAAATACTGTGACATCGAAAAAGTATTCAACGCAAAACACTCGTAGACTATAACCGCCGGCTGCACCCCATACCAGCAGATCTAATTCCAAAGTTCTGAGGCGACTGTGTCAAATATTCTGTCAAATAGATATCGGAAAAGAAGTGAAAATTGTGATGGGATTCTGCAGCAAGAAGTCCATGGATGGACAGAGAATTCATATGGGCTCACAATCCGCCGTAGAAAAAATATGCTATGGCGAAAGGCTGTTGCTACGAGCTCCTTGACAAAACTTATGAGCGACTACCGAAGTATGATGTTAAAATCGTGTCGGAATATCTTTAGCAGTATTGTCGGAAATCAGAGCCTACACGACGCCACGTCTATCAACGGACATAAGCTAATTGACTTCGCTGCGGAACGAAATGCCACTATAGGACACGGTTTATTCACCTCGATATCCATAAGGGGACAAAGCGGTCTCCAGATCAACGAACAGTCAACCAAATTTATCACACTGCGATAGACAAGAGGCACGCATCCAGTATTTTGAATGTCCGAAAATTCGGAGGGGCTAACATAGGTTCGTACCACTACCTATCTGCGTCCGAGGTGGGAATGCATATATCCACCACGCCACAACAAACCAGAAATACTGTGAAAACATTTAATGTCGAAAGACTGCAATCGCAAGAGACCGCGATTATCACCATAAACCAGCATCAAAAGTCGAGGAACAGTGGCGTCGTTGTCTGCAAGCCATAAGATTAGCAGCAACTGATGTTCTTGGTTTGATGAGAAATGCCGATAGATGCTTGCAGCCAAGAGTGATGCCTACAAGGCTAAGCTGAAGGTGTAGACGAGAGCTGCCATTGAGTTCTTTAGGCAAAGAAGAAGGGAAAAACGCCGGCTTTTCAGAAAGAGGAAAAAAGAGCAAGAAAAGCGCGCGATCAAGGATATAGAGAGATACCACTCCACGAATGATGTTCGCAACTTTTACCAAACTGTAAAATGTCTAAGCCAAGGATACAAGGCTTGAACAGAATCCTGTCAAGATGAACAATGAAAGATCTTAGTAGAGACATAGTCGATGGTGAGGATATTGAAGGACCACTTCTGTAGACTGTTAAACGGCAATGACGAACCATATTTCGCTGTCAGGCAGAAAGAACCATTCAAGATTGGCGACGACAGCGAAAACTACCAACCAACCAACCAAACTAAGTGATGTGAGGATAGCAATATTTAAACCAGAGTTTAACAAGGCTGCCAGAAATAGCGACGTTCCATCCGAGCTTTATAAAGCCGGCGAAGGTGACTTGGTAATTAGAATCCACCAACTCATAAGCGAAATTCGGACGGATGAAAGTATGCCTGCAGAATGGAACCTGAGCATCGTTGGTCCGATCCACAAAAATGGAGAACCGCCACAACATCGATTACAAGATCCTGTCTGCCGTAATGTGTGAACGCCTGAAACCGTTCACAAACATCCTCATTGGACCTTATTAGCGTGGTTTTAGACCAGAAAACTCCACAACTGATCACACTTCTGCAGATCCTGGAAAAAACCCAAGAAGTCCAAATCGATGCCCACCCCCTACTCATCGATTTCAAAGCTGCATACGAAAGCATTTAAAAAGACCAACTATACAGACCCGTGTCTAGTTTTGGTATACCGTCTAAACTCGTCCATCTGTGCGGGATGGCGATGGAGAACTCTCGCTGCTCCATCAGGATAGGAAACCATCTCATCGACACATTCGATACCAAAAAGGATTTAAGCAAGGCGATGTGCTGTCATGTGACTTTTTCAATCTGAATCTTGAGAGTATTGTGCAAAACTCCAAAGTCGATACCAGAGGCACAATCTTTCATAAATTGCTGCAACTACTATGATACGCCGACGATATTGCCATCATTGGTCGGACTCAACCTGATGTCATAGCCACGTTTGCTAATTTAGAGAAGGAAGCGGCAAAAATGTGTTTAGCATAGTAAATGCGGGTAAAACTAAGTATATGCTCCCAACACGAAAGGACACACAACATTGACGAATTGGACAGAACGTCACCATTGACAGATATTACTTTGAGGTAGTATGGGCCTTTGTCTACCTCGGCTCCGCTATTAACTCTGACAACAACATCTCGTCAGAAATCAAACGAAGAATTACCCTTGTCAATCGCTGTTTCTTCGGGCTAAGAAGGCAATTTAGTAGTAAAGCCCTTACTCGAATATAAGACCCTGATCATCCCAGTCCTGCTCTACGGCGCTGAGGCATGGACCATATCAAGAGCGGATAAAGAAATCCTTGGTCGATTCGAGAGGAAAATGCTTCGAAAAGTCTTCGGCCCCGTTAGCGTTGAGACGAAGTTTCAAGCACGAACTATACGAGCTGTACAGCGCCATACCCCTGGTCAAAAAACTCCGCAATGGACGTTTAAGATGGCTAGGACATGTAGAACAAATGGACCCATACTCCAGCTCGTAGAATCTTCGATTCCCAGCCAGACGTCGGATGCAGTAGAGGAAGACCTCGCCTTAAGTGGCGCGCACAAGTAGAAACCGACCTCAACCAACTTGGCATGCGCAACTGGAGGCAGTTATCCAAGGACCGGGCTAATTGGAGAAGCATGTTGGTTGAGGCCCGGGTTCATTCCGGACTGTAGCGCGATTTAAGAAGGTAAGTAAGAGAAAATGAATAAATGAGCTTCCACAGCCTTCATGATTAGGAGTTTGGTCCACCGTTTTGGGACTTAATGGTCGACCGTCCTGAAAGAGGAGCCCATAGATATATTCGCAAATACGTCAAGATGGAAGTTGTTCGCATGAGTGTTTGAAATGATCCCATCTGTCTCAACTCGTCGTCTTTCGGGCCAGTTGGGCATGTCCAGAACAACATTGCGGATAATTTTTAAGTTGGATCTTAAGATCTATCCATACAAGATTTCAATAATGCAAGCACTGGTACCGCAGGACCACCGGCAACGAATACAACACGGTATTCTTTGACAATGCTAAATCTTCTTTGGCCCACCATGTAATAAGACGTTGTGTACATACATATATATATTATATATTATATTCTGGTATGTATATGCCCCACCCCATATGAGCCCATAAAAAAAAACAATTCCTCTAAACTAAACCACTAATAGGCAAAAAATGATCACCTGTCTGACAGTATCTAATTCAAAATCGTAATTAATTGAACATAAAGAAACCCCCCAAAGTAAAATGAACCCCCAAATACACGACAGACAACTCAATTTAATGTCCACCGGTTAATGGTAATCAACCCTAAACCTGCCAAAGTACTTTGTCCCTTTTCCAAATCACACCATTTCACGTCCAGCGGTACATTTAAATGAAAATTTCCTTTTTACTTAAGTGACCAACAATTACACAAATCACAGGGCCTACCATACCCTCCACCCCGTCCACCACACACACACACACACACACGAAACCGAAGATCAAAACGAGTGAGAAAAACATTAGTCTCAGAGCCCGTATCTAGATTGAAACTCCACACGCAACACGGAAGGAAGCAATTATACCGTTTGTTAGTGAATTTCAACACGCTACGCATTCAAATTTCGTCCGTACAAACGGCTGAACAATTAAATCCTTTTTTGCCCGTACCTTCAAATTACTTCGTCATACATCATCACGGACTCGCCAAACATACACACACCATCCGCCCACCCACCGAAGGTGGCAAGGACGCGGAACCTATTTATCTCGGTGGCACATAAATTTGAGAGTGAAATCCCTGAAACAAAAAGCGCACATTCATGTAACGATGACTTTATTGTCATCTACCTATATGATTGATAGGCAGCTACACACATAAGCAATTTAGCGCACTCTGACAGGGTGGGGTGATATATCTGTTCCTTTCCTGCTGAAATTGATAAATCACTGTTTGTACAAGGAATTGCGGTGAGGATGTTGCAAGACTTAATGGGAATAATAACAAGTCCTACTTAATGTGTCCTGTCCCCATTGCGGAATGGGATGTCAGTTTAGGTATTCTAAAACAGACCTCTCTCTCTCCCTCACTCCCTTCAAACCTTCGTCAAAGCTCACTGTCAGGGACAATAATTATTTTCCCGTTTCAACTTGTTGTTTGCAAAAGAAATTTTTATTAATCAAATCAATTATTCGAAATAATTGTTTTAGATGTCACTGGGATGCTATGCCCCTTCCCATCGAAGGGGATTACTGTACACACAACTCCCTCGGGGGATAGGAATTCTCTTAAAACATCGGGAATTATAAAGCAAATCCCTTTCCAGAAAAAAAGGAAACCAAGCCCGCGAGGCTGGTGGGATACCCATTCACAACAAACGCAACAGTGGATAATTCCAGTTGTTTTACCTGTGGCAATCACGTGGATATCCTGATTACATTACAAGTGAACTTTTAATAATTTAAAGGCTCAAAGGTAGACAAATGGTTAACGGAAATAATCATGTTGCGCCTCCGGCAAGACAGAAGACGAAAGAAATTTAAATGAAAAAAAAAGGACGAATGTTTCGAGTGAATGTATGCCAAAGAAGCGCCTAGTAAAGTACGTACAATGTCAGAGAGGAAAAAATTATATAATCAAAAAAGGATCAACGAGGGTTTCTTCAACATACACACACACACACAAACACACATTCATAAATAATAAAAACAAACAAAAACAGCACAAAATGCCACAGCAAAGCTCTAAAATATTTTGAAACACGAAAATTATTTTAAAAATGTTTCTTCCCTACAGATGCGAATAAAAAAAAAAACAAAGCCAAACGGATGTGGAATTTCTACTATTCCATGGGGCAGGGGCCATACAAGATACAGGTGTACGCGACCCGTGACCGAGTGTACAAGGACTTTTTTGGGTTATTTGCTATATCGCGGGGGAGTTACAACATTCTTAAATTATTTTCCAAATAAGTGTTGGGGGGTGGATTTTTTGTGTTCTTGGAACCATTCCATGTGCTTACATGAAAATAATTTCTTCAGTGGTCGAAAGGACTTGGTCGGTATGGAAATGCGTTAGGTTTTTAGGTGTGGTTGGTAAATGCTTACTTTTGATCAAGTTCTGTACCTTGTTTGACGGACTATGGATAATTTAGTTGGTAGGATGGAGGCTTTTGCTATAATGGAGTGGAACCATGCTTTGGGCGGAATTGACAATTTGCCATTCATTTTACGATTCCAATTACGTTTATCCAAATCATGTCAAATTGAAAGTGATTGATGAGACCATTCATGTTGAGTTGCCTTAGTTTGTATACATTATATCCATCACGTAGAAGGTAGGCGGTGAAATTTTATAAAAAAAATAGGGAATATCTGGTATTAACGGCCAATACTCAAACCTAGCGTACTCATTTATTTGTGTGTTTGTATTGTATTTTTAGCATAAATAATGGGACCTACTAAATAACGCCAATACCGAACGTTTATGATGACTATACCATGGATATTAATACTCTGGCTTGTAGAGTCTTCTATTCCTAACCAGAAGCCAAAAGTCGGACGCAGCTGCATTAAGTGGCGCCCAAAAGTAGAAACTGACTTTAACCAACATAAAGGGGGCAACTAACTTAAAGTAGGGACCACGATAGTTGGAAAGACATGCTGGACATCTGGTCCATGTTTATTCCAGACTATGGAGCCAATTAAAAAAAATACATAAAGTGTCCCGTGTTCGACTTTGAGTGACCACTTTTGTCTTATATTGTGGACCTTCTTGGTTGGTATCCGTTGTGTATCGTGTTAGTGTTTGTATTGAGGCAAAGGTGTAAAAGACGACCATCAAACCCAGCTTATGGCGTTGCGACTTTGTTGTAGGGTTATCTTCTGTGCCGTCCGGCCCACGTCTCTGCTGGTCTCCGTTGCTTCCTTGTTGGGTGTTGTGGAGAACGTCTGCTCGTTGCCATAGAAGGTGTGCACCCAAAACTAGCAAACGCTTACTTTGGAGTGATTTCTACAGGGATAATTTCACTCCCTTCAGCTACATCGTGTTGGAGTCGACAAGGAGTTTTTCTCCATCACCCATCGATCCTTAATGACCGCTCCTGCTTTATGTAGGCCGTTGTGAGTCTACAAAAGTCCGTTGAGCTTCAACGACGGTGTTTGTTAAGTGGGCATATCCTGTTCTTTGGTCTCTGTCGCAAGGTTTGTTTTGCTTACACGAGGTTGGAAAGAGTGGTCATATGATTGATAGGACCACGGTCGTCCCCCACCTTTCCCCACTCTGGGTTCTCAAAACTAACATAAATGAAGGGGGATGGTGGATAATAAGGGATGTAAGGTGGTTCTTGTTGCCGTAATTGGTACTTACTTACTTAAGTGGCGCTACAGACCGGGATGAACGTGGGCCTCAACTAACATGCCTCTCCAATTAGCCCGGCCTCCAGTTGCGCACTCCAAGTTGGTTGAGGTCGGTTTCTACTTGTGCGCGCCACTTAAGGCGAGGTCTTCCTCTACTGCGTCCGACGTCTGGCTGAGAATCGAAGACTCTGCGAGCCGGAGTATTGGTGTCCATTCGTTCTACATGTCCTAGCCATCTTCAACGTCCAATGCGGAGTTTTTTGACTAGAGGTATGTCGCGGTACAGCTCGTATAGTTCGTGGTTGAATCTTCGTCTCCATAGCCCGTCAACGCAAACGGGACCGAAGATTTTCTGAAGAATTTTTCTCTCGAACGACCAAGGATTTCTTCATCCGCTTTTGATACGGTCCATGCATCAGCGTCGTAGAGTAGGACTGGGATAATCAGGGTCTTATATAGGATCTCCTTAGTAGTTCGAGTGAGGGCTTTACTACTAAATTGCCTTCTTATCCCGAAGAAACAGCGATTGGCAAGAGTAATTCTTCGTTTGATTTCAGAGAAGCGGAGTCGAGGTAGACAAAGTCCCGTATTACCTCAAAGTTATATCTGTCAATGGTGACAATCTGTCCAATTCTTCGATGTTGTGTGCTCTTTCCTTAGTCTTACCCTCATTTACTGCTAAACCCATTTTTGCCGCTTCCTTTTTTATACTAGCAAACGTGTCTATGACATAACGTTCAATCTCACTAAAGATGTCAATATCGTTGGCGTATACTAGTAGTTGCACCGATTTTTGGAAAATTGTGCCTCTGGTGTTGGCTCGGGAGTTGTGTAAAATCCTCTCAAGAATCAAACTGAAGAAGTCACATGACAGCGCATCGCCTTGCCTAAATCCTTTTTTGGTATCGAATGTGTCGATGAGGTCGTTTCCGATGTAGCATCGTGAATTCCCCATCTGCATCCTACACACACGGACGAGTTTGGGCGGTATACCAAAACTAGACACGGGACTGTATAGTTCGTCTCTATAAATGCTGTCATATGCGGCTTTGAAATAAATAAATGGGTGGTGGGTATCGATTTGAACTTCTTGAGTTTTTTCCAGGATCTGCCGAAGTGTGAAAATTTGGTCGGTTGTGGAATTTTCTGGCCTAAAACCACACTGATAAGGGCCGATAAGGTTGTTGGTAAACGGTTTCAGGCGTTCACATATTACGGCAGATAGGATCTTGTAGTCGATGTTGAGCAGACTTATGCCTCTGTAGTTGACGCAGTTCAGAGGGTCTCCTTTTTTGTGGATCGGGCAAACGATGCTGAGGTTCCATTCTTCAGGTAGTTGGTGGGTGGTTCTTGCACAGGCATCTCCGCCAGCTTTATAAAGCTCAGTGGGAAGACCGTCATTTCCGGCGGCCTTATTAAGCTTGAGTTTAGATATTGCTATCCTCACTTCACTCAGGTCCGGTGGTTGGCAGTTTTCGCTGTCGTTGCCAATATCAAATGGTTCGTTCTGCCTGATAGCGGAATGTTGTTCGTCATCGCCGTTTAACAGTCTGCAGTAGTGGTTCTTCCATATCCTCATCATCGACTGTGTCTCAGCTACGATATTTCCTTGTTCATCTCGACAGGATTCTGTTTGAGCCTTGTATCCTTGGCTTTGACGTTTAACACTTTGGTAAAACTTGCGTCGATGTTCTTCCCTTCTTCTTTGCCTATAGAGCTCAATGGCAGCTCTCGTCTTTACCTGCAGTTTAGCCTTGTAGACCTCGTTCTTGGCTGCAGGCAACTGTCGGCACTCCTCATGGCACCAGGAGTTTCTTGCTGGTGGGTGCGAGAAACCTAGCACATCAGTTGCGGCTGATCTAATGGCTTGTTGGTATCATTGCCATTGTTCTTCGACATTAGATGCTGGTGGTGTGTTGTGAGTCGAGAGGTTAAGGGATACGCGTTGCGCGAAGGTCTTGGCGGTCTCTGGCGATTGCAGTCTTTCGACATTAATTTTTTTTACAGTATTTCTGGTTTTTTGTGGCATGGTGGATATCCGCATCCTTACCTTGGCTGCAGTAAGGTAGTGGTCCGAGTCGTTGTTAGCCCCTTGGAATGTTCGGACATCCAAAATACTGGATGCGTGCCTCTTGTCTATCGCAATGTGATGAATTTGGTCGACTGTTCGTTGATCTGGAGACCGCCATGTCCCCTTATGGATATCGAGGTTAGGAAAGCGTGTGCTGGCTATAGTGGCGTTTCGCCGTAATTGTGCAATAAAATTATCCCTGCCAATTCGCTCAAGCTATCGAAAAGCCGCGCTAACATTAATCCTGCATGTTTGCACTGTAGCGGCATTATTGTAGATATTGGTGCATGAGATGTTTTACAGACTCTATTTCTTCCACCCGGATTTGGCTTCATTCGAAAGAGAGATAAGAACCCAAAATTTGATTATTTGTTGTCAATGTAAGGCCACAACCAACAGGTTATGGTGCAACCATCAGTGTTGTACATTGTTTTGATAGTCAAAGTTCTTTGTTAACACCTGAGCATTCGCTAGTAGTAAGCTCAGATTAGAGACGCATCTGGATTTTTCTATTCCTTCCCCTCCAACATGTAAGCTGCAAGCTTAGAATGATAGAAGTCAGTCTGAGGAGCATTCGGCGTTTAAATGGTTTTAGTTGTTCGACCTACGTGCAGTCTACGGGAATGGTTATTTCAATTGGTGAAACTTCTATCGATAAGATGGTCTGTATTGCATTCTTAGCCACGTAGATATCAGCATAAAGGACACAGCAGTAGTCTGACAGTCGAAAGAACTGGTTGATACCCAGTGCGAAGACTTTCTATTTCCTGTCCTGTCTGCAAACAATCAATGGAATTGCTGGGTGAATCCCAGTCCTATCTAGCAGGTCTCGAGACTTATCGGCTTTTGTCATAGTCATACATAACCTCTCTTGAGCCGGGCTTCCAAATTTGAAGAAGGATCATTCAGAATTCGTTATCTAAATTTGTGAGTTTGCGTCGATCTTGGTTATTGCTCATCTACAGCATCTTTGTCCTGGAGTAGCATGGCCCATTGAATACGCCACATATGCCTTTGCATTGGCACCATCTAAGATTGTGTCAACGACAAGATGCCTACCCCTAGATAGAACCCATTTAAAACAAAGTAATGGAGTTCAAGTCAAGTGGAGATTTGAAATCCCGTAAGGGCTTACCCTAGAACTAGATTTCATCCTTTTCTGTTATGGTCTTTGACCTCAGCTATGTGTACCATTTGGACAATTTCAGATAAAAATACAACTGGTACCCGTAAAAACAGGACAACAACCTCTTACTGCAAATTCCACTGTGTAGACTCGCATATCCTAAATTTACTTCATTTTCCATTCTTCAATCTTCAACAGCACATCAATCAGTCCTACGTATTGCGTTAGGGATAATAGACTTAACATTTTAAAGTCGCTCTACTTTTGTCAAGGCACGAAGCGCGTTTCGTAAAAGTCGTAATCTAATACTCTCTGTGACGCCTCTCTAATGAAAACTAAATGAATCGAAAAGTGCTTACATGTACATCGAGACGACAGACAGGCCAGGACTCCACTGAGGCACATTCCTCCAAAGGATCCATAGATACACAGCTATGTATACCATCAGTAATCTAAAAGTTCCTTGCCACGATGACGATGCTGTGTGTGCAGTGCCTTGTGGCGTTACCAGAAAACCCCATTCTGTGTCACCACCCTCCATTACCACAAGAACAACAACAGTGTGACACCCATGTTGTCTCTTGGCCGGGTGTCGCTCTGCGCGCCCCCGACATTGGCAACTGTGTCTTACAAAGCAAATGTCATAGTCGAAGTGTAGTCATCGTCGTCGTCGACGTCGGCAATGTGGAGCCAACCCTTCACAGGGAATGTCACACCGCCTTCGCTGCGCCAGCACCCACAACATAACCATTCATCCACCCACCGTCGCCGTTGCTGTTGCCGCCACCGACCGTCCTGGTCTCATAGCCCCCGATAGCATAGCCCTAAGCAATAAATAAATAATCGATGGAACGAGCAATTAATTTCCCATTAGGGGGTTTGCTGTACTTCCGCAGTCACATTGTCTTAACATGTCTCCAAAAGCCATCAGTCCGGAACGGAGGCATTTGTTGGGCGCGGTCTATCGCCATCTCTTCGATGAGAATGGTGGCCCCCTGACACCCATCCTTTGGCTGAGTACTTCTCCACTTCTGCAGAGTTCCACGTCACCTCTTTTATTGTGTTGAATGTAACGAATCCATTTGGAAATTAAGAGATATATCCTATCTGGATGCACTGGGTGTGGGTAACGGAAGGGTGGGCGCCATGAGTAAGTGTGCGGTGTAGATTAGGAACGGTTTCCGGTGGTGTTCTGTGTGTTCTATTGCTTCGAGTACTCGTAATCGTACTCGTCCTCGTACGTTGTATTTGCGATTCGTGTATATCGATCTATGGCACGTTACTTTCACCAAAGCCATTGCCTTTAGTTGTGATTCAGGACACTTGCAGTGGAAGACAAAGTTCCGTGCCGGGATATACGAATGGAATGGGCGCTCTGTGCGAAAACAAGAGAATTTCCTCTTCAATGGAAGTCAAGGCTCGGTTTGTTTTCCCATATGCCTTTCGGATGGCATATTGTGCTACATGAGTTATTGGCGAAGCATTACGAAGCTAAAACGTTGCGTTTTTGTTTTTTTTTGGGAAGAGCTTAAGAGCTACTTAGGGCGGTGTGTGATCAAAAATGGGATGGTTGGGGTATGTTTTCTTTAAAAAAAATGTTTTTTTCTAGTAAAATTCTGTGGGATTGATATCATTCAAGGAAAGCTTTGAACGTATGAGGCTTGGAAGTTTGACGGAAAGAATACTGATTTGTACGAATGGGCTGGGTTTAATTGCAGCTGATATCTAAGAGGAACGCAGCTATCAAGTTACATTCCAAAAAAGGGGTTCGGAAACTTGCATTTTGAAAAGGCATCCAGTGCAAATATGTAAGTTGATATAATGGGATTCTTTCCTATCAGTTTTCCTGCATTTTTGCGTATTTTTAGATGGCCTTTCATTGTGCCTACCATTCTAGTGTCGCTAGCCGGACTAAACTTAGGCAAAGCCAAGCTTTGGTTTTGTCCGTAAATGTTTTTTTTTTATCTCTTTATTGCTAATTCGACTTAAGTTTCAGTTCTTTCTGTTTATTTTTTTGTAGATGGAAATCTTAAAAAGACAATTGATAGTCCTCGGTATCAAGTCGTGTTGGATTTAAGCGCACCCAAACCTGATGGTTGGATGTTGTAGAACGAGGGTAGACTATGATTGGATTAAACTTGGCAATGCCCAGTGGTTGCAGCTCTCTATACATCAATCGTGCTTATTTTTGCCTTCAAGTGGAACCATTGGGCACTGGTCACATCCAACCGGATTTGACTTGCTTAACTATATAAGTGCGAGTGTTGATAACAAGACGTAAAACAGCTATAATCACCCTGGTCAGAATGGCGCGGAATGAATACCCGGTCTGCTGTCCTAGGCGAACCTAGATAAGCTGCTTCGACATATCCGGATAACAGGTTATCTAGGAATCTCAAGGGTAAGTCAGGCCTCTTGAACAGAGATGGTGGCGGATGAACCGAAAGGTCAACGGCAGCGCTCAATCCCGTAGTGGATACTGATGAACCCGTGTCCCAGGGGTATCTAATAAATTGGAACTGGCCCTCCAGGTTAGGGGTTGTACTTTGGGTTAACTACCCATCCATGAACCCATCCATGAAAAAAACCATTGTTACGAAGCAACCAATAGCCCCTCGGAAAGGACTGATATTATTGTGGACGCACCTGCTAAACGAAAAATGGACAACGACGTTCGTATCTGCACCTGGAATGTGAGAACATTAAACAGGAGAGGTGCAGGCGAACAACTAGCGGAAGCCCTAAACTGCTACAAAGCAGACATTACTGCCATCCAGGAAATACGATGGGATGGGCCAGGCAAAAAGAGAATGAAAAACTGTGACATCTACTATGGACCGTGTTATAGTGAGCAGAAACAGCGACTATTCCAAAGCGGATTTGTTATAAGTGCCAGGCTTAGGCAAGAAGTCTTATGTTTCCAAGACATTAGCGAACACATCAAACAGAACGCCTGATTCGACTTTCTTAAGTTCTGAATATTCTTGATCGTAAATAACCCGAGTAGGTCTGAAATATATGATTTCAGTAAAGGGTGGTCCAACCCTATGCACGATGTTAATTGTGAGTCACACCTTAACGTCAAATTGTTCGCCCAACTTTATTTGACATTTTTTTGTTTTAGTGTTTGACAAATTCAACCTGGAAGAGGTCCAAGGAGTTAAGATTGTTGAAGCCTTCACTTCGTGATTTTTTTGGTCAGCTTTATCTACCAAATCTGTCCACAATCGGGGGAATTGTTAGCAAATTTTAGCAAAGCGGGTCTGTAGGAAATGTGACAACACCTGTGCATGCTCACCCCATTCGTTCTGGGGAAAACATTGCTGTTGTTCGCAATAATGTGGCAGAAGAGCTGTCAACCTCGACTCGTCATCGTGCTCAACAATTGAATATTGCACGAACATCGCCAGTGCGAATTTTGAATAAAGATTTGAATTTACGCACTTACAAGGTTCAATTGACTCAAGAGTTGAAGCCTACCATTCAAGCTTCGTCAATAGTCAATACGGTTGATTGATCAGACAGAAGTGAATGGTGGGTTTACGAATAATATCATCTTCAGCGACGAGGCACACTTTTACCTCAGTGGATTCGTTAACAAGCATAATTATCGCATTTGGACAAATGAGAATCCACGAGTGATTGTTGAAAAGGCAATGCATCCACAAAGAGTGACTGTTTGGTCCGGTTTATGGGCTGGCGGCGTCATAGGGCCATACTCCTTCGAAAATAATGTCGGCCAAGCAGTTACCGTGAATGGTGTTCGCTATTGCGAGATGATGACGGACTAATTGTGGCCAGAAAGTCAGGATATGTACCTGCATGATATGTGATTCCAACAGGATGGTGCCACTTGCCACACAGCCAACGAAAATATGGCATTTTTGCGCGACAATTCAATGGCCGTGTTATCTCGCGTGGTGGCGATGTCAATTGGCCGCCACGATCATGTGATTTGACACCGTTGGACTTCTTTCTTTGGGGATATTTAAAAGAAAAAGTGAACTCAATAAGCCAAGAATAATTCAATAATTCTCAAAGTCATTGAAAATATGGACCATCGGATAGTACTGTCTAGGTAAATCCCTATGCAATTTGTACTCAAGTCCATAATGCCAAACCTTGTCAAAGGCTTCAGCAACATTTAAAAATAGTGCCGACAAGACTTGTTGTTCCTCCATTGCCTTTTCAATAATATGATGCACTTGGTCAATCGTGGAAGGTTTATTCCTGAATCCAAACTGTTGACTAGGAATGAGTCTTCTTTCATCTATAACTTTTCTAAGTCTTTTCAGAAGCAATTTCTCGAAAAACGTTTGCCAGAATTGGTATAATCGATATTGGTTTGTAAGAAGAAACTTCTGTTGGAGGATTTCCAATTTTAGGTATGACGATGACTTCAACAATTTTCCAGTAATGCGGCACATATCGGTTCTTGATATAGGTTTGAAAACCTATTGGTGGCAATTCTTTCAAAACCTGAGCAGTTATTAGATCGTATCCTGGTGCTTTTTTGTTTGACAATTTATGTTGACATACGCTTCTTACTTCATTGAGTGCGAAAATAGCAATTTCAACTTCGTCAATGAATTGTATTTCATCAGTAGATGCACTTGATGAGAACGGCTTATATACATTCGAAAGGTATTCTGCGAAGAGATCAACCTTCTGTTTCGGATTTCCGACCCATTTTCCGTCTTATGTGTTTAACGGTGCATTCTGCAACAGCGGTTTCTTCAGGTATTTAGATGCTTTTCCTAAGGAGTATTCGGTAGAAGCATCCGTCGTTAAAATTGTGAGGAAACTACTAAGTGATTCGTTTTTGAATTCACTGAATCGTTTAAGGTATTTGTTAAGACGGTTAAACACTGTCGTACCGTCAGGTTATTCTATTTCTGGATTTCTTCTATTCGAACTTGAATATAAAAAGAATCTCCTTAGTAGTTCGAGTGAGGGCTTTACTACTAAATTGGCTTCATACCCGAAGAAACAGCGGTTGCAAGAGTAAGTCTTCGTTTAATTTCTGACGAGATGTTGTTGTCAGAGTTAATAGCGAAGCCGAGGTAGACAATGCCCCGTACTATCCGAACTTCCAGAACTTGATATGATCAGTGCGGTTACAGACCGCTTACCCAAGACACTATGCTTCAAAAAAGATTCTCAATGGAGATCACAACCAGAGAAGCATTGGTTAGCAATAACCCACCAAACTGCCAAAACGGACTAAAGTGGTATACGGATGGTTCTAAAATGGACTCAGGGGCAGGAGCTGATGTATCCATTGACCAAATCGGAACGTTTCTAAACCTATGGGAAGAAAATCAGTGTATTTCAAGCAGAGCTCTATGCCACCAAAGAATGTGCAAACCTCATACACAATTCAGGTATTAAAGGCGCCAACATCTATATATTCACGGAGAGTCAAGCAGCTTAAAAAGCCCTTAGCTCACACATTATTGACTACAAATCAGACCTACACTGCTTTAATTCCCTCCAAACACATAGTTCCAGGAACAAAACCAAGTTATGGTGGGTCGCCGGACAGAAGGGGATTGAAGGCAATGAAAAAGCTGATGAACTAGCCAGAATAGGCTCGGAAACCCCCTTCTGGGAACAAAACAAATGTAAGTCATACTGGGAGAACATCCCATCCCTAAGACAGGCCAAAAGAGCTATTCAGCCCTTCAAAACAGATGCCAACAAGATACTAAATCTTCGCAGGCTCAATGGGTCACGCCGGTCTGCGATATCACCTAAATAAAATGCATTTAGTCGACTCACCGGAGTGCAGACTATGTTGTCTAAGAGAAGACGAAACAGCCGAACACATCAAATGTTGATGCCCGGCCTTTTACAGTATAAGAAAGGAATCCTTCTTCAGACAAATATTAAGTACCGAAGAACTAAGGTAATACTCTTCTGAACGTATTATCAGCTACATTAAGAAAGTAGAAGCGCTACTAACCTAAACAAACATCTGACGGCAAGCACAATAGATCTTTAAGGTCGACCTTATTGCTTGGGCAAGTCAGAATTAAAAAAAAAAAACTCAAAGTTATATCTGTCAATGGTGACGTTCTGTCCAATTCGTGGATGTTGTGTATGCCCTTTCGTGTTGACAGGATATACTTAGTCTTACCCTCATTTACTGCTAAACCCATTTTTGTCGCTTCCTTTTCAATGCTAGCAAACGTGGCTATGACTTCACATTGAGTCCTACCGATGATGTCAATATCATTGCCGTAGGCACCGAAGATGGAAGATGAACAATCCTCTCAAGAAACAAACTAAAGAAGTCACATGACATCGGATCGCCTTGCCTAAATCCTTTTTGGGTATCGAATGTGTCGGATAGTTCGTTTCCGACCCTGATGGATCAGCGAGAATAGTCCATCGTCATCCTACACAGACAGGCAAGTTTGGGAGGTATACCAAATCTAGACATGGCTCTGTAGGTTCTTCATGGTGTTCTTCACTTCTTCTTTGCCTATAGTGCTCAATGGCAGCTCTCGTCTTTACCTGCAGCTTACCCTTGTAGGCCTAGTTCTTGGCTGCGAGCATCTGTCGGCATTCCTCATCAAACCTGCTGGTGTCCGCGAGAAACCTAGCACATCAGTTGCATCTGATCTAATGGCTTGTTGGCATCGTTGCCACTGTTCTTTGACATTAGATGCTGGTGGTATGGTGTGAATCGAGAGGTTAAGGGATACGCGTTGCGCGAAAGCCTTTTCCCAGTATATATTTTCTGGTTTGTTGTGACGTAGTGGATATCCGAATTCTTACCTTTCCTGCAACAAAGTATTGGTCCGAGTCGATGTTAGCCCCTCGGACATCCAAAATATTGGATGCATGCCTCCTGTCTATCGCAATGTGATCAATTTGGTTTTACTGTTTGTTGATCTGGAGACCGCCATGTCCCCTTATGGATATCGAGGTGAGGAAACCGTGTGCTGGCTATAGTGGCATTTCGTTCCGTAGCGAAATCAATTAGCCTAAGTCCGTTACCAGACGTGTTGTCGTGCAGGCTATACTTCTAAAGATGTCTTCTCTTCCTACCTTTGCGTTAAAATTTCCCAGCACGATTTTAACATCGTACTTCGGTAGTCGCTCATAGGTTTTGTCAAGGAGATCGTAGAAGCAATCCTTATTTGTATCATCTTTTTCCTCCATCGGAGCATGAGCGCATATAAGGCATATGTTGGCGAATTTGGCATTGATGCGGATTGTTACAATGCGTTCGCTAATGTCTTGGAAACATAAGACTTCTTGCCTAAGTCTGGCACTTATAACAAATCCGCATCCGAATATTCGCTGTTTCTGCTTACTATAACACGGTCCGTAGTAGATGTCACAGTTTTTCATCCTCTTTTTGCCCAGCCCATCTCTTCGTATTTCCTGGATGGCAGTAATGTCTGGTTTGTAGCAGTTAAGGGCTTCCGCTAGTTGTTCGCCTGCACCTCTCCTGTTTAATTTTCTCACATTCCAGGTACAGGTACGAACTCCGTTGTCCTTTTTTCGTTTAGCAGGGTCGTAAACAGTAATATCAGTCCTTTCCGAGACTATTGGTTGCTCCGTATCAATGTTTTTTCCCATGGGTGGGTAGCTAACACAAAGCACAACCCCCAACCTGGAGGGCCAGTTCCAATTTATTAGAAACCCCTAGGACACGGGGACATCAGTATCCACTACGGGATTGAGCGATGCCGTTGACCTTTCGGTTCATCTGCCACCATATCTATTCAAGGGGCCTGACTTACCCTGGAGATTCCTAGATAACCTGTTATCCGGATATGTGGAAGCCTTGGTTCGCCTGGGACAGCAGAGCGGCTATTCATTCCGTGTTGCTGTTTTACGTCTTTTTATCAACACTCGCACGTATCGTTTAGCAAGTCGAATCCGGTTGGATGAGACCAGTACCCGATGGTTACCACTTGAAGGTAAAAGTAAGCACAGTTGATGTGTACTCGGAGTTGCAACCACTGGGCATTGCCAAGTTAAAGTCAATCAGAGTTTACCCTCGTTCTACAACACCCAACCACCAACATTAATGGACACTAACAGGATAAATGAATGTGCATCACAATGGGTCTATATTGTCCTGAGTGTGATGAGGGAAGACGCACACCACCTACCTCATCAACCCACCAACCTAAGCTAACCTACATTACACATTTGCTCAGTATTTTCAGGACGGCAGTAATGTCTCAGCTCAGGTCATCACTACTCATCCTGCCGAACCCTTTTCTGTTAAAAGTTCAAACACATTCCAGATGCAATTTCTAACGTTATTATTATTTCTCGTAGCATAATCCATATTTAAATAGAACAAATAACATCAGCCCTCTGCAAGGCTCCTTGTTCACCCAAAGGGCAGTCACATATTTTAATATCCACGATACTTGCATCAGCTCTCATATAAATCAAGAAACCACCATGAACTATACAATTCCCAGTGTCCAAAAGTAGTCCTTAAAAGTACAAAAAAATAAAATAAAATAAAAACAAACATCAGTCCTGCAAGGATTTTGCACTTTTAAACCCGTTCCCTCATTAACATGATGCTATTCCGATTTTGATTGCCTCCAGTCCGTAACTCATATGAATATGATTTTCCGGAAAACTAATTTCCAAGCGATGTAAGTTAGCATATGCTAATTAACCTCAACCTACATTGTGTTCCGAGAGTATAAACACTTGAAGAAAACTATTTTAATTACCTGCATGAACGAAAATGCTGAATTTCAGAAACCATATGCGGCACATAGCCCCAGCAGTAGTTGGTAGCAGCTATACCGACTCCATGATGATTTCATGCAATATTTCAGATTATACACACACCCTGGGCCAGCGAGATATACCAGGCGATGATTACATTACACGAGTATGAGGACGAGAATGAGTATAAGGACGAGTGCGCCTGGGGTGAGAATTGCAGGAGATCTCTCCCTCTCGCTCCTCGGAAATGGTATTATTTAAAATCCTTGCGGAATACTAAACAGTTTGCGAACGGCTTGACACAGTTCAAGAAGACGGTTCTATCTACTTTCAGATTCCACAATAAATCATTGACCTAGTCTCTGATTTGTACGTGTGGAGTTCGCCTGTCAGCCACTCTGACATTCAAACAGGTCGTCCTGCCCTGGCCTGCGCTACGATGGGGTTGCCTGCAAAGAACCCGCATATGTTGTTCTCAGCGAACCGGAATGGCAGAGAAAAAGACCTTCGTCCCTGCCTGAGTTATGTACGACATGATGAAAGGGTTCACGAGGAGCAAATCTCATGCAAGGAGCTATCGTCCTCGTCGTCACCCTAAAAACGTCTTATTCGCCTCCTGCCCAGTGAATGAGCGCGTAGATATGGATATATGGGGGCCGGTGTGGTGTTGGTATTTGTTTTTCTTTTTTCTGTTCAATTTGCCTTGGTGTGTGGTGGGTGGTTATTGGGGGGGGGGGGAGGTTTAGCCCGCATTCATGGTAAGAAAATGAATTTAATTTTCTCATGGATACCAAAATCTGATTGTATATTAATATTTAATGGTGCGAGCCCTCCTCCTCCGCACAGCTACTGTGAGCACCTTGTCTTATTTATTTGAATTCGGAATGTTATCCTGGTGAATTTATTATTTCTATCTAAAGAGGTTATCTGCGGCGTTACTTACGGAAATGCACACATACACTCAGAGAGGAGTGCTTCTGGAATCCTTTTGGGAGATGAGATCAATTTGTTCAGATTTATTTATTCACCACAGGGCTCAGGTAAGGCGAAACGAATGAAACTACGGCGTGGAACTCCTTCTCTTGATTGTTGGTGTATACAGACAATGGCAAAGGTCCTTCCCTTCTTCATCTTCCTTTTGGTTCGTTCTTTTCCTCTCAATACTTAATACATTTCATAATTTCGTTTTGTTAAAGGAGCTCTTTGCTGGAATCCTTTTAAGAAATCGCAATTAACTTGACTTGGGCAGCTCTGAAATGTTGGGGTCCTGGTATTAGAATTTAAAGTGCGAAGTAATGCACCCTGACGCAGGGAATCAAAGTTGGGATCAAGCATACTGTGCGAATGTCAATTTAGAGGGTTTTATGAAGAGTTCAAGAAAGGTTTGTGTTAGACAAGGGATGGAAGGCAATCCATTTGGCTAACGTGTTTGGATTATTTAAGGACTAGCTCTCAACTAAGGCTTAACAACTTGCGGTGGCCGCATCTCAAAGGGGTAACTAATTATGACGGGATATATACAGCTTCCTCAGTCTGCTGGTAGAAGAATCCTTTGTACGTATATATGCGGGATAAGTGAAAAAAAAAATACCACTACAGGAATCAAATCAGTCAGGGGTAAGCTCTCCAATCAAAAATCGTCACAATAAACAAGCGGAAGAATTCCTAAGTTCGAATCAACGCTGGCTTAGTGGAAAACCTACAAGATCTGTTCGGATATTTTTGTACAACAGGCTATCTGAGGCTTTTAAGGCTTAGTTGGATGGCAGATGAGACGAAAACCCAAGGGCAGCGCTAAATTTCATCGTGGCTATGGCGTCGTGCCCTAGAGGTATCTATTAAATTGGCCCTCCAGGATTGGGGTTGTGCTTTAAGTTAACTACTCAATCACGGTAAAACCTTATTGTTACGAAGCTTCCAAAAGCCTCAGAGAGGAAAGATACTATTGACGACCATGCTAAACGAAATGAAACTATGGCGTCGTGCCCTAGAGGTATCTATTAAATTGGCCCTCCAGGATTGGGGTTGTGCTTTAAGTTAACTACTCAATCACGGTAAAACCTTATTGTTACGAAGCTTCCAAAAGCCTCAGAGAGGAAAGATACTATTGACGACCATGCTAAACGAAAAAAATACGACGACGTTCGTATCTGCTTCTGGAATGTTAGAAAACTTAACAGTAGAGGTAAAGGCATACAACTAATGGAATCCCTTAGCTGCTATAAAGCAGACATTACTGACATTCAGGATATACGAAACAAATAGTGAAAAACTGTGACATCTAATGCTGTACGTGTTGCAGTTAGCAGAAACAGCCACTATTAGGATGTCGATGGGTTACAAGTGCCAGACTTATGCAAGAACAATCCTCATCAAGGACAGATTCACTAAAACTAGCCTTATATGCGCTCCTGCTCCGAAGTAGAAAAAAGATGATATTGCGAAAGACTGCTTCTACGATCTTCTGGATATGAGCGACTATCTGAGAGCGATGATAAAATCGTTATTAGAGTCTTTAGCACAAAGGTAGGTAGATAGGACATCTTACGCAGTATTATCGGATTTCATAGCCTACACGACACCACGTCTGGCAACGGATTTGACTGTGGTTTCCTCATCTTGATGGACAAGGCGGTCTCCAGATCAATGAACGGTCTATCAAATTGATCACATTGCGATAGATATGGGGCACGCATCCAGTATTTTGGATATCCGAAGATGGACTCGGACCACAAGCATGTTGCAGCCTAAGCCTCTCGATTAACCCCATTCCTCGAGCGACGAGCCATTAGATCAGACGCAACTAGTGTGCTAGGTTTCTTGCGCACATAAGCAATAGAAACATCTGGTTTGGTAAAGAGAGCTGCCATGGTATTCATACCTCCGGGTAAATACGAGCTTCCCAGGCGACCTGGCACGTCCCCAGGTGGCGGATATGGGAAGGCCACGTAGTGTGGTAGAGGTGCTCACACCTCCGCGGACTAAGAGTCCTAAATATCCCAAAGTCAAGGTGTTTGGAATACGTGCCGAGGACTGAATGATGCAGGGAACTGAGACAAATTCATCGAGGACGTAATGTCCCTATAAGATACCGGACTATAAGATACATTGCGATCCTAATCAGAGGCAAATTCGAAGAAACAATCTCATAACTCCTACAAAGGGCACCAAACCTCGTTGCCGACTGGTGCAAAAAAAGTTGGCCTAACTGTCAACCCCATAAAAGTACCATAATTGCATTCAAGAAATGGCGGAATCGGAATAAGCTAAAAAAAACCACTCTGCTGCGGATGAAAACAAAGTCTTACTTGGAACTCTCACCTCACAGAAATTATAGACAAAGCCAGGATCTCTCTGTGGACCAGCAGAAGTCTAATTGGTAAAAGCTCGGGAATAAACCGCAAAATCATGTTATGGCTCTACATAGCCATAACAAGACAAATTGTCACATATGCAGCCCTCGCATGGTGGCAAAAAACCGAAACAAAAGTCAACACAAGACAAGCTCAACCAACTACAAAGACTAGCTTCGGTCTTGCTGCCTTATTCAGGATCGCAAATGAGCAAACTCACCTGGAGGAGTTCGACCAAGTACGTTCTGTCGACTATCGGAGGACGAACTTGAAGCGCTTCACCGAAATTAACGCTCCTACAAACAGAAACCTGAAAAAAACGACGAAATTGTCCGATATCTACTCAAAGTGAATGAGATCGTGACCAGGCCAATGGATCGAAGCTATTTCCGATGACCAGAAGGAGAAATTTCGAACGCCAATAATCGATGCACTCCTTGAGTCTTTAACGGCTACACAGGCAGTTTACTGACGGACACTACCCGGAGATACTGGAGTCCGTATCTTAGCTTATCTCGGAGAATTACAGAAAATCTGTAAGTTTGTTCTGGGATATGAAAATTCAGGCTATTAAAACAGGTAACCCAAACATGATATCGCGATAGAACGAATGGACACCAATACTCCGGCTCGCAGAGTCTTCGATTCTCAGCCAGACGTCGGACGCCGTAGAAGAAAACCTCGCCTTAAGTGGCGCGCATAAATATAGAAACAGACCTCAACCAACTTGGAGTGCGTAACTGGAGGCTGTTAGCTAAGAACCGGGCTAATTGAAGAGGCATGTTGGTTGAGGCACAGGATCATTGCTTCCAAAGTAACGGATGTTTTTTTTAGAGGTTGGTTTTTCAAATAGAGATAAAACTGACACCTTGTGGTCAAATCGGGCAACTCTTATGTCATTTATGTTCACCATTTCATCATGAACAGGTTTACATATGAACAACGCTTGTAAATCGTGCAAACTTATTTCGAAAATAATGGTTCAGCTCGCGAACCATCTCCGTCCATCTTATGGTCGACATAATCGTCCATCAGTGCAATTAATTCGGTTAACCATGGATCGTTTTCGCACTACGTTTACTCTATGTGATGATACGCATCCGCAGAGATGTCGAACAGTGCGCACCGAAGAAACAATTGCCGCTGCAGAGCAAAGTATTGAAGAGGACCCGAATAAATCGATTCGCCACCGTCCACAGCAATTGGAGCTTTATCCATCAACTTTATGGAAGATTTTGCGCAAAGATTTTGGCTTACGACTTTACGAGATCCAGCTTGTGCCAGCATTAAATCCGCGGTACCATGCAATGCGTCGTGATTTTGGTGTATGGGCCGAAAATGAGATTGATCTCGATGTTGATTTTCATCGCAAAATCTTTGGCCCATTTTTATTTGAATGGCTACGTCAACAAGCAAAATTGCCGCATTTGGAGTGAAGAGAATCCACATGAGACCCTTGAGATGCCATTACATCGACAAAATCTGAATTTTTGGTGTGCTCTGTGGGCTGGTGGAGTCATTGGGCCATGCTTCTTCCGAGATGATGCAATAGAGTCAGTTACCGTTAATGGGACCGGTATAGAGCCATGATAACCGACTATTTTGATCCCGAATTGGATGACATGAATGTGGATAAGATGTGGTTCCATCAAGACGGCGTTACATTCCAAACAGCGCACGTCACAATCGATTTATTGAAGTATAAGTCAGGCCCCTTGAACAGAGGTGGTGACGGATGAATCGAAAGGTCAACGGCAGCGCTCAATCCCGTAGTGGATACTGATGGCCCCATGTCCTAGGGGTATCTAATAAATTGGAGCAGGCCCTCCAGGTTGGGGGTTGCGCTTTGGGTTAACTACCCACCCATGGAAAAAAACCAAAGCAACCAATAACCCATCGGAAAGGACTGATATTATTGTGGACAACCCTGCTAAACGAAAAAAGGACAACGATGTTCGTATATGCACCTGGAATGTGAGAACATTAAACAGGAGAGGTGCAGGCGAACAACTAGCGGAAGCCCTAAACTGCTACAAAGCAGACATTACTGCCATCCAGGAAACACGATGGGATGGGCCGGCCAAAAAGAGGATGAAAAACTGTGACATCTACTATGGACCGTGTTATAGTGTGCAGAAACAGCGACTATTTGGATGCGGATTTGTTATAAGTGCCAGACTTAGGCAAGAAGTCTTATGTTTTCAAGACATTAGCGAACGCATTGTAAAAATCCGCATCAAGGCCAAATTCGCCAACATAAGCCTTATATGCACTCATGCTCCGACGGAGGAAAAAGTTGACATAACTAAGGATTGCTTCTACGAGCTCCTCGACAAAACCTATGAGCGACTACCAGTGTACGATGTTAAAATCGTGCTGGGAGACTTTAACGCAAAGGTAGGAAGAGAATACATCTTTAGCAGTACTGTCGGAAAATATAGCCTACACGTCAACACGTCGGACTTAGTCTAATTGACTTCGCTACGGAAGTCTCGCGGCCACCAGCAAGAAACCCCTAGTTTGATGAATAATGCCGACAGATGCTCGCAACCAAGAACAAGGCTAAGCTTCAGGTGAAGACGAGAGCTGCCATTGAGCTCTATAGGCATAGAAGAAGGGAAGAACACCGGCTTTTCAGAAAGAAGAAAAAAGAACAAAAAAAGCTCGCGATCGATGATATAGAGAGGTGACACTCCAGGAACGATGTTCGCAAATTTTACCAAAACGTCGAGATGAACAAGGAAATATCGTAGTTGAGACACAGTCGATGCTGATGATATGGAAGAACCACTTCTGCAGACTGTTAAACGGCGATGACGAACAACATTCCGCTGTCAGGCAGGACGAACCATTTAATGTTGGCAACGACAGCGAAAACTGCCTACCACCCGACTTAAGTGAAGTGAGGATAGCAGTATCTAAACTTAAGCTTAACAAGGCCGCCGGAAATGACGACCTTCCCGCTGAACTATATAAAGCTGGCGGAGATGACTTGTTAAGTAACACCCACCAACTCATAAGCCAAATCTGGTCGGATGAAAGTATACCTGAACAATGGAACCTCAGCGTCGTTTGTCGGATCCACAAAAAGGAGGCCCTCTGAACTGCGCCAACTACAGAGGAATAAGTCCCCTCAACATCGCCTACAAGACTATATCTGTAGTAATATGTGAACGCCTGAAACCGTTTACCAACAACCTGATCGGCCCTTATCAGTGTGGTTTTAGGCCAGGAAAGTCCACAACCGATCAAATTTTCACACTTCGGCAGATCGTGGAAAAAACCCATGAAGTCCAAATCGATACCCACCACCTATTTATCGATTTCAAAGCCGCATACGACAGCATTTATAGAGACGAACTGTACAGAGCCATGTCTACTTTTGGTATACCGCCCAAACTCGTCCGTTTGTGTAGGATGACGATGGAGAATTCTCGCTGCACCATCAGGGTCGGAAACGACCTCACCGACACATTCGATACCAAAAAAGGATTTACGCAAGGCGATGCGCTGTCATGTGACTTTTTCAATCTAATTCTTGAGAGTATTCTGCAAAACTCCGGAGCCAACACCAAATGCATTCGCCGACGATATTGACATCATCGGTAGGACTCAACGAGATGTCACGGACACGTTTCTTAGGAAAGAGAGGGAAGCGGAAAAAATAGGTAGATATAGCAGTAATTGAGGAAAGACTATGTTTATCCTGTCAACAAGGAAGGATTTGCATTGGTCAAAATGTCACCATTGACAGATATAACTTTGAGGTATTACGGGACTTTGACTACCTCGGCTTCGCTATTAACTCTGACAACAACATCTCGTCAGAAATCAAACGAAGAATTACTCTTGCCAACCGCTGTTTCTTCGGGCTAAGAAGGCAATTCAGTAGTAAAGCCCTCACTCCAACTACTAAGGAGATCCTATATAAGACCCTGATCATCCCAGTCCTGCTCTACGGCGCTGAAGCATGGACCACATCAAAAGTGGATGAAGAAATCCTTGGTCGATTCGAGAGACAATTTTTTCGGAAAACCTTCGGTCCCGTTTGCGTTGACGGGCTATGGAGATGAAGATTCATCCAAAAACTATACGCGCTGTACAGCGGCATACCCCTGGTATCCTCATTGGACGTTTAAGATGGTTAGGACATGTAGAACGAATGGATACTAATACTCAGGCTCGCAGAGTCTTCGATTCGCAGCTAGACGTCGGACGCAGTAGAGGAAGACCTCGCCTGAAGTGGCGCACACAAGTAGAAACCGACCACAACCAACTTGGAGTGCGCAACTGGAGGCAGTTAGCTAAGGACCGGGCTAATTGGAGAGGCATGTTGGTTGAGGCCCAGGTTCATCCCAGACTGTAGCGCCACTTAAGTAAGTAAGTAAGTAAGAATGTGGAAAAGATGTAGTTCCAACCAGACGGCGCTACATGCCACACAGCGCACGTCACAATTGATTTATTGATGGAATCATTCGATGAGCGCATAATTTTGCGGAATGGACCTGTCAATTGGCCACCAAGATCGTGTGATTTGACACGATTGGATTATTTTCTTTGTGGATATATGAAGTCGCTCGCCTACGCCAACAAACCAGAAACGTCATTCGTGGTATAATTGCGATATACGGCCCCTAATGCTCGAAAAAGTGGTTGAAATTTGGACCTCTAGACTTGGCTTTATAAGAACCAGCCGCAACGGCCGCATACCCGAAATCACATTTAAACATTAATGGCATAAAATTATGCTTCCAATAAATCCAAATTGATGGACATTAAAACGATTTCCTTGTGTTTTATTTCAATTCGAAGTTATATACCTCTCGTCTTCGACTGCAACCTTAGCTTCATGTGATGTGTATGGATAGATGGTGCGAAAAACCTGTTGCAGAACCCCAAACATTGATCAACTGCATACTTCTCGACATCGGATTTAAAATCTTATCTGTTGTAGTTATGTCGACAAAAAATACAAATTTTTGAAGCAATGGGCTGACCCAGCTTTTTCTCACAACCATTCAGGTGTACGTGTGTACTTCTTGCACGATGGCTTGACCTCCTGTTTTATGCCGAATCCGAACGGCTGAGTGGAGGTAAGTTTTTCTTGATTTTTCAATTTTACAAAAGAGAAGAGCCATTGAAAAACATTTAGGTGTTGCTACGCTTGGAAATCGACCCCACTTTCTGCTCTGCAGTTCATCGGACTACCCCTATGCCCGTCAGTTATGTCGACAAATTGATGAAAAATGATCTCCCAACCTAAGCCAAAAGAAGCAAATGATACAATAAAATATTTTCAAACATAAAAAGCTCAACAAGTCCCCAGGGCATTAATGTTCAAAAATGTCTCTACCATCATTTCTCTTTAAAATTTTATCCAAACGTAAACGTTTCCAAGGCCAAAGACTTACACTTCCAAAGGAACGCATTAGGATTATCCTAATAATCTGTCTTTCGCAGACATGCTGCCTCTGCTGCTATTCAAAATATTATTACTCTGAGATTATAATCGTACCTACCCACCACTCCGCATGCATAATCAAAAAATGAAAAAAATCACGGCATTCGATATTCCTGCAGCAGGATAAGGCATTAATTATATCTCAGTGTTTTTTTTTGTATCTTGTATCTTAACAAAAAATTGATATCCTCCATCATTTGGAAAAGGAAACCAATTTTTGAAATAAAGTGCAAAAATCAATTACTCCTCGCTCGCCGTGCTCCGAGCTCTGTTTCAGGCTCTCGCACTGCCACTTATCCTAATAATCTAATTTTACGTCCTTAATGTGAATTCATGTTAGTAACTCTCGGGTAATTCGTTTTTCGCTTCACCGTTGTTGTGGCACGGCATGGAATGCGGAAGAGGGAAATTACTTTCAACCCTAATGAAAATTTGATACGCATTTTCGGCAATTTCTCATATCGCCATCCGTGATTTTCCGGCTTTCCGTTTTTTTTTTCACCGTAACTGTTGTTCATTAAAAGAGATTGGTAAGATACATACGGAGTTATATCCTGTTTTTTTTTTTATTAAGTATAGGTGTACTGTGTCGTTGGTGTGGTGTGACTGCACCCAAGGGTGCGCGAAAAAAAAAACCAAAACAGCGAAAAACCACCCCACTTTGAGATTTGGGTCTTTTCAATCACTAGGACGATGCATTCAACGAAATTCCGTATCGGATTGTGTGTGACCTTAGCTAATAAAGAGGTGGATTCGTATTTTTCAACTACAGACGAAGTGAAAGTGTCCGCCTTTGACAACAAAGACGGATGTACAATTTCACTGTGAAATAACTGCAACACCGCCCTTCAATAAAAAAAAATTCAGAAGCAGGAGGGTGGGTGACTAACAATTTTCCGCAGGTGGCCATATAAACATGAAAAGGGATATACAACAAAGTCTAACAAGGGTTGACTGTTGCCTGCACATGGAAGATAAAAGAACTCGAACTGCGGCACACTCAATTTAATTCTTTGCCGCAGTCTTGATTTTCAAATTTAAAAAAACGAATAAAAAGTAATTTGTTAAGTAATTGCGAACAGGACGCGGGACAGGGTTATTAAATTTATCCGATAGGAGTTTGGTGCTGCAATCCATCGTGCTCGGAGGTAATTGAGAAATTCTCAAGTGGTTTACTTGCGTTGATGGACAAACGACAAAGCGTTATCAGGTTCGTCACCATACGTGAAGCAAATATTATTTTAAAGATTTTCCTAAGGCTGATGTTTGAAAATTAAGGAGATCCATTACAGACCATATAATTTAAGGTTTTTCAATGCTGACATAAGTTAGACAAGGTTTTATGGGTTGTTGACGCTCACAGGCGGGCTTATTGGCGCAATGGTTAGTGCAATGAACTGCTGCGCAGAAGGTCTAGGTTCGAATCTCAGTCGTAGCAATACCTAAATGATTTTTAACTGGCCCTTGTCTCCTGATGATCTGATAAATCATTCGAGTAGTGTCAATTGTCATGAAAAGCTTATCAGAACTCAACTGTTCGGCGTAAAACAGGAGGTCCTGTCATCGTGTAAGAGATACACATGCAGACATAAGTGGTTGTGAGAGAAAGCTAGACCCTGGGTACTAACGATCCTGTTGCGCCAAAAATTTGCATTTTTGTTTTTTACGCTCGGAGGCCGATGCGCTAAAACGTTGTAACAGGTGGCGCAAAAGTTGTCACCCGTCGCAAAAACTGTCACCCGATGTTTTTTGGTTGCAAATATTTAAATTCTTCGGCAAAAAAAGTAGAAAAAATTATTCCATGATTCATGTCTTATGCGCCACCTATAATAATTTATTAGATTTTTTTGCAAAACACTTTAAAAAATGGCGGCCAAAAAACATTGGGCGACAACTTTTGCGACGGGTGACAACTTTTGCGCCACCTTGTATTTGTAACGGGTGGTTAAATTTCAAGGGCCGGTGATGAATGTGAACTACACCTAAACGTCAAGTTTTTTTCTGCATTTCATTTGACATTTCTCAATTTCAGACTTACTCAAGAAAGAAAGAAAAAACCGAGAAACGCGTTAAAGTTATTCAGGCTTATTATGGAAATGAGCGTTCAAATCAAAATGCATATCGTGCACTTCGTGATTTTTTCGGTCAATTTAATCGTCCAAATGTGCGTACAATCGGAAAAATCGTGCAAACATTTGAGCAAACCGGGTCAGAGGAGGAGATGTGAAAACACCAGTGCATGCTCGTACAGCTCGTACTGCAGAAAATATTGCTGCTGTTTGCGATAGTGTGGCTGAAGAGCCGTCCACCTCAACTCGTCGTCGTGCCCAACAAATGCACCTCTCACGCTCGTCGTTGATGAACATTATGCATAAAGACTTGCATATACACGCTTACAAGGTGCAATCGACTCAAGAACTAAAGCCTCTTGACCATTTCAAGCCTCGTCAATGGTCAGAATAGTGGCAAGAAATGGCAACAGTGGATGATCAATTTTCGAAGAAAATCATCTTCAGTGATGAGGCACATGTGGATTCGTCGATAAGCAGAATTGTCGAATTTGGGCGAATGAGTGATTGTCAAAAAACCAATGCACCCACAATGAGTAGGTTAGGTTAGGTTAGGTTTACGGGTTGGTGGAGTAGAGGATTCTCTATTCCGCCACACTTAGGTCCATGTGGACCCATTGTGATACCCTTGGTGGGATTACGTCCTTCCTTATCGTTACTATGAGTTACTCCACTCTATCCAGCCATCCTGATGTTCGTAGGAACCTGCAAAGATAGGGTAATGGAATATCGGATAGCTCTTGGATGTCTTGGAAGTAGTAGCTTCCAAGTGTTCTGTTCCTCAGGTGACAGAGACTCGGGCAGTGACAGAGGAAGTGAGGTGTATCCTCGTGTGCCTTCTCATCGCCGCAGCCTCTACAGATATCGTCATCCTTGAGATTTAATTTCATTGTATGGGTTCTGAGAAAGTTGTGACCAGTTAGAGTCCCTACCAGTTTAGATAAAGAGCTCCTGTCGTACCGCAAAAGATTTTTGGTTCGGTTTCCGTTGTATTCTGGCCAGAGCTTCCGAGATATTTCGCAGGTAGTCAATGACTTCCACCTGGTATTGGCTTTCATTCAGGTTTTGTATTCCACTCTTCCTCTGAGGTAACAGAGTGGTGGTTCGACCGTTTGTAGTGCCTGATCATGATCTGTAGCAGATCCATTTCTTGCCAGTTCGTTGCCGTCTATGTCCCTGTGACCAGGAACCCAGCAGAGATCAGCATTATGCTGTGAGCAGAGAACCTTGAGCTCTTCGTGACAGCGGCGAACTAGCATTGATTTAATTTCGATAGCAGATACTGCTTTTATAGCCGCTTGGCTGTCAATGAACATGGTGATATCACTGTGTGGTATTGGTACCCACAATGAGTAACTGTTCGTTGCGGTTTATGGGCTGGCGGCATCATCGGACCGTATTTTTTCCAAAATGAGACGATCAGGCAGTTACTGTGAATGGTGTTCACTATCGTGAGATGACAACGAACTTTTTATGGCCCGAATTGGAAGATATGGATGTGGACGATAAGTGATTTCAACAGGATGGTGCCACTTGCCACACAGCCAACGAAACAATGGCTCTTTTGCGCGACAAATTCAATGGCCGTGTTATCTCACGTGGTGGCGATGTCAATTGGCCGCCAAGATCATGTGATTTGACACTGTTGGACTTCTTTCTTTGGGGTTAATTGAGAGAAAAGTTGCAAGTCGATAAGCCAGCAACAATTCAAGAGCTAAATAATGAGATAATTGGGCTCATTAACGGCATAGAACCTCAATTATGCCTCAGCGTCATCGAATATTTGGACCATCGGATGGAGGTGTGCCGCCGAGGTCGCGGCGGCCATTTGGCCGATATTTTGTTCCACTCATAATTGAACCATACCAGTATTATCATAATAAAAAGAAATGATAGTAATTTCGTGAAAAATTTCTGTTTTATTCAAAATCAACATCGGCCCTTAAAATTTAACCACCCTTTATATTGATTTGTCCCTTAGATGAGGCGTCAAGCTTCCATACTTACTACTAACTTACTTAAGTGGCGCTACAGTCCGGGATGAACCTGGGCCTCAACTAACATTACTCTCCAAACAGTCCGGCACTCCAAGTTGGTTGAGGTCGGTTTTTACATGCGCGTGCCACTTAAGGCGAGGTCTTCCTCTACTGCATACGACGTCTGGCTTGGAATCGAAGACTCTGCGACCCGGAGTATTGGTCCATTCGTTTAACATGTCCTAAACGTCCAATGCGGAGTTTTTTGAACAGGGGTATGCCGCTGTATAGCTCGTATAGTTCTTGGTTGAATCTTCGTCTTCATAGCCCGTCAACGCAAACGGCACCGAAGATTTTCGAAGAATTTTCCTCTCGAATCGACCAAGGATTTCCGCCGTAAAGCAGGACTGGGATGATCAAGGCCTTATTTAGGATCTCCTCAGTACTTCGAGTGAGGGCTTTACTACTAAATTGCCTTCTTAGCCCGAAGAAACAGCGATTGGCAAGAGTAATTCTTCGTTTGATTTCTGACGAGATGTTGTTGTCAGAGTTAATAGCGGAGCCGAGGTAGACAAAGTCCCGTACTACCTCATAGTTATATCTGTCAATGGTGACGTTCTGTCCAATTCGTCGATGTTGTGTGTCCTTTCGTGTTGACAGCATATACTTAGTCTTACCCTCATTTACTGCTAAACCCATTTTTACAGCTTCCTTCTCTATACTAGCAAACGTGGCTATGACATCACATTGAGTCCTACCAATGATGTCAATATGATGTCGCCGTATGATAGTAGTTGCATCGATATTTGGAAGATTATGCCTCTGGGGTTGGCTCGGGAGTTGTGCACAATTCCCTCAAGAATCCGATTAAAAAAGCCACAGATTGTGCATCGCCTTGCCCAAATATTTTTCGGTATTGAATGTGTCTGTGAGGTCGTTGCCGACCCTGGCACTGTAAAGTTCGTCTCGTATGCGGCTTTGAGATCGGTGAATTGGTGCGATAGGTATCGACTTCTTGAACTACTGGGTTTTTTTTCAGAATCTGTCAAAGTGTGAAAATTTAATCGATTGTGGAATTTCCTGGCCTAACCAAGTACTGATAAGGGCCGATCAGGTTGTTGGTAAATGGTTTCAGGCGTTCACATATTATTGCAGATAGGATCTTCTAGGCTATGTTGAGAAGACTTATGCCACCGTAGTTGGCACAGTTCAGAGGGTCTTCTTTCTTGTGGATCGGGCAAATGTTGCTGAGGTTCCATTCTTCAGGCATACTTTCAAAATCCACTCCCCGTATACCGAGTGTAAAACGTATATATACAACAAAAATGCAATGAGTACAACGAAAAGATTTAATACCCCAGGTGGCAATTCAGTTTCACTGGAAAATCTACCCTCTACGGAGGTCGGCTCTACGGATTCTGGGGAGAGCCAATTATCGCAAATGTGTTACCCTTTCGGGAAAAGTTCAAGTTCATCAGGACCTCAAAAAAATATATGTGTCTCAAGGAGCTCGACAACAGCAGAAGTGTCAGCCCACGAAAAACGAGACTCAATGAAAAATAAGAGCCTAAAGGAAGAAAACGACGATCTTCGAACAAGGCTTAACAATGTCGAACTGCTCTGCGAAGAGCTTCGTAAAGAAATTCTCCACCTAAAGGAAGAAAATATGACTCTGAAGAGTTCATTTAAAATATCTAATGAGCCAAAACCAAGTTCAAACGGCCCCGTGAATTCGGAATACCACACGGATGAAGAAGAACTCAGTCGCGAAACTGACTGGATCTTAAAGAAAAGACCAGTAAAAAAGAGGAAAGCTGTATCCTCTCCTGAAATAATAAACCGCGACAAAGAGATTATTAACAAAGCGAAACAGCTAAAACAACGTCCCCCCACCGCCAATTAATGTGATCGGTATTGACGGCTTTGACAAGTTGCATACCTTGCTAAAATCGTTGCCATTATCGGGCTACCAAGTAACTTCGCTAAGAAAAAATACATGGAAAGTCTGTGTTAAAGACCCTGAAAGTTACAGTCTATTATCTCGAAAGCTTAATACCGATAAAATAGAATGGTATTCCTTTGAAAACAAATCTGAAAGGCCTTTACGCGTTGTAGCTAGAGGGTTGCATGCATCGTGTTTAAAGGATGACATTGTAAACGATCTGAAAAACAGGCAATATAAAGTCTTTGATGCCGTTAACATTGTCAAGCGAGACCAAAAGCAAAAAGATGGCGAAGGAAATGTAATAAAACGCGGTCTTCCTTTATTAATACTCACCTTCGATAGATCAGAAAGTTTGAACAAAATTTATGAAATAAAAACAATACTTAATATTGTTGTAAAAATAGAGCCTATGCGTAAGGATTCCCAGTGCAAGCGCTGCCAAGGATACAATCATACGCAAAGCTATTGTCAAAAAGAACCGTGGTGTGTAAAATGTGCCGGAAATCATCTGACGGTAGATTGTATGTCAGATTGTTAAGAGGGTCTTCGTTTTTATAGATCGGGCAAAAGATGCTGAGGTTCAATTCTTCAGGCATACCTTCATCCGACCAGATTTTTCTTACGAGATGGTGAATGTTACTTACCAAATCATAACCACCGTCCACATAAAGCTTGTCGGGAAGGCCGTCATTTATATGCAGCCTTGTTAAGCTTGTGTTGAGATATTTCTATCCTCATTGAACTTATGTCGGGTGGTTAGTAGTGACAGCGGAGATTATTCGTCATCATCACCGTTTATCAGTTTGCAGAGAGGTTCTTCTATATCCTCAGCATCGACTGTGTCTCAAGTACGATGTTCCCTTTTTTATCTCAGGATTCTATTCGTGCTTGTATCCTTGGCTTCGACGTTTTACACTTTGGTAAAATTGCGAATATAATCCCTTTAGGGGTACCTTTCAATATGCTCTATCGCTCGCTTTTCGTGCTTTTTTCTTCTTTCTGATAAGTCGGTATTTTTTCCTCCATCTTTGCCTATAGAGCTCAATGACAGCTCTTATCTTCACCTGCAGTTTTTCCTTGTAGAAGATCATATATAAGATCCTTATAATCCCAGTGCTGATCTACAGCAATTTTTGGTGAAATTTTCAGTCCCGGTTGCGTTCAGAAGCTTTGGAAACGAAGAACATAGATCTGCTGAAAAACTCCGCATTGGACGTTTAACATGCCTAGGACATATTTATCGAATGGACACCAATATTCCGGCTGGCAGGTTATTAAATTCTCAGTCATATAATGGGCGCAGTAGACGTCGAATACCCCGTCTTAAGCTGGGCGCTTAGAAAGAAACGAGCTTTGCCGGTTTGAAGTGCGCAATTAAAGGCAGTTAGCTATAGTCCGGGTTAATTGGAGACGCACTTTGACGTCCAGTTTCGTTCTGGATTCTAGCACCACTCGAGTCAGTATGTTGTGATTGCAGCTGTTTTTTTTCTCTGGTGTTGCTAGAAAAGTCTTCTCTGATGATCCGAATGGGGATCGAGTTTACCACCGGAAATCTTTATTTCAGGATATTCAATGATGCCCTTCAGTTCCTAGCTTTGTTGGATCGAAGGGCAGGTGTGGCATTGGCTAAATCTTAAAATCTATTACTTCTCATTGCATAGAGTCTACATGGAGTTCCTGTCACATTTCACCACCCCCGATCAAAATTGAGGACCCAACAATCGGTAAGATAAACACGGATTGACAGACAGACTCAGTCACATAACAAACTTTATATCAAAATAAGATATGACTTCCAATATTCCCTTTTGTATTTCTTACCCACTATCCCAATCCAAATCAACTTTAAACGGGGATCTTCAGAATAGTTCCCCTTTGTCTTTACAGCCCCATCACGATAACATCTTCTGCAGAACAATGCAATCTTTTCACACGAAAGCATACAAAAATCACGCTAAATAGAGTTTCCCTCCCCAACTAAGTACTTACATCTTCAAGGCTGCATTTGAAAAATCAACACCAGCCGTAGCTACTTACTTATTCAAATGTATCTGCGCCTTAAACAACTCAACCTCCGTCAGGGATTAATATCCAAACATTGGCACGTGGAAACAATGGTGTTTGTCAACACAAATACCTACCACCTGACAGCCATTGTGCAAAGATTAACACTCCATTGTGACGTCCGTCATCGCCGGTCGGTGCGACGACGACGACGGTACTGCTTCGCCATTGTTGATGTTTAAAGTGCTTACAGAGCTGAAAAACTCGCATAAACTCCGCGCGCGCACTGCTCCCGAGCCATGTCATTAAAGAGGGATTAGCGCTGCTTTTGGAACAACAAAAATCCAAGTGTCCTCGAATTTGGTAAAATATGCGCACGGACGAAATTTATTCACGTGACTACATCCCCACCGATATGGAAATAGTCTCGCTCCTCGCCGGAACGTAGTCATCGCGGCGTGAATCTGACACCCACTTGAATCTCGCTTCGAGTTAAGAACTGCGGCGCTAATTAAATGTCATTTCATATGCACGATGATGAGGTGCTTCTTGAAGACGACGCACTGGGGATCTGGAGACAGGAAGGCGCATAGGCGTGTAGAAAATAGTTTTTAATTAAAATCGTTTAGCGAAATTCGCTTCCATCGGCGAAATTTCGCCCTCTAACGTGTACGAGTTCGAGTGGTGGCAGGTTTGAGTGCGCCACTTGAAGTTTTTTGTTCATCCTTCCCGCCACAGTTGACGCAGGATCTCTTCCTGTTTGAAGGCAAGTGATATTATTCTTCCTAATTAGCGACCGCAGCAGAAGATTTTTGTATGGGGGAAGGCATGGCTGGGACGACCGCTCCACCGGGCCCATTATAATTTCAAGTCCTTTAAAATGACATTAAGGATTAGCCTAATGTGATAAGACCGACACGCTAGGCGAATACATAAATACACGAGTGGGGAACAAATTTTGATGGGATTACTCATAATCTGTTTAGCAGCAGCGACTTCCTAAATAAGGGACGACTAGGAGGACGACAACGACGAACGCATGAAATACTCTCTTACAAAGGTCCTGCTGAAGGTTGTTATGCTGGGAAATAAAAGGGAAATTATATATTCCGCAGGGGATGTGAGGAATTATTTTCCTCAAGTTATCTCATCGACCTATGGTGATGTTTTTTTTTTCTTGTCTTGTTCGTCCTTTTTGCTTTTTTGTGTGTGATTCTTGGTTTACGTTGGCGTTCTCCGATTTTTTTTTTGTTTTTTTTACTTTCGCATGTATATTTTTGCATGTCCTTGTGCTGGAAGGATAAAAATGTTCGTATATTCAAAGCAGGGATTTTTTTTGTTGCTAGGTCGTCTCTTTCGCTCGGTTGTGCTTTTGCAGTCTGGTTCACTGTGACAACAAGGAACATCTTCTGCTTGTCAAAGATATTGTATCCTTGTAGAGCTTAAGTTTCTGATACACGATGAGCCACCATATCATTGGAACCCGAGACTCTTCGCTTGTCGTCCGCTCGGTCCTCCCTTCCCGGTGTAGCGACTTTGGCTGTATATTTTTTTTAATGGCAAAAGTTATGTCCTGATTGTGGGCTGGGTGGGAGAGGTGGTTTTATGTTCAAGGGTATGATGAGGCAAGCAACGGAAGGATAACGTTTGAGTGGGGATTGTGTGGCGGTAAAGAGGATATCGCCGTGACGGATGCTATGATGAATGGTGAATCGCCATATCAGAGAGGTTTCTCTGTGCAAGGACCAAAAGGTTCATATAATTTAACAGAGTTTAAAATATGCAGAGCTTAAAATTTGAATGTGTGGAGGAAATTTTTAAGAGTTGTGGTTGGGGTGGGGCAGGGCTTAAATTGGGTATAGCAGAATGGTCTTTAGTTTCGTAATTATTATATTTTTTTGGAAAGATTTACATTTTTGCAAGGATATTTTCGGTGAGGTTGTCGATGATAATAAGTGGAATTAGTGGTGGTCTTGTATGTTTTTTTAAATCAATCGAAAATGGTATAAAGTGACCTAAAGTCACGTATGACAGGGCAGTCTGGGAGCAAACCAGAACGGAGTTACGAAGTTAAGATAATAACCGACAAAATAAAAAGGATGTCGTATGTAATTGGAACCATATGACTGCACCCAAAACGCCATATATGCAGAAATCAGCAGTCAAAAGCGATTAAAGCGAAAAAGGATAGGTCAATGAAGCAACTTGATCCTCAGTCCCTAGACAGGTATGGATCCCAGGAAAATACACAAGGAACCGGATCGAGATAATTGGAGAGGCATGGTGCCTGAGGCCCAGGTTATTTCCGAACAGTAGCTCCACTTAAGTCAGAATTTTACAATTTTTGGGGCATGGTGGTTACCTTGATTCTTAGCAGATAAGTATTGATCTGAGTCAATATAATCACCTCGGAGCATTCTGACATCCAAAATGCTGGATACAAGCCACACATGTGATTTGATTGACCGTTTGTTAATGAGACCGCCATGTCCCTGAATTTCAGGATGAGGAATAGTGTGGCTTTTTGATAGCATCCAGTTTACATGAATTTAAGAGTCATGGCAACCTCATTGGCATTCGGTTTTCTGTGTCCCGGAGATCTTTCTGAAAAGCCCTACATTAATTAGTGAGGCGAAATGATATGCTCAAGGTCAGAACCCACATCAGAGATAGTTTTGCGCTCATCCGTCTAGATGAGAACCGATTTATCGTTTCCAGCTGAGTACAATTCCTTTTCGAGATAACTGCAAATAACGGGTTATTTTTTAAGAGGTTTAGAACTTTTTTTAAAAAAAAAACACAAAAAAATGGAAAAAATTAATAAAATATTTATTTCAATCGATAGTTTGAACCTTGCAATTTAATGTTTAAAGATAATTTCATGCAAATGTTGACCGCGGCTGCGTCTCAGGTAGCCCATCCGCTGAGTCCAATTTTGGCATACTCTTTCACACATATCGGCCGGTATCTCACGAATGAATGCATGGATGTTGGCTTCCAGTGCGTCAATCGAAGCGGGCTTGTCCCTATAGACATTAGCCTTGACATACCCCCACAAAAAATAATCTAATGGTGTCAAATCGCACGATCTAGGCGGCCAATTGACCGGCCCGAAACGTGAAATTAACTGTTCACCAAACTCGCCTCGCAATTGAGCCATTGTTTCGCGTGCTGTGTGGCATATGGCACCGTCTTATTGAAACCACATATCATGCAAGTCAAGAACTTCCATTTCGGGCAAAAAAAAGTTTGTTATCATCGCTCGGTAGCGTTCACCATTGACAGTAACGCTGCGATTCGCATCATCTTTGAAGAAATATGGCCCAATAATGCCGCCGGCCCATAAACCGCACCAAACAGTGGCTTTTTCGGGATGCATTGGTAGCTGTTGCAATGCGTCTGGCTGATCTTCACTCCAAATGCGGCAATTTTGCTTATTTACGTACCCATTCAACCAAAAATGAGCCTCATCGCTGAACACAATTTTTCGATAAAAAAGCGGATCCTCGGCCAGCTTTCCAAGAGCCCATTCACCAAAAATTCGGCGTTGTAGTAGGTCGGCTGGCTTTAGTTCTTGCACCAGCTGTATCTTAAAAGGCTTTACGCCCAAATCCTTCCGCAAAATTTTCCACGTAGTGCTGTAACAAAGGCCTAACTGCTGGGAACGGCGCCGAATCGACATTTCGTGGTCTTCTGTCACACTAGCTGATACGGCCGCAATATTTTCTTCACTACGCACAGTACGTAAACGTGTTGGTGGTTTAATGTCCAACAAAGTAAATTTGGTGCGAAATTTGGTCACAATCTTCCGAATAGACTGCTCAGAAGGTCGAGAATGCCGATCATAAAATGGAAGCGCGATGAACATTTCGAACCGAGCACACATTTTGATAGTAAAATTCAATAATTTGCAAGCGTTGGTCATTTGTAAGACGATCCAAACTGAAGCTGTTTGACAGTGACACAAGGTACTAAACACACGTCAGCTGTCAAAACCAGTGTTGCCAAAACCAAACCAGCTAAAAAATCACCCGTTAGAAGTCTGAAAGGTTAGCTCGAAGTTGAATTGAATTGGTTGATGGTGTTAAGGTGATGCAGCATATTTGTGTCTCTAGCCTGAAGGGTGGTTCTAAGAACTCCGCTAATGCCTATGCAAGCTGTTTTATGAACTTTCCTTAAAGGATCAGGTCAGACTATTACTCGGGTCACTAAGAAGGCGATAAGATCATACAAGAGTATGATGTTATATATTAAATTTCTGCCCGATTGTATGTACAAGATGGGCCAAGAGAGATCACCCTATTGGGAGATGCTCTAATTTTTGCAAATGGCAGCCAATGTCAAATCAGTTTTGACATTTGTGGACTAGACAGATCTAGAATACAAGTGAACAAGCCATGGAGCGATACACTCCCCAAGAACGCAGAATAATTGCGTGTCAATTTTTTCGCGTAACAATTCGTCCGTAAGTGTTAGCGCAGTGCAAATTCTGTCGTCCATTCCCCGGCCGTCCGACACCGATTGCGCAAAAACTGCGCCGTTTGGCCACCAATCTTGAAGAATATGGGACCACACGAGACGTTGCCAAGAGTGGCCCGTCCCGGAGCGCCCGTTGTGCCGAGAATATCACCGCTGTTGATGTCGAGCTGTCGCCGGAAACATCGACCAGGCGCCATGCCTCACAATTAGCCATCAGCCGATCGTCCCTAAGGCGAATTTTGGTCAAAGACTTGCGCATATTCCCGTACAAAGTCCAGTCCGTGCATCAGCTACTGCCTGTCGCCCCACCTTGTATAGGGTCTCCTTAGTAGTTCGAGTGAGGGCTTTACTACTAAATTGCCTTTTTAGTCCGAAGAAATAGCGGTTAGGAAGAGTAATTCTTCGTTTAATTTCTGACGAGATGTTGTTGTCAGAGTTTAATAGCGGAACCGAGGTAGACAAAGTCCCTTACTAACGTCAATGGTGACGTTCTGTCCAATTCTACGATCTTGTGTGTCCTTTCGTGTTGACAGCATATACTTAGTCTTACCCTCATTTACTGCTAAACCCATTTTGCCGTTTCCTTCTCTAAATTAGCAAACGAGGCTATGACATCACATTGAGTCCTACCAATGATGTCAATATCACGGCGTATCATAGAAGTTGCACCGATTTTTGGAAAATTGTGCCTCTGGTGTTGGCTCTGGAGTTTTGCACAATCCTCTCGAGAATCAAATTGAAGAAGTCACATGACAGCGCATCGCCTTACCTAAATCTTTTTTTGGTATCGAATGTGTCGGTTAGGTCGTTTCCGACCCAGCGAGAATTCTCCATCGTCATCATACACAAACGGACGAGTTTGGGCGGTATACCAAAACTAGAGATGGCAAATGGTATAGTTCGTCCCTATAAATGCTGTCGTATGCGGCTTTGGAATCGATAAATAGGTGGTGGGTATCGATTTGGACTTCTTGGGTTTTTTCGAGGATCTGTCGAAGTGTGAAAATTTGATCAATTGTGGACTTTCCTGGCCTAAAACCAAACTGATAAGGGCCGATCAGGTTGTTGGTAAACGGTTTCAGTCGGTCACATATTACGGAAGATAGGATCTTGTAGGCGATGTTGGGGAGACTTATGCCTCTGTAGTTGATGCAGTTAAGAGGGTCTCCTCTATGGTGGATCGGGCAAACGATGCTGAGGTTAAATTCTTCAGGCATACTTTCATCCGACCAGATTTGGATTATGAGTTGGTGGATTTACTTACCAAGTCATCTTCTTCGGCTTTATAAAGCTCAACGGGAAGGCAAGCATTTCCGGCAGCCTTGTTAAAATTGAGTTAAGGTATTGCTATCCTCAATGCACTTAGGACGGGTGGTTTGTAGTTTTTGCTGTCGTCGCTTATATTGAATGGTTCGTTCTGCCTGACAGCGGAATTTTGTTTAACAGTCTGCAGAAGTGGTTCTTCCATATCCTCAGCATCGACTGTGTCTCAATTACGATATTTCCTTGTTCATCTCGACTGTTCGAGCCTTGTATCCTTGGCTTTGACGTTTTACACTTTGGTAAAACTTGAGAACATCATACCTGTAGTAGCACCTCTCTATATCCTCGATCGCGCGCTTTTCTTGCTATAAAAAGCTGGTTCAACTTCCAGTTAATTTTCAGCCCATTCAACGAACAGACAACGCAATTAATGGTCCGCTGGCCTTAACTCTTGGACCAGTTGGATATTATATGGCTGTATGCCATCTTTCCTCAAAATTTTGCAAGTAGTGGGCGGGCAGAGACCGAGTTGCTGAGAACGGCGTCGGATCTATAAATTCGGGTTCTCTGTAACACTGTCCAATCAGTAGACATTTTTAACCAGGTCTAATAAATTTCCACGATTTGTAAACGTTATTCTGGTGTAAGTCTTTCCATGGGGATTTGCAACAGTAAACCCCCAAAAAAGGCAAACACACTTCATTAGTATGACACCTAATTTGACAGTTATCACTAACTGTCTATAGCTCGAAAAAACACCCTATATTTGCTTTCAAGTAGAGGAAGGAAGTTATATTACAGTTCTGGAAGTAATTTTAAATCTAGCAGCGCTCACCATTAATCCACTATAGAGATTTATCTTAATAGAATCTTTGAAAAATAAATACTTTCGCTTTTGGAACAAGTAGCCGTGATTCATATTTCATATTTCATATTTAAAAAAAAGTTCCAACGCAGCTTATCTATTTCAGTATACTCGCATACCCACCAAGAAGACTAAGTCTATGAATGATCAAAAGCCTTCATACATATACGCATTGAAAGTACACAGTATCCTTACTCCTTCATTAAACGGTTATCTCATCATTTCCATCTCTAAATCTACCTCACATCTGCTGAGAGCTTCGACAGAGGAATTATTATAAGCTAATAGCTGCGGGTGGTCGACGACGAACCCAAAAGTCCTAGTGGAACTCAAAGCACAAAGTGAAACCACAAAAATACAGCTAAGTAGCTAATGCCAGACGCTTCAAAAGCAGAGATTACATTCTACAGGCTCTTGAATCAGGGAAGGGGGCCGGAGACCGGTCGGTACTAAGTATAACTTCGGCCGACTTCGCAACCCCCCGCCAGCCCCCCTCTCTTGTATTCAATGGTGTGCTCGCACGTTGAACCACACACTGTCTCACCGCACATCTCCTTTCAAAGATGCGATGCAAAGATAACATTGTTTGAGAGGGTTTCTTTGAACTCAGTCTGTGCACTGGAAACTTATCAAGAGCGACGGCATTCGTCAGGATGCTTTGACATAGCAGCAGGAACTAGAGAAATTATGGCATGGAAATGAGATGACAGAAAAATAACAACGAAACTAGAACATAATAAGAATGCGAACATCAAAAGGATACCGCGTGGTGACGCTGCTGCTGGTTCATACCAAAGGCATTCGGAAATGGAATCCACCCCATTGTGCTTGAGTGAATCAAAATTGAAATCAGGAGATAGATACCTACCTTCATGTGTTAGGATGTTTGTGTGTTATGTCTTGTAGAATTGATGACGTGTTCTCTGCAAAAAATGAGGAACACAGCTAAAACATAATGCATACGCACTCTATAGTTGGAAAGAATAGGTCTGAAGGTCCTTTTATCTGTAACAAAAAAACTGTCACACTAATATGTTCATACCGTTGTATTGACACGTAGCATAACCACCAGTTAAGGGTTCTTACAGGCATTTAGTTGAGAGCGCAAAAAATCGTATCCTGCAATTTTTTTTTATACGTAGAAACATAAAACAAACGGCATTCCTGCTAACAGAGAAAGATAACCCCACGTGAACATGAAAATCATTTTTATTTCGACATGTTTCCCTCCGGTATTGCTAATGCTGTGGCCTGCTTTCGAGTCGAAGCTTTTCAACTTTCAACATTCCAAGTCATATTGTTATGACAAAACGTCAACTACAGCCTGACTTTTGTTCCATAAACCAACATTTTGCAGGATCAATGGGGCGGAAGGAATCGATTTTGTCATGAATATCTGGTTAAATCGGAAGAGCTGAGTGTTTTTGTGAATATATTTTGACACACGTAGCAATGGACCCAGAATTGATGGAGGTGGTAGTTGCTCTTATTTTCGAAAATATTATTAAAGGTTTTAAAAAAAAAAGTCCTTACATTGGAGCTGTTTGAAAAGTCAGCCATTTTGATTTGACATGACATGATATTTGTAACAGGAGTGATACGATATTTGATAACTGGGCTTTCGTCAAACCAAACAAATGAGAGCCTTGAAAAGTATTGATCTTACTTACTTAAGTGGCGCTTAAGTCCGGGTTGAACCTGGGCCTCAACCAACATGCCTCTCCAATTAGCCCGGTCCTTAGCTAACTGCCTCCAGTTGCGCACTCCAAGTTGGTTGAGGTCGGTTTCTACTTGTTCGCGCCACTTAAGGCGAGTTCTTCCTCTACTGCGTCCGATGTCCGGATGGGAATCGACGACTCTGCGAGCCGGAGTATTGGTGTCCATTCGTTCTACATGCCCTGCCCATCTTAAACGTCCGATGCGGAGTTTTTTGACCAGGAGTATGTCGCTGTACAGCTCGTATAGTACGTGGTTGAATCTTCGTCTCCATAGCCCGTCACCGCAAACGGGACCGAAGATTTTTCGAAGAATTTTCCTCTCGAATCTACCAAGGATTTCTTCATCCGCTTTTGATACGGTCCATGCTTCAGCGCCGTAGAGCAGGACTGGGATGATCAGGGTCTTATATAAGGTCTCCTTAGTAGTTCGAGTGAGGGCTTTACTACTAAATTGCCTTCTTAGCCCGAAGAAACAGCGGTTGGCAAGAGTAATCCTTCGTTTGATATCTGACGAGATGTTGTTGTCAGAGTTAATAGCGGAGCCGAGGTAGACAAACTCCCGTACTACCTCAAAGTTATATCTATCAATGACAGCATATACTTAGTCTTACCCTCATTTACTGCTAAATCCATTTTTACAGCTTCCTTCTCTATACTAGCAAACGTGGCTATGACATCACATTGGGTCCTACCAATGATGTCAATATCGTCGGTGTATGCTTGTAGTTGCACCGATTTTTGGAAAATTGTGCCTCTGGTGTTGGCTCTGGAGTTTTGCACAATCCTCTCGAGAATCAAATTGAAGAAGTCACATGACAGCGCATCGCCTTACCTAAATCTTTTTTTGGTATCGAATGTGTCGGTTAGGTCGTTTCCGACCCTGATGGAGCAGCGAGAATTCTCCATCGTCATCCTACACAAACGGACGAGTTCGGGTGGTATACCAAAACTAGACATGGCTCTGTATAGTTCTTCTCTATAAATACTGTCGTATGCGGCTTTGGAATCGATAAATAGGTGGTGGGTATCGATTTGGACTTCTTGGGTTTTTTCCAGGATCTGCCGAAGTGTGAAAATTTGATCAATTGTGGACTTTCCTGGCTTAAAACCACACTGATAAGGGCCGATCAGGTTGTTGGTAAACGGTTTCAGGCGTTCACATACTGCGGCAGATAGGGTAGGCGATGTTGAGGAGACTTATGCCTCTGTAGTTGAAGCAGTTAAGAGGGTCGCCTTTTTGGTGGATCGGGCACACGATGCTGAGGTTCCAGTCTTCAGGCATACTTTCATCCGACCAGATTTGGCTTATGAGCCGGCTTTATAAAGCTCAGCGGGAAGGCCGTCATTTCCGGCGGCCTTGTTAAGCTTGAGTTTAGATATTGCTATCCTCACTTCACTATGTTTTCGCTGTCGTTGCCAATATTAAATGGTTCGTTCTGCCTGACAGAGGAATGTTGTTCGTCATCGCCGTTAAACAGTCTGCAGAAGTGGTTCTTCCATATCCTCAGCATCGACTGTGTCTCAAATACGATATTTCCGTGTTCATCTCGACTGTTCGAGCCTTGTAACCTTGGCTTTGACCTTTAATACTTTGGTAAAACTTGCGAGTATCGTTCCTGGAGTAGCACCTCTCTATATCCTCGATCGCTCGCTTTTCTTGCACTTTTTTGTTTCTTTCTGAAAAGCCGATGTTCTTCCCTTCTTCTTTGCCTATAGAGCTTAATGGCAGCTCTCGTCTTCACCTGCAGCTTAGCCTTGTAGGCCTCGGTCTTGGCTGCGAGCATCTGTCGGCATTCCTCATCAAACCAGGGGTTTCTTGCTGGTGGCCGCGAGAAACCTAGCACATCAGTTGCGGCTGATCTAATGGCTTGTTGGCATCGTTGTCATTGTTCTTCGACATTATATGCTGGTAGTGTGTTGTGAGTCGAGAGGTTAAGGGATACGCGTTTCGCGAAGGTCTTGGCGGTCTCTGGCGATTGCAGTCTTTGGACATTAAATTTTTTCACAGTATTTCTGTTTTTTTGTGGCATGGTGGATATCCTCATCCTTACCTTGGCTACAACAAGGTAGTGATCCGAGTCATTGTTAGCCCCTCGGAATGTTCGGACATCCAAAATACTGGATGCGGGCCTCTTGTCTATCGCAATGTATTTTCCTTTTTATTAAATTTCCTTAAAGCGCAACTATTTCAGTGAGTTCACGCATCCTTATGCACGATACCATACCATACGATACCATACATGATGTGTGGCCAATCTCATCTCATTTTATCGATTTAAGTGAAAATAGTTAATCGATTCCACCACACGAAAATTAATTCAATTGACTGAGCCCGGCTCGGCCAATGCGTTTCATTACGTCGTGGCTGATTTCAGCCGACCAACTCGCTTCTTAATTTTTTTTCTGTTTAAATCGAAAGGCAAGTGCAATCCAATTGCAAATTAATCACACTCGCTGCTCATGCCCACTCACAGGACATGATGTCCTGCAACACCCTGAGCACTAGACGCCCGAATAATTTGCGCGTTAATACAATTTTTGGACCACGTTGAAACGCGATCTCAATTTTTTCGCATTTTATATGTGAAATCCTGTAGGACATGCCTGTGTAACGTAATGTAAATTATGTGCAATGTAATAAATAAAATCTCGCCGCTAAAAAAGAACGACCTGCTGGAGCGGACGAAAAAAAAAAAGCTCCAGCTCATCGAATTTTACCCCAAAGCGGGTAAAATGCGCTCATTTTGCAAGGATATCCTATTTTTTCTGCTGCTTCTTTTTTCTGAGTGTCCTTTCAATTGAAGTGAGAGGATGTGGTTTGGGGGCGCCATACACTGGAGCTTTGTGAAAGTTGTGTCGCTCCCCCATATGCATCGCCGGCCGATGTTTCTGTTCAACAATGCAACAAGCGTTCCATGCATACGGATCCATTCACAGCCTAAGCGTGTCTCTCTTCTTCGATGGTGGCGATGGCTATCCGACCAATCAATTTGCATAATTCCAGATCATTCTGCAAAAATCATGTCCCATCGGTTGCCCGCCAATCCTGTTGAATATTTAAAAATTCAGTTCAATGATTGCATTAAAGTCCTTTTTTTCTGTGTTTGGTCCTCGCTCCTGCCGCCGTTGATTTATTTTATTTTCTGTTCGACCGGAAGTTGCTAAAATGCACATTCTGCCTAAGCAGGATAGTATCGACTTGTGACAGTGTGTCGGTCGATTTTTTTGCCGTGTTTTACATCCACATGACGGTCGGCTGCGTTGTGCGCTCATCCTCGCCGAAGGACTCGGGCTCTCTATCAATGGTAGAGTTAAAATATTTTTGTTAATCGGCAATTGTCTGTGTGCAAACGAGAGATTCGATTGTCGAAGCGAGTCATTGGCTGCGTTCATCTGGAAGTTGGGCTACACAGTGAGCGCGAGTACATTTGGGGCTTCATTTAACCAGACCGCGTTTAATTAATTGTGAGTGAATGTGGAGACGCGCGGAGGGCGGTATGGAGTTGGGCGGTCTGTGGGCCGACTGGGCATCGTTAGCCGGAAATTATATAATGGATTAATCGAACGGAATGGCGATTTCGATGTGGTTTATGTCGTTAAATCTGTTACCATATCGTGCTTTTAATTATGCAATACGCTAATGGTTTAAGGACTCGCAAGCGAAATCGTTAATTATAGACAGAGTGTCGTTTATATTCAGTGTCGAGCGTAATAATGTACAATGATGGTTTAAATTTCAAATGAAACAACAACAAAAATGTAATCGATAATTTTTAATTTTTTTTTGCTTCGAAGGCATAAAAATGCGGTTGAATTAAGTGTGTGCGGGTGATTGCACTTGAAGGTCCTTAGTGGTTCAGGTCGTTGGTATGGTTACAGTATGTTGCTCCGTGAATCAGGAGTATCACGGGATTCAACTGCATAGGTACTATCTAACCGATGAAGTTCTGCACTAAGGAGTTTTCATTTTTTAAAGCGACGGTAGATTGCTGCATGACATGGCAGCCTTAACGATCCTGATTTAAGTTCTTTATGTATCCTGGTGTCTGTTGATCGTTTAGTTAAGTTTCGGTTTATTTTGTCACCTCAATAGGCAACCGTAGACACCATTTCTTTCTTTAATCAATAGAAACAACTTTTTTTGTCGAAGGACGATGCCTATTCCGAACTTCAGCATCCTCGTGGTGACCTCTTTGTGTCTAGTACCATGATCTTAGGTATGTTGTGAACCTATTTGTAAAGTCTTAACAGCTGCTGATGAGAGTGCCAGGGTATATCCCGTATTCTCACACTAATTCACGTCTTCCTTTTCAAGGTGGCAGCGGAAAAATTCCCTAGATGTAGTCAAAGCTATTCCAGTTAGGATTGACAAAGTGAACAAGCCACAACCTCCAGGTGTCACCAAAGACTGGAAATATTATTCCTAATTCTTTGCGTTGAGCTGACTCAGGTCAAGAGTGATTTGATTTAGTGAGCCGGTTAGTGATCGCGTTGGTGTGATCTGCGAAAAAGTCTTTGCAAGTGCACACGCCCCTACCGATGAGACTGAAGATACTGTCAAGGAGGCATTTTACAACCATTGGACACTCCCACATTCAAAGCCTATCCGGAATACGATGCGAAAATTGAAATAAAGGACTTCCAAACTTTGGCAGTTGATAGCGGCCATATTGTTGAAGCTTCATCTGTCAAACTGGCTGTCGTTTATTCAGTCTGTTTTGCCAAATCAGCATGGACGTTCAATAATACGTGCAAATGATGAAATTGTTTCATCAAAATGGGTGTTCAATTCCGGTAACGTTCCGCGCGGTTCGCTCATTTTACGGTCGCCATTATCGTCATACACAGAGGACTATTCGCAATGTGGTGGACAAATTTAAGTCCACTTGTTCAGTAAACGATAAACCAATACTCCGCAAGATCTGCCGAAAACATCGCAGCTGTCTGTGAGAGTGTGCAGTCGATTTTGCGTAGCCTACAACAACTCAGCCTTTCGCAGACCACAACTTGACAAATTTTTCTTCGTGACTTGTGCCTGCACCCGTACAAAATTCAACTGACATGGGTAAACGAAGATATTACAACGGCGTGTGTTCGCTGGCTCTGGCTCTGGAGGAGTTGGAAACAGTCCTAAATTTCATCGAGAAATCATCCACAGCAATGAGGCCTATTTTTGGATGAATGATCCTCTCATATCGCGAGATACATAAGAGCATCCAATGCATCTCGAAAAGGTCACTTTTTGTTGCCGATTTTGGGCTGGCTGGATCAGTCCATATTTCTTTGAGAACGATGTTGTCCAGGCCATAACCATCAACGGCGAGCGCTAAAGGTCGATGATTTCCAACTTCTTTTGGCCTGAATTGGATGATGAACACCAACGACATGTAGTTTCAACAGGACGGTAATGTGTGACACACAACTCACGCCACATTAGAAATTCTGCACAAGCGATTCGAGGAGATGGTCATCTCACGTGAAGGTGATGTGAACTGGCCACCGAGATCATGAGATTTGACCACATTTGACTTTTTTTTTTGGGTTTTATGAAGTCGCAAGTCTATGCAAATAAGCCATAACATATAAAAGATAACATAACCTATGCCATCGTTCGAATTCAGCCTAATTTACGCGCCAGTGTCATGGAAAACTGGACATTTCGGATCCGCACTATGCAGAGAAGCTGAGGCAAACATTTGAACGAAGTTATATTCCATACATAATGGCATCGCTTGGCCTTTCAAATGAATAAAAAAATTCGATGATATCTTACAAACGCAGTTTGTTTTCTTTAAATTTAAAGAGAGGAAGCTCTTAATGAAAGACTCATATGCGAAAAACATGAAAAAAAAACCATCTTCGGATTCGTTAGAAAGCATAGCCTTCACAAAACGAAAATAGAATATGGCTTCCGACTAACTGACTTAAGGGCTTCCTGAAATACTGTATGTATAGCTTTCTAGGACTTTTCACGACTTTAAATCCACACAGCTACCACTCTATCTCAAAATAGTCGAGCAGCCTACCAAATCGACCACGTGTTCATAGATGCGAGGCACATATCCAAGAGATTGGCAAAGATTTTTAGATTAAGGTTTTTATTTATTCAGTCATACTATTTACAAATTGTCTTAGAACTAGACTTACATATATCTAAAATTACTTTGTCAGCTCAACAATAGGGGCCCGACGTATATCTTATGGCTAGGGATACATTGTTTATTACAATATTAGTGTTTACTTAGTCTAATACATGATAATAATTTAAAAGAGAAAATTGACGGTATTAAGGGTAAAAACAGATATTTTTATAGAGGGCTATCCTCTATAGCAGCGTTTCCCAAAGTGTGCTCCGAGGAGCACTTGGTGCTCCGCGAAGGATATCCTGGTGCTCCGCGGCAAAATAAAAAAAAACGAAATAGCAAAATTCCATTACACTAGTGACTATTTCATTTTGTGCTTCTGAACTTGTCAGTTCAATCGAAGCAATCGAATTTGAAATGCTCATTTAAAAGAAATCAATACATACAAACAAACTAAAAAATAATTCGTGTAAAAAGATGTGGGAATCCCCGACAAATGAAAATTATTAAAGAGACCTACCAGAGACGACCATATACGCTGACGCTTACTGAAATTTGTACTGGGACGACGTTTCTCTGGTTTTATACGCGATAGACGGTTTTTGTTGGGTCGGTATCTATTTATACAGGTTAAAACGAATCGTAGTGCGGTGTATTTAATCTATATTTTGCTTTTAGTGCGTGAATTTTACTTTTTATTTGTTTTTTTTTGTACATTGATGTGACTCTGTGGATCTATCGACGTGAAAATATCAAAATATCGTGAGAGATCAAACATAATAGGTACTATGGATCGCTGGCTTAAGTCTGGGTCGTTAAAAATAACCGCTGAAAGCTCCTTAACAGCACCCCCAGTAGTTACTAAAGAGTCAGCAACTGGCAGGTACATAATACAAAACCATATTTGTTTATTTCATAATGGGAAGTTTCCTATCGCTAGAACCGCATTTGTATTAGATGCGTTTTGTTGGATTTATAATATTTTTTTCTGTTGTTATCCTCAATTCAGATTTGTGAATTTGCTCGTTTTCCATTTATTGGTCTATTCTAGAGCCAAGGAAAATGAGCAATAGAGACAGCGGCGTCAGAACTTTCTGAAGAATTTGAGGCAGACAATGTGGCTAGTACTAGTTCTATGGTGATCAGTACTGCAGAAAAAAAAAACAGTAAAAAGGAAGTACCACGATTCATATTTAAATCTTGGATTTGCTGAGACAAGTGACAACAAACCCCAATGCGTAATTTGCGGCAAAGTGTTGCCGAAAAGTGCGATATTTCCAGCAAAAATGAAACGTCATTTTGAGGGGATTCATCCAGATTGCAAAAGCAAATCGACTGATTTTTTTAAAAGGGAGTATGGTGAACTTACAAAATCTCAAACAATTATTACTAACCACTCAAAGACAGTGAACGAAAATGCGTTGATGGCGTCCTACTTAGTGAGTTTCCAAGTTGCGCAAACTGGCGAAGCCCATACAATCGCTGAAAACTTAATCAAGCCATGCGTTAAGGACATTGTTGAGTGCATGTTGGGTGAAAAGGCCAAAAAATTAGTTGACACCGTTCCTTTGTCAAATAACACAATAGGTCTGTTCCCTTACTTTTGCAGTAAAAATTAGTAAATTCTCAAATTTCTTAGAGTTGGGGTAAATTATCTCAGAAAGAGACAAAATTACCAAAAAGTACGGGAACGCGTTTAAGTAAAAAAACAGTAAAATTATATATTTTGTATGCCTTTTAAAGAACAAATGACATAAAACACCTGTCAAAACAAGCGAGTTGTCACTTTTAGATACCAACTGACAGTTTACTAATTTTTACCGACAGAAATTTCTGCAGTAAATTTGTTTACAGATTTTTATGGAGGGGTAGTTTTTTGCTCTCTCGTGAGCTCTCTCTTTTATTTATTTTTGCGTACGGGAACGGCAATAAGTAAAAATCAGTAAAAACCAGTAAGAATTAGTAAATATTATTTTGTATGGGAACAGACCTAATATTACGAAGAATCGGAGACTTAGCAGAGAATGTCAAAACTACTTTACTTTCGCGAATAAAAGTCACAAAATTTTTGTTGCAAATGGATGAATCAACAGATGTTGCAGGGTTGGCTATTTTAATAGTATTTGTGCGCTACCAATACCAATAGTCCTTTCAAGAAGATCTGCTTTTCTGCAAGCCGTTGGAAACTACAACAACTGGTGCTGAAATTTTTAAATTATTAGACAATTTCTTTATTGTCAATGATATCCCATGGGTTAACTGCGTGGATGTGTGCACAGATGGTGCCAAGGCCATGACTGGAAAAACGTCCGGTGCCGCCTCAAGAATAAAACAAAATGCCAAGGAATGCAGCAGTAGCCACTGCGTTCTACACCGCCATCCCCTTGCAATGAAAAAAATGCAACTCTCCTTAAAAGAGGTCTTAGACGAAAGCGTGAAAATAATTAACTTTATTAAATCTAGACCTAAGAATTCAAGGCTATTCAAAGTATTGTGCGATGAAATGGATAGTCTACATACGTCTTTACTTCTTCACGCAGAAGTAAGGTGGCTTTCTCGAGGCAAAACACTGACGCGGCTTTTCGAAATGAGGGCTGAAGTCAGAACCTTCCTTATGAACGACAACTTTGATTTGGGTGACAGATTGTGTAATGAGCGTTGGCTCTTGAAATTATCGTATCTAGCCGATATTTTAAAAAAAATTTAATGATTTGAGTGTATCACTTCAAGGAAAGACAATAACTGTTTTCGATGCCAGTGATAAGGTCGAAGCATTTAAAAAGGAAATCAAGTTTTGGGCGAAATCTTTAAAAATCGAAACCTAGACAGCTTCCCAATGGTCAGCGAATGTAAAGAGGAAATAGATTTGGGTATTCCTGACGACATTTTAAATGAGTATCATTTACATCTGCTAAGTTTGCTCGAAAACTTCCAAAGCTACTTTCCGGAAGAATACCATTCACACATTAAAGAAAATGTGTGGGTTGCAGACCCGTACTCCGCCGCGTTGGAAAAGCCAGCATCTCTGACATCGTTGCAGTTTGAGTGCTTAATTGATTTGACATCAGATTCTTCTTTAAAGGCAAATTTTGAAACTAAGAAGTCTTTATCAGAATTCTGGTGTATGTTGAAGGACGAATTCAAAATTTTGTCGTCTCGATGCAGAGCCAGATATTCGGTTGCAGTTGTCCCAAATTCAACCAGATATACAAGCATTATGCAAAACCAAACAGGCACATACATTATTCTCACTAGATATTGAATTCCTTATGTTCTTTAATTAACATTGTTCCTGTTTTTTCGTTGATGTAACTTGTTTTACTTGAATTTAATAAAATATAAAAAAAATGAGTATTGCATTTTTTACACATACATAGCTAACTGCGAAAATAGCGTAAGTGTAACGAAGTGCTCCGCGAGGAATGTTTGACCTAAAAGGTGCTCCTCGACCAAAAAAGATTGGGAACCGCTGCTCTATAGTGTCCGCTGGTGTTTTTTTCATAGAATGATTGATCTTGGTTATGTATTATTGCTTCAAATTCTGGGGCGTTGATTGATCTCACATAAAGGTATCGGTGAATGGGTTCCAAAGGCTGTTGTAGAAGCTCTTGAATATCCTGATTGGGGTGGTCGCTGAGATTCTCTAATATTTTACGAGACAGCATCATCATGAATTGTTCGATGGGCAGGCATTTCGCTTCATCGTAGAGCCTCTTCGTCCTGATATATTTCAGTGTTGCAGGGTTTCGATGAAGTCCGGTGCAAGAGCGTAAAATCTTCCTCTCGAATACTCCAATCCTTTCCATGACAATGGGCGAAATGGTGAACCAAATGGGAAAGGCGTAGGTAATGACAGGCCTTATCGGCTGCTTATAAATAAGCAACTTTGTCCTTTGTCCACTTCTCATTCTTAATAGAGGGTGCACCAAATGAAGTGCAAAGCTGGCTCTTTTGAGAATGTTCCTGGCGTGTTCTTTAAATTTAAACTTCTCGCTGAAGTTTATTCCCAGATATTTCGGCTTTGGAGATGGAGAGACTGTTGAGCCATCCGGGAGGGTAATCTTGATGTTCCTGCTTCTTCGTACTAAAGTTGATTTTCTTCGTCCTCCAAGAACAGTCATTGGAGTTCTGGAACAGATGAGCTACGTCTTGTTGCTGTTGATTTTCAGTCCCCACTTCAGATAGTAATCCGAGAGTTTCTTTATATGTTCCTCCACTCTTCTTGTTGCTATTTCCGGGGAAAGAGAACTAGAATAGGTAATGGAGTCGTCAGCATAAAGTAGCGTATTACAACCTACTGCGTTTGTTGGTTGATCCGCAGTGAATAGATTGAAAAGGAATGGTCCCAACTTCGATCCCTGTGGTACTCCAGCGTTTATCATTTTCGTCCCAGATTTTGAATCGTTTACCTGTACAAAAAAGAATCTATTTGTTAACAAAATATTAATTATTCTTACTAGATATTGCGGGAAACCAAAGTGAATAAGCTTGTAGATCAATCCTTTGATCCAAACGCTGTCGAAGGCCTTTTCGATGTCGAGGAGGCATGCCACTGTTGTTTCTTTTTTGTTTAGCCCTCGGGTGACATCATTGTGGATCCGTAGCAGGGGGTGGATAGTTGAGTGCATCGACCGAAAACCATATTGGTTGTTAGGTATAAGTCCTATTTCCTGGCTCACAAGGTTCAGCTTCCTTAGCATTATTGATTCCAAAAACTTTCTAACGCAACACAGTAAAGCAATGGGCCTATATCCTTCAACACATGAGCGACTCATTTTCTTCGGAACTGGAACAACTTTTGCTATTTTCCAACAAGATGGAAAGTAGCTGTAGTTTAGACAGTTATTGAAGATAATCGTTAAGAATAGTAATGTCAGACTTGGTAACTTTTTTAGTAAAAAGTTAGAAATCCTATCATTACCAAACGATTTTTTTGAGTTGCCGTTATGTATGATGTTGGAGACTTCCGCAACTGATGTGAACGTGTCACCATCGGAAGGGTCGTCGGAAGGACTAGTCACATTGAATGCTGTGAAGTGGTCGCAGTGGTTTGTGGTTTCAAATACCTGCGTGTCAACTTCAGTGATGAAGTCTGGTAGGTGCTCTGGTGGGCGGTCCTTAAAGCTTCCTTCGAAATGACTGGCAAAGGCGTCAGCTTTCTCCTGTGGTGTAGTGAGTGTTTGTGGTCCGAAACTGATGAACGAAGAGATTGGCAAATATCGCTGCTGACCATTTTATCGTCGCAGTCAAATTTAGATTATCCACCAAGCTAAGAATGGTAGAGAAAAGGAGACTTCAAGTTGTTCGCCTTAGTTAAGCGGAGATTGACAGACTTTACGTGGTTGTTGTCTCTCTCATAACCGGTTTTTTTTATATGGTAAGGAAATTATCCTGACGGCATCTGAAAGTCCAAAAATAACAAATACAAATTTTTGGCGCAACAGGCTCGTTAGAGTACCCAGGGCCTAGCTTTCTCACAACCATTCATGTGTGCGTGTGTACTTCTTGCACGATGGTGGGACCTCCTGTTTTATGCCGACTCCGAACGGCTAAGTTGAGATAAGCTATTCTTGACAATTGATACTACTCGGATGATTTGTCAGATCATCACGAGAGGAGGGCCAGTGAAAAATCATTTAGGTGTTGCTACGGCTGGGAATCGAACCCAGACCTCCTGCGCGGCAGTTCATCGCACTAACCATCGCGCCACTGAGCCCTCTGAAAGTCCAGTTCCAATTTATTTTAAACCCCTTGGACACAAGGCTATCAGTATGCAAGCGAATTATCGCTGTTGTTGACCTTTCGGCTCATCCACCGCCATTTATTGTCAAAGGGGGTGCAGATTTTGGGGTCGGCGATTTCCATTCGGGTACCATCTTTAAATTATTTTTATGTTGGGCTCGAGGCTTTTGCAGTACGTGCCTGTAGTGTTTGGACACTGCTACCGATTTTCCCGCGTTATAAATCTGCCAGAACCTAAGACCATAAACGTGGAAAGAAGGTAGATGAACAGACGAACCCATAGGTGGCTACGAGAGCCTGGTTTACCTAGGCTGTGGGGTAGGGTCGTGTTTAAACGAGACTCAATAAGATCGTTGGACGCCACATAATTTTTGATGGGTTTAATTACGAAACGCTTTATGCCACCTGAATTACCACGGAAAAATGTGCGAAACCAAGTGAACTACGATAAAAAGAAAGAAGAGGCCAAAACTTTTCCAACGTCTTTCCAAACAAATTTTTACGTCTTTTCCAAAATTAAGATCGCTAAGAAGTGGCTTTCTTTGTTCGAACCGATTTTTTTGTCCAGCATCGATCCCGTTCATTCGCTCTTGGAATTCAGAACAGTAAGCCTAACTGCGAATTCTAACTTCTCTTCGCTTTCCAACTGGAGAGTGTGTTTCGCGCTTACTAGTGTGTTACCCCCGTTCACACGTGGCTTTGCGATTTCCTACGCATCGATATCGGGTTGTTTCCTGGCTCGTGCTATCGCCACCTGTCACACCACATTCATTCTCTCCAATTGGTTATGTGAAGTCTCAACTGCGTTTTCCCAGCTTCTGCGTCGGATTATTCTACATAACCTTCGGTTCTCACCGATCAACCCAGTTTTCCTATAGACTGTTGTAAGTGTTTTAGACCAACTAGGGTGTCGATCCTGGACAACTATTTGTGTCAAACATACCTATGCCCCGAATGCTTATGTTTGGTTTACGTTTCGCTCACGACTCTACTACTATTTCCGACACGTTACCGACGACCCACGCGCCCGATTTAGCTAACGCTGAAGAGTAAAGTGAGGACGTAGACATCTGTAATGGAGTCCTCCCTCCCTTACAGATGTCTAAGTCCTCACTGTACTCTTCTGCGGTTTCGCGTGCCGTTGCTCATTGTAGGGCTTGGTAAGCATTGAGTGGAGAGGAGAAGAGTGACATATTTTGGGGTATGGGATGTGTCACTCGGGTGCCATCCTTTACATTGCTTGTATTCTTAGGTTGGGCTCGAGCCATTCCACAGTCTTTGCTTGTGGTTAGATATCGATGATTCCAATTATTGTTGTGAACATGCCCCGTGTTTCTTTTTGGACATCACAACAACATTTTGGTCATCCGTGTTGTAGACATGTTTTGTGATGTCCCTTTTGTGTTTGATGTTATATTTATGTTGTGGCGAGGGTGCTTATTTCTGGCCGTCCGCCTAAACTCCTCGCTGGCTCCTTCGTTGCTCCATCGGTGGGGGGAAGAGATCGTCATCTCTTGGCCATCGAATGTGGCTTTTACAGTTGCGACTTTGTTGGAGAGGTGTCCTTTGGGCCGACCGCGCGCCCCACGCCTCTGCTGCTCCTACGTTGCTCCAACGTTGATGGAAAGAGAACGTCTACTCTTTTGCCATTTAAACTTTGCATTTGCGCCCCTGATGTGGTAACGAAAACGCTTATGTTGGGGAGTAAGCTTCAGGGATCGTCATTCAGCACACGTCATTATCGTGTTGGGGTCGACAAGCGATCGTCCTCCCTCGGCCACCGAACTGCTCCTGTCCGATGCTGGCCGTCGCGAGTCTTCCATTTCCTTTGGGCTTCGACGACGGCGTTTTCCCGTGAACTCCTGTCGTACATTTTGTGTGGCGATGAGGTGCACTGTCGTGAGACTCCCTAATCTCCCTATATGGCTACACCGAACAGAGTTGGGCAATCTTCTTCTTGAGTATACTCCTCTGTCGCACTCGTTATACCTATTTTAGGTTGCATCTCCAGGGTTTGAAGGTGGACCAGTGGCTGATGGGACCATGGCTGCTCACCACTTCCTACAGATTCTGGGTTTGCGACCATAATTAAAAGAGGAATCAAATGGATGTTAGGGATAGAGCGTGAGAGTATTTTTGCATGTTTTCAGCATTGGAGGAAAGAGACCGTCTTCTCTTGATCATCGAACCTAACATTTAAAGTTGCGTCTTTGTTGGAAGGGTGTCTTTTGTGACGTTTGCCCTACCGGCTTTGCTGCTTCTTCATTGGGCGAAAAAAGAGAACAACTACTACATGCCATCAAACTTTTTCCTTTTGCACTCATAATACGGTGACGCAAACGATTCGTTTAGGTGTAGGTTTCAGGGATCGTCCCATCATCATCGTGTTCGGGTCCACGAGGGATCGTCTTCCCTTACCCATCAATCTATTCAGACCGTTTTGTCTGATGCTTCCCTTCGAGAGTCTCCCAACGTCCATGGGCTTTGACGACACGGTGAATTATCGTGGACCGCCTTTCGCACGCTTATGTTGATATTTAGTGAGTCTCCCCACTCCTCCTGGACGTGCACCGCACGGAGATTACTCTTATTAGTTTGCTGTACCTGTTTTTGGTAGAATTTCCGTATCTGAAGGTAGTGGACCAGTTGCTGATGGAAGCATGATTGCCCAGCAAATTCCGATTTTGCGACCACAAACACAAGAGGGAACGAAAGGATTAAATTAGATAAGAAAGAAAGAGGGCCTTGTTGCCGTTAAAGTCTAAATCGTAGAGGAGATGTTGAGGAGAAAAAAGTCCTTATTACTATAGCAGTTTAGAGAGTCTTCCATATTGTGGAATTTAACGATGGTGAGATTTCATACTTCGAATGGCAAAATTTAGCAAATGAGCTGTTTTTCTTCTTCATTTAGTCCTTGACAATATTAAATGGTTTATTATCTTCAGGGAGCCATAAAACCAAAATAATTCTTCACCATAAAAGTTATATAGTTGTCAAATAAAAAAATCAGAAGCCCAGTAAATACCTGCTCATCAAAACAACCTCACCGCAGCGTGAAGTCTGAATTTTAAGTACCCACCTGACACCTCTCTGTTTTTCCGAACCATCATTCACAATAGCTGATCCATACCTCCTCTCAGATAACCAACAGTTAATTATAATTTTCGAAGTAATCAGACATATTGGGGCGTCTTTTATTACCAAACAAATTGATGCCGAAAATAAGAGAATTAATCATTAAAAATTCATCATGTTGTCGGCTGCCAAGTTGTAACATTCAAAACCTTCCGTCATCATTTCCACCGACAACAAAGCCCATCTTGAACATGTGAATTAGATGAATGAATGGTGGCGAATGGCCTACCCTTTGTTTTCAGCCCCATTCCGCCTTCTCTGCACCGCCGCGCCGGCCGGCAGCCAAAACATCAAACTAACACTCTTGAGATATTAATTATTTTTTATTCAGATGAAAAAGGATAATTACGCCGCCGCTCGCTGGATTATCCTTATCTTTCGCCAGTATACCACAGGGAGTTGGGGTTGACGTGCCGGTCGGTGTTTCTGTGGGTGGAACATGCCCGATAGTTACAAGTATTTCCTGATTATGGCAAGGGGGTCGGCGGAAGGACCGCCGGAAATTGTCGGCGAAAACTTTCAACAAATTACCCATCGAGAAAACCCAATCACGTGTTAATTTATTTAGGGAAAATTCTGAAATTACCTTCATACCTACCCGTCAGCCCATTCCATGGAGGCGGTAAAAAAACAGCTGCAGGGCCTACACAGACTTTATACAAAATGGATTACACTTCACTCCAGATTGATGCCACCCCCCCCCCCCCGTAGCGTCGTCGGTCGGTTGGCTTATCGAATGGGATATCTTCATCGCGAAATCGCAGTTATTGTAACGCAAATGAGATTTCACAGTTTTTCGGGGAAGAAGTCGAGAAGAAAAGAGTCCTTGCTGCGAGTACATCGCGCTCTGAAGAACCCTTTGATCAGAGAGAGGGGTGCGATTATCAAAGAATTAAGTTCTCCACGAAAGTTTTGCGCTGGGAAAGTAAATTACTCATTTTCTTTGGCCGGATCTGAAACGGTTACTGGCGAAACCGTTATATGCTGACGAGGTGGGCGGTGGATGGATGATAGTGGTGGAGGAACAGATATTTCTGCGGGGTTCTGCTGTTCATCATTTATCTTTTGTTAGCCACTACGAAGGGTGCGCCGGCATGGATTGTGGTGGTAGTTGGATGATGGTGGTGCGAGTTGAAGGACGACAAGGAGAAGAACAAGAAAACAACTTTCTTTCTTTTCGTGTTGGTTTTTTTTTCTTGTTTGTACTATTCCTCCTCCGCAGTGCTTCGGCGTCTTCTTCTTCTTCTTCTGCATGATAAATTGTTACAAAAGCGTCCAATTAGCGGAGGAATAACTTTCCCTTGTTCTCCCTCGTCTTGGGGTTTGATACTGGAGACGGTGTTCCTTTTGGCCATGTCTCGCAATGTGTACACGGGATCCAATTATATTCTCGTTGCATGTAATTAGCATAAAAGAGACAACTTTTGCTCTGCCACCTCGGTATATCCTGATGATTGAGAGTGGAGATGGTAGAAGGTACCAACTATTGCTTTGGTGGTGTTTCGCAGGACTTTCAAGTGCGAGAGTTGAATTTTCCCGAATCGGAGTTGAATTCCAAGCCGACTGACTGACACAGGAGTGGTATGGTGAGGTGGTGTAGTTATGCTCAAGACTACCTATACATAGTTAACTGCATCTAGTACGAAATCGGATGCTCGAAGCGCAGACGAAAAAGGAGTCCATTCGTGTAAGGACAAACACTGGGAATAATAAATAATCCCTTTATCGAGACGATGCAACGCCTATAACCATGACGGTTGACTGGGTTACAATTGAATTTGAATTCTGTTTGCAAGTGCCGTGCCCGCCGTCTACGTCGTCGACGAAGGAAATGTGTGAAATTGAATTTGAAGATACGCTTCTGTTTCTGTTTCATTCATGTGAGGATTAAAATTGACAGCGAACGGAAGGAACATGCACATCCTTCATATTTTTTTTATTTTAAAATTTGCTGTGTTCTTGGGAATAGGGTGGTTGAAAAAGATTTTCGGGTGTTGGAAAGATGAAAATTGCTTCTTAGGCAGTCAAATAAAACAAATTGCCAGAACAAGTTCAGTGTGACCGAGGTTTTTATGACATAAGCCACTGAGTGTGACCTAGAAGCTAAAAAGGCCAAATTGTTAATTTTCAACTCAATTACATGTGTAACGCTGTACTTACTTAAGCTCGGCATCCACGGTCATTCATGAATGTCTCTCCCGGTCGGTATGGGTGCATTCATTAATGCCTGTGGATGGCATTGCGTGTCAGAGTGCGCATTCATGAGCAATGGAGTTCAAAAATATTTGAATGGAGCATTCATGCGTGATAAAAAAAACTACATCACGCCGGGAGTGACATTCATGAGTAATTGTGGATGTAAAGCTTTACAAGTGGAGCAACAGTCCTTAATTACAAGTGGAGCAACAGTCCTTAATGAGCTTGGGCCTCAACAAACATGCCTCTTCACTTAACCTGGTCAATATCTAACTCCCTCCAGTCGCGCAGGTTAAGTTGGTTGAGGTCGGTGCCCTTAAGGCGAGGTCCACTACTGCGTCCAAAGTCTGGCTGGGAATCAAAGGCGAACCGAAATATTGGTGTCCATTCGTTCTACATGTACTAACCATCTTAAACGTCAAATTGAGAGTTTTATTGCCTAGAGGGATGTCGCTGTTCTTCGTTGAATATTCGTCTCCATAGCCCGTCAACGCAAACGGGAAGATTTTTCGAAGAAATTTCAATAAAGGATTTCTTCATCCACTTTGGACACAGTCCATGCTCAACAGCGGATGGCGAGAGTAATTCTCGTTTGATTTCTGACGAGATGTTGTTTTCAGAGTTAATGGCGGAGCCGAAGTAGACAAAGTCCCGTACATACTACCTCAAATTTATATCTGTCAATGGTGACGTTTTGTCCAATTCGTCGATGTTGTGTGTCCTTTCGTGTTGACAGCATATACTTAGCCTTTTGTGCCGCTTCCTTCTCTATACTAGCAAACGTGGCTATGACATCACATTGAGTCCTAACAATGATGGCAATATCATCGGCGTATGCTTGCAGTTGCACCGATTTTTGGAAGATTGTGCCTCTGGTGTTGGCTCGGGAGATTTCCACAATCTTCTCGAGAATCAAATTAAAAAAAGTCGCATGTCAGCGCATCGCCTTGCCTAAATCCTCTTTTGGTATCGAATATGTCGGTGAGGTAGTTTTCGACCCTATTGGAGCTGCGATAATTCTCCATTGTCATCCTTAACAGACAGTCGAGTTTGGGCTGTATACCAAAACTAGACATGGCTCTGTATAGTTCGTCTCTATAAATGCTGTCGACTGCGGCTTTGAAATCAATAAATAGGTGGTGGGTATCGATTTGGACTTCTTTGGTTTTTCCAGAATCTGTCGAAGTTGTGGACTTTCCTGGCCTAAAACCACACTGATAAGGGCCGATAAGGTTGTTGGTAAACGGTTTCAGGCGTTCACATATTACGGCAGATAGGATCTGGTAGGCGATGTTGAGCAGACTTATGCCTCTGTAGTTGGCGCAGTTCAGAGGGTCTCCTTTTTTGTGGATCCGGCAAACGATACTTAGGTTCCATTCTTCAGGCATACTTTTACCAGACCAGATTTGGCTTATGAGTTGGTGGATGTAACTAACCAAGTCATCTCCGCCAGCTTTATTAATCTCAGCGGGAGGGCTGTCATTTCCGGCAGCCTTATTAAGCTTGATCTTAGATATTGCTGTCCTCACTTCACTTAGGTCAGGTGGTTGGCAGTTTTCGCTGTCGCTGCCAATATTGAATGGTTCGTTCTGCCTGACAGCGGAATGTTGTTCGCCGTTTAACTGTCTGTAGAAGTGGTTCATTCATATCCTCAGCATCGACTGTGTCTCAACTACGATATTTACGATATTTCTTTGTTCATCTGGACAGGATTCTGTTCGAGCCTTGTATCCTTGGCTTTGACGTTTTACACTTTGGAACTTGGGAGCACCGTTCCTGGAGTGGCACCTCTCTATATCCTCAATCCCGCGCTTGTTTGGCTGTTTTTTCTTCTTTATGAGAAGCAGGGCTCAGTGGCGCGATGGTTAGTGCGATGAACTGCCGCGCAGAAGGTCTGGGTTCGATTCCCAGCCGTAGCAACACCTAAATGATTTTTACTGTCCATCCTCTCGTGATGATCTGACAAATCATCACTCGTATCATTTGTCAAGAATAGCTTATCTCAACTTAGCCGTTCGGAGTCGCCATAAAACAAGAGGTCCCGCCATCGTGCAAGAAGTACACACGCACACATGAATAGTGTGAGAAAGCTAGGCCCTGGGTACTAACGAACCTGTTGCGCCAAAAATTTGTATTTTTTTATTTTTATGAGATGCAGGTGTTCTTCCCTTCATAGCTGTCTATAGAACTCAATGGCAGAGCTCGTCTTCACCTGCAGCTAAGCCTTGTAGGCCTCGTTTTTGTCTGCGAGCATCTATCGGTATTCCTCATTAAACCAAGGATTTCTTGCTGGTGGGTGCGAGAAACCTAGCGCGTCAGTTCCGGCTGATCTGATGGCTTGTTGGCATGGTTGCCATTGTTCTTCGACATTGGATGCTGGTGGTGTGGTGTTAATTGAGAAGTTAAGGGATACGCGTTCTGTGTATCTCTTATGATTGCAGTATTTCGAGATTCAATTTTTCAAAGTTTTTTTCATGTTAATTGGCGTGTTGGGTATCCGAATTCTTACATTGGCAACAAGGTAGTAATCCAAGTCTATGTTAGCCCCTCGAAATGTTCTGACATCCAAAATACTGGATGCGTGCCTCTTGCCTACCGCAATGTGATCAATTTGGTTGACCGTTCGTTGATCTGGAGACCGCCATGTCCCCTTATGGATATCCTGGTGAGGTGTGCTGGCCATAGTGGCATTTCGTTCCCTAGAGAAGTCAATTAGCCTAAGTCCGTTGCAAGGCGTATTTTTGTGTAGGCTGTGTTTTCCGATAATACTGTTTCCTGGATGGTAGTAATGTCTGCTTTGTTGGAGTTTAGGGCTTCCGCTAGTTGTTCGCGTGCACTTCTCCTGTTTAATGTTCCACATTTCAGGTATAAAAAGGAAGTTGTTATCCTTTTTTTCATTTAGCAGGGTCGTTAACAATAAAATCAGTCCATTTCGTGGCTATTGGTTGCTTCGTTACAATAATGTTTTCCATGGGTGGGTAGTTAACCCAAATCACAACCTAGAGAACAACCAACAACCCGTTGGCCTTTTGGCTCATCCGCTACCTTCTCTGTTAAAGGGGCCTGACTGACCTTAAGATTCCTAAGTGACTTGTTGTCTGAATATGCCATAGCAGCTCATCTAGGTTATTCACTTTGTACATCTCTGTATCCACAGGTGACTCCATCTTGGAAGTTCTCCCGCTGCCGCTTGGAAATAGACTAACCCCCGCATAACAAAGCGCTGGTTAGTTAATCAGTGACTTAATTTTGACATTTGCACGAGTTTTTCTTATGGGAAAAACTGTCATGTAAATCAATGATTAGCTAACCAGCGTTTGTTAATATGGCGGTAGGTGTATTATTGTGAATACACTTCGTACCCCCGTTCTTATCTGTGGTTCAGACCCTATCTACGGTCAAGGTACTTGGTACTCAGCGGTCGACACGTGTAGACTGAGTGGTGGAGTTCCATCATCTAGGTAAAAACTCAAGGCTTCATATAATCGACTTGCCTAACATTTCATCAGATCTGTACACTGTTTCCATATTAATTGTTCTGCCCCGAAACATACAATTACGTGCAATCCGCCTTATATAGACGATTCCTCTCTCAATTCAAATGAGATCTGCATCTTTATTATAGGAGGAGCTGATCGTCCCTAGACTCGTTGCATTTTAATGACCGCCAAGACACGCAGTTTCAGCTCACTTTACAATGACACGAACAACGCAATTCCAAAATGTTGTTGTTGGGGTGTTGCAAACAATGGACCAAACCTCCAGAAGACGTGATTCCATCTATATGCAAAGTCAAAAAAGACCGGTAGGCATCATCTCTGGACTCTCCTGGAGTGTTATAGGTTCGCCTTACCTGAGAAAAGTTTATAAAACAAGTGGGTCGGAAACCTGTTAAATAAAAAAGTAGATAAAGTATTATTTCAGGGTAAGGATTATGTTCCGTTCCCTTAAAGCAGCTTGTGGAACGTACTATTCGCTATACCATCCAACTATTAAATACAAATTTTCAATAGATATTGGATAAATCAGGTCCAAAACGACCATATCCTAGGTCCTCGATGTGGTTTATATGATCCTGAAGAGAATATGAAGACAATATGCGACGAATTGATGAATCGATTTGACAACTTTCTCAATACGTGGCCAGCAAAAGTATAGGTTAGGTTGGGTTGTAGCTGCACGCAATGCACCTGCACACTTCGACCATAAAGGTCCGTTGTGGTACCACGTGGATCCGTCGACTTCCCTATAAAAGTTCGCCTAATTGAAACACTCAGAGCTAACAATGTAGCGTAGGAGGTTTCTGACACTGATACTAGCCAGCTCACCTGGATTATCAAAGAAATCGTCTCCCAGATGAAGTTTCCTTTTTCTGGACAAGAGCATAGAAGTTGAATAATACTTTCCTCCTCGTCCAAGCAGCTTTTACAAAAGTCATTGCTGAAAAGTCTTTTTGCGTGTAGGCCTATAGGATACCTTGGCTGTCGCTGAAATTCTAATAGGCTTCGTGGATATTTCAATCCTTTTCAGCCAGGATTGCCATCTTCTTTGATTGCCATCATTTTCGTTTGGAAAACGCTACAATGATCTGGAAGACGAAAGGACATACTTAGGTTAAGCATCTCGGAGAAAGCTGCTCCAGATTCTGTTTTGGACCCATCCGTGTTGATGTGAATTTTGTTATTGGTTTCGATCGAATTCGACTCCCATTACTGCGTTGGGTAATGGTGCGGTCGGTGTTTTCTGTAATGTTAAGGTGATTCAGAATCATTGTGTGTTCGCTTTGATTAGGTTTCCATTGTGACGAGTCTCTCAGTCATAGAGCTGCACAAGCTGTGGTCTGTTTGCCGTAGATATCTAGGGGCACTAGATGCATGATAACATAAAGGGCTTCGGAGGGGGTTGTATTAAGAGCTCTGCTAATGCATATGCAAGCTAATCTTTGAACTTTACCTAGTAGGTTGCGGTTAGAGGCTGGTTCTAAAGCCGTCCTCCAGACAGGAGTATGGGTCGAATAATAGACACGCAAAGCCAGAAAGAGATATGTGGTTGCATACTTTTTTTCCAATTGCTTTTTTACAAGAGAAGCAGGCTACGGTGGCTTTCTTAACGCGTTCTTGGATGTTGGCTTTCCAGTTAAATTTCTTATCCAAAACCAGACCCTGATATTTGACTGATTCTCGAACTTGAGACTGACGCCATTAAGTTTGGGAGGGTCAATGTGCGGGACTTTTTATTTCCTGCTGAAAATTACCAATTCTGATTTTTGAGGGTTCGCGCCGAGTCCACATTTGGCAGCGCAATTAGAGAGTACAGAGATTTAATTTTGTAATAGATCTAGAAGGGTATTAAGATATTTTCCTGATACAGCTAGTACCACGTCATCCTCGTAGGCAATCACTTTGCATCCCTCTAGTAGCTTGTTGACCACTAGATTCCAGAGAAGAAGTGACAGGATGCCCCCTTGTGGGGTGCAACAGCAAAGGTATATAATGCATACGTGAATTGAACCAGTCTAACCTTTACAGTAACCTTCGATCTCTTTGGTTTTTAAGAAAGGTCGACAGCCTTCGACTAAAATTTTACTGAGCAAAGAATAAGCAAATTTGCCATATTTCGGCAAATAAAAGGTTTTTCCAAAAGAGCGCTACAAAAGATTTTTTTTAAATAAAACAAAAACGGTTTTGGATATCAATGAAATTCTTTATTCCTGTGAAAGTACGTTCGATGCCAATATGTATGGAACTCGATTTCTTTTGCATGGCCACCATGGGCACGCTTGCAGAAGTCCAGACGCTGAACCCAATTTTCGACGGTTTTCAAGCATAAATCGGTACGAAGTTCATCAATCGTCGCTAGCTTGTTGGCATAGAACATAGTCTTGACAGGAAATAGTCTAACGGCGTCAACTCGCACGACCGAGGCGGCCAAGCCACTGGACCATTTCGTGATATAACACGTTCTCCAAACTTGGTTTCCAATAAATTGATTGTGACATTCGCTGTGTGGCTTGTGGCGCCGTCCTGTTGGAACCACATGTCCTTCAAGTCCATAACATCCAATTGGGGCCAAAAATATTCGGTTATCATTGAACGGTAGCGATTCCCAATCACAGTAACGTGCCGGTCTTGATCATCAAGCAAGAAGTACGGCCGGCCCATAAACCACACCAAACCGTAATTTTTTTCGGGATGCAATGATGACTCATGGAGTACGTGTGGATTGCTGCCTGACCAATACCGCATATTTTGTTTATTAACGAAGCCATTCAGCCAGAAATGAGCCTCATCGCTGAAGATTATTTTTCGATGAAAATCCGAATCATTTTCAAGTTGTTGCTCAGCCCAATTCACGAACATACGACGCTTCTGGTGGTCTAGCGGCTTCAATTCTTGCGTCAATTTAATCTTGTAAGGATGTAGGCCAAGATCTTTTCGCAAAGTTCGCCACAACGACGTCACAGAGATGCCCAACGCTTGAGAACGACGTGTGAAAGACACATTTGGGCTTTCTCCAACTGAAGCCTCAGCGGCAGCAATATTCTCGACACTACGGGCACATCTTTGTCTCACTGGCGCGGGAACATTTTGTACTGTGTCTGTGGATTCAAATTTTTCCACTAGACGCTCAATTGTTGATCTGCTAGGACGATTATGACGACCATAAATTGGACGTAGCGCTCTTAACGTTGAGGCCACTGACTCCGAATTTCGGCAGAAAATTTTAATAATTTCGACTAGTTGTTGGCTCGTATATCTTTCCATCATGAAATGGCAAACCTTACTAAAGAGAAATGTCAAAAGAGCAGCAAGAAATATGGCGTCGTTTGCTGTCCCTGTCGCTCTACTTTTGTAGCGTCCCTTTTGAAAAACCCCGTATTTCATATTTCAGCGACCCAAAAAGATTTAAAAACGGCCTTTCCATCCACGAAAAAATACGATTTGTTATGCCTTATGGGCTGTTATAATCATCTGTCTATGTTTCTTTAAAATGAGGCCTAACTGATAACTGACTATTAGCCGATTAAATTTGAAGCCTGTTACCTCCACGACATTTGGTTCCAAAGCAAGACCATGCTAGTTGGCATACTGCCCTTGAGGTCTAAGTCATGATATATCACACTTCTTGACCTTTTCCATTCGGCCTGCGTAAATTTCGAAATCTTTTAACTGACAAGTCGAGTACGATTGGGGAACTCAAAGGGAATGTTACTGGCTCCATTGGCCATATACCACTCAAATTGCTTATCGAATTGTGAAACTTCAGAATGGACCATGTTAGCCATAGTTACAGTCAGCAAACAATATCTGCGCCTGTAGAAACAGCTGAGCTAATACATAAACCCATCAACAGGCATCTAAACAATCCTGCTAGCGCTGTTGACTCTAAGCGTCATCGAAATGAACTCCTTTTGAGCAAACATCTCCTCTTCTAATTACTGCTCCACCCGATTGCAATTAAATGAATTTATTTCCTCGGCGAATAACAAAACCCACCCCCATCCATGATGTCATCAGTTTTCCCCGAAATTAATTTAAAACAAAGCCCTTAGCTAACTAAATTTATTTTGTCACTCCTGCGAAAGGAAAAGTAAAAGCAAAGCAGACAAAAAAAAAACATCCTGCCAACAAAAGAGTGTCTGGAAGCGCACAAAATAATTTCGGGCGAACAAAAATAAATCGAGATAAATTTACACCCCCAAATGGCCAATGACAAAATGTCTAAAAGTATTCCCCGCATGCTGAGTTGTTAGTCGCTGGCATGTTAAAAGCATCCCTAAGCCGAGAGCACTACTCCCCGCACCAGCACTCTCACACCGGCCATCACTTGGCTCTAGATGAACCTAAATGGACGCTACACAAACTCTAATGGAATGTTTGACATTTTCAGTGGGATCGTGTGCCATTCAATTGAACCACGTAAGGGACCCTCTTGTTCAAATTGGTTTACCACATTCTCATACCTATAGTGTTTGCCAGAGTACTATGGTGTCCAGAGGACATTCTCATTCGCATTCTCATTCTCGATTCCATTCATTCGTGCAATGCCAATGTGGCTCTGGCTACTATCCTTCCTCGCGCTTGTCTCAATTGTTATTGGATTTTGTTTTAATTAAAAAGAAAAAAAAGGAGGGAGGCAAAACAAAAAAGGAAGCGCCCTCCTTACCCAAAAAGAAAGAAAGAAAAGGCTTTGACACTCTAGGACTTGCAATCGGATTCCTGGAATTTTCGATTCCTACAACCACGACAAACAACGATGACGATGGCGATATCCGAGTCGGGGATAATGCACATGTGTATACAATATTTGTATACACATCCTTGGCTATATATACCTACAGGACATTTGCACTGTTCAATCTCCGCAATTTGCACTTCACTTTGCTTTGTTAAAGCAGCCTCTCTGGGGCGACAAGAAGTTGTCTTTTAATTAAAATACCGATTCCCCGTAATTATTGGGGGGTGGCAATATGTTTGGATTCAGATAGGCGCCGGCCGATAGAAGGAAATCAGATTTGCATCCGTATTTGTAGTTGATAATTACAGAGTAGAGAGTGCGCGTATAGTCCTTTTGTCGACGTTCATACTGATTATGGTATCGGTTGACTATACCTACTCTGGATGACCAGTGTTTGGAGAGGACATCATGCAGAAATTTACTCGACTTGGGCGTAATCAAAGGTGCAAAATTAGAGGGCGTTCAAAAAATAAACAACTTCATTCCACTGCAAGGGACATGAGGTCACCTTCTTGCGGTGACAGCTGAATAAATGGCGAACTAACGGCGAAGGTTAAATGGTAGGCAATGCGATTTTATGAAATCTTGAGTTTTTACACAGCTGATGCTTACCAACTCCGAGTATCAGCCTTAACGTGGCGACCGGTGAGTGCCTATAAGTATAAGTTGACCGTAGATAGGGTCTCAATCCCTGTGTAAAGTCTTAGAGGCATATACTTACACTAATTTACATTTCCAATTTTCAGGCGGCAGCGGAAGAACTCCCAAGATGGGAGTCATTTAGAAATCCCAAGGGTAAGTCAGGTCGCTTCAAGAAAGATGGTGTCAGATGAGCCGGAAAGCCAACGGAAGCGGTCAATCCCGTAGTGGTTATACTGATGGCCCCGTGTCCTAGGGGTTGTGCTATGGGTTAATTACTCATCAAGGGAAAGAAATCTCGTTACAAAGCAACCAAGAGCCTTGGAAAGGTTGAAAACCATGCTAAACGAAAAAAAAGGACAAAGACATCCGTATCAGCACCTGAAATGTAAAAATATTAAAGAGGAGAGGTGCAAGCGAACAACTAGGGAAAGCCCTAAGCTCATATAAGACAGATATTACTACCATACAGGAAATACGATATAATCGGCAGGCAAAAGCAGGATCACAACTGTGACATCTACTACGGACCGTGATATAGTGAGCAGAAACAGCGACTATTCGGATGCGTATTTGTTATAAGTGCCAGACTTAGGCAAGAGGTCTTATGTTTTCAAGACATTAGCGAACGCGTTGTAACAAATCGCATCAATGCCAAATCGCCAACATAAACCTTGTATGCGCTCACGCTCCGACGGAGGAAAATGATGATATAACTAAGGATTGCTTCTACGAGCTCCTTGACAAAACCTTTTGGCGAATACCGAAGTACGATGTTAAAATTGTGCTGGGAGATTTAAACGTAGAGGTAAGAGAAGACATCTTTGGCAGTATTGTCGCAAAACAAAGCCTACACGACAACACGTCTGGTAACCGACTTAGGCTAATTAACTTCGCTACGGAACGAAATGCCACTATAGCCTGCACTCGGTTTCCTCACCTCGATGTCCATAAGGAGACATGGCGGTCTCCAGATCAACGAACGGTCAATCAAATTGATCACATTGCGATATACAAGAGGCACGCATCCAGTCCGAACATTCCGAGGGGCTAACATCGACCCGGACCACTACCTTGTTGCAGCCACGCCACAACAAACCAGAAATACTGTGAGCAAATTTAATGTCGAAAGACTGCAATCGCAAGAGACCGCCAAGGCCTTCGCGCAACGTGTATCTCTTTTCCTCTCGATTAACACCATACCACCAGCATTGAATGTCGAAAGAACAATGGCAGCGATGACAATAAGCCATTAGATCAGCCGCAACTGATGTGCTAGGTTTCTCGCGGCCACCAGCAAGTAACCCCTGGTTTGATGAGGAATGCCGACAGATGCTCGCAGCCAAGGACGAGGCCTACGAGGCTATGCTGCAGGTGAAGACGAGAGCTACCATTGAGCTCTATAGGCAAAGAAGAAGGGAAGAACATCGGCTTCTCATAAAGAAGAAAAAAGGGCCAGATAAGCGCTGGATTGAGGATATAGAGAGGTGCCACTCCAGGACCGATGTTCCCAAGTTTTACCAAAGTGTAAAACGTCAAAGCCAACATACAAGGCTCGAACAGAATCCTTTCGAGATGAACAAGAAAATATCGCAGTTGAGACACAGTCGATGCTGATGATATGGAAGAACCACTTCTGCAGACTGTTAAACGGCGATGACGAACGGCATTCCGCTGTCAGGCAGAACCACTAATATTGGCAACGACAGCGAAAACTGCCAACCACCTGACCTAAGTGAAGTAAGGATAGCAATATCTAAACTCAAGCTTAATAAGGTCGCCGGAAATGACGGCCTTCCCGCTGAGCTTTATAAAGCTGGCGGAGATGATTTGGCAAGCAACATCCACCAACTCATAAGCCAAATCTGTTCGGTTGAAAGCATGTCTGAAGAATGGAACCTTAGCATCGTTTGCCCGATACACAAAAAAGGAGACCCTCTGAACTGCGCCAACTACAGAGGCATAAGTCTCCTCAACATCGCCTACAAGATCCTATCTGCCGTAATATGTGAACGCCTGTAACCGTTTACCAACAACCTGATTGGCCCTTATCAGTGTGGTTTTAGGCCAGGAAAGTCCACAACCGACCAAATTTTCACACTTCGGCAGATCCTAGAAAAAAACCATAGAAGTCCAAATCGATACCCACCACCTATTTATCGATTCCAAAGCCGCATACGACAGCATTTAAAGAGAAGAACTATACAGAGCCATGTCTAGTTTTGGTATACCGCCCAAACTCGTCCGTTTGTGTAGGATGACGATGGAGAATTCTCGATGCACCATCAGGGTCGAAAACGACCTCACCGACACATTCGATACCAAAAAAGGATTTAGGCAAGGCGATGCGCTGTCATGTGACTTCTTTAATCTGATTCTTGAGAGAATTGTGCAAAACTCCAAAGCCAACACCAGAGGCACAATTTTCCAAAAATCAGTACAACTACTAGCCTACGCCGACGAAATTGACATCATTGGTACGGCTCAACGTAAATGAGGGTAAGACTAAGTATATGCTGTCAAAATGAAAGGACACACAACATCGAAGAATTGGACAAAACGTCACCATTGACAGATATAACATTGAGGTAGTATGTACGGAACTTTGTCTACCTCGGCTCCGCTATTAACTCTGACAACAATATCTCGTCAGAAATTTAACGAAGAATTACTCTTGCCAACCGCTGTTTCTGCGGGCTAAGAAGGCAATTCAGTAGTAAAGCCCCCACTCGAACTAGGAGGAGATCCTATATAAGACCCTGATCATCCCAGTCCTGCTCTACAGCGCTGAAGCATGGACCATATCAAAAGCGGATAAAGAATCCTTTGTCGATTCGAGAGAAAAATTCTTCGGAAAATCTTCGGTCCCGTTTGCGTTGACGGGCTATGGAGACGAAGATTCAACCAAGAACTATACGAGCTGTGTAGCGACATGCCACTAGTCAAAAAAAAACTCTGCATTGGACGTTTAAAATAGCTAGGACGCATAGAACGAATGGACACCAATACTCCGGCTCGCAGAGTCTTCAATTCCCAGCCATACGTCGGACGCAGTAGAGGAAGACCTTATGCTAAGTGGCAGTATAAACCGACTCCAACTAACTTGGAGTGCGCAACTGGAGGCAGTTAGCTAAGGAACGGGCTATGGGCCTCAGCCAACATACATCTCCAATGTTGGTTGAAGCCCAGGTTCATTCCAGACTATAGCGCCACTTAAGTAAGTAAGTGAGTAATATCAGAAAATGTTCTTGGGACTGTATGGAAAGGAAACCGAATTGGCCACACTTTTCTTAGTACATGAGTAGACTGAGCAAAATCTTGCTACGTAAAACTGGCTTGAAAATTAGCAGCTAGAAGATTGGTTTTGTCTAGAGAGCTGACAGCTTTAATCTTATTGAAAATGACCCCATCAGACTGCAGCTCCACTTAAGTCAGTTTGGTGCTTTTCAATTTTCGACACATGCACTATTTGTCTTCGTGGTAAAACCGAATCCCCAGTGTATCTATAGATGGACTTAACATATTAGGCATCCTCTTTCGAATCTACACGTAATGACTGTTTTGAATATTTTGTAACAAAAAAACAACTACCCCATCCCATCATACATTTGTGTTGTTTTCCTAGCGTAATTAAAGAGATAACTCCATTTTGTTTTTTTGTTTTGTTTTTTAAATACCCATTTCCAACTATAAATGCAAACGCTTTTTGTCCATTGTCGCTTAATCTCATTGAATTATCATTTCTGATTGCATCACTCGATTAAACTGCACACATATGCGAGTTTTTTTAATTGCCAAAAACGAAATGACATAACAAAGTAATTAAATTTATTTCCAAATTAAGCAAACAAAGTGCATATTAAAATAAATTACTCGGCGCATGGGAGCGCATCTGCAGCGATGTTCGGCATTCGATTTGAAAAATTCGAATAAACCATCTAAACGGTGGTGGCACCGTTAAAATTGGATTAGGTAAATATTTAGCAAAACAACCGCTTCAAATGGGGAAAATACTTGCGGCGAGACAAAGCATTTTCCAATTCGCATTCGAAAACGCGGAAAAATAAAACTCGAAACTGAATTCCTGCATCGAAATCATCCGGTAAATCGAATGCCATTGTGTTTAGTTGGCGGGTGCACCTGTGTAATGTGCACCTACGAGTGAATTCTGATGTCTGTCATCGGTTCCACAGGCATTCGAATGTGGCTGTGGGATAGTAACATCCAAACGTATGATCTTTCAATTTAACTTCATGCCGATGTTGGGACATTATTGCGTGCATAACTGAATCATTTGTCAGTCTGACAGGAAAAATATTTCAATACGAGGAATTCGATGTGGGCCATTGGGGGTAGGTGGAAACCTTTGCCAGGTGATATGAGTGGCTTAGGGTGGTTCTTACGAACTGAAAACAACTAACCTGGTGTCTAACTTAGGTTTTGTAAGGTTGGGATAATTTTGGGGGGTGCCTTCTCTCCCAAGACTTTGGCCCTGGTGATCACGACCATCATCTTAAATGCGTTACTCAACTATATTCAGTCATATCGATGTCCTCAAAAACTTGGAATTATTTGCTGCAATTTAAAATTCCTAACAGAGTTAGATGTTGAAGGAACGTCTGGAATTCGTGGTAATTGACCGAATGTGACCCGGATGGAAGCATAACACCGGGAAAATGGAGGAAGGTAGAGGTGAAACTTGCCTCCAGTTTCCTCTCTGTGCCCGCTAGCCGCGGGCACAGAGCATGTCTGCATGTGCAGACCAAAGTTTTTTTTTAATAATTTGCACGTACTGAGTGTCCAGGGTTGGGGACAACGTAGGCCTCTATCAAGGACATATAAAGAGGATTGCATGTGCAGACCAGAGTTTTAAAGATCTTTTCAAGATAGCAGTGTCCAGGGCTGGGAAAGTTTGACCAGGAGCACAACTAGAAGTAGTGAAAATGGACCAGATTGCTAACCGCTCTAATAGTCGTGCGATATTCCCAGTAGAGCCATCCGACCCAAAGGACATTCCAGACATTATCAGGTTCAGCAATCCGCTTCTTCCAACCCATAATTGGGGAATTGTTGAAGATGCTAAGGGAAATTCCAGAAACGTTTGCATAGTTACAAACGAGGAATCTCATGCTCCTTTAGCCACTCAGAATGGACTCATAAGCTAGGGGTTCAGCTCTATTCTGCTCAATGATTGACAAATGGCATCCTTACCCGCACCCTAACTCTGCACTGCACCACCTTAACCGGTTTTTGACGACAAGCTAGCGGATGAGATGGAACATGGATCTCCTACACAATATATTTCTCAGTCATCTCTATCATGGGTCGACCCTTAGTCGACGAACAAGGAAATGATGAAAATTCCATCAAACCTGGGTATATAACCAGTTCCCCACAATGCTACCAACTTTCGGGTCGATACTAAGTCAGCAGACCAGAAGTTGCTTAGTGTTACCAATGGGATAGCCAAAGGGGACCTCCAAGCGTTCGATTCTGACGACCGAAGCCAACAACACAGTGGTAATGACCTCTGTAAACAGTTCCAACGATGAAACCCTTACAGATTAAAATCCACCGCTCAAAAGCTGGCTCCATTCTTCTACGACTGACAAAACACGGGCAAGATATACTACTGATCCAAGAACCCTGGATTGTCAACAAGATAGTGTGCGGACTCAGAACTACGTATAATACGTATTCTTGCTAAGAGCTCCTAAAATATCTTTCTGATCTCTAATAAGAGCAATCAGGATACTGTCACCGCCATTATTGAAACAAAAGACAGCAAATATTGGCTGGTATGGGCGGCATACTTAGGTCACATCCATGTGGGACCAATACCTCAAGAGCCTGATTTCAGAAGCAGAGAGACGCAAAACTGACCTCATCATTCGTTGTGATTCTAAAGCACATCATACCATGTGGGGCAGCTCCATCATTAACGAACGAGGTGTGTTACTTTTTGATTATATTTTAGAAGCAAGTAACTTACTCCTCTGAGCCGTCGAAAGCTTCAAACCATTCGAATCCCCTGGACCAGATGATATCATACCTGCGGAGCTTCACTACAAACTTGATATCCTGCTGCCATGGCTACTTACCATCATGACCTGCCTGCAGTTAGTGCACATCCCAAAGGCATGACCGAAAATAAAAGCTGTATTCATCCTCAAAGCAGGAAAGAGCTCACACATAAATCCGATGGATTTCCTTTTCTTTTAAAAACTTTGGCATGCTTTATTGATCTACACCTCCATACTACTATAGAACCGACTGTGATCTTCAAATCTCAACGCGTACGCAACATCGGAAACTCACTAAGAGTAAATTAGTATGGTTAGGTTGGTAGCAGGAAAAAGATAGAACACCATCGATATTGAATCGAGTCCACACATCAAGTACCTAGGGATGATATTGGATCACAGGCTCAACTTTAAAGAGCATAAGAAGTACGCATGAAATAGGGCTTCCCGGGCAGTACTGGCGCTGTCAAGACGAATGCCAAACGTCGGAGGACGCAGGCAGCCAATCAAAAATCTGCTAGCTACAGTGAGCAGTTCAATACTTATGTAGGCATCCCCGATATGGGCACCAGCAGTGGATCGGAAAACGTATAAACGCAGAGCATAGAAATTCATAGCGAAGAGTTTGCTGTACCTTCAGAACGATTTCAGACACTTTCAGTGTCATTTCTATCCCAATGCTAGAAATAAGCAGGTGTGCGGCTCTCAGCGACAGCCAACCTGAGGATAGAATAACCATCAACAAGTTTCTACAAGCACAATGACACAGCAGTTGAAACAACTCAACCAAAAAAAGATGGTCGCATACGATCATCTACGACATAGAAGAATGGGTCAGTAGGAAACATGGAGAAGCAACCTTCTATCTGACGCAAGTTCTGTCGGGGCATGGGTGCTTCTGGGAATACCTCCTCAAATACAAACACGTGGATGACCCGTACTGCCCACACTGTGAATGAAATATGCAGAATGTTGAGCACTCCTTTGAGTGAGCATCCAAGACGTTTAGGAACCTGCTTGAAAGAGAACTTGGCGGGCAAGTTACACCGCGAGTACTAATAGTGTTCATACTGACGTCAATCGAAGCTCCGCCCAGAGAAACGAGCAGAGATATAGCAGCTGACTAAAACGCTCCGGAACAGCTGTGCGGTCAAACGGACATGCGTACGCTGTATGTGAGCAGTCCATGGAGGAGACGTATGAACTGCATGTGACATACAGACCATTGCCAAACATACATATACCGCAATAGTAACATACACAGCCACAAAATGACAGACCAAAGATGCAGCTATGACTGAAAGCACCGCCGTGATAATATGCCTAGCGACGGTACCATGGGAATCAGGATCTGGAAGCAGAGGTGGTTTAAATTCGGGTTAAAGTCAAACACTCCGGCTTTCGATGCTTTCCACCTACTTATAAAAAAAAAAGTTGGGTTAGGTTAGAGGCAGGCACACCTAGACCAGTTTTTGACTCATTGTTTGGCTATTTGACACGTGCGTCGTGCCAAGACTCCATCTGAGTCTATCGTTAATTTTCTTGGTTCAGGAGGAGCATTTAGCAATGTCAAAGCTGACGCAATCACGAATGCACTTTCAGATTTAAATGTTGATGATTTGTTTCATCTTCTGATACCAGGACTTCGAGGATCTTAGTCTCTAGTTTAAGTTCATCGTTATAGCTTCAGGTCAGGTCCTTGCTAACTCTTAATTTGTTTTCCTTTTTTGTCGAGTTGCCAGTTACCTCGTGTCGGGTAGCATATTATTTTCGATGGCAGGTTCCGCATTTGCCTTCTGGTAATCTTTGAGTTCTTCGATTTTTCTGACGGTCTTCGGTTTTTGCATTTTTTTGTCAAGTTCCCTGTTACATTTTCTTATAAGCTGGATTAGCTATTTCTTTTCTAATGAAGTTTGATTTTTAAGACTTATCAGGCAGTTAAATTAAGGCATTCACTACTCCTAATTTTTTTTTTTTTTGCGAAGTTCCATCGTCGGCCGAGTGGACACAGTATTTCTTGTGTGTTGTGGAGTGGTGGATCTCCGCATTCTTACCTTTGCTGCAACATTATAGAAGTCCGAGTCGATGTTAGCCCCTCGGAATATTCAGACATCCAAAATACTGGATGCGTGCCTCTTGTGACAAGTTTGGTTGATCATTTGTTGATCTGGAGACCGCCATGTAGTGGCATTTTGTTCCGTAGCGAAGTCAATTAGCCTAAGTCCGTTGCCGTTGTTGTGTGGCTGTGTTTGCCGATAATACTGCTAAAGATGCCTTCTCTTCCTACCTTTGCGTTAAAATCTCCCAGCACGATTTTAGTATCGTACTCATAGTTTTTGTCAAGGAGTTCGTAGAAGCAATCCTTAGTTGTATCATATTTTTCCTCCGTCGGACTATAAGCGCATATAATGCTTATGTTGGCGAATTTGGCCTTGATGCGGATTGTAACAATGCTTTCGCTAATGCCTTGGAAACATAAGACTTCTTGCCTAAGTCTGGCACTTATAACGAATCCGCATCCGAATAGTCGCTGTTTCTGCTGACTATAACAGCAGACCTCGATAGGCGCTAATGCATGGTCTATCGAGCGAGATCAGTCCCTTAGATCTATATAAGCAGCAATGGCCAGATTTGTTTGGTTATTTGACGCGTTGTTCTAATACTCCATCTGAGTCTATGGTTTCTCTTTCTGATTTAAATGTTGATGGTTAGTTGGGATTGCATATAAATCAAAAAATTGTTTTCTAGTATTACCTTCTGATACCGGGACTTCAAGAATCTTAGTCTCTAGTTTATGTCAGTTGTCCGTCGCTAGCTTCAGGTTAGGCTTCCTAGATACTTTGTCGGTAGCTTATTCTTTTTGAAGACAGGTTTCCTATTTTCCTGCTGGAAATCTTTGAATTCTTCGATTTTTTTTGACAGTTAGGGTTTTTTCTTCGCCGACTTCCCTTTTTTGCCTTTTTGTCGACTTCTCTGTTACATTTTCTAAAAAGCTGGCTGTGCTATTTCTTTTCTGATGGAGTTCGAGTTTTTAGACTTATCTGACCATTAACTTTAGGTCTTCAGTACTCTTAACGCTTGCCTTCTTCGCTTAATTCCCTCCTCGGCAGAGTGGGTTGTTTTGGTAGCTAGGTTTGCGATTTCCTTTGAAGTTGTTGTGTTCTTCGAGTAATCAGACTTTTCTCACTGTAAGTCGGACTACTTAGCCAAGTATTCGCGCAGAATGGTCCGTGGTAGTAGAATAGAAATTGACGCATTAAATAACGATAAGATGACTCTTAACCTGGTCGTTCTGCTTCTAATCGACTCGTTTGGTTACTCCGGTTAGTGAGTCCTAGGCCTCAATTATAGATGGTACGAAATGTATCTTATTTCTATGACAGATGATGTTATATTTCACCATCTTAGCGTGCATCTTCAAATTTTGATTTTGCCCTAGACCTAAGCGATGTTGTTCTTGCAGGACCTCGGTGAGGTTTGGTAACCACCTCAAGTTTTCTGCTGTGAAGTCTTTGGGTTCTTTTCACTTCACAGGGAGTGAGTATTTTCTCCACAAGTCCGCTCTACATTTAAAAGTCTATTCCCGGACTGGCTTGTAAGAAGAAAGCATTTCCCAAGTGCAGTCATATTGGCTTAGGCTTCACGAATTTCACTTTTATTTGTCAGGTAACGATTAACATCCAAACCTTTGACTATCAGTATGGTTTCCCTCTGTGGGAGTGTGATCATCGAGCATTTGAAGCTTTTGCTGTATCGTTTGGTTGAGTAGTTCTCAGTCATCAGTAGTCTGTCTGCCATAGAATATGATAGCCTCCTGAGTTATTGCAATGTTAACCTCCGCATCATCGTCAAGGTGCCTTCAATGGTGGAGGGAAGGTTAACTCTAATAAATTCTTCATTTATTCCTTTATAAACGGATAAAGTCTGGTATAAACCTGGACCTCAACAAACATGCTTCTCAAATAAGCTCGGTCTTTAGCTAGCTGCATCTAGTTGTGCACTTCCAGTTGGTTGAGGTCGGTTTCTACTTGTGCGCGGCACTACTCCGATGTCTAGTTGGGAATCAATACTCTACGGGCTGGAGTATTGGTGTCCATCTTAAATCTCCATTACTGATTTATTTGACCAAGTCTATATCGGTGTACAGATAGTGAGGGTTTTGGTTGAATCTTCAACACCATAACCCGTCAACAAAAACGAGATCGAAGTTTTGCAATGAATTTTTCGCTCAAAATTACCAAGGGTTTCTTAGATTAGATACTGGGATCATCAGGGTCTTATATAGGATCTCCTTAAACGTCTAAAAGTTTTAAATGTAAGTTTTTGATTCCAGCATTGATTCCAGCTTTATTCCACTGTCGATAGCCATTGATTTTAGTTCACCAATAACAAATAAACCAAGCCACCGCTATTTCCTTCGAATATCTACCAAGCCAAACAAAGCTTTGTGGCTGGCGAAGTTCCCCATCATTGTAAAATGTTCTCCGGCCTTGCACACCAATCAAAATTGCTTGTTCTTGCATTTCGAATATGCACCGAAACTAGGTCCTATTTAATTAGCTAACAATTCCATTGTCCGCCCGAATAGCCATCAACCAAATTGAGCTGATTCGCAAGGATATCTTAAAGCCGCCGCACACCGCACAAATTCCAATACAAACAATTAATCGGAAATTGCACACTTTCCACTGATGCGATGCAATAAACGTGTCGATATGGTTGGAGTGATAATTCGACGAACAATCTATCTCGTCCCAATTCCAATCCCAATACATCCGCAATTTTGGAGGCATCCCTCCCGCTCCACGCACTGAGTAAATGTGGAGTGTAAACACATCATAGTTGAGCTATTTTTTCTACTCTCTACCTATCTCTCTCTGTTTCTGAAATATGCAAATTCATTGTGCTATTATTTTGATTTGATAGATTTGCATAAATCAACAACAAGAGGGCGCCGCATTCTATATACTCTCTCATCCTGTGGTTTAGCTACAGCAACGGCATCAGCAAACAATGCCACACATGCAATATCCACATCCTCCACACCCCCCTCGTGTGTTGTGTCGAAATTTTCTAATTGCACAGAAAATATCTAATTCAGCAATATTTTCCTATTTTCCCGTATTTCATCGATGCAATTTAATTATGAATATCCTGGTCAGCAGCAGCCAGGATGAAGTGTTCGATGATGTTTGGCTATCTTTTGTGGATGCATATGGTCCATTGATCATACGGCGGGGTGCGCAGTGTATCAGCAGATTATTCATAAAGGAGGCAACCAGGCCGATGCAGGGACCTACTTTAAAAAGTAATTACCTTGGGGAATCGGTTTTATGCCGCTGACCCTACTCTCCCCACCGGCAGGCTGTATGATGTACGTCATCGTCAAAGGACCCATTGCTCCTGGCTGATAAATGATGCGGCAGCCATGTACTGGTATAACAGCATCATCAACGGTTGTTCGAGTGAGTTTTAAGGATAACAAATTAAATTTTTACCAGGAATGCCTACTAAGCCGTGCCCGTGTCGCTTCCGGGATGAACTGGAAATACATTAGCTCGGGAATTGTAATCAATTATGCCCGTGGCTATTGGCCTTCTAGAAGGTCTGTACTGTAGGGGTTGCTCGTATCAATATGCGCTTTTCAGTGGTGACTGGCTGATCAGGTTTGATGAGAGCCGTATACATCTAGTGATGGATTAACCTCAATAAGCGAGTATCGAAATTAAATTAGGTTTACCTACTGTGCAGGGTTGATGGATTGATGAATTGGACGGAATTGGATTTATTTTTTTGTAAAAGTGCTTCCATATAGGGCTTAGAGCGTGTGGTGAAGGTGTACACATTTGCACGTCTTACAGAACGATTGGTTAATTTTTTTAAATGTTCTCAGGAAAGCATTATTTTAGAATCCGATGGATGCCGAGGAAATATATTGCGCCGGTAATAGATCCAATAAGTTCGGACTAATTGATGAAAAGCCATGTCAGGGCATTTTACTGCTTTCCAGTCATATGCCAATAAAAGCAGGAGGACCTGATAGGTCATCAAAGTGTCAAGTGCCTTAAGTTTTGAAAATATCTGACATGAACGAACTATAGATGACCTCAAACACAGCTTCTCCCATCATATCTGGGTACGAAGTTCTTATTTTTGTCACAACGAAGAGGACTTTCTGTTTAACGCCGAATCCGAGCAGCAAATTTGTGAAGCCTCTCATGACAGTGTTACTCTTGGATGTTTGTCAGACTTGCGCAAAATGTGGAGCAGTGATAAAATGTACCTTCAATATTGGCTCTGAGCTCCTCTAACGTCGTCGGCTTATTGGCATAGACCAACGTGCAAAATCACACGATCTGCTGTCCAAGGGATATCTAATAAATTGGAGCTGGCCCTCCAGGTTAGGAGTTGTGCGATGGTTTAACTTCCGTCACATGAAAAGACAAACATTGTTACGAAGCAACCAATAGCCTCGGAAAGGACTGATATTATTGTTGAGGACCCTGCTAAACGAAAAAAGGACAACGACGATCATATCTGCTCCTGGAATATGAAAACCTTAAACAGGAGAGGTGCAGGAGAACAACTAGCGGAAGCCATAAACTGCTACAAAGCAGACATTACTGCCATTCTGGAAATACGATGGGATCTGCCGGGCAAAAACGGGATGAAAACCTGTGACATCTATTATGGACCGTGTTATAGTGAGTAGAAACAGCGACTATTCGGATGCGGATTTGTTATAAGCGCAAGACTTAGGCAAGAACTCGTATGTTTCCCAAACATTAGCGGACGCCTTGTAACAATCGGCATCAAGGCCAAAATCGTCGGTATAAGCCTTATGCGCTCACTCTCAGCCGGAGGAAAAAGATGACATACGTAAAAATTCCTTCTACCAAAGTACGATGTCAAAATCGTGCTGGGAGACTTTAACGCAAAGGTAGGAAGAGAAGACATCTTTAGCAGTACACGACAACACGTCTGGTAACGGACTTAGGCTAATTGACTTCGCTACGGAACGAAATGCCACTATAGCCAGCACACGGTTTCCTCACCCCGATATCCACAAGGGGACACGGCGGTCTCCAGATCAACGAACAGTCAACCAAATTGATCACATTGTGATAGACAAGAGGCACGCATCCAGTATTTTGGGTGTCCGAACATTCCGAGGGGCTAACATCGACTCGGACCACTACCTGTTGAAGCCAAGGTAAGAATGCGAATATCCATCGTGCCACAACAAACCAGAAATACTGTAAAAAATTGAATGTCGAAAGACTGCAATCGTAAGAGATCGCCAAGGCCTTCGCGGAATTCGTATCCCTCAACCTCTCGATTAACAACATACCACCAGCATCGAATGTCAATGAACAATGGCAATGATGCCTACAAGCCCTTAGATCAGTTCAGTTGCGACTGATGCTTGATTTTCGCGCCCACCAGAAAGAAACCCCTGGTTTGATGAGGAATGCCAACAGATGCTCACAGCCAAGAACGATGCCTACAAGGCTAAGCTACAGCTGAAGACGAGAGCTGCCATTAAGCTCTATAGGCAAAGAAGAAGGAAGGAACACCGGCTTTTCAGAAAGATGAAAAAAGAGCAAGAAAAGCGCGCGATTGAGGATATAGAGAGTTGCCACTCCAGGAACGATGTTGACAAGTTTTACCAAAGCCAATAATAGAAGTCCCGAACAGAACACTGGCGAGATTAACAAGGAAATATCGCAATTGAGACACAGTCGATGCTGAGGATATGGAGGAACCACTTCTTTAGACTGTCAAACGGCGATGACGAACAACATTCTGCTGTCAGGAAGAATGAACCATTTAATATTGGCAACGACAGCGCAAACTGCAAACCACCGGACCTAGGTGAAGTGAGGATAGCTAACCTATAATCAAGTTTTACAAAGCTGCCGGGAATGACGCCCTTCCCGCTGAGCTTCATAAATCCGGCGGAGATGACTTGGTAAGATACATCCACCAACTCATAAACCAAATCTGGCCGGAGGAAAGTATACCTGAAGCATGGAACCTCAGAATCGTCTTCACGATCCACCAAAAAGGAGACCCTCTGAGCTACGTCAACAGATGCATAATTCTCCTCAACATCGCCTACAAGATTCTGTCTGCCGTAATATGTGAACGCCTGAAACCGTTTACCAACAACATGGTCGGGCCTTACAAGTGTGGTTTTAGGCCAGGAAAGTCTACAACTGATTTAATCTTCACACTTTGGCAGATTGTGGAAAAAACCCAAGAAGTCCAATCGATACCCATCGCCTATTTATCGATTTCAAAGCCGCATACGACAGCGTTTATAGAGACGAACTATACAGAGCCATGTCTGGTTTTGGTATACCGCCCAAACTCGGCCGTTTGTGTAGGATGACGATGGAGAATTCTCGCTGCTCTATCTGGGTCGGAAACGACCTCCCGAACACATTTGATAAAAAGATTTAGGCAAGGCGATGCGCTGTCATGTGACATTCTGAAGAGGATTGTGAAAAACTCCCGAGCCAACACCAGAGGCACAATCTTCAAAAAAACGGTGCAACTACTCAACGTGATGTCATAGCCACGTTTACTAGTTTAGGGAAGCAAGCGGCAAAAATGGGTTTTGCGTCACAATTGGCGGGTATTACTTTGAGGTAGTACGGAACTTTGTCTTTCTCGGCTCCACAATTAAATCTGACAAGAACATCTCGTCAAAAAAGAAAAGAAGAATTACTGTTGCCAAATGCTGTTTCTTAGGCTTAGAAGGCAATTCAGTAGTAAAGCCCTCATTCGAACTACTAAGGAGATTCTATATAAGACCCTGATCATCCCAGTCCTGCTCTACGGTGCTGAAGCATGGACCGTGTCAAAAGTGGATGAAGAAAGCCTTGGGAGATTCGAGAGGAAATTTCTTCGGTCCCGTTTGCGTTGACGGGCTATGGCGACGAAGATTCCACCACGAACTATACGAGCTGTACAGCGACATACCCCTGGTCAAAAAACTCCGCATTGGACTTTTAAGATGGCTAGGGCCTGTAGAACGAATGGACACCAATACTCCGGCTCGCAGAGTCTTCGATCCCCAGCCAGACATCGGACGCAGTAGAGGAAGACCTCACCTTAAGTGGCGGGGCACAAGTGCAAACCGACCTCAACTTGGAGTGCTCATCTTGAGGCAGTTAGCTATTGACCAGGCTAAGTGGAGAGGCATGTTGGTTGAGGCCCAGGTTCATTCCGGGCAGTAGTGCCATTGATGTAAGTATGTCTCTGTAGCGAATACCATTTACCATAAGGTGACGCTCATTTTCATCGACGAAAAAAAAGGCCTAAAGAAAGCACCGGCATGAAAACTGCACCAAAAAGTGACTTTTTGAGGATGAAGTGCTGTTTTTAGAAGCACAGGAGAGCTCTGACCTGTCCAGCAATGCATATTTTGCTTATTGACGAAGGCGATTAGACAAAAATGCACTTCATCGCTGAAGATGATTTTTCGATGAAATTCCTGTGCAGTGCAATAAACTCTGCGGAATAAAGCCACACGGAACTTAATTCCCCCAAAAATAGTAAATACACCCCGCGGGGCTTTTTTCTTTATGGAAATGGAAATAAGTCCTGCAGCTGTTGCACTGCACCGAATTTCTTCATTCTCTTCCATCATGTCCAGAGTCGAATTAAAGAACGTACGTTGCTTCATATGATCAAGTGGCTTTCATGAGTCAGCTTGATCTTGTAAGGGTGTTGGCCATGATCCTTAAGCATAATTCGTCATAACGTGGTCGGAAAGAGGCTACATTTTTGAGAACGCCGTGAATTTGACAGATTTGGCGACGGACGCCTCTTCGGCAGCAATATTCTCCACACTTCGAGCAAAACGTAGTCTCACTTGGGTTGGAAACAACAAGCAGCGAATTTTCTGACTCAATTTTGTTACCTAGATTTTGAATCGCTTGTTAACTGGGACGAGAATTGCGACCGAATATTGGCGTTAACGCTCTTAAAGTTGCGACCACCGATTCGGAACTTCGGTAGTAAATTTTAAGAATTTGTAAACGTTGTTCCTTCGTGTACTTCACCGTGACGAAAATGTTGATTTTACTGAATATTTTGACATTGACAGTTTGGTAATCGGTTTGAGGTTGCGTTCACACTGAACGTTTTTAGTTAGCAAGTCGTTTGCCTCCTGTTTGTTACACTTTTTCGTTTCATAAAATCCAATTCACATCATCCCAAAGGAAGTTTCACTTCAAAAATTGTCCAAACCTGAACCTACTGTTCCTATTCATTACGAATAATTTTGCTAAACATTCTGAAAGTTTGAAATTGTCAAGTCGCTAACGACAGACCCTTAACATTTTTCTCAGTGTCTCATGATATCATAAAATCCATTTGACTTAGAGATTATCGTAGTGGCTTTCAAGCTGAGATCTACGAGGTGCAGCACAGACTATCCTATTAACTAAACTACCAGAAACGAAAGTAACCATCTTCTTAGACAGTCAAGCTACACTTAAAACTATCAAGTCCAACTTTATAAACATAAAATGCCAGACAGACTGCATCTTGGTAATCAGGGCTATAGGTCATTACTCTCAACTCCTCTGGTGAGTTTTCGAACACGTCAGTACATACAAACAGACACAATTTAACTTAAACTCGAAAATAACCGAACTGGATAAGTTGCTTGTCCCCATTACTCAGCTGCACCATAATGTGATTCATGTCCTTTCAATTTTATTCAAAGGAGTTATTTCTTTGACCACATATGATATTTACATGTGATGTTGGGTTTCCCATACTTGAAAGTAATAAAATGTAAATCTTACATTCGAGTACCTGCTCCCACAATAAAGAGCCCAAGTTCAGACGAAATGGAAGAATATAAATACGAGACACACTCGTGCAGATACAGATGTTGGCTATGTTTATGCTCTAATGCAACGACCCCTGGCATATATCTCAAATGTCAAAATAAATTGGATATTCGAAGTTATCTGTCTTTCACATTCACATATATGCACACGATTACAGAGCACAGGGATGTAATAGACTGTTATGGATTTTGAAAAGTCATAGATGGGTAATCTTTTTTAAGGGGTCTTGAAATTTTTAACAGGTCTATATATTTTATATGCGTGAGTTTCAAGTACCTACTATGGTGACCTAACTGTCCGTCTAAATCTGGTTAGGAGGATGTGGTGTCAAGGTTCATTTGCCCAAAAGGAGAAACAGCAAAAAATGATTTAGTAAGCATTCCAATGACAAGCACACTCCATAACGGCAGCCATTTTGTAATAAATATTTTCTTCCAACTGCGTCAGAGAAGTCCATAGAGGTTAAAACATGACTACGTGGAGGCCAATTTATGACACCTCTCTCATTGATTATAGCCAACTAACGCTCTGAATTCACTGTAAGTACACGCCCCTTTTCATCTTCAAAAACGTAAGGGCCAGATCCCAGCCCATACGGTCACTTTTGGCGAATAAAGTGGTTTATGATGCTTGCGTTTCGGATCATTCTGATCATTTACGTGTTCATTAGAATGACAGTTAGCTTCATCCGAAAATAACCCAACTAACAATTATTCTTCTATAAGGTACAAATATTTAAATCCCACAAGCAATTATTTCTGTAGGCCTTATATAGTACTTATGCGCGGTGGTTCAGCATTTTGGCAGTCGATTGTTTGGGTAGAAGCCTGCTTAAGACATTATGCAGGAAAATTCACAAGCATAACCGACATTTTGATGGCGTAACTTCTGTAAGGTTATTTTAAAGCTTCCGGAGATGTGTGTACATGTACCATAAGTTAAGATGTTTCGGTAGAAATTCGCACGAAGATAATCCGAAGATTAAGGCTTATTAGAATTATTTAAAGAAGTCTTATAGAAGTAAATAGCTTTCGAAAACTGCGCAAAATGTTTTTCCATAAGACTTCCTGCAAGTAATATTGCTTGAGGGGAAAAAGCTTCGATTGTGTTTTATCGAAGCGAAATTGTTGGTTGGGAAGATGTTGGTATACTTTAGAAAGCGCTCGATTCCCAGCCTTACAAAGTCAACTGACAGGTATAGTGGTATCCTTGGGGTTTAAAACTTTCACTTATTGAATTTTATAGGTTTTAACTGAATCTAAAGGTCTTAGTGCAAAAATAATGAGGATCCACGCATATTTAAAGTATTAGCGCGCTTACGATTTAAAAGTTTTTGGGTTTTCCAAAGATATACCATGCCGGTGTCTTCAAACTTATTGACCCAAAATCAATTGAGAGGTATGCTTGGCGGGCGAATCATTTAAGTGGCGAATACCTCGATAATCACAGAATGATCGTTCAACATTTTTGTAAAACTTTCGCACATACAACACACGATCCATTTCCGAGAAATGATTCATAGCGCGTGACATATTTCCAAGTCCTTCTGATTCGTTGCGTTCATGCAGTAAGCTAACCAAATCAACCAAAGCTCTCTGGGCTTGCCGAAACATGTATCGTAAAACCTGGGGAATCTCTCCAAAGACCACACACTGGATCTACACGATCATGGTCAGGCCATATAAAAGCCCTTAGCTCACACATCATTGACTCCAAATCAGTACTACACTGCTTCAACTCCCTCCAAACACTCAGTTCCAGGAACAAAACGAAACTATGGTGGGTCCCCGGACATAAGGGAGTTGAAGGTAACGAAAAAGCTGATGAACTAGCCAGAAAAGGTTCGGAAACCCCCTTCATTGGACCTGAACCCTTCTGTGCAATCCCCAAATCAGCCATAAATCTGGTCATAAAAAACTGGGAACAAAACAAATGTGTTTCATACTGGGGAAACATCCCAGGCCTAAGACAGGCCAAAAGAGCTATTCAGCCCTTCAAATCAGATGCCAATAAGATACTAAATCTTCGTAGGAACGATATCAAAAACTTAGTAGGTTAACTAACTGGTCATCACGGTCTGCGATATCACCTCAATAAAATGCGTCTAGTCGACTCACCGGAGTGCAGACTATGTCTAGAAGAAGAAGAAATAGCCGAGCATATCATATGTGAATGCCCGGCCCTTTACGGTATGAGAAGGGAATCTTTCTTCAGGGTATTTTTAAGTCCTGAAGAACTGAGGAAATCTTCGGCTGAAAGTATTATCAGCTACATTAGGAAAGTAGAAGCGCTACTTACCTAAAAAACATCTGACGGCAAGCACAATAGATCTTTTAGGTCGATGTGTATATTACTACTTAGGCAGGTCAGAATTAAAAAAAAATCACTTTAGTGATTATGAGAAAAAAAGCTAGTCCCTGAATCCTTACAGTCCTATTGCATATGTCAACACATTCATGCGGATTCAGCATTAACTTGTAGATCCCAGTATCTTGCTTTAAGTACACATGCGCACAATAATAGATGTGACAAAGAAATAAATAAGTCCTAGATCCTAACAATTGTGTTGTGTAATTTTTTGATTCTCTAGCATTCCTTATTCCTTTGATCTTTAATCTGGGTGTTTGGTCTTATTGTAACTTCGAGCCTAGGTTCTAATATTCGATCCTCGAATTTTCCATTGCAGTTCATTCATAGTCTAGTCCACTCGCTCAGTATGACCAACCCAATGAAGACAAATTAGACGTTTGCATCTCGTCCTAAAATGGCCTTCCTATTATTTGCGGCCAAATATTTGAGGAAGAACCCTTTACTCAAAAATGCCCAATATTTGGTCCACCTTTTCTTCTTTTTGTTTAGCATTCGTCGCCCTAAAGTTAGACTTCCCACAGGTCTAGGAACTAATTTTGATAATGGAAGCGAGCATGGAAGTCATCATCAGCTTTTTACAAAAAAAAACGATCAGCCCTATAGAGGTATCCATTCGGAAGAAAATTATTTTCGTTTTGTTCGAAATCAGAGATCACATGATCGCGCAGCTGAGTTATGGAGAGTCGAGCATTTTCGACAGCTACGTGTTGAATTTTTTCCGAAGTTGTCCAACGAAAAACGGTTACAGAATCAAATGAACGCGATTGTATCCTTCATTTAACCTGACCCGCAACGGATACCTTAAAAGCAAACTGAGTTCCGATTGGAACTGACTTTTGATTTTTAAATTCTTCCGTACGGATACCTCGATAGGACTGCATATGTGTTCACTAACTATTTCCCGACAAAATTTATGGTTAACCTAGGCCTTAGCCAAAATGTAGGTGGCTTCTTTGGTATTATCTCCGTCCCTATATTTTTTTGTAAACCGATTAAGTTCACCTTTTATTAATTCAGGAAGACTACTCAAATTTATTGAGCACCGCGGAGAGCTTTAACTGCTTGAAAGCAACTTTCCCAGATTCTGCTCCGCTAAAAACTATGACTTCGACAACTCGTCCAACCTAAACCAATGAATAACTCTCACCGCCCGAACTGCTACATGGTAAAATATTTCCAACATGACCAACCCTACCACAATCGTCCTCGGGCAATACATTCTCCATTGCGGCCCGCGAAACAAAGTTTTCCATCCCATTCTCAATGCAGCTCCATCAATGTTTGAACACATGTAAGACTACGTGGGTGGATATACCTACACATATGATAAAGCGGACTCCACAGCGAGACCAGAACTCTGTCCGGTAGCATGAACTTTTCAATAATTACATATCCATGGCTTCAAACATTCCTGTCAGGATTTCCAATTAGTGCTAAACTTTGTGGAAAGTAATCGAATTTTCCAGAGAATCACTTCAAGAATTCCAACTCCATAGCCCGTACATAAATATCCCATATTCCAGCACACAAAACCGATGCATGCGATGACGAACCTATAGTGGCAGAGATGGAAGCCAAACATCGACTTCATTCCACCGTACACATACGAGTACATGAGGTGTCAGAGCGCTGGTCCCCCCCCCCTATACTGCAGTTAGCGAACTTAAGTAATTTAAGGCGAGCAAACTGAGTTGCAACAGCTCTAACACTGCAATCCACCCAATTTACTTGTACCTTTGCTCAGACGAAACTTTACTCGTCAAGCGGAGCACACATATATACAGCCGCCTCGACGAATGGCATCAGCCCCGTACTGGTGTAATAACTCTCTACAGCGCACTCGACGAACCGGGTGTCATGTCCGCCGGCAACACCAAGGAAGTGGAAAGTTTCAATTTTTAATGTCCGTTCGATTGTGAAACGAGCGGTGGCTGAATTTCCGGTCCTGACTATTAGGTGTATCAATGCGGCAGAGAGAACCACGTTTATAATGGCCCCAGAGTAATTGCATTACAGAACTTTCGTTTAATATGTACCGAGAGGAGAAGAAGTGCAAAAGGACGACCTGGACATGAACGTGGATTCAGTTGAAAATTTAAGGAGCTCTGCAGATGGATAATTCAATTATTGGAAGCGCACCTTTGAGGTCGGGCAGTGGAGGCAGTGTAATTGTGTGCTAGTGCTTGTATATGTTTGTATGCACATAAAACCTTAAACTTTGTAATTAGAATGCAGCTCTAGGTGAAATACACGAACGAGGAGAGAGGTTTTTTTTTTAAATACCACTGGATGTGCAGTTCCTGGTGCTGGCCAAGCTCATGAATATTCGCAGATTGTTAGTATGCGGTAGTATGTCACTCGGTCGCCATCGATGTGGACATTTTTAGTTGGCAAATGTGTTATGTGGGGCGTTGTTCATAGCTCTGAGGCGTATTCGAGTTTTCGATACGAAAATCAACAAACGTTACAAAATTTTGATATAACGGTGTATATACCAGGGGCTGTATTCAAACGTAAATTTGAAAAAAAAAAAAAAAACGTTTACAAACGCTCGTGGTGTTCTGAATGCTAAATAGAGTACTGCGGTTGTGCGGATAATGATGTAGTTGAGCTATTTCGAATTTTTCAGTACATAAGGACCGTACTTTAAAAAAAACCTTAAGTAATGGCAGTTTTGGCTGTCGACACCAGAGAGGTATTGTGTTGGAGAACTCCTCAAAAGCCCACATTTCACACCGACCTTTTGTAAGATAAATACAAATTTTTTACTTCCACTTCCACATTCATTCGTGAGGTTCAGAAAGATTTCACCTCCAACCTCACTATTCGTTGACGCAGCCGGCACTTGCACCATCGGTTGCTAACCTCTAATCGTCGTCGCATTCGCATGATCTACTCGTCGTGTCAACCTTTCGTGCTTTTTCGTCCACACATAAATTAACTGTTGCTGTTGCTTTACGGTGGCTCCTCAATCCCTAGAAAATTTAAAAGTATCTCACGCATCAACCAATGGAAGCATTACACGCATTGAAACTTTAGTTGAAACAAAAACAATGATGAACAAGGAAATATCGTTCATCTGAGACAGAGTCGATGTTGAAAATGAAAGAACCACTTTTGCAGAATGTTAAACGGCGATGGCGAACCACATTCAGCTGTCAGGCAAAACGAACCATTCAATATTAGCGACGACAACGAAAACTATCAACCAGCCGACCTAAGTGAAGTGAGGATAGCAATATCTTAACTCAAGCTTAACAAGGCTGTCGCAAATGACGAGCTTTATAAAGCCGGTGGTGATGACATGGTAGGTAACATCTACCAACTCATAAGCCAAATCTGGTCGAATGTAAGTATGCCTGAAGAATGGAACCTCAGCATCGTGTGCCCAATCCACCAAAAATGAACTGCGCCAACTACAGAGGCATAAGTCTCCTCAATATCGCCTACAAGATCCTATCTTCCGTAATATGGGAACGCCTGAAACCGTATACCAACAACCTGTATGGTTTTAGGCCAGGAAAGTCCACAATCGATCAAATTTTCGCACTTCGGCAGATCCTGGAATAAACCCAAGAAGTCCAAATCGATACCCACCACCTATTTATCGATTTCAAAGCCGCTTACGACAGCATTTATAGAGACGAACTATACAGAGCCATGTCTAGTTTTGGTATACCGTCCAAACTCGTCCGTTTGTGTAGGATGACGATGGAGAATTCTCGCTGCACCATCAGGGTCGGAAACGACCTCACCGACATATTCGATACCAAAAAATGATTTAGGAAAGGCGATGCGCTGTCATGTGACCTTTTCAATTTGATTCTTGAGAGGATTGTGCAAAACTCCCGAGCCAACACCAGAGGCACAATTTTCCAGAAATCAGTGCAACTACTAGCATATGCCGACGATATTGACATCATTGGTAGGACTCAACGTGATGTCAAAACCACCTTTGATAGTATAGAGAAGGAAGCGGCAAAAATGGGTTTAGCAGTTAATGAGGGTAAGACAAAGTATATGCTTTCAACACGAAAGGACACACAACATCGACGAATTGGACAGAACGTCACCATTGACAGATATAACTTTGAGGTAGTACGGGACTTTGTCTACCTCGGCTCCGCTATTAACTCTGACAACAATCTGACAGAAATCAAACGAAGAATTACTCTTGCCAATCGCTGTTTCTTCGGGCTAAGAAGGCAATTTAGTAGTAAAGCCCTCACTCGAACTACTATGGAGATCCTATCAGACCCTGTTCATCCCAGTTCTGCTCTACGGCGCTGATGCATGGAGCGTATCAAAAATTTATGAAGAAATCTTTGGTCGATTCAAAAGGAAAATTCTTCGAAAAATATTCGGTCCGGTTTGCGTTGACAGGCTATGGAGACGAAGATTTAACCAAGAACTATACGGACGTTTAGATGGCTCGGACATGTAGAACGAATGGACATCAATACTCCGGCTCGCAGAGTCTCGCCAGACGTCGGACGCAGTACAGGAAGACCTCACCTTAAGTGGCGCGCACAAGTAGAAACCGACCTCAACCAACTTGGAGTGCACAACTGGAGGCAGTTAGCTAAGGAACGGGCTAATTGGAGAGCCATGTTGGTTGAGGCCCAGGTTTATTCCTGAATGTAGCGCCACTTAGGTAAGTAGTACGACATCCACATCTTGGTAGGTACAGCATGCAAAGTTCGCGGTTATATCTTCTTCTCCATTCGCCTTCCTTGTATGCAGGATTTGCTCCGCTTTCCCACTTATTGTCCAGCACGCCGAGCTGCAAAGTAAAACTGGTAGTTTAAGGTTCCTGTGGAGCAAAACATTTAGACTTTCGGATGTCATTTGTTTTGCTAAATCAGCATAGCATCGGTTTTCAAGGGATAGCCGTCGTATCTCGGCTAAGGTGTCATTCGGAGGATTTGACGTTGACTCCAAGGTAGATGAACTCTTTAAGTATCTCAAAATTGTTGGTCGTAGCAGTAACGTGTTGTCCAAGGTTGTGCGACGACAGAACTTTATTTGCTGATAGCATATAAAGGGTGTCAGTAAGGGATACTTAATCATTGAGTCACTAAAAATTTCAATCCGCACAAATTTGAATTTCGCGCTATTTAACACATTAGACAACGAAAAAAAAATAATGTGACAGCTGACAGTTTGGAGTTTGTAAAAATGGAGCGCTATGCGAAAGAACAACGCATTTTCATTGTTGAGAAATTTAAAAAAAAAAAAAAAAGTGAAGGTTTGTCACCTACTGTCCGGAATTTTCGTACAAAAGATGGCCGTCGCAGTGATTAAAACTATCAACTGTCAAGAGAATAATTGAATTCAGGGAGACTTCGTCAATTAGTGATCTTTTGGGTGTTCTGTCACAGGTCGTTCAACAGAAAGCATTGAAGCAGATGGGGAGAGTATTGCTGACGGTCAAAAAACGTCATTTCGAGAAGCTCTCTACAGCGAATTCCCACGAAAGACTTGAAACTTCATGCTTACAAAGTTCATTTGACTCAAGAACTGAAGATTACTGACCATGCAGACCGAAGAGAGTTTGTTTATTGGATTTTGGAACAACAACATGCGGATGCTGATTTTTCGAACAAAATCATCTTCAGTGATGAAGCTCATTATCATCTTGATGGCTTCGTTATTCGTCAAAATCGTCGCATTTGGGGTTCAGAAAACGAGTAATTGTTGAGAAACAAATACATCCACGACGCGTGTTTGGTGAGGATTTTGGGCTTGGAGGCATTATCGGACCATTCTTCTACGAAATTGTGGCTGGTCAGGCAGTTAATGGTGTCTGTTATCGTGGCATGATTACCTAGTTTTCAGTTCCTAAATAAAAAAGATATGGATGTGACCAACTTGTGGTTTCAACAAAGCCGTTCCACATGCCTATTGACGTAAAATAGCCCTTAGTTATCATCATCAATTAATTCATAGATGATTTAAAAAATGCAGACGTTCATTCAACTCCGAAAAGTGGCGTATCCTACTGATGTTAAAATATAATTTGTACACCTGCCATCACCCAGAGAAACAATTGAATTACTGCACGAGTCATTTCCTAATCGTGAAATCGGCCGTTTTGGCGATCAGAATTGACAGAATAACGGCATTAGACTTCTTTCTTTCGGATTTTTTGATGTCAAAGGTCTATGCAAACAAGCCCACGACCACCAATGCCTTTAAAGAGGAAATTTGGTGTATTAATTAAATTCAGCCATATTTATATGAAACGGTCATAGAAAATTCCAATAAAACAGTACTCACTTACCAGCAAAGCCGTGTCAGATATTTTTCGATGTGCTATTCCTTACATAACCCTAATCTGTATAGGTACTCTATGAATCACCAAAAAAAAAATGTAAGCTTTCTAATTACAAATCTGTATTTTCTATCAAAATTACATTTCGCCTGAATTATCGGACACTCTTTACTTTGAGATACAGCCGACGACGGTGAAAGTGTCGATCTAACACTTAACCTTCAAAATCCATTCCTTTTCCAAAGCATCAAGCACCACATGCTCTATGCAATGTTTCCAAAAATTAAAACCATAACTGTTTCATATTGTCACAAAAACCGCACACCTTATGAAATACATTCGCTATTCAATAAAGAACTCATGGCCTGGTCCATGTTCCAACAAAAGCTGCACCTACATACAAGTGCCATCTTTCAAAACGGTCCCCGTCCATAGCAAAATTCCAAACGCGATGGTAATGAATAAACCGCATGCATTCAATTTCGGGCCTGTGGTGGATGACTCCTTCTCCACATGTCCATCCACCAAAGAGCACAGAGCACTGTCTAATGCAGATTTTTGCTCGAATTCTGGTTTCGGAACATCTCCTAGCAATATCCTCTATACTTGAATGCGGTAGAGTTTACCGCATATTTGGAGCATTTTCCGCTTGATCGTTCAGCCATAAACTGCACATGGCACAGCAAACTCAACCCCAAGTCCATACGCATATCCTGCCATTATCAGGAGCACACAAACAGGAGAGGTGTCAGTGCACCTACTTAGCCACCCAATCGTTGAAGTGGACCGCAAGTTGGTCCGTGGTGTGTTGTGTCGGTCGTAGAAAGCCAATTTACCAATTAAGTGCGAACAAACAGAACCAGGAGACATCATTTTCATTCTGTGGATGTGTATGTGTGTGATTTGTGTAAACACCGATGTTAATTACATGTGTTTGGGGGTGTTGCCAGCCCCACATATACACATTGCAACCCAAAACCGAGACACTCAAACTCAAACTCAAAAACAAACTAAGCGGCTATAAATAGAGGATGTCGTCGACTCCGTCGTTGTCCTTGTCGTCATCAGCATCGGGTGGTTATGCGGCAATAGTGGCTGCGATTTTGAATGAATATTTTCCCTGGAAGTCGCCCAGTAACCTAAACACAAACATGTGGATAGGTTGGGGTAACGCCAACACCTACACCATATACGAACCTACCAGTGTCTTGGTGTTGGGAGTTTCTTTAATCGCGCCAAACCTCATTTACACATGGGAAGTCCCGTGATTTGGACAAACTCCACTTGTGGTTTCTTCGTCCTAACCGAAACTGATTACGGATTTTGTACGGTATTCGCGGTTGCTCAACTAATTGCCTTGTACAGGAAAATTGTTTTCTCTTCGAATGTTTGTGGTTGCAATATGTTAGTGCTTGTAAGCTCTAGCTGTGAACATATACAGGGAACATAGGAAACGTAAAATAGCCCTTAGTTATCATCATCAATTAATTTATAGATGATTTAAAAAATACAGACGTTCATTCAACTCCGAAAAGTGGAGTAATGTATCCTACTGATGTTAAAGTATATGTACACCTGAAAAAATCCCAGCGGCAGCTAAACGTTATTCCTCAGCTGTTTGTCCGGTAACCTGGACTTTACTATACCGAAAGACAAATATTCTGATTGTTGGAATTTTTTGAAATCTTGAGCCGACCAGAAATCCTTGGTGGATTTGAGAGGAAGATTCAACCTAGAACTATATGAGCTGTACAGCGATATGCCGCTAGTAAAAAAAAAAAATCAGCATAGGACGTTTAAGATGGCTAGGACATGTACAACCAATAGACACCAATACTCCGGCTCGCAGAGTATTCGATTCCCAGCCAGATATCGGACGCAGTAGAGGAAGACCTCGCCTTAAGTAGCGCGCACAAGTAGAAACCGACCTCAACCAACTTGGAGTGCGCAACTGGAGGCAGTTAGCTAAGGACCGGTCTAATTGGCATGTTGGTTGACTCCCAGGTTCATTCCAAACTGTAGCGTCACTGAACTGAACTGAAAAGAAAACATCGTCTTCTAAAATTTTAGACTGTGTGCCCATTGAGCTACAACAGCCCGTCTTGTAGGTCGTTGAAATGTAAAAGTAGCATTAAACAGAAAAGATACAGCCAAACAATCAGCAGAAGCCCTAAAATAATACAAGGTTGACATTACTGCTTTCCAGGAAATACTATGGAATGGGTGAAGTAGAAAGAGGATGGAAAACTGTAACATCTACTACAGACCGTCTAATAGTGAGCCGAAACAGCGGCTATTCGGACGCCGTGCTTGGATTAGAAAAGAAGTCTTAAGCTTGAAAGACATAAACGAACGCATCAAGGTTAATTTCGCTAACTGAAGCCTTGTATGCACTCACACTCTGATGATAGAGGAAAACGATGATATAGCTAGATACTGCTTCTAAATATGAGCTCCTTGACAAAACTTATGAGTGTACGTTATGAAGTCTTGTATGTCCTCACGCTCTGATTATGGAGGAGAACGGTGATATTGCTAGAGGCTGCTTCTAGATACAAGCTCCTTGACAAAACTTATGAGTGTACGTTATGAGAGTAAGATGTTAAAATCGTACCGGGAAATTTTAACGGAAAGGTAGGAAGAGAAGACATCTTTGTTGGAAAACACAGCCTACACGGCAACACGTCTGATGGCAACGAACTTAGGCTTATTGACTTTGCTGCGGAATGAAATGTGACTATATCCAGCAAACGGTTTCCTTAACTCGATACCCATAAGTGGACATAGCGGTCCCCAGATCAACGAACGGTCAACCAAATTGATCACACATTGCGATAGACAAGAGACATGCATCCAGCATTTTAGATGTCCAAACATTCCGAGGGGCTAAAATCGACTCGGACCACTACCTTGTTGTAGCCAAGGGCGGACATCCACCACGACCCTACAAATAAGAAAGACTGTGAAAAAATGTGGAAAAGCTTGAATCGCAAGAGACCACAAAGTCCTTCGCAGAACGCGTATCCCTTAACATCTCCATTAATCCTTTGAACTGTGTAGAGTTAAAAGTCTTCTCAAAATCGCCTTCTTGATCCTATTTGCCGTAATATATAAACGCCTGAAACCAACACCTGATCGGCCATTATCAGTGCGGTTTTATGTCAGTAAAGCCCACAAATGATAAAATCTTCACGCCTTGGCAGATCTTGGAAAATACCAAAGAAGTCCTAATCGATACCACCACCTATTCATCGATTTCAAAGCCGTATTCGTCAGGATTTATAGAGACGATCCATACAGATCCATTTCAAGTTTTGGTATACCGCCGAAACTCGTCCGTCTGTGCTGGTTGAGGATGAAGAATTCTCGCCGCTCCATGAGGGCCGGTAACTGTCTCAGCGAAACATTAAATACCAAAAAGGATTCAGGCATGGTCATGCGACTTCTTGACATCATTCTTGAGCGAATTGTGCAAAACTCCCAAACTAACACCAAAGACACAATCTTCCATAAATTAGTGCAACTACAATCATAAGCCGACTATATTAACATCATTGGTCGACGAATTTGACAGAACGTCACCATTGAAAAATATAACTTTGAGGTAGTACGGAATTTTGTCTACCTCGGCTCCGCTAGGAACTCTGACAATAACATCTCGTCAGAAATTAAGTGAATAATTACTCTTGGCATCCGCAGTTTCTTCAGGCTAAGAATAAGAAGGCCCGTACCAAAAGTGGATAAAGTAATCCGAAAAATTCTTCGAAAAATTTGCGGTTCCGTTTGACGGGCTATGGTGACGAAAATTTAACCACGAACTATATGAGCTGTATAGCGACATAGTCTTCGATTTCCCACTTGATGTCGGACGCAGTAGAGGAAGACCTCGCCTTACTTGGCGCGCACAATGAGAAGCCGACCACAACCAACCTGGAGTGCGCAACTGGAGGCAGTTAGCTAAGGCCATAATGGTTGAGGCCCAGGTTCATCCCGGCTGCAGTTTCAGAAGTGTTAAAGGTGATCGCACACTCACGCACCCAACCATTGTTGAACATAAACAATAGCTGAATGGAAGAAGGAGTCTTTCTCACAAGCTGGATGACAAAAGATACTGAATCAGCGTACAGACCTTGCTGCATGCTGGTTTCAGCAGGGAAACTCTTAGAAAAAATACCGAGACCGCGACTAACCGTCGCAGTATACAGCGGAGGAGGAGGAAGGCAGCACGGTCACAAGTCACCTCCGAAGCAGCGCAAGGTTCAATTTTTGGCAGTTTTTGCTGAGAGATATCGCAAGCTACCCTCCTGGTGGGGTATGCATATAATATCTAAAGATACAAATTTTTGGCGCAACAGGCTCCGTTGTACCCAGGGCCGAGCTTTCTCACAACCATTCATGTGTGCGTGTGTACTTCTTGCAAGATTTTCTTGACAATTGATACTACTCGGATGATTTGTTAAATCATCACGAGAGGAAGGCCAGTGAAAAATCATTAAGGTGTTTCTACGGCTGGGAATCGAACCCAGACCTTCCGCGCGGCAGTTCATCGCGCCAATGGGCCCCTCGCATATAACATCTTAAAGGATATAACAGCGAAAAGGATTCGACTTCCGATTCACTTACTTAAGTGGCGCTACAGTCCGGGATGACCCTGGGCCTCAATCAACATGCCTCTCCAATTAGCCCGGTCCTTAGCTAACTGCCTCCAGTTGTGCACTCCAAGTTGGTTGAGGTCGGTTTCTACTTGTGCGCGCCACTTAAAGCGAGGTCTTCCTCTACTGCGTCCGAAGTCTGGCTGGGAATCGAAGACTCTACGAGCCAGAGTATTGGTGCCCATTCGTTCTATTTGTCCTAGCCATCTTAGACGTCCAATGCGGAGTTTTTTGACCAGGGGTATGTCGCTGTACAGCTCGTATAGTTCGTGGTTGAATATTCGTCTCCATAGCCCGTCAACGCAAACGGGACCGAAGATTTTCGTTCATTTCAACACATTACGGCAGATAGGATCTCGTAGGCGATATTGAGCAGACTTATGCCTCTATAGTTGGCGCAGTTCAGAGGGTCTCCCTTTTTGTGGATCGGGCAAACGATGTTGAGGTTCCATTCTTCTGGCATGCTTTCATCCGACCAGATTTGGCTTATGAGTTGGTGGATGTTACTTACCAAGTCATCTCCGCCAGCTTTATAAAGCTCAGCGGATAGGCAGTCATTTCCGGTGGCCTAATTAAGCTTGAAATTAGATATTGCTATCCTCACTTCACTTAGGTCGGGTGGTTGGCAGTTTTCGCTGTCATTGTCAATATTAAATGGTTCCTTCTGACTGACAGCGGAATGTTGTTCGTCATCGCCGTTTAACAGTCTGCAGAAGTGGTTCTTCCATATCCTCAGCATCGACTGTGTCTCAACTACGATATTTCCTTGTTCATCTCGACAGGATTCTGTTCGAGCCTTGTATCCTTGGCTTTGAAGTTTTACACTTTGCTAAAACTTGCGAACATCGTTCCTGGAGTGGCACCTCTCCACAATCGCGCCCTTTTCATGCTCTTTTTTCTTCTTTCTGAAAAGCCGGAGTTCTTCCCTTCTTCTGCGCCTATAGAGCTCAATGGCAGCTCTCGTCTTCACCTGCAGCTTAGCCTTGTAGGCCTCGTTCTTGGCTGCCAGCATCTGTCAGCATTCCCCATCAAACCAGGGGTTTATTGTTGGCATCCTTGCCATTGTTCCCCGACATTAGATGCTGGTGGTATGGTGTGAAACGAGAGGTAAAGGGATACGCATTGCGCGAAGGCCTTGCTGGTCTCTTGCGATTGCATATCCTTACCTTGGCGGCAACAAGGTAGTGGTCCGAGTCGATGTTAGCCCCTCGGAATGTTCGGACATACAAAAAACTGGATGCGTGCCTCTTGTCTATCGCAATGTGATCAATTTGGTTGACTGTTCGTCGAGGTGAGGAAATCGTGTGCTATAGTGGCATTTCGACCGTAGCGAAGTCAATTAGCCCAAGTCCGTTACCAGGCGTGTTGTCGTGTAGGCTATATTTCCCGAGAGTACTGCTAAAGATTTCTTCTCTTCCTACCATTGCGTTAAAATCTCCCAGCACGATTTTAACATCGTACTTTGGAAGTCGCTCATAGGTTTTGTCAAGGAGCTCGTAGAAGCAGTCCTCAGTTGTATCATCTTTTTCCTCCGTCGGAACATTAGCACATATAAGGCTTATGTTGGCGAATTTGGACTTGATGCGGATTGTTACAATGCGTTCGCTAATGTCTTGGAGACATAAGACTTCTTGCCTAAGTATGGCTCTTATAACAAATCCGCATCCGGATTGTCGCTGTTTCTGCTCACTATAACACGGTCCATTATAGATGTCACAGTTTTTCATCCTCTTTTTATCTGCTTTGAAGCAGTTTAGGGCTTCCGCTAGTTGTTCGCCTGCACCTCTCCTGTTTAATGTTCTCACATTCCAGGTGCAGATACGAACGTCGTTGTACTTTTTTTCAGCCAGGATGTAATAAGAAGCAAAGACGCCGTGAAGTATTTGGGTGTGACAAAACATTTTTTCAGGAAACAGATGAAGAATGCGACGAAACGAACGTCGAAAATGTGAGACTTAATTTACATAAGTCGATTCAAGCTGTACCGCTTCAGTACTGGGAGGATAAGTTCTCTTTGCCTTCGGTAGATTCAATTCAGAAAGAGTGGTTAGGAATTCATTGGCTTTCTGAAACGAAACCTTAAAGAGTATAAAGTACACTCATGGACAGATCCCACAATCACCATCATTGGATCAAGTCACCAACATCACGATGTGAAACTTTTTTCGGAAATCGAATAGAAACACGTCCCAACCGAGCAGATCCCTGCAGATCTAGCGTCCAGAAGTGTACTGCCCTCAGCACTATTACCCCAATGTTTACGGTGGAATAAACCATTCTTTCTCCACTCGTAATGGGATTTTAAGGTGCCGAGTCAACCAATTGCTGGACATATAAACATTGCCTGCCTTCAGCACATGGGTGCTTGGAATGGTCGAGGAGCTAAAAGCCACAAACGGTACCTAGTCATATTTATCAGCTTGGCAACAAAAGCAACACACCTCGAAGCAGTTAGCGATGTAACCACTCACTCGTTTCGAAAATTTGCGGCACAGCCGGCGTGGAGTTTGCGCTCAAATATACCGCGATTGTGGATGCAACTTTGTCGGTGCAGATGCAAAGTTGCGAAGACTGATAAAAAACGGACTGAAAATAGATAGCTACCATCTTGGTAACACAGGAAACAAAGTGGAATTTCATTCCCCCAGCTCTTCTTCACTTTGGAGGTTTGTGGGAAGCAGTAGTGAAGAGGGTTAAGTTCCACCTGGAAAAAATTGTTGGAAATGGAACTTTAACATATGAGGAACTCGCCAAGCTTTTATATAAATTCGAAGCATGTCTTAATTCGAGACCCTTATATCCCCTAACAGAGTAACCTTATGTTTTTAATGCACTAACACCTGCACATTATATAACTGGAAAAACTCTTTTCGCTGTTCCTAATTTTAGGAAGCACATTTTGAAGACCGACGATTGCATTTTCAAACTCTCTGGCGCCTTTAAGAAGCAAGCTCACCGAGTCTTCAATTTCCAGCCATATAGTAGTGATATGAGATCAAGGCTTTGCCTCAAGTGGCGGGTGCAAGTAGAAACTGACATCAAGCAACTTAAAATTCGCGACTGAGAAGCTCCTATTGATGGCGAGATTGAAACGAATATGCAGCACCATCTCTTTCTTAGTAGAAATGGATTGTAAAGCTGAGAGGCTTGACCAATCATCACAACGGCCTTTAAATACCTTGGAATTTTGTTTCACAGTTCTTGTGTATTCTGTTATGCTTTGTGCTTCTAGAAGCTAGCTAGAGAACTACCTTGGATATGACAATTCATCATGTTGACCCTTAGGGTCTAGCTTCTAGAAGTTGCAGCCACTGCAACCAAACCTATATTAGATTGGTTAGGTTGCAGTGGCTACACGCTATGCACGTGCACTCTTAGACCATAAAGGCCCGTTGTGGTACCACGTGGATCTGTCGACTTTCCTATATTTGTTCGCCTAATTGAACCATTCAGAGCTAACTATGTAGCGTAGGAGGCTTCTGACATTGATCTTGGCCAGCTCACCTAGATTGTCGAAGAAATAGTCTCCAAGATGAAGCTTTCTTTTTCCTGAGAGAGCTGGACAAGAGCATAGAAGATGAGTAATACTATCCTCCCCTTCTTCGTCCAATCAGCTTATATAGAAGTCATTGCCTAAGAGGCCTAGTCTTTATGCGTGTAGGCCTATAGGACAGTGTCCTGTAAGGACACCGATTATGCTGCTGATGTTTGATCTGTTCAGCATAGTCGAGCAGATGGAGCGCTTCTGGTTAAAGTTTGGGCAGAGTTGAATTGATATTTGGCAAGTTGTGCAGTTTGTCAATCTGCGGTTTGCTTTCTTGATGCTGCAGAATGTGTGCGAAAGTTGCGTACGGATTTTGGAAGAAGAGAAGCACCGTCAGCTCCATATGTTCGTTATCTTTTGAAAAAAAAATGAAAAAAACTGGCATCCTCATCGATAAACCAAAGCGTGAAAAGCCAAAAACAGTGCGTGCACCCGTTTTTTCTTCGAAAATGAGCCAGGAGTGGCCGTTACAGTCAATGGCGATCGTTATCGGGCCATGTTGAACGAATTTTTGTTCACAAAAATTGAAGAGGAGGATATTGGCAACATTTGGTTTCAACAGGACGGCGCTACGTACCACACAGCCGAAGCTACACTCGATGTTTTGCGCCTTGTTTTTGAAGATCCGATTACCAGCCGCAGAGCTGATGTCGTTTGGCCACCTCGGAGCTGCGATTTGACACCGTTGGACTATTATTTGTGGGGTGCCGTAAAAGATAAGTGTTACGCCGACAAGCCAGAGACAATTGACGTTTTAAAGGACAATATTCGTGAAGCCATTGGTGAAATACAGCTGCACACAATCGATAATGTGCTTAAAAATTGGACCGATCGTGTAGGCTACTGCATGTCCAGCCGAGGCAGCCATTTGAATGAAATTATCTTCCATTATTAACCGGAAGGATTTTACTTTCAAATAAAAAAAGAAATTTGAAAAAATATTCAGTAGTTTTTTTTTATAGCATTTTCAAAAAAAAATTATTTGACGGGACCTTTACATCAGTCAGCTAGGACAAGGCTTCTTTGATTGCCATAATTTCCGCCTGGAAAACGCTACAATGATCGGGAAAAGGTATCCTTAGGTTAAGCATCTCCGCAAAAATACCTCCACCTACTCAGATTCTGTTTTAGACCCATCCGTATAGATATGAATCGAACTATATGTTCCTATCGAATCCGAATCCCAATCAAGGTGACTAGGAATGGTTGTCCTGAGTTGGGTAGTGGTGTGGTCGCTGTTTTGTGTAATGCTAAGGTGATTCAGAATCTTTGTGTGTTCACCATGACTGGGTATCCATTGTGACGAGGCTCTCAGTCTCACAGCTGCACAAGCTGCGGTCTGTTTGCCGTATATATCTAGGGGCACTAGATGGAGGATACATCTTGGGCTGCGAAGGGGGTTGTTTTTTAGAGCTCCGCTAGTGCATATGCAAGCTGATCTTTGAACTTTACCTAGTAGGTATAATGCATCAGGCTTTACTCATCTTTAAGGACAAGTTCTGTATCAAAATGTGCAAGATTATTGGCATCAAGAATTCCCACGATAAGATTCGAAAAATTGCTGTTTAAAAGTAAGAAATATAGGGAACTTTTCGTCCTTATGTAGGTATTCTCAGGTCGCTGGCTAAGGAGATCCGGCTTTTGGCAAAACTTTACCTATGATTAAATCAACCCAGCAAACACAATTGTTGTACCTTTCGTACCTATCTCCATATAAATTGAGCAAGTTTCTGGAAACTAAAAACAATCGCAGGTATTTGTGGACCCCTTCACAACGGATAGACAAAATTTAAATTTCATTCAAATATTATATTAGGCACATCGCATTACTTTTGTTGTCCTGTTTTTTTTTTTATTTTGTTCATCATCCTGCCAAATAGTTCGCTAAGTGTATACACCAAAGTTGTTGTTGCAAATTTTCAAAAAAAAAAGAAGAAGAACGGTTTCTATAGCTTTGCACTTTTGTTTGCAAGTACTTACATTTCTCGACTCCCACACCACAAACCCGGATGTCCGGGGAGGATATTTTCGTCTCAATGGCGAAACTTTTTGCGCATATCGACGGCATTTTTCGCTAGGCTTTTATTATCATCATCATTTTGGTGCCTCCGGAAAAAAAATGGAAGCGAAGAAAAATCAGACCAACAACATCTGAAAAGATACTCTTCCCTCGGAACATTATCTGGAAAATGTATTTTGCCTTTATGCAGTTTCGTTTCGAAATTTGAATCAGTAAAATTCGAGTCCTTAAGTAAGATGACGTAAGGATACTTTTATTTAAGTTTTGTGAGTTTTTGTATTTTGGTTTGGTATTCACTGGTTTGGTGGGACATTTGTAGTTTAAAATATTTTCTGGGCCAACATTTGTAATGATGATGCAATTTTTTGGAAATGCGATTGTTGTAAGGATATAGGTAACAAAAAAAGAGGAGATTTACATTTGGGAGGACATTTTTGATATGCAATTGGATAAAACGATTAAATACTGGAAAACATAGCGAAACGTAAGGTGGAATGTGAATTAATGCTGAGAAACGAATAACCGCCATTTTGTTGCCGCTTTCGAGTATCTTTTGTATTTAAAATCATACCAGTTGGGCGATACCCCCATTGTTCATAAACTGAATAAGCAAATTTTTGGAAATTGTTATGAGTCATGACCCATACCAGCATAGCAGCAGGTACGTTGGCGATTGCTGCCCGAATGTTGGCCTTCAGGTCATGTCAAAGACCCCTTGGTTGGTTAACATAAACGCGGGTTCTTAAAAACCACTAAAAAAAGGAAGTCAGCAGGAGCCAATGGGATATCCAATATTGTACTGAGAAGTTTACTCCCTGAATCTGTGGTAATTTACGCCACGCTGTTTGATAACGCGCTGAATAATGCATATTATCCAGTGAAAGGACACTCCAATCGGGCAAATTTTCGGTCGATAAGTCTCCTACCGTGTATCAGTACGGATTTCGAATAGATTCTCAATCGGGCTCTGTCAAATCAGATAATACCAGAGACCCAGACATATCTTCTTTGTACTTTGAAAGAAGTACGATGTTAAGATCGTGCTGGGAGATTTTAACGCAAAGGTAGGAAGAGAAGACTTCTTAAGTAGTACCAATGAGTATAAAACTACATAGAGTGCGCATCTCATACAACGAAAATTTACTATGTGCGGTACTGATGTTGATACCCAAGTATTCAAATTGCCATGCCAGCATCAAGTATCTGCATAGCCGATGCATACGAGCGACGAAATTCCCCTTCGGACTTACCGCCCGCGTCTGAAACGGCTACAACATTTTTAGCTGTGATGCGTTCTCTTGTAGTTCTATACCTCTTTAGTAGTACCTACTGTCAGAAAATACAGCCTTTACGACAACACGTCTGGCAACGGACTTAGGCTAGTTGACTTCGGTACGGAACCGAAATGCCACTATAGCCAGCACACGGTTTCCCCACGTCGATATCCATAAGAGGACATGGCGGTATCCAGATTAACGAACGGTTAACCACATTGCGATCGACAGAGGCACGCATTCAGTATTTTGGACGTCCGATAATACCGAGGAGCTAAAATCGACTAAGAACTAGGCCTACCAGGATTAAGCTGCAGGTGAAGACGAGAGCTGCTATTGAGCACTATATGCAAAGAAGAAGGGAATAACACCGGCCTTTCAGAAAAAAGAAAATAGAGCAAGAAAAGCGTGCGATCGAGGATGTAGAGAGGTGCCACTCCAGGAACGATGTTCGCATGTTTAACCAAGAGTAAAACGTCAAACTCAAGGGCACAAGGCTCGAACAGAATCATGTCGAGATGCTTCCCTGTACATCTCGACAAGATATCGTAGTTGAGACACAGTCGATGCTGAGGATATGAAAGAGCCACAACTGCAGACTATTAAACGGCAATGACGAATAACATCCCGCTGTCAGGCAGAACGACTCATTCAAACAACAGCCCGACCTAAGTGTATTGAGGATTTTTTCTTTTCCGTGGGCTGGTGGAATTCTTCATAGACACGATGAGCACGTGTCCAAAGTAGTGTGAGATTTTTACTCACTAGAACCACCACCCATTTTGTATTGCTATTGCAACTAAGTATTCGACTTATCTAGCAATTTTTTTTATCACGAGTAGATAATATGTTTGGCAGGTAACTTTCCTTTGAGAGTTCCTCCGCAATTTATAGCGCGGTTTGTTATTATCGGGCCAAATCTAAGGGTTTAGTTCTTTGAAGACGCCGCAATATATTTGTTTCGTCAAGAATTTGGAGGACTGTTGTGTTAATGTGTCCTAATAAACGTTTTTTTATGTTTTCGTGCAAAATTTTTTGTTTCATCTTTAACCGCGGGAATACCCAGATCTCTGCGTAGATCTTCAATCCTTACGTACCACGGCGCATTGACGAATGATCTTAACAATTTGTTTTCAAAAGTTTGTAAAATGTTTAGATTCGTTTCACTGGTACAACCCCATAGTTGTATACCATATATCCAAACCGGTCTTAGCACTTGCTTGTATAATAGCAGCTTGTTATCAAGGTTAAGCTTCGAATATTTTCCGAGCAACCAGTATTTATTCTTAAGTTCTTCGCATTTCTTTTCTACATGTGACTTCCATTTTAATTTTGCATCGAGTGTCATACCGAGATATTTCGCTTCATTTGCAAACGGGACTCGAACCGTATTTAGAAATACAGGCAAATTGTTTGTCCGTTTATACGAAAAATCTACATGGATCGATTTGCTCTCATTAAGTGCAATCCGCCAGGATTTAGTCCATTCATTAACCTCGTTAAGAGCGTTTTGTAATTTGATATTTGTTTCCTCTATTGTTGTGCCAACTGCTAGTATAGCAGTATCGTCAGCAAACGTTGCAACTATTGTATCACGAGTGAATAGGAGGTACAGGATTGATCCAAGGACGCTTCCTTGCGGTACACCTGCCATTATTTCTTTGAACTCGGAATATTCGCTTCCAAGTTTCACACGGAAGAGTCTATGCTCAAGATACGACTTACTTAAGTGGCGCTACAGTCCGGGATGAACCTGGGCCTCAACCAACATGCCTCTCCAATTAGCCCGGTCCTTAGCTAACTGCCTCCAGTTGCGCACTCCAAGTTGGTTGAGGTCGGTTTCTACTTGTGCGCGCCACTTAAGGCGAGGTCTTCTTCTACTGCGTCCAACGTCTGGCTGGAAATCGAAGACTCTGCGAGCCGGAGTATTGGTATCCATTCTTTCTACATGTCCTAGCCGTCTTAAACGTCCAATGCGGAGTTTTTTTGGCTAGGGGTATGTCGCTGTACAGCTCGTATAGTTCATGGTTGAATCTTCGTCTTCATAGCCCGTCAACGCAAACGGGACCGAAAATTTTCCGAAGAATTTTTCTCTCGAATCTACCAAGGATTTCTTAATCCGCTTTTGATACGGTCCATGCTTCAGCGCCGTAGAGCAGGACTGGGATGATCAGGGTCTTATATAGGATCTCCTTAGTAGTTCGAGTGAGGGCTTTACTACTAAATTACCTTCTTAGCCCGAAGAAACAGCAATTGGCAAGAGTAATTCTTCGTTTGATTTCAGACGAGATGTTGTTGTCAGAGTTAATAGCGGAGCCGAGGTAGACAAAGTCCGGTACTACCTCAAAGTTATATCTGTCAATGGTGACGTTCTGTCCAATTCGTCGATGTTGTGTGTCCTTTCGTGTTGACAGCATATACTTTGTCTTACCCTCATTTACTGCTAAACCCATTTTAGCCGCTTCCTTCTCTATACTAGCAAACGTGGCTATGACATCTCCTTGAGTCCTACCAATGATGTCAATATCGTCGGCGTATGCTAGTAGTTGCACCGATTTTTGGAAAATTGTGCCTCTGGTGTTGGCTCGGGAGTTTTGCACAATCCTCTCAAGAATCAAATTGAAGAAGTCATATGACAGCGCATCGCCTTGCCTTAATCCTTTTTTGGTATCGAATGTGTCGGTGAGGTCGTTTCCGACCCTGATGGAGCAGCTAGAATTCTCCATCGTCATCCTACACAAAAGTCAGCTTTTTCCTTATCGCTTTTTGTCCAAACGTCTTGAGTTACCCTAATTGGCGGCACAGCGATTTTTGGCCGTTTTATGACTCTAATTGCTTTACAGAGCGAATAATTCGATTCCTTTCAAGCGGTTAGGCTTTGCAGACAAGTTTCTACTGCATGGTTTTTCAATTTTTTAATCGAATTTAATAGCAAATTACTTAACCGATTGAGATGTGTTTTATCTTGCGGGGCACGAGTTTGTGCCATCTTTTACGAGCTTTTCTTTTTTGTCTTACTAAATCTTGTATTTCTCGGGGGTATCGATTTGGACTTCTTGGGTTTTTTCCAGGATCTGCCGAAGTGTGAAAATTTGATCGATTGTGGACTTTCCTGGCCTAAAATCACACTGATAAGGGCCGATCAGGTTGTTCGTAAACGGTTTCAAGCGTTCACATATTACGACAGATAGGATCTTGTAAGCGACTTATGCCTCTGTAGTTGGCGCAGTTCAGAGGGTCTCCTTTTTTGTGGATGGGGCAAACGATGCTCAGGTTCCATTCTTCAGGCATGCTTTCAACCGACCAGATTTGGCTGATGAGTAGGTGGATGTTACTTACCAATCCATCTCCGCCAGCTTTATAAAGCTCAGCGGGAAGGCCATCATTTCCGGCGGCCTTATTAAGCTTGAGTTTAGATATAGCTATACTCACTTCACTTAGGTCGGGTGGTTGGCAGTTTTCGCTGCCAATATTGAATGGATCGTTCTGCCTAACAGCGGAATGTTGTTCGTCATCGCCGTTTAACAGTCTGCAGAAGTGGTTCTTCCATATCCTCAGCATCGACTGCGTCTCAACTACAATATTTCCTTGTTCATCTCGACAGGCTTCTGTTCGAGCCTTGTATCCTTGGCTTTGACGTTTAACACTTTGGTAAAACTTGCGAACATCGTTCCTGGAGTGGCACCTCTCTATATCCTCGATCGCGCGCTTTTCTTGCTCTTTTTTCTTCTTGCTGAAAAGCCGATGTTCTTCCCTTCTTCTTTGCCTATAGAGCTCAATGGCGGCTCTCGTCTTCACCTGCAGCTTAGCCTTGTAGGCCTCGTTCTTGGCTGCGAGCATCTGTCGGCATTCCTCATCAAACCAGGGGTTACTTGCTGGTGGCCGCGAGAAACCTAGCACATCAGTTGCGGCTGATCTAATGGCTTGTCGGCATCGTTGCCATTGTTCTTCGACATAAGATGGTGGTATATTGTGAGTCGAGAGGTTAAGGGATACGAGTTGCGCGAAGGTCTTGGCGGTCTCTGGCGATTGCAGTCTTTCGACATTAATTTTTTTCATAGTATTTCTGGTTTGTTGTGGCGTGGTGGATATTCGCATCCTTACTTTGGCTACAACAAGGTAGTGGTCCGAGTCGATGTTGGCCCCTCGGAATGTTCGGACATCCAAAATACTGGATGCGTGTCTCTTGTCTATCGCAATGTGATCAATTTGGTTGACCGTTCGTTGATCTGGAGACCGCCATGTCCCCTTGTGGATATAGGGCTGAGGAAACCGTGTGCTGCCCATAGTGGCATTTCGTTCCGTAGCGAAGTCAATTAGCCTAAGTCCGTTACCAGACGTGTTGTCGTGTAGGCTATAATTTCCGACAGTACTGTTAAAGATGTCTTCTCTTCCTACCTTTGCGTTAAAATCTCCCAGCACGATTTTAACATCGTACTTTGGAAGTCGCTTATAGATTTTGTCGAGGAGCTCGTAAAAGCAATCCTTAGTTGTATCATCCTTTTCCTCCGTCGGAGCATGAGCGCATATAAGGATTATGTTGGCGAATTTGGCCTTGATGTGGATTGTTACAATGCACCTATAACAAATCCTCATCCAAATGGTCGCTGCCCCTGCTCACTATAACGCGGTCCATAGCAGATGTCACAGTTTTTCATCCTCTTTTTGCCCGGCCCATCCCATCATATTTCCTGGATGGCAGTAATGTCTGCTTTGTAGCAGTTTAGGGCTTCCGCTAGTTGTTCGCCTGCACCTCTCCTGTTTAATGTTCTCACATACCAGGTGCAGATACGAACGTCGTTGTCCTTTTTTCGTTTAGCATGGTCGTCAACAATAATATCAGTCCTTTCCGAGGCTATTGGTTGCTTCGTAACAATATTTTTTTTTCCGGTGGATTGGTAGGTAACCCAAAGCACAACCCCCAACCTGGAGGGCCAGGCCCTTGTTTTGACCCTAGGACAGCGGGCCGGAAAAAATACCGATGTCAGTAGCCCATTTTTTGGGGTACGAGCGCTACCGTTGACCCATTGAGGGCTCCTCCACCACCAACTCTTTTCCAATACCCTGGCTTAGTATTGGAAATCCCTATAGACCTGGTGTTCAAATATGTCGAAGCAGGTCATATAGGGATTTCACTACCAGTTCGATCAAACTGGAGCTGTAGGCGACTCCATCTAGGGAATTCCTCCGCTGCCGCCTGAGAGTGAGTGCCTTAGTGAGAGGACACTCCTCCCCCCTCTCTCGTTTGCTGCCACCAACGACCTTCCACAGGGGTTCAATACCCCATCTCCAGTCGAGGTACTAGGCACCCACCAGTCACCAGCGTGGAGGTGAGAGTAGGAGTTAGAGTGAGAACGATTGTGTCCTCATATAATCGCATCACTATCCTTAAGCACCGGTTGTACTCTCGAATATATTAATGTTTTCATTTTGCGCTGGACCATCAAATGGCTTAAATGTTTCCTCAAGATGTGAGGCACAGCGATTTTTGGCCGTTTTATAACTCTAATTGCTTTCCAGAGCGAATAATTCGATTCCTTTCCAGCGGTTAGACTTTATAGATAAGTTTCTACTGCATGGTTTTTAAAATTTTTAATCGAATTTGATAGCAAATTACTCAACCGATCATTTTATCATTTTATCTTGCGGGGCACGAGTTTGGTGCCATCTTTTACGAGCTTTTCTTTTTTGTCTTACTAAATCTTGTATTTCTCTGGGATACTTAATTTTACTATAGCTTACAATTTTGTTCTTTTGAGGAGTATTATTCCATGCTGCTTTTTGGATGGTATCGATAAAGGAATCAACCGCGACTTCGAGTTCCAATGGGGTTCTAAGCGATACACCCAGTCGGATATTATTTCCAATATCGTTTTTGAAACCTTCCCAGTTGGTTTCCCCGTTTGTTAATCTGGGTGGTTTTTCATTTATAATCAGTGACTCGCTCGTTGTTAAAATGACTGGAGAATGATCAGAGGAAAGATCAAAGCATTCTTCAACTTTGATTCGATTGGACGGCAGACCTTTTACAATGAAAAAATCGATCAAATCTGGTATTTTTCTAACATCAGATGGCCAGTAAGTTGGTTTTCCCGTAGAATGAAATTCGGTATTGTACTGTCTACCTACATCAAAAAGCATCCTACCTTTCTGTGATATGCATCTAAATCCCCAGAATGTATGTTTTGCATTAAAGTCCCCTCCGATGATAAAACGTTGTACAAGGGAATTTTTACAATTAAGCAGACTAGTCTTAAGTCCAATTTATGGTCGTCATAGTCGTCCTAGCAGATCAACAATTGAGCCTCTAGTGGAAAAAATTTGAATCCACAGGCACAATACAGAATGTTCCCGTGCCAGTGAGACAAAGAAGTGCCCGTAGTATCAAGAATATGGCTGCCGCTGAGGCTTCAGTTAAAGAAAGCCCAAATGTGTCTCTCACACGTCGTTCTCAAGCGTTGGGCATCTCTGTGACGTCGTTGTGGCGAATTTTGCGAAAAGATCTTGGCCTACATCCTTACAAGATTAAATTGACGCAAGAATTGAAGCCGCTTAACCAACAGAAGCGTCGTATGTTCGTGAATTGGGCTGAGCAACAACTTGAAAATGATTCGGATTTTCATCGAAAAATCATCTTCAGCGATGAGGCTCATTTCTGGCTGAATGGTTTCGTCAATAAACAAAATATGCGGTATTGGTCAGGCAGCAATCCACACATACTCCATGAGTCATCATTGCATCCCGAAAAAATTACGGTTTGGTGTGGTTTATGGGCCGGCCTTACTTCTTCCGTGATGATCAAGACCGGCACGTTACTGTGAATGGGAATCGCTACCGTTCAATGATAACCGAATAATTTTGGCGCCAATTGGATGATATGGACTTGAAGGACATGTGGTTCTAACAGGACGGCGCCACAAGGCACACAGCGAATGTCACAATCAATTTATTGGAAACCTAGTTTGGAGAATGTGTTATCTCACGAAATGGTCCAGTCGCTTGGCCGCCTCGGTCGTGCGATTTGACGCCGTTAGACTATTTCCTGTGGGGCTACGTCAAGTCTATGGTCTAGGGTCTATGGCAATAAGCCAGCGACGATTGATGAACTTCGTACGAATATCGAACGTGAAATTGCAGCAGTATCGGCCGATTTATGCTTGAAAACCGTCGTAAATTGGGTTCAGCGTCTGGACTTCTGCAAGCGTGCCCGTGGTGGCCATGCAAAAGAGATCGAGTTCCATATATAATGGCATCGAACGTACTTTCACAGGAATGAAGAATTTCATTGATATCCAAAACAGTTTTTGTTTTATTTAAAAAATACTTTTGTAGCGCTGTTGAAAAACCCTATATATATAAATTAAACGCCTGACACATATCAAAAAGAAGGCGACCATTTCTATTTGTGACTTTATCTGTAATTGTTAAGTTGTTTAGAAACTTCCTTCCTATAGCCATCAAAAAAAGCCTTTAGAACTGATTCTTCTTAAATTGCACATACTATTTGCGGAGCCCTTTAAACTGCAAATAAGACCCCCTTAACTTTTTATAATATAGCATGCATATGAAATGCCATTATGTGTGTACGAATAAAGTCCTTTCATGAAAATTTCCCCCCACCATCAAGTAGTTTAAAATTGTATTTGAAGGCCATACCAATATCAATATCGGCTTTGCTACAGCCAGTGCTAGGAATGACATAGCTCCGTGTCTACTGGTAACTATTCCCATAACAGACGTACAAACTGTTGCCAAAGGAACATGGCAACAAAATATTACAATAAACGCTTGAAAGACTACACAGGGATTTGTGAATAAAAATTGCACGTGACCGGAATACTTATTTCCTCATCAATAGACGATGACGATGAATCTTTTTCTAACACCCCAGCTTCCCTCTCACTCTGGATCACTCTATCTCTGTCAATCCACTTCATGGTCTAACTCCAGATTCACCGAGATATCCATATTAAATTCCATTTGAAAGTATCGATAGAGCGGTGTCGAGTCTACACACTCATACAGACGAACGGATTGTCGACGAGTATCCTTGTGAAGTGTATCAATCCCTTCGAGAGTGAGTTTCGTTTCGAGTGTTTGTTTGCCGTTTAAGTGTACGCCAGCTCCACGTCTCTATTCTCTGTCAATTTGTATACGCATTGTGCAAGGACATTATTGGTACAAGGACACACTTTTGCCAAAATCGAAAATGTTGATGTAGTCGGTTGATAGCGCAACCCTCAAGACCGGATTAAGTGCGATTTGAATTGACTAATTCGTATTGAATCACCCAGGGATACACTCGGATACTGGGTGCAAGGAACATCTTAATGTATGCGACACCCTAATCTTTATGTGACACTCGTCCTTGTGGAACCTGTGGAACTACTTTATTTGCCATTCAGATCAGAAGAGGGGGTTTTTTTTGGTGTAGCGGGTTTTTGTCAAAGTCTGTTAGTGGACCAGGCAACAACGTAAATCGTCAGATTTTATTTGGTCGATTAAAAATGCCTTGTGCCAGGACACTGCAGGGATATCCTACACAAAAACACACACACGGAGCAATGTGCAACAATTTGGCCAGAACTATTCGAAGCTCTGCGCTCTGCCGAACACGAGAAATGCAATTCCATTTGACCTGGGGACGTTTTAATTACAAATTCCCCTCAAAGTGACCATTAGGAAGTTTAAATAGTTAACAACGATAGACAGACCCTGCATGCAAATCGAGTGTGCAATCGAGTTAGATGGATGCTCTGCAAATCCTCTGTCTGGCCAGACTTGGAGTGGAGTGCGGAGGGACAGCTATACAGTGCTCACCGTGCTTATGGTAGCGAGGGGATGCCCTCACGTGTGGGACTGTGTGATGGTTTTTCGGGGGTATATATAGGAATTACGGTGGCATACATATTGGGCGAGGAGCCGGAGGCTAGCATCACCCGGAATAGCAACAGCGGTGGGAATAATAAACGAAGGCTATTTACATGTTTCGTTGCACTTCCGGTTCCAGTTGGAAGTACTTCTCTGCAAATCGGTGCGGTGGTAGAGGGAGATCACTTGATAGCTGGACACAAAGGAAGCGAACTTCTCAGCAGTTAATTTAACAAAGTGCTGGTCCCAAATCTCTTAAGTGTTTTTCTTGCTGTTGTTGTCTGCCTTCTCCGGTGATAGTCTGCATTTTATTATGGCGAAAGTATAAAGTTTTTGGCAGATTAATTTGAGTACAAATAAACCGTTATTTTCAGCCGGACATAATTGCATTTTTTTCAAGAGAGAAAGAGAGGGGGAGGGATAGTTTTTTTTATATGAGGGTTAAATGGTTTTATGTAACATTTAAGAGTTATGGAGATGTAAAGGCATGTGATTTCATGGGCCGCAGTAAAAATGGAATAGTCCTTAATCACAAACTGTAATAATCACTTCGGCTCCTTTTTCTCCTTTTCCCTTCCAGCTTTTTAATTTGTTCAATTTCTTCGTTGGTTCTGTAGCAAAAAAGAGTTTTGGTATTTGCGTTGTTTGTCAGCTATCCCTTGTTCAATCCAAGCCTTCAAATTTCACAAGTCTTGCGATGAGTGCGCTAAGCCTTTCTTAGCATCAGAAAAACTAAGATGACGGCTGTTAATTGTACCAAAAAAATCAATAATATGCAGCAAAAATAGAGTGGGTGAGAATATTGGTACTTGTGGCACTCCAGGTTTTTAGAAAATCGTGCTGATGAAACGGGATCCAACACAACTTGAAGGTAACCCGCTTGCTATTGATTTGTCTAGCAAATATCTAAGGCCCACGATTTGCCATATTATTTTATCGTAGGCGGTTAAATGGTAGGCAAAGCGATTATATGAAACCTTACGTTTCCACCTAGCTGGTGCCTACCAACTATGACTTTCAGCCTTTCCATGACAAATGGCGACCGCTGAGTGCCTAGTACGTTGAAATAGGGTCTCAACTCTTTTCTAAAGTCTTGGGGGCAGCATATCAGAGAGGGCAAAGACGTGTACTCACACTAATGCACATAATCCTCAGGCGGCAGCGGAAGAACTTCGAAAATGGAGTCTACGGTGGCTTTTACAATCCAAGTTATGATAGATAAAGTGAAGAACATAATAGGGATGCCTCGACATATTCTTACAAAACGTTATCTAGGAAACTCCCTTGAACCGAGATGGTGGCAGATGAGCCGAATGATCAACTGCAGTGTTCAGTCCCGTAGTGGTTACTGATGGCCCCATGTCCTAGGAGTATGTTATAAATTGGAACTGACCCTACAGGTTGTGGGTTGTGCTTTGGATTAACTACCTACCCATGGAAAAAAAAAACTATTGTTACGACGCAGCCTCTTTTGGTATCGTATGTGTCGGTGAGGTCGTTTCCGACCCTGATGGTGCAGCGAAAATTCTATATCGTCATCCTACACAAACGGACGAGTTTGGGTGGTATACCAAAACTAGACATCGCTCTGTATAGTTCCTATCTATAAATGCTGTCATATGCGGCTTTGAAATCGATAAATACAAGGTGGCACAAAAGTAATCCTCCTATCAGAAAATGCTATAAATTTTGCGATTGGCCCCTAATGTCAGTGGGGCCTAATGGCGGAGGCCATTTACATGACATCATATTCTCGATTTGATGTAAAAAAAATTAAAAGACCAGATAAAAACAATCCATAAGAAGAATCAAAGTTTTACATTTTTTTTTAAATTACAGCAAAAAAACATCGGAAGGTTATTTTTGCGCCACCTTGTAGGTGGTGGGTATCGATTTGGACTTCTTGGGTTTTTTTCCAGGATCTGCCGAAAATTCGATCGGTTGTGGACTTTCCTGGCCTAAAACCACACTGATAAGGGCCGATCAGGTTGTTGGTAAATGGTTTAAGGCGTTCACATATTACGGAAGATAGGATCTTGTAGGCGATGTTGAGCAGACTTATGCCTCTGTAGTTGCCGCAGTTCAGAGGGTCTCCTTTTTTGTGGATCGGGCAAACGATGCTGAGGTTCCATTCTTCAAGCATGCTTTCTACCGACCAGATTTGGCTTATGAGTTGGTGGATGTTACTTACCAAGTCATCTCCGCCGGCCTTATAGAGCTCAGCGGGAAGGCCGTCATTTCCGGCAGCCTTATTAAGCTTGAGTTTAGATATTGCTATCCTCACTTCACTCAGGTCGGGTGGTTGGCAGTTTTCGCTGTCGTTGCCAATATTGAATGGTTCGTTCTGCCTGACAGCGGAATGTTGTTCGTCATCGCCGTTTAACAGTCTGAAAAACTGGTTCTTCCATATCCTCAGCATTGACTGTGTCTCAACTACGATATTTCCTTGTTCATCTCGACAGGATTCTGTTCGAGCCTTGTATCCTTGGCTTTGACGTTTTACACTTTGGTAAAACTTGCGAACATCGATCCTGGAGTGGCACCTCTCTATATCCTCGATCGCGCGCTTTTCTTGCTCTTTTTTCTTCTTGCTGAAAAGCCGCTCAAAGGCAGCTCTCGTCTTCACCTGCAGCTTAGCCTTGTAGGCCTCGTTCTTGGCTGCGAGCATCTGTCGGCATTCCACATCAAACCAGGGGTTTCTTGCTGGTGGGCGCGAGAAACCTAGCACATCAGTTGCGGCTGATCTAATGGCCTGTTGGCATCGTTGCCATTGCTCTTGGACATTCGATGCTGGTGGTATGGTGTTAATCGAGAAGTTAAGGGATACGCGTTGTGCGAAGGTCTTGGCGGTCTCTTGCGATTGCAGTCTTCCGACATTAAATTTTTCACAGTATTTCTGGATTGTTGTGGCGTGGTGGATATCCGCATTCTTACCTTGGCTGCTACAAGGTAGTGATCCGAGTCGATGTTAGCTCCTCGGAATGTTCGGACATCCAAAATACTGGATGCGTGCCTCTTATCTATCGCAATGTGATCAATTTGGTTGACCGTTCGTTGATCTGGAGACCGCCATGTCCCCTTATGGATATCGAGGTGAGGAAACCGTGTGCTGGCTATAGTTTCATTTCGTTCCGTAGCGAAATCAATTAGCCTAAGTCCGTTACCAGACGTGTTGTCGTGTAGGCTGTGTTTTCCGACAATACTTCTAAAGATTTCTTCTCTTCCTACCTTTGCGTTAAAATCTCCCAGCACGATTTTAACATCGTACTTCGGTAGTCGCTCATAGATTTTGTCGAGGAGCTCGTAGAATCAGTCCTTAGCTATATCATCTTTTTCTTCCGTCGGAGCGTGAGCGCATATAAGGCTTATGTTGGCGAATTTGGCCTTGATGCGGATTGTTACTATGCGTTCGCTAATGTCTTGGAAACATAAGACTTCTTGCCTAAGTCTGGCACTTATAACAAATCCGCATCCGAATAGTCGCTGTTTCTGCTCACTATAACACGATCCGTAGTATATGTCACAGTTTTTCATCCTCTTTTTGCCCGGCCCATCCCATCGTATTTCCTGGATGGCAGTAATGTCTGCTTTGTAGCATTTTAGGGCTTCCGCTAGTTGTTCGCCTGCACCTCTCCTGTTTAATGTTCTCACATTCCAGGTGCAGATACGAACGTCGTTGTCCTTTTTTTCGTTTTGCAGGGTCGTCAACAATAAAATCAGTCCTTTCCGAGGCTGTTGGTTGCTTCGTAACCATGTTATTTTTTCTGTGGGTGGGTAGTTAACCCAAAGCACAACCCCCAACCTGGAGGGCCAGTTCCAATTTATTAGATACCCCTAGGACACGGGGCCATCAGTATCCACTATGGGATTGAACGCTGCCGTTGACCTTTCGGTTTATCCGGGTCTGACTTACCCTTGAGATTCCTAGATAACCTGTTGTCCTAATATGTATGTCGAAGCAGCTCATCTAGGTTCACCTGGGACAGCAGACCGGGTATTCATTCCGCGCCATTCTGACCAGGGTGTTTATAGTGTTGCTGTTATTGGTCGTGTTATCAACACTCGCAAGTCAAATCCGGTTGGATGAGACCAGTACCCGATGGTTACCACTTGAAGGTAAAGATAAGCACATTTGATGTGTAGTCAGAGGTGCAAAACTGGGCATTGCCAAGTTAACGCCAATCAGAGTCGACCCTCGTTCTACAACATCCAACCGTCTCTCTCATAACTAATAGATTATTCCATGGTCGGGAAGTTACCCCGACGGCACAATCCCCAACCTGAAGAACCAAGCCCTTGTTTTGACCCTAGGACAGTGGGCAGGATATACCGATGTCAGTTACCCATTTTGGGATGTGAGACCCATTGAGGGCTCCTCCGCCACCAACTCTTTTTCAACACCCTGTCTCAGTATTGGAAATCCCTATAGACCTGGTGTTCAAATATGTCGAAGCAGCTCATATATGGATTGCACTTACCATTGGTGCCACCGTTGATTCCATCTAGGGAATTTCTCCGATGTTGCCTGAGAGTGAGTACCTTTGTGAGACGATACTCCTCCCCCTCTCTCGATCGTATGTGCCTTAAATTTAAAAACAAAATATAGCAAATGGGGCTACACAGCCCTGAAAAAATGAGGGCGGTTAAAAATTCTTATATAGACTTGTATAGATATAACAATATCACCAAAGTATATTGCTTAGATTTTCTTTGCCATTTTCCCTAAACTTTTACAAAAAATTTGGCAGGAATCCACCTTGAAATTTATATCCACCACCAAACTCAAACTACTGAAATTCTAAAACAATATTAAAGCTCCCTGCTTCGACATACAATCCAATATCAAACCAACCAAAAACTATATCCAACACAATGACCCACTTTATTAGACTGGCGCGGATTGGGAAAACGTTTGTTCCGCTTTTGCGGAATTTAATTTTACTTAATATCTTCATCACGTGTCACATGATTTCTTAATCAGCGAATAATATTCAAAATTTAATACTCGTGTGCCTTTTACGATCGGCCTGTATTCGGTGCTACATTCTCATTATCTGCGAGGACTACACTGTTTTACCTGAGTACACAAGAACACACCATGCCAACCCCACACCATTCTGACAGCCTCACCAAATTGCCAAAGGAAAACAACCAATTTCCAAATAAATTACCTCCAATCCCTGCCTGCAGCAGGAAAACCAAATTCAATAATGTAATAGAATAATGGTCCTTGTCAGAGTGGTGGCTGGGTGGTGGTGATGGTTCACTAAGAGCGGTACGACCCAGTGTGTGTGTGCGCGATATACAACATCATCGATTCCCGGCAGGATACAGAGTCAATTCCGAACATCTTATAGGTCGATACCACCTACGATACGTGGCGTGTCATATAGTCGGCAAGCTGCCTCTATAAGAAACCAAAATTCAAATGCTAATGACATAGCCCATATGTGACTAGCGATTCGTGGATCCCCCAAGCATCCCCAGCCGCACCGCACCGTCTACGTAGCGTCACCATAGCATATCAATTGGAAAGGTACGCTCCCAAGGGTATGATTCGAAAACAATATTGGATTATGGAAATTTGACTGCTTTCCATTTAAAGACAAAGCCTCTGTATACAAGGATAGTGGTGTTGCTGGATTCCAAAATTCACATCGTCTTCAAGGATCAACGAAAGTGTTTGAAGCATGCAAACGCCGCGGTCGTTAACCTACAAAATATGACGAACGTATAATTAAATTGAGCTTTCCACTTAAATGTGTTACATTTCTCAGTGTCAGGGTAACTAAGGACTTGATATACTCATGTATGAGGGGGCTAATCAATTTGATTAGGCTGTCAAAAAGGTTTTCGGGAAGATACGTTATTAAATTGAATTGTTTATCAAACAGTACTTGAACCTTGTTACACGTCGTTTTAATGGAAATCCTGCAGTAATTGATAAGGAAGTAGGATGTTTATTATTTACTACCAGGCTTAGGTGTTTTAAGCCTTCAAAGGTATTGAAGTTCTCATTGGGGAATTTAAAAAATGCGAAAGTGCGTGGAGAGGCTTAAGTCACTTGGGACTTAACTAAACATGGTCTTTGAACAATATAAGATATTTATATGTCACATCAAAATTGGTCTTAAATATTTCAGTCAACTCCTATGAATATGTTTGAAAATAAATCCTTAAATGGCCCCTGACTAACTGATGATTCAGCTTGTAGTAAACTGATTAGTGGCACTAGGTCCTTCGACTAACTGTACAAAACCAAGTTCTCCAGATCTACGCAGAGATCTGGGTACTCCCGCGGTTTAAGATGAAACGAACAATTTTGCACTAAAACATAAAAAACGTTTATTTGGACACGTTTACACAACGGTCCTCCAAATTCTTGACGAAACTAGTTTATTGCGGCGTCTTCAATGAACTAAGCCCTTGGATTTGGCCAGATAATAACGAACCGCGCTATAAATTGCGGAAAAAGCAGGAACTCTCAAAGGAAAGTTACCTCCCAAACATTTCATTGCTCGTGATGAAAAAAATGCTAGATAAGACGCACACTTAGTTGCAATTCAAATACAAAACATATGAGAGGCTACAATCCGCTATGCGGATCGTTGAATACCCTATCCCATCCCATCATTTAAACTAAAATCCTCAAAATATAGGCCTTATGGCGATGAAATACAGAAAATGACATTCTCACAATATATTGCTCAGGCAGTTTCTCAAAATCTTGTGTGGTTCGACAAAAAACAACGTATTTCTATTGCTAATGCCTTGGGATGGGGTATACAAATGGTTTTTGTAAGAAAACGCCCCCAAAATGTGGGCGTAGGTAAAAATGATCTATAAACAAAATGTTTATATTACCATTTCGGAAGTATTTGCATCAAAATTTTTTTCGAAAGTTTTAAAATTTGGACAAAAAGCGTTTTTTACTAAAAACGCCCCCAAAAAGTGGGCGTGGCAAAAAACTTTGTATGAACGAAATATAGATATTAGGATTGTCTAAATATGCTACTCAGACACTTTTTTGAAATTCCTTACGGTTTGGCCAAAAAATAAGTTTTCCTAAAAAGGGGGCGTGGCAGTGGGCGGAATTCAAAAATTTTTACACTTGTTCTGGTGGCACGGACGAGGATCCTATATACCAAATTTCATTATCCTAGCTCAAAATTTAAGGCCCAAAAACCGCTGACGAACAGACAGACGGACGGACGGACGGACGGACGGACGGACGGACAGACAGACATGGCTAATTCGACTCAGCTATCGATTCTGAGTCGATCCATATACTTTGAGGTATATGTAGCAAAATTATTTCTCTATGTTACAAACTAAGTATCAAAACTAATATACCCCCCTATGGGATAGGGTATAAAAAGGTGGTGGTTTTAGTGAGTAAACATCTCACACTAATTTGGGCACGTGCTCATCGTTTCTTTGAAGATTTCCACCAGTCCACGGAAAAAAAAAGTTCTCCAGATGGTCAAACCACCAACTTAACAGACCGTGTGTTATAGAAGCTTGGAAAGGATCCAGTTTCTATAATCTACATACGTTCGGTCCAAAAATCAGAGCTTGAATATCTAAAGGGAGAGGTAACGAGCATAGAACAACTGAGTAAGAGACTCTGCGTTATGCCTTCACCCTCCACTCAGTGGTCGCAAATAGATGGTTACCAAATCCACAGTCATCAACGAGTCATCTCCAAAAATATATCAAAAACTGACAAAAACTTACAAAAAAAAGAATCTCAAGGCAAGAAAGTACTAAACCATAAGAAGAAACCACCCCTGAAGCTCTATAGAGCGCTGACGGGATTTGGAATTCATTCAAAATGGATTCTGTGTAATCCAACACTGAAGGATATGCGATGTAACATTCAGTATGCAACGAGCTTATTTAAGCTTTCCCAAACACATACGAATTCCGACAAGGAGACGAACTATCAAACGATTTCTTAAATCCCGTACCGGAACAGATAGTGCGTTGGGCAGGAGTTAATAGGGAGCGCATTATCTACAAAAAATATGTCCAGCTACTGGTATCCTCCATTGATCGCTCAAATCGTGCCGTTTTAGAAGCAATTACGTGAAATTAAAAAGAGACGAAACGAGCTGGTCTTGTAGTTAACGAGGGTATAGGACACAGTAGATGCAAGGAACAATAAAAGTACTGTCGACGCACAACCTTAGACAAAAAGTATCTACAAAAATATTGAGGTACTTAATGAGTTCATCTACCGGGAGTCAAGATCAACCTCACGAATGACATCTTAGTGGAGTAGGCTGACCTTAAGGGTAGGTGTCCCAGACCGACCAACTCAAATTTCATGTAAATGCATTTGAATGTGTTGGTAAGCTCTCTTTAATTTTACTCATGTGCTCTTTGCTTCAACGCAAACGAAAACTGAAGGAAAAGACAAAAAGTAGCAAGCGCAGACTAATATTACATATACCTACCTACCTACATATGCAATATACAGACACCAAGCAAATAACTTGAAAACAAATATGGAAAGAGAAGGAAAAAAATCAAGTTGAGGGTTGGTTTGGTGTACATATTTTGTTTTGTAATTTTCTTTCAGATTTGGTGTGAATGTGAATATGTATTGTGAAAAAATAATAAAATGATAAAATTGTTGCTGGCTGCCGCGCAGCGAGGTGTAAAAGCAGTTTTTGAGGTTTTCATTGTATATCTTATAAAAAAATGTGTAAACCTTACCTAGGTTAACTTTTTTCTTAATTTATGAGATGTAGGAAAACACTTGTTTGGATGAAAATTCGATTATTCAAATAATAGGACGGTAGACAATAGTGTTACTGATTCTCGTCGCAACAATAGTAGGATGAAATTTTTCAAATCAAATAACAAAAAATGATAGATATTTATCTAGGTAATTGTCACCCCATCTTCTATCAATGCTCGTTATGAAGGTACCTAAGCACCTTATATAAAAAAAAGAAGTTTACGAAAGTTAATTTAACCGCTATAATTAATTTTTGTAGGTTCAAGGTGTCAAATTCACCAAACAAATACTATTTGAGTCCAATTTTAAAGTAAAGTTTGAATACTTGGCATCTAAAACTTTATACATACATATAAACAAACGAAACACAGTCTTAACATTTTTCTCCTATGTTTACCTACTACTACTTTTTCGCTTCTGTTCTTTGGATTTAAAAAAACATACTGAGCATCTTCACCACGTCAAGGTAAGTAGTAAACGAAGATGAAAAAAAGGAAACAAATATTATTGATTATTAATAAAACAAAAAACTTGAACAGAAAATGTTTTTACCTTTTGTACTAAAAAACCTGAAATATTCCCAATGTTGTTCCAAGAAACTTCAGTCATTCGTCGTGGTCGTTGTTTGCTATTAATTCATTAAAAATAATAAATATGTCAGTTAAAGATACAGTAAAAATAGCCACATTATGTACCATTATATTATGTTTATGTGTTGATTTATGTGTTCCATACGCGCATTTTTCTTGGAATTCTGGGGTCACACAGCTCCAAAAGCAGATGATTTTGGTAATACAAAATTAATTTTTCCTTTATTTTTGTGTCCCAAAATTCTTCGTCTTTTTTAATTGTAAACCATACAAAATCACAGGAAGTCCATACACCAAAATAGCACGTTTGTCGGCCAGTAATATGTAGTTGGCCCTGAACTTGATAATAGTAGTCGTGGGTTTTTTTAAGTTGCCATATATCCACTTGTTTTTGTAGGTAAGTAATTTTTTTCAGACTTACAGCTTCGTCTATATTCATATTTTTTGAAGACGAGGGACATTTCACTTCACATATTGCGGTTTCTCCAACAATACCATCTGGCGTTGCGCCTAGAAAATGTACCTCACTATCGATTACAAAGCCGCATTTTTGAACTTCTATATGTGCTTCTTCTTGAAGTTTTTCTATAGCCTTTTTCTCATTCTCTTTGCCCCATACGACACTAGAAGAAGTAAATGTTCCATAAAGAGAAGCTTTCACAATATTATGGTAACTGGCAACGGTTCTGACTTTGCAGATTTTTCCGAAATTTGAAGCTGTCACCATTTCCTTTCTTATTTCATGCCAATTTCCGCAGCTTGCCTGGTCTCTTGTTTTTTCTTCTATTTCGCATCTAGAATTGAAGTTCTTTTCTAAGCGCTCTTCAATTTCTTTTTTCTTCTTTTCAATGTCTTCGGGTTGTAAGTCGCACGTTTCTGCAATGTCATCAACATTACCATAATTTTTGTCGGCTGGAGCTTTTCGTTTTCTTTTTCTTGGAGCAGGTTTATTATTATTGCGAAATAGTTTTCTCTTTCTTAGTTCATTGAGTTTTTTGGTTTCCGTTCGAACTAAAAGTTGTTTACTTGGTGTGCTCACGCTGTGATTGCTGGTCTTAGTAAATTCGGTAAACGCTCTTTTCGAATTAAATTGTACAACGGCTAACGCACACCTGTTGCTGTAAGACTGGCCTAAAGAGAAATTGATTCTTTTTCCACCTACGTATTGGCAAACAACACTGTTAAACTGCTCGCAAACATTTGAATTATACCCGCAAAGCAAACTTTGGGCATTTTGAATCATTCTCGATATGTACAATTTGATGTGTTCTAGAAGTCCATCGGTTTCGAGTTTTTCTATGTAATTCTTTTCTTCAATGTTCACACCGGCACAAAAATACTGAGCACATTTTGAATGACTTCCAAAAACATGGTAAGGGACATTTAAAATATCAGCTTTCAATAAATTTAGCTTTTCATCCTCCTGGCAGGCACTGTTTTTCCGGTATTGAGTTGCGGACTTAATTCCTTTTATAAAATTGTCTATTGAGGATGAAAGAATTTGTCGGCATTTTATATTATGCTTTGTATTTTTTGATAAGTTTATAAGTTTTTTGCGAAGGTTTCTGAATAAATGGTTCACACACTCAATTTTTTGGATGGTATAGTTGGGAAAAGGCTTGGCTTCTAAAAGTTTTTTATAAACGTTACTGTCGCCATCAGCAATAAATTTATCAAAAACAACTCCGTAGTTTGAATAGCAAAACTTAAAACCATCTACCAAAATGTCAGACTCCATTTTAGTTGATGGGCCGATGTGGCTCTTATTGCATGAATGCTCGGGTATGTCATTTCCTGCTTTATTTTCATTAATTTCCCCTTATTTGAAGGCATTTTATTTATATATGTAATTAGTTTTTTTTTTAAGTTGTGTCACAGATGAATTTTGATTTCAACTGAGGGTACAAAATCTCAAACTGAAACAAACAATTATAAATTGTCTCCTCCTGCGAACGGGAATTTAACGGTCATTTTATCCCACACATAAGTACACCATACACACAAGTACACTTTGACTTACTTCCCACTCAACCCTTTCTGTCACGTGCAAACATACGCATACAAAACAATTCATCAGCAGCGATAGCAAACATTTAAATAATGTAACGATCTGTATTATACCATGTCCACGTGAAGTCCACACGAACTTTCATCAAGTCTACCCGAAAAGGTAAACAAAAGATACATACATAATAACAATCTCGCCTGCCTAGTGCCTGTATTTACAGAAGAGAATAATGAAAAGAGAATGTCACCAACTCACCACCTAGTGACATTATTTTGAAACAAACTTCTTTGTGTGCGTGAATTCGATCTTTTTTTATGTAAAAAACGTAAAATAGACCACTTTTCTAACATCAAAATTTGAAAAACCGTGTGGAAAAAAACTATTTTGTATTTTGAATTAAATAATACAAATACCAAAAAAAAATAAAAAAAATACGTCGGAATCATTTTGGTTGTCCTTTTTTCACAGCGGCATTGCAAATAATGTCATATTGAATTGCATATTTAAATATGTTAGAAGAAAAAAAACATGTTTTTAAGACCGGTACGTTGTGCCCTATATATTGTCGCTTGGTTAAAAAATTATTTCCAAAAATTAGGAAATATAACTATCGATTTCCCAGCCAAAAAACCCAAAACGTTTAAAAAAAAACCACCTTTTTTCCATTTTGTCACCAAAAAATTACTGTACAAAATACAAAAAAAAAAAAAAAAAAACGGTATCTGCACATATCTATTAGCTTTGTAAAAAAGCTAATTTGACTTCGTTACCTTTTATACTTTAGAAGTTATATCTAGTTAAACTTTGTAAATTTACCTTATTTTTCATAGTTTTGTGCATTTTTTTCGGGATAAATACTAAAATTCACAACAAAAAACAACCGGTGTTATCTGCGCAAATCTATTGTCTGTAGAAAAAAAATATAAAAAAAATAAAAAATATGTATATAAAGAGATAAAAATGGAACGCAATTAGCATCTAACTTATTTGTATGGTTTTTCTACATGTCAGGCGGTTTTGAGGCTCAAAGATATTTTAATGTTTTTTAAATGCTAAACAAGTACTTTGCTTAACATATTTCCAATCGATCACCGTTTATTTCATTTAAATATTCGGAAAATTGTGAGCGCTACACAATTTAGCGCAAAACTCCAACCTATTTTTGCATGGGACACCTACCCTTAAGAAACTGACGCTATTTCGGCTTAGCAAAACCTGCGTTCCTACTTTAAAGCCAGCTGCCAGTTTTTTGGCTTTCTTATAGCATTGACGGATGTTTTTCTTGTCACGAGACTCTTCGAATTCCCTGAGCTGGGAGACATCGTGTTTATTTTTTTCTTTCCTGTGCAGTATTTGTTCTCTTCCCTACATCTGATCCGATACTCATCTCACGCGTGTTTTGCGTTGTAGTTGTAGTACCTTGATATGTGCCTCTTCTGTCAGCCTACACATCAAATGTGCTTATATTTTAACTCCAAGTGGTAACCATTAGAAACTGGACTCATCCAACCGGATTTGACTTGCTAAACGATAAGTGCGAGTGTTGATAACAACATCAAAAACAGCAACACTATAATCACCCTGGTCAGAATGGCGCGGAATGAATACCCGGTCTGCTGTCCCAGGTGAACCTAGATGAGCTGCTTCGACATACATATTCGGACAACAGGTTATCTAGGAATCTCAAGGATAAGTCAGACCCCTTGAACAGAGATGGTGGCGGATGAACCGAAAGGTCAACGGCAGCGTTCAATCCCGTAGTGGATACTGATGGCCCCATTTCCTAGAGGTATCTTATAAATTGGAACTGGCTCACCCATGGAAGGAACCATCCAAGATCCTTGGTAAGGACTGATTTTATTGTTGAAGACCATGTAAAATGAAAAAAGGACAATGACGTTCTTATCTGTACCTGGAATGTGAGAATATTAAACAGGAGAGGTGCAGGCGAACAACTAGCGGATACCCTTAACTGTTACAAAGCAGGCTTTACTGCCATCCAGGAAATACGATGGAATGGGTCGGGCACAAAGAGGATGACAAACTGTGACATCTACTACGAACCGTGTTATAGTGAGCAGAAACAGCGACTATCCGGATGAGGATTTGTTATAAGAGCCAGACTTGGGCAAGAAGTCTTATGTTTCCAAGACATTAGCGAAAGCATTGTAACAATCCGCATCAAGGCCAAATTCGCCAACATAAGCCTTATATGCGCTCATGTTCCGACGGAGGAAAAAGATGATACAAATAAGGACTGCTTCAACTAGCTCCTCGACAAAACCTATGAGCGACTACCAAAGTACGATTCTAAAACCGTGCCGGGAGATTTTAACGCAAAGGTAGGAAGAGAAGACATCTTTAGCAATACTGTCCGAAAATATAGCCTACACGACAACACGTCTGGTAACGGACTTAGGCTAATTGACTTCGCTACGAACGAAATCCCACTATAGCCAGCACACGGTTTCCTCACCTCGATATCCATAAAGGGGACATTGCGATAGACAAGAGGCACGCATCCAGTATTTTCGATGTCCGAACAGCGAGGTACTAACATCAGCCAGCCAAGGTAAAGATGCGGATATCCCCCACTCCACAACAAACCAGAAATACTGTTAAAAAATGTAATGTCGAAAGCCAGCAATCGCAAGGGACCGCCAAGGCCTTCGCACAACGCGTATCCCTTAACCTCTCGATTAACACCATACCACCAGCATCGAATGTCGAAGAGCAATGGCAACGATGCCAACAGGCCATTAGATCAGCCGCAACTGATGTGCTAGGTTTCTCACGCCCACCAGCAAGAAACCCCTGGTTTGATGAGGAATGCCGACAGATGCTCGCAGCCAAGAACGAGGCCTACAAGGCTAAGCTGCAGGTGAAGACGAGAGCTGCCATTGAGCTCTATAGGCAAAGAAGAAGGGAAGAACATCGGCTTTTCAGCAAGAAGAAAAAAGAGCAAGAAAAGCGCGCGATCGAGGATATAGAGAGGTGCCACTCCAGGAACGATGTTCGCAAGTTTTACCAAAGTGTAAAACGTCAAAGCCAAGGATACAAGGCTCGAACAGAATCCTGTCGAGATGAACAAGGAAATATTGTAGTTGAGACACAGTCGATGCTGAGGATATGGAAGAACCACTTCTGCAGACTGTTAAACGGCGATGACGAACAACATTCCGCTGTCAGGCAGAACGAACCATTCAATATTGGCAACGACAGCGAAAACTGCCAACCACCCGACCTGAGTGAAGTGAGGATAGCAATATCTAAACTCAAGCTTAATAAGGCTGCCGGAAATGACGGCCTTCCCGCTGAGCTCTATAAGGCCGGCGGAGATGACTTGGTAAGTAACATCCACCAACTCATAAGCCAAATCTGGTCGGATGAAAATATGCCTGAAGAATGGAACCTCAGCATCGTTTGCCCGATCCACAAAAAAGGAGACCCTCTGAACTGCGCCAACTACAGAGGCATAAGTCTCCTCAACATCGCCTACAAGATCCTATCTGCCGTAATATGTGAACGCCTGAAACCGTTAACCAACAACCTGATTGGCCCTTATCAGTGTGGTTTTAGGCCAGGAAAGTCCACAACCGATCAAATTTTCACACTTCGGCAGATCCTGGAAAAAACTCAAGAAGTCCAAATCGATACCCACCACCTATTCATCGATTTCAAAGCCGCATATGACAGCATTTATAGAGACGAACTGTACAGAGCCATGTCTAGTTTTGGTATACCGCCCAAACTCGTCCGTTTGTGTAGGATGACGATAGAGAATTCTCGCTGCTCCATCAGGGTCGGAAACGACCTCACCGACACATTCGATACCAAAAGAGGATTTAGGCAAGGCGATGCGCTGTCATGTGACTTTTTCAATTTGATTCTTGAGAGGATTGTGCAAAACTCCCGAGCCAACACCAGAGGCACAATTTTCCAAAAATCGGTGCAACTACTAGCATACGCCGACGATATTGACATCATTGGTAGGAAACAACGTGATGACATAGCCACGTTTGGTAGTACAGAGAAGGAAACGGCAAAAATGGGTTTAGCAGTAAATGAGGGTAAGACTAAGTATATGCTGTCAACACGAAAGGACACACAACATCGACGAATTGAACAGAACGTCACCATTGACAGATATAACTCTGAGGTAGTACGGGACTTTGTCTACCTGGGATCCGCGATTAACTCAACAATTGCCAACCGCCCTCACTCGAACTACTAAGGATATCCTATATAAGACCCTGATCACCCCAGTCCTGGCTCTACGGCGCTGGACATCATCAAAAGTGGACGAAGAAATCCTTGGTCGATTCGAGAGAAAAATTCTTCGAAAAATCATCGTTCTGCTTTGCGTTGACGGGCTATGGAGACGAAGATTCAACCAAGAACTATACTAGCTGCCCCTAGTCAAAAAACTCCGCATTGGACGTTTAGGATGGCTAGGGCATATAGATCGTCTTCGATTCCCATCCAGGCGTCGAACGCAGTAGAGGAAGGCCCCACCTTAGGTGGCGCGCACAAGTAGAAACCGACCTCTGACCGACCACAAACTGTGCGCAACTAGAGGCAGTCTGCTAAGGACCATGCTAATTGGAGAGGCATGTCGGTTGCGGCCCAGATTCATTCCGGACTGTAGCGCCACTTAAGAGAAGAGAGAAGCGGCACATTAGCCAGAAAGTATAAATTTCCTTTAGCGGACATTTGCTTCCACGAGGACGATTCACCGCCCATCACTTCATGGACATCGATGGCTGTTATGATGGTGGCAGGGAATGCTCCCAGTTTCCTTTCAAAAATTGGCTAAACCAGTCTTCTGTATCCACCCTTTAAGCTTAATTTTAAAGACAATATTTGCACCGATATATTCGCCAGAGTCCTGCAGAGGCACACATTTGTGTGGCGCCATGTCATTAGGCACTCGACACATACGTTCCAAGCACAATAGCAAATCGTCTATTCTAATTACATTTACAGCCTTCACTCAATTCTCATACAGTAACAGGAATCATTAAGCGCTCTTATGTATTCCACTCGTTGTTTATCACCTGCACCCACTGTCGACAGGACGTTTACAAAGAATTCGTTTAGTTATACCAGAGCCATGTAATCTCATATTCCACCTGCCATTATGGCAGACAGTCGTCGGCATGATTGCATGCACACACAGACACACCCGTACGTATCCTTGTGTATTCACTTATTTGCAGTCATATTGTATATGACTAATCTAATGTTCGAGGAATCACATTTCATACCAGGCACGATGCAGTTGCCAAAGCCAAACTCATGATGGCAGACATAGCTGTTTGATTTACGTTTCCATATGGGAGTCAAAGTGAGAGCTGTACCATCAAGCCCGGACGGGGGCTAGGCAAACCAACTATACTCCCAACCAACATGGTAGCGTATGTAGGTATACCTACACCCAAAATGGAAAGACATGACAGAAGGACAGACTGACTTATGCTGGTTATGGTTGAGATTGCAAGTTCCTCTGATGCGAGCGAACTCAGACAATGTGTCAGGAGCACACGATGTTCGCATGAATATCGCATTAACGTGCAATTAGCTTCCCTTGTTCTGACTGACTGAGAATCAGATGGGCTCCACTCCTGCTTCGCCCAGTCTCAGATGTGATTCATTCGTATTCAACTGCTGAAGCTGTCGTTCATTTCTCATCGTAACCCAATAACCATTCAGAGTTTCTCTCCTCGCATCTCTGGTGGAGATTGCATGTGTGGGCGCGAGGTCCTTTTTTTCCTCTGCAGCAAGTCAAACTTTTCGTCTAAAAATATCTTCATCTTCGAAATAGATTTCATTCACTCAGCGATCAATGAATGACAAACACACACACACACACACACACACGACACTCGACTCGATTCTTTATTTAGTCCTCGCTGTGACACATCACTTCCCCGAGATGACAAGTTCTCTGAATCCAAACTACTAACTGTGCATGCTTTTGGATCATAATTTGCACATGCACTCTGCTGTTCGAAGTTGAAAAACGTCTCAACTTGGGAATGGACCACGCCAGCTGGATGCGTCAACACCTGCTGTTATTTGTGGCTTCCGCCCAAGAGTTCCTCCATAATTGGCCATGACACCAGACGCGTGAAATGCTCTATAGCTCTGTAATCCGACTGTATGTGTGTGTGTGTATTTTTAGATAATTCACGATTAGTTTCTGGTCTTGCGGTCTCGGGAACTCACTTTCAATTTAATTGGAGAGCACTGCGGAGTCTGGAACTGTGGATTTACTTTTAATTGGGGGTAATTGTATGTGAAGGATGAACGCGAAGCTGTTATGGAGTGTAGCTGGTGCTGTGCGAGAACTTGGATGATTTGTTTTTGTGGTTTAGATTCACTTAGCAGGGTAGCTGATGGAATTTAAAAGACTGGTATGTAACTGTAAATTCGTATTACAGGATTGAAATATTTTCTGGGCGTTGGAAATATGCAGCATAATTGTATTCATTAAGTCTGAGTTCGAAACTATTTCGAAAATGAATGTTTTTGTCCCAGGGTGGAGTCAGAGTTGGCGACATGCCTTGGTAGGTTGGACCAGGCAATTATTTTTCGTGATCTGCTTTGATATACTCTGGCAGCAGATAATTTGGAAAGCTATTGTGTTGTCAGAACGGTGGCGGATATGTAGTAGCACTTACTGACATCGGGGAAACACGATGCCCCAATCCAAACTACTCAGAATGAGGGAAGTTATGTCATAAGGGCAAAACATAAAGAAGACAAAAGCTACAAGAAAGACAGCATTTGAGAGGCAATAATAGACACCCAAGGAATCAGGATCGGAACGCTCATGGAAAACAATCTAGAAGTGCTACGAATGAAGACTTACTTACTTATATGGCGGGCAGTCCGGAAAGAATCTGTAAACGCTGCGCGTTTAAGGGGGGTCCTTGAAGTCGGTTTCTACTTGTGCGCTCCACCAAAGGCGATATCTTCTTCTACTTCAACGTCTGGCTGGGAATCGAAAACCCTGAGAGGTGCAGTATTGTTGACTATTCGCTCTACATAGCCATCTTCAACTTCCATCTCGGCTTTTTTTGGTGTTTTGTTATGAGCCTTACCAGCATAGTAGTGGGTATGTTGGAAATGTCTGATCGGACGTTGGCCTTTAGGACTTGTAGAGCCATTGTATGAGTGCCATTAACGCAAGGTATCAAAAAACAAAACTAAAAAACATCAAGGGTTCAAATGGGTATAGCTGGTTACATGATTGAAGGTCTCATATTCCCAATCTTCTCAGGTGATCTGATGTGCCGACGGACTGTAGTTCTTTACAATGTCACAACCACGTTTTTTCTGAACATAAAGACACGGGTAACAATTGATTTTCGGTTTGACACAGAGTCTAACATGGCGATATTGGCTACGTTTACACCGTGGACTATATTCGGGCCGCCAATAAATATTTTACTTACTTAAGTGGCGCTACAGTCCGGGATGAACTTGGGCCTCAACCAACATGCCTCTCCAATTAGCCTAGTCCTTAGCTAACTGCCTCCAGTTGCGCACTCCAAGTTGGTTGAGGTCGGTTTCTACTTGTGCGCGCCACTTAAGGCGAGGTCTTCCTCTACTGCGTCCGACGTCTGGCTGGGAATCGAAGACTCTGCGAGCCGGAGTGTTGGTGTCCATTCGTTCTACATGTCCTAGCCATCTTACACGTCCAATGTGGAGTTTTTTGACCAGGGGCATGTCGCTGTACAGCTCGTATAGTTTTTTTTTGTTGAATCTTCGTCTCCATAGCACGTCAAAGCAAATAATACCGAAGATTTTTCCTCTCGAATCGAAGAAGGATTTCTTCATCCATTTTTGATACAGTCCATGCCTTAGCGCCGTAGAGTCGGACTTAGATGATCAGGATCTTATATAGGACCTCCTCAGTAGTTCGAGTGAAGCTTTACTACTAAATTGCATTCTTAGAGCGAAGAACCAGTGGTTGGCAAGAGTAATTCTTGGGTTAATTTCTGACGAGATGTTATCGTCAGAGTTAATAGCGGAGCCGAGGTAGACCAAGTCCTTACTACCTCAAAGTTATATCTGTCAATGGTGACGTTCTGTCAAATTCGTCGATGTTGTGCGTCGTTTCGTGTTGACAGCATATACTTAGTCTTACACATTTACTGCTAAACCCATTTTTGCCGCTTCCTTCTCTATGCTAGCAAACGTGCCCATGACATCACGTTGAGTCCTACCAATGACGTCAATATCGTCGGCGTTTGCTAGTAGTTGCACCGATTTTTGGAAAATTGTGGTTCTGGTGTTGGCTGGGGAGTTTTGCACAATCCTCTCAAGACTGAGATTAAGAAAGTCACATGACAGCGCATCGCCTTGCCTTAATCCTTTTTTGGTATCGAATATGTCGGTGAGGTCGTTTCCGACCTTGATGGAGCAAGGAGAATACTTCATCGTCATCCTACACAAACGGACGAGTTTGGGCGGTATACCAAAACTAGACATGGCTCTGTACAGTTCGTCTCTATAAATGCTGTCATATGCGGCTTTGAAATCGATGGATAGGTGGTGGGTTTCGATTTGGACTTCTTGAGATTATTTCAGGATCTGCCGAAGTGTGAAAATTTTGTCGGTTGTGGACTTTCCTGGCCTAAAACCACACTGATAGGGCCGATCAGGTTGTTGGTAAACGGTTTCAGGCGTTCCCATATTACGGAAGATAGGATCTTATAGGCAATGTTGTGGAGACTTATGCCTCTGTAGTTGGCGCAGTTCAGAGGGTCTCCTATTTTGTGGATCGGGCCAACGATGCTGAGGTTCCATTCTTCAGGCATGCTTTCAACCCACCAGATTTGGCTTATGAGTTGGTGGATGTTACTTACCAAGTCATCTCCGCCAGCTTTAAAAAGCTCAGCGGGAAGGCCGTCATTTCTGGCGGCCTTGTTCTTCTTGAGTTTAGATATTGCTATCCACACTTAACTTAAGTCGGGTGGTTGGCAGTTTTCGCTTTCATTGCCAATATTAAATGGTTTCTTCTGCCTGACAGCGGAATGTTGTTCGTCATCGCTGTTTAACAGTCTGCAGAAGTGGTTCTTTCATATCCTCAGCATCGACTGTGTTTCAACTACGATATTTCCTTGTTCACCACGACAGGATTCTGTTCGAGCCTTGTACACTTGGCTTTGACGTTTTACACTTTGGTAAAACTTGCGAATATCGTTCCTAAAATGAAACCTCCCTGTATCCTCAATCGCACGCTTTTCTTGCTCTTTTTTCTTCTTTCTGAAGGGCCGATATTCTTCCCTTCTTCTTTGCCTAGAGCTCAATGGCAGCTCTCGTCTTCACCTGCAGCTTAGCCTTGTAGGCCTCGTTCTTGACTGCGAGCGTCTGTCGGTATCCTCATCAAACCAGGGGTTTCTTGCTGATGGCTGCGAGAAACATAGCACATCAGTTGCGGCTGATCTAATAGCTTTTTGGCATCGTTGCCATTGTTCTTCGACATTAGATGCTGGTGGTATGGTGTGAATCGAGAGGTTTTGGTGATACGCATTGCCCGTAGGCCTTGGCGGTTTCTTGCGAGTGCAGTCTTTCGACTTTAAATTTTTTCACAGTATTTCTGGTTTGTTGTGGCATGGTGGGTGGGTATCCGGATCCTTACCTTGGCTGCAACAAGGTAGTGGTCCGAGTCGATGTTAGCCCCTCGGAATGTTCGGACATTCAAAATGCTGGATGCTTGCCTCATGTCTATCGCAATGTGATCAATTTGGTTGACTGTTCGTTGATCTGGGGACCACCATGTAACGGAAGAAATACAGGACCCTGCTCAGAAAACAGGTCTCTATCATAGGTTGCATCACAAGACACAACCACCGAAGCCAATCGAGTCAGTCAACTCACACCCGAGTCGTCTCAAGCTCCCTTCAGGGTCCTAAAACAAACCTTTGCTTAAGTCACCCTTATGACTCACGGCCACAGGACTCCGTAAGCCAGTCCGGGCAACAACAAGGGCTTGCTGGCCGATCCATCGTAGCTTTGGCATGCTAGCACCGCTCGTCCTAGCTCGTCGGAAGGGGGGGTACTTGCTACAATGTCAGCGGCCGATGTTACGTAATTCCATGCCTCATAGAAAAGATGATACTATCTGTAATAAATATTAAAATATACTGACAGAGCAGGCAATTCTCGAGGTCTGCTAACAAGTCCGCTTCCTCCAAGGACATCCTTCAAGGGGAGAGAATAGGTGTTGGTTCTCTCTTCTAACCCACCCACGCTCTACTATTCAAAAGAATAGTAAGCAACCTTGGTTATCAAAAATCAAATTATTTGATAACCCCTAAAGAAAATCACTTCCCTTTCCCTAACTGTCAGTCCATCGCGAAAACTAACTATCACATCCGCCCACCAAAACAAACGCTTACTCACACGCCATTATATCAATGGAAGCTCACTATTGACAAAAATGATACCGCAGCGTAGAAATTCATACAATGGAAATGGATATTCATTTATCGTTATAATACTATATTTTACTTAATCTATTCATTGTAGGTACATTCACAATTTACATACACTTTACAATGCTCTTCAAGAAAGAACAATACAACTCTTACAACTTTAGCGTTATTCAATTGGGTAGGGTATTGGGGTTGGGTAGGAGGACAGAAGAATTAACTGTGGAGCAGAGCAGTGGAGCTATCTGCGTAGTCTTGCGTACATACGATCGGGTTCGACCCGTCGTTTCGTTATTTCGATAATTGACCTTTTTTTTTTTTTTTTATTTTAGGACTAGGTTTATTTTTATGTTTCAGTTTTAGTTTAGGTATATCAATTCATTTTAATTTTTTTTTTTTTTTTATTTAAAGCCGCAAAAGGCGACTCAATCACGGGTTCGTAAAAATATATATATGTATGATAAGTATATCTATACTTAGGACTTTAGCACTCACCGATATTTTAGCTATTTGTGGTCATTAGGTACCTTTATTTTTCCAGGGGTGTGGGGATCCAATGCGCATAGTTTCCGCAGCCCGTGTTCAGCGTTTTGTATTCTATTACCTTTATAGGGAATAAGTATAGATTTATATATATATAGGTTTACGAACGTGAATCTAATAGGTTTTATACTTAGCTTTTAATTTTGTTTGTTTTCTTCTTTTTTTTTTTTTTTTTGTATTCTTCGAGGGTGGTAGGGAAGGGAAAACAATAGGAAGTGCGTGGATTAATATGTACGCGTGCGTGAATGTCCAATTGTACGTATGTCGATAAATGTGGGTATATGATGGTGCTGATGAAGAGGCTGTAGTAGTTGAGACAGATACTGGGGGAAGAGATGATGTAATGTACTGATACTGATGGGGGGCTAGAGATGAGAATGCTGATGATGATGATGATGGTACTTTTGATGGTGGAATTAGAAAATGTTGGGGTAAAGATGATGATGATGAGGACGATATTGGGGCTGAAGGTGGTGATGACGATAACTATGTCGCTGACGACGTTGGTGTCGCTACCAATGACGACGTAGAAGGGGTTAAAGATGGTGATGGGGGCGATAACCCTGTCTTTGACGACGTTGGTGTCGTTGAATGGATACGTTAAATAGCACTAAGTTACAAGTGTGGGTCCAGGACGACAGTACGGTTAGTGGCAGCGGGGTCGTGCTGCTTATATGCCGTAGCGACTCCACTGCGACGATCACTTCGCCTGCACGTCCTGGAGGATGAATGCGCTTATTAAAAGTGTGGCAATAAAGACATGCAGGACTACACACATGCGCGGCTATCCAAATATCTTGTGTATTCGAGGTAGATCGAGACAGCACAATATCTCCTAGCACTTATAGGCACAAAAAGGGCACTTTTTTTTATCTATAGCGTGTGTCTCTATTAACTTGTGCATATCCCGAAAAATTGGATATTTCGACGTATAGGCAAAACCCGAAAAAATCACTTTTAGATATCCCTTCAATTAGTCAGTAGTATGATCAAAAAAAAAAAAATGTACGATCGAGGTAGGGGAAATCGATTACGACTGTCGTGAACTGTCACTTAGGAGTAGTTTTCAAGTGCACATCTGTTGAAAAAAAGAGAAACGGACTCAGACGTCACTGCTCTTTATAGACTTCGTACAATTTGACGTTACTGTGCTAACTAGCTCGGTTATGACATGCACCGTATTTTGAAACACACATACCAAAATACCGAAACTGTTGGGTGAAAGTGTGTGAGTTGGCTTTTGACAATCGATGCTCTTAAATATGGGCATTCTCTTTAAAGATCAAGAGAATTTGCCACTCAAGGTTGTTGCCACTCAAGCCGTGCTCTTCTCACTCAATTCGCTATAAAGATAATCCCAAAGAAACTCAATGGGCCAGGCTATACCAGGACTTGGTAAACTGTTAGTAGCAAAGAAAAGGTAAAGTTTTTTTACACTGACCAAAAATCGTTCCCCACAAATCTTATTCGTTTTGCAAAAGCACGAGAACAAAAAGAATAAGAAAAGGGACGATGAACATATATATAGGCTACCAGCGATCTTTAGCCCACACCCTGTTTATAGTCTCATGCACAGACTGAGTTCGCCGGCGGTATACCTACTTTCGCAGATCCTTACCGTGATACGTGCCTACTAATTTGCCTTTGAGATCTTCTAGCTCATACAGGTTATTTCCGAGAGTACGTCTTACTCGCATTTTTAGAAATTTGGGACTTAGTTTTGCGCTGATGTGTTTCGAAGCGTCGCTCAAAATAAAATTTCGCCTGAAAACTTCATCACCTTTCGCATATTTCACATTTTGACTACGTGTGTTATAAACCTTTTCGTATTTATCGTGAGCTTTTGCTAACGCTCTTCTTATATGCGAATGAAGAATATTCAATTGATCGGCTTTAGATAGAAGATTCGCTTCGGAGCTGTTTAAAGATTTTAAGCCTTTAAGTATCTTGTAGTCGGATCCATGCCCTATGAATTGTAACCCAAATAAGGCTTCAAACGGTGAAGTGCTGATAGCCGAGTGAATAGTGGTGCGGAGGGCACAAGCTATGGATGACAGTTGGGCATCCCAATTTCTTTGGTCGGGCGCGATATACGACCTAATAGCCGCCAAAACAGAGCGATTCACCCTCTCACTTGCATTCGCTTGAGGAGAATACGAAGCAGTTCTAACGTGGGTTATACCATACATCTTAAGTACTTTGACAAACTCATTACTCGTAAACTGCTTTCCGTTATCCGACAAAATGGTTTCAGGTATGCCATACATTGAAAAGACATGTTCTTGTAGGAACTGCAAGGTAGTATCCGTGGTTGCTTTCCGAAGAGGTTTGATCAATACAAACTTGGTTAATTGGTCGAGGGCAACTATAATGTGCGTGTTTCCCGACCGGGAACGCGGATACGGACCAAGAAAGTCTATGTAGATCATTTGAAATGGTCTGTCAACGAGAAATGCTTTTCCCATCGGTGGTCTGAGAATAACGTTCGGGGCTTTCGTTCCTTTACAAGTATCACAGTTAGAGATATACTTCCGTACTTGCGAGGCCATGCTAGGCCAAAAGAACTTTTGGCGCAGCCGGTATAACGTCTTAGCTATCCCACCGTGCGAAGCTTGCGGAGGACGATGCGCTAAGTCTATAAGATGGTGGGTCAGTTTTTCAGGTACCCACAATTTCCAAACCAGATCGTCTTCAAGAGGAGTTCCAGGGCAATGCTTTACCTTCTTATACACGAAGCCGTCAGATACTTGGAGATCCGGAAGCTGCCCTTGGTGTTTGGCGATGTGGGCAATAATACCAAGATACTCTTCAGAATTGAAACTCGCATCAGTCAGATCCAGGTGAAATAAATCAGAAGATTCGTCTGGATATTCAGGATCTGGCTGCAAGGAACTTACCTCGTAACTGCGAGACAGAGCGTCGGGCACGACGTTTTGCGATCCTTTGCGATGCTCGATACTAAAATCGTAACTCTGCAGCTTGAGGCTCCATCGGGCCAGCCGACCGCTGAGATCCTTCTGACTCATCAACCATTTCAGGCTGGAGTGATCGGTCACAATCTTAAAAGGATGCAGTTCCACATACGCTCTGAACTTCTGAACTCCTATGAAGGCCGCAAGACATTCCCTCTCCGTGACGCTGTAGTTGCGTTGGGCCGAATTTAGCTTATGGGAGTAGTAGTAGATAGGACGTTCATTTCCCTCCTCATCCAGCTGGCACAAAACACAACCGATACCAGTATCGGATGCATCACATAGGATGATAAACTCCTTCGAAAAATCGGGATGAGTAAGAATAGGCGCAGAGGTTAGCGTAGTTTTAATGGCGTTAAACGCAGCAATAGCCCTGTCATCAAATTCAAACTTCTTTCCCTTTTTTAAAGTGTCAGTCAGAGGAGTAGCAAGGGTAGAGAAATCCTTCACAAACCGCCTATACCACCCAGCTAGGCCCAAGAAGCGTCTGACTTGGCGGGGAGAAGAGGGTTGAGCAAAACCATTAATCGCAGCTATTTTAGCGGGGTCAGTTTTTAAACACCCACGCCCTACTATGTACCCGAGATATTTCAACTCCTTGAAACAGAATTTGGATTTCTGCACATTAATAGTTAAACCTGCTTCTTTGAGTTTCCTAGCTACCAGCGTCAACATATCTATGTGCTCTTCAAAGGTCCGAGATACTATTAGGAGATCATCCAGATAGACAAATATCCTTTCTTTCAGTTCATGCGGAATCACCTTGTCCATCAATTTGCACATGGTTTGAGGCGCGTTGCATAGACCAAACGGCATCACGTTAAACTGGTAAAGAGGCCGGCCAGGCACCGTAAACGCGGTCTTGGGTTTATCCTCTTTCTTCAGCGGAATCTGCCAAAAGGCATCCTTCAGATCCACACTAGAAATATAGTGAGTATCTGAAAGACGTCCTAGCAATCCCTCTATATGAGGAAGTGGATACGCATCTTTCTTGGTTACCCCATTTACCTTTCGATAATCGAGGCACATTCGGTTCTTACCGGGCTTGCGTATTAAAACTACCGGAGAGTTCCAACCGCTTGTACTCTCCTCAATCACACCCATTTCAAGCATGCGATCCAATTCCTCATATAAAAGTTTCTGCACCGCTGGAGAAACAGGATAATGACGTTGTTTGATAGGCGCGGCATCTCCCGTATCTATAACGTGTTCCAGAAGACTGGTCTTGCCGAGGCCTATATTAGCAAAAGATGGAAATTTCGCTACGGATTCCTTTAGTATCTGGGACTCTGAACAAGACAGATCGTGAGCATTGGAGATGCATTCTGGGGAAGGTACGTCAAGAGAAATTTCTGAGATGATGTGGGGAGCTATTTGGAACTCTTTCCAAAAATTAACACCTAGGTACAATCTTTGTTGTAAAGAAGGGGCTATTAGCATCAGTACCGGTTTTGAGACACCTTTGTAGGACACCTCTAAGGTTACCTTTCCGACAATAGGTTTGGCACTTCCATCCGCAGTACGAATTTGGGAAGTCATTTTTGAAAAGGAAATGCCATTGGCCTTCAAAAATTCCAAACCTCCTTCACCTAGACAACTTAGACTGGCTCCACTATCTAGAAGTCCCAATATCGGGTTCCCGCAGATGTTGACTTGCGCGTAGGGGCGGGGATCTTCAGAGTTACATATAACAGACGACTCAATATTTTGATACACCTTCTTTTTGGTAGCAAATCTTTTCCGAAGGTTTTGAATTTTGGGAGAAACTTTAGAGACGGGTTTTCCAAATATGCGTTCTCTGACTGCATAATAGTTCACGAGACGTTCGTGTAAAGTCTTCGGAACAGATTTGGCGACGATAGTTACAGCACTATCCGACAAGTTACTATTATGAGGCGGACGTAAAATACTGACAGGACGACATGAGTCACTATACGAACATTGAGATGGACAATCAGATGGCACAGACGAAGAGAAAACAGGGAGAGTAGGAGCAGTTACCTTTAGGCGTCCGGGTTTTGGTTCGGAGAGCAATTTCCCCGAGACACCGAACTGCTCTTCCTCTCGTTTCCCGAACACCGAGGACATTGGGGAGATGTAGTGTTCTCTTTCCCACACTTAAAACAAAACAGTTGTCGCTGAGAGTCAGGACATTCTTTAAATGTATGGCCAGAAGCCTTGCAGTTCCAGCAAGTGAAGACTCGTACTTCCTTTCTAACCGGGTTGAAGGCATCTACATTCTGGACTGTATCTTCAGAAACTCTATCTTCAAACACTTCTACTTCCGATACCCCGGGTCTGCGTGGAGGAGGAAGAAAAGTGTTTCTACTTCGCTGACTACGGTCGTGCAAAAACTTCTCGATGTTGCGGCAAACGACTACCATCTCAGAAAGCTTTTGAGTTTGAAAGGTGATCAGAAGTTCACCAATTCGAGATCGAACGTTTTGCTTCAAAAGCATGATTATTTCCATGTCGGGTTTCGGGGCTTTTAGCCGATTGTTGATGTGGATAATCGCGGCATAAAAATCATCAAAAGATTCGCCAGGTTGCTGTAGTCGATCTAGCATTCGGCGATATAGTTCTGCATCGGTTTCCAGGCTTACATACTGTTCAACAAACGCCTGGCGTAAGGTATCCCAGTTGATTGAGGGGTTGGCTAGCAAGTAGCCCCAATACCAAGTTTCAACGGGGCCTCTAAGGAACTGGTGAAAATTCAGGCAAACATCTTCCCAACTAACGTCGTATCCTAACCTCATCCTGCCTAACCTAAACAAAAATTCTTCGACGGTCAGGTTTCGACCGTCAAAGTGTAATCCCCACTTGTGGAAATTATTATACCGCGGTCGTTGCGGCGGAGGGTTCGGAGAAGGCGAATGGTAAGTCGGGTCACTAAGGCTCAGATTTTCCAAACGATTTAGGAATTGGTTCGCATTAGTGCCGAGTCCTTCTTTATTCAGAACAGCTGGAGGATTAACAGGAGTTGATCTAGAAGCATTTTGGTGCGGGGCCGGGGTGGTTGCTTCTAAGGTTCGAAGCACCAAGGCTTTGACTTCATCGGCCCTCTGCGCTCGATCCTTCAGCATTTCTTCTCTGAAAAAGGCTCGGTCGCGTTCCATTGCTTCGCTTATCAAGCGGAAATCTTCCGCTCGATTAGCAGCCAGTGAAGCGGTAACCATGTCGCGTATCCGACCTTCCATTTGGGTGTCCTCTTTTGCAAAGAGGGATTCACGCTCAGCGCGATTCATCGGGGAAAGTTTATCGGCCGAAATTTGGTTTTCGACAGCGGAAGGGGAAGCGTTCTCCTCTGGATTCTTAGAGGAACCTGGAAGCGTAGGGTCATCCATGCTATTTAAGATCTCACTGTCGTCAACAAATAATCGGCTAGAACGGTTTATACGCTTTCCTCTCCGTAAGTTGTACTTAATATACCGCTTCTTTGTATTGACCGTCGACATTGCCCGTAGACTCGAACCAAATAACCCTAGGTTCGCTTTCACGATGCAAAAGCAAAAGTGAATTTTGAAATTTGAAGTAGAATCAGAAGCAGGGGTCAAAAAAAATATAAATGATTCAAAAAAAAAAAAAAAATTGGTTCGACCCAAATTCAAAACTAAATTCAAAAATATTGTTAGGATATTAAATAAAATCTAAGGCTACAACTCCAAGAATGAGCAGTATAAGGCTCTCTATGGATATCGTACTCCAGGTTAATATCCAAGTAGTTAAAATTCAAAGAAATATAAAAAGTAAGAGAATAAAAAAAATCTTATTAAATCAAGATCCAAAAATTAAATCGCTAATAGAGTTATACAAAATAAAAGGTATCTATCAATAAGTATCTTTCGTATCATAAAAAACGTTTGGTGGGCGAGATTAGATTAAAGAAATCACAACAGGACTTAATCAGGGAAAGGGAAAGAATATCCCTCGAAGGATACATGGAATCAGCTAGGAGTAAGTGTAGATATCTCTACACTTAAGCGAGATGAAAGCGGAAAAGTATCTAACACAGTTTCTCGACTCAAACAACCAGATGAACACTAGCCAGCTACGTTAAGCTGTAATTGGATTACAGGAGGTAACGGACACGCAAAGTAATCATCACTTAATGTTAATTTACAGTTGGAATTTGTCAACTCAACGGAACATTGGTGCACTGCAACGAACGAATTAGACGTAAATCATCGCCCAAAACCGGACAGATGCACACTTAAGAATCCGAATCCAACGACAAAACTGCTAAAAAATGTTCTCACAACCGGTCAGGTACCAAGGCAACTGACGAAAGAGAATTTAAGACTGTAATTAAGCACAGATACTGTAGCCAAACACAAATTTTCGCAACGAAAGAGGCGGGGAAATAATACCTTCCTCAATCGGACGGATACATATTCGGCAATGCACTTAAACATGAAAAAAAAAACATAGATAGTTGTTCGTCGAGAAACACAAGTGGTTAGACAACAGATACCGCCACATAATACAAAAAAAACTCGAGAAAGTCTGCCCCACGTTGGGCGCCACCTGTAACGGAAGAAATACAGGACCCTGCTCAGAAAACAGGTCTCTATCATAGGTTGCATCACAAGACACAACCACCGAAGCCAATCGAGTCAGTCAACTCACACCCGAGTCGTCTCAAGCTCCCTTCAGGGTCCTAAAACAAACCTTTGCTTAAGTCACCCTTATGACTCACGGCCACAGGACTCCGTAAGCCAGTCCGGGCAACAACAAGGGCTTGCTGGCCGATCCATCGTAGCTTTGGCATGCTAGCACCGCTCGTCCTAGCTCGTCGGAAGGGGGGGTACTTGCTACAATGTCAGCGGCCGATGTTACGTAATTCCATGCCTCATAGAAAAGATGATACTATCTGTAATAAATATTAAAATATACTGACAGAGCAGGCAATTCTCGAGGTCTGCTAACAAGTCCGCTTCCTCCAAGGACATCCTTCAAGGGGAGAGAATAGGTGTTGGTTCTCTCTTCTAACCCACCCACGCTCTACTATTCAAAAGAATAGTAAGCAACCTTGGTTATCAAAAATCAAATTATTTGATAACCCCTAAAGAAAATCACTTCCCTTTCCCTAACTGTCAGTCCATCGCGAAAACTAACTATCACATCCGCCCACCAAAACAAACGCTTACTCACACGCCATTATATCAATGGAAGCTCACTATTGACAAAAATGATACCGCAGCGTAGAAATTCATACAATGGAAATGGATATTCATTTATCGTTATAATACTATATTTTACTTAATCTATTCATTGTAGGTACATTCACAATTTACATACACTTTACAATGCTCTTCAAGAAAGAACAATACAACTCTTACAACTTTAGCGTTATTCAATTGGGTAGGGTATTGGGGTTGGGTAGGAGGACAGAAGAATTAACTGTGGAGCAGAGCAGTGGAGCTATCTGCGTAGTCTTGCGTACATACGATCGGGTTCGACCCGTCGTTTCGTTATTTCGATAATTGACCTTTTTTTTTTTTTTTTATTTTAGGACTAGGTTTATTTTTATGTTTCAGTTTTAGTTTAGGTATATCAATTCATTTTAATTTTTTTTTTTTTTTTATTTAAAGCCGCAAAAGGCGACTCAATCACGGGTTCGTAAAAATATATATATGTATGATAAGTATATCTATACTTAGGACTTTAGCACTCACCGATATTTTAGCTATTTGTGGTCATTAGGTACCTTTATTTTTCCAGGGGTGTGGGGATCCAATGCGCATAGTTTCCGCAGCCCGTGTTCAGCGTTTTGTATTCTATTACCTTTATAGGGAATAAGTATAGATTTATATATATATAGGTTTACGAACGTGAATCTAATAGGTTTTATACTTAGCTTTTAATTTTGTTTGTTTTCTTCTTTTTTTTTTTTTTTTTGTATTCTTCGAGGGTGGTAGGGAAGGGAAAACAATAGGAAGTGCGTGGATTAATATGTACGCGTGCGTGAATGTCCAATTGTACGTATGTCGATAAATGTGGGTATATGATGGTGCTGATGAAGAGGCTGTAGTAGTTGAGACAGATACTGGGGGAAGAGATGATGTAATGTACTGATACTGATGGGGGGCTAGAGATGAGAATGCTGATGATGATGATGATGGTACTTTTGATGGTGGAATTAGAAAATGTTGGGGTAAAGATGATGATGATGAGGACGATATTGGGGCTGAAGGTGGTGATGACGATAACTATGTCGCTGACGACGTTGGTGTCGCTACCAATGACGACGTAGAAGGGGTTAAAGATGGTGATGGGGGCGATAACCCTGTCTTTGACGACGTTGGTGTCGTTGAATGGATACGTTAAATAGCACTAAGTTACAAGTGTGGGTCCAGGACGACAGTACGGTTAGTGGCAGCGGGGTCGTGCTGCTTATATGCCGTAGCGACTCCACTGCGACGATCACTTCGCCTGCACGTCCTGGAGGATGAATGCGCTTATTAAAAGTGTGGCAATAAAGACATGCAGGACTACACACATGCGCGGCTATCCAAATATCTTGTGTATTCGAGGTAGATCGAGACAGCACAATATCTCCTAGCACTTATAGGCACAAAAAGGGCACTTTTTTTTATCTATAGCGTGTGTCTCTATTAACTTGTGCATATCCCGAAAAATTGGATATTTCGACGTATAGGCAAAACCCGAAAAAATCACTTTTAGATATCCCTTCAATTAGTCAGTAGTATGATCAAAAAAAAAAAAATGTACGATCGAGGTAGGGGAAATCGATTACGACTGTCGTGAACTGTCACTTAGGAGTAGTTTTCAAGTGCACATCTGTTGAAAAAAAGAGAAACGGACTCAGACGTCACTGCTCTTTATAGACTTCGTACAATTTGACGTTACTGTGCTAACTAGCTCGGTTATGACATGCACCGTATTTTGAAACACACATACCAAAATACCGAAACTGTTGGGTGAAAGTGTGTGAGTTGGCTTTTGACAATCGATGCTCTTAAATATGGGCATTCTCTTTAAAGATCAAGAGAATTTGCCACTCAAGGTTGTTGCCACTCAAGCCGTGCTCTTCTCACTCAATTCGCTATAAAGATAATCCCAAAGAAACTCAATGGGCCAGGCTATACCAGGACTTGGTAAACTGTTAGTAGCAAAGAAAAGGTAAAGTTTTTTTACACTGACCAAAAATCGTTCCCCACAACCATGTCCCCTTATGTATATCGAGGTGAGGAGACCGTGTGCTGCCTATAGTGGCATTTCGTTCCGTAGCGAAGTCAATTAGCCTAAGTTCGTTGCCGAACGTGTTGTCGTGTAGGCTATGTTTTCCGACAATACTGCTTAAGATGTCTTCTCTCCTAACTTTGAGATAAAATCTCCCAGATTGATTTTAATATCGTACTTTGGTAGTCGCTCATAGGTTTTGTCAAGGGGCTCGTAGAAGCAATCCTTAGTTAAACATATTTCCGTCAGAGCATAAGCGCATATAAGACTTATGTTAGCTAATTTGGCCTTGATGCGGATTGTTACAATGCGTTCGCTTATATCATGGAAACATAAGACTTCTTGCCTAAGTCTGGCACTTATAACAAATCCGCATCCGAATGGTCGCTATTTCTGCTCACTACAACACGGTCCATAGTAGACGTCACAGTTTTTCATCCTCTTTTTGCCCGGCCCATCCATCGTATTTTCTTGATGGCAGTAATGTCTGCTTTGTAGCAGTTTAGGGCTTCCGCTAGTTGTCCGCCTGCACCTCTCCAGGTGCAGTTACGAACGTTGTTGTCCTTTTTTCATTTAGCCTGGTCGTCAACAATAATATCAGTCCTTTCCGAGGCTATTGGTTGCTTCGTAACAATGGTTTTTTGCCATGGGTGGGTAGTTAAAAAAAAGCACAATCCCCAACCTGGAGGGCCAGTTCCAATTTATTAGATACCCCTAGAACACGGGGCCATCAGTATCCACTACGGGATTGAGCGGTCCTGTTAACCTTTTGGTTCATCCGCCACCATCTCTGTTCAATCTTGAAATTCCTAGATAACCTGGCTGCGACGGCAGACCGGGTATTCATTCCGCGCCATTCTGACCAGGGTGATTCTAGTGTTGCTGTTTTTGATGTTGTTATCAACACTCGCACTTATCGTTTAGCAAGTCAAATCCGGTTGGATGAGACCAGTACGGCTTTTGTTTTATCGTTTACTGAACCATTGGGCTCAAATTTATCCATCTCACTGCGAATAGTCCTCTCGGTAGGACGATAATGGCGACCGTAAAATGGACGAAGCCCGCGGAAAAGACTGAATAAATGACAATTTGACAGATAAAGCTTCAACAATATGTCCGCTATCAACTGTCACAGTTTGGAAGTCCGTATTGAAAGAACCTTTACAATAACCAGAAACCCAATGCAGTCACAGTTTCTTGAATAAGCTCGAGAAACATGTGTCAATAAAATGTATCTAGTTATCGGAAAGCTATCGAAATCAACTGATTCTGTATCAAAAAATAGCAGCACTGAGATGGCGGTACATCGATTGATATCAAAAGCTTTTTGACAGTGATATCGATAAATCCTGCTGTATTTGTGTTGCCAGCAAATCGTCGATTATTGAATCAATGTTAATCCTGCACTGAAAAACTGCGCCTTAACTCAAAATTAGCTAACTACAGTTCAACACAGAAAAACTGGACGAAAAGTCAATACCCTTTGAGGAGCCCATGAGAAACTTTAAAGGTCAGAAATTCATACCGAGCGCTGGTATTTTCGTTTTTTTTTCGCATTCTTAGGTAAATAGATATCCTGCAAACTCCTGACAGCACTTCCCAACATCACGTCCAGTACTTGCACATGCCAATACACTCGAATTCGTGTTATCGAACGCATCCAGGCGGAAATACAAAAAATGATTGTTTGCACAAGCCTCAAAATGGAATAAGATAACGACAATATCCAGTTCCCATACACGCGACGAGGACGGGGCTCCGCATCCTCCCGTTCGCATACACTGACCAATATTTTTCAATCACCGCCCCCGATGTTATTTTAGAATTCATTCGAAATGAAATCAAAATTTCATCAGATTCAATTTGAGTTTGTTTTCCTTTTCCCGCGGGGGAGGAATGTTGTTTCATTATCCGAATCCGAATCCGATGACGACAGGAGGCAGCCATACAGCCACTCGACTCGACGGAAAAAAAAAAACAAAAAAAAAAAACAAAGTAAATAAATGCCTTAGGTGGAATAAGGATTCTCGGTCCATCTGCGTGCCTGTCAAGCCACCCCATTTATTGCGGTCACAATGAGATGAGCGTGTGGTTGATACTCCTTGTTGGCTTGTATCTGCACAGGCTCACATTTGCCATATAGCAACCGGCTAAGATAGAAATCTATGCCGGGACTTCATATACCGACACAATAGTATGACTAACAATGTCCTGTCGACAAAATGGAGACATCACTTGGTGGAGGATGATTTCGTAGGCAGACCTGATCAGATCGGCTTGGATCAAGTGCATGGAGAGACGATATACGAAGCAAGGATATTCCCGCGGGTTTTTCTCTCGCCTAATGCCTAAATCGTGGAGACATCCAATTGGAAAAGGGGTTAACATGAGGGTTCATTCATTCCAGATTATGCTTTCATATCAAACAACAACTGCAGAGGAGAGCATAAAAACCACACACACAGACACCACCCCAAGTCTTTTGCGCTTTTTCGGAAAGGCTCTGCCTGCCTGGCGGCAGTGCTGGTGCCGGTGCCAATAGGACAAGAGAACACACACACGTGTATCCATCCCATCCGTATGCTTATGATGACGACGACGACTGGGATGATGATGCTTGCTGGCTGCGACGACGACGACAAGGATGACGATGCTGATGATGATGTTGATGAACGGTAGCGCTCCTCATGGCATCACACAGTTTAGTCTTTCGGGGTTTCGGATGGTGGGGAGTTTCTGTGTATGAAAACCCGCCAGAGTGTGAAGAAGTGCAACGTAAATTTGCCTGCATCCCTTTGATTAATGTGCTGGCAAATATTGCCTGATAAAATACAAGGATACGGACTGTCTGTGCATGGACTCTAATCCCAGCCGCACCCCCACCTCTGGCGGCGCGGACGTACTAATGTGAGTGCGGCAGTGGCTGCTCCCACTAGCTTTCTTTGTTCCATATACCTATGCTCGTTTTTTGGAAATTGATTATCTTTTCGGTTTTTTGTTGGTTCCGCATGGTGGTAGGTTTTTTTTTTTAATCCATTTTTGTTGTTCGCTCTATCAGATTTTTTTTTTATTTTTGGGGGCTGCATATGAAGAGCACAGGTTCATGTCATTAGACGATTGCGGTTTTATCTGTTCCAAAAAAGGATAAATGGTTTCTGTGGGTTTGTATGGCCATGATGGCAGCAGACTACTGCTCCCAAAAGCGAAAAGCATACACTCTGGGACTATATTGTTGGTCCTCGTAGCGGATGTAGAGGAACACTCGTGTATTTTATTTTGAATTTTAACCTTTAGTAGGTATATTTGTGTTGGTGTGTTGGTGTGTGTGATGGAATATGTTTTGTGATACTGCGGGCTATGTGGCTGAGGATGATTCAAACTGTGACTTTCCTTGTCATCCGTAACAATGGGTTAAATTTTAGAGTGTTCTCCCAAATAATTTCGACTGGGTAAATGACCTCCATGTACTTTGAAGTTGATGTGAGTAGGTGTTGAAATTATGTAGTATTGGGTAGTCCTTACCTAGAAGTCAAGAGATAACCTCTACGACCTGCTTCACAAAATAGTTTGCCTGAATAATCCTTTCAATCCTATTCTTAATATTTTATGGCAACATACCCACGTATCTATAGAATGGGACATTGAGGAACTAGAATGGGACATTGAGGAACTATTGAAACTCCAACATGGTTTGGATAAAAGGGTTGAGTCTACCAGCATATTGACGACTTCGTCAAATGATGGTTTAAAAATTATCATGAGGAATTTAAATGAATAGACCATTTGGAAGAACTTGAGTTTGGGGGGGAGCCTTGAACTCCATAATGCCAGGATATACAACATACTTTTACTACTCTTTCCATGAGACTATCGCTGGTAGGCATTTCCAGATTTTGACTCGCCTTATTTTTTATGTTCCAAATAAGTTCGTCCCAAAAATATGTTCGTCCAGTTGGTCTATGAGCTTAGCATTGGCTCTATAAGGCTCTGTGCATTGCAGGATTTGTTCTTTATTCTTCGAAGCGTTCGCAGAAAAATACAGCGTGATCCGTATCTTCCTCCTAATTTAGGCAGTTCGGAAAAAAGGTCAAGCTACTGTCGCAATTCTTCAACATTTCGCCCGGTTCGTTCCACCATATTTCCTGGATGTCAGTTATGTCTGCATTGTAGCAGCTTATGGCTTCCGCTGATTGTTCGACGGCACATCTCCACTTTAATATTCTCACATTTCAAGTTTCGATATCTACGAACGTCGTTGTCATTTTTAACTTTCTCTTACAAAGAGAAAGATATTGTTTTCGTGAAAATTTTCGACCTCGAGATTTTGATTGATTCTAACATTACGATGATAGCGGAGCCTAAAAAAGTGGTTTTTGGAATTCCGTCCGTCGGTCCGTCTGTCCGTGATCGTCTCCCCAGCCTAAACGGCTAGACCGATTTTCTTCAAACTTCGTATCCAAGCTTATTTTAGTCATAATTCTAGGCCATTTTTTTTTTGTTTGCTTTTAGCCATGTTAATAAGGGTACCTGCCATATAAAAATTACACATAACCTCAATTTTCTCGAAAACGGCTCTAACGATTTTGATTAAACTGTATATATACTATAACCATATTAGTTCCAACAAAACTGCATACCCAGTTTTTTCGAGAAAATCCATATAACGGATTTGTCATTTAGGCCATATAAGGAAAATTGATAATTTCTCGCAAACTATTATGTCAAATTGAATGAAATTTAATATATATACTACTATTATAGCTTGAAGCAATTCCACATAATTAGTTTTAGCCCAACTATCACTAAACGGAATTTTCAGTTTTGGCCAATAACAAAAAATCATTATTATTCCCATAGACACCGATTCCTTCAAATTTCATGGTAAACGTTCGTATTATCACATTTCAACATTATTCATATCATTTTAAGCATTGATAATAAAAATGCTTGCTGGCTGCGACGACGACGACAAGGATGACGATGCTGATGATGATGTTGATGAACGGTAGCGCTCCTCATGGCATCACACAAATCAAATAGATCTAACACCCAACTCGCTGTGAAAGAGAAAGTTGCGTACGACCCAGTCGTGCACCCACCACTCGTTTTATTTAGTTTGGTCATCAACAATAGGTTAGGTAAAGGTGGCTGCCAGAGAGTCCGCCAGCTCACATAGACCAGTTTTTGTTCCCTTGTGATACCACGTGGATCTTGTCCATTCTCCTTACTATACGTGAAAAAAACATTCTGAGCTTTTAATGAAACGGAAACTTTTCGCTTCCGTTTTTGTCAAATCGCTGAGATTTTTAAAGTTGTAAGCTCTAAGCTGAAGCATCATTTTGTTATATAGGGCCGGGCAGTTAGAAAGGATATAAAGTATTGTTTCTTCTTCCTCTTCGTCCATGCAGCTCCTATAGAAGTCGTTTGAGTGGAGGCCAAGCCTTTCTGCGTGTCTGCCTATTAAACAGTTTCCAGTGATGACATCTATAGTGGCGCTAGTGTATGATCTATCGAGCGAAATCAGTCCCTTGGATCTTCTTAAATCCAGCTTTGGCCAAATTTGATTTATTATTTGACACGTCGTTCCAAGACTCCATCTGTGATTTGATCTGCTGGTAAGCTTTTACATGTAACGATACGAATACCCAGTGCACCCGTGTCAGGTACAACTGGTAATTTAGTGCCATGTCTGGCGAACTCATAAGCTACAATTCCCCTGGAATGTCACTATGCCCAAGGTGAATGTTAAACTGCTTTGACTTCTCTTGTAGAGATGAGTGGAAATCTAGGGTTGTCTTTGAATTTGTTGCGACTGATTATAGGGATTTGAGATTTAGCCTGTAAGAGAAGACACCAGCACCCACTCCGTCATTTGTTTTAGAGCCATCGGTATGAAATTGGGATTGTGACCTGGAAACTCTTATCAAAGTTTAACCTAGTAAAGGGTTTAATCGGTGTTTTTTTAGGGATACTTGTACGTTATTTTAGAATTTTGGAGTGGCCTTTTTGTATATTAAACCACTGTTGGATGGCTTAAAGGCGGATGACTGAGTTGGCTGACATTTGCTTTCCGAAAATATCTAGGCATGGTAGGTGAAAAAGAATGTCTAGTTCTGCTGAGGGTGTTGTACGAAGTGCACCTACGATACACAGACACGCAGTTCTTTGTACCTTTGCTAGTTGCATTCCCCATTTCATGCCTATGACTTTCTTACAGGAATAAAGTGCGACTGTCTCTTTCTGTTATGTTTTGCTTCCAGTTAAGCTTACTTTCCAAAATAAGTCCAAGGTATTTTGCTTTGTCTGAGAAGGCTAGTTCGATTCCATTTGGTGGTAAATGTGAGGAATTTAGTATTTCCTAGTGAACATGACAAGTTTAGCCTTATGGGGTTTGACACCCAACCCAGGCCACAACTGACTGCCCATTTGAAAAGTTGGTGTAGTGCGCTCTGGAGAAGTTCCTTGACTATATTCAAGTGCTTCCCCGAAATTTCGATAGCAATGTCATCCGCGTAGGCAATTACGTGGCATCGTTCTGCTTCCAGGATGAGTAAAATCTCGTTTACCACTTAGTTCCAAATAAGAGGGGATAATCTGGCTGTTTAAAAGCAAATTTTTCAAAATTTCAAGTGAGTGAGCGACTTTCAGACATGCTAGCACCATCAATGTCTAGAAATGCAACCACAGTTTACACCTTGCAGTACAACTACTTTTGATCGGTTTCAGATGTTTCGGATTGACGTGAGAACTTTTACCAGATTTTTACCAGATTTGGGAATGAATCCTATTTTCATCTACAATAAAAATCAGAACAGCTTATAATCTGGTGGCCAGCTCTATTTTATGAGATACTCTTAGGACACAGTTCCATCATAACCACTACGGGGTTGAGTTTTGCTGTTGGCCCTTTTGCTCGTATATTTTTAAGAGACCTAAGTATCGCTTAAAATTCATAATGAACCTGTTGTCTGAATATGTCCGAGCAGCTCATGTAGGTTTCATCACTTCGTATGCAGACCCCATCGTTGATTCCGTCTTTGAAAAGGAAGATGTGTGTTTGTGAAAGGACACTTTCATATACTGCCACCAAGACCAGGGGTTAAATCCCAATATACGGTCTAGGTACAAGGCCCCCATCAGTCGCCACAAGGAGCCTGAAAGTCGGGCTAAGTATAGGCATTATATTTTGCTTGTAATAATAATTCAAACCGAGTTTTAAAAGTCCGCACATATTTCTCTTGAAGATGAGAAATTAAGCCAATAGAGGCAATTTTTCTGAAGTATACGTATGTGACCCTAATAGAGAAAAAAAATTGTTGGACCACCAGACTCGATACTATCCATAGCCAAGCTTTTTCTCACAACCATTCATGCGTGCGTGTGTACTTCTTGCACAATGGCGGGGTCTTCTGTTTTATTCTTCCCAAGTAAGTTTAGACATAAACTTTTCTTTACAATCAATACTACTCGGAGAATTTGTCAGATCATCCCGAAAAGAGGGACAGTCAAATATTATTTAGGTGTAGCTGATCCTAATAACAGGCCCAGTAAAAACAAATCCATTATTTTTCCAACATGGGTTTTTGGAAATTCTCAAGTCCGACCGACCGACAAGTAAGTTACTGTTTCGAAAGCCCAGGAGCTAGGTTTGGTTAGTTAGTTAGTTAGTTAGAGACTTCCCTATATTCGTTCGTCAAATTGAACCATTCAAAGCTGAATATATAGCGTAGGGGGTTTCTGTCCTTACAGGACACTGTCCTTTCCAGTTTATTTTCTTATCCAAAACCAGACCTAGGTATTTGGCTGATTCTGTGAACTTGAGACTGAAGCCATTAAGTTTGGGAGGGTCAATGTGCGCGACTTTGTATTTCTTAGGTTCTGCATTTCAGTTAAGAAGCCTAATATGCTTTTTTTCTTTAAAGCGAAGATAATACTCGCTGACAGCTGTCATTATATGTCAATTCTGTCGAACTTCTCCTTTTAGTTTTGCGACCCTTCGCCATAGGGTGGAACATGAGATTGGTGGCGAACGGAGTGTGATCTTCTAGCAAAGGAACGCCCTTGTTCGAAGAAACGGCTTTAATTCCCCTCTGTAAATAAAAAAAAATAATTAAAGACTACCAAATGGGTGAAAGCTTATAATGGCACATCACATTGTTCCATTGGTAAGGAATAGGTAAGCCACGGTACGGTTAATCAACTTGGCATATGCTGGATACATGTCAATTTTGGAGGTGGCCTCACATGGACTGTTTTGGCGATTTTGGACCTATCACATTTGGTCACCCATGCGGAAATAGCACTCTTTCACGACCATTATGGTGATTTCAGCATCAAACAAGTTCATGAATAACTTCAGAATAGCAAACGACCAGTGGCTTATGATAATGCATCACGAGACATCGTAGTACTCTATGAGCTCTCTGTATGTGAGAGGACAATGGGAATCACGTTCACGTATCCTTTGAATGAGTTCAACATCAGTAAATATAAAAAAACATGTAGTCCTACTCACCGCGGGATAACTTGATTTGATATCGGTATGGTAATGGGTGATTTTTTAAGAGTTAAGCTTTTCAGGTTGGCAGCACTAGTTAGTAATGGCGTACAAACGTCATCTGTCAAAGTGAAATGTTTTCAGTATACTCTGCCATTTAATCATGGAAGGACTTACAAACGAGCAATGATTGCAAGCTATTGAAATTTATTATCAAAATTCGTGCTCTGTGAAAAATGTGAAAATCCGCTGTTTTATCGAAAGATTGTGTTCAGCGATGAGGCTCATTTCTGGCTCAACGGATACGTAAATAAGCAAAACTGTCGCATCTGGACTGATGAACAACCACATGCTATATAAGAATTACCGATGCATTCTAAAAAAAAAACGACAGTTTGGCGTGGTTTATGGGCTGGTGGAATCATTGGTCCAATTTTCTTCAAAGACGACCGTGCAAGAAACGTTACCGTCCAGGGCGAACGATATCCAGCCATCATATGCGACCTTTTTTCCTCAGTTGGCTGACTTAAACTTGGTTGACATGTGGTTTCAAGACAGTGCCACATGCCACAAACCTCGTGAAACAATGGAAATGTTGAAGGATGAATTTGGTGAGCAGCTTATTTCTCGCAACGGCCCTGAGTGAGTTGGTCGCCAAAATCATGCGATTTAACCACTTTTGATTATTTCTTGTGGGGTTATGTAAAGTCGTTAGTCTATGTGGACAAGCCGAATACGATTGAAGCCTTACAGGATATCATAACACGCGTAACTCACGGAATAAGGGCCGAAATGCACGAAAAATTGACGCAAAATTGGACCTTCCAAATGGACCATTTGAAACGGAGCCGCGGGACAACGTAAAAAATTACGTATAAAAATTTTGAATATTTGATGAAATTTTTAAAAAAAACTCCGATTAAAAAATCACCCGTTACATGTACTTCTTCGGAAAATCCTTAAAATGCCACAGATTTTCTAAAGTGGCGTTCCGCGTGGTATTTCTAGTCTCCGATCGCACGCGTTCTCAGGTGGCGAATAATGGAACTATAGGCCCAATGCAGCGCGCAATCTCGTAGTGGATATCAACGGCCCCATATCCTTGGGGTATCTGATAAATTAGAACATGACCTCCAGGTTGAATTCTATGAGTTCTCTCTTTGTGAGGAAGACAAATTCTTATCAGAAATCATCCAACGGCAATCAACCATTATGCGGCTATGATTCCTAATAGGGAAGATTTTCTTATTTTCTTCTTTGGTTGCTTCCAAGCCCAATCGACCTTACCGCTTAAGTTGATGCTTCCGGTTTCACTTTGTTTTCACTTATTTCTGTCACATATGTGGAGCCCTAATGCAACAATGATGTTTGACATTTTTCTGAAGCATGACGGCCGGTTGTTTTAGTGGACTTTGAACAGACCTTACTTACTTACTTAAATGGCGCTACAGTCCGGGATGAACCTGGGCCTCAACCAACATGTCTCTCCAATTAGCCCGGTCTTCAGCTAACTGCCTCCAGTTGCGCACTCCAAGTTGGTTGAGGTCGGTTTCTACTTGTGCGCGCCACTTAAGGTGAGGTCTTCCTCTACTGCGTCCGAATCGAAGACTCTGCGAGCCAGAGTATTGGTGTCCATTCGTTCTTCATTTCCTAGCCATCTTAAGCGTCCAATGCGGAGTTTTTTGACTAGGGGTATGTCGCTGTACAGCTCGTATAGTTCGTGGTTGAATCTTCGTCTCCATAGCCCGTCAACGCAAACGGGACCAAAGATTTTTCGAAGAATTTTCCTCTCGAATATACCAAGGATTTCTTCATCCGCTTTTGATACGGTCCATGCTTCAGCGCCGTAGAGCAGGACTGGGATGATCAGGGTCTTATATAGGATCTCCTTAGTAGTTCGAGTGAGGGCTTTACTACTAAATTGCCTTCTTAGCCCGAAGGAAACAGCGATTGGCAAGAGTAATTCTTCATTTGATTTCTGACGAGATGTTGTTGTCAGAGTTAATAGCGGAGCCGAGGTAGTCAAAGTCCCGTACTACCTCAAGGTTATATCTGTCAATGGTGACGTTCTGTCCAATTCGTCGATGTGTGTCCTTTCGTGTTGACAGCATATACTTTGTCTTGTCCTCATTTACTGCTAGACCCATTTTTGCCGCTTCCTTCTCTATGCTAGCAAACGTGCCCATGAAATCAAGTTGTGTCTTTGCTAGTAGTGCACCAATTTTTGGAAAATTGTGCTTCTGGTGTTGGCTGGGGAGTTTTGCACAATCCTCTCAAGAATGCGTTTAAGGAAGTCACATGACAGTACATCGACTTGCCTAAGTCCATTTTTGGTATCGAATGTGTTGATGAGGTGGTGAGGTCGGACGAGTTTGGGCGGTATACCAAAACTAGACTTGGCTCTGTATAGTTCGTCTCTATAAATGCTGTCGTATGCGGCTTTGAAATCGATAAATAGGTGGTGGGTATCGATTTGGACTTCTTGGGTTTTTGCCAGGATCTGCCGAAGTGTGAAAATGTGATCGGTTGTGGACTTTCCGGGCATAAAACCGCACTGATAAGGGCCGATCAGGTTGTTGGTAAACGGTTTCAGGCGTTCACATATTACAGCGGATGCTGAGGTTCCATTCTTCAGGCATACTTTCATCCGACCAGATTTGGCTTATGAGTTGGTTACTTGCCAAGTCATCTCCGCAAGCTTTAAAAAGCTCAGCGGGAAGGCCGTCATTTCCAGCGGCCTTTTTAAGCTTGAGTTTAGATATAGCTATCCTCACTTCACTTAGGTCGGGTGGTTGGCAGTTTTCGCTATCGTTGCCAATATTAAATGGTTCGTTCTGCCTGACAGCGGAATGTTGTTCGTCATCGCCGTTTAACAGTCTGCAGAAGTGGTTCTTCCATATCCTCAGCATCGACTGTGTCTCAACTACGATATTTCCTTGTTCATCTCGACAGAATTCTGTTCGAGCCTTGTAGACTTGGCTTTGAGGTTTTACACTTTGGTAAAACTTGCGAGCATCGTTCCTGGAGTGGCACCTCTCTATATCCTCGATCGCGCGCTTTTCTTGCTCTTTTTTCTTCTTTCTGAAAAGCCGATGTTCTTCCTTTCTTCTCTGCCTATAGAGCTCAATGGCAGCTCTCGTCTTCACCTGCAGCTTAGCCTTGTAGGCCTCGTTCTTGGCTGCGAGCATCTGTCGGTATTCCTCATCAAACCAGGGGTTTCTTGCTGGTGGCCGCGAGAAACCTAACATATAAGTTGCGGCCGATATAATGGCTTGTTGGCATCGTTGCCATTGTTCTGCGACATTAGATGCTGGTGGTGTTGTGTGAATCGAGAGGTTAAGGGATACGCGTTGCGCGAAGATCTTGGCTGTCTCTGGCGATTGCGGTCTTTCGAAATTAAATTTTTCACAGTATTTCTGGTTTGTTGTGGCGTGGTGGATATCCGCATCCTTACCTTGGCTACAACAAGGTAGTGGTCCGAGTCGATGTTAGCCCCTCGGAATGTTTGGACATCCAAAATACTGGATTCGTGCCTCTTGTCTATCACAATTTGATCAATTTGGTTGACCGTTCGTTGATCTGGAGACCGCCATGTCCCCTTATGGATATCGAGGTGAGGAAACCGTGTGCTGGCTATATTGGCATTTCGTTCCGTAGCGAAGTCAATTAGCCCAAGCCCTTTACCAGACGTGTTGTCGTGTAGGCTATATGTTCCGACAGTACTGCTAAAGATGTCTTCTCTTCCTACCTTTGCGTTAAAATCTCCCAGCACGATTTTAACACCGTACTTTGGTAGTCGCTCAAAGGTTTTGTCGAGGAGCTCGTAGAAGCAATCCTTAGTTATATCATCTTTTTCCTCCGTCGGAGCATGAGCTCATTTAAGGCTCATGTTGGCGAATTTGGCCTTGATGCGGATTGTTACACTGCGTTCGCTTATATCTTGGAAACATAAGACTTCTTGCCTAAATCTGGCACTTATAACAAAACCACATCCGTCGCTGTTTCTGCTCACTATAACACGGTCCATAGTAGATGTCACAGTTTTTTATCTTCTTATCTTCTTTTTGCCCGGCCATCCCATCGTATTTCGTGGATGGCAGTAATGTCTGCTTTGTAGCAGTTTAGGGCTCCCGCTAGTTGTTCGCCTGCACCTCTCCTGTTTAATGTTCTCACATTCCAGGTGCAGATAAGAACGTCGTTGTCTTTTTTCGTTTAGCATGGTCGTCAACAATAATATCAGTCCTTTCCAAGGCTATTGGTTTCTTCGTAACATAAGCTTTTTTCCGTATATGGGTAGTTAACCCAAAGCACAACCCCTAACCTGGAGGGCCAGGCCCTTGTTTTCACGCTAGGGGGATATGGATTTGGGATATGAACAGACCTAACCGCATATTTTCGAAATTTGTCTCCCTGATAGAGTTTCCTAATTTTTCCTGCAAAAGTACGCCAACCTAATTCCACTATTTCATACTATGACTCTTCCTCACCTCATCCCCTATCAAAGTCCATACTTGTATAGGAATTCAAATTGCTCCACTAACCAACATCAAGATGGATGGACAGATGAATGAATATTACAACAATACATTCATTTATGGGGAATGACACCACGAGCATGAGCGCACAAGATGACTACGATACGCCAAAGAAACCCCGAGAGTGGGGGGCTCTCATACAGAACAAGGAAGCATCATCATCCAAACAAAACCCCACATCATCTGCCACTTGTAATTTTTCCATAATTTTTCGCTATGTCCTCGAAATGAGGTTGAGTTCATCTAATCCATCATTTTGACAGAATGCAAAATGGAGTTCTCTTTCGGTCCAATTTGTGTGCTGGGGCTGACTATACTGGCGCTGCCAGGGTTTTACGAATTAGTAAAAGACATACTCTGCTCCTTGTTTGTATAAATGTACAAGTATATGTGTGTGGAAATTCGTTATCCCTCATTATGCCCGGGCAATGGTAAACTGAGAGGGACACTCCGAGGGGACATTTCACGCAAAGTAAGTGTAGGTACTTTGAGAACTTCAGAAATGGCAAACGCGTACTCGGGCAATATAAATCGCTGTGATTTATCACTGCCGACCAAATTTGAATATCAAAATTGCGGATTAAGAAAGAAATGAAATGCGGCTCACGGTCCGAGTGTGGATACTTTAAAAAGTAAATAAAAACAGAGCTTTTGGGGATCATAGATCACGCCTTTAGACTGAACAAACAAACTGTCATTGTGTTGTGTCCCATAGCATCATGATGCTGGAGTATCATCCCCTTATCAGTCGCACCTGTGTGCGAGTGAAAATCAATTTAATTTTTAATTAAAAGTAAACAATAAATAATTCGTGTAATGTTTATTCAATTGGTCGAACCAGGACAATATGACAAAGTGAAAACGAGCAAAAAAAATAATAAAGGACACAAAAACACTGAACAAATAGAAAATAGTAGAACAGGGAAAAAATTGTTTATTCGCAGATGTATGTACGGGTATCATTGCTGGACATGATACTAACACAATATCCTTGCATATCGGTGACTAGCTGAGTGCATATCGTTGGCACACGGTTTCATTGGGATTTCGATGCACACCTTCCCTTTCGATTTGCATTAATTTTTATCTGCCCATCATTCTATGTGAGAGGACAATGGGAATCACGTATCCTCGTATTCATGTTTGTTTTGAATGAGTTCAACATCAGAAAACAGAAAAAAAACATGTAGTCCTACTCGCCGCGGAATAACTTCCTTTGATATCGGCATTGGGCATGTACTCCTTTGTAAGATCCTTAAAATGCCATGGATTTTCAAAAGTGGCGTTCCGAGTGGAGTTTCTAGTCTCCCATCGGACGCGTCCTCAGGTGTCGAATAAAGGAACGCTCATGCAGGGTAGGTGGGAAATTAAATACAATCACTTGCGGACCAAAAGTAATTGTATTTGGTGGCGGATTAGCCGAAAGGCCAAATATAGCGCTCAATCCCGAAGTGGCTAGGACTGATTTAATTGTTGAAGACCATATGCTAAACAAACCCTTGTATCTGAACCTTGAATGTGCAAAAGAAAAGAAAGGATGAAGTAAAACTGCGACATTTACTATGGTCCGTGTTACTGAATCATCGACTATTTGTATATGCGGATTCGTTATAAGCGAGAGACAGGCATAAATGCCTTTTAATCAGATACACCTTCGAAAGCTTGAAAGTCTTGCGCATCAAGGACTAATTTGCCAACAAAAACTTTATATCATGGTCTTCATGATCCGATGAAGGAAAAAGATGACATTACTAAGGACTGCTTCTACGAGCTTCTAGACAAAACTTATGAGCGACTACCGAAGGACGATCGGCACACGCATCCAGTATTTTAATGTCCGAACATTCCGAGGGGCTTATCTAGAAAAGGACCAATCGGACCCAAGATATCCACCGAATCACAGCGAATACGAAATACTGTAAGAATGTATTGTCGTCTGTATGTATGTAAGAAATGTAATGCCGACAAAACTGCAATCACAAGAGACCGTCAAGTCCTTTGCAGAACGCCTTTCCCTTAAGCTTTTGTCTAACATCATACTACCAGCATCTACTGTCAATGATCACTGGCGACGAAAACAGTAAGCATCCCGCAAAAAACCTCTGTTTTGACGAAGAATTCCGACAGATGCTGACAGCCAAAAACGAGGCCTGTAAGTCGAAGCTGGAGGTGAAAATGAGAGCTGAAATTGAGCTTTAAAGCAAAGAAAGTGGCAAGAATACTGACCTTTCAGAAAGAAGAAAGAGCACCAAAGAAAACCCACGATCGAGGATATAGAGAGGTGCCACTCCAGGAATGATGTTCTTTAGTCATACCAAAGTGTAAAACGCTAAGTCCAGGGATACAAGGGCCGAAAAGAATCCTGCCGATATAAACAAGGAAATATCGTAGATGAGACAGAGTTGATGCTGAGAATATGGAAGGACCACCTCTGCAGACTGTTAAACGGAGATGACGAACAACATTCCGCTGTCAGGCTTCTGCTTAACCATTCAATACTGGCGACGACAGCGAAAACTACGAACCAGCCGACCTAGGTGAAGTGAGGATAGCTTAACAGAGCCGCCGGAAATGACGTGCTTCTAGCCAAGCTTTATAAAGCCGACAGAGATGACTTGGTAAGTAACATCTACCAACTCATAAGCCAAATCTGGTTGGATAAAAGTATGCCTGAAGAATGGAACCTCGGCATCGTTTGCCCGATCCACCAAAAGAGTTCCTCCGCCAACCACAGAGGCATAAGTCTCCTCAACATCGCCTACAAGATCCTATCTGCCGTAATATGTGAACGGCTGAAACTGTTTACCAACAACCTGATCGGCCCTTATCAGTGTGGTTTTAGGCCAGGAAAGTCCAGAACCGATCAAATTTTCTTACTTTGACAGATCCTGGAAAAAACCCATGAAGTTCAAATCGATACCCACCACCTATTTATCGATCTCAAAGCCGCATATGACAGCATTTATAGAGACGAACTATACAGAGCCATGTCTAATTTTGGTATACCGCCCAAATTCGTCCGTTTGTGTAGGATGACGATGGAGAATTCTCGCTGCTCCATCAGGGTCGGAAATGACCTCACCGACACATTCGATACCAAAAAAAGGATTTAGGTAAGGCGATGCACTGTCATGTGACTTCTTTAATTTGATTCTTGACAGGATTGTGAAAAACTCCCGAGCCAACACCAGAGGCACAATCTTCCATAAATCGGTGAAACTGCTAGAATGATGTCATGCCACGTTTGTTAGTATGGAGAAGGAAGCGGCAAAAAGCGGTAAATGAGGGTAAGACCAAATATATGCTGTCAACCTGAAAGGACAAACAATATCAACGAATTGGACAGAATGTCACCCATTGACAGACAACAACATTTAGTCAGAAATTAAACGACGAATTTATCTTGTCATCCGCTGTTTCTTCGTTCTTAGAAGGAAATTTAGTAGCAAAGCCCTTACTCGAACTTCTAAGGAGATCCTTAACAGGACCTGATCATCACAGTCCTGCTCTACGGCGAAAAAAAAGGAACAATGAAAAATTCTTCGAAAAATCTTCGGTCCCGTTTGCGTTGACGGGCTATGGAGACGAAGATTCAACCACGAACTATACGAGCTGTACAGCGACATTAACTTTCCGGGATGAACCTGGGCCTCAACCAACATGCCTCTCCAATTAGCCCGGTCCGTAGCTAACTGCCTCCAGTTGCGCACTCCAAGTTGGTTGAGGTCGGTTTCTACTTGTGCGCGCCACTTAAAACGAGGTCTTCCTCTACTGCGGCCGACGTCTGGCTGGGAATCGAAGACTCTGCGAGCCGGAGTTTTGGTGTCCATTCGTTCTACATGTCCTAGCCATCTAAAACGTCCAATGCGGAGTTTTTTGACCAGGGGTATGTCGTTGTGCAGCTCGTATAGCTCTTGGTTGAATCTTCGTCTTTTGATACTGTGTAAACCTGTATTGTATTAATAAAACACTCAACGTAACTAGTAAAGCACTTCTTTATTTCCAAACTCTGCGTGGTTCGACACCTCATACACGACTGACTCCCGCTCATCATGGCACTAGACTCCCACACACGATCGCTCTCTCTCTACTTAGTCTCTCTCTCGCGGAACCGGTCTCCACATCCCTCCTACGTTTTTCAGCTTCAATGTCAATCGGGAATCGCTGCTTTCGGCATCTCTGGGTGCTTCTGCCACTTCTGGTGTTGGTTGTTCAGTAGTTGTGATCAGCGTATTCCTGTTTGGTCCTGTCGAAATCTCGGTACCTGTAAGATCTGAAGCAGACATATTAGGTGTACAACTAGGCCCCAATTCTAATTGAGAACTAGGAATTTTTTTAACATGGCTTATATTACGTCTGAATACTTTGTTTCCAGCTTTTACCGTCACCTCACTTTTCCCCCGGTCTACCACTTCAAATTCAGTTGGATCAAAGTTGGTAGTTAGCTTGCTTGGGAATGCTACGTTTTTGACTAACACCTTATCCCCTACCCTGATTTCTGAAGGTTTAGCTCCACGTTTCTTATCTTCCCTTTCCTTTCCCTTGTATTTATTTATTGCGTCGCGATCTTTGGCTTCCAAGTCAAGTATTGGTTCTTCTATGTCTTGTATCGAAGGGATTTTGTCCCGGATCAGGCGATTGTAAATAAGCTCCGAAGGAGCTTTCCCCGTTGTACCGTGTGGGGTCACATTATACATCAGGACGAACTTTTGTATTTCATCTTTGTAGTCATTTCCATTGGCATGAGCTATTTTGAGGCGTTTTAAAATTGAGCGGTTCATATTTTCCACCTCTCCGTTTGCTTGTGGCCAATACGGGGGTGACGTTATGAGCTCGATGTTATTCTCGTTGCAGTAGCTTCTAAATTCTTCGCTGATAAACTGCCGCCCATTGTCCGCGGTGATCACCTTGGGATACCCAAGTCTGCAAAATATCTCTTTCAAGAAGTTTATCACATCTCTGGATGTTATCCTCCTTAAAAACTTAAATTCTTGGTATCTGGAGTAATAGTCAACAACCACAAGGATATAATCATGGTTGGGCAGCGGCCCCAATAAATCCATTGCCAAGTTGCTCCATGGTCTATCTGGGAACGCATGCCTATCCATGGGCGCTGGATTGACAGGTTTTGATACGAGTAGGCAATCCCTACAGTTTTTCACAAATTGCTCGACATGTCTGTCTACCAATGGCCACCACACTTTTGAACGGACTCTTCTCTTCATTACTGTTTCCCCAGGGTGGCCTTCGTGAGCAAGCTCCAAGACTCGTGACCGCAATGTTACCGGTATTACAATCCTAGTTCCTCTCAACAAAATATTGCCTATAGTACAAAGCTCCAGTCGAAAAGGAAAATAATTGGTCGGCGTCCTCGATTCCCATGTATCATTCTTAACATTATTCACAGCTTCCATGAGTTCTTGGTCAACCACACTATCAGCACAGATCTCTGATATAGTGACTGCTTTGGGGATAGATTTTTCAACTATAGTGAAAATGTTTTGTTCCCCTTCTTCATCGAAAGTGTCGGAATTTTGTATCTTACAGAGCCGTGAAACCGAATCTGCGATGTTAAGTTTACCGGGCTGATATATTACCTTAAACTTAAATGCCTGCAACCGTAACACCCACCTTTCAATACGGGCTGGTGGCCTTGATGTAGGTTTAAAAATAGCCTCCAGCGGTTTGTGGTCTGTCACTAGCTCAAATTCTGTTCCCGCCAAATAATACGAAAACCTTTCAACCGCCCACACTAAGGCGAGACCCTCTTTCTCCGTTTGAGAATACCTCCTTTCAACATCAGATAAGCTTTTGCTAGCAAACGATATTAGCTTTGGAATTTCGTTTTCAAATTGGATGAGCACTGCACCTAATGCAACCGGGCTCGCATCTGCTATTAGCCGCGTGCGGTTTCTGAGGTCAAAATACGAAAGGGTGGACCATTGTGCCAGCAGTTTTTTCAGATGTTGAAATGATTGTTGTTGAGCTTCCGTCCACTTAAATTTTACGTCTTTCTTTATGAGGGCTCTGAGTGGCTCCGTAATATCAGCTAAGTCAGGAACAAATTTTCCCAAATAAGTCACCAATGCTAGAAAACTCCTTGTTTCTTCTTTACTTTCCGGCGAACGAAATTCTAGTACGGTCTTTATCTTCTCTGGGTCTGGGCTTATCCCTTCAGTGGATAAGATATGCCCCAAGAACTTAAGTTTCTGGACTTTCCACATACACTTCTCTTTGTTAAGGGTTACATCGGCATTCTTAAATATGTCTAACACCCTCTTCAACCCCTCATCATGTTCTTTTTCGTCGCGCCCGGAAACAATCACATCATCTAAATAATTAAAAACATTTTCGCAAGGGGCCAAAAGGTTCTCCTTTACTTTTTGGAATATCTCCGGGGCCGAATTAATCCCAAATAGTAGTCTCTTATACCTAAACATACCTTTATGAGTTATAAACGTAGTTATGTATCTACTATCTTCGTCCAGTTCCAGCTGGTGGTACGCATTCTTTAAGTCCAGTCTTGAAAAGTATTTTGCGCCTTTTAGCTTAGTGATCACAGCTTCAAATGTGGGAAGGGGATAATTTTCGCTTCTTCGAGGTAGTTCACGTCCAGTCCCAGTTTCAAAACATCTAACTTGATTGCTGTATCTCGCCCCAACAAAGATTGTCTTCCATTCTCAATCACGTAGAATGAAGAAATCTGTTCCGCTCGGTTTCCAATGAATATCGGAGCTTCAAACACCACCTTAACTTTAAGTAGTTGGTCACCTGCGTAAGCCCTAAATTGGTTTGGTGTTTCATATCGGGTGTTCCACACAACTGCATTATTACTTTGTAGTTCCTGCCAATCGGATTCGCCTAAAAGGTTGAATCGTGATCCCGAGTCGATGACCATCTGTATCTGATGCCCTCCGATATGACAATTTATGATTCCACCGGCACTATCTTCGTCCCCCTCTACAACTTGAAAGCAATCATGTTCTGTCAATTGATCATTTCCTTCCCGCTCAGTTGTTTTTCGGGTTTCTTCCTCGATGAAGCGCACTTTTGAAGATCCAGATCTATGTCGTTTTGTGAATCGTTCCTTTTCATCATATGCTTTCCGCTTGATCAATTTTGTTTTACACTTACGCGCATAATGCCCCATTAACCCGCACTTGTTGCATTTCATGTTTTTCGCCGGACAGTTTGGAAAGTTCCCCAAATGGCCTTGCCTACCACATCTACTACACTCATCGTCTTCCTTTCTGCCCTCATGCCGAGAAGATATTTTATTAATATATGTACTTGAAGTTGTTGGTAACATTACTTCAGATTGATTATTGATCTGCTCGTAGACCTGACACATTTCAGTGATTTCTGCCAAGGAATATTCTTTTTCCAACAATCTTTTCTTTAGATCATTTGGTGCCCACGAATCTATGATCTTATCTTTTAGGCATATCTCAAGAATTTCTTCTTTGGTTTCTCCGAATGAACATTTTGCTGCCTGATTCCTTAGTTTTATCATAAACTTGTTTAAATTCTCCCCTTGTTCTGGTCTCAATGATCGAAGTAGATGGCGTTCGAAAGTAGAATTTCTTTGTGGTGAGAAATATTGGCAAAGTTTGTTGACTAGCACTTCGAACACGTTGACCTCTTTTCCCTCTACTGGCTCAACTAGAGCACCCGGTATATTAAATGCTACCTCTTGTAATTGTGGCCCCCCTAAATGCAGAAGCTTATTTTTCCTCTTCACATTGTCTTTTATTTCCTCTGCCGCCAAATAGAGTGAGAATGAGCGGTACCACTTCTCCCATTCTAATCTAATTATCGCCTTATCGATCACTTCACATAAAAATGGTTTGATTTCGCTCATAATTAATGCCCTTATTTGTCTCTACCGATTTTTTTTCTACCTCTTTAGCACAATTCAATGTGACCACCTTTTCCAGCGAAACTGTTTACCTGCACAATTTAATGTGACGTTCCTCCTGTTTTGCACAGTTCAGTGTGTCTTTACTGGCTTCTACTCTTTTTTTTTTTTTTTTTTTTTTGCTGCACAATTGAATGTGCCTTCAACAAATTTCGCTTTTTCTCCTCACAATTTAATGTGCCTTTCTCAAACTTCCAATTTAATGGAATACCATTAACAGTTTAGTGTTACTCCATAATCTCTTCGGAAATCCAAATGTCAGAACTATAGCAAACAAAAAAAAAACAACTAAACAATTCATACTTATCAAACACTTGGAACATATGGTATATGTATACATATGTGCATGCATCTACATTCTACATATGCTATTATTTATTATTTATACATATGTATATATATATATTATATATCTTATTCCGCCGCATATTTATTTAGTATCTCTATGAAAACAACAAAATAATATTTATTTATTTTTTTTACCTCGTCGCCAATGTGTAAACCTGTATTGTATTAATAAAACACTCAACGTAACTAGTAAAGCACTTCTTTATTTCCAAACTCTGCGTGGTTCGACACCTCATACACGACTGACTCCCGCTCATCATGGCACTAGACTCCCACACACGATCGCTCTCTCTCTACTTAGTCTCTCTCTCGCGGAACCGGTCTCCACAGATACGGTCCATGCTTCAGCGCCGTAGAGCAGGACCGGGATGATCAGGGTCTTATATAGAATCTTCTTAGTAGTTCGAGTGAGGGCTTTACTTCTAAATTGCCTTCTTAGCCCGAAGAAACAGCGATTGGCAAGAGTAATTCTTCGTTTGATTTCTGACGAGATGTTGTTGTCAGAGTTAATAGAGGAGCCGAGGTACACAAAGTCCCGTACTACCTCAAAGTTACATCTGTCAATGATGACATTCTGTCCAATTCGTCGATGTTGTGTGTCCTTTCGTGTTGACAGCATATACTTAGTCTTACCCTCATTTACTGCTAAACCCATTTTTGCCGCTTCCTTCTCTATACTAGCAAACGTGGCTATGACATCACGTTGAGTCCTACCAATGATGTCAATATCGTCGGCGTATGCTAGTAGTTGCACCGATTTTTGGAAAATTGTGCCTCTGGTGTTGGCTCGGGAGTTTTGCACAATCCTCTCAAGAATCAAATTGAAGAAGTCACATGACAGCGCATCGCCTTGCCTAAATCCTTTTTTGGTATCGAATGTGTCGGTGAGGTCGTTTCCGACCCTGATGGTGCAGCGAGAATTCTCCATCGTCATCCTACACAAACGGACGAGTTTGGACGGTATACCAAAACTAGACATGGCTCTGTATATTTCGTCTCTATAAATGCTGTCGCATGCGGCTTTGAAATCGATAAATATGTGGTGGGTATCGATTTGGACTTCTTGGGTTTTTTCCAAGATCTGCCGAAGTGTGATAATTTGGTCGGTTGAGGACTTTCCTGGCCTAAAACCACACTGATAAGGGCCGATCAGGTTGATGGTAAACGGTTTCAGACGTTCACATATTACGGCAGATAGGATCTTGTAGGCGATGTTGAGCAGACTTATGCCTCTGTAGTTGGCGCAGTCCGGAGGGTCTCATTTTTTGGATCGGGCAAACGATGCTGAGGTTCGAATCTTCAGGCATGTTACTTAAAAAGTCATTTCCGCCAGCTTTATAAAGCTCAGCGGGAAGGCCGTCATTTTCGGCGGAATTATTAAGCTTGAGTTTAGATATTGCTATCCTCACTTCATTTAGGTCGGGTGGTTGGCAGTTTTCGCTGTCGTTGCCAATATTAAATGGTTCGTTCTGCCTGACAGCGGAATGTTGTTCGTCATCGCCGTTAACAGTCTGCAGAAGTGGTTCTTCCATATCCTCAGCATCGACTGTGTCTCAAATACGATATTTCCTTGTTCTTCTCGACAGGATTCTGTTCGATCCTTGTATCCTTGGCTTTGACGTTTTACACATCGTTACTGGAGTGACACCTTTCTATATCCTCGATCGCACGCTTTTCTTGCTCTTTTTTCTTCTTTCTGAAAGGCCGATGTTGTTCCCTTCTTCTTTGCCTATAGAGCTCAATGGCAGCTCTCGTCTTCACCTGCAGCTTAGCATTGTAGGCCTCGTTCTGCGAGCATCTGTCGGCATTCCTCATCAAACCAGGGGTTTCTTGCTGGTGGCCGCGAGAAACCTAGCACATCAGTTGAGGCTGATCTAATGGCTTGTTGGCATCGTTGCCATTGTTCTTCGACATTAGATGCTGGTGGTGTATTGTGAGTCGAGAGGTTAAAGGATACGCGTTGCGCGAAGGTCTTGGCGGTCTCTGGCGATTGCACTCTTTCTACATTAAATTTTTTCACAGTATTTCTGGTTTGTTGTGGCGTGGTGGATATCCGCATCCTTACCTTGGCTACAACAAGGTAGTGGTCCGAACCGATGATAGCCCCTTGGAGTGTTCGGACATCCAAAATACTGGATAAGTGTCTCTTGTCTATCACAATGCGATCAATTTGGTTGACTGTTCGTTGATCTGGAGACCGCCATGTCCCCTTATGGATATCGAGGTGAGGAAACCGGGTGCTGGCTATATTGGCATTTCGTTCCGTTACTTCACGTTTGGTGAGTTAACTCTGGGATTAAATCATCAGATGTTTTTTGACAGATGATAAATACCAAGCAAACAATTATTTTCAATTCCATTTTTGAGGACATTTTATAAAATACTAGCTGCCCGGCCCGGCTTCGCCCGGGTACTGTTTCGTTTTAGGGTCCGTAATAGTATTTTAGTGTTAGTAGTATTTATTTTCTCAAAGCTGACCTGAGAGATTTTCTCAATTTTTTTTTCCGTAAGAACCTTGTACAGAGTATTAGAAAACTACAAAAAAAAATCAGCCAAATCGGTCAAGCCGTTTTCATGTTTTGTCGTGACAACGGAAAACGGGTTTCATTTTTATATTTATAGATTTGTAAACTAAATACGTGTACGATATATTCTGATTCAGATTTAAGTGACTCGAAACTGTTTTAAAAATTGAATTTGACTGTTTCATGGAGAAAAAACTTATAAGATCGCGACAAAAGCATTTTCATTTGTTTGGGGAAAAACAAGCCAAACAGCTAACTGAGCTGTTGCAGATTCTATACATTTCGATAACTTTTTGACAGCAAAATCGATAAAACATGAGTGTTACCAAATCAAATCTCCACCCACGGAGTTAAATTTAAACCTGCACTGGAAAACTGCTTCGTTAGTTAACACCGGAATATAGGTGTTAGTAAACTCTAGGTTAACACAGAGTTAACTCAGCACTGAAAAACCGGGCCTTAGACGTTATCGGATATGGTATACAGTGGGCGACAAAAACTTCTCACTCAAAATGTCAAAGTTGTCACTTAACACCTTCTCATTCTTCATCCATACCGCGTAAAAAAAAGCGTTCCATACCCAGAAGCATAACCCCCACATTTAATGAGAAAGGGAGCTGCAATGTATCCCATGTAATGACATAATAAAAAGAAAAATACTCCTCTTCGTAATTGGTTATAGCACACCATAATCTTACGTTCCGTCCGCATATGGAAATTTTTAATTTTTTACTCTTAAAAAATAAAAGAACTCCACGCTAGTCTTACCATCTCCCCATCAATCATTTTACAAATTACTTGATTGTTGTGAAAGTTTTTCCATGTTCATCACTGGGTACGCAGGCAGTGACAGACTTCCCAATGTAATTTAAGTGCAGTTCATCAACTAGAGGGCGGCATCTTACCCATGAATGCATCCAGCACATCAACCCGCCTGAAGTTTGATAATGTCGCCCTCTTACTCTTTCATCCTCGATATGAAATAAAAGTGTTTTCTTAAAATAAATTTCAAAAAAAATGCCCGCATTACCGCCACGGATAACAATATCGCCTCGTATAGCCGATATTTATCGTGTCTAGTACCCAATTAGTGGGCCTGACATAAAGAGATAAAAAAAAATAATTTTTATCATCTGGGTTGAGGTAGCGGAAAATATTATTTATTGCCCTATGACAGATTTCCGGTTACACCGTGTGATCACGGCACAAGGACGGTGTTGGACTGTGTTGTCTATTTTTTTCTTTTGTCGGAACATCTGTAGTTGGATAGGGGCGTCGAATTTATGCGATGATCCTCTGGTCGAGGCCACTGCATTCGGAAATAAAAAATTGGAAAATCTAAAACAGATTACGGAAATGTGAACCATTCAAGATCGGAGTGCAATAAGTCGCTGGTAAAAATATTGTTGATGCATATTTTTAACTCTGAATGGGAATCTGGTGGATATTAATCAATCTTCTCGATGTGTTCACTGTTCCGTGTGACGGGGGAGTCAAAAGAGTTAATTATTACACATATTTTGAATGCAGATCATAGGAGAATAAATCAAGGAAGCTCTAAATAGAGATAAATTTTTATTCATTTTCATCTTTGTAGGTACTAGCTACTGGTTATTGTGTTTGCTGTCATAATTATAGTGACAAGTATTTGGAGCTGAAGTAGTACAACATCTGATATTGATAAACGTCGTGTTTTGGTCACCCAGGATATGATCCGAATTGGTTTTTCATCATAAATTAAACTGGAATTCCGGGAAAGCTGTAGTTTTATAAATTAGCATAGGCTTTCGAAATTGAAGTCACAGCTCCAAATTAAAGGTTCCATCTTTTAAAATTGAAATTTTTAAACGCGATTATCTCGTTCGAAGAATTTCCGAAACGAAAGTCAGTTCTGATCGGAAGTCAGTTTGCTTACGAGGAAACCGTTGCGGAACATGATAAATGAAGCTTACAATCGCGTTCAATGGGTTTCGCAACAATTCTTCGTCGGATAACTTCGGAAGAAATTCAACGCGTAGCTGTCAAAAATTGTTGACTTAACGCATCATGTTACTGCGTGATCACCATCTTCGAAAGATCTGTTCGAAATAACGGGTGATTTTTTAGCTGGTTTGGTTTTGGCAACACTGGTTTTGACAGCTGACGTATGTTTAGTACCTTGTGTCACTGTCAAACAGCTTCAGTTTGGTTTGCAATTTAATCATGGATCGTCTTACAAATGAACAACGCTTGCAAATTATTGAATTTTACTATCAAAATTCGTGCTCGGTTCGAAATGTTCATCGCGCGCTGCTTCCATTTTATGATCGGCATTCTCGACCTTCTGAGCAGTCTATTCGGAAGATTGTGACCAAATTTCGCACCAAATTTACTTTGTTGGACATTAAACCACCAACACGTTTACGTACTGTGCGTAGTGAAGAAAATATTGCGGCCGTATCAGCTAGTGTGACAGAAGACCGCGAAATGTCGATTCGGCGCCGTTCCCAGCAGTTAGGCCTTTGTTACAGCACTACGTGGAAAATTTTGCGGAAGAATTTGGGCGTAAAGCCTTTTAAGATACAGCTGGTGCAAGAACTAAAGCCAGCCGACCTACTACAACGCCGAATTTTTGGTGAATGGGCTCTTGGAAAGCTGGCCGAGGATCCGCTTTTTTATCGAAAAATTGTGTTCAGCGATGAGGCTCATTTTTGGTTGAATGGGTACGTAAATAAGCAAAATTGCCGCATTTGGAGTGAAGATCAGCCAGAAGCATTGCAACAGCTACCAATGCATCCCGAAAAAGCCACTGTTTGGTGCGGTTTATGGGCCGGCGGCATTATTGGGCCATATTTCTTCAAAGATGATGCGAATCGCAGCGTTACTGTCAATGGTGAACGCTACCGAGCGATGATAACAAATTTTTTTTTGCCCGAAATGGAAGTTCTTGACTTGCATGATATGTGGTTTCAACAAGACGGTGCCACATGCCACACAGCACGCGAAACAATGGCGCAATTGCGAGGCGAGTTTGGTGAACAGTTAATTTCACGTTTCGGGCCGGTCAATTGGCCGCCTAGATCGTGCGATTTGACACCATTAGATTATTTTTTGTGGGGGTATGTCAAGGCTAATGTCTATAGGGACAAGCCCGCTTCGATTGACGCACTGGAAGCCAACATCCATGCATTCATTCGTGAGATACCGGCCGATATGTGTGAAAGAGTATGCCAAAATTGGACTCAGCGGATGGGCTACCTGAGACGCAGCCGCGGTCAACATTTGCATGAAATTATCTTTAAACATTAAATTGCAAGGTTCAAACTATCGATTCAAATAAATATTTCATTCATTTTTTGTGTTTTTTTTTTAAAAAAAGTTCTAAACCTCTTAAGAAATCACCCGTTATTAATAGGAACGGAAACCTAGATAGAGATTCCTCCGATTTCGAACAAATCAGAGGAAATTTTCTTCCGGACGGATACCTCTTACCTTTGGTTAGATTTGGTTATAGTGGCTGCAAACTTAGACCAGGAAGTTCCGACTTTTCCCAAAATTTGTTTGTCTAAGGGAACCATTCCGAGATAACTATAACAAGGAGGAGGTTTCAAATATTACTATTAGTTAGGTCACCTAGATGTTTAAGGATAGTGATGGGATTACATGAGAACACAAGCGTTCTCACTCTAGCCTCTCACTATCAACTCCTACTCTCACCTCCACGCTGGTGACTGGTGGGTGCCTAGTACCTCGACTGGAGATGGGGTAATAAACCCCAGTGGAAAGTCGTTGGTGGCAGCAAACGAGAGAGGGGGAGGAGTGTCCTCTCACTAAGGCACTCACTCTCGGGCGGCAGCGGAGGAATTCCCTAGATGGAGTCAACTGTGGCGCCTACAGCTCCAGTTTGATCGAACTGGTAGTGAAATCGCTATATGAGCCGCTTCGACATATTTGAACAGCAGGTCTATAGGGATTTCCTATACTGAGCCAGGGTGTTGGAAAAGAGTTGGTGGCGGAGGAGCCCGCAATGGGTCAACGGCAGCGCTCATATCCCAAAATGGGCTACTGACATCGGTTTTTTCCGGCCCGCTGTCCTAGGGTCAAAACAAGGGCCTGGCCCACCAGGTTGGCGGTTGTGCTTTGGGTTAACTACCCATCCATGAAAAAAAGCTTATGTTACGAAGTAACCAATAGCCTCGGAGAGGACTGATATCATTGTTGACGACCATGCTAAACGAAAAAAAGGACAACGACGTTCGTATCTGCACCTGGAATGTGAGAACATTAAACAGGAGAGGTGCAGACGAACAACTAGCGGAAGCCCTAAACTGCTACAAAGCAGACATTACTGCCATCCAGGAAATACGATGGAATGGGCCGGGCAAAAAAATATGAAAAACTGTGACATATACTATGGACCGTGTTATAGTGAGCAGAGACAGCAACTATTTGGATGCGGATTTGTTATAATTGCCAGACTTAGGCAAGAAGTCTTATGTTTCCAAGACATTAGCGAACGCATTGTAACAATCCGCATCAAGGCCAAATTCGCCAACATAAGCCTTGTATGCGCTCATGTTCCGACGGTGGATAAAGATGATACAACTAAGGACTGCTTCTACGAGCTCCTTGACAAAACCTACGAGCGACTACCAAAGTACGATTCTAAAATCGTGCTGGGGGATTTTAACGCAAAGGTAGGAAGAGACATCTTTAGCAGTATTGTCGGAATATATAGTCTACACGACAACACGTCTGGCAACGGACTTAGGCTAATTGACTTCGCTACGGAACGAAATGCCACTAGAGCCAGCACACGGTTTCCTCACCTCGATATCCATAAGGGGACAAGAGACACGCATCCAGTATTTTGGATGTCCGAACATTCCGAGGGGCTAACATCGACTCGGACCACTACCTCGACTCACAACACACCATCAGCATCTAATGTCGAAGAACAATGGCAACGATGCCAACAAGCCATTAGATCAGCCGCAACTGTTGTGCTAGGTTTCTCGCGGCCACCAGCAAGAAACCCTTGGTTTGAAGAGGAATGCCGACAGATGCTCGCGCAAAGAACGAGGCCTACAAGGCTAAGCTTCAGGTGAAGACGAGAGCTGCCATTGAGCTCTATAGGCGCAGAAGAAGGGAAGAACTCCGGCTTTTCAGAAAGAAGAAAAAAGAGCAAGAAAAGGATGCGATTGAGGATATAGAGAGGTGCCATTCCAGGAACGATGTTCGCAAGTTTTACCAAAGTGTAAAACGTCAAAGCCAAGGATACAAGGCTCAACAGAATCCTGTCGAGATGAACAAGTAAATATCGTAGTTGAGACACAGTCGATGCTAAGGATGTGGAGGAACCACTTCTGCAGACGGTTAAACGGCGATGACGAACAACATTCCGCTGTCAGGCAGAACGAAGCATTCAATATTGACGAGGACAGCGAAAACTACCAACTACCCGACCTAAGTGAAGGGAGGATAGCAATATCTAAACTCAAGCTTAATAAGGCCACCGGAAATGGCGGCCTTCCCGCTGAGCTTTATAAAGCTGGCGGAGATGACTTGGTAAGTAACATCCACCAACTCATAGGCCAAATCTGGTCGGATGAAAGTATGCCTGAAGAATAAAACCTCAGCTTCGTTTGCCTGATCCAAAAAATGAGACCCTCCGGACTGCGCCAACTACAGAGGCATAAGTCTGCTCAACATCGCCTACAAAATCCTATCTGCCGTAATATGTGAACGTCTGAAACCGTTAACCATCAACCTGATCGGCCCTTATCAGTGTGGTTTTAGGCCAGGAAAATCCACAACCGATCAAATTTTCACACTTCGGCAGATAGTGGAAAAACCCCAAGAAGTCCAAATCGATACCCACCACCTATTTATCGATTTCAAAGCCGCATACGAAAGCATTTATAAAGACGAACTATACAGAGCCATGTCTAGTTTTGGTATACCGCCCAAACTCGTCCGTTTGTGTAGGATGACGATGGAGAATTCTCGCTGCACCATCAGGGTCGGAAACGACCTCACCGACACATTCGATACAAAAAAAGGTTTTAGGCAAAGCGATGCGCTACCATGTGACTTCTTCAATTTGATTCTTGAGAGGATTGTGCGAAACTCCCGAGCCAAAACAGAGGCACAATTTTCCAAAAATCGGTGCAACTACTAGCATACGCCGACGATTTTGACATCATTGGTAGGACTCAACGTGATGTCATAACCACGTTTGCTAGTATAGAGAAGGAAACGGCAAAAATGTTTTTAGCAGTAAATGAGGGTAAGCCTAAGGAAAGGGCACACAACACGAAGAATTGGACAGATTGTCATCATTGACAGATATAACTTTGAGGTAGTACGGGACTTTGTCTACCTCGGCTCTGCTCTTAACTCTGACAACAACATCTCGTCAGAAATCAAACTCTTGCCAACCGCTATTTCTTCGGGCTAAGAAGGCAATTTAGTAGTAAAGCCCTCACTCGAACTACTAAGGAGATCCTATATAAGACCCTGATCATCTCAGTCCTGCTCTACGGCGCTGAAGCATGGGCCGTATCAAAAGCGGATGAAGAAATCCTTGGTCGATTCGAGAGAAAAATTCTTAGGGAAATCTTCGGTCCCATTTGCGTTGACGGGCTATGGAGACGAAGATTCAACCACGAACTATACGAGCTGTACAGCGACATACCCCTAGTCAAAAAACTCCGCATTGGACGTTTAAGATGGCTAGGACATGTAGATCGAATGGACACCAATACTCCGGCTCGCAGAGTCTTTGATTCCCAGCCAGACGTCGGACGCAGTAGAGGAAGATCTCACCTTAAATGGCGCGCACAAGTACAAACCGATCGCAACCACCTTGAAGTGCGCAGCTGGAGACAGTTAGCTAAGGATCGAGCTAATTGTAGAGGCATGTTGGTTGAGGTAAATGTTTATTCCGGACCAAAATAAAATATCGCTGTTCAATTCATAAAGGTGTAGTTGTATCTTCGTCGCCATTGTCTGTCAACGCAAACGGGACCGACGGTTTTTTGCTCAAAGCGACCAAGGATTTCTATATCTGCTTTTGATACAGTGCATGCTTCAGCTGGGTAAAAAATGACAGAAATTATCAGGATTTTATGCAGTATCTCCTTGGTGGTAGTTCGAGTAAGGTATTTATTTGTGAACTGTCTTCATAGGCCAAAGAAACAGAGATTGCTAAGGGTAATCGTTCCATTTGGAGTCAGCTTCCCCGATTTGGCGCCTTACGATTTTTTAAAAATCCCGCGTTTAGGCCAATGTCCAGACAGAAATTATTGAGGTCATAGCAGAATATATGATTATTTTCAACGGGGGTGTCAAATACCTCAAACCTCCCTATAAAACAAAACTTAGATATATTTCTCCATTTAAAAAAATAGCACACATGTCAACATGCATGAATATGATATCTGAATCATTTCGAAAAATTAATCCTTTTTGTTGCTAAGCCAACTATACCTCATCGACTTAACTTAACTCTGGAATATTGAGTTTCCGACATCATTGACAGAAAATAAAATGATGACGACACACATCCTTGTTTGATAAATTATTCGAATACTCCTTCAGAAACACGCAACAAGTGATACTTCAATCCAGCTCGAAGCCATACCAAGTGCATCCCAAATTAATTACACAATACCCAACCTATAACCTACAGACAGATATCACAGATCTATACCCTCTCATATCAACTTAATCCGGCTACAAAATGTATTCTACGGATTCTTCAATAAAATCATTTAATTAATTTTGTACAGCTATTGAGTGTGTAGTTGGGGTGCTACTTATCTAAGTCGTAATGCCATCGAATTAAACGTTCAACCCCTGCACACAACAATCCCAATGGTATAACTCATAAGCCACACGTATATGCATAGCAAGGCGCTCCCAGACCATTCAAGCTATTAAAACTAAGGAACTACGAGGATTGTTGATTTACATGGCTTCCAGCATCTCATCAATTGGATTGAATTTAATTACTCTAAATCCTCGACAGTCGAAAGAGAGATGGGCCGACAGGAAGAAACGGATTTCTCGAGCACTCATAGTCCTTGCGGAGCCCGCATAAGTGTTCTTACCTGAATCGGAAGTGTACCTACATGTATTTCGATTTAATTCGATTTGGCCCGGCAAGGAAAAGTTCGTTGCTACCCCGTACCACCATCAACCAACCAGCACCAACCGACAATCTATACAAGGACACAGATTTAAAGGAATCCTACGGTTTGATGAAGTAATCATGAAATTAACCCCTAAGTGCTAGACTTACTTGCACTTAGCCAATCTATCCGCACAGAGTATTACTTTGAGGATGTTGTCGAAATGATCCTAGTAAATAATTGATAGGCACTGCGTCATATTATGTGCTCGTGCGTTCACGCTGAGGGATTCACAAATTAATTTCCTACTCGAATCTGACAGGATACGTTGCTTTGGTTGGTCGACGGAGCCCTAGGGTGGGGTGGATGGTGGAGAATCCTTAGAGGTCGTAAATAAGATGCGGATGTAAGTACCTCTGGTTAGGAACAAAATCGTTAAATCTCAATATTTAGTGAGCCCTTATTATGTATGAAAGCACTTGTGTGTCTTGTGACGTTGTTCAACGATTTGAGGTATCTATTCCCAGCTTGACTCATCTCGATTGGGTAGATTTCGTTTTGATGTGGAATTGCGAAGTCGTCGTGATCAAACGGAAATCGCTTTTCTATGGCAGATGATGTCTTAGTTGCCGATCTCATTAAGTAGCATTCAAGGCGTTTATGATGGAGTGTGTGAGGAGATGAACTATCTATTTAGTGGAGGAAGGGGTTTAAATGTTCAAGCTGAAATGTTACCACCTAGAGTTTATATATTGTCCTGACAGCCTATCAACTTAGTAAGTAGAATTCTATATAAGTTCAATCACTTCGACTCCAGCCACGTTAATGGCAGTGACTAGCAATAGGAGATTTTGGGCCTTAACAGTCATTTAAGCCTAAGCCGTAAACATTATCGTGGTGGGGTGCCTTAATTTGCTTTTTTTTTGCAGAGTGGTCTCCCGCATAGCTATATGATTCAAAGTCGGCACAACCAATAAGCCATCGACAAGCATATTTTCCCAACATTCTTACTTAAGTGGCGCTACAGTCCGGGATGAACCTGGGCCTCAACCAACATGCCTCTCCAATTAGCCCGGTCCTTAGCTAACTGCCTCCAGTTGCGCACTCCAAGTTGGTTTCCCAACATGGCACTCTTTAATACCCGGACGCTATCCATGCATTTCTAAACAAATCAGCGGTGGCGCTAAGTGTCATATATGGTCTTAAATATTTGCTGCACAACTTGTTACGGTAAAAATTACCGCAACAAGGCTCACTCTCTTATCCCTTAAAATCCTTTCGTTCCCTCTCTTCGTTGTGGCCGCAAAGCCGGCATTTGAAGGAAGTGGCGGGCAGCCATGGTTCCATCAGCCACTGGTCCACGACCATCAGATCCGCTAAGGCAACCCAAAACAGGTATAACGAGTGCGACAGAGGAGTCCACTCAAAAGATGTTTGCCCAACTCTGTTCGGTGCAGCCCTAGGGAGATTAGGGAGACTCACGACAGAGCAACGCCACACAAAAGTGCGACAGGAGTCCACTGTAAAACGCCGTCGTCGAAGCCCAAAGGACGTGGGAGACTCGCGACGGGCAGCATAGGACAGGAGCGGTCCGAAAAGTTCGATGGGTGAGGGAGGACGATCCCTCGTCGACCCCAACACGATGATGACGGGTGGGGGAGGACGATCCCTGGAGCCTACACCCCCAACGAATCGTTTGCGCCACCGCATTATTGGCGCAAACGCAGAAAAGTACGATGGCATGGAGTAGACGTTCTATTATTTCACCCAACGAGGGAGCAACGGAGCAGCAGCAGAGGCGTGGGGCAGACGGCCCAAAAGACACCCCTCCAACAAAGTCGCAACACGAAAAGTTGGGTTCGATGGCTAAGAGAAGACGATCTCTTTCCCCCAACACTGGAGCAACGGAGGAGCAACAGAGGTGTTTAGGCGGACGGCCATGTAAAAACACCTCCACGAAAACACAAACGACACCACGGACACCAAAGACATGGGACAGTATATCTAAAGACGGTCAGAAGACAACTGTCAAAGTATCCAAGGGCAGCTGTCACATTATCCGACAGCAGTCAAAATGGCAAACGCCTGTCGAAGATTACAGCGAAAGGTGTCCAAACACCAGCGACACCGAAACCAAAGGTCTAGAGCCAAAAAAACAAAAAAAATAATGTGAGGATGGCACCCGAAGGGAAATCCCTGGCCCCAAAACCTGCACGCGGAACAACCAACATAGTTCGCGAAAATGTTGTTTTTTTTTGACAGTTCATCTTTTCCTCCTTCCTCACTGCTTCTGAGGAAGTGTGGTGCCCTCCTTCCTTCCTTCTGGTATTCAATCTTCTCCATCATAGTTCGGGAAGTTCGGGTTTCGTATTGGTCGCGGTCAATCAAACATAGGCATCCGGGGCAAATGTTTGATTGACAGAAACTAGTTACCCAGGATTGACACCGGGATTTTCCTATCGAAAACCGGTGTGAATGTTAAAATCCAATTGGTGTATCCAATTGGAAAAAGCAAGTGTGAGGTATCTGGCAGCGATAGCACGCGTTGGGGAAATACCTGACGTCGATGCGTTAAAATGCGCAGTAAGTCCAGTCACGTATGAACGCGGGTATCTCGAAAGTAGTAAGCGCGAACGCACTTTCCAGCCAAAGGGCAGAAAGTGATTTTTGAATATTTTATAAAATTTTGGGATAAAATTCGTTCGGGGGCCATCTTCGTGGTCCGCCATTTTGATACTTTGGTATCAAGAAAAAAAATCGTCATAATAAAATTTAATTGGGGGGCGCACCACCCCCATTTTGCAACGTGGGTAAAGCATTCTGGTTTTATTTCACTCCACGGTTTTGCTTTCCATTTTATTTTCTTTCAGTTTCGTCGGTTTCAGTTTTTTTATATTTTTTTCTAGGTTTCGTAATTTTTACGAAAATTACGTGGCGTCCAAAATTCATTGTTCACTTGGAAGCCACAGCGCTCCAAGTTTGAACCCACCCCGCACGGTGAGCTAGCTCAGCATCTCGTAGTTCACCTACGAGAAGTTGCAAATCTTCGGGTGAGTGATCTATGTTTGACAGATCGCTCACATAGGAATTTTCGCAGCAAACTTATTTGGGCGAATGTAAGGTTTTCTGATCACCGGCCATAAGGTCAACATTATCAAAGCCTCTTGGACAAAAGCTGTTGCACAATCTGGACGTTTTGATGTAAAAACTATAAAGCCACCCACACAAAATGTTTAAAAACGAATTTGGTCCATCAGGTTGGAAGTTTTAAATTGGAATAACTTTCCTCTTACAAAAAAAACAGTATTTACGAAAAACCTACTGGCCATGTAGAGGACTGATTTTAGTGTCGACGACTATACCAAACGATATAAGGAGAACGGCGTGCATGAGTGCAACCCCCTGCTTCGGTTCGTTCAATGTTGGTACTCAAAGTTTCATGCGAGTTTGGATGCATGCAAAGCAAATAAGCCCCACAAGCAAAAGGCATTAACAGCCTCAGGACTTATTTCCATTTCGAAAAGGAATTAAGGCCCTCGGGGTCTATTTTCTATCCGCGGGGGTTATTACGCTGCATAGTTCTTATTTTCACCTGGAATGTTATGATGCCTAACAGAAATTGTACAATCTAACAATTAAAGGATGCTGTAAGCTGCGTCAAAGTAGACATTACTGCCATTCAGGAAATACAAACGGATAGGGTGGTCAAAAGGATGAAAAACTGTTATGCTTACTTTACTCAACCTTTTGAGGGACTCTCTTTGAGAGCCTTTCATCCTCTTCAATCCTGACCACGTTACTTCCCGGATTTAGTCCAAGTTCTCTGGCATCTGCGATCGCTTGATCCTTAGCTCTGAGGTTCGGTCCATTCGCATTTTTCGCATTCAGGACTAAATATTAGACGAATAATTATTGTTTTGAAAATTTCATATATTTGCTCCATTTTGATACATTTGTCCAGCACTCGGCGCACAAAGTGAGACTTTTCGGAATCCGGTTTGGAAAAATTTAGATGAGCCGTTTCCAAACTGAACATTGCATCGGAGAACGACACAGCTGTATCTGGTTTTATGGTATCCCGAATCCCCCCACTGCTTTATAAAGCTCCAGGGGATGGATAGCACCCACACGTGTCCTTAAAGTCGATGAAAAGATGGTCTGAAGTTTAAATTCGTTGGTCTTTTCCTGGATTTGCCTAAGTGTGAAAATTTGATCTACAATTGATCTGTCTTAAGCCACACTGGTAAGTGCCGATAAGTGTGTTGCAGAATGGCTTCAGACATTCGTACAGTAGGTACGTTGAATAGGATCAAATATGCGACATTTAGCAGGGATATGCCACGGTAGTTGGTGCAGACTTGAGGTCGCATTTTAACTTCACCAGCATACGTGGTAAAGGAAAGCATTGTGATGGCGCGAAAACCGAAGCTGAGATTTTTTTACGAATTCTTAGGTTTTGAGGTACTCCGAGTCCAGAAAAGCAGTTTTATTTTTTTAAAATGTATGTCTGCCGTCCGAAGTCTCTTTTCTGTGATATGTTGTCTGTGTTCTTTGATCTGGAGGCTATTATTGACATTGGATCCAAACTACTGGGTCGATTTGACTGAAATTTCGGCTATATGCGTTGTTGGTGGTCCTACAGAAGTTTTTTTTTAAGAATTGGGGTTCTAGATCAAAAATTAATGGTACCTCCCATAAAACGGATTTTTTAAACGCGATTATCTTGATATCGGCTCTTGTGATGTTGTAACAACTAATAACTAAGCTTTTACATTTCTTAAGAACGACCCTCTTCTCTTAAGTGAGGGATGAAGCTGTCAAGCCTGCATAGTTCTTGATTGAATCTCCATAGCCTCCATAGCCCGTCAACGCAAAAGGGACCAACGATTTTTCAAAGATTTTTTCTCTCAAAAACACCAAGGAATTCTTCATCCGCTTTTGATACGGTCCATGCTTCAGCGCTGTAGAGTAAGACTGGGATGATAAGTCGTGTCGAGTGAGGACTTTACTACTAAATTGCCTTCTTAGCCAGAACAAACAGCGGATGGCAACAGTGATTCTTCGTTTGATTTCTGACGTGATGTTGTCAGTCAGAGTTAATAGCGGAGGTAGACAAAGTCCCGTACTACCTCGAAGTTATTTCTGTCAATGTTGTGTGTCCTTTCGTGTTGACAGCATATACTTAGTCTTACACTGCTAAATCGATTTTTGCGCTTCCTTCTCTATACTAGCAAACGTGGCTATGACATCACGTTGTCAATATCGTCAGCGTATGCTAGTAGTTGCACCGACTTTTGGAAAATTGTGCCTCTGGTGTTGGCTTTGGAGTTTTGCACAATCCTCTCAAGAATCAGATTAAAGAAGTCACATGACAGCGCATCGCCTTGCCTAAATCCTTTTTTGGTATCGAATGTGTCGGTGAGGTCGTTTCCGACCCTGATGGAGCAGCGAGAATTCTCTATCGTCATCCTACACAAACGGACGAGTTTGAGCGGTATACCAAAACTAGACATGGCTCTGTACAGTTCGTCTCTATAAATGCTGTCATATGCGGCTTTGAAATCGATGACTAGGTGGTGGGTATCGCTTTGGACTTCTTGAGTTTTTTCCAGGATCTGCCGAAGTGTGAAAATTTGATCGGTTTTGGACTTTCCTGGCCTAAAACCACACTGATAAGGGCCAATCAGGTTGTTGGTAAACGGTTTCAGGCGATCACATATTACGGCAGATAGGATCTTGTAGGCGATGTTGAGGAGACTTATGCCTCTGTAGTTGGCGCAGTTCAGAGGGTCTCCTTTTTTTTTTGTGGATCGGGCAAACGATGCTGAGGTTCCATTCTTCAGGCATATTTTCATCCGACCAGATTTGGCTTATGGCCAAGTCATCTCCGCCGGCCTTATTAAGCTCAGCGGGAAGGCCGTCATTTCCGGCAGCCTTATTAAGCTTGAGTTTAGATACTGCTATCCTCACTTCACTCAGGTCGGGTGGTTGGCAGTTTTCGCTGTCGTTGCCAATATTTAATGGTTCGTTCTGCCTGACAGCGGAATGTTGTTCGTCATCGCCGTTTAACAGTCTGCAGAAGTGGTTCTTCCATATCCTCAGCATCGACTGTGTCTCAACTACAATATTTCCTTGTTCATCTCGACAGGATTCTGTTCGAGCCTTGTATCCTTGGCTTTGACGTTTTACACTTTGGTAAAACTTGCAAACATCGTTCCTGGAGTGGCACCTCTCTATATCCTCGATCGCGCGCTTTTCTTGCTCTTTTTTCTTCTTGCTGAAAAGCCGATGTTCTTCCCTTCTTCTTTGCCTATAGAGCTCAATGGCAGCTCTCGTCTTCACCTGCAGCTTAGCCTTGTAGGCCTACCTCAGTTACTCACTGATTTTTGGAATATTGTGCCTCTGGTGCTCTCTTGAGTTTTGCACAATCATCTCAAGAATGGTGTTAAAGAAGTCAGATGATAGTGCCTTGCTTAATCCTATTTGGGTATCGAATGTACATGTGAGGTCGTTTCCGACCCTGATGGAGCAGCGAGAATCGTCATTCTGCATAGGCAGACAAGTTTAGGCTGTATACCAAAACTAGACATGGCTCTGTATAGTTCGTTTCTATAAATGGTGTCGTATATGACAATGAAATCGATGAATAGGTGGTGGGTATCGATTTGGAATTTACTTTTAAATTCATTTTTTTATTAATGCTTAAATCTAACTTATAAATAAAATGTTTTCTTAACCTAACTTATCGGCCCTTAGCAGGCGCTCTAAGCAATGCACCGAGGGTCGCCATCCTGATCGAGTCTTTCGGTCACCAGGGAGCATGCAATCAACCATATTGTACGCCAATATGGTGTACTCGCCCCCACCCCAGACCTTGTACATAATTTTTTAGCCTTAAGTCCGCAAAGTCCTGAGGAAGTGCAGAATCACCCTCCTCATGTAGCCACCAGAATTCCGTTCGCTGCTTTTCAACAACGGTCCTATCGCGATCCGATATCGAAGTGCTAAAGCGGAGGAGCTCTGGAGCATTGTCGACATACCCGTACGGTAGCGGTGGTATAAAACCGGGATACCGTTCCTCTCCTGTACTAACCCTTACGAGTCTATATAATTGAATGCCTCTGATGGAATAAAGTCAGACATGAGCGTACTCTCCATGTTTGTTGCATTGGGGTATTAAGCCCCGAAGATCAGGCTGTTCTCGCTACTCATCGCCCTTGCAGCGTACCTTCGCATCACCTTAATTAGGAAATTGTCAATTCTATTCAACTGAGCCCCATTGTTTAGGACCTCGTTGCGATAATATTTTATGTAATCGGAGTCCGGCGTTCGATACAATCCTAAGCAGGATCGGAGACAACGCCTCTCAAACAGTCGTATCCTTTCCATGTAGGATGGTGATACATTGAACCACACGGGACAACCGTAAGCGATGATCGGCCTTATGAGGGCCATGTAGCAAATGACTTTCACCCTTGAATCAAGTTGACTGATATGAAACAATCTTCTTGTCAGAGCATAAGCCCCCCTAGCACTGGCCAGACAAGCATCCACATTTTTATTAAAATACAGAAACTTGTAAAGCCAGATACCAAGGTATTTGACTTCAGTTCTCAGCGCCAACGGCCGTCCATGCTGTCCAATGATGCACAATTTTTTCCAGTTTTTTCTGGGGTCTCTGAACTGGGGTCCTGAACAGAATTGTTTCGGTTTTTTGGAAATTGATCTTCAAATTCCAATCGTCGCAATATCCCTTAATGTGGTCGAAGTCACGCTGCAAGAGTATGTTGATGACTCCGATTTTCGGACCTGATCTGTACGCCACTAGATCATCTGCGTACGCTATAGCGTGTCTGAGAGAACCTACAAGATCACTTGTATAAATTTTAAACCATATCGGGGAGTTCACCGCCCCCTGTTGTAAACCGTTTTTAATTTCAAAGACTTTACTCGAAGTTACGTTGCCACATTTGACAACTAACTTCTTTCCCATAAGCATTTCATAAATCATATAAAGCATGGATTTACGCATGCCCAGTCTGGTCAGCTTATAGAAAAGCCCCTCTAACCATAAGGTGTCGAAGGCCTTCCCAAAGTCAACCAGACAGACCCCTGTGCACTGTTTTTTGGACTTCTTCCATTGAATGTCGGACACTAGTTTCGACGCGGAATGAATGGTGTCATGCCTCGCTCGAACACCAAACTGATTTTCCGGAATAATCTTGTTTTCCTCGACCCACTTAAACCGAGCTCTATTGACTATCTTTTCGAAAACCTTGCTTATATTCGGCAGAAGGCTTATTGACCGAAGATTAGCTGGGTTTGTTTTGTCCTTGTCCTTTTTAGGGATAGGATGTACCACCGCCGTTTTCCAGTGCACCGGATAATGTGCATTATTCAGTGCATTGTTAAACAGGGTGCTATTACTGGCGTATCGATTTGGACTGCTAGGGTTTTTTTTCCAGGACCTGCCGAAGTGTAAAGATTTGATCAGTTGTGGACTTTCCTGGCCTAAGACCACTCTGGAAAGGGACGATCAGGTTGTTGTATATGTATATGAACGCCTGAAACTGTTTACCAGGTTTCAGGCGTTCATATATTACGGCAGATAGGATCTTGTAGGCGATGTTGAGGAGACTTATTCTCTGTAGTTGGCGCAATTCAGAGGGTCTTCCTTTTTTGTGGATCGGGCAAACGAACCTGAGGTTCCCTTCTTCAGGCATACTTTGAAATTTTGCCAATGGGTTGGTTAATGTTACTTACCAATTTATTTCCAACGGTTTTATAAAGCTCGGCAGGAAGGCCAACATTTCCGGCAGCCTTGTTAAGCTTATGTTCAGATATTGCTATCATCACTTCACTTAGGTCAGGTGGTTGATAGTTTTCGCTGAATGGTTCGTTCTGCCTGACAGCGCAATGTTGTTCGTCATCGCCGTTTAACTGCATAAGTGGTTCTTTCATATCCTCAGCATCAACTGTGGGTCAAGTACGATATTTCCTTGTAGACAGGATTTTGTTAGAGCCTTGTATCCATGATTTTGACGTTTTAGACTTTGGTAAAACTTGCAAACATCATTCCTACAGTGGCACCTCTCTATATCCTCGATAGTGCGCTGTTCTTGAACTTCTTTCTGAAAAAGCATCTGTCGGCACTCTTTATCAAACCAAGGGTTTCTTGGTAGTGGGCGCGAGAAATCTAGCACATCAATTGCGGCTGATATAATGGACAATGTTAACTTCTCGGAATGTCTGACAGCCAAAATACTGGATGCGTGTTTGACTATCGCAATTTCGTTGATATGGAGACCACCATGTCCCCTTAAAAGTATCGAGGTGAGAAGAACGTGTACAGCGTAGTCAATTAGTCTAAATCCGTTGCCAGACATCCGGGAGTCATGTAGGCTTTCTTATGACAATACTGCTTAATATGTCTTCTCTTCCTACCTTTGCGTTAAAATCTCCCAGCACGATTTTATCATCGTACTTCGGTAGTCGCTCATAGGTTTTGTCAAGGAGCTCGTAAAAACAGTCTTTCGCTGTATCATCGGTCAGATCCTGAGCGCATATAAGGCTTATGTTGGCGATATTGTCACTGATGCTGATTGTTACAATGCTTTCGCTAATGTCTTGAAAGCATAAGACTTCTTGCTTTACAAATCCACTTCCGAATAGTCGCTGTTTCTGCTAACGTAACACGCTCCGTAGTAGATGTCCCAATTTCAACCTCTTTTTGCGCGGCACATCCTATCGTATTTCCTGTATGGCAGTAATGCCTGCTTCGAAGCAGCTTTAAGCTTTCGTTAGTTTTTCGGCTGCACCTCTCCTTTTTAATGTTCTCACATTCAAGGAGCATATACGAACGTCTTTGTCCGTTTTTCGTTGAGCATGGTCGTCAACAATAAAATCAGTCCTTTCCGATGCTCTTCTTTGCTCCGTAACTTCAATTTTTTCCGTGAGTGGGTAGTTAACCCAAAGCGTAACCACCAATCTGAAGGACCATCTCCAATTTATTAGATACTACCAAAGAGGATACAACTACAAGAGTGTGTATCTCATACAACGTAAATTTACTATGCGGGGTACTGATATTGATACCCCAGTGTGCACATTGCCATGCCAGCATCAAGCAACAGCATACAAGATGCATACGAACGACCAAAATCCCCCTTCGCACTTACCGCCCGCGTCTGAACAGCTACAACATTTTTAGCTGTGATGCGTACTCTATAGCTATGTACCTCTTTGATACTACACAATGGGATTGAGCGCTGCCGTTTGCCTCTTAACTGTTCCGCCATCATCTCTCTTTAAGGGGCCTGACTAACCCTTGAGATTCGTTGATGACCTACTGTCCAAATATCTCTCGGAGAAACTGGGACTGTAGACGCCATCGATGACTTTATTTTGGGAATGCTTTTTATTTCCACCTACCAGGTATATCTGCAATCCTTCTCAATCCTCCTCAATCCGCCACCCGAGGAAGAGTCCGGAAAGTTATAAAAAAAAATGTTGCTTAGGGCCTACCCAGGCTTGTGCGCACTTAAGGGGTTAGGAATACCCTTTCAATGTTTTTACCACAGTACGGGCGTTATAGAACGGGAACAAAGAGAGTGATGGGAAAGATGTTGGATGTAGTGGAGACATACTCAATGGATGGTGTCCGAACTACTTTCGGGGAGTCACTGTTTATTGTGTTTTTTATATTCGCGGAACTATAAAGTTGGTGTATATGTACTTATAGGCGAATAACTCGATAGCTTCGCTGGGTGTCAGAAACCCATAAAACCTACCCTTACCTAAAGACCTATTCCACGGTAAGAAACTTTCGGTGTTATATGTTACACCTAAAAATATGTGTGGGCTAGAGGTCTTCCTTATTGCATCGACCGTCTAGCTGCGAACCGTAAACTTTGCGGTCGGATGCATTGGTGTTCATTGCCATCCTTAACTCGTCGTACGCACGTTTTTCTGAACTTTACTGAATGTTCGTTGTCCAATCTCAATCCCTGGAGGGGCACATCTACTTATCCTCCATGCATCGGTGGGCTTCTCTTGTTGATGTTGATTCATTCTGAACATCTGGTGTTCTTTTGCTGCCGAAAAGATCAATATTTACAAGTTGACGTATTGATTCATTGTTTCCTGCAATGAAATCAGCATACTTCGTCGAATAGGAGTGCAGACACTTCCAGCTTCTTTTTAGAGCTAAGAACTGTCCATACTGCCCAGCATCATCAAAATATACTGTGCTAGCCTTATCATGAATAACGACACAGAATCACAGCTCAATGGAAATATTCCGGCAACTGTGATACAAAGGCTTCCACTTGGACCTGGCCAACGTATAGAATTCCAATCATCATGTATTCATCATTTCAAATTCATCACCATTCATCATTTCAAATTTCAGCCGATAAATGTACTAAAAGCCGATCGTCAGGGTGGACTCCAAATCCTCCAACGTCAAGTTAAGCGATTTCGAACATATTCTCCCCCCAATGTTCGTTAGCTTTTGCTTTTTGTAATCCAAACGCTAGTTCGCCACAATTAATTCAAAACATGAAAGGGATTGGGACCCTGTCCTCTAATCCTATGGTCACAGCCGATTAAAGACAACCATTTCGATTTGCAGCACACATGGATGACTACTTCAGGCCAAGGAGCAGGAAGGATAATAACAACAACAGCGACAATAGAACTTCCAACGGAAGAACTACCTATCAACATTGTAACGTTGCATCGAGCCTACTCCAAGTCTTTCAGGTCAGCCAGTGGCATAAAGTGCCTTTGAGGTAGCGTTGGGGAGTATTGCTCATGGTCCAATTAAACTCAGGTACACAACTCGACTGAGGAGCTGTCGAGTTTCACATTGGGGGGGACTTGGAATCCCTTTTTAGTACGCACATTTGGAAGGGGAACACAGTTTATCGGCGTTATGAAAGGAAAACCCGGAGTCGTATGTTGGACATCGCCTTTACCTGGGAACTGACTGTAGTTTGCGAGGTCAAACATATCATAAACCTATCCAATCGCTATTTTCTCGGGTGTAACGCCAATGTCCGTGTCCACCGCAAATGCAGACCGAACAATAGGCGCGCACCCATCTCATAGTGGCCACATTGGCAAAATGTTGAACACCGATTGGCCCAACCCATAGCTGGTATGCTGTTGTGGTTTATGTTCGCATCGAAGTGTAGGGCCGTCTATAGTAAACAAGTTGAGACGATCTACTGTCAGTAGTCCAATAAGTGGAACAAGGGGTATATGAATCTAGAATTCATTCGTTCTCTGACACCAGGTCATACAATCGGAGCGTCAGGGGAGGTTTTCATACACTGCACTGACGTCAACGCGTTCCATTTCTCTGTCTCTGAAAGAGAATATGATCGTGTGTATACTAAAAAATCAATGCTTGGCATGTGTCATAGAGATCCCCAACCTTAAGCTCAGCTTCACCTCACCTGCACTTTCAGAAACGACTATTCCCTCCATATTGCTTCTGCTGACCATGTGGTGGTCTGAGGACAACAAGATTACTTGGACTGCGAAGTAGAGATGGAACTAACACTCTTAATCTTCCCATTCAAGCCCGTACCCACCGTTTACTGGAGTGAAGTTAACCGAAAACACCCACCACATCCGAATACCAAATCAAATCCAAAAATTAAACTTAAATTGGGGAACTCACCCCATTTATTGAGAGTAATTGAAACGCTTACAATATTAAACACAAAATCTTACATCTACTCCTTGGTCCTCTGCTTAAACTGCCATTTCCATGGCTATCTTCGGATATGGCTTATAGTCAACCACCTCAAAGTCATCGAATGTAAAATCCTCAATCTTCTCCACCTTTCTCTTGATCACCAGTTTAGGAAAAGCTCTTGGCACACGTTGCAGTTGCTCCTTCAACGGTTCGACATGATTATTGTAGACATGAGCATCGCCCAGAGTGTGCACAAAATCACCCGGCTTCAAGCCAGTGACATGTGCAATCATATATGTCAACAGAGCATAACTTGCGATATTGAAGGGCACACCCAACCCCATGTCGGCGGAACGTTGATACAGCTGGCAAGACAATTCCCCATTCGCTACGTAAAACTGTGCCAGACAGTGACACGGTGGCAATGCCATCTTGGGTATATCAACTGGATTCCATGCACTCATGATAATGCGGCGATCAGTTGGATTTGTGCGAATTCGATTAATCACCTCGTTCAACTGGTCGACGCCCTCTCCCGTGTAGTCATCATGACACGTACGATAAGTCGATCCAAAGTGACGCCATTGAAAACCATAAACTGGACCCAAATCGCCCTCCTCGCGATCGGGAAATCCCGACTTGTCGAGAAACTCACGAGTACTGTTGCCATCCCAGATGTGGATATTCTTTTCCTGCAGCAATTTAGCATCGGTTTTGCCATGTACAAACCAGAGAAGCTCCTCGGCCACAGCACGCCAGAAAACTCGCTTTGTGGTCAGCAAGGGGAAGCATTCGCGCATATCAAATCGCATTTGTGCGCCGAATAGGGAGAGGGTGCCAACTCCCGTGCGATCAGCACGAGGTACACCTGGGAAATATAGATTTATTGATGAAATCTGGAGTGGAACAGTGCTTTTTTTGTGATTATACCTTTGTTGATGATTCTCTGGATCAAGTCCAAATATTGTTGTTCATCTGAGTTGGTCTGCTCTGCTTCCTTGCTGGCATGTTCATTTGACTCCATAGTGATGATAAAATACTGTACTTCCTGTGAATTGCGATGTTTACAGAATAAAGACTGACTTGGCGTCGGCAGTCGGCACTGACACTTAAAGCCTGCTCAGCACACGAGAGACGAGATAAATATGCCGGCAGAACAAATTGTATACATGAACCCCTTTTTGTTGTGTTAGTAATTCTATAGAAATTGACGTTCGGCAATTCGCAAATCGCAAGCCCTAGGTTGTGTGTGAGTAGGTATATGCAATTCCATTTGTGTTGAGGATTGTTGACTGCTCGACTCACAATCACAAAACGCTTAGCAGTGTTGCCGAAGTACTCCCATGGGAGTATTGTACCGCAGGGATGAAAAATGGCTTTTCAGCATTGTATTGAAAGTTAAAAAAAAATTGTATTGAAATTGTAATGGTTGATTTCCATCATCGGTCGGTCTTTTGATAAGCTATCTTTTTTATACAATTATAGGTACAGTGTACAGATTTGGTGAAAATATGTTTTTTTTTAAGAAAAAAACTTTAATTTTTCACGTTTCACAGCTGGAAATAATAACAGAGGCATAATTGTAATTTTTACAAGAATTACGAAATAATAAAAATCATTAAAAGCAGGCATATAATTTCTCTTAAAAGGAAAAAAACCTCTATCTCACTTAGTTTTGTTTTCAATTTGCACATAATGGCCGTATCCGTCACTACTTATGATCATTTTTGCCTTTTATCGCCATTCTTTTGTCAAATTTTAGTCATATGCAGCCGTATTTATAAAAGTATTTTAGAGGTTGCCTAACTTTAGGCAACCTTTAAGTACTGCCTAAGTGCAAAATCGGTATTTATAATCGATTTTCACATTTAGGCAACGTTGCCTAAAGGCCGCCTAACTTAAGCGCGAGCGAACTCTGCCTAAAGGCTGCCTAGAGGCTGCCTAAGGAATTTTCATTTCATTTTCATTTTGACGTTTACGAGAATTTCAATCTGGAAATTTATTTTGAGATGTTGGGTGGTGGTTTGCAATAAAGTGAAAATATTTTCATAAGAATGGAATCAAGCTTCATTTCACTTGTAAATGATTTATGTGTAGTGAATATTATGAATTCTCCAACTAGTAGGAGACCAAAAATATACAAAACGCTTACTCGATGATGGGGGCTATGCCTGCTCCAACATTCTTTTCACTCCACTGTTGAATCCTCAAACTGATTCCGAACAGCAATATAACATTGCCATGTTCTTCCTTTAAGATATTTGTTTACAAATAACATATGCTGTCAAACCCAAAAAAAAAAGAAAATCTGATGTAAACAAAGTACAAGAATCTTAATTTTTTATACTAGATTTGTAAATACTACTTTATTTGACATAAACTTCGCCTAGTTAGGCAGCAATGGAAAATCGATTATAAATAAGAATTTAAGCAACGTTGCCTAGAGGCAACCTAAATATTTAGGCATGCCTAACTAGGCAACCTCTGAGACCCCGCCTAAGGAAATCTAATAAATACGGCTGATGATCATTTAACGGAAAAAACTAGCGGAAGCTTGTAATATTTCTGTTTTGAGTGTACTCTTCATAGCTTGCCAGGATCAGTATTGTTTAAATTTTTAAAATCGTTGCTTACAACAGTCATCAAGATTTCGTTTTTTCTATTTAGTCATTTACAAAAAAATAGAGTTAAAGTTTTTACAGTCAAGGCGTTCCAGAATGGATTGCGATTCTATGGATGCAAAAAATATAAAGATGACTACAAAATTTATTCGCTTAAAATTAAGTCGTTAAAATTCGAAAAATACGTTTAAGGCCCAGTTTTTCAGTGCGAGTTCATCCTAGTTTCGGGTGCTTACTCGAGTTAACTTGAGAAAGCAGTTTTTCAGGCGATTTAAATCTCAGCAAGTTTGCTAAGTTAACTACGGAATTAGATGATCAGATGATAAAATACCAGGCAAACATTTTTTTCAATTCCATTTTTGAGAAACTAAATGCAGATCTTAGAGACTTGAAATTATATTAAATATTGAGTTTAACTATTTTAAGAAGATAAAGACTTGCAAGTTCATTTGTTTGGGGAAAAGGAAACCAAACAGCTAATAAAGTGATAACTGAGCAAAATCGATAAATCATGAGTGCTACCAAATTAAATCATCACACACGGAGTCAAATTTAATTCTGTACTAAAAAACTGCTTCATGAGTTAACTCTAGCTTAAATTTATTCCGGAGTTATTAAACTCTGTGTTAACTCAGCACTGAAAAACCGGTCCAAAGATGGCTAGGATATGTTGAACTGTAACTCCACTAAACAAACGAACGAAAAATAGTTTCAACTATAAAAATATAGCTGTTTGGGGGATTTCCTGTGGTACTTAAACCCATTTGCCAGTGTAAGTTATTAATTGACTTGATGAAGCTTTCCGAAAGAGCTTGTGCCGTGTATAAGGGTCTTCCAACCCATTGTCTTAAAGATGCAGATCGCTTGCCGGAACCTGATCAACATGAGAGTGACTTAAAATTCGAAAGTGTTTTGATTAAAAACCGTTGCTTTACTTATTTTTATTTGAAATAAATAACCTAAAAATAATTTTGATCGAAATACGTAGTACATATCTCTTAAGATCATGTAAATTAACGTTTTTTTTTGCTTATAGAAATTATGACATCAAGTGAGTAAAACCAATTAACAACCTAAAAACAAAAATCCATTTTTATCAGCATAATTGTAATTTTAAAACCACAAAATGTCTTTAAATTTAATTATCTCCTTATTATCTATTTTGTTAGTTAATGACTAACTAAGACCTTCAATATCCCTAAAAATAAGAAGACATGTATTTTTGGTACGAAACTTTCATAAGAAAATTTTAAAAAAGTACCATCAAACAGCTGATAAACTGTATTCAGGAAAAAAAAAGGTATAGAAAAAAGTGATTGTGAATTGAAAATTGGCACATACTTTCAGTGGTATTTATATAAATTCGAACAGATTTTTGGTAGCAAAGCAAAATATGTGATGTTTTCGTTTTTTAAAACATATTTTGATGATAAATAGCTGCAGCACAAATTGTATCGGATTTTATAAAAGTGTATTTGTGTACTGAAGCTATGGCGATTGTATCGAAAACAGTACAATTGAATCGACTTTTGCAACACTGTTGTACCGGCGTATGAGAGCCGAATGACATAAAAAAAAGTCATACCACCTCAAATGGTGAAAAATGTGTTTGTATTGGTTTTCAACCTTGTTCCACCTCAAAAACTCGGTTGAAGATTTTCAACCATTTTCTGCGTTGCAACAAGGTTGAAAACTCGTATAGTGCGTACCAAATCAGTTGGCCAACAGTCGATTGCGCAGAGAGAGGATTTAAGAGAAATTTAAGATATTCGGCCCTAGCGAGGTATCCGTCGGAGCGGAAAATTCTCCGATTTTGTACGATTCCGATGATTTTTGCTTCGAGGTATTCTTCCGAAAAGCTGTTCGAAAGATTTCTCCGACATTTCGTAACGCATCCCAGGAAATTGCGTTGAAGTGCGTTCAGGTGCATTTTTTGCTTAATTTTTGACAGCTAAGTGCAATTCTTTTTCCGATTTCCTCCGACACAAACAGCCCTATCGAGGTATCCGTCGGAGCGGACAATTTTCCGCAACGCATACTTCGTCGGAGGTTAAAATTCCATTCGAGGTATGTGTCACTTCACTACAATACGTAAATAAATTCCGCGAAGAATTTGTGTCGGAGGAAATCGGAGAAAGAATGGCACTTAGCTGTCAAAAATCGCATGAAAAATGCACCTCAACGCAATTCGCCGGGGTGCGTTACAAAATTTCGGAGAAATATTCCGAACAGCTTTTCGGAGGAATACCTCGAAGCAAAAATCCTCCGAATCGTACGAAATCGGAGAATTTTCCGCTCCGACGGATAACTCGATAGGGCCGAAATTCTTCGCGGAATTTGTTTACGAAGTGAAGTGGAGTGATAGCAAAATGTATGTAATTATACAAAACTATTTATATAAGCAATTTTCATAATAATCGATGCAATTTGTGTTTCCAGGGCGAGCTTAAAGGAAAAAACGACCCCTCAACAGTACGAGCTTTTGGTCAACATGATGCAGCAAAAACCCGACATTGCGCAAAATTACACTAAGAGATCCACAGAAGATGTGGCTGAATTTTGGGACGATGTGACGGACCAACTTAACCAACTAGGTCCACGACAAAGAGATGCTGGTGGTTGGAAAAAGGTATCTATATGACCTTATCATTGCCTCAAAATTCAAATTTACATATATGTGTGTACACTTCTTTTAAGGTTTGGAGTGAATACAAGTCTTATAAAAAAAAAATTGACTGCAAATAAAAAAGAATGTTCGGGCGCAGGTCGTGGTCCATATAGACAAAAATCGTTTACCCCTTTGGAGGATGCTGTGATCGCTTTAGGAAAAATTAGCAGCTCAGTTGATGGCATTGGGGCGATGTCTTTTGGATCAGGTAATGAGCAAGAGGCAGCAAGACAACCCTCCTCACGACCTCCATCGCCAAACGCAACAGCAGATTATGACGAATTCGGTGAGGATATATACACAGAGGAACTGGCAATACTGCGAACTGCAAATACTCCAAGAAATAGGCCACGAAAATCACTAACGTCCATTCAGCTCCTTAGACAGCAGGTTGAAAATCAAGAAAATCATTTTTTAACGCAATGAAAATGTGTATGCAAGACACTATGTACAAAGGATTTGCAGGATGTATCAAATACTTTGAAAGACACGGCCAACTGATTTGGTACGGACTATAACTAAGCGGATACGTATGTTTAAAGGTATACCGTAGAAGAGATACATTTTTTGTCACCTGCAAAGTACTCGGATACAACAACAACATACGATCCAGTTGGCAGTTATAGTACGTTTCCACCGAACCAAAACTCGTACTTTCAAGCTTAGTACGCAGCTCGCGCTAAATTTTATCTTTACCACTTTCCACTTGTTTTCTCCAATCCAAAGATAAATGCTCGCTAAATTCGTACACAGCGTATAGATGAGTCAGGGAAATGTTATGCATTCGCAGATGTCAGTAATATTAAAATTTTCTTTGTTAATAAAGATGTCGTCTTCCTCGAGAAATTCTTCCATCAAATATTCTTCTTCATTTTCTTCCATTTTTATTTTAATTTTTATTAAAATTTCGCCGATTTAAATGCCTCGTACATTAATTTCACGAGATAAATAAGTGGAGACCTTTCATCCGCTATAATAACACTTTTCGTATAACACTTAATATTGTTATACCCACCCTTCATATTGTGTGACATCTTTATGAAGTTAAGAATTTATCTCGCGAACTGCGTACTGCACTGATAAATTTGTTCCCTAAATTTTATCTCTGTAGAGATTTTTGTATGGGAGATAAAGTTTAGCGCGAGCTGCTTACTGGGCTTCATTAACGAAATTCAACATTTGAAAATAGTGTTCCCACAAAAAAAACGCATTCCAGCTGTCAAACTTTTTTCTTACTGCGCCTATCTTTTGCGATAATCGGACAAATCATACTATCAGCTGCTAAGAAAAACTTATCTCAATACAACCGTTCGTATTCGGGGTAAAATAACGATCGTGTTATGCATGAAACACACTTGCAGTGGTTCTGCATGCAGTGCGGCACGCAGTGCAGCAAGCAAAACACACGTGCATTATTTTTTTGTTTGACATACATGCAGTGCAGTGCCTCCTGTCATTACATTCAGCTTACTGTGATGGTGTTTGGTGATATATAATTGCCTCATAGTGCTTCATTATATGAAGTAAATAAAAAAATATGCATATGGTAGGAACTTGGGTTTTAGTTGGTTGAAGCATTCATTCCAAATACACATTGAAAAGAGCAATCTCTTCTTTGATACTTTACTGGATTTACTTTATGCTCTTAGGCCATAATAAGATTGGAAAGGTATTCGTTCAGTAATTGCTTCCTTCATCAAGCCATTCAAATTGGAAAACATTTTCATGTAAATATATACATTTGTTTTGTTATGGCATTTATTTGGTTGTTTTTTTATGCGGATTAAACGTCATAATTCAATGATGCCAAATATCTTAATATAACGTTTTTTTTCTTTTGTGTTGTGGTGCCATTGAATTTTTGCAGTGGATTTAGAAATAGAGACAACTTGCAGTACTGCAACGCTTGCAGATTTTACATGTGTTCGCTCCCATTGAAAACCGTGTGTTCTATCTTTTCTGCAAGGAGAATTCTGCACATGTGTTTCAGGCACTACACCAACAACATCGTCTTTATTTTTATTTGTATGGGATCAAGAAAGTAAACATCAGACCAACGGGTATCGCGAAAATCTGGCCCAAGGTCAACAATTTCATGTGTACACACAATTTGCAATAGTTTCACTCACAGAGCTATTTGGACAAGAATAAACAAGAGCACGTCCTTCGAATGTTCATGAATTAAAAGAATTTTGAATTATTTTCTTATATTAAAATGTGTTATCTAATAGCGTTTTCGATTGGGATACAAAAAGCACTCTTTTTTTACTTAGAGTACTTTTGAAGAATCTGGATTCCAAGTCAGATTTACACCAACATGCACCAACCCAAAAACATTTAACATCTGACTTAATATGTCAATTTGAAGTTTGCATTTCGCAGTTTGATGATTAAAAAGTGATATTCTGGGAAAACTATAATTAGAAATTAATATATTTTTGGATAATCATGTTCAAAAATTCATAAGCTTTGTTTTGAAACCAACTCGCCAATGGTTGAGTTTATGAAAAAAGCCGCAATGAGTAAAAGAAAATTTCAAATGATGGTTTTCATTGATAGCTAATAGCTATAATTGCGGCCTAAAGATAAACAATAAGCTGTCAAATGGCACACTTACACACACACAAAACCAGAGTAAACTCTTTAATGTTCGATTGGAATGGGTAAAATCTGAAATCTGAGAGTAATGCCTGAAACACATGTGCAGAATTCTCCTTGCAGAAAAGATAGAACACACAGTTTCCAATGGGAGTGAACACATGTAAAATCTGCAAGCGTTGCAGTACTGCAAGTTGTCTCTATTTCTAAATCCACTGCAAAAATTCAATGACACCACAACACAAAAGAAAAAAAACGTTATATTAAGATATTTGGCATCATTGAATTATGACGTTTAATCCGCATAAAAAAACAACCAAATAAATGCCATAACAAAACAAATGTATATATTTACATGAAAATGTTTCCAATTTGAATGGCTTGGTAAAGGAAGCAATAACTGAACGAATACCTATTCAATCTTATTATGATCTAAGAGCAGTAATTAAATCCAGTGAAGTATCAAAGATGAGATTGCTTTTTGCAATGTGTATTTGGAATAAATGTTTCAACCAACTGAAACCCAAGTTCCTACCATATGTATATTTTTTTTATTTATTTCATATAATGAAGAACTATGAGGCAATTATATATCACCAAACACCACCACAGTAAGCTGAATGTAATGACAGGAGCCACTGCACTGCATGTATGTCAAACAAAAAAATAATGCACGTGTGTTTTGCTTGCTGCACTGCGTGCCGCACTGCATGCAGAGCCACTGCACGTGTGTTTCAGGCATTAGAATTTCACAAGATTTTGCACAAATTGACGACTGTAGGCAAGCATTTTGGTATACATTGTAATATTCCTTTTTTCTCTACTAGTCGCAAAAGTGGCGCTATTCGTATGGAAAAATTGCGCCAAATTAAAATTACATTTTTGTATTAAAATGATAATTAATTCGCCCAGTATTTCATATATTTAGAAAGTCCATTATTTATTCAATTAAATACCATATCAACTTGTATATTGACTAATAGTAAAATGTTTGGAAATACGCGTTTGTATTTTCGTCTTAAACACAGTTTTCTTATGGCAATCGTGAACAAATAAAAATTTCCCTTAATGGTGGTGGCAATCTCGACGCACGCGACGAACGCGACGCAGACGGTTTCGCATTGAAGTGTCAAAAATGGTGAGGATTTGAGTGGTGGTGGCAATCTCGACGCTCACGACGCGACGCGATGCGATGTCACTTGATTGACAGTTCACCAGTAGCCGTCGAAGATTTTGTTTGTTTTTTCAATTCTCACAGAAGAAAATTTAATTAGTTGTTAGTCACACAACACAATTATTAATTCAGTACATTTAATTTATTTTGTTTATTTATAACCTATGAAAGTAATCTCAAGATTCTCACAAACATACCATCTGACAGCTTTCAAACTGACATTCCAATGCGTCGATGCGCAAGAAAGTTGAAGTTGAATCAACTTTTCTGTGTAGCTAACGTCCATTGCGTCGCGTCTGCGTTCAGATTGCCCACTTATACATGTTCCCATTTCAACGCGAAACCGTCTGCGTCGATACCGTCCGTTGCGTCGAGATTGCCTTGGGGGTAATTCTATAGCACTTAGCATGTTATTTTTTTCACATATAGAGGCGCTTTGCAAACTTTTCAACTCGTCAATACTGCGTGATAAACAACCACCAATATTTTAAACCCGAAAATACAGCAAATTATTTGATTGATAAAAACAAATTTTGTTTACAATTTTGACATCCAAAAGTCATCGTCACAGTGTTGCCATTGATAGTAATTTTGATGGGAGCAAAAGTATTGAACATTTGTATGACATAGCTATAAGAGGAGCTTTTTTTTTTAATTATCCTACGAAACTTTTTTAGGTTTAATAAAAGATAATATATTCGAAATCGTTATTAGACTAAATGTACCAAACTTACAATTATTCCTCTATAAGGTAATAAAATTTAATTTTAAGCATTTTTGAAGTCGATTAAGACATCATGCAGGAAAATTCACAAGCATGACCGAAGTTATGATGGTTGTAAGTACATAGTACGGTTGTTTTTAAGCTTTCGGAGACGTGTGTACATGTACCAAATGCGTTAAAATGTTTTGGTAGAACTTCGTACGAAGTAATGCCTGAAACACAAACACGCTTTGGTGCGTTGCGTTGGCTGACGCACCTAGTTCAACCATATGAAATCAACGTTACCTATCCCAATTTAGCTTTGCCTGGCGTTGAGTTTCCACCTCAAAATGAAAAACGTAAAATCTTAACGAAACGTTGCTGTAAAGCGCCATGGGCAAAGCAAAGGTTGGAAAAAGTGTGAATTGTCAAAATATTTGTTGTTGTTTTCTGGATTATTTTCTGAGAAGGTTGTGGAATACGATATTTTTAGCAAAGATTTTAATCATTTCCCCCATTTTTGTAGCAGAAGTTGAAACTGCTGAGAAAATAAATATGTCAAAGCGTGCGCAAAGCAGTTGGGCGTAACGTAGGTAAAGCGAAGCTCCAAAGCGTGATTGTGTTTTAGCCATAAAAAAGCTTAAGTATAAAGATCGGGGAAAAGGTGATCGAGAACCTACCGTAGAATGAGCTCAGTTATCAACAAATGAAAATGCTTTTGTCGCGAAAGTGTTTTTCTTCTTAAACAGTCAAATTCAATTTTTTAAAACAGTTTCGAGTCGATGAGATCTGAATCAGAATATATCGTACACGTATTTAGTTCACAAACATTTAATAAAATGTCCACATAAATGGAATTAAAAATAATTGTTTGCTTGGTATTTAGGTACTGTTTGGGCACAGCACGGGCATTAAGGAAATTGGGGAGAAAAAAAGAGGAGATACCGATTTGCAATGGTTGAGTTTTTGTAAATTGTAATGGGGAGGAAAGACTGAGATTGGTAAAGCATTCCATATTCGTGTTGTTCGGTTTAAGAATGAATCTCTATATTTCATAGTACGTCCGAAGATAGGCTTGAGGGTGAATAGATTAGCATTCATGGCACATGGCGAGTATTACGGTTGAATGTTTTAAGGGGCGGAATGCAGCTGGCGATTGAGCATTTTCTGTTCAAATAGCGGTAAAAAAGTGTTAGGCAGGAGATATTCCTACGATGTTCAAGCGAGACTATAGAGTTCGCTACGGTTAGATCTCCTATCATTTTTATCGCACGCTTATGTATCCTATCCAGTAGGTGCAATGATGTTTTTGATACACCTGACCAGATGCGGGCGTTGAACTCAAGTTTGGGGAGTATATACGCTTTATATATTAAGGCCAGCTGATCAGAAGGGGAAAAATATTTTTTGCATTGATTAAGGAAACCTATACATTTTGCTGCGTTTTTAGCGATTTCGAATACGTGGTCGTTCCAACGAAGGTCGTTACTAACACACGTACCAAGCATGGAATGGCTGTAAATTTTGGTTTCGCTTAGATGATAGAAGACAGCATTGTGTTTTGGACACTGTCCATTGTTGTAAGTCCCTTTCCAGTCATCTAGATGTTGTTGCAAACCTGAAAAGATTAAAGAGAGGGATTTCATATCTTAAGGTCTTATTCTTAATTGATTGAGGCCTATGAGCAGTGGCACAGAAAGTGGAGGGTACTTACATACTTACTTAAGTGGCGCTACATTCTGGAATGAACCTGGGCCTCAACCAACATGCCTCTCCAATTAGCCAGCTCCTTAGCTAACTGCCACCAGTTGCTCACTCCAAGTTGGTTGAGGTCGGTTTCTACTTGTGCGCGCCACTTAATGCGTAGTCTCCCTCTTATGCGTCCGACGTCTGGCTGGGAATCAAAGACTGCGAGCCGGAGTATTAGTGTCCATTCTTTCTACCTGTACTAGCCATTCCAATGGCGAGTTTTTTTTTTTGATGAGGGGCATGTCGCTACGTTCAGCTTGTAAAAGATTTTTCAAAGAATTTTCCTCTCAAATCGACCAAGGATTTCTTCATCAACTTTGGAGGCGGTCCATGCTTTAACGCCGTAGTAGAGCAGGACTCGGATTATCAGGGTCTTATATAGAATCTCCTTAGTAGTTCGAATGAGGACTTTACTACTAAATTGCCTTCTTAGCCTTAAGAAACAGCGGTTGGCAAGAGTAATTCTTCGTTTAATATGCAAGTAGTGGCACACATTTTTGAAAGATTGTGCTTCTGGTGTTGGCTCGGGAGTTTTTCAATATCCTCTCAAGAATCAAATTAATGAAATCACATGACAGTGCATCGCCTTGCCTAAATTCTTTTTTTGGTATGAATGTGTCGGTGAGGTAGTTCCATCGTCATCTTACACAAACGGACGAATTTGGGCGGTATACCAAAACTAGACATGGCTCTGTATAGTTCGTCTCTATAAATACTGTCGTATGCGACTTTGAAATCGATAAATAGGTGGTGGGTATCGATTTTGACTTCTCAGTGTTTTTTCCAGGATCTGCCGAGGTTTGAAATTTTTATCGGTTGTGGACTTCCCTGTCTTAAGACCACACGGGTAAGGGTCAATCAGGTTGTTGATAAGGTCGATATTACATCAAATAGCATCTTGAAGGTGATGTTGAGGAGACTTCTGTAGTTGGCGCAGTTCAGAGGGTCTCCTATTTTGTGAATCGGGCAAACGATGCAGGGGTTCCATTCTTCAGGCATACTTTCATCACCAGATTTGGCTTCTGTGTTGGTGGATGTTACTTACCAAGAAATCTCCGCCGGCTTTATAAAGCTCGGCGGGAAGGCCGTCATTTCCGACGGCCTTTTTAAGCCTGAGTGTTGATATTGCTACCTCACTTCACTTAAGTCGGGTGGTTGGTAGTTTTCGCTGTGGAGGGTATACCCGTATATTTCTTCTTCACCGCAGCCTCTCCAAAGGTCATCATCTATACCTAAGATGCATTTTTAGTTGTTAGCCTGGAGTAGCCCTACTAGTGGCGAAACAGATTTCCTCTTTCTTTGAAGGCGTTTGTGGGTTCTGGCGTTGTCATACCTACTCAGGCCACATCCTTTTGGATGCTTTCCAGGTTGAAAGGGAGTTTCACCTGTTTTTGGAGATATTCAATGCTACCTGACCCACTCGTAGATTAAAGGTCACATAGTAACTGTTTGACAGACTGGTCTGCCTGATCAGATCGTTTCCTCACCAGTTTACCAGCATTTTCATTGTCTGTATGCCTTTGTGTAAGGGGACTCAGCAGAGCTTAACATTATGTTGGACGTAAAGAACAACGCTTCACAAGCTTAGATTTTATTTCGACAGCAGAGATTGTGTTATTGCAGCCTTACTTGGTGATAACATCTTGGTGATATCATCTGGTGGTATCGCCAATACTCAGCCTGGAAGACACTACTGTGCTCAGGGAGACGAAAAGTGCTGTTAAGTTTTAGTGTTTCGGAAAACATTCCCGCACCAACGCCTACGTCCATTTTTGAACCATCAGTACAGAGGTATATGGTTTCGGTGCCCATTTCATTCCTCTCCCACAGAAGAATAGTCTGAAAGTCAGGGTCAAAGATACAGTTGAGCCCAGGTATCTATTTAGTATTTGAGCGTGTCCTCCCGAGTTCATTTTCCAGCAGTTGAGCTGGCTGATTCTTTGTGCATTTTGACTGCAGATTCTTGCATGTAAAGGTCTAGCGGAAGCAGGTTGAGGATGGTTCCCAATCCCGCTGCTGGCGTGGTTCTCATTGCACTAGTAGCGCCCACACATAAAATCCTTTGTGCCTTTGACATATTCTTCAGATGGTGACTTTATTTGTGGATTGGCCGTGTACTTCCATAGAATAAACCTGAGGTTCGGACTCAGTTTTTTCGAATGTTCGGTTACACATATAGAAAGCTTTAGTGGCCTGCATTAGAAGCTTCCAGTTGAGATTTCTGTCAAGAATAGCACCCAAACATCGGATAATTTGGGGTAGTCCCGTCGACAACTAAGCACCTAACCCACCTGGTAGATAAAGCACCTGATTTTATCTAATCAGTGATTACCAACCATGTTTTACTCTTAAAGATAACATCCCACTCACTTCCGAATTTAAAGTTTCTTACCCAAGCCTGAAAAATGTTGTAGCTGTTAGCAGTCTTATCAGACGCCGAAAACCACAAATAACAAGACTCCTCGGAGAGTATTTTCTTACGCCGACAATTTGTATCTCATAACATGATTCTGTCGGCAAATGCCGGGCAGCTGAGAGAGGGGGTACCTTTGGAAATGAACGCAAAGTAAAACGAATATCGCACGTGAGAAGAGCATGCATAATCTGAGTAAATGTAGATCGAGGATTTGTAAAAAAAAACAACCTTACTAAGGTGGCGCTACACTCAGGAATGAACCTCAAACTAAACCAGCATCCCTTGTAATAAGCCCGCTCCTTAGCTAACAGTCTTCTGTAGCACATTTCAAACAATGTTAGGTCGGGTTGTGATTGGGTGATGTCATTCTCTGCTGCGTCCAAAGTCTGACTGGGAAACGAAAACCCTGCGATAACCTTCGTGAATTAGGAATGCGGTCTATGATGTTGTACAGCTCTTGGGTAGAATATTCGTCCTCATAGCCCTTCAACACAAGCTTGACCAAAGATTCCCCAATCAAAATGACCAAGGATTTCTTCATCCGGTTTTGATATGGTCCATGCTTCGGCGCCGCGCCGTGGAACAGGACTGGGTCTTACATAGAATCTCAATAGTAGTCCGAGTGAGGGTCTTATTACTAAATCGCCCTAGATAACAGCGTTTGGCAACAGTAAGTTTTATTTCTGACGCGATCTCGTTGTCGGAGTTAATAGCGGAGGCGAGGGAGAAAAAATCTAGTGCTACCTCAATGTTGTCAATGGTGAAATTCTATCCAATTCGTCGATGTCGTGCTTCCTATTATGTTGACAGCATATATTTCGACTGCTTATCCTACTTTATCCGCATCCGAGTCCGACCAATGATGCAATACCATCGGCGTATTCTTGTAGATTTACAGATGATTGTGCTTCTGGTGTTGGCTCCGGAGTTTTGCACAATCCTCTCAAGAACGATGTGAAAGCATTCACATGCGTCATCGGCATATAAATCCGTTTTTGGTATCGAATGTGTCGGTGAGGTCGTTTCCAAGCCTGTTGAGCAGCGAGAATTCTCCATCGTCATCCTGCACAGACGGACTAGTTTGGCTCTCATGGGCAAGCCAGCAGATCTAAGAAAAAATTCTTAGCAATGTCATCTAAGTCATCTTGTTCCTTCGCCGAAGTGTAAGCACATATAAGGCTTTTGCTGGTTTAAAAGATCGTCAAGTAGTTGGAAGGGAAGTCGTGAAGGCATCAGTCACTGCAGCGCAAGGAATTATAAATGTTTTGTCAGAAGCCCTTGCGCTGATTAGTGGATAACATGCTAAAAATTGGCAAGAAAATCCCCAACAAACCCACGTCTAGTTAAGAAATAATCCCACCTCTTCGCACATCAATTGGCAAACTCTCATGGCCCGATACCACCACCAGCAGCACAAAGTTCCATTGAAATCGAAAGGAGTAGACAAGGTTGATGTTATGCAATAGGTTTCTTATATTTTACAGTCCCTCCCCATCTGCTTAGGTCAGACCAACATTTGGAAATAATTCCATCCCACAAACACACCTGAAAGAAACAAAAGTTAGTCCAATCGCCTAAACATTCGATAGTCAGCGCCTACACAAATTAGACTAAGAAGCACTCCCAAACAGCTTATACCTCCACTCATCGCCCAAAAGGATGAATTTGATTGGCAGACTTGATATTCGTCTTTATAGCTGATGGAGCTTTTCCCAGTTGATTCACACCCGATGGACTGACCGAACTCATCGGAGTCGGTGCTCGAATTGCAGGTGCAACCATCATTCCGCCAGCGGAGGAACCTGGACCAGACATTTGCATTGCAGTCTTCAAACCTTTTCCCATACCAACTGCAGCCACTAGAGCGTGGGTATCGGCCATACTGCTTGTTTGTTGAATTCCTGTAAGCCAACCAGTGAATAAAGTCCTTTCTATAAAGATACTCCAACATTACCTGCCCGCGATGATGATTCAATTTCCCATTCCTCACGTGCCTTGCTCACCATTTCCATGACATGTGTGACGACTTTATTGTATTGGGCAACTTGCTTCATTGCGGTCTCCACCGAGAGATTTGCTGCCTGAAATGGGAGTTTACTTGAGCGATTTTCATTTGTTTCCCAAGGAACTGCAAACCTTTTGTTCGTTTTGAATCATTTTCTGCTCAGCGATTGGATCGGGTTTTGTTCGCAAGTAGTTGGGTACGATATCGTGAGAGAAAACGGGAACACGTCCTTCTGTTAGGTTCCAGAGAGCTTCATCCCGTTCAGGCGACAGCATCAAGGGAAGAACGGTTCGAACACGGAGTGGTGGACCGAGTTCTTTGGCTAGGATTTTCGACAGTCCAGTCAACTAAGGCAGTTTAATATATGAGTAAATATTCTGCAATAAGGGATTTTACAATTGAGTTACTTACATGACTCGAGATGAGGGCAAAATTGTCGAGAAATGTTGGCCAATTGATTATCTCGTATTCGGTTTCCAGCTTGTGAATCATTGCACCAATTGAGCTTTTTAAATCGTTTAATCGACTCAGGACGGCGTCCAACGTCATTTCCAATTGTTTTTCTTCACGCTGCATGGTTATTTTTTTATTGATAATGAGCTGATAGTTTATAAAAATACAAAATAAGCAAATCGCAATTATTTGCGTAGATATTTGAAAAAATATAACAAAAAGTTTGACAGCTCCGAGATTGACATTTGACAGTAATACCGATTACAGCGGAGCAATTCGTCGGCTGGTACAGCGGATTCGCAGTGGTAGCCATTATTAGAAGATAGGGTGCAGCACTATCGATAGAATGAACGGAAATAAATAAATTTTTAAAAGAAATTTGAAAAATGCTCGTTTTATAATTATTGGAGACAAAATTAATTATAATAATTGCTTTTATTTAACTTCTATATAAGATTTAATCGTGTTAGATATATTTGGAATCTACTGGACTTGAGTTAAACTAAATAAATGGTGAAGATGGCAATTTGTATTCGACAATTTCTAGAATTGTTTTTTTTTAAATTAATCGTTTCAATTTTAAAGAAGACTGCTTTAGAGCTGATTTGACCAATAGCTTTAGTAATATAGACAACGCTTTTGTACCAAAATTTAAAGTTAAAGTTAAGTAATGCTCTAAACTCTATAGAATCAGGCATTTCCAGTTAATAAGATAAATTATCCCCTTATTTTACTAAAAGCGCCGTACTTGTACACCGTATTCTCGACAGAGAATTTCTCGCTTGAAAGTGCCTAATATTAGCATTTCTCGGGCGATAAAGTAAAACTGCTATGATTAGGGTCAAGCAAACATTTATAGTTTCGAGTTTTGATACCATTCGTTTTGCTAAACCGAAATAGCATCGGTTTCCTAGGGATAGGCTTCGTCATATCTCCACTAAGGTGTCTTTCATGAGGTGGATGTTGACTCCGAGGTATATGCAAAGTCTTTAACTACCTCAAAATTGTTGCTATCAACAGTGACATTTGATGGTTGGGTGACAATGCCCAGTGGTTGTAATACTACACGTCAACTGTGCTTATTTTTACCTCCAAGTTGTTACCATCGGGTACTGGTCTCATCCAACCGGATTTGACTTGCTAAACGATAAGTGCGAGGGTTGATAACAAGACGTAAAACAGCAACAATATAATCACCCTGGTCAGAATGGCGCGGAATGCCTTCCCAGGCGAACATAGATGAGCTGCTTCGACATATTTGGACAACAGGTTATCTAGGAATCTTGAGGGAAGTCAGGCCCCTTGAACAGAGATGGTGGCGAAACCGAAAGATCAACGGCAGTGCACAATCCCGTAGTGGATACTGATGGCTCCGTTCTCTAGGGGTATCTAATAAATTGGAACTGGCCCTCGGGTTAACTACCCACCCATGGAAAAAACTATATGTTCCGAAGCAACATCGGTAAGGACTGATCTTATTGTTGACAATCCTGCTAAACGAAAAAAGGACAACGACTTCAGTATCTGCACCTAGAATGTGAGAACATTAAACAGAAGACGTGCAGGCGAACAAATAGCGGACGCCATAAACAGCTACAAAGCAGACATTACTGTTATCCAGGAAATACGATGGGATGGGTGCTCCGTCACAAAACCCATGAGCAACTACCGAAGTACAATGTTAAAGTCATGCTGGGAGATTTTAACGCAAAGGTAGGAAGACATCTTAAGCAGTACTGTCGGAATATAAAGCCTACACGACAACACGTCTGGTAACGGACTTAGGCTAATTGACTTCGCTACGGAACGAAATGCCACTATAGCCAGCACACGGTTTCCTCACCTCGATATCCATAAGGGGACATAACGGTATCCAGATCAACGAACAGTCAACCAAATTGATCACATTGCGATAGACAAGAGGCACGCATCCAGTATTTTGTATGTCCGAACATTCCGAGGGGCTAACATCGACTCGGACCACTACCTTATTGCAGTCAAGGTAAGGATGCGGATATCCACCACGCCACAACAAACCAGAAATACTTTGCGCAACGCGTATCCCTTAACCTCTCGATTCACACCATACCACCAGCATCTAATGTCGAAGAACAATGGCCACGATGCCAACAAGCCATTAAATCAGCCGCAACTGATGTGCTACTTTTCTCGCGGCCACCAGCAAGAAACCCCTGGTTTGATGAGGAATGCCGACAGATGCTCGCAGCCAAGAACGAGGCATACAAGACTAAGCTGCAGGTGAAGACGAGAGCTGCCATTGAGCTCTATAGGCAGAGAAGAAGGGATTAACACCGGCTTTTCAGAAAGAAGAAAAAAGAGCAAGAAAAGCGCGCGATCGAGGATATAGAGAGGTGCCACTCCAGGAACGATGTTCGCAAGTTATACCAAAGTGTAAAACGTCAAAGCCAAGGATACAAGGCTCGAACAGAATCCTGTCGAGATGAACAAGGAAATATCGTAGTTGAGACACAGTCGATACTGAGGATATGGAACAACCATCTCTGCAGACTGTTAAACGGCGATGTCGAACAAAATTCCGCTGTCAGGCAGAACGAACCATTTAATATTGGCAACGGCAGCGAGAACTGCCAACCACCCGACCTAAGTGAAGTGAGGATAGCAATATGTAAGTAACATCCACCAACTCATAAGCCAAATCTGGTCGGTTGAAAGCATGCCTGAAGAATGGAACCTCAACATCGTTTGCCCGATCCACAAAAAATGAGACCCTCTGAACTGCGCCAACTACAGAGGCATAAGTCTCCTCAACATCGCCTACAAGATCCTATCTGCCGTAATATGTGAACGCCTGAAACCGATTACCAACAACCTGATCGGCCCTTATCAGTGTGGTTTTAGGCCAGGAAAGTCCACAATCGATCAAATTTTCACACTACGGCAGATCCTGAAAAAAAACCCCAAGAAGTCCAAATCGATACCAACCACCTAACGATTATCGATTTCAAAGCCGCATATGACAGCATTTATAGAGACGAACTATACAGAGCCATGTCTAGTTTTGGTATACCCCCAAACTATTCCGTTTGTGTCGGATGACGATGGAGAATTCTCGCTGCACCATCAGGGTCGGAAACGACCTCACCGACACATTCGATAGCAAAAAAGGATTTAGGCAAGGCGATGCGCTGTCATGTGACTTCTTCAATTTGATTCTTGTGAGGATTGTGCAAAACTCCCGAGCCAACACCAGAGGCACAATCTTCCAAAAATCGGTGCAACTACTAGTATACGCCGACGATATTGCCATCATTGGTAGGAGTCAACATGATGTCATAGCCACGTTTGCTAGTACAGATAAGGAAGCGGTAAAAGTGGGTTTAGCAAGACTAAGTATATGCTGTCAATACGAAAGGACACACAACATCGACGAATGGAACAGAACGTCACTATTGATAGATATAACATTGAGGTTGAACGGGACTTTGTCTACCTGGGATCCGCGATTAACTCAACAACATCTCGTAGGAAATTAAACGAAGAATTAGTCTTGCCAACCGCTACTCCTTCGGGCTAAGAAGGCAATTCAGTAGTAAAGCCCTCACTCTAACTACTAAGGAGATCCTATATAAGACCTGGATCATCCCAGTCCTGCTCTACGGCGCTGACGCATAGACCGTATCAAAAGCTGATGAAGAAATCCTTGGTCGATTCGAGAGAAAAATTCTTCGGAAAATCTTCGGTCCCGATTGCGTTGACGGGCTATGGAAATGAAGATTCAACCACGAACTATACGAGCTGTACAGCGGCATACCCCTAGTCAAAAAACTCCGCATTGGACGTTTAAGATGGCTAGGATATGTAGAACGAGTGGACACCAATACTCCGGCTCGCAGGGTCCTCGATTCCCAGCCAGACGTCGGACGCAGTAGAGGAAGATTTTGCCTTGGAGTGCGCAACTGGAGGCAGTTAGCTAAGCACCGGGATAACTGGAGAGGCATGTTGGTTGAGGCCCAGGTTCATCCCGGACTGTAGCGCCACTTAAAAAAATTATAATGATAATCTTCAAGTGTATGTTAAGACACCGTTACATCCACAAAACTGACTGCTTGGTGTGCTTTATGGGTTGGTGGAATTATTTGTCCGTACTTCTTTAAAATCGATGCTGGCCAGAACGTTACATTCAATGATGACCGCTAAAGAGCCATGATTAATGACTTTTTCGTTCATCAATTGAACAACCAGGATGTGCAGGAGCTGTGGTTTGGACAAGATTTGTTGAAGGAAACGTTCGGTGATCGCATAATTTCGGGTTTTGGTCCTGTGAATTGGCATCCAACATCGCGCGATTTAACGCCGCTTGACTATTTTCTGTTGGGATATGTGAAGTCGGTAGTCTACGCCGATAAGCCCGAAACGATTGACCACTTGAAGGACAACATTCGCCACGTTATTAGCGATATACGCCCACAAATGACTTTTTCCAAGATTTGTGGGCGTATATCGGTAATAGTGTTAGTGATATGTTATTGCAAGGAGGGGTAAATCTGCCGAAAAATCCAAATTTGATAAATTGATCAAGATCAACAAAAAAAATACCTTTTCTGCCCTACTCTTAAAATCGGTCTATTGACAGACCTAGATCAAAAAAGATTGATTTTTTTAACCAATGGAAAACACCATAATAATCGCCATTAACTTTGTCTGACAGTTCTTTGCAATTTGACATTCCAATGTACATTATGTATTAAAACTTTTAGTGCTACGTGATGATTACAATTGCTGATCTAGTACAATTATTTAATCTTCTATACATACTAGGTTAGGGTAGGTTAGGTGGCTGCACGCGGAACGCGTGCACACTTAGACCAGGAAGGTCCGTTGTGGTGCCACATGGATCAAACATCTTTTCCTATGAATCGTCTGCCTAGTTGAACCAATCCGAGCTACAAATAAAACGGCGGAGGTTCCTGATGTCAATGTTAATCAGGTCACCTAGGTTGTCGAAGAAGTAGTCTCCCAGGTGGAGTCTTCTTTTGTTGGAGAGCGCTGGACTTGAATAAAGAAGATGAGTGATACTTTCCTCCTCCTCCTCTACCATGCAGCTTCTGCAGAAGTCGTTGCTATAAAGGCCAAGTCTTTTAGCATGTATAGGCCTATGGGGCAGTGTCCTGTAAGGACACCAATGATGCTGCTGATGGTGGATCTCTTCAGCATTATTAAACTGAGGGAGCGTTTCTGGCTATATATGGATGTGGAGCCGTTTGTCCATCTACAATCAGCTTTTTTGATCGCATCTAGTTTAAGTGTTGATTTACAAGTAGCGAAGGGCATACCTAACATTTCTACATGTGGTAGAATATCAAGCGTGGTACCCCTTCTGGCAAGCTCGTCCGCCCTACAATTCCCTGGAATATCACTGTGCCCCGGGACCCAAAATAGGTGAATGGTAAATAGTTTTGCCATCTCGTTAAGACACAGTCGGCATTCGTGGGCTGATTTTGAAGTGAATGGGGTAGATCTCAAGGATTTGATTGCCGCTTGGCTGTCACTGAAGATGCTAATATTCTTCGCGGATATTACATTACACCTCAGCCAGGACAGGGCTTCTTTGATTGCCATTATTTCCGCCTTGAAAACGCTACAATGATTGAGAAGGCGAAAGGATATGCTCGGGTTGAGCATCTCGGAGAAAACACCTCCACCTACCCCCGCTTCAGTTTTAGACCCATCTGTGTAGAGTTGTCCAATCCAACCGAGTCTTGTTCCCAATCAAGTCGACTGGGAATTGTTGACTGGAAATTACGATCGAAGCTGAGTTGGGTAGTGATGTGGTCGGTGTTTTCTGTAATGTTTAGATGATTTAATATCTTTGTGTGTACACCCTGACTGGGTGTTCACTGTGACGAGGCTCTTAGTCGCACAGCTGCACAAGCTGCGGTCTGTTTGCCGAAGATGTCTTAGACATGATGTAGAATAGCATCTAGAGCTGCGGATGGGGTGGTTCTTAGAGCGCCACTTATGCAGATGCAGGCGGATCTTTGAACTTTCCCCAGAAGGCCCCAGAGGCTGTTTCAAGAGCAGTCCACCAGACCAGCACACCATACAGAAGTATGGGTATAACGATAGACACGTAAAGCCAGAATGTGATATGTGGTTGCATTCCCCATTTTTTCCCGAAAGCCTTTTTACATGAGTATAGGGCTACTTACTTACTTACTTAAGTGGCGCTACAGTCCGGGATGAACCTGGGCCTCAACCAACATGCCTCTCCAATTAGCCCGGTCCTTAGCTAACTGCCTCCAGTTGCGCACTCCAAATTGGTTGAGGTCGGTTTCTACTTGTGCGCGCCACTTAAGGCGAGGTCTTCCTCTACTGCGTCCGACGTCTGGCTGGGAATCGAAGACTCTGCGAGCCATCTTAAACGTCCAATGCGGAGTTTTTTGACTAGGGGTATGTCGCTGTACAGCTCGTATAGTTCGTGGTTGAATCTTCGTCTCCATAGCCCGTCGACGCAAACGGGACCGAAGATTTTCCGAAGAATTTTTCTCTCGAATCGACCAAGGATTTCTTCATCCGCTTTTGATACGGTCCATGCTTCAGCGCCGTAGAGCAGGACTGGGATGATCAGGGTCTTATATAGGATCTCCTTAGTAGTTCGAGTGAGGGCTTTACTACTAAATTGCCTTCTTAGCCCGAAGAAACAGCGATTGGCAAGAGTAATTCTTCGTTTGATTTCAGCCGAGATGTTGTTGTCATAGTCAATAGCGGAGCCGAGGTAGACAAAGTCAGTCCCGTACTACCTCAAAGTTATATCTGTCAATGGTGACGTTCTGTCCAATTCGTCAATGTTGTGTGTCCTTTCGTGTTGACAGCATATACCTAGTCTTACCCTCATTTACTGCTAAACCCATTTTTGCCGCTTCCTTCTCTATACTAGCAAACGTGGCTATGACATCACGTTGAGTCCTACCAATGATGTCAATATCGTCGGCGCATGCTAGTAGTTGCACCGATTTTTTGGAAAATTGTGCCTCTGGTGTTGGCTCGGGAGTTTTGCACAATCCTCTCAAGAATCAAATTTGAAGAAGTCACATGAGAGCGCATCGCCTTGCCTAAATCCTTATCGAATTTGTCGGTGAGGTCGTTTCCGACCCTGATGGTGCAGCGAGAATTCTCCATCGTCATCCTACACAAACGGACGAGTTTGGGCGGTATACCAAAACTAGACACGGCTCTGTATAGTCCGTCTCTATAAATGCTGTCGTATGCGGCTTTGAAATCGATGAATAGGTGGTGGGTATCGATTTGAACCTCCTTATCGAATTTGTCGGTGAGGTCGTTTCCGACCCTGATGGTGCAGCGAGAATTCTCCGTCGTCATCCTACACAAACGGACGAGTTTGGGCGGTATACCAGAACTAGACACGGCTCTGTATAGTTCGTCTCTATAAATGCTGTCGTATGCGGCTTTGAAATCGATGAATAGGTGGCGGGTATCGATTTGAACCTCTTGGGTTTTTTCCAGGATCTGCCAAAGTGTAAAAATTTGATCGATTGTGGACTTTCCGGGCCTAAAACCACACTGATAAAGATCAGGTTGTCGGTAAACGGTTACAGGCGTTCACATATTACAGCAGATAGGATCTTGTATGCGATGTTGAGTAGACTTATGCCTTTGTAGTTGGCGCTGTTCAGAGGGTCTCCTTTTTTGTAAATCGGGCAAACGATGCTGAGGTTTCATTCTTCAGGCATGCTTTCATCCGACCAGATTTGGCTTATGAGTTGGTGGATGTTGTTACCCTTACGAGAGGTTAAGGGATACGCGTTGCGCGAAGGTCTTGGCGGTCTCTGTCGATTGCAGTCTATCGACACTAAATTTTTTCAGTATAGGGCTACGGTGGCTTTTTAAACGCGTTCTAGGATGTTGGCTTTGCAGTTCAGTTTCTTGTCCACGACCAAACCCAGGTACTTGGCTGATTCGACAAACTTGAGGCTGACGCCATTGAGTTTTGGAGGGTCGGATACATACTATACATACTATAAAATACTACAATTTGTAGTTATTCTATTAATTACTTCTGTATAAAGTTTATTACAGTAGTTATGCCCAAAATGTCAAACCATATGTACTTGGGTAAACAAATTAAAAAATGTTTTACGCCTCAAATAAACATTCACAACTAGGAACCAAAGCTGTGACTTTATTTTTGGCGGCCATTTAATCGTAATTAATATTAAATTGCGGTCCAAAAAAACGAAAACGAAAAACATTAATATGTGTCACGTTTTTTATCTATAAAAAAAAGAAATGCCATTCCAACAAAAATAAAAATAAATAATTTAAAATTTTTTAGAATAGTCATCTATGTGTCGGTGGCAGTGAATCATTATTTTGTTTACAATTTCATTTCGGGGAGTTGGAATGGATTTGTTTACTTTTTTCCTACCATATATCCAAAATGGAAGCCAAACTCTAGACCAGGTTCTTGCGATTCACCACGTTAATTGCTTTTCCCACAGACAATCGAGACGTTCGTTTTATTTTTACCACTAAAGCTGAAAGATTAATGGTCGTACCACAATGCTACTTTTAGGGTTGGTTAACTTCGACCTTCCGATAAATCACAATAAACATCGAGCTTTGTATAGAGGCCAGTGACATATAGTTTGTGGATACAAATCTTATTTACCACTGAAGGAGAACACATTCAAGACAAATAGAGCTCCCAATGAAAGGCCAATGAAACGCCACAGGGGACAAATTTCCACGTTAAGAACGTAAACATAATAGTTAACTAGCAGGTTGAGTCCTTAAGAGGGGGAGTAAAACTAATTACCTTTAGTTAAGTCCGCAAAGGAGTTCAATCACCATATTTCATCAGAAGTAACGTGAAAGAAATACCCCCAGCAAGCTTTTCGTAGATTAGTTCCGTCAATCAAAAAGGGTAATGAAAGGCAGACTAGGGGCATCTTGAATTGACAAACAGTCCCACGTGTAGGTGTATAGAGTTTGTGAAATATTCAGTAGAGGAACAACCACTTTGTAAACGTTTATACTTTTTCAAAAGCCTTTATAGTTCGACCAACTGGCTTTCGAAAGTCGGTATGTCTATTGACCGATTTGGAAAAAAAATTGACTTTTGATGGTCTCTAAATTATTAAATACTGATACTTAAGCCCATCTAAATAAGTCAACAGTTTCGTAAGAAAGAATAGAAGTCTCAAACGACTCAAACACTGCGAACAAGACCAAAACTTGTTACTCGTATGAAATCTTAACTTCAACTGTTTTATTAAATATAAGTCATGTAACAACTTAATTCAAAAACGGGTTACAAGTATAAAAGTAGGTGTGTGTGTGTGAGAAATTTCACAAGAGTGAGTGCGATTGCATTTTTATAAAGGGTCCGCCAAATAACTTTTTTTTTTTTAAAATGCTATAAAAAATAATTACTAAATATTTTTTCAAATTTCTTTTTTTATTTGAAAGAAAAATTTTTCCGGTTAACAATAGAAAATAATTTCATTCAAATGGCTGCCTCGGCTGGCCATGCAGTAGCCTACACGATCGGTCCAATTTTTAAGCACATTATCGATTGTGTGCAGCTGTATTTCACCAATGGCTTCACGAATATTGTCCTTTAAAGCGTCAATTGTCTCTGGCTTGTCGGGGTAACACTTATCTTTTACGGCACCTCACTAATAATAGTCCAACGGTGTCAAATCGGCCCTCCGAGGTGGCCAAACGACATCAGCTCTGCGGCTGATAATGCGATCTTGAAAAACAGGGCGCAAAACATCGAGTGTAGCTTCGGCTGTGTGGCACGTAGCGCCGTCCTGTTGAAACCAAATGTTGCCAATATCCTCCTCTTCAATTTTTGTGAACAAAAATTCGTTCAACATGGCCCGATAACGATCGCCATTGACTGTAACGGCCACTCCTTGCTCATTTTCGAAGAAAAATGGCCCAATTATGCCTCTGGACCAAAATCCGCACCAAACAGTGACTCGTTTTGGGTGTATCGGCTTTTCAATGCATGCATGCGGGTTTTCTGTGCCCCAAATGTATCAATTTTGCTTGTTTACATACCCGCCAAGATCAAAATGAGCTTCATCTGAAAAGATGATTTTTTGGCAAAATCGGCATCTTCTCTAAGTCGATCGCAGGCCCACTTAGCGAAGCGAAAACGCATTGGATGGTCAGTTGGCTTCAACTCCTGAACCAATTGGACTATGTATGGCGTCATACCAAGGACTTTATGCAAAATTCGTCTCAATGATGTCTCCGAAATGTTCAATTGTTGAGAACGACGGTGAATTGATGTTGGTGGCGCTTCACGCATACTTTCTGCCACAGCAGCAATATCTCGGGTGTACGCACTGTTTTTGGCTTTTCACGCTTTGGTTTATCGATGCGGATGCCAGTTTCTTTCACTTTTTTCACAAGATAACGAACATACGGAGCTGACGGTGCTTCTCTTCTTCCAAAATCCGTACGTAATTTTCGCACACATTCTGCAACATTACCATGATTTTCAAAGTAATGTCGCAATATTTCCCAACGTTATTCAAGCGAATACACAACCATATTCGTTCAGCGGAAGGATAAAACTAATTATATGTCAAATCAGACATGAGCTAAGTGTTACCATTTACGTAATAAGCACTAGTTGAAAAAAAAACTTTAGATGGCGGACCCTTTATATGTATTATTTTTAACATCCTCCGGGCGGCGAATTTACTGGTATCTCCAGGTTGTACAATAATTGAACAGGTCGCCGAGTTCTAAACCCGTTGGAGTAACGTATTTCGCAGGCTCTGGTAAGACCATCTCGGCCAATGAAGGCTTCTTCAATTATAGCTAACTTCCAGTTAACTCGTGGTTTTAAGGAATCTGCAACCAAAACGATATCGCATTTTTTAACTTTCTCTTACAAAGAGAAAGATATTGTTTTCGTGAAAATTTTCGACCTCGAGATTTTGATTGATTCTAACATTACGATGATAGCGGAGCCTAAAAAAGTGGTTTTTGGAATTCCGTCCGTCGGTCCGTCGGTCCGTCTGTCCGTGATGGTCTCCCCAGCCTAAACGGCTAGACCGATTTTCTTCAAACTTCGTATCCAAGCTTATTTTAGTCATAATTCTAGGCAATTTTATTTTGTTTGCTTTTAGCCATGTTAATAAGGGTACCTGCCATATGAAAATTACACATAACCTCAATTTTCTCGAAAACGGCTCTAACGATTTTGATTAGACTTTATATATACTATAACCATATTAGTTCCAACAAAACTGCATACCCAGTTTTTTCGAGAAAATCCATATAACGGATTTTGTCATTTAGGCCATATAAGGAAAATTGATAATTTCTCGCAAACTGCTATGTCAAATTGAATGAAATTTAATATATATACTACTATTATAGTTTGAAACAATTCCACATAATTAGTTTTAGCCCAACTATCACTAAACGGAATTTTAAGTTTTGGCCAATAACGGAAAATCATCATTATTCACATAGACACCGATTCCTTCAAATTTCGGAATCACATTTCGACATTTTTTATATCATTTTTAGCATTGATAATCAAAATGCGTACTATTTGATCTAACACCCAACTCGCTGTGAAAGAGAAAGTTGCGTACGACCCAGTCGTGCACCCACCACTCGTTTATTTTGAAGTTTCGCATACCTTATTGTGATGAAAAGAGCGTAATAGTTGTAAATTTGTTATTTGTGTACTTTTGGCGTCGTGTCCATAGAACTCGAGAGAGGTGTGGAAGGACCGTACTGTATACTCAAGAAGTGAGCTTGTTTTTTTTTTTATAATTTGCGCGCACTCAAGGGGTTATGAATACCCTTTATATGTTTTAGCACAGTGCGGGGGCGTTAAGGAAATTAGGGATAAGAAGAAAGGGGATACCGATGCACATTGGTTTTAAATGTCTGTAAGTTATAATGGAAAGGAAAAACAGAGTTTGGTAGAGCATTCCACATTCGTGTTGTTCGGTTTATGTACGAATCTCTGTATTTCAGCGCACGTCCGAAGATAGGCTTGAGGGCAAACTGATTTGCATTCATTGCGTAACGAGTATTGCGGCTGAATTGTTGAATGGGAGGAATGTAGCTGGCTATTTCATTTGAACATTGGTTATTAAAATAGCGATAAAACAAGGTAAGGAAGGAGATGTTTCGACGGTGTTCGAGCGAAACTAAGGAGTTCGCTATTCTTATGTCTCCTATAAGTTTTTTCGCACGTGTTTGAATCCTATCTTTTGGTGCACCTGACCAGACGTGGGCGTTGAATCCAAGTTTTGGGCGTATAAAAGCTTTATATATTGTGGCCAGATCAGATGGGGTGAAATATTTCTTACATCGATTTAGGAAACCTAGACATTTCGCTGCCTTTTTAGTGACTTCGAATATGTGGTCGTTACAACGCAAGTCGTTACTAACACACATACCTAGCATGGAAAGCTTTTCGGTTTCTTCGACGTAGATTTTGGTTTCGCTTTAATGACAGAAGACAGCATTGTGTTTTGGAAGCATTGAATTCCACTCTATTAGATTTACCCCATTTGATAATGCTGTCAAGGTCGGAATTCAATGAGCTTAACATATTTTGGCGTTTAGAGTCCACGTTCGAAGGTGAGGGACGAGGACCTGTAAACGAATATGAGAAGCTGAGGGTACTGTCATCAGCGAAGGAATGGATTGGATTAGAAGTTGCAGACAGGAGATCATTTATCAAAATGAGAAAGAGAGTCGGAGGCAAAACTGAGCCTTGAGGGACACCAGCATTTATTTGGTGAGTTACAGACTTGAAACCATCCAAAACAACTTGAATTGAACGTTTCGAAAGATAATGTCTAATCCATAGAAGAAGTTTTTCGTCGATTCCAAATGCACGCATTTTCGACAAAAGGGCTTGATGCCAAACCCTGTCAAATGCGTGAGATATGTCATCAAATGACCAGTAGACCTGTTGCTGCGAAAACCATATTGCCGGTCATTGAGAATTTTCGTGTTTCGAGATATTACATAAGCTGACGGTTTATCAGCGTTTCCATGACCTTGGAAAGGGACGTAAGTGCAATTGGTCGGTAGTTGGAGAGAGAAGAAGATTCGCCTTTTTTTGGTACAGGCTGGACACATGCTGTTTTCCATCTACTCGGAAAGAGTCCTGGTGAGTAGGATAGATAGAAAAGCTTACGCAGTGGTTTTGCTAGCGTAGAAGAACACCTCTCGAGAATGATGGGGGATATTCCACCTGGACCAGCGGATTTGTGTATGTCAAGATCAAATAAAACTCTTGCAACTGTACGAGTACGAAAGTGAATTTGTCCCATAGAATGATCTACGTTCTCAAGTACAGGAGGAGACTGAACACAATCTGGCAATGTAGAATTTTTTTTTTTTGGCTGCGAAATGCGCAGCAAGCAGATTGGCTTTGTCTAAAGAGCTGAAAGCTGGAATGTCATTGTGAATGAGAGTCGGAATTGATGATGAGGCCGAACTTTTTATATTTTTAACAAATGACCAAAAGTTTTTACTACATCTGGGACATTGTAGAATTTTTTGCCTTAACTTTTGGTCATAGAGGAATTTGACACGCTTTAAATGGGAATTACAGTCATTTCTGGCTTGTTTGAACTTTGCTCGGTTTTCCTCTGTTGGGTTGGTCTTGTACAACCGAAAGTGTGTCAACTGTTCAGAGTCCAACGCATCGGTGCCAACATATGTTAGAGGACGTGAATTTACTACTCCTTCCGTCTCAATTAAGAGAGTTCTCAATTCCTCGGAGGTAAGTCTGGCTTTGCCTATTACCACCTTCAGGATATTTTTTATAGTTCGTATGAGACGCTCCCAGAATCCTCCCCACCAAGGAGCTCTCTCGACAGAAAACTTCCATTTTATGCATTTGTGCGCCAAGAAATCTTGAAGTTTTCCATCATCAAAACCTACGGTATTTAGCTCAAAGGAGGCTCTGCGAAAGGTCTTAGCATTGTCGGAGTATATAACGGATGGAATTCCTCTACGAGCGATAAAACGTTTGAGACCTGATAGGCAACTATCCGTTGATAAATTTAGCAACATCTCAAGGTGCACAGCTTGGATTGCAGCACATGTGAAAACCATTATGTAGACTTTAATCCCATTGTCTGAATTATCAAAGGAGTAAAGTGGACCAGCAAAATCGACCCCAATGATATCGAACGGCCTAAATAAACTGAGCCGGTCAATGGGTAATGGGCCAAACGGTGCTGAAGACGCTTTTCCAAACAGCTTACGACATATGACGCAGTTCCTAATTCGTTGCTGGATACATTGGCGTCCCTTAGGGATCCAAAATTTTGTTCTTATTTGAGACAATACAATACTTGTCCCACCGTGTAGTTTACGTTGTTGGTAGTGGTCTATAATGAGGGTGGTAACATGAGACCTTGTAGGCAATATTATAGGATGTCGTATATCTAAAGAGTCGTCAAGGCACTCAAGACGACCTCTAACTCCCAAAATTTTACTGTCATCCAGAAAGGGAACCAGTTGTCTTATCTTAGTGCTCATCGGTATTGCCTTCTCTTCCTGCAATAAGCGAAAAAAAATGTAGACTGTAAATATAGACCCAGTTAAGTTCAGCAGACGTAACTTCCTGTGCGCTTAGATATTTAGATGCTGGACCATTCCTTGTATGACAAGCCCTGATAAACCGTTGAACGTACGCCGTCACTCTCACAAGATGCTTCCAAGCACCTACCTCTTCATACGGAAGTAAAGGTGATAAAGGTGTTAATTCCGCGGCAGTCTCCACGATTAGTGCAACGTTTTCTGCTTGTCCGTGAAGTTGGATAGGGAAATCTCCACTCTTTAGCCAGGATGGTCCATTCTTCCAGAGTAAAGAAGATTGCAGCACATTGGCGCTGACACCGCTCGTCACCAGATCAGCCGGATTTCCCTTGCCGCTACAATGCCCCCACTCTGAGACCCTTGTGTGTCGCTTTATTTCCTCCACCCTACCTTGCACATAAGGCTTCCACTTGCTGTCTCTTCCCTGGATTCAGCTCAATGTTATTTTCGAATCGGTCCAAAGATGAAACCCACAAATCGAAATTTTGAGGGGCCGCTCTAGATATGCGCAAAGCCGAGCAGCTTTCAGAGCAGCTGTTAATTCGAGTTTTGGCAATGTAAGGCCATTATCCTTTATAGGAGCGACCCGACTCTTCGTGCAAAGAAATGATGATGTCCTGTCCCCAAGTGAATCGACGCTGGTAATGTAGGCAACAGGTCCGAATGCTTTAAGGCATGCATCGGAAAATATGTGAACGTTGTTTGTGACTGATGCAGAAAATATCAAAGCGGCTCGCGGTATGGTAACCTCGCTAAGATGCGATAACCCTTTGACGCATTGTTCCCAATCAATACGGAAAATATGTGATATGAAATAGATGTCCAGTCAGCGGTTCATCCCAGGACAGTTACTCCTTCCATATAGACTGAAAGAGTATTTTAACCTTCACACGATATGTTACCGGTAATAATTGGCACCATGCCAAATCGCCAAATAGGGACTTCCGAACTTTGACAGTTGATAGCAGCCATAATGATGAAGCTACATCTGTCAAATTGGCTGTCATTAGGTCTGTTCCCGTAGAAAATAATAGGTCTGTTCCCGTACAAAATAATATTTACTGATTCTTACTGATTTTTCCTGATTTTTACTTATTGCCGTTCCCGTACGCAAAAATAAGTAAAAGAGACAGCTCACGAGATAGCAAAAAACTACTCCTCCATAAAAATCTGTAAAAAAATTTACTGCAGAAATTTCTGTTAGTAAAAATCCGTAAACTGTCAGTTGCTATCTAAAAGTGACAACTTGCTTGTTTGTTATGTCATTTGTTCTTTAAAAGGCATACAAAATATATAATTTTACTGTTTTTTACTTAAACGCGTTCCCGTACTTTCTTGTAATTTTGTCTCTTTCTGAGATAATTTACCCCCACTCCAAGAAATTTGAGAATTTACTAATTTTTACTGAAAAAGTACGGGAACCGACCTAATATTAACTGATTCTTACTGATTTTTACTGCGAAAAATTATTTGCATGCAAAACTTGCGTACGAGAACGGTTTTAAGTAAAAATCAGTAAGAATTAGTAAATATTATTTTGTACGGGAACAGACCTATTTATTCAGTCTGTTTTGCAAAATCACCTCGGCATTTCGCAGACCACAACTTGGCGAATTTCGCATTGCGACTTGAGCATGCACCCGTAAAATATTCAAATGACCCAGGAGCTGCTAAAAATAAGCGACTATAGACAACGACAACGTTCGCTGAATGGGCTCTGGAGCAGTTAGAAACCTCAGCGATGAGGCCTATTTATGGATGAATGGGTACTTCAACGAAACAAAATTGTCAAATTTGCGACGATATCAATCCACATGAGATCCATGAGTGTCCAATGCATCCCGAAAAAGTCACTGTTTTGTGTGGATTTTGGACTGGATGCGTCATCGGTCCATATTTCATTGACAACGAGATCGGCTGAATTGGATGATACGGTCCTTAGCTAACTGCCTTCAGTTGCGCACTCTAAGTTGGCTGAGGTCGGTTTCTACTTGTGCGCGCCACTTAAGGCGAGGTCTTCCTCTACAGCGTCCAACGTCTGGCTGGGAATCGAAGACTCTACGATCCGGAGTATTGGTGTCCATTCGTTCTACATGTCCTAGCGATCTTAAACGTCCAATGCGGGGTTTGTTTTTGAATAGGGGTATGTCGCTATACAGCTCGTATAGTGTTGGGTTGAATCTTAGTCTCCATAGCCCGTCAACGCAAACGGGACCGAAGATTTTTCGAAGAATTTTCCTCTCGAATCGACCAATGGTTTCTTCATCCGCCTTTGATACGACAATCCATGCTTCAGCTGCGTAGAGTAGGACTGGATTGATCAGGATCTTTTATAGGATCTCCTTAGTAGTTCGAGCGAGGGTCATACTACTAAATTGCCTTCTTAGCCCGAAGAAACAGCGATTGGCAAGAGTAATTCTTCGTTTAATTTCTGACGAGATGTTGTTTTCAGAGTTAATAGTGGAGACGAGGTAGACAAAGTCCCGTACTACCTCAAAGTTATATCTGTCAATGGTGACGTTCTGTCCAATTAGTCGATGCACCAACACCCGTGCGTTTTCTGCCGAAAACATCGCCGCTGTGGCATCGTTGCCATTGTTCTTCAACTTTCGTAGCTGGTGGTATGGTGTGAATCGAGAGCACGATTTTAACATCGAACTTTGGTTTGCCCAAATAAGCTTTGTCTAGGAGCTCGTAGAAGCAATCTTTCGCTATTTCCTCCGTCGGGGCGTGAGCGCATATAAGGCTTATGATGGCGAATTTGGCCTTGATGCGGATTGTTACAATGCGTTCGCTAATGTCTTGGAAACATAAGACTTCATGCCTAAGCCTGGGACTTAAACAAATCCGCATCTGTATAGTCGCTGTTTCTGCTCACTATAACAAGGACCATAGTAGATGTCACAGTTTTTTCATCCTCTTTTTGTCCGGCCCATCCCATCGTATTTCCTGGATAGCAGTAATGTCTGATTTGTAGCAGTTTAGGGCTTCCGCTAGTTGTTCGCCTGCACCTCTCCTGGTTAATGTTCTCACATTCCAGGTGCAGATACGAACGTCGTTGTCCTCATTTCGTTTAGCAGGGTCGTTAACAATAAGATCAGTCCTGGGCCAAAACTAATTATATGAAATTGTTGCAAACAGTAAAAGTAGTAAAGGGTCTTCCGAAATTTGACAGTTGATAGCGTCCATATTTTTGAGGGTTACATATGTCAAATTGGCTGTAATACGTATCCCCAGAGACGTCGTACAATGCGTACAGAAGAAGTAATTGCTGCTGTAGAGCGTAGCGTAGAGGAAGACACAAATGAGTCTCTCCGCCATTGTGCACAGGAATTGGAAATATGTCCATCTTACTTTTACTATGATGTGCAGGAGCTGTGGTTTCAACAAGACGCCGCAACATGTCACACAGCTCGTGGCACAATTGATTTGTTGAAGGAAACGTTCGGTGACCGCATCATTTCGCGTTTTGGTCCTGTGAATTGGCCTCCAAGATCGAGCGATTTAACGCCGCTTGACTATTTTCTGTGGGGATATGTGAATCATGAGGTCTCGTCTGCCGTCTGAGTGATAAAAGTTTTCAAAGTTACGGAATGACCCCCTGAACAAGAGCAAAGAAGGTGAGTAATACTTTCCTCCTTGTCTTCGTTCAAGCCGCTTCTGCCTTCATAAAGTGGACTTGTTACCCATTAAGGGTGGTCTTAATTCCCATGTGGCGTTAATTCCCGTGGAGTTATTTCCCTGCACCGCGATGGACACCGATTATAGTGCTGATGTTTGATCTGTAGTTTGGCCAGAGTTAGCTGGATATTTGACACGTTATGCAGTTTATCCATCTGCGGTTTGCTTTCTTGATCGCATCCAGCTTGATCTGTAATTTACATGTAGCGCGGGGCGGGCCCTGTCTGGCAAGCTCATCCGCCTTGCAGTTTCTTGGTATGTCTCTGTGGCCCGGCACCCAGAAGAGGTGAATGGTAAAATACTCTGCCATCTCATTATGAGATAGTCGGCATTCGTGGGATGATTGATTTGTCAGATCATCGCGAAATGAGGGAACCAATCCTAGACCTACTGCATTTCAGTTCATCACCTTATGCAATGATGCAACAAAACCAATTTATCTATTTCCTTTTCGAATTATGGGAGATAATACCCTTCAATCTATCTCCTAATATCAAATTATTTGCATTTGAATGAATACGACGTTACGCCTTATTTGACGATTTGATTTCGATTTCGATACCTGCACCTCATCGCTCTGAACTCTAAATTAACCACACACTCTGTCGAACATTGAAAAATATTTAAAAATTTTAATTAGCGACATTCCATTTCCATCGCGCTTCGAATGTGAACACTAGATACTCGGTATCTGTATCTGGATACATAATACCTAAGTACTAGCAAGTCGAGTGGAAATGTTCGCATGGCGAACAAAATATTTTATTACTTTTGCAGCCGCCTAATTTGAATTAATTCGGTCATTTGAATGCCCATCCGCGTGTTGACAGTACAAATGTGGAGTGTATCTATGGATGGTTTTCATCGGTCAGGTTGGCGCGTTTCGCTTTGTGTGGACCTCGTGGTAGACCGCGATTGTATCGAAGCTAATGCAATGAAACGACATGTTCGACAACAACGTATCTAGTGTACGTAGGCCAATATTTTTGTTAATTGTAATTGGAAAATATTATTTTCGTATTATCGTATTTTAGTTTCAGATTTCGTGTCGACCATATGAGGTCAACATGTGGTCCCGCAATTCGATTGTTTTGCTTATTACATGTTTTTGAAATAAGCTTTTTGGCAGTCTATAGGCGTGTTCCAATTATGGTTCTTTTAGAGATTCTCCGCCACGCCGGCCATTGCCTCAGTTGAGATTATTTGAAAAAAGGAATACGTTGTCAGAAGATGGGAACTTTTTTGTCAAAAGTTTTCTTACTTCGCAACTTATACGCCTTGTCAACTCAGTTCTTATGTCTTGTTATGGGTTGTTGCTGGCTTATAAAATAAAAAGTTTATGTTGCAATCAATAAGCGAATCCATTCGATTAAGTCGCGATATAGTCCGAAATGAATCTGGGACTCAACCAATATACCTCTGGAAATTGGCCCGGTCGTTAGCTTACTGCCTCTTGTTGAGCACTTCAAGTTGGTTGAGGTCGGTTTCTACTTACGTGCGCCACTTAAGCCATTGAGCATTTCACCATTCACCTCTTCTACCGGGCCACAGAGACATTCTAGGGAACTGCAAGGCGGATGAGCTTGCCAGACAGGGCACTACCCTACCGTCAGTAGATATGTTAGGTATGCCCCTCGCTACATGAAAATTGAAGATCAAACTGGATGCGATCAGGAAAGCAATGATGGAAACGGCACAACGTGTCAAATATCCAGGCAACTCTGGCCAAACTATAGTCAGAAGCGCTCCATCTGCTTGACAATGCGGAACAGATCAAACAACAGCACAATAATCGGTGTCCCTACAGGACACTGTCCTATAGGCCTACACGAAAAAAGGCTAGGCCTCTTCAGCAATGACTTGTGTAGAAGAAAACTCCATCTAGGAAAATATCTACTTCGTCGACAGTCTAAGTAAGCTGGATAATATCAATGTCAGAAACCTCCTACGCTACATAGTCAGTTCTGAATGGTTCCATTAGGCGAACGAACATAGGGAAGTCGACAGATCTACGAGGTATCACAACGGATCATGACCAGTTCTATGTCGCTGTACATCTTGTAACTATAGTTCATGGTTGAATCTTCGTCTCCATTGCCCGTCAAAGCAAACGGGACTGACTGTTTTCCGAAGATTTCTTACCTCAAAATGACAAAGGATTTCTTTATCAGTTTTTGATAGGGACCATGCCTCGGTGGCGTAGAGCATGACTGGGATGAACAGGGTCGAGTGTGGGTTGTATTATTTTGCCTCTTTTGGCTGTGAAAAGTGCGCTTCGCAAGAGTAATTCTTCGTTTGATTTCTGACGAGATGTTGTTTTCAGAGTTAATAGCGGATCCAAGGTAGACAAAGTCACGTACTACCTCAAAGTTATATCTGTCAATGGTGACGTTCTGTCCAATTCGTCGATGTTGTGTATCCTTTCGTGTTGCCAGCATATACAAGGTGGCGCAAAAGTAATCCTCCTATCAGAAAATGCTATAAATTTTGCGATTGGCCCCTAATGTCAGTTCTGTTTTCACATTTGTGTAGTAAACACATGCGAAATACACGTTAATAAACAATGGCGCCGTCGACATCGACCAAACGACGTGCCACGCAAATGGGTATCAGTCGACGGTCTTTACAGCGAATTTTGGTACAAGATTTGAAGATGTTTCCGTACAAAGTCCAGACGGTGCATCAGCTGTTAGCTGCTGACCGCCAATCGCGTCTAACATACGCTCCAGCCATCCTTAATCACCACCAAGAGGAAGATGATTTTTCATCAATAAATAATCATGAGTGATGAGGCCCATTTCCATCTTAGCGGGTACGTAAATAAGCAAAATTTACAATTCTGGGGCACTGAAAATCCGCGTGTAACCCACGAAGAGCCATTATACTCGCTCAAAGTCCCTGTATGGTGTGCTGTTTTCGCTGGAGGAGTCATCGGACCTTTTTTCTTCGAAGACGTCGCGGGCCAAACGGTTACTGTGAATGGTGAGCGCTACAGAGCAATGATCAACGAGTTCTTTTTGCCGCAACTTGATGAATTGGGATTGGAAAACATGTGGTTCCAACAGGACGGTGCAACGGCACACACTGCACATGCCACAACAGATATGCTGAAGGATGCATTTCCCGGGCGCCTAATCTCCCGTTTTGGCGATTTGCACTGGCCAGCAGGATCGCCTGATTTGACCGCTCCAGACTTCTTTTTGTGGGGCTTTTTGAAGTCGCGGGTTTATGTCAACAAGCCTTAGACTCTTGCAGCTCTTAAAGACAATATCCGTCAAGAATGTGAGGACCTATCCCGGAAGTTTTGGCCAAAGTGATGGAAAATGCCATAAAAAGGGCTCAAATGACAATCAACTGTGACGGCGGCCATTTACATGACATCATATTCTCGACTTGATGTAAAAGAAATTAAAAGACCAAATAAAAATAATCCACAAGAAGATTCAAAGTTTTTCATTTTTTTTTTAAATTACAGCCAAAAAACATCGGAAGGTAATTTTTGTATTTTTGTATTTGGGCTTACTTAATTAAGTGGCGCTACAGTCCGGGATGAACATGCCTCTCCAATTAGCCCGGTCCTTAGCTAACTGCCTCCAGTTGCGCACTCCAAGTTGGTTGAGGTCGGTTTCTACTTCTACGCCCCACTTAAGGCGAGGTCTTCCTCTACTGCGTCCGACGTCTGGCTGGGAATCGAAGACTCTGCGAGCCGGAGTATTCAGTTGCGGCTGATCTAATGGCCTGTTGGCATCGTTGCCATTGCTCTTCGACATTCGATGCTGGTGGTATGGTGTTAATCGAGAGGTTAAGGGATACGCGTTGTGCGAAGGTCTTGGCAGTCTCTTGCGATTGCAGTCTTCCGACATTAAATTTTTTCACAGTATTTCTGGATTGTTGTGGTGTGGTGGATATCCGCATTCTTACCTTGGCTGTTACAAGGTAGTGATCCCAGTCGATGTTAGCTCCTCGGAATGTTCGGACATCCAAAATACTGGATGCGTTCGTTGATGAGAAAACCGTGTGCTGGCTATAGTGGCATTTCGTTTCGTAGCGAAGGCAATTAGCCTAAGTCCGTTACCAGACGTGTTGTCGTGTAGGCTATGTTTTCCGACAATACTTCTAAAGATGTCTTCTCTTCCTACCTTTGCGTTAAAATCTCCCAGCAAGATTTTAACATCGTACTTCAGTAGTCGCTCATAGGTTTTGTCGAGGAGCTCGTAGAAGCAATCCTTAGCTTTATCATCTTTTTCTTCCGTCGGAGCGTGAGCGCATATAAGGCTTATGTTGGCGAATTTGGCCTTGATGCGGATTGTTACTATGCGTTCGCTAATGTCTTGGAAACATAAGACTTCTTGCCTTAGTCTGGCACTTATAACAAATCCGCATCCGAATAGTCGCTGTTTCTGCTCACTATAACACGGTCCGTAGTATATGTCACAGTTTTTCATCCTCTTTTTGCCCGGCCCATCCCATCGTATTTCCTGGATGGCAGTAATGTCTGCTTTGTAGCAGTTTAGGGCTTCCGCTAGTTGTTCGCCTCTCCTGTTTAATGTTCTCACATTCCAGGTGCAGATACGAACGTCGTTGTCCTTTTTTCGTTTAGCAGGGTCGTCAACAGTTCGTAACCATGTTTTTTTTCTGTGGGTGGGTAGTTAACCCAAAGCACAACCCCCAACCTGGAGGGACAGTTCCAATTTATTAGATACCCCTAGGACACGGGGCCATCAGTATCCACTACGGGATTGAGCGCTGCCGTTGGCCTTTCGGTTCATCCGCCACCATCTCTGTTCAAGGGGCCTGACTTACCCTTGAAATTCCTAGACAACCTGTTGTCCGAATATGTCAGAGCAGCTCATCTAGGTTCGCCTGGAACAGCAGGCCGGGTATTCATCCGTGCCATTCTCACCAGGGTGTTTATAGTGTTGCTATTTTTCGTCGTGTTATCAACACTCGCACTTATCGTTTAGCAAGTCAAATCCGGTTGGATGAGACCAGTACCCGATGGTTACCACTTGGAGGTAAAGATAAGCTTTCAGCTCCTAGGTCAGTTGAATTTTCTACGATAACAACTCAAGTCATGACGAAAAATTTGCCAAGTTGTGGTCTGCCAAAACCCAACTTCTTGTGAGCGACGCGAAATCGACTGCCTCGGATTCTTCTGCACACTCTCACAAACAGCAGAGAAGTTTTCGGCAGATCTTGCGCGTGGAACGTTGACCATACACGTGTGGTTGAATGCTTTGGCCGTCCATGGTGATTTGGAAAAACAGACTGAATAAATGACAGCCGATTTGACAGATGTAGCTTCAACAATATGGCCGCCATCTACTGTCAAATTTTGGAAGTTCCCATTGGAAGACCCTTTACTTTAAGGAGCCTGTGAAAGGAGTCTTTGGTGATGCCAACTTTTTCCTCAATGGGAATGTGAGTGCATATTAGGCTTATGTTGGTGAATTCGACCTTTGTACACATTTGCTTGAACATTCGAATTGCTGTCACTTTTTCGTTTAGCAATCATATCCATACAACCAATCCTTTTCTAGGCTCTTGGGTTATCCTACAAATGATTGACTATAGGAACCTTTAGGCTTTTGAAGTTCCACATGCAAATCAACGCTCGAAAACTACACTTACTTTGAATAACGCCAATTAAATGTCCATCTATGCCAGCTCATCGTAAACAGGTAGCTATACCTAACGCCAATAACCCTTAAATAATTACAACGTCCATGGCAGCCATTAAACACTAACGGCCAATAAAAAAATCCCAATTGGCCTCCATTAAGTCGATATCTCCTCAAATCAAATTTAATCCCAATGATAACAGATTGTCCTCAAGGTTGCCGTAAACAATAAACGACCAAATTCACCCTCGTCCATGCCATAAAAAAATGCCACGGATTTTCACGGATCACTAGTAAACTCACCCGTCAGTATAGGTCCTCACAAGCCATTACCCCATTAGCTGTCCACATCACTGCGCCACCTAAACGGTCCAATAAAAGTCGCACATTGCTGGTATGATGGTCGATTTATTTAATTACTTCTTCATAATACTGTTATAAATGTTCTTCTAAAAATTTCCAATAAAAAACAAAACAAAACTGTATATGTACACCTAAAACGCTTGTATGTATAGAAAACGGTGCAGTCCTATTTTCCCCCATACACACACACCCACCTACTAGTAAATACACTCGCCCAACAAGTCGCACGCGCCCTCGTCCAATGGCTTCATCCAGAATGGATTGTAATTGTGACAGGACTTCCGATGGATGGGCACTTGAATTTCCACGGGCGTAATCGGTGCACCCTCCCACAGCCAGCCGTCGAAGCGGTTTCCATCGGATTTATTGCACTGCATGGATATCGGCTCCTGGACGTACATCGTGTATAATTGATCGATGCGCGGCTGAGTCCACTTAATGCTTCGATAATTTGTCGAACGTGCTCCGTTCAGTTTGACCTTCCTCTGGTGCTCCTTCCTGCATAAACACAAACAGATAGTCAACAATGAAGGTAAACAAATACGAAAAGGACGAAAATGAAAATGAAAACACATTGAGATGCAGCAGCAGCAGCATTCACTCATCTCAAGGCATACCTACTTTTTCATGTAAATAAAGTAATTCTCCAGAGTGTCCTCGGAGACGGAACTCTTACAGACCTCCAGGCTTGTGGCCGGATAGTAGTGAATGTAGTTGACGCACATCTCGTCGCTAATGGAGAATCCACCCAGTGTTGCGTTCTCATAGCCGATTGTGTTGTAATAGCAAGTTGTTACCAGTGCATCTCCCTGGGGGCAGCCGTAGCAGCATCAGGATCAGGACAAACGGAGTGCGCACGAAGAATGTCGATGCAGGAAATGGAAATTGAAAAATTGGAAAAAAATTATTCCACGCAACAAAAAAAAAGAAGAGGAAGAGGCAAAATACAAACAGAATTCGGATCTGAAGAAAAATTGAATTCCTGCGAAGGGAATAAATGCAACGAACAGGACACAGAGCGCCCAGGGAGTTCTGTTGAAAGGGATGAATGATTGCAATACCTATTTGCTGGTAAGGGAAGTTGCTACCAACAGAATGGATTGGCGGAATAGTGTATTAGAATGCACTTGCTAGTGGTTAGGTTATACTCTGAGGAAGTGGGTGGGGGGTCCAACCCCCCACCGGAATGAATGATGAGACTTTTCTTCGGGGAAATTTGTTATTTTTATATAAATTGGACAGGTTTTCAATTATCTGTATGAAAAATGAGCACCACTGCGTGGTGCATTCCGAGAGTGCTGCAGGTTCCCTATAAGTGGTATTGCTTGTAAGGTGATGGCTGTAAAGTTGTAATCTATTTTCTAGTACAAAGGACGCAGTTCTGAAAGACGGAAACCAGATGAGAGAGAGAGTTGTGATTGAAAGCAACATTGCTAGGATCTGTCTGCGATTGGGAAATGGTATTTTGATGAAAAGATTTCGAATTGATTGGTTTGGCTGACTTGGAATTGCGTTCCAAATCACTTAGTCGGAATGGGGGGTACGGGGGGTCGGTTTTTTTTACTGGAGATGATTATTTTGATGAAATACTTTGAAAGGTGGGGGCTTTTAGTGAGTTTTTAAGTGACGTAGATGTATGTAATTTGTAGATCGGACTCTAAGTGGATTTTTTTTTTATAAAGTTTTACCAGATGAGGATTTGCCTCCAGGATAACCCATTTTACGGTTGGGTTGAGACATCTCTGCATCTCGTAATTAGATTTGGATAATCAGCAACGGAAAGACTAAAATTGGACATTTGCAATTTCTTTTAGAGTTCTCATAAGTCAGTTAATCCTTTATGTCCTGCGAGTCCAATTCTGCATCAAATGTTTAGAACTTATTTTGTTAACTCATTTGGAACCCAGGATTACTGTATAAAGCGCTGATGAGAATGATCGACACGAAATGTTCGGCGTGCTGCTCTCATGTCAAAACATTGGGTTAACAACTCAATCACGCGAAATCCTATTGTTACGAAACAATCGTAACAATCCTCGAAAAGGAACGATTTTACTTTTGACGACAATGCTAAACCAAAAAACGACAACGACGTTAGAAAGCTTAATAGAAAAGTTGCAACCGAACATCTAGAGGAAGACCTAAGCTGTTACAAAGTAGACATTACTGCCATCCAGGAAATACGATGGTAAGGGCCTGGCAAAAGAAGGGTGCAAAACTATGGGATCAACTATGGTCCTTGTTATAGTGAGCAGAAACAGCTTCTATTCCGATGTGGATTTGTTATAAGCGTCAGACTAAGGCAAGAAGTCTTATGCTTAGAAGGCATAAGCGAACGCATTATAATAATCTGCATCAAGGCCAAACTCACCAAGGTAAGCCTTAATGCGCTCATACTCTAACGGAGAAAAAATCTGATATAGCGAAAGACTGCTTCCACAAGCTCCTTGATAAAACTTATGAACGACTACCGAAGTACGATGTTGAAATCGTGATGGGAGATTTTAACGCAAAGGTAGGAAGACAAGACATCTTTGGGAGTATTTTCGGTAAACAGAGCCTCCACGTTTGGCAATGGACTTCGCTGCGGAACAAAATGCCACTTTAGCCAGCATAAGATTTCCTCACCTCTATATTCATAAGCGGACATGAAGGTCTCCAGATCGAATCCAGTCTTTTTGATTTCCGTATATTCCGATGGGCTAAAATGGACTGGAACACTACCTACTTGCAGCTAAAGTCAAAATCCATATACCTATCCATCACGCCACACTAAGTGCGAAATATTGTGAGAAAAATGAATGTCGAAAGTGTACAATCGCAAATGACCACCAACTCCTTTGGAGAAACCGCATTCCATAACCTTTCAATATACACCATACCACCAGCTTCTAATATAAAAGATCAATGGGGATCGCTACAAGATCGACCTCAACTGATGTGCCAAAGGTTTCTAACACCCACTAGCAAGAAACGCCAGATTTGACGAAAAATGAGGTATTCCAGGCAAAGCTACAGGTGAAGTCGAGAGCTGGCGATTAGCTTGATAGAGGGAAGAACCTCGCTTTTCAGAAATAAGAAAAAAGGAAAAGAACCGATGGATGGTATTGAGAGGTGCAAGTCCAGGAATGATGTTCGCAAGTTTTAACAAAGTGTAAAACGTCAAAGCCAGGGCTTCAAGGCACGAATAGAATTCTGTCGAGATGAACTAGAAAGATCGTAGTTGAGATGCAGTCAATGCTGAGAATTTCGAAGCAAAACTTCTGTAGACTGTTAAACGGCGTTGACGAACAATCTTTCGCTGTCAGGCAGAACGAATCATTCAATATTGACGACGACAGTGAAAACTACAAACTACCCGACCTAATCGAAGTGAGGAAAGCAATATCTAAACTTTAAGGTTAACAAGGCTGCCGGAAATGACCGCCTTCCCGCTGAGCTTTATAAAGCCAGCGGAGATGGCTTGGTAAGTAACATTCACCAACTCTTAAGCAAAATTTGGTCGGATGAAAGTATGCCTAAAGAATGGATCCTCAGCATCGTGTGCCTGATCCAAAAAAGGAGACCCACTGAACTGCGCCAACTACAGATTCATGAGTCTCCTTAACATCGCCTCAAAGATCCTATCTGCCATAATATTTGAACGCCTGACACCGTTTACCAATAACCTGATCGTTCCTTATCAGTGTGGTTTTAGGCCAGCAAAGTCCCGGAAAAAAACTTAAGAATTCCAATCCGATATCCACCACCTATTCATCGATTTCAAAGCAGCCTACAACCGACAGCATTTATAGAGACGAACTATACAGAGCCATGTCAAGTTTTGGAATACCGCCCAAACTTGTCCATCTATGTACGATGACGATGGAGAATTCTCGCTGCTCCACCAGGGTCGGAAACGACCTCATCGACACATTCGATACCTAAAAAGGATTTAGGCAAGGCGATACGCTGTCATGTGATTTCCTTAATTTGATTCTTGAGAGGATTATGCAAAACTCCCGAGCCAACACCAGAGGCCCTATATTACAAAAATCGGTGCAACTAATATCATAAGCCGACGATATTGACATCATTGGTCGGACTCAACGAGATGTCATAGCCACGTTTGCAAGTATAGAAAAGGAAGCCACAAAAATGTGTTCAGCAGTAAATGAGGGTAAGATTTAGGACACACAACATCGATGAATTGGACATAACGTCACCATTGACAGATATAGCCTTAAGGTAGTATGGGACTTTGTCTTACTCGGCTCCGCTATTAACTCTGAAAACAACATCTCGTCAGAAATTAAACGAAGAATTACTCTTGCCAACCGCTATTTCTTCGGGCTCTAAAGGAATTTTGTAGCATCGGCCTCACTCGAACTACTGAGGAGGTGCTATACAAGATCCTTATCATCCCAGTCCGACTCTACGGCGCTGAAGCATGGACCGTATCAAAAGTGGATAAAGAAATCGTTGGTCGATTCGAGAGGAAAATTCTTCAAAAAATCGTGCTATGGAGACTATGATACCACCATGAGCTATACGAGCTCTAGAGCATATAGCCGTTTAAGATGGCTAGGATATGTAGAGTGAATGGACATGATATCAAAACGGTCCCGTTTGCCTCTTCGGGCTATGGAGACAAGCGACATAGGCTATATTTGGGCCGGCACTAAATAATTTAGTCTCAGAAATTTTCTGTTTACACCGTACAGGACTATATGCAGAACTAACGACATCTAGACATATTTTGCATTCAAGTGAGTGGTGGTTTTCCAAGAGCAGCCTCAATGATAACGTTTACACAGCGGGCAATAACCGCTAATAAGGGGCAAATTAGAAAAATCCTCGCTATAATACGACAGTTGAATTTATGGTGACATCTAACGGATGGTAGAATAAACAGCATAATTGAGTATAGTCCTGGTCACCTAAATAAGTGGACTGACCTAAACAATTTAGTCCTTGTTCGATGTGTTTACACCGATGAGACTTGCACCAAATGTTGTCTTAGTCCTGGTTATTGTCCACAGTGTAAACATAGCCATAATCCTGAAAAAAAAACTCCACAATGGAAGTTTAAAATGGCAAAAAAATGAAGAGCGACTGGACACCAATACTACGGCTCACAGAGTCTTCAATTTCCAGCTTCATGCCTGATAGAGGAAGACCTCGATTTAAGAGGCACTCACACGTAGAAACCGAAATCAACCAACTTGAAATGCACAACTTGAGTTAGCTAGTTAACGACCGGGCTAATTGAAGAGGCATGATGGTTGAGGCCCAGGTTTATTTAGGATTGTAGCCGTATATTGTTCAGACTCTCAATGGATAATCCATGTCCCGGTGGAGTAGACACATAAGGTCATTAGGTACAGATTTGCAAACAGCAAGACGGACAGTTTGGATTGTGTCTTCCCAGAAAATCATCTTCCCTTTGCAATTTATTGTAGAAAAACCTCGAAAAGGAACGATATTACTTATGATGACCTACTAAGTAAAGAAAAGACAACGACGTTAGAATGCTTATCCGAGAAGGTGCAGTCGAACAACTAACGAAAGCCCAAAGTTCCTACAACGCAGACATTTCTGCTACCCAGGATATACGATGGAATGGGCCGGGGAAAATGAGGATAAACTACTGTGACATAGTCGAGACATAATGCTTCGAAGATATTAGCGAACGTATTGTAACAATCCGCATCAAGGCCTAGCCTCACGCTGTTTCAATCACAAAGCTTGCTGCAAAGCCCATTTACCATCAATGTGGTGTCATTGGCAATTTTGAAGCCACTGTTGCTGGGAAAACCTTAGTTCCGATTATAAGTTAACCTTCTATAAGCATATCCATGACCTCGGGAAGAAGCGACATAGTCTCTATTGGTCGATAACTGGAGTGATGAAGTTTCGCTTTTTTTTGGTACGGGCTTGAAAAATTCAGTTTTCCAGCAGTTAGCAAACCAACTGCATGGACGAAAACTTCTTCATATCAAATTGAAGAGATACCATCTGGATGAGCGGACCCATGTTTGACAAGATGGAATATCACACAAGTAGATACGAAAATGGATTTGGAATCTTCTACGTTCTCAAGTACAGACGAAAACGGACACAATTTGGTATTACTACGTCTAAAAGCTAGGAGCAGACGACGCTAAATCAGCGTTGGAATAGATGAAGCTTCGACCTTTTTTATGATTTTGACAAATGACCAAACGTTGTTGATAAATTTGGGTAGACAACTTGACATGCCTGATAAGGCCATTACAGTTTTATCTGGTTACTTTCAACATTTTTCGGTTTTTATTTGATAGGCTGGTCTTCTTAGTCAGAATGCTTCTTTGCTGGTGTCAGAGAAACATAATGACAAAAATAAATGTTTAAAAGTCCCCAATTGGCTTTCTCGTACTGGCCTACAGCCTTTCTTGGAATTAAAAAATTAGCTGACTTACATTGGATCAACGAGCTTAGAGGTGATAATACATAATCAGGGTATTGAGAGGTAAGAAACAAGTTCAGAGTTTTATCGGTTGGACTGTCACTATCTGGAAATGGCGTCTTCATGATAGTATGTTACATAAATTTTACGTAGACCGGTTTTATGGACTGTTGACGTTCAATTGAGCCGACAAACTCGCACATGCTTACGTGGGCCGACAGCGATCAAGTAAATCATCATCATAGGAACCCGCAATCACTCCAGAAACTGTGATTATGACAAATTCAGAAGGTTTTCAGCCATAGCACCTAAAATGTGCAGCTAAGAAGGGCTCAAGTGTGGGCATTTTCTTTTCGAGTTCTGACATCGAACGCTTCAAACAAACAGACAAAAAGTCGCAATGCTTATAAATGAACAGTTTTGGATAGCTCAACATGGTATTCCCTCCTGATTCGATATGACAACAACTCCATGTCAATGTGCCAAAACGAACTAATTAACAACTTCAGAACCGACTAACCTGCGAAACTCACTCCAAACAACATTAAAAGACCGACATGCAAGCCTCCGAATGATGACTTTCCCAAAACCATTCAAAGCTCCCCCAATTTCGAAACCACCATAAGATTCATAACTCTCTTTGGATTAGCAAACTCAAAACTTACCGGCAGCACCCGGGGCTTATATCTCAGATTCCGCATCTCCTGAAAGTGATGCGAATAGAAATCGTCCCGATTAACCTCCCTCAGTTCTTCCTCCTTTCGAAAGTGTCGTGTCAAAATGCGTACTCCTCTCAGATGTGTATGCAGCTGGGATCCGAAGATGATTATCCCCGAGTTTGGCAATGCCTACAAGTGTTTCGAACATTCCAAAGGATCAAATTACAAACAAACCAAACACAAACACAAACATACATGCAGCAGAAATTAAAAAAAACGTTTTTCTTACCACTCGTGTACATTCTGCAATACAATATCCACTCAGGGGAAATCCCGTCTGACCTGGAGGTATGGCCATTTTATCCGTATACTCGAGTCCCAGTTCCATGACACCGGCATCAAACTGCCGCAGATTGGGCACCATCTGAATCCTCATGCCTGAGCTGTCAATACGACCTGCAATGCAATCAAATCTCAGTTAAATCCGCAGCAGCATACTCGTGCATCGTCGCCGGGGGCGCGCACCTACCTTCTATCAGGTCGGGATTATTGAAATGTACTTCTAGTCGAATGTAGGGATTGTAGTCAGCACCACCCACCGGCAGACCCGTTTCAGGTGGGTATGTAAACGTGCTCGCTCCCATCGCCCATAGCGCAATAACCTTGGAGCAGACTTTTCCCTCTACTGGCAGGTTGTCACAGTCTCCATTGTAGAGGGGAATATCCACTGAAGGATCTGTCTGACAGTGGAATACTTCCATGTGATGTACCAGGTCGGAGGATGTGATGAGCGGTTCGAACTGGACGATATGGTGTTTCACTTGGAGAAAGTCTTCCAACTTCTGAATGTGACACCAGTAGGTTGTGTCCTTTGAGGGAACACGTACGTTGTCCAACCGGACTATGGTCTGTTTTAATTCCCTGTCAGGGATTACACAACAAACACACGCTCGCACACATTACATGACACAAAGACAATTTTAATTACTTACGTCTCGGGGATGATTATTTTATCGGCCCTCAGAAGTTGCATCATTTTAATGCCCGACTCGTGTTTCGACGTATTTGGGAACGCAAATTGGTGGTCTTCCATGGCCAGGGGGGTAATACCTCTCGCCCACATAATGTACATTGTTCCTTCCTGTAGGGACATTTATCGTTTACAAAAGGACTGACAAAAGGAAGGACGACATACTTACATGCATTCGAAAGTCCAAGGGGTCACAAGTGTCAAATTTTCTCTTGAACGCCAACGTTGCATCGTCCATTTTGAATAGCTCACAATCTTGCTGGTAATCCTTGTGGACAAATCGTCCGTCCGGACTGGTGTACGTGTCTGTGACAACGTTGAAGAAACCATTCTGATTCTCGAAAAAGCAAATATCGGCATCGCCCGTTTCGCCCCGTTTCGAGAAGCCCAAGTAGAACCAGCGATGTTCGACATTGAAGGCGTTCTGTACGTGGAATAGGATTTCCTGCTTGTACCAGTCCACCATCCAACTGAGTTTTATTTCCTCCTTCCCGTCGAGGTAGATCTCGTGTAGTTTTGTGTCCGACAGTTCTATGCAGAGAGGAAGAAAGAGAGGTAGGGATATGTGTAAGGATTAAATGGGATTTATAGTTTAGCCCCATCCATCGGATGCGGATGCTGTATGAATTATCAAAATGGAATTTGTAATAGCTTGACTATGAGGGGTTTTATTTATTTATCGATGGATGATTATGATGATGGTGGTTGTCGGCGTCATCGTCGTCGTGGTCCTGGTGATTGGGGGCCCAAATGAAGGTATTTATTATGTACCATGCGTTCAGGAGGTTGGGTAATAATAACGTTCATTCCCATGTAGGTAATGTGTCTATGGTTGAAGGGGAGAATGCTTCCAAATATTGGCATGTCATATTTATAATGAGGATGTAGGATGGAAGGAAGGAGTTGGAGGACGCTGTTGGTTGGTAAGATTCGAATTTAATCCTCTTTCAAGTTTGATAAATTTTATTGACAAAATAAGATTTACACTTAGCAAGGGGCAATATTATGCCCTCTCATTGTTGAGATTAATATGTGACAAGTTGTGAGATAGCATTCATATCACAGCTTTTGTAAGCTATCAACTTGGGTTAACAGATTTCTGTTTCAAAATTGTTTCCATACTGTGCTGCGTATTATTGAAGACCTTGGTGTTCTACTTTAAGGAAAAGTGACAACTCAAAGTTGTATTAGGTATTCATTGTTGAACGTTAAGATTTAATGAACGAGGAGAAATCAATCTTGAAACGCTTACAAGGAAGAATGGGTATCGTTCAGTTCTGTTACCTGCTTTGACTTAATAAACGCATTTATTTGAAGAAAAAGGGCAGTGGTTAGAACGACCAATTGATACCAATACCAGTGGAACTACTCTGACATTGATATGGCAATTCATTTGCGTTGTATCAATTGTCACAAAGAGCTCATAGTTAATTAGCTTTTCGGATTTGGCATAAAATATAGGTGCCGCAACCGTGTAAGCAGGGCCGGATTTAGAGGTCTAGAGGCCCTGGGACAACAAATGAGTGGCTTATTACTTTTCATAAAAAATTAACAATTTGTTTGCAGTCATGTTTTTCAATAGTTTATTGCGAATCCAAGTAAATTATCTTAACAAACATACAAAAAAATTCGCCAACATAGGCCTTATCTGCGCTCACGATCCGACGGAGGAAAGACTAAGGATTGCTTCTACGTCCCAACAAGCCATTAGATCAGCCGCAACTGACGTGCTAAGTTTCTAGCGGCCACCAGCAAGAAAACCCTGGTTTGATGAGGAATGCCGACAGATGCTCGCAGCCAAGAACGAGGCCTGCAAGGCTAAGCTGCAAGTGAAGACTAGAGCTGCCATTGAGCTTTATAGGTAGAGAAGAAGGGAAGAACATCGGCTTTTCAGAAAGAAGAAAAAGAGCAAGAAAAGCGCGTGATCGAGGATATAGAGAGGTGCCACTCCAGGAACGATGTTCGCAAGTTTTACCAAAGTGTAAAACGTCAAAGCCAAGGATACAAGGCTCGAACAGAATCCTGTCGAGATGAGCAAGGAAATATCGTGGTTGAGACACAGTCGATGCTGAGGATATGGAAGAACCATTTCTGCAGACTGTTAAACGGCGATGACGAACAACATTCCGCTGTCAGGCAGAACGAACCGTTTAATATTGGCAACGACAGCGAAAACTGCCAACCACCCGACCAAAGTGAAGTGAGGATAGCAATATCTAAACTAGGCTTAATAAAGCCGCCGGATATGACGGCCTTCCCGCTGAGCTTTATAAAGCTGGCGGAGATGACTTGGTAAGTAACATCCACCAACTCAAAAGTCAAATCTGGTCCGATGAAAGTATGCCTGAAGAATGGAACCTCAGCATCGATTGCCCGATCCACAAAAAAGGGAGACCCTCTGAACTGCGCCAACTACAGAGGCATAAGTCTCCTAAACATCGCCTACAAGATCCTATCTGCCATAATATGTAAACGCCTGAAGCCGTTTACCAACAACCTGATCGGCCCTTATCAGTGCGGTTTTAGGCCAGAAAAGTCCACAAACGATCAAATCTTGACACTTCGACAGATCCTGGAAAAAACTCAAGAAGTCCAAATCGATACCTACCACTTATTTATCGATTTCAAAGCCAGATACGACAGCATTTATAGAGAGGAACTATAGAGAGGAACTATAGATAAACTCGTCCGTTTGTGTAGGATGACGATGGAGAATTCTCGCTGCTCCATCAGGTTCGGAAATGACCTCACCGACATATTCGATACCAAAAAAGGATTTTGTCAATGCGATGCGCTTCTTTAATTTGATTTTGAGAGGGTTTTGCAAAACTCCCGAGCCAACACCAGAGGCACAATCTTCCAGAAATCGGTGCAACTACTAGCATACGCCGACGATATTGACATCATTGGTAGGACTCAACGTGATGTCATAGCCACCTTTGCTAGTATAGAGAAGGAAGCGGCGAAAATGGGTTTAGCAGTAAATGAGGGTAAGACTAAGTATATGCTGTCAACACGAAAGGACACACAACATCAACGAATTGGACAGAACGTCACCATTGACAGATATAACTTTGAGGTAGTACGGGACTTTGTGTACCTCGGCTACGCTATTAACTCTGACAACAACATCTCGTCAGAAATCAAACGAAGAATTACTCTTGCCAATCGCTGTTTCTTCGGGCTAAGAATGCAATTTAGAAGTTAAGCCCCAACTCGAACTACTAAGGAGATCCTATATAAGACCCAGATTATCCCAGTCCTGCTCTAAGGCGGTCCCGTTTGCGTTGACGGGCTATGGAGACGAAGATTCAACCACGAACTATAAGAGCTGTACAGTGACATACCCCTAGTCAAAAAACTCCGCATTGGACGTTTAAGATGATTAGGACATACAGAACGACACCAATACTCCGGCTCGCAGAGTCTTCGATTCCCAGCCAGACGTCGGACGCAGTAGAGGAAGACCTCACATTAAGTGGCGCGCACAAGTAGAAACCGACCTCATCCAACTTGGAGTGCGCCTACTGGAGGCAGTTAGCTAAGGACCGGGCTAATTGAAGAGGCATGTTGGTTGAGGCCCAGGTTCATCCCGGACTGTAGCTCTACTTAAGTAAGTACATATGTAAGCACGAGGAGGTCGAATGGAGAAAAAGATACAACCGCGGATGCAGTGCAAAAAGCCAAAACGCGTCGACTACATTGGCTCGGCCACATCGAGCGAAAGGACAATAATGCTCCAGCTAAGAGGATCTTCGAATCCCAGCTCCCAGCAAGGAAGACTAAGTCATCACGGATGCCAAAGCGCTTGGTCTAGTAAACAGGAAGCATCGAGCCCGGGATTGTAGAGGATGGAAGGCTGCAGAGTCTCAGGCAGAGACTCTTCACGGGTCGGGAGCCCGATAAGTAAGTAAGTCGGTATGGTGGTGACTGAGTGCTGATCATGTTGATGACGGAAAAGTCACGAGTAAGATCTCAATGGGCCAGTGGAGCTTACAATCGCAATTGAAAGCACGATCTTGAATATGTTTCTGCTGTTTTCCAATTTATTTAATTTACCTGCAAGGTTTTGTCCATCAAGCATTGGGTTAGGTCGTGAAGAGAATGTTGTTGCTCTGATTCGCAAACCTTGTTCCGTCATGCTTTATAAACGATGTGATGGTTTTCGAAGTGAAAACACTCCTCCACTATATATGTTCAAGGGGTCTGAATAACCCTTGAGATTCTAAGATGACCTGTTGTCCGAATTTCTCGAAACAGCTTATATAAGTTGCTCACTTTGTCCATCCTAACTGGGACTGTAGGCGCCAGCGATGTATCCATCTTGGGAATTCCTCCGTTACCGTCTTAAAGAAGTTAGAATTGTCTTAGTGTGATGACATATCTTCCACTCCGATCTGATATGCTGCCGTCAAGATTTTATATTGAGGTATACGCCCTTTTTAGGCACCTAGCGGTCGCAGAAAGGTGGCTAAAATTTGGAGTTGATTTGCTGCATAAAACCGTTGTATAGACAGGTTGACGGAAATTTTGCACAATTTTTATGGAAACAAGACAGCTGACAACTACTACCGAGCTGTCAGTGGGGAATCGGTAGGTAGATATGTTAAAAGGTGCTGTTAGCATATTAAATCACCCCTCATTGAGTTCCTGCACTGCTAAAATGGTTCATCATTAGCCTGTAGATTGATTTAAATTGAGCTTAGCTACGCTCTGAGTTTTAAGATTCCTAGCCCTTCCCTTTTTTGCTCAATTATTCATAATAAATGTGTTGTTTGCCCTTGCCGATTAAATTTGATATGCGACAACCTTTTTATACTTTTCCGGATGATCGTATAAATTCCATAGATAAAAAAAGTCGCACGATTTTTTTTCTTCATTTCCCTAATCATATTCGTCACCCGCCCCGCCCCAAACTACGACACTTGCAATAATATTTCGAAGCGACCCATCAAATCTCAAATTGATAAACAAATGCAAATGTAAACACCTACAGCAAAGAAATGTTTAGATACTTCTGATCACGTATGCGCTTCTATTTATAACCCAGCACCTTCTTTTTTGGAACTTAATTACTCTAATGGCTGGAACGTGCCCAAAACGTTGGGTTAGGCCAAAAGCGACACACTCTCTCCCTCCAACTTGGCCGATCAATCATAAAAAAAAAATTGTCTTAGGTTATTGTCGTCAAACAAAAATCAAAGTGTCAGTTCCTGGCCACTGAAAATCAATATAAGCCCTGACATTGGACGGGAAACAATTTAGTTTCATAAAATCGCGAACCGGGCGGTTCCCAGACCAATTCGCATGCAATGACGGTCGAAAAGAATCTTCTACTAGTGAGCGCTGTTCTTTGCGGGATTTACGTGTGGATTAATCGTGCCAGACTCAAGTTCATATGGAAGCTGAATGGTGTCCGCGGAATATTGCAGCAACCGTTGCTGAATATCTTAATGTGGCAAATGCTCGATCCGAACAGTGGGTGAAACCGCAGAAATACCGCCCCAAAAGTGCTGAGTGAATAAAGTGTTTTGTTTTTTTTTTTGCATTGCAGGACTGTTGGAAACGTTGCGTCGTATTCGGAAATACTTCCCACGGCCATTGGGTTACCTATTTGGAACACAATGCTTGGTCTACATCGATGACCCCATGTTGATGGAGAGGGTTTTGAATTCGCGCGAATGCTTGGATAAGACATTTCTGCAGGATGGTTTCTTTGTGAAGAAGGGACTTTTACATGCTCGGGGTATGTTCAACAATATCAAAGAAATTGAATGTGTATACCGTTTGTTTATTGCTTCAGTTTACTCATTCTCATGAATGAGTAACACACAATTGTGATTAAGGAATTCATTTACAGTTCGGAGTAGGTCTTAAATTGATATTTGATGTTGTAATGAGTTTACGTGCCTCTGGGGTATTCCATTTTGCATGCGCTTTTCTTCCTTTTGTCTGGGTACTAGGTTATAAGGAACATCGAAATGGAAATTTGTTTTCGTCCTTATTTATTTCTGAATCGTGTTTTTTTTTCTTTGGGAGTATAACCACAAACATGCTCCTTTGGTGTGGTTGGCCCGTCTAGAGCGATTCGGCACCTGCATCGCATCAGTATGCAGATATTGTGGTGCGGTTTGTGGGGATTATCTCATTTCCATTTAATTTCATTTTCCATTATTTTAAATTGTTACATGGAATTTTTATTTTTTTGTATTTTTCTGTTTTTGTGGGGTTGTAACGTTTTATTTGTGAATCTCATGTGACAATCAGTGATTTTATATGTAGAGACATCCGTTTTTAGGTTTTTTTTCTAAGAAATAACCTTTTCTAAGTTCTAGCGTTTAGAATTTTTAGAAAATGATGATTTTCTTCAAAAATAGGAGGCCACAGATCTGGGTTTCTTTAAACCACCATTCAATTTATTGTTGAATTGTTTTTGGAGGTCCGTTGAAGGTTGGAGTTTTTCTTTTTAACATGTGATGGAGTGATGGATAAATTTGGTAGAATCTGCCTTTAAGAAGCCCAAACTTAGAGCAAGACAACTTAGTTTACGCAAATTAAAAAGAGCTACTTGAAGAACATTAAGCCGAGAAAATTATATCAGCTTAGTTATTGCCGCCAGAATTTATGACCATTCGTGCCCCACTTATGACATGTTCCATAACCCTTGCCAGAATTTCCGGAAATAGGTCCTCGCATATTTTATTTGATGGCTTCAAGAGTCTGAGGCTTATTGACGTAGACTCGCCAATGCTAAAAACCCCACAAAAAGAAGTCTGGAACTGACAAATCAGACGATCTGTGAGAAAATGATACCAGCTAAGTGACCGCCGTCTGAATTTGTGACCATTCGGGACTCATTTATGACATGTTCCATTACCCTTGCCAGCATTTCCGGAAATAAGTCCTCACATATTCTATTTGAAGGCTACAAGAGTCTGAGGCTTATTGACAAAGACTCGTAATTGCTAAAAATCACACAAAAAGAAGTCTGGAACTGAAAAATTAGACGATCTTGAGAGAAAATTATATCAACTTAGTGACCGCCGTCAGAATTTATGACCATTCGGGCCCCATTTACGACATTTTCCAGCATTCTTCCCAATCTTGCTTTTTGAAATAGACTCGTAAATTCTAAAAACCATACAAAAATAGCTTTGGGAATGTTAAATCAGGCGGTCTTGCGAGAAAATGATATGAGATGACTGCCGTCAGAATTTATGACCATTCGGGCCCGACTTATGACATTTTCCATTACACTTGTCAGAATGTTCGGTGATATGTCCTCGCATTATTGAAGGATATTCTATTGCAGGGATTCAAGAGTCTGGGGCTTATATTGACATAGACTCGTAAATTCTAAAAACTCCAGATAAAGAAGTCTGGAATGGTCACATCAGACGATCTTGGGAGAAAATGATATCAGCTAAGTGACAGCCGTCAGAAATTATGATCATTCGTGTCCAAGTTATGATATTTTCCAGCACAATACCCAGAAATTCAGGCGATAGGTCCACGCATTCTTGACGGATATTCTCTTTGAGGACTACAAGAGTGTGAGGCTTATTGACATAAACTCATAACTTGTAAAAACCCCAACAAAATAAGTCTGGAACGGTCAAATCAGGCGATCTTGCCAGCAAGTGCAAATCGCCAAAACGAGAGATAAGGTGAACTGGTAGTGCAGCCGTTGCTCCATTCTGTTGGATTCATATGTTCTGCAGTCCCGATTCATACAATCGAGGGAGAAGAAAGTCGTTAGGCATGGTTCTGTGGCGTTCGCCGCCCACAGTAGAAATGACTAATGGCCAACGGCGTTTTTGAAAAGTAGGTCGGCAGATGCGTTCAGCTTATACAGCACACCATGCAATAAGATTGAGCAGGCCTAATAGTTCTTTGCAGGTTATACTTGCGTTACCTCAGAAGTGATAATTTAGTGATGGCAATGGTCCTCGTCGCTGATGATAATTTTCGATGAAAAGTTGTCTCCCTCGTAGTCGAGATTCATGTGGCTTTAGTGTAGGCCAACAGCTTGCTGGGCAACAGTTAACAGCTGATACACTTTCTGCATTTTGTAAGGATACATCTAACAGTCTTTCACCAGAATATTTTAATAATATTAACTAGGTCAGCTAGAAGCTACAAAGCTCCTATTATCAATTATTGGAGAGCGGTGAACATGAAAAGATAATGTGGGGGATGAGCTTAACAGTAGTCAGTGCTGACGAGGCCTAATATTGTAGGACTTGAAGGACAATTTGCCAGTATCCTCTAAGAACATTGCGTGGGACGTCATCGATACTTCGGAGTCATCTGTGACATTTTGAACCACAGACAGGCTGCTCCGAGGCCAGTCATCCGTGGCAGCATCCCATGTTGTCCCATACTCTTCTTCGATCGGTTAATAGGCATAGTGTTTGCCATTTGGTTGGACAATGAAATCTGATCCGAAATTCACGCTGCACCAACACCACCGTAGAATTATTCAACGTCGTAACGCCATGATGCAACTTTCGGTTGATAAATTAGTCACCAGCTCTAAATGAACAGCACGAACAGCTGCACAAGTGATGATCATCATATAGGTCTTTGACATGCCGTCCTTTTCGCTAATGAAACAGTAAAGAGGTCCCGCGAAATCAATCCCGACGTTTTGGCTTGGAAAGTTTTATCCATTCTAGAGGAAGGGGACCGAAAAGTTGTGATGCGTCTCACAATTTCTAGCATTTCAAACATCTTGCAATCCTCTTCTTTACCAGTTGACGCCCTTTAGGTATCCCAAAACGTTCTCTTAGTTTCGTCAACACAATATTGACGCCCCCATGAAAGGTCTTTAGATATGTGAGAACTTGAGGATTATTGGATGCAATCCACCACACATAAATGGTGGCTATCTGTGATAACTTCGATGTTTTCGATACTGAACCAGTTTTCGACGGCTGGGAATCAAACCCGCGCCACTGAACTCCTCGGTTGAAGTTAAACTTCATGCATCAACGTTTCTCAAATATCAGAAGTCCTTGCTCATCAAAAGAACTGCAATGCTTACTTAATAAGAATTCCTTATGATCGGCAAGCTGAAGCTTATGTGTATGTGTAAGGATATAAAGAGCCAAAAAAAACTGAGAGCAGAGGAAGGGAGGACACAACAACATGCGAATACCAGCATGCTTTGGCCGTAAAATACGTACATTTACTATAGACAGCTACCTCATGCTTACTTACTTAACTTAAGTGGCGCTACAGTCCGGGATGAACCTGGGCCTCAACCAACATGCCTCTCCAATTAGCCCGGTCCTTAGCTAACTGCCTCCAGTTGCGCACTCCAAGTTGGTTGAGGTCGGTTTCTACTTGTGCGCGCCAGTTATAGCGAGGTCTTCGACTACTGCGTCCGACGTCTGGCTGGGAATCAAAGACTCTGCGAGCCGGAGTATTGGTGTCCATTGTTTCTACATGTCCTAGCCATCTTAAACGTCCAATGCGAAGTTTTTTTGACTAGGGGTCGCTGTCGCTGTACAGCTCGTATAGTTCGTGGTTGAATCTACGTCTCCATAGCCTGTCAACACAAACGGGACCTAAGATTTTTCGACGAATTTTTCTCTCGAATCGACCAAGGATTTCTTCATCCGATTTTGATACGGTAAATGCTTCAGCGCCGTAGAGCAGGGCTGGAATGATCAGGGTCTTATATAGGATCTCCTTAGTAGTTCGAGTAAGAGGTTTACTACTAAATTGCCATCTTAGCCCGAAGAAACAGCGATTGGCAAGAGTAATTCTTCGTTTGATTTCAGACGAGATGTTGTTGTCAGAGTTAATAGCGGAGCTGAGGTAGACAAAGTCCCGTACTACCTCAAAGTTATATCTGTCAATGGTGACGTTCTGTCCAATTCGTCGATGTTATGTGTCGTTTCGTGTTGACAGCATATACTTAGTCTTGCTAAACCCATTTTTGCCGCTTCCTTCTCTATACTAGCAAACGTGGCTATGACATCACGTTGAGTCCTACCAATGATGTCAATATCGTCGGCGTATGCTAGTAGTTGCACCGATTTTTGGAAAATTGTGCCTCTGGTGTTGGCTCGGGAGTTTTGCACAATCCTCTCAAGAATCAGATTAAAGAAGTCACATGACAGCGCATCGCCTTGCCTAAATCCTTTTTTGGTATCGAATGTGTCGGTGAGGTCGTTTCCGACCCTGATGGTGCAGCGAGAATTCTCCATCGTCATCCTACACAAACGGACTAGTTTGGGCGATATACGAAAACTTGACATGGCTCTGTATAATTCGTCTCTATAAATGCTGTCGTATGCGGCTTTGAAATCGATAGATAAGTGGTGGGTATCGATTTGTCCTTTTTGGTGTTTTTCAGGATCTGCCGAAGTGTGAAAATTTGATCGATTGTGGACTTTCTTGCCCTAAAACCACACTGATAAGGGTCGATCAGGTTGTTGGTAAACGGTTTCAGGCGTTCACATATTACGGCAGATAGGTTCTTGTAGGCGATGTTGAGTAGACTTATGCCTCTGTAGTTGGCGCAGTTCAGAGCGTCTCATTTTTTGTGGATCGGGCAAACGATGCTGAGGTTCCATTCTTCAGGCATGCTTTCAACCGACCAGATTTGGCTTATTAATTGGTAGATGTTGCTTACCAAGTCATCTCAGCCGGCTTTTTAAATCTTAGCAGGAAGGCAGTCATTTCCGACAGCCCTATTCAGCTTGAGTTTAGATATTACTATCCTGACTTCACTTAGGTTGAGTGGTGGGCAGTTTTCGCTGTCGTTGCCAATATTGAATGCTTCGTTCTGCCTGCCAGCGGAATGTTGTTCGTCATCGCCGTTTAACAGTCTGCAGAAGTGGTTCTTCCATATGCTCAGCATCGACTGTGTCTCAACTACAATATTTCCTTTTTCATCTCGACAGGATTCTGTTCGAGCCTTGTATCCTTGGCTTTGACGTTTTACACTTTGGTAAAACTTGCGAACATCGTTCCGTGGAGTGGCACCTCTCTATATCCTCGATCGCTTTTCTTGCTCTTTTTTCTTCTTTCTGAAAAGCCGGTGTACTTCCCTACTTCTTTGCCAAAAGAGCTTAGTGGCAGCTCTCGTCTTCACCTGAAGCTAAGCCTTGTAGGCCTCGTTCTTGGCTGTGAGCATCTCTCGGCAATCCTCATCAAACCAGGGGTTTCTTGCTGGTTTCGCGAGAATCCTAGCACATCAGTTGCGGCTGATCCTATGGGTTGTTGGCATCGTTGCCATTGTTCTTCGACATGAGATGCTGGTGGTGTGGTGTAAATCGAGAGGTTAAGGGATACGCGTTGCGCGAAGTTCGTGGCGTTCTCTGGCGATTGCAGTCTTTCGACATTAAATTTTTGCACAGTATTTCTGGTTTGTTGTGGCGTGGTGGATATCCGCATCTTTACCTTGGCTAAAACAAGGTAGTGGTCCGAGTCGATGTTAGCCCCTCGGAATGTTCGGACATCCAAAATACTGGATGCGTGACTCTTGTCTATCGCAATGTGATCAATTTGGTTGAGCGTTCGTCGATCTGGAGACCGCCATGCCCCCTATGTATATCGAGGTGAGGAAACCGTGTGCTGGCTATAGTGGCATTTCGTTCCGTAGCGAAGTCAATTAGCCTAAGTCCGTTACCAGACTTGTTGTCATGTAGGCTATATTTTCCGACAGTACTGCTGAAGATGTCTTCTATTCCTACCTTTGCGTTAAAATCTCCCATCACGATCTTAACATCGTACTTTGGTGGTCGCTCATAGGTTTTGTCTAGGAGCTCATAGAAGCAATCCTTAGTTATATTATCCTTTTCCTCCGTCGGAGCATGAACGCATATAAGGCTTATGTTGGTGAATTTGGCCTTGATGTGGATTGTTACAATGCGTTAGCTAATGTCTTGGAAACATAAGACTTCTTGCCTAAGTCTGGCACTTATGACAAATCCGCATCCGAATAGTCCGTCTTTCTTCTTACTATAACACGGTCCGAAGTAGATGTCACAGTTTTTCATCCTCTTTTTGCCCGGCCCATCCCATCGTATTTCCTGGATGGCAGTAATATCTGCTTTGTCGAAGTTTAGGGCTTCCGCTAATTGTTCGAATGCACCTCTCCTGTTTAATGCTCTCACATTCCAGGTGCAGATACGAACGTCGGTGGGCTTTTTTTTATTAGCAGGGTCGTCAACAATAATATCAGGCCTTTCCGAGGCTTCGTTACATAGGCTTTTTTATATGGATGGGTAGTTAACCCAAAGCACAACCCCCAACCTGGAGGGCTAGGCCCTTGCTTTGACCCTAGGACAGCGGGTAGAAAAAATACCGATCTCAGTAGCCCATTTTGGGATATGAGCGCTGCCGTTGACCCATTGAGGGCTCCTCCGCCACCAACCCTTTTCCAACACCATGGCTCAGTATTGGAAATCTCTATAGACCTGGTGGTCAAATATGTCGAAGCAGCTCATATATGGATTTCACTACCAGTTCGATCAAACTGGAGCTGTAGGCGCCACCGTTGCGTTGACTCCATTTAGGGAATTCCTCCGCTGCCGCCCGAGAGTGTGTGCCTTAGCGAGAGGACACTCCTCCCCCCTCTCTCGTTTGCTGCCACCAACGACCTTCCAAAAGCTAATGTCTTGGAAACATAAGACTTCTTGCCTAAGTCTGGCACTTATGACAAATCCGCATCCGAATAGTCCGTCTTTCTTCTTACTATAACACGGTCCGAAGTAGATGTCACAGTTTTTCATCCTCTTTTTGCCCGGCCCATCCCATCGTATTTCCTGGATGGCAGTAATATCTGCTTTGTCGAAGTTTAGGGCTTCCGCTAATTGTTCGAATGCACCTCTCCTGTTTAATGCTCTCACATTCCAGGTGCAGATACGAACGTCGGTGGGCTTTTTTTTATTAGCAGGGTCGTCAACAATAATATCAGGCCTTTCCGAGGCTTCGTTACATAGGCTTTTTTATATGGATGGGTAGTTAACCCAAAGCACAACCCCCAACCTGGAGGGCTAGGCCCTTGTTTTGACCCTAGGACAGCGGGTAGAAAAAATACCGATGTCAGTAGCCCATTTTGGGATATGAGCGCTGCCGTTGACCCATTGAGGGCTCCTCCGCCACCAACCCTTTTCCAACACCATGGCTCAGTATTGGAAATCTCTATAGACCTGGTGGTCAAATATGTCGAAGCAGCTCATATATGGATTTCACTACCAGTTCGATCAAATTGGAGCTGTAGGCGCCACCGTTGCGTTGACTCCATTTAGGGAATTCCTCCGCTGCCGCCCGAGAGTGTGTGCCTTAGCGAGAGGACACTCCTCCCCCCTCTCTCGTTTGCTGCCACCAACGACCTTCCAAAGGGGTTTATTATCCCATCTCCAGTCGAGGTACTACGCACCCACCAGTAACCAGCGTGGAGGTGAGAGTAGGAGTTTATAGTAAGAGGCTAGAGTGAGAACGCTTGTGTTCTCGTATAGTCACATCAGTATCCTTAAACACCGGCCGTAAGAGTACTTTGCCTGCTTTAAAAAGCCTAACATCAGTTCTTACATTATTCAATGTGAATTAAGCTATTTTTGGCAATAGTCTTCGAAAAAAAAAATTATTTTTAATTTTAACACAAAATTTTGAACTAAAATCTTTTTTTAAACTGATATGAGATGAATGCTGTCAGAATTTATGACCATTCGGGCCCGACTTATGACAGCATAAACTATAACATATGACTCGAGCTGCAAAGTCTCTGTTGGATTGAAAAAGTTAAGTTTTTTGGTCATGTAGTACTATTTGTACTACCGAAAACCAAATAAAGTACAAAAAAGTTCTTGTTTGCTTTCTCAGAGTCTTTCCAACCACCTTAATTCAATAAGGATAATCGATGCAACTTGTTTCACTGTGCCCCATTTTAAGGTCCATGATAACAATGCACATCTTCCATTTGAAGACTCTCCTGCCATGCTCTGCTGCTTCCCCGTTTTTCCTCCAGCTTGATACATTTGAGAGAAGCTCGGATATGGATTTTATAGTAGTAGATCCTGTGTAGCTCGCTACCCATGATATCTGCTGGTAGCATTCCCGCTATGACATAATGACAGCAACACCTAATATCGTTCCTCACGCTCAGCCCACACCAACTGTTCACGGATTGTATCCTTCTTGCGTAGGACTAAATCGTATAATTGATTTATCTTATATTGGTGCAGCATACATGAGTATTGCCTGCACCACCCTTGACAGAATAAGTTCTATTTGTTGTCTGGGTCCTCCAATATTTGTCATTATCCTTGATAATGCACTGCTTACACAAGCTGCTTTGTCGCACGTACTTTCAAAGTGTTTCTTGTATGTAAGCCTCGCGGATAGTCCTCCGGCTCCACTTTTAATCGGTTAGATATGATCCGCTTGAGTATTTTACCAATTGTGTCTAAAAGGGATATGGGTGACTGACTGCCGCTATGGTATTGACAGACGTTGTCTGGGAAAACCCTTTCTGTTAGACACTAGTTGTAAAGTTCTAAAAGTGGCTTTAGGGCTGTGTTTGGTGTCATCCAATTCAGGTGACTTGGCTTGTCGAATTCTAGAAATTCGATTTCAGTGACAGTAGTATTTGCTGTGGTGGTTCTGTACCCTCTAATGGTGATTGCGGAGGGAGCAACACCGAAACAATTTATTTGCATAATAGCATGACATGTCGGTGAGGGTGTGTATTTGTTAAACACCATTTTGTGAAATTTATATTCTCTATCAAAAACTTTTAAAATCATATCGCTCTATTGTTTGCTTACTAACTAATGTCCTCCCCGATGTAAATCCTTTTTATTGTGAAAACAGACATTTAGTAGTTGAAACTCAGGCAAAGAGTGATATTTATGTTTAATTTGAATCGTCTATCAGAAATGGACAATCAACGACGGGCATTGATGCGAAAAAATAAATAAAACTGAACTTTATTTGAGTATTCGTATTTTTGTTATTTTATGTCTAAAATAAAAAATAAACACTCGTACACATTCCATTTATTGAACAGACCCATTCTGATAACAACGACAGCAGACTATACATCGCGTTTTGTTCCATATGCAAACAGGATAGCAAGGACATTTTTAGTGTGAAAAAAATCGAACGAATTCAATTTAGTTTTATTTTGTTTAATTCTCCAAATAGGAAACCAAACATCACCCATATCCTTTAGAGAATGCATTTCACAAATGACTGACCTTTTCAATTGCCATTGGGCAATAGATGTCATTAGTGACACTACGTCTGGATCAGGGATTATCGTTGAAAGTTTTAAAATAGTCATACAAAAGGATTGAGGTGAAGCGGTCCTTTGATGCTGGAGCAGCGCCCCAAACTCGTGTCGATTTGTTTATACCCTATTCCATAGGGTTTATTTGTTACCTAGAAAAATGATTTAGGCAGTTATACCATAAAGTATATGGATCGACTCAGAATCGCTGGGTGAGTCGATTTAGACATGTCTGTCTGTCCGCCCGTCCGTTGGTCTGTACGTCACCGATTTTTAGTCCTTAAATTATGGGATATTGGTTTTAAAGATGGGATACCCTATATTAAACGATCCTCACAGCGGACTGTAGCCTTCTTATATGTTTTTGTTTGTTTATTAAAAATACTACGTTTTAATAATTTGAACTAAAAAAATCCGGCCTGGTTGGAAACGGTGGCGAAGGAAAGAGGCAGGTTCCTACATCGCTTTATCGAATACCTTTGACCAATTGGTGGTATTAATACTATGGTATACGGGTGTATTTTTTTAGAGGAATAGAACTTATAATTGGCAGCACTATTTTAACTATCAGCTGTCAAGTGGTTTATTTTTAGTTTGGCTCGGCATCTCAACATGAATAGACTGACGTCTGAACAACGCTTCTAAATTGTGCAAATTTATTTTGAAAATCATGAAATACGTATCGCGCATTTTACGGTCAACATAATCGTTCGTCAGAGCAATAAATTCGATTAAGTATGGAACGTTTTCACACCACGTTTACTCTAAATGATAATACGCATCCACAGAGACGTCGGTCGTACAGTGCGTAGGTACAGAAGAAGTCATTGCTGATGAAGAGCTTAGCGTAGATGAAGACCCGAATCAGTCTTTTCGCCATCGTGCACGTGAATTGGATACGTGTCCATAGACTTTATGGACGATGTTGCGGAAAGATCTTGGTTTGCGTGCTTACAAAATCCAACTCGTGCAAGAATTGAAGGCACAGGGTCACCTAGCAAGGCGTGGATTCGGTGAATGGGTCCAAAACAAGATTGCCGTTGATCCCAACTTTCATATGCGGATTTTATTTTAGCTATGAAGCTCACTTTTGGTTGAATGGATTCGACGTGTATTTGGAGTGTTGTAAATCCTCAAGTGTATGTTGAGAAACCGTTACATCCACAAAAACTGACTGTTTGGTGTGCTTTATGGTTTGGTGGGAATAATTGGACCGTACCGGATTTAAATTTTGATGACGCGTTGGGCTAATAAATCAGCTCACAGGCAGAATTATTAACACAAATTTTGGCTTCTCATCCGCAAGTAGATCTGTTATCTGTAGCACCCCACAACGGGGTGTCGTGTCTCCTCTTCTCTTTTGCCTCCACTTTTGTTCTGTTTTGTTCTGTTCACCATAAGGCATATTATGCTAGTATAACAACAGAAATTTTTTTGCCATTTCAAAGTGCTCAGTATGAGTTCAATTTTGCAAAGACAGATTAGAATAATCTAAATTTATATTTAAATTCAATTTTGTGGAATCACATTCTTGCTGTTCTTATCGAACATGTACAGTACGTTAATTTCAGTTTTAAAGACTGGGATCGAATTACATGTTCCTATAATAAGGCGAAAAGACCATAAAAAGCACCCATGGTTCAATAGGCAGTTTTCTAAAATGAAGAACATCAAGATCAAAGCATTCAAAAAATATAAACTAACCGGAATGTCAGAAGATTTTTCAACTTTTTCTCGTTTTCGTAAAGAATACGAGTTTCTAAATAAATTTTTGTACAAAAATTATATATATTCAGTGGAATCGAGAATTAAAAACAACAGCAAAGCGTTTCGGTTTCCTCACCTCGATATCCATAAGGGGACATGGCGGTCTCCAGATCAACGAACGGTCAACCAAATTGATCACATTGCGATAGATAAGAGGCACGCATCCAGTATTTTGGATGTCCGAACATTCCGAGGAGCTAACATCGACTCGGATCACTACCTTGTAGCAGCCAAGGTAAGAATGCGGATATCCACCACGCCACAACAATCCAGAAATACTGTGAAAAAATTTAATGTCGGAAGAATGCAATCGCAAGAGACCGCCAAGACCTTCGCACAACGCGTATCCCTTAACCTCTCGATTAACACCATACCACCAGCATCGAATGTCGAAGAGCAATGGCAATGATGCCAACAGGCCATTAGATCAGTCGCAACTGATGTGCTAGGTTTCTCGCGCCCACCAGCAAGAAACCCCTGGTTTGATGAGGAATGCCGACAGATGCTCGCAGCCAAGAACGAGGCCTACAAGGCTAAGCTGCAGGTGAAGACGAGAGCTGCCATTGAGCTCTATAGGCAAAGTAGAAGGGAAGAACATCGGCTTTTCAGCAAGAAGAAAAAAGAGCAAGAAAAGCGCGCGATCGAGGATATAGAGAGGTGCCACTCCAGGAACGATGTTCGCAAGTTTTACCAAAGTGTAAAGCGTCAAAGCCAAGGATACAAGGCTCGAACAGAATCCTGTCGAGATGAACAAGGAAATATTGTAGTTGAGACACAGTCGATGCTGAGGATATGGAAGAACCACTTCTGCAGACTGTTAAACGGCGATGACGAACAACATTCCGCTGTCAGGCAGAACGAACCATTCAATATTGGCAACGACAGCGAAAACTGCCAACCACCCGACCTGAGTGAAGTGAGGATAGCAATATCTAAACTCAAGCTTAATAAGGCTGCCGGAAATGACGGCCTTCCCGCTGAGCTCTATAAGGCCGGCGGAGATGACTTGGTAAGTAACATCCACCAACTCATAAGCCAAATCTGGTCGGATGAAAATATGCCTGAAGAATGGAACCTCAGCATCGTTTGCCCGATCCACAAAAAAGGAGACCCTCTGAACTGCGCCAACTACAGAGGCATAAGTCTCCTCAACATCGCCTACAAGATCCTATCTGCCGTAATATGTGAACGCCTGAAACCGTTTACCAACAACCTGATTGGCCCTTATCAGTGTTGTTTTAGGCCAGGAAAGTCCACAACCGTTCAAATTTTCACACTTCGGCAGATCCTGGAAAAAACTCAAGAAGTCCAAATCGATACCCACCACCTATTCATCGATTTCAAAGCCGCATATGACAGCATTTATAGAGACGAACTGTACAGAGCCATGTCTAGTTTTGGTATACCGCCCAAACTCGTCCGTTTGTGTAGGATGACGATAGAGAATTCTCGCTGCTCCATCAGGGTCGGAAACGACCTCACCGACACATTCGATACCAAAAAAGGATTTAGGCAAGGCGATGCGCTGTCATGTGACTTCTTTAATCTGATTCTTGAGAGAATTGTGCAAAACTCCAAAGCCAACACCAGAGGCACAATTTTCCAAAAGTCGGTGCAACTACTAGCATACGCTGACGATATTGTCATCATTGGTAGGACTCAACGTGATCTCATAGCCACGTTTGCTAGTATAGAGAAGGAAGCGGCGAAAATGGGTTTAGCAGTAAATGAGGGTAAGACAAAGTGTATGCTGTCAACACGAAAGGACACACAACATCGACGAATTGGACAGAACGTCACCATTGACAGATATAACTTTGAGGTAGTACGGGACTTTGTCTACCTCGGCTCCGCTATTAACTCTGACAACAACATCTCGCCTGAAATCAAACGAAGAATTACTCTTGCCAATCGCTGTTTCTTCGGGCTAAGAAGGCAATTTAGTAGTAAAGCCCTCACTCGAACTACTAAGGAGATCATATATATGAGCCTGATCATCCCAGTCCTGCTCTACGGCGCTGAAGCATTTACCGTATCAAAAGCGGATGAAGAAATCCTTGGTCGATTCGAGAGGAAAATTCTTCGAAAAATCTTCGGTCCCGTTTGCGTTGACGGGCTATGGAGACGAAGATTCAACCAAGAACTATACGAGCTGTACAGCGACATGCCCCTGGTCAAAAAACTCCGCATTGGACGTTTAAGATGGCTAGGACATGTAGAACGAATGGACACCAATACTCCGGCTCGCAGAGTCTTCGATTCCCAGCCAGACGTCGGACGCAGTAGAGGAAGACTTCGCCTTAAGTGGCGCGCACAAGTGGAAACCGACCTCAACCAACTTGGAGTGCGCAACTGGAGGCAGTTAGCTAAGGACCGGGCTAATTGGAGAGGCATGTTGGTTGAGGCCCAGGTTCATTCCGGACTGTAGCGCCACTTAACTACTAACTACTAGCAAAGCGTTTTGGGATTTTATAAATTCAAAACGAAAAACTACGGAAATTCCTATTGGTATTGAATATGAAGGAGTTCGCTCAGATAATGTTCAATCATCTTGCGAACTGTTTGCCTCATATTTTCAAACAGTTTATTTAGGTGACGTTTTTACTTCTGTGGTGAACCAATACGATGATATTTCTCCTAGCACCGACTTTTGAATACTTTCCTTAACAGAAGATGAAGTATTGACATCATCTCAAAAACTTGAAGCCAAATTGAATCCGGGATTTGATGGTATACCATCAATATTAATATTAAAATGTAGTTCATCTCTTTCGATTCCACTAACATTAATTTTTAATTTATCCCTTTCGACAGGCATTTTCCTAAATTGTTGGAAATATTCATTTGTAACGCCTATTTATAAGTCCGGTAATAGGAATTTGGTAACAAACTATCGTCCAATTTCAAAGATGTCAACGATTCCGAAATTGTTCGAAAGTTTAGGGAAAGATAAGATATACTTTTTTGTAAAGGAATCTTTATCCACCAATCAACATGGATTTATGAAAGGAAGATCCACAGTTACTAATTTAACTGTATTTACTAATTTTGCCTTAACGGCATTAGACGAAGGTTCACAGGTTGATGTAATCTATACAGATTTCGTTAAGGCTTTTGATCGGGTAGACCACAAATTGCTTATAAAAAATTAGAAGCACTTGGTATCCATTCAATGCTTAACAAATTAATTGCATCCTACCTCAGTAACAGGAAGCAGATTATTAGAATAGGAAATACTTATTCGAGGCAGTTTGAAGCAAAGTCTGGTGTTCCTCAGGGAAGTCACTTAGGACCTTTGTTGTTTGCATTATTTGTGAACGATATAGATGCAAGGGTGTCTTTCTGTAAGTGTCTGGGGTTTGCAGATGACTGGAAGTTTTTTTGTAGAGTCAATCCTGTAGCCGATTGCCATAACCTACAGATTGATATAGACGCAATTACCGATTGGTGTAATTGTAATAATTTGCAACTGAACTTAGGTAAATGTAAGGTTTCGTCATTTTTTCAACTTTACATTACAGAAATCACCGACCACTCCACTAGCCAACTCAATTTAGAGCATAATTTCATAATTGAATGGGAGTCGGATGCGATCCGAATCAATAACTCGATTGACATCTATACAGATGGGTCTTAAACAGAATCTGTAGTGCGTGGAGGTATGCCCTTTGTTATACATGTAAATTACAGTTCAAACTGAATGCGATCAAGAAGGAAAACCGTAGGTGGATAAACGGCACAAGAACGTATAAAATATCCAGGCAACTCTGCATGACCTAACTATAACCAGAAGCGATCTATCTGCTTGACAATGCTGAACAGATGAAACATCAGCACCATAATCGGTGTCCTTACAGCACACTGTCCTATAAGGCTACACGCAAAAAGTCGAGGCCTCTTCAGCAATGACTTCTGTAGAAACTGTTTTGACGAAGAAGAGGAGGCAAGTAAAAGGAAGCTTCATATGGAAGACTTGTATTTCGACAATCTGGGTGAGCTGGCTTATATGAATGTCAGAAACCTCCTACGCTATATAGTCAGTTCTGAATGGTTCAATTAGGCGTACGAATATAGGGAAAGTTGACAGATCTATGTTGTGGTACCACAACGGACCTTTATGGTCTAAGTGCACACTAGCCTTACCTAACCTATAAATATGGTAGCGCCCATTCTACATGGAAATAAACAGATAGAGAATACTCGACATATGACGTTTTGTAGGTCCCTTAATGATCTCATGTGTCAAAGCAAAGATTATGAATTCTATACATATCTTATAAAAAAATGTGTAAACCTTACCTAGGTTAACTTTTTTCTTAATTTATGAGATGTAGGAAAACACTTGTTTGGATGAAAATTCGATTACTCAAATAATAGGACGGTAGACAATAGTTCTACTGATTCTCGTCGCAACAATAGTAGGATGAAAATTTTCAAATCAAATAACAAAAAATGATAGATATTTATCTAGGTAATTGTCACCCCATCTTCTAACAATGCTCGTTATGAAGGTACCTAAGCACCTTATATAAAAAAAGAAGTTTACGAAAGTTAATTTAACCGCTATAATTAATTTTTGTAGGTTCAAGGTGTCAAATTCACCAAACAAATACTATTTGAGTCCGGAACAAAACTACAGTTGTCCTTCACTGTAATGTCCACCTCCATAGGAATTTCAAATTCCTGACCCTGATGTTTTACGTGATCACTTTCAATTTCAACGTTCGTCAATGTTGTTGACGTTGAAGAAAGATCTTCCGAAACACGATTTTTTACAACATACCTTCAATCAATATGTAAATTGTAAAGTTTCGGAAAATTAAATTAGTAAATAAAAAATCAAATAAATTTAATAAATATAATATAGAAAATGACATAGTTCAAACAGTTTATCAGAATCTTTTGTTGTTCGACAAAAAACAACGTTTTTCTCCTTCATATGCTATGGGGTAGGGTATACAAACGGCCCCCAAAAAGTGGGCGTGAGTTAAAATGATCTAAAAACGAAATGTTTATATAATCATAACCAATAATCCTGCATCAAAAGTTTTTTCAAATAAGGGGTCCGCCAAATAACTTTTTTTTTTTGAAAATGCTATAAAAAAAACTACTGAATATTTTCTCAAATTTCTTTTTTTATTTGAAAGTACAATCCTTCCGGTTAATAATGGAAAATAATTTCATTCAAATGGCTGCCTCGGCTGGCCATGCAGTAGCCTACACGATCGGTCCAATTTTTAAGCACATTATCGATTATGTGCAGCTGTATTTCACCAATGGCAGACCCGTTATTTTAAAAAATGTACCTACCGAAAAACGTTTTTTTACTAAAAACGCCCCCAAAAAGTGGGCGTGTCAAAAAACTTTATATGTATGAAATATAGATATTGATATTCTGTAAAAATGTTGTTCAGACATTATATATATATACATATAATATACATATGTATATACAATATAAAAAATAACATAAACAATTAAATTTTTTTTTTAAGTTTTTAAGTTGTGTCACAAATGAATTTGCCGCAAAAAAATAACACAGTAAACAACACTTTACTATTCACAAAAATTATCAAAATTATACACACAAGTACCTACACTTTGACTTACTTCCCACTCAACCCTTTCTGTCACGTGCAAACATACGCATACAAAACAATTCATCAGCAGCGATAGCAAACATTTCAATAATGTAACGATCTGTACCATGTCCACGTGAAGTCCACACGAACTTTCATCAAGTCTACCCGAAAAGGTAAACAAAAGATACATACATAATAACAATCTCGCCTGCCTAGTGCCTGTATTTACAGAAGAGAATAATGAAAAGAGAATGTCACCAACTCACCACCTAGTGACATTATTTTGAAACAAACTTCTTTGTGTGCGTGAATTCGATCTTTTTTTATGTAAAAAACGTAAAATAGACCACTTTTCTAACATCAAAATTTGATAAACCGTGTGGAAAAAAACTATTTTGTATTTTGAATTAAATAATACAAATACCAAAAAAAAATAAAAAAAATATGTCGGAATCATTTTGGTTGTCCTTTTTTCACAGCGGCATTGCAAATAATGTCATATTGAATTGCATATTTAAATATGTTAGAAGAAAAAAAACATGTTTTTAAGACCGGTACGTTGTGCCCTATATATTGTCGCTTGGTTAAAAAATTATTTCCAAAAATTAGGAAATATAACTATCGATTTCCCAGCCAAAAAACCCAAAACGTTTAAAAAAAAACCACCTTTTTTCCATTTTGTCACCAAAAAATTACTGTACAAAATTTAAAAAAAAAAAAAAAAAAACAGTATATGCACATATCTATTAGCTTTGTAAAAAAGCTAATTTGACTTCGTTACCTTTTATACTTTAGAAGTTATATCTAGTTAAACTTTGTAAATTTACCTTATTTTTCATAGATTTGTGTATTTTTTTTCGGGATATAAATACTAAAATTCACAAAAAATAAGACCCTCATTAGCTGTGCAAATCTATTGTCTGTAGAAAAAAATAATAAAATAAATAAAAAATATGTATTTAAAGATATTGAAAACGGTCACAAATAGCATCTTACTTTTTTGTATGGTTTTTCTACATTTCAGGCGATTTTGAGGCCCAAATATATTTTAATATTTTTTAAATGCTAAACAATTATTTTGCTCAACATATTTCCAATCGATCACCGTTTGTTTCATTTAAATATTCGGAAAATTGTGAACGCTATACAATTTAGCGCAAAACTCGAACCTATTTTTGCATGGGACACCTACCCTTAAGTCCCCCAGGAGAATTTTAATGTCATGTATGGAGCATTGTCATGTCATGTTGGAGCATTGCTCGTATGTTTTGGCAAGGAGCTAGAAGATACTCTCCTTGGTAGTGTAGGCTTTGTTTTCCATGGGGCATGGATTTTCACATGATGTTCGTTGGTAAGTCATCTGTTGCGGGCTTAAACTCATAGCACAGCCTCAACTTGAAGGACCAGTTCCAATTTAATTGTTACTTTAAGGAGAGGGGCCATCAGTATCCAATTCAATGATAGCTCTGTCATTTGCTTCTGGGCTTACCTGCCACGATAACTGTTCAAGGTGCCTGACTTACCCTTAAAATACCTAGGTGATCTACTGTCCAATTTTGTCAGAGGAACTTATGTATGTTATGACATGTCCATGTCCTTAGATAGCATTGTTGACTCCATTCCATAGTCGTCTTTAAAAAGGTAGAAGTGCCTTGGTAAGACTATAGTTAATCTTGCAGTAATCTGCTCCCCCCATGACTTGACAAAGGGGCCCATCTCTGGTCAAGTTATTAGGTATTAAGTGGTCGCCATGTACGCCATGTAGCTTTTAATTAAATATTAGTGCCTGTCAGGACTCAGGAGGAATTTCCATATTTGGTAAACGCAATTCCCTAGATGAGAGATCTTTGCTGACCAATATTGAGACAAGAAGTGTCTGGATTAACATGTCGAAAGCAAACAACACCTTACGCTTTTTCACTCCTCGTTCTCTCGTGAAAGTCTGACAATCCAAGAGCAAGGATTGTCAAATAAGCAGTTCTGAATCGGTGTTAAGTAATAAGTCCTATTTGGTGTGCTCATAAATTTAACTTCGCACATACAAATAACGGAATGGCCTAGTATAGCCTAATACGTGTTAATTTTAGAGGTTAGGAAGGAGGTGTGATTTATTAATCAGATACCTCTACCCTGCAAAAAGTTATCCCATCTTCACGAAAATCAGCGTCATTAAAATTCAAAACACCCAACATGTAGTAAAACACACGTTACAGCTGTCCATTGTCAAATAAAGCCCACAAGGCCCATATAAGGGTAATGAAAGTAGTAAAAGGTAATAAAATTGTAAACAGCCGTAAAGTTATTAAAAGGTTTGGTTAAGCTCTAGTTTACGAGACGTTCCATTTTACGACAAAACTCAAGAAACAAAAATGACCACGCAGACAGTAGTCCTGTAAAAGACTTGTGTCGAAATAGACTCCTACAACTCTACTTAAGCCAAACCCAAGTCTGTCATATCACCCCATAAACATTTTATTTGCCATTAAAAACTTGCATATCCTTCAAGGATAACAAACCTTATAAATAATCAAACTCTATGCAAATTTTTGATTCCTCCCGTAGGTCAGAAATGGAAAATCCGTCGAAAGCAACTGAATCCAACCTTCAGCTACAGCGTCCTAATGAGTTACTTCTCCACCTTCAACAACGTCGCCAACTCCCTCCAAGCGAAACTTAACGACTATTTGGGTGTGCAGAAATTCCGTGAAATCGAGGACATAATCAGCAGAGCCGTACTCGTCACAGCGTGTCGTAAGGATATCCAATTTTTTTCCTCAAACCAAATTATTTTTTTTTCCTGATAGAAACAACAATGGGAACGGAAACCAACTTCCTGGAGAACGATGAGCACGAAATTGCCCAAACCTACAAAAAGTACGAAATAAAAATCAATTTCAATCATCGTCCACTTATCCCTATATCCCTCTGGTGTATCCCTTAGGCTGTTGAGTATTTCATCGATAAAAACAATCAAACCCTGGTTACAAATTGATTTCCTCTTTCGTATGACCAGACTCTATAAGACGGACATCCAGCTAAATAAAATGGCTGACGACTTTGTCAAAGACGTGAGTACACCATACCACCCAATACTAAGTAAATGATATTAAGGAAGATCCTTTCCGTGTAGATTGTCAGCAGGAAGCACGCCGAATGGAAGAAGAATAAACGAAATAAAATTGCCGCAGAGGATAGCGCCACTCCTTCGGAGCAGAATTTCGTCGTCGACGATGTCGAAGAGGACACACTTCGAAGGAAACGAAATTTCATCGAGCAAATTTTCCAGCTGGCCGAGAATGGGGAAATCACGTTACAGGACATTATGGACGAATCCAATTCCATGGTTTTAGTGGTAAGTATGATGGGCGTACCGCGCGGTACAATGGCAAACCTAATTCGAATTCTCACAGGCATTTGAGACGGTCTCGAACAGCATACTGCTGGCACTACTGTGTCTGGCCATGTATCCGGAGACACAGACAAAGTTACGTCAGGAGATAAAGTCAATGTTTCCCGATGAGGGTGACATCGCCAACATTACCGGTGAGAACTTGAAGGATATGAAGTACCTCGATATGGTTATCAATGAATCGTTGCGTCTGGTAACGACTATACCCATGGCACTGCGAGGTGTCAGCGAGGATTTTATTCTCAAGGACGATATCGTTGTACCAAAGGGAACATTTATTATGTTGGACACGTTCAATATGCAACGTGACCCCACCTATTGGGGTCCCATGGCAGAGGAGTTCTACCCGGAACACTTTTTACCGGAAAATGTGGCCAAACGCCATCCATACACGTTTGTGCCATTCATGAAGGGATTACGGTTTTGCATAGGTAAGGCTAAAGGATCCTAATTGAGTTATATGAAGACAAATTAACATCGTTTACCCTCTCTACCACAGGATGGCGTTACAGTCTGCTATTGTCGAAGGTAATCGTTGCAAAACTCATTCACTCATACTATTTTGAGACTGAGACGAAGCTGAAGGACTTGAAGTTCATTGAAGGAATTTCACTGAAACTGAAGCATAGCGATAAGATAAGGTTTACTGTGAGTAGGGTTAAGAATCAATAAGGGGTGGGGGGTGTGTGTGGAACGGCGCTATCAGTCGAGCTATATTAAGTTTGTATAAATAAATTGTGTACATTTGTGTCGGAGCATCCTTAATTTTAATTAGGAAACGTTTCCTGGGGGAGCTATGAATGGGTTGGATGTAACTTTTTGGTGGTGAAGAACACAGTTAAACCGTTTGTTTGGGCTCCAATTAAAAAAGGGATCTAATGGAACTATGAAGATGTAATGAGTTTGCTAATTAAAGTTGATGCGGAAAGTTGATGTTGATGGGGCCTGTTGCTAGTGGCCTGGAGGGTTATGGCTTTGTTGTGGTCAGTTGTAAAGGAGGATGTTAGTTCGTAACACATTGATGTGTGGTAATTGCGAAGTTATCCTTAGAGGATTTTTGTCAAAGTAGCTGCAATGTTATGAGACTGTTTTACGACTAATAAATGGACCGAAACGGCAATTTGATTCAGATAGTGAGCATTATGATCATAATCAAGATGTGACCCTTAGTCATCCATAGATGATTAAACCCGATGATACCGTGGACCAATTTCTAATCTCTCTAACCATTGCTAGGAGATTCTCGGGAATTTCAATAATCACTAGTCGATGTTGGAATGGAATAGAACGTGCAGTGTGCACGGTATTAACGAAATTCTTTTTTTATTCGAAGGACCAATGAGTTCCATTATGTATAACAACATCCAAATGTCTCATGATGGGATAAATCCGAAAGGTCCAATTTTCAACAAACCTACAAAAGCTCAGCCTACACAGGGCGACCGCTGAGTGCCAAGTACCTTCACCCCAACCCTGTTTAATGTATTGGCGTAGCACGTCTTCCCCTGCTTTAATGCGCGTATTCTATTTGCAAGCGGCTGCGGAGACGCGGAGAAACTCCCAAGATGGAGTTAACAGTGGCCTAGAAAAACCCAGTTAGATGGACAAAGTGAATTACCTAGATGAGCTACTTCGACAAATTCGGAAAATAGTTCATTCAAGGATAAGTCAGGCCATTTGAACAGAGATGGTAGCGGAAGAACCGAAAGGCCAACGGCAGCGCTCCATCCCGTAGTGGATACTAATGTCCCCGTGTCCTAGGAGTATCAAATAAATTGGAACTGGCCCTCCAGGTTGGGGCATTGGGTTACCTACCCACTCGCGGCAAAAAAAACATAGTTACGAAGCAACCAAGAGCCTCAGAACGGACTGATCTTATTGTTGACGATCATCCAAAACGAAAAAAGGACAACGACGTTCGTATCTGCACCTGGAATGTGAGAACATTAAACAGGAGAGGTGCAGGCAAACAACTAGCAGAAGCCCTAAACTGCTACAAAGCAGACATTACTGCCATCCAGGAAATACGATGGGACAAACCAGACAAAATCAAATTGCGAAAGACAAGAGGCACGCATCCAGTATTTTGGATCTCCGAACATTCCGAGGGGCTAACATCGTAATTATGCGGATATCCACCACGCCACCAAAACCAGAAATACTGTGAAAAAATTTAAAGTCGAAAGACTGCAGTCGAAAGAGACCGCCAAGACTTTCGCGCAACGCGTATCCCTTAACCTCTTGATTCACAGCATCTAAATTCGAAGAACCCACCAGCATGAAACCCCTGGTTTGATGAGGAATGCGGACAGATGCTCGCAGCCAAGAACGAGCCTTACAAGGCTAAGCTGCAGGTGAAGACGAGAACTGCTCTATAGGCTAAGAAGGAGAAGGAGGAACACCAGCTTTTCAGAAAGAAGACAAAAGAGCAAGAAAAGCTTGATATTTAGGATAAAAAAGTTGAAACTCTAGGAATGATGTTCGAATGTTTTACCAAAGTGTAAAACGTCAAAGTGAGGGACACAAGGCTTGAACAGAATCCTGTTAAGAACAAGGAATATCGTAGTTGAGACATAGTCGATGCTGAGGATATGGAAGAACCACTTCTGGCGAACCATACAGGCGACAACAGCGAAAACTACCAACCACCCGACCTAATTGAAGTCAAGCTGAACAAGGCCGCCGGAAATAAAGGCCTTCCCGACGAGCTTTATAAAGCCGGCAGAGATGACCATCCACCAACTCATAAGCCAAATCTTGTCGAATGAAATTATGCCTGAGGAATGGAACCTCAGCATCGTTTGCCCGTTCCACAAAAAAGGAGAACCTCTGAACTGCGCCAACTACAGAGGCATAAGTCTTCTTAGCATCGCCTACAAGATCCCATCTGCAGTGTACCAAAAACCTGATGGTTGTGTGGTTTTAGGCCAGGAAAGTCCACAACTGATAAAATCTTACACTTCGACAGATCCTGAAAGAAATCCCAAGAAGTCCAAATCGATACCCACCACCTATTCATTGAGTTCAAAGCCGAATACGACAGCATTTATAGAGGCGAACTATGCTGAGCCATGTCTAGTTTTGGTATACAGCCCAAACTCGTCCGTTTGTGTAGGATGACGATGGAGAATTCTCGCTGCTTCATCAGGGTGGGAAACGACCTCACCGACACATTGGATGCCAAAAATTATTCAGGTAAGGCAATGCACTGTCATGTCAGATCTTTAATTTGATTTTTGAGAGGATTGTGCAAAACTCCCGAACCAACACCAGAGGCACAATTTTCCAAAAATCGGTGCAACTAATAGCATACGCCGACGATATTGACATAATTTGTAGGACTCAATGTGATGTCATAGCCACGATTGCTAGCATAGAGAAGGAAGCGTCCAAAATGGGTTTAGCTTAAGTGAGGTTAAGACTAAGTATATGCTGTCAACACTAAAGGAAACACAACATCAGCGAATTGGACAGAACGTTACCTATGACAGATATAACTTTGAGGTAGTACGGGACTTTGTCTACCCCGGCTCCGCTATTATCTGAAAACAACATCTCGTCTGAAATCAAACGAAGAATTACTCTTGCCAATCGCTGTTTCTTCGGGCTAAGAAGTCAATTTAGTAGTAAAGTCCTCACTCGAACTACTAAGGAGATCCTATATAAGACCCTGATCATCCCAGTTCTGCTCTACGGCGCTGAAGCACTGACGTGTCAAAAGTCGATGAAGAAATCCTTCGAAAAATCTTTGGTCCCTTTTGCGTTGACGGGCTATGGAGACGAAGGTTTAACAAATGACTATACGAGCTGTACAGCGACATACCCCTAGTCAAAAAACTCCGAATTGGACTTTTTCAATAGATAGGACATGTAGAGCCAATGGACACCAATACTGCGTTTCGAAGAATCTCCGATTCCCAGCTAGAAGTCGCGTCGAATGCAGTAGGGGAAGGCTTCGCCTAAAGTGGTGAGCACAAGTAGAAACCGACTTCAGCCAACTCGAAGTGCGCAACTGGAGGCAGTATACAAAGGACCATGTGAGTTGGAGAAGCATGTTCGTTGAGGCCCAGGTTTATTCCGGACTGTAGGGCTACTTAAGCAAGTAAGTAAGTACAAGAGTGTTACAAAGTTGGGCACAGGGAAGAATGTTGTCCTTATATCACAACAAGCACTTCAAAGAAACGGATTTATCACGGGCTATTCAATTATGCCAATCGACTAAGGCTAGACAAATGGTTTCCTTAGGAGCACCCTTGGATGAACTTCTCAAAACAACTCGAAGTGGTCTTGGTCGAGAGAATTTAAATCTGAATTGGTAGTTACTTACTATAATCCACCACTACCAATAGAAGTTGCAGCAGACGCATCAATTTGATATTTGATATTTTGATATTTGATATTTATTGATATAAAAATTTGCTGTGCAATAAGAATTAAATTCTTTATGGGTGTACAGTTTACTGGAAAATACTAAGAACACATTTCAAACATAATTAACAATATAAATATAAGACAAGATTAAGTAAAGAATATAAACTAAAATAAAAACGAAAAAAAGTAGAGTTATAATTAAATAAATAAATAAATAGAGAATGATGACATAAAATGTACGTTAAGTGGGGGAAACATCAATGAGACGTTCTCAGGTGGGAAAAGACTAAAGACAGAAAACTTCTGTGCTCGACTTTGGTTCTTATACTAAGGGGAAGTTCATTATAAAGACGAATGGCATGAATGAAAAATTGCCTACGAGATATTGTACAAGTATAAACATTTGGTCGGATACAATTTGAACGAAGAGACTGTGAAAAGACAACTTTAACAAACAAATAACTGGGTTGTTTTTTATTTAAAATTTTATAGATCATAGTGCAAGCTCTAAAGTTTAAAAAATTGTCAAGACTACATCCTAGAATTGTTAGAGAATGACTAGAAACATGATCATATCTACGGAGATTGTATACGAATCTTGTGACTGAATTAAAGGCAACGTTTAACTTGCGCCTTGAGATAGCATCTGTACAAGCAAACAACTCACAGCCATACATTATTAAAGGGACCACCATGGCTTTAACCAATTTAAGCTTAACAGCGGTTGGTAATGTATCTCTGCATACTGATAGACCACGCAAAGCACCATAAATGTTAGATACCACTGAGTTTATGTGGTCACTCCAAGTGAGGTTACAATTAAGAATAATACCAAGATTTTTAATTTTTGGTACTATTTCGACTTCGACACCACTTAAAAAAACAGGAGGAATGCGGGACAATAACGGGTGTTTATATATGCAAATAGATTTAGTTTTAGAAGGGTTAATGAGCAGTCTATTATCGGCAGACCAATTGGCCAAAGAGTTAAGGTCCTCATTCATTCTTTCAACGGCATCATCCATCAAACCAATAGGGAAATGAATGTAGATCTGCACATCGTCCGCATATATATGGAAATTACAATTACGTATTACAAGTGGTAGGTCATTAATAAACATAGAAAACAACAAAGGGCCAATTATAGAGCCTTGAGGCACACCACAATGAACAGGTAACGCAGAAGATAAGGGCTGGTTGTGAAATACAGATTGGACTCTTTTAGTTAAATAGGACATAATAAGTTTTGCGGAAAGGTGAGAAAAATTAAAATACGATATAAGTTTACTATAGAGAATATTAGGACAGACAGAATCGAAAGCTTTAGAAAAGTCAACTAACGTAACCAAGGTTACTTCATCTCGGTCGATAGCCTCTCGTATATCATCAGTTACTTTTATTAATGCTGTGACACAGCTGTGACCAGAGCGAAAGCCAGACTGCATAGGTGTTTTTTGACTCGATGTATACCTTTATTTGAGTGCTAATAATAGATTCTAATGCTTTAGATAGGAAAGGAAGGATGGCAATAGGACGATATTCTGTGGCATTTTTATTTTTAGAGATAGGAATAATTTTTGCATGTTTCCACTGACGCGGGTAGGTGGAAGACATTATGATGGTATTAAAAATAAACGTTAAATATTTGAGGATATATGGTAGGATAATTTTTAAGAACTTCGGGTGAATGGAATCCATGCCCATACTGTCAGATTTGATTGACATAATCGCCTTTTCAACGGTAGACGAATCCACATTATCAAAAAGAAATGCGTCGTCAGATGTATTTATAAATTCATTAACAGGTAAAGGACAAGACACATCAGATACTAGTGACACTCTAGTAAACTTTCTGTTCAGTTCTTCAATATCAATATTATTCTCAGTCTGTATGTTACTTTTATTGCACACCCCTATCTGTTTAATCTGATTCCACATAAAAGAAGACGAACGGTTGGAATTAAATTTGTTTGCATAATATGATGACTTAGCTCTTTTGATCATCGAGTTTACTCTATTTCGAATCCTTTTAAATTCATTAAACATTTCTGGAATTTGAAATCTTCTCCATCGACGATAGAGATGATCTCTTGTACTTATGGTAGATTTAATTTCATTAGATAGCCAAGGACATGGTTCATGTTTTGCAACAAATGATCTTTTTGGTACATACTTCGTAAACAGATGTGTTATAAGTCCATTTAAAATCTCGACTTGATCGTTAACATTTGGTATATGAAGAATACAGTCCCAATCCAGAGAAAAACATTCATTTACTAGAGACACATAATCGACCCTCTTAAAATCGTAATATTTTATGGTTTGTACAGTTTTAGAAGTTTGTGTTGGTATGTCTAGAGTAGCAAAAACAAGATCATGGTGGGAAAAACAGGAAACGACAGTTGGGAGTAATGCATAAGCATATTAGTACCACTAAGCAGGACAACATCAATTAACGAGGGTATTTTATTAGGCATATAGTGGGTTGCATAGGACATATTAGCAAACGACATATTAAACGAAGTAACCATATTAATTAAATTCGAGTGTGACGCATTATTAAGCAAGTTTATATTTATATCACCACAAAGAATTAATTTAGGAGCTAGAACGCAAATATCCTCCAACACATTACTAACGATTCTGTAGTGAGCGACATTTGGAGGGATATAAATAGAGCCGATAATAAATGTATTATTTCCATTAAAAACTTCTAAAAAAACATATTCAAAATTATCTGACGAGAGAGAGCATTTTATAACTTTGGCTTTCAAATTTCTTTTCAAATAAATTGCTACCCCTCCACCAACTCTATTATACCGATCTGCTCTGAAAAGATTGTAACCACTCACATTAAAATAGCTACTGCTATGGTTTTTGTTAAGCCATGTTTCGGATATACAGATTGCATCCAGTTTGCTATTTTCAAATACAAGTCTGAATTCGTCAATTTTGTTCACTAAGCTTTGTGCATTAATGTGGCATATGTTAAGGCCAGAGCTTTGTTTACACAAAATATTCAACATCGAACGCATGTTTTCATTTCTACCATTCGCATTCCCATTGTTATAGGTTCTGTTCATAGCATATCAGAAAAGAGAAGAACAAAATCAAGCACAGCAAAAACTTGTCAGACGGTGAATAAACATTACAGAAACAATAAACGATCATAAATGTTTTTCCACATACAAACAAAAGAAAATTAAACAATTAAATATAGTCTTCATAACAAAGAAAATAATTAGATAAATAAAATAAAAATAAATTAGAATAAGTCAAAGAAAGAAAAAGTAAACTAAATAAGAAATATCAACCATAAATTGTGATGATGAGATGATACACAGGCGTCAGGCGATGATGATGATCATGTATTTGTAGTCGTGGCGGCTGCAGCACACAAATGTTCGATTGTCTCAATTTTGATTCGTCTTTCCGTTGAATTTCTTTTAACATAAAGAGAGCCAGAAATCGTAAAGGCAGAGAACAGTTTACGTTGTTTTTTTAACTGAACCGCTTGTTGTAGAAGAAACGATTTTTATATGTTACGCTCTCATTAATATATACCACACTAGTTGATGTTGAGTTTGGCAAAACGTCTTTTAATAAAAGAGATTTTTTACTTGAATTACGAAAATGGGAAAATAAATCAAGGAACAAGCATTGGCATTGTTTTTTGTAGTCACCAAGTTCCACAGAATGATCTATGGGAAGAAAAATTTAATCTACGTACAGAGAACAAACCATTGCTCTCGATTTTTGGATCTTAAAAGGGAATACCAGCATACACGGCAAGCAGACTTCAACGTTGAGCAATAAAGTTATTTTCCTATACGACTTCGACATCATTTCGACACACGATTTTGGTTGTGTCAACGTTATTTCCCGTCTCATCAGCAATCAAGTGAAACCAAAAGGGGGTTTTTGTGGTAGCTAGTGCTGGACTAGAACCGGAAGGACATTCGATTCTCTAGGATAGCTTACAGTCACTGCCTCTAGGGTTCCAAATGGTAAGTGAAGTTATACAAGTTTGAAGACAGGGCTACCGACAATTATGAACTACGTTCGCAATGGCTAGCCCGAAAAACGAAACGATTCCACCCCAACGGGTGGCCCTGTATAGGATGATAACGCCAGATATGTTTTTTTTCACACACGACTACTGCAATCATGGCTGCTTCTTACAGATGTCCACATTTAATTCGCCGTAACTGAATCTAGTTGCCTAATTTTGAAATCATCGAACAGCACATATAGAACGCCAATTTCAAAGATGGTGAGCTCATGCGGAAATGTTTTATTTATGAGGATTTGAGTTACTCTTTCGAAAAGCTTATGCTAAAAACAGATTGGCATAACAATATCCTCAGCCCCATCGACACTAACAGCTCAAGCCTTATATCAGAGGTGGATTTTGTATTGTACATCGCACATTAACAACGTCGTTGATGGAGCTGTGGCAATGTGTTTCAGGAATTTTTTTTATAGTATACCTCTTCAACAGATTAAATGAATTTTAGCAATCTTATGAATAAGACGGTTTATACTTGCAAAAGCATCACTGACATCAAGTTGCGTTTGTCCTTAAATGTCAATCTCATCCGCATATGCAAACTTAAAATTAGCAAGCGATTTTCATGCAAATGCCTTGAGAATAATGTCGAAAGAATCACATGATGGCATGTCACCTTGGTTTGGTGGAGCATTTGCTTCAGAGTAACGTGATTGTTACATCGTCACCCTGAACGGAAACCAAGATGTACATCAATGCCGAAACGTGACATGACTTTGTTATCATGTCGCCGCTATACACCATCTTGTAGGCCATCGGAAAAATCGATGAATAGATGATGGACATCAATTTAAAAAGTCTTCGTATCCTTCTGTCAGAGAAACCAGTGACGATGACTGCATATAATTTAGTTAATATGCCACCTCGTCATCAAGCTCAAGTGTGAACATTTTTTATGTTAAGTCAACTTCGCCTTCGGTTTATACGGAGACACCCGAAGTCTTTTTGCATAATATGCAAAGTTTAAGAGTTCGAAAGTTCAAGTTCTTCAGAGAGAAGTGAAATTGAGAGGTTTTTTGTGCAGAAGGGCTTAGTCAAACAGTACAAAGACTTGAGATGTTTGAAAAATCCAGCAGACTGATAGTTGCAGCAGAAATGCAGACAGTCCAGCATCGACACGAACAACGCAATACAAGAACTGTTCTTTTTTTTTACATACAAAAGCAATTTTAAGCAATTTAAGAGTAAGGATACATCCACAAGCATCTCAGAAAGATCCTTTAAGTTATATAGGCACGATCAACAGATGGATGTTGTAGAAGGAGGGCAAACTCTGATTGGCTTTAAATTGGTGATGCTCAGTCGTTGTAAATTCGCCATCATTAGCAATTCAACATGTGCTCATGTCCGACGAAGGAAAAATAAGATTATGAGCGACTACCGAACTACGATGTTAAAATCCTGTTAGGAGATTTTAACGCAAGGGTAGGAAAAGAGGATATTTTTAGCAGTTTTGACGGAAAACACAGCCTGGCAAGGGACTTAGGCTAATTGACTTCGCCGCTGGAACAAAATACCACTTTATACGGAACAAGGTTTCCTCACCTCGATGGCTGTCTCCAGACCAACGATCCAATTGATCACATTGCGATCGACAGGAGGAAGGTATCCAGTATTTTGGTGGTACGAACATTCCGAGGGGCTAACATCGATTCGGAACACTACCTTGTTGCAGCCAAGATAAATTTGGTTTTAGAAGGTTTCTCACGCGGCAGTTTGGAACGATGTGGCTATGACATTTCGTTGAGTCCTACCTACCAATGATGTCAATATCGTCGGCGTATGCGAGTAGTTGCACCGATTTTTGGAAAATTGAACCTCTGGTGTTGGCTAGGAAGTTTTGCACAATCCTCTCAAGAATCAAATATTCAATGTGTCGGTGAGGTCGTTTCCGACCCTGATGGAGCAGCGAGAATTCTCCATCGTCATCCTATCCAAACGGACGAGTTTGGGCGGTATACCAAAACTAGACATGTCTCGGTATAGTTTGTCTCTATAAATGCTGTCGTATGAGGCTTTAAAATCGATGAATAGGTGGTGGGTTTCGATTTGAACTTCTTGGGTTTTCCAGGATCAGCCGAAGTGTGCCGATTTGATCAGTTGTGGACTTTTCTGGCCTTAAACCACACGGATAAGGGCCGATCAGGTTGTAGGTAAACGGTTTCAGGCGTTCACATATTACGGCGGATAGGATCTTGTAGGCGATGCTGATTAGACTTATGCCTCTCTAGTTGGCGCAGTTCAGAGGGTCTCCTTTTTTGTGGATTGGGCAAACGATGCTGAGGTTCCTTCTTCATGCATGCTTTCATCCGACCAGATTTGGCTTATGATTTGGTGGATGTTACTTACAAAGTCATCTCCGCCAGCTTTATAAAGCCCACCGGGAAGGCCGTCATTTCCGGCAGCCTTGTTAAAATTGAGTTTAGATATTGCTATCCTAACTTCACTTAGGCCGTGTGGTTGGCAGTTTTCGCTGGCGTTGCCAATATTGAAATGTTTGTTCTGCCTGACAGCGGAATGTTGTTTGTCATCGCCATTTTACAGTCTGCAGAAGTGGTTCTCCCATATCCTTAGCATCGACTGTGTCTCAACTACGATATTTCATTGTTCATCTCCACAGGATTCTGTACGAGCCTTGTATGCTTGGCTTTGACGTTCGTTCCTAGAGTGGCACCCCTATATATCCTCGATCGCGCGCTTTTCTTGCTCTTTTTTCTTCTTTCTTCCGTTTTTTTTCTCTGCCTATAGACCTTAATGGCAGCTCTAGTCTTCAGCTGCAGCTTAGCCTTGTTGGCCTCGTTCTTGGATGTGAATATCTGTCGGCATTCCCCATCAAACCAGGGGTTTCTTGCTGGTGGGCGCGAGGAAGCCAGCACATCAGTAGCGATTGGTCGAATGGCTTGCTGGCATAGTTGCCATTCTTTCCGACATTCCATGCTGTTGGTATGGTGTGAATCCAGTGGTTTAGGGATATTCGTTGCGCGAAGGCTGTAGGCTGACTGCTTCGTAACAATAGGATTTTTCAATGATGGAGTAGTTTACCCAAAGCACAGCCCCCATCTGGATGGTCAGTTCCAATGTACATTTTAGATACCTTTAGCACAGGGCCTATCACTTTCCACTACGGAATTCATCGCAGCCGTTGGCCTTTCGTCTCATTCGCCACCATCTCTGTTCAAGGGGTCTAACTTTGAGATTCCTTGATTATCTGTTGTCTGAATATGTCCGAGCAGCACAGATAGATTGTTCACTTTACCCATCCTTCACACTTCTTTTGCATGTGCCCCGTTCTATTTCTTGGATCAGAAAAGACCAGCTAGGTTCTTCTATACTACTGCCTAGCCCTACGAAACGCCGCTTTTCCTGCATGGGAATGCGGTTTCATGACAGAGGTAACTCTACTCAAACTCAAACGATTTATATACCTATCCAAGTTGTCTGGTGTTATTAGCACCATGTCTTTATAGGTGATGCATGTAGATGTATGATAAGGACTTAAAATCGTCATCCAAACGAAATGCTCATTAAAGGCTACGCCCAACCTGTCAAGTGTAATGGTCCTGCTCCCTTACTGTCATTTCGTAACTAAACTCCTTGCTCAGGAGGTACTTTAAAGTACTACATGCTCCAATCCATAGCTCATAATCCCCCCATTTACAAATCAAAGTCCAATGGACTTATTCTCAACTACAATAAGCTGTCCATCCCTCACTAAATATCTTCTCCATTAAAAATCCCTTAGTGGTTGTTACCCCATTTCTTTCTATTTCTTTGCTATAGACATTCGCTAATTCCCTTTCTGCTACATGGTATCCCCTATCTGCTAGCATTCAACAAACATCCTTGAAAAATTGGTTCCCCCCATACCCAACCACCAGCGCCAGTAGACTGCGCGTCTTCTCTTAACTAATCAGACAGATTTCACTACAGTAAGCGTGGATGTGATTTTCTCCACATGACGGATCCTTAAATTGATAATGTCAAAATGTCCTCGTTAGTAGATGGCTGTGTGTACCAACTTTGTGAAGAAATAAATTCCAGTGAAGAAATCCGTAACAATGTCCTGAACATTCACTCAGAATATCCAAACCATCATACATAGTTCGATTTCGTACACATCCTTGCGTTCAGAAACATTACACACACACACAAAGCTGCCAAGAATCTCTGGTTATTGCCCCAAAACCTGTGAGGAGAAAACTTTTCCCTAATGCATTACACATTAGACGAGTTGTTACCGCCCTCCAGCTTTCATAGTCGATTAAAAATGAAACTAATTGATGACAGCTGCAATAAAAAGTTGATCCTTTCTCATACACACATCAAGAGATTCACTAGCACGCATAGAGGTAGGTCTCGCAAACATAATAAAAACCGGCAACGACCCATCGGACGGGACATGGCCACATAACGAGTTAACCATATAAGTGACAGCAATTTGTAACTCAAAAAGCGACATCCTTGGGAGAGATGGATGACAATTTGTGTGCCCTAATATAAGTTACAATTTCCGGATCAACTACCACCCGATCAATATGTTTGTCATGGCAAGGATGCATTGCTTCCGAGATGAGATGGCGGTACATACCTTTGGGCAATGAGTTCTTCCAAGTCAAACCCAAATGCTAACCAGACAGCAAAATGGCAAAAATTACTACATAAACTTTATTTTATTACCGCTATCCTTGAATGTCCCTACCAGTTTGGCCAAACGAAGAAAGATATACCACCTACCAACTCTCCTCATAACGAATGCGAACTCAAATGGTTGCCATCAATTTTTATTGCAAATCGAATTGCGACATTTTAAGCGCATCAGTTACTATACGTTCACAGGAAAGAAAAAGGATTGACCTCACATGTAATGTGTATATTCGTCCTGAAGTTCGGTGTGTAATAAAACTTCTTCCACTCTCAATCAAATCAAGAATTCCGTACCCCACATACAGTATTCAGTAGAGGGTGTCTGACTGCAAGGCGCCTTTGTAAAAGGAATCCTCTACCATGGATCCTGGATCAAAGGAATTTCATTAAGTGAGGCAGAACAGGTAGATTAAGAGAGATCCATTGACAGGCTTGTATGCGCTTTCAATGAACTTGAGTCGAAAACGTTCTTCTTATTTCAACAAGTGTCTCTTATTCATGCCTGTCAATCGAATTGAAGGCAGCACCACCACCCCCAACCTAAAGGCACAAAGTTTGAAAATTTGGTGTATGATGGAAGAGCCACATCGATTGCCGACACAGACAACCATCCGGCAATGGTATAAAACGTTGCGTTCCGGAATCTACAGAATGTCCTTTTTTTCCATCTCTCATTGTCGGTTAACTTGAACTGTGCATTTTTATTAAGATGGGAAGAGCCATTATCGTCTTTATGAAATTCTATGAACATTCTTTGGCATTCTTGAGGAGATGTTTTGAGCTCTTTATCGGGAGTTTGTATGCGGACATCGGTTCAGACATGGAGGGTGATATTAAGGAGATTGCTATGAAGCAAAGAATTCTCCAGATGCCATCTCAAGAGAGATCATCTCGGAATTACACTAAAAGGAATTTATAAATACACTCAGTTATGGCGATGGCGATGATGGTTGATGAGTGGGTAGCTGGTGCAGATGGATGCCATGGCCGGTTGGTGATTATCCTTACCGACTCAGCGATGGCACTTTACTTTATGGAAGACAACTTAATTACTCACGCGGATGTTGCTGATTGTAGGCGATTTAGGTAAAACATTTTCCCCACTTCTCGAGAGGCGTGACACAAAAATAAAATTTGTCGCCATCCCTTTACCCAATATGTGGGCTGTTGTCCTTGAGTACATCGTCCTACTTACAAGCCGCATTATATGGATGAAGGATGCATTAAAATCCCACTTAAGCACTTTAATTAATGCAGGTGTACCTACTCGCATGCACGAGTTTCAACAAGGAAGACACACTCTCCTCGAGGTGTTGTTAAGGCACAAAAGCTTGTTGATTCTCATATTCGGGGTTAAAAAAAAGGGATGATAGGTGTATACATACACTTGTGTGTTCTTTTATGCTGGGGCTTATACTACATCTTAGAAGGGCGCATACTTTGCACACTGTAGGTTGGGACTTATTTTTCTCGCTCAAGGTGTTTGTGTACATAACATAACGTTTACATAACAACGAAGAAACGGATATCGAATTTCTTCGAGGATACTTTGATGCCTTTGAGGTATGTTATAATGGAATTATCATAATATCCTTCGGATATCGTCTTTAGGATATTATGGTAACTCGGTAGTGATTCATTTGGAAGGGAAATTTTGCAATAGATACCCCTATCGAGAATGGATTTTCGGTTAAAGCGTCTGATGTTAAACTTCAAACATAAAGGACATTTTAGAGGGGGGATCAAAATGTTCCACCAGGTTGAAGAAAGATTTCATTGTTGACACTCTGCAACAAAAACAAGAGTCGCACATTACAACATTAAGCGGTAACCCTATGCCTTTATCCACCATGTCGTAGGGTAACGTTCTTGGAAACTAAGAATTTCTCCTAGTAAGGACATAAGCACCTCCACTCCATATAATCGATTTAACACGTTCTCGACACCAATGTTTTATGTTGAAGTGGTTGCCAGGGTTTACTCAGCACACATGGACTATATTTGGCTCATTGTATTACCACATGTATATTGAAGGTTTCCCTTATTAACTCGTTTGTTACCACATTAACTTCGAATAAAATGGAGGAGGCTCCTCACTTTTACTGCACATCAACTGTGCTTATTTGTACCTCCATGTGGTAACCAACGGGTACAGGTCTCAACCAACCGGATTTTACTTGCTAAACGATAAGTACAAGTGTTGATAACAAGACAAAACAGCAACACTATCAACAGTCTGGAACCTAGATGAGGTGCCTCGACATATCCGGAGAACACGTTATTTATGAATTTTAAGGGTAAGTCAGGCCCCTTGAACAGGGATGGTGGCGGATGAACAGCAATGTCAATGGCAGCGCTCAATCCCGTAGTGGATACAGATGGCCCCGTGTCCTAGGGGTATCTAATAAATTGGAACTCGCCCTCCAGGTTGGGGTTGTGCTTTGGGTCAACTACAGACCAATGGAAAAAAAATATATGTTACGAAGCAACCAATAATCTCGGAAAGGACGGATTTTATTGTTGACTACCCTGCTAAACGAAAAAAGGACAACGACGTTCCTATCTCCACCTGGAATGCGAGAACATTGAACAACTACCGGAAGCTTTAAACTGCTACAAAGCAGACATTATTGCCATCCAGGAAATACGATGAGACGGGCCGGGCCGTGAAAAAAGAGGATGAAAACCTGTGACATCTACTACGGACCGTGTTTTAGTGAGCATAAACAGCGACTTTTCGCATGCGGATTTGATATAAGTGCCAAACTTAGACAGGAAGTCTTATGTTTCCAAGAATTTAGCGAACGCATTGTAACAATTCGTATCAAGTCCAAATTTGCCAACATAAGCCTTATATGCGCTAACTCCCGGTACGGAAAAATATGACAAAGCTACTGATTGCTTCTACGAACCCCGTGATAAAACCTTTAAGCGACTACCGAAGTACGATATTGAAATCGACCAGATCGATTTTAACGCAAAGGTAGGAAGAGAAGACACATTTAGCAGTATTGTCGGAAAACATAGCCTACAGGACAACACGTCTGGTAACATACTTAGGCTAACTGACTTCACTACGGAACGAAATGCCACTATAGCCAGCTCACGGTTTCCTCACCACGATATCCATAAGGGGACATGGCGGTCAAGAGGTGCGCATCCAGTATTTTGGATGTCCGAAAATTCCGAAGGGCTAACGTCGAATCGGACCACTACTTTGCTGCAGCCAAGGTAAGAATGCGAATATCCACCACGCCACAACAAAGCAGAAAATTTCATTTCAAAACACTGCAATCCCAAGAGACCGACAAGGCCTTTGCGAAACGCGTATCCCTTAACCTCTCGATTTACACCATACCACCAGCATCGAATGTCCATTGTTCTTGGCAACGATGCCAGCAAGCCATTAGATCAGTCGCAACTGATGTGCTAGGTTTTTCGCCGCCACCAGCAAGAAACCCCTGGCCTTTGCGAAACGCGTATCCCTTAACACCATACCACCAGCATCGAATGTCCATTGTTCTTGGCAACGATGCCAGCAAGCCATTAGATCAGTCACAACTGATGTGCTAGGTTCCTCGCGCCCACCAGCAAGAAACCCCTGGTTTGATGAGGAACGCCGACAGGTGTTCGCAGCCAAGAACGAGGCCAACAAGGCTAAGCTACAGGTGAAGACGAGAGCTGCCATTGAGCTCTATAGGCAGAGAAGAAGGGAAGAACAAGCGCGCGATCGAGGATATAGAGAGGTTCTACTCCAAGTACGATGTTTGCAAATTTTAGGAAAACTTGTAAAACGTCAAAGCCAAGGATACAAGGCTCGAACAGAATCCTGTCGAGATGAATAAGGAAATATCGTAGTTGAGACACAGTCGATTTTGAGGATATGGAAGAACCACTTCTGCAGACTGTTAAACGGGGATGGCGACCAACATTCTGCTGTCAGGCAGACCGTACAATTCAATATTGGCAACGACAGGGAAAACCGCCAACCACCCGACCTAAGTGAAGTGAGGATAGCAATATCTAAACGCAAGCTTAACAAGGCCGCCGGAAATGACTACCTTTTGCAGATCCACAAAAAAGGGAGACGCTCTGTGCTTCGCCAACTACACAGGAATAATTCTCCTAAACATCGCCTACAAAATCCTATCTGTCGTAATATGTGAACGCCTGAAACCGTTTACAAACAACCTGATATCAGTGTAGTTTTAGGCCAGGAAAGTCCACAACCTACCAAATGTCCACACTTCGGCAGATCCTGGAAAAAAAACCCAAGAAGTCCATATCGATACCCACGAACTATTTATCGATTTCAAAGCCGCATACGACAGCATTTATAGAGACGAACTATACAGAGCCATGTCTAGGTTTGGTATACTGCCCCAAATATTTCGTCTGTGCAGGGTGAAGATGGAGAATTCTCGCTGCACCATCAGGGTCGGAAACGACCTCACCTACACATTCGATACCGAAAAATTATTTGGGCATGACGATGCATTTGAACATGTAGAACGAATGGACACCAATACTCCAGCTCGCAGAGTCTTCGATTCCCAGCCATACTTTGGACGCAGTAGAGGAAGACCTCGCCTAAAGTGCCGTGAAGTAGAAGCCGACCTCAACAAAGTTGGAGCGCGCAACTGGAGGCAGTTAACTTTAGATCGGGCTGATTGGAGAGGCATGGTGGTGGAGGGCCAGGTTCATTTCGGACTGTATTGCCACTTAGGAAAGTAAGTCAACAACTGCTTACGCGGCCATGTTGCAAAAAATTCGTATAAACGTCAAAAAGCAGGTGATATAAAATGGATGCGTTCAATACTACTCCGTCTACAATGACTGTGTTTAGTAAAGTAATTTAGATATTAATGTAGATATGATAAAAAGCTTTTATTGCTTTGGTATCTCTCCTAGACGATCACACCATCCGTAACTTGTGTATAACTCGATTTTAAAATAAAAGCGATTTAAAATACACCCAAAAGCACACCCCAAAACTAATTGAAATTTCCTTTATCCTTGAATTGTCTTAAATGAAAGTAGAACCCCATGCCTTCCTAACCTTCAAAAGATAACAAAAGTATCCCTTTCATGTTTCCAAAGCAGAATGCTACCCACATTCGTCGATAAAAACGTACTAACCTGCGGCTGATATTCCGCCAACGTCCCACACAAAAACTTCCACAAAATGTATACATCCGCTGGCTTTCAAAGAAAAGCCTTCAAATGGTTTCCTTAAATCTGCAACAACATCATCAATCATCCTTCTGTTGCATAAATTATAAAACAAAATCCTGCGAATCTTTCTTTTAATTGTTTCTCTCTTACTGTCAGCGTCCTGGATTACCATTCATCTCACTGTTTGATTGATTAATCATTTTCCAATCGAACTCATTAATTGGCAATTATTCGGCTTTAATTCCGCCCCGAAACATCCTTGTAATCATGGCGCAGCCACTTTACCTAATTGCAAAGTCTTGTTCTCGTTAAATTTTCCACAACACCAAGTCAAAAGGAACGACGACGACGCAAACAAAAAAACGGAACTCTTGCGAATCTTTGTCCAATGAGTTAATGAATCAAATTGATTGAAACAGCAGGGGATGTGCTTGGAAACTTTGAAACACCCCCGGGAGCGATGTAACCAGCAAATGACTATTTGCCAAGGCAACTAACTCCAAAAACACGGGTTAGACGGGGTGGACCAACACCTCGACACAGACTTAATTATATTTTCAATCTTGAAAATCACTAGGAGCACTTTGCCAGGACAACAGGTCACAACTTTGACCCGAAAATGATGCCGTCAAGTTTTTATTGAGGAAATATTTGCCTCCAGGAGGCCAACATAAAGCGCTCAAACGTGGTGGTGGTGCCATAAGTCCGAAGTCCTTCCGTCAATGTGTACGCTACTCGTGTTCATCACCCTGGGAGGGGGTGTTGTTCGAGACGGAGTGAGGTAGGTATAAACAATCACAAAGTTGGATGGTGCCCCTTGGGTGTCGATACACACATCTGTTAGGTATGCGAGTGTTTTGCGGTGAATTTCATTAAATTTTAATCACCTTCCACATGATGAACACAGATTGCGGTCGAACCTGGCAGTCTAACGGGTGAATCATGATACCACAAGTGTTCGGAATAGGAGCGCATATCAATGTGCGGGCTCTTCTCTCGTTCCTGGGGAGATTGGGAGAATCAATCTCATAAATTCTTCATCGGTTTGCCATACATCAACGTTGCAGTGGTTGAGCATGAGCGGGGCTGTGTTAACTGATAGCCTATAGCAGACACACAACGACCCGGTGGAGGATGGAATGATATGAACGAGAAAGTCAAGGACGATGTCACCTAATGCTGCCGAAAGACCAGCAGCATATCGTGTGCTGTTATAGTGCAATCGAATGTGTCTGTTGGGCATGTGGGTACTGGGTAGACTGTTAGCTGATTGGCAGTGTTGTAATTCAAGTGTGTGTTTGTGAATTGATATAACTTTCGGGACGATTGGTTATGGCTGATGGTTGGTGGACTTGCTAAGAATGATTGCTGAGTGGTTTCAAAATTTCAGGTTAGTTAAAGATTTACATGGCTGGGCAAGTACAATTTAGACGTTTTTGGGCAAAAGAGGTTATTAATCCATTCCTCTAAGTAAGATTAGCCAATTATAGCAGAATTGTGGCGAGCTGTCAAACTGAAGTCGGTCATTGAATAAGAGTCGGGATCCATTTGAGTGGAAAGGGAAATAATTTTTCTAGGCTTGTTTAGATAGAAAATGTTTCACTACTTGGTTTCAAAATGGCTCATGCTTAGAACAAAAGTAAGATATCTATCAAGCTTAGAGAGAAATTGACCTACGGTTACATCACATGAATGAGGTCATAATATAGCATCAGGCTTTTGCTGACGAAAAGGAGGAGAAGCATCGAATGCCAATAATCGATGCACAGACACATGTGTATACTGCTCTCTAGGCTTAAATGACAGTTAAGGCCGTTTGCAGACAGATATCAGAGAATATCACATCAAAGTTACTGACCAAAAATCTCGAACGGTTAACTGGAGCAGAAAGAATCAGGCTACAAAAATAAGTAGCCTCAGCATGTTCTACAAATAAATAAAATGTTAAGGAGAAAGGATCACAATGACATTCCATGTGAAAAGAGCCTTTTTGAATAAATTTCATCAGGGTACTGAACTACGAGCTTGGAAACCACGGTTTTACCGTTTTAAATGAAGTTAACCACTTAAATGGCATTGCGCTTTGGGTTATATACCCACCAACGAAAGAAACCTCTTTTCACGAAGCAAGAAAGATCCTCGGAATAGACTGATTTTACAGTTGACGGCTAAACGAAAAAAAGACAACGACTTTCGAATCTAAACCAGGAATGTGAGATCACTAAACAGGAGAGGTGCAGGCAAACAACTAGCGGAAGCCCTAAGCTGCCATCCATGAAATACGATGGAATGGGCTTAGCAAAAAGAAAAAAATTGAAAAAATTGTGACATCGACTACGGACCGTCTTATAGTGAGCAGAAACAGCGAGTTTTTGGATGTGGATTTGGTATAAGTACCAGACTTAGGCAAAAAGTCTTATGTTTCCAAGACATTAGCGAACGCATTGAAACCATCCGTATCAAGGACAAATTCGCCAACATAAGCCCTATATACGCTTAAGCTAGGACGGAGGAAAAGGATCATATAGCCAAAGGCTGCTTCTATGAGCTCCTTGACAAAACTAATGAGCTACTACCGGAGTATGATGTTAAGATCGTGGTGGAAGATTTTAACGAAAAGGTAGAAAGAAAAGACATCATCAGCAGTATTGTCGGAGAACACAGCCTACACGACAACACCACTGGCAAGGGACTTCGCTACGGAACGAAATGCCACTACAGCCAGCGCATGGTTTCCTCACTTCGATATCCATAAGGGGACATGGCGGTATCCAAATCAACGAACCGTCAACCAAATTGATCACATTGCGATAGACAAGAGGCACGCATCCAGTATTTTAGATGCCCAAACATTCCGAGGGGCATATATCGACTCCGACCACGACCTTGCTGCAGCCAAGGTATGAATGGGGATATCCACCACTCCACAAAAAGCAGTTATGTCGAAAGACTACAATCGCAATAGACCACCAAGGCCTCCGCGCAACGCGTATTCCTTAACCTCTCGATTGGCACCATACCACCATCATCGAATGGCGAAGAACAATGGCAACGATGCCAACAAGCCATTAGGTCAGCCGCAACTAATGTGTTAAGTTTTTCGCGTCAGTTAACCCTAGGTTTGATGAAGAGTGCCAAAAGCGAGACCTTCAAGGCTAAGATGCAGGTGAAGACGAGAGCTGCCATTGAGCAAAGAAGGAGTGAAGAACCTCAGCCCTTGGATTGATGAAGAATGCCGACAAATAATCGCAGCCAAGAGCGAGACCTTCAAGGCTTAGCTGTAGGTGAAGACGAGAGCTGCGATTGAGATCTACAGGCAAAGAAGGAGTGAAGAACCCCTGTTTTTCAGAAAAAAGAAAAAAGAGCAAGAAAAGCGCACGATCGAGGATATAGAGAGATGTCACTCCAGGAGCGATATTCGCAAAATTTTACCAAAGTGTAAAGCGTCAAAACCGAGGATACATGGCTCGAACAGAATCCTGTCGAGATGAGCAAGGAAATATCGTAGACACAGTCGATGCTGATGATATGGAAGAACCACTTCTGCAAACTGGTAAACGACGATGGCTTAAGGTATTCCACTGCCAGGCAGACCGAACCATTTAATATTGGCGACGACAGCGAAAACTACTAACCACCCGACCTAAGTAAAGTGCAGATAGCAATATCTGAACTGAAGCTTAACAAGGCTGCCGGAAATGACGGCCTTCCCGCTGAGCTTTACAAAGCCGTGGAGATGTCTTGGTAAGTAACATTCACCAACTCATAACCAAAGAATGGAACCTCGACTTTGTTTACCCGATCTACAAAAAAGAAAACCCTCTGAACTGCACCAACAACAGAGGAATAAGTCTCCTCAACATCGCCTACAAGATCCTTTCTGTCGTAACATTTGAACGCCTGAAACCGTTTACCAACAACCTGCTTGGCCCATATCAGTGTGGTTTTAGGCCAGGAAAGTCCACGACTGATCAAATTTCCACACATTGGCAGATTCTGGAAAAAAACCCAAGGAGTCCAAATTGATACACACCACCTATTCATCGATTTCAAAGCCGCATACGACAGTATTTATAGAGACGAACTTAACAGAGCCAAGTTTAGTTTTGGTATACCGCCCAAACTCGTCCGTCTGTGTAGGATGACGATGGAACTATCTCATAGACACATTCGACACCAAAAAAGGATTTAGGCAAGCACTGTCATGTGACTTCTTCAATTTGATTCTTGAGAGGATTGTGCATAACTCCTGAGCCAACACCAAAGGCACAGTTTTCCATAAATCTGTGCAAGTAATAGCATACGCCGATGATATTGACATCATTGGTAGGACTCAACGTGATGTCACAACCACGTTAGCTAGAATAGATAATCAAGCGGAAGAAATGGGTTCCGATGTAAATGAGGATAATGCCAAATATATGCTGTAAACTCGAAAGAATATGCAAAATCGACGAATTGGACAGAACGTCACCATCGACAGATATAGCCTTGAGGTAGTTAGGGACTTTGTGTACCTCGACCCCGATATTGTTACGGTAAAATTTACCACAACAAGGCTCACTCTCTTATCCCTTAAAATCCCATCGTTCCCTCTTTTCTTTGCGTGGTCGCAAAACCGGCATTTGAAGGAAGTGGCGAGAAGCCATGGTTCACGACCTTCAGATCCGCTATGGCAACCGATAACAGGTATAACAGAGGAGTCCACTCAAAAGATGTTTTCCCAACTGTGTTCGGTTCAGCCCTAGGGAGATTAGGGAGACTCACGACAGAGCAACGCCACACAAAACGTGCGACAGGAGGCCACGAGAAAACGCCGTCGTCGAAGCCCAAAGGACGCAGAAAAGTACGATGGCTTGGAATAGACGTTCTCCTATTTCACCCAACGAGGGAGCAACGGAAGAGCAACAGGGGTGTTAAGGCGGACGGCCATGTAAAAACACCTCCACGAAAACACAAAACGACACCATGGACACCAAAGACATGGGAAATCATGTCTAAAGACAGTCAGAAGACAACTGTCGAAGTGTCCAAGAGCAGCTGTCATGTCACCCAACAGCTGCCAAAACGGCCAACGGCTGTCCAATGGGACAGCGAAACGTGTCCGAACAGAAGAGACACTCAAATGAAAGACACTCAATTGAGCCCAATTTAAAAAGTAATGTGAAGATGGCATCCAAATGGAAACCCCTGGCTTCAAAATCTGCACGCGAAACCACCAACATAGTTCGCGAAAATGTGTTTTTTGACAGTTCATCTTTTCCTCCTTGCCCTCCTTCCTTCCTTCTGGTATTCAATCTTCACCATCATAGTTCGGGAAGTTCGGGTTTCGTATTGGTCGCGGTCAATCAAACATAGGCATCCGGGGCAAATGTTTGATTGACAAAAACTAGTTGTCCAGGATTGACACCGGGATTTTCCTATGGAAAACCGGTGTGAATGTTAAAATCCAATTGGTGTATCCAATTGGAAAGAGCAAGTGTGAGGTGTCTGGCAGCGATAGCAGGCGTTGGGGAAATACTTACGCCGATGCGTTAAAATGCGCAGTAAGACCAATCACGTATGAACGCGGGTACCTCGAAACTAGTAAGCGCGAACGCACTTTCCAGCCAAAGGGCAGAAAGTGTGAGAAGTCGCAGTGGGCTTACGAGTGGAGAGTACTTAGTGTGAATGTATGTTTGTGAATGCATAAACGGGATCGATTCTGGACAACGGGATCGTTGAAACAAAGAGATTCCACTTCTTGGATATCTATCAAAAGTGTTAGACCTGCGTTTTTTTCGAGTAGTTAAATTTTCGTGGAAAAAGTTTTGAGTTTAGCTTTGCAAATTTGTTTGTGGAGAAAAAGGATCCTTTTTGTTGAGAAGGAACAAAAGAGAGCTCAGTGGCGCGATGGTTAGTGCGATGAACTGCCGCGTAGAAGGTCTGGGCTCGATTCCCAGCCGTAGCAACACCTGAATGATTTTTCACTGGCCTTCCTCTCGTGATGAACTGACAAATAATCCGAGTAGTATCAATTGTCAAGAAAAGCTTATCTCAACTTAGCCGTTCGGAGTCGGCATAAAACAGGAGGTCCCGCCATCGTGCAAGAAGTACACACGCACACATGAATGGTTGTGAGAAAGCGAGGCCCTGGGTACTAACGAGCCTGTTGCGCCAAAAAATTGTAAAAATTGTAAATTGGAACAAAAGATAGGAGGTGGCGAGCGATATCAGGAAGGGAAGAAGGAAGAAGGCATAAAAAGTAGGAAGTGCAGAAGAGCGAAGGCAGAAGGAGAAGAACAAAAAGAAAAAAAGGTAAGTAGAGTTTTTTTAAATAGTGTCAAATCGATTAGTGCAGAAAAGTGCTCGAATTCGTTGGTTGTTCCGCGGCCGAAAATTTCCGAAAAAAGACGGGACACGCGACCCTTTTTAAAATAATTTCTAATTAAATTTTGGGAAAAATTCGTTCGGGGGCCATCTTCGTGGTCCGCCATTTTAATATTCCATCAAAAAAAAAATCGTCACAAATAAAATTTAATTGGGCGAACCACCCTCATATCATAACGTGGGTAAAATGATATGAATATGAATTTTCGCAGCAATGTTAGGTTAGGTTAGGTTTACGGGTTGATGGAGTAGAGGATCCTCTATTCCGCCACACTTAGGTCCATGTGGACCCATTGTGATACCCTTGGTGGGATAACGTCCTTCCTTATCGTTACTACGGGTTACTCCACTCTATCCAGCCATCCTGATGTTAGTAGGAACCTGTAAAGATAGGGTAATGGAATATCGGAAAGCTCTTGGATGTCTTGGAAGTAGTAGCTTCCAAGTGTTCTGTTCCTCAGGTGACAGAGACTCGGGCAGTGCCAGAGGAAATGAGGTGTATCCTTGTGTGTTTCCTCTTCGCCGCAGCCTCTACATATATCGTCACCCTTGAGATTTAGTTTCATTGTATGGCTTCTGAGAAAGTTGTGACCAGTGAGAGTCCCTACCAGAATAGATAAGGAGCTTCTGTCGTACCGCAATTTTTTTTTGGTCCGGTTTCCGTTGTATTCTGGCTAGAGCTTCCGAGATATTTGGTGGTCAATGACTTCCACCAGGTATTGGCTTTCATTCGAGTTTTGTATTCCACTCTTTCTCTGAGGTTACAGAGTGGTGGTTCGACCGTTTGTAGTGCCTGGTCATGATCTGTAGCAGATCCATTTCTTGCCAGTTCGTCGGCCATCTCGTTGCCGTCTATGTCCCTGTGACCAGGAACCCAGCAGAGATCAGCATTTTGCTGTGAGCAGAGAACCTTGTGCTCTTCGCGACAGCGGCGAACTAGCTTTGATTTAATTTCGATAGCAGATACTGCTTTTATAGCCGCTTGGCTGTGGGTTCATTCTTGTCCCATTCGTCTCTGCTCGGAAACGAGCAGGTGAAGGGTCGATCGAAGTCTAGATAGGGAGATAGATAGTCAGAGTTTACTACGCTCCCTACGTATTTCTTTAGGACCTGCGCATGCCCAGCGAGGCTCGGGATCCAGCTGTTCGTTTGGCTGATCCTCGAGGAGCTTTTGGCAGCTGATTCCTGCATGTATAGATCTAAGGCCAGCAGATTCAGATTCACCTCCAATCCAGAGGTTGGGGTTGTTCTCATCGCACTGGTTGTCCCTATACACGCTAGTCTTTGTATTTTTGTCATTTGCTTCAAGTTGGTTGCTCTGTCTGTGGCTTGCCACCAGACTATACTGCCATATGTGAGTATTGGTCGCACGATAGCCGTATACATCTACAGGAGTTAGTGAGTACCTGGTCAACGTTGGAATTCTGCAATGCCCTTTCCACTGCGCATGTTTTGACATTGTTGAAAGCTCCTTCGCAGCAATGTTAACTCTGACAACAACTCACGTCAGAAATTAAACAAAGAATTGCTCTTGCCAACCTCTGTTTCTTCGGTGTAAGAAGGCAATTTAGTAGCAAAGCCCTCACTCGAACTACTAAGGAGATCCTATACAAGACCCTTATCCCAGTCCTGCTCTACGGCGCTGAAGCATGGACCGTATCGAAAGTGGATTAAGATATCCTTGGTCAATTTGAGAGAAAAATTCTTCGAAAAATCTTCGGTCCCGTTTGCGTTGACGGTTTATGGAGACGAAGATACAACCACGATCTACATTGATATACCCCTAGTAAAAAAAAATTGTACGTTTCAGATTGCTAGGACATGTGGAGCTAATGGACATCAACACCAAGGCTCACAGAATCTTCGATTTCTCACCAGACATCGGACGCAGCACCTTAAGTGTACCGCACTTCTTGAAGCCGAAATAAAAAATCTAGATGTGCGGAATTGCAAGGGGAGGCATGTTGGTTGTGGACCAGATTTATTCCGGACTTTAGCCCCTCTTATGTAAGTTAGAAAGTCGCTTTGCTTTCAAATCTGTTCTAGTATTCTAATTGTGCGCCTGGAATTAACAACGAAGATTTCATTTCTGCCATGCAAAGCAGACATCTTGCTGTTTAAATTCGTCAGAGAACATTACTTGGCAAAGGCAGTTACTTAATCAGGAAGTTGCCAGTCTAACAAGCTTAATATTAGACTGTCTGGAGCTTGTTTCGTCGAGTGGCTATGTCTGAACGTCATGTGTCAAACAGAGTATCGTCTGGCTGTTTATCCCAATCCCATAAACATTTATTTGTTATAAATGTACGGTTTCGTACGAACATTGTCGAATTTCGAACGCAGTCGGACTGTTAGCCTTAGACATCGAATACGTAAAAATGCTCTCTTAGCGGATATACTGTCAGGGGTTAGGTCTGTGCGTCTTACACGGACCCCTTCTTCTTTCATGTAGGTTTTTATTGTAACAAAGATGATCCTTCGTGTTATGATTTCTCTTAGTCGTGTATAACACCCCCCGTAAAACAAATAAGATTGTTATACTCTTTGTTTGGCTCATCTGCACTAGGGTCATAGGCACGCTAAATTTTTTTTCTGTAGAGATTTGTGTATGGGATATAAAATACTGGGCTTTATGTATATAAAAAAGAACCTTATGCAAATCCATTTAATGCCGAAATATCCAAGTGTTCCCCATATATTAATCTCTTACCTTGAAGGTATTTCGTATTTCATAGGACGGATTCACAATGAAATCAAAATTCTATCGCAAGTTGTCAATTCTAACCACAATAAGTGTCACACCTTTATGTGTAAAGGTCAATAGGCTGTCCAATTTATTTCAATATCCTTTCACAGATACTTGTATCTACAACCAACATCAGACGTGACGATAGCTCATTGACACTTGTGGTTCTCGAGCCAACATATTGCATGCAGGTTTCATATTAATCGGATGACCGTGCTCAAATTGGTAAATTGAAATGTTGGAATAAGGTCACAGATGAATTGTATCTTTTTTTTTTGGTGTTGTTGTTGTGGTTACTTGTCTGGCAAATAAATCAATTGAAATATTATTTGATGCGTAAGCAATACCCTAAGAGGAAATTGGAATTGTACATCATTTGGTCAATCAAAATAAATTGGCAACAAATGTCATTTAAATGTATCTATAGGTAGGTGGTTTAAAATCAGATTTATAAAATTACCATGCCTGTTTCAGGTGGTATTTTTGAATTGACATACAGTTAGTGGCACGTTGTCGTGAAGAGCTAAAAATTCTTGGCGTCCAACATAATGTTAAGTTCTGCTGGGTTCCCGGAAACAGAGGCATACAGGACAATGAAATTGCTGATGAGCTGGCGAGGAAAGGGTCTGCCACCAGCATTGATCAGGCTGCGCAGACTGTCAAACCGCCACTATGTGACCTCAAATTACGGGTGGGACAGAAAACACTGAATATCGCCAAAAACAGGTGGAACTCCTTCCCCACCTGTGAAACAAAAGGATGTAGCCTGAGTATGACAAAGCCAGAATCCATAAACAACTTCAAAGAAACTTGAAATCTGTTTCGTATTAGGGATTTTTACTGGACACAACTTGCTTAAAAGCCATGATGATGACCTTTGTAGAGGCTGCGGTTATGAAGAAATACACAAGGATACACCCCATTTTCTGTGCCACTGCACAGCCCTCAGTTTTGAAGCACTGAAGGGGTTATGACCACTTAAAAGGCAAACAAATAAGGCCTAAGAAAATACTTTTTCCATGACCTCATAGATCTATCCAAAATACCTCTCTCTAATCTTTTCAGGTTCTCAAAAATACCTGGATGGCTGGAAAGGCACTTACAACAGTGGACAGCTACGGGACAATTGAAGGAACCAACCATATGAGTGGACCCCAAACGGGCATCACAATGGGTCTATATTGACCTGAGTGTGATGAGGAAAAACGAACTTTGCCTACCTCATTAACCCACCAACCTAACCTAACCTAGTGACACGACAAAGACGACTAATGGTCAAGAGATGTCTTCGCTTTGTTGGCCAAAATATGTTTAAGTCTTAGAATGGCAAAAAAGCACATTAATTAACCCACCAACCTAACCTAACCTAGTGACACGAAAAAGACGACTAATGGTCAAGAGATGTACTTGATTTGTTGGCCAAATTATGTTTAAGTCTTAGAATGGCAAAAAAGCACCTGGGTGAGAACACCAACCATTGTGCTCTAAGAACATAATTAAGGCTACTTTTCAACAAAGCCAAGAGCTCTTAGCAAATCAGACAGCGTTTCTTATAAGCCCGCTGTTAAAGAATTTACGAAAGTTCACCTAGAAAGGAAATGGCAGCATCCAGGCTGTGCTTGGTGTCGTTCTCCGAAAAGATTTGTTGAAGACATTTAGACTCCCTAAAGTCCTCCATAAAAATTCATCAATATCAAGCAACAAATTGAAGAATTATTGGACTTTTCATAGAACCCTACTTTTGGACACTAACTTTGCTGACTAATCATAGAAACCTACTTTTGGACACTAACTTTTGTGATAGCTCCTTTAAATGCCTTTGAAAATTGAATCGGGTAATTTGAAAACACCTGTTCGTATAACTTGTCAATTCATAATCATAGAACAACTTCTTTGGGCTGACAAAAACGTTGAACCCTTTAAGCACCCTGAGAAATATATTCATCCGAGCGGGACTAGGGTCTTAATAAATTTATTTCTTCTAACCCGATCTGCAGTTAGATATTTCAGCTGAGGTTACGTTTTCCTCTATTTCTATGTTTCGATTAAAAAAAACATATCTGTCATTAACGGCCCATTCAGGATGCCCCCTGCAACCCCCCTCCAGCTCCAGCTGTGTGGCGAACCCCTTCCCGTCCAATGTTCTTTTGAGGAATTTCACAACGCTGTCGTCCGTTCAATTCTGCTGCCGAAGTTGCGGTGGCATTGCTGGAGGATGTGATTTGTTGTTTCCGGTCCCATCCGTCTGGAGTCGTCTCCTCGCCTTGTCGATTTCAGTCGCCATCTAGGTTGGGGAGCTGGATCTTCGAGAGTCGTTGGGCACGAGGTAGCGGAGCAGTCCATCGAGTTGCCGGGATGCCAAGGCCTCCGTCGTCCACGGAGGTGTGTTTATGAAATCGGGGTGTCTTTCGGGAGATTCGTCCACTTCCTGACTTTAGATCTTATCAGGATGTCTGTTTTCCTAAGGCATCCAATCATTACATTCCCGAGCGTGAGGCGATGATAAAGCTATGCGATAAGTACCGTATGTAGGGCGTGAAGGCGTTGTTGTGGCTTTAATGGTGCTGCAGACAGTCTCTCTAATTTGGGTAGCAGGTCTTCTTGTGACTTGTATTTGGTCCTTCCTTCCTTCCTTCCTGATGTAAACTCAATCCCCAGGTATTTCAACTTGTCTGTTCTCCTAAGTGATGGGATCTCCCGTCCTGCGATGGTGGTGAATTTCCGTGGCTCGACTACAAGGTTTTTCTGCTTTGGTTGTCCTTTTATGCTTATAGTTTGGCTTTTGGCGCTGTTTACTGCTAGTCCGCACGATTTCAAATAACTTTTGGTCTTCCCGGAATCTTCGGTTTCTCGTAAGGAATTGTGATAGATACAAAGTGTTTTCTCTTTTTCCACTCTTCAATGTTCGGCAGGGTGCAGTGCAATAACCCCCATGGGTCTTGATTCCCAAAAAGGGAAACAGTCCCCTTTTAGACTTATTTCCTTTTTGAAATGAAAAAAGGCCCGCAGTTGGTAATGCCTGTTGGTTCTGGGACTTATTTCCTTTGCAGTCAATTTTGGGCATTTTACAACACGGGGCTTTATTCCACGGGGCTATTGCACTGCACCATTTGGCAGTTGTTTGTGCGTCCATCTTCCATTTGGTATTGCGTTCCATTGTCTTTTTCATTCCATTTCAGCGGCTTCTCTGATGGAAAATCTGTCTGTGTTTTCGTTTGTTGTGAGTTGAAGTTAAGATTTTTACCTCCAGCCCGATAAGCATTCCCAGGTACAGTTCTGTATGCACAGCATACTCTCAGTGATGCTCTTCTTTGCATAGAGTTGTGTACATGAGGATTGATTTGCTTACGGTTGCAAGCAGATTCGGCATAAGCCTTGATATTCCTGCGACTACTCGGCTGGCTTTCTCACTCGGTGTTCTCTGAATGTAAGCCTGTGGTCTAGGAGCACCCCTAGTAATTTTATGCAGGTCTTCGACTCGATTGTGTGCTCTCCCGGTTTTAGTCTGTGGTGTCAAATTTTTAACGACTTAAGACCTAAAGTGGGAGAGCACAGAATCGATGTTTGTCCGTCTCTAGCTATTTGTGGAGCAGTAGGGAAATATTAGGTGTTCTTTCATTCTAGATTAGAACCAGCTTCGGCATCAACCACTTGGCCAATGCACCCATAGTCCTAGAGTTTTTCCTTCTAAACATCAGCTTGGCCAATTCTTGTTAATTGGACAGCGTGCTTTTCATGATCTTAGTTTGCATCTAAACAAAAGTCGGTGCCTATTAATTTGTCTTTTGCTTGACAGGACATAGTGCTTCACTCTCCTTTTTTGTGTAATATTTCTAATAACAGACACACAGCTTATTCTGAATTAAAGGGAGTCTTGAGTTTCTAAGACCTCTCCTGACATCTGTAATCGTCATTTTCGACCAGCAACGCCACCTGTTATAAAAATTCATCACCATAGGGGAAACTAAAAGACTGAATGGAATGGAGCATTTTACGATTGGCACAGCATATTGAAGCCTTATTTTATTATCCTCCCCGTTACATTTGATCAATAAACAACCAACAAAAAAACATTCTCTGTATCAAATACAATTTCGAAAGCAATCAGTGGCATGTAGTCAAAAACTACCAAAACAGCGAAACGTATTCATGGAATGCGCCGTGAACAATTGCCAACAAAAAAGTGTTAAACGAAACGAGAAACGAATTTAAAAGAATTGAATTGAGGGACCAGGAGCTTTACAGTTTTATTTACAGATCGCATCCCCTTTTTGATACAATTTGCGAAATTGTTTTCTTTTATTTTTTTGTGAATAAAAAACAACATGACCTACGGCTACGGGGTATGTGAGAAATGGTTTTGCAAAAATGTGTTTGATATGTTGGTAGCTTAGAGGTGTAGGACTGTAAATGTGGTGGTAAAACGATTTTAGATGACTCGTTGTGGCATGATGCAAATGCGGTACTCAGGTCTAACTCTAACCTACAATTTGACAGTAGGGGATAAAATGTGACACGAGTGACAAAAAACACAGACAAGTCTTAGGAAGACCACTCCAATAAGAGTTAATATATCATAGTCACCAATATCTTTAGACAGGCAAAAGCTGAGACTTTCAAGTCACTCAATGTGTAAAGCTAGGGAAGGTTACAGTCTTTATGCCATCGATATATTTGTAGTCAAAGCAGCATAAAGTGTTTCAAGAGTGGAGTTATATGACAGGGAGTCTGACTGACTACCTTCACACGAGGCTAAAGGCCGTGTTGCGCGAGGTGCAACACAGGACAACATTCAAGAATGACAATTAAGTACTCTCCGCCTATATTCCCCAATACGTAAACGATAAAAATACACCCAGATCTGATATACCTGTGAAGTTTATTCGACTTGTATGTGTTATTCTACATCTTTTGCCGTAGACATCCTTAATAAAGAAATCGCACCTTGTGCAGATGTCAGACAATAGAAAATCTAGACTCTCGATTAACACCACACCACCAGCTTCAAATGTCAAAGAACAATGACAACGATGCCAACAAGCTATTAGATCAGCTGCAACTGATATGCTAGGATTCTCGCTCCCACCAGCAAGAAACCCCTGGCTTGATGAGGAATGCTGACGGATGCTGGCAGCCTACAACGAGGTCTAAAAGGCTGAGCTGCAGTTGAAGACAAGAGCTGCCAATGAGCTCCCAGTAGCAAGAAACCCCTGGCTTGATCAGGAATGCCGACAGATGCTGGCAGCCTAAAACGAGGTCTAAAAGGCTGAGCTGCAGTTGAAGACAAGAGCTGCCAATGAGCTCCATAGGCAAAGAAGAAGGGGAGGAACACAGGATTTTTAGAAAAAGAGCAAGAAAAGGCGCGATCGAGGATATAGAGAGGTGCCACTCCAGGAACGATGTTCACATGTTTTACCAAAGTGTTAAACGTCAAAGCCAAGGATACATGGCTCAAACAGAATCCCATCGAGATGAACAAGGAAATATCGTAGTTGAGGCACAGTCGATGATGAGGATATGGAGACTGTAAGACGGCGATGATGAGCAACATTCCGCTGTCAGGAAGAACGAACCATTCAATATTGGCAACGACAGCGAAAACCCAACCTCCAGACCTAAGTAAAGTGAGGACAGCAATATCTAAACTCAAGCTTAACAAGGTTGCCGGAAATGACGGCCTTCCCGCTGAGCTTTTTAAAGCCGGCGGAGATGAATTGGTAAGTAACATCCACCAACTCTTACGCAAAATCTGGTCGGATGAAAGTATGCCTGAAGAATTGAAACCGTTTACCAACAACCTGATCGGCCCTTATCAGTGTGGTTTTAGACCCAAAACTGATCAAAACTTCACACTTCGGCAGATCCTGAAAAAAAAGCCCAAGTCAATACCCACCACCTATTCATCGATTTCAAAGCCGCATACGACAGCATTTATAGAGACGAACTATACAGAGCCAAGTCTAGTTTTGGTATACCGCCCCAACTCCTCCGTTTGTTTAGGAAGACGATGGAGAATTCTCGCAAGGCGATGCGTTGTCATGGGACTAATTTCATTTGATTCTTGAGAGGATTGTGCAAAACTCGCGAGCCAACATCCGAAGCACAATCTTCCAAAAATCGGTGCAAGTAATAGCATACGCCGACGATATTGGCATCATAGGTAGGACTCAACGTGATGTCATAGCGACGTTTGCTGGCAGAGAAGGAAGCGGCAAAAATGGGTTTAGCAGTAAATGAGGGTAAGACTGAGTATATGCTGTCAACACGAAAGGACACACAACATAGACGAATTAGACAGAACCTCACCATTGACAGACATAACTTTGAGGTAGTACGGGACTTTGTTTACCTCAGCTACGCTATTAACTTTCACAACAACATTTCGGCGGAAATTAAACGAAGAATTACTCTTGCAAACCAAGTAGTAAATAAGTAGTAAAGCCCTCACTCTTCCCAGTCCTGCTCTACGACTTTAGAGCATGGAACGTATCAAAAGTGGATGAAGAAATCCTTGGCTGATTTGATGGAAAAATTCTTCGAAAAATCTTCGGTCCCGTTTGCGTTGATGGGCTATGGACACAAAGATTCAAACAAGAACTATAAGAGCTATACAGCGACAGACCCCTGGTCGAAAAATTCCGCATTGGATGTTTAAATTGGCTAGGGCATGTAGAACGAATGGACACCAATACTTCGGCTCGTAGAGTCTTCGATTCCGAGTCAGACGTCGGATCCAGTGTAGGAAGATATCACCTTAAGTGGCGCGGCGACCTCAACCAACATGGAGTGCGCAATTGGAGGCAGTTGCCTAAACCGGGTAACTTGGAGAGGCATGTTGGTTAAGGCACAGATTCATTCTGAACTGTAGTGCCACTTAGGTAAGTAAGTAACGGGTGATTTTTTAAGTGGCTTAGAACTTTAAAAAAAAAAAAAAAACACAAAAAATTCGAAAAAATGAATGAAATATTTATTTGAATCGATAGTTTCATGCAAATGTTGACCGCGGCTGCGTCTCAGGTAGCCCATCCGCTGAGTCCAATTTTGGCATACTCTTTCACACATATCGGCCGGTATCTCACGAATGAATGCATGGATGTTGGCTTCCAGTGCGTCAATCGAAGCGGGCTTGTCCCTATAGACATTAGCCTTGAAATACCCCCACAAAAAATAATCTAATGGTGTCAAATCGCACGATCTAGGCGGCCAATTGACCGGCCCGAAACGTGAAATTAACTGTTCACCAAACTCGCCTCGCAATTGCGCCATTGTTTCGCGTGCTGTGTGGCATGTGGTACCGTCTTGTTGAAACCACATATCATGCAAGTCAAGAACTTCCATTTCGGGCAAAAAAAAGTTTGTTATCATCGCTCGGTAGCGTTCACCATTGACAGTAACGCTGCGATTCGCATCATCTTTGAAGAAATATGGCCCAATAATGCCGCCGGCCCATAAACCGCACCAAACAGTGGCTTTTTCGGGATGCATTGGTAGCTGTTGCAATGCTTCTGGCTGATCTTCACTCCAAATGCGGCAATTTTGCTTATTTACGTACCCATTCAACCAAAAATGAGCCTCATCGCTGAACACAATTTTTCGATAAAAAAGCGGATCCTCGGCCAGCTTTCCAAGAGCCCATTCACCAAAAATTCGGCGTTGTGGTAGGTCGGCTGGCTTTAGTTCTTGCACCAGCTGTATCTTAAAAGGCTTTACGCCCAAATCCTTCCGCAAAATTTTCCACGTAGTGCTGTAACAAAGGCCGAGCTGCTGGGAACGGCGCCGAATCGACATTTCGCGGTCTTCTGTCACACTAGCTGATACGGCCGCAATATTTTCTTCACTACGCACAGTACGTAAACGTGTTGGTGGTTTAATGTCCAACAAAGTGAATTTGGTGCGAAATTTGGTCACAATCTTCCGAATAGACTGCTCAGAAGGTCGAGAATGCCGATCATAAAATGGAAGCAGCGCGCGATGAACATTTCGAACCGAGCACGAATTTTGATTGTAAAATTCAATAATTTGCAAGCGTTGTTCATTTGTAAGACGATCCATGGTTAAATTGCAAACCAAACTGAAGCTGTTTGACAGTGACACAAGGTACTAAACACACGTCAGCTGTCAAAACCAGTGTTGCTAAAACCAAACCAGCTAAAAAATCACCCGTTAGTTAGGGTTAATTTCATTCAGCTTTGATGTGGTTTGCAAGAGACTAAGACATATTGCCTAAGTCTGTTGCTTATTTCAAAGTCTTTTAACGACTGGCAATCGAATGCAGAGCTCCTTCTGAATTAAAGGGGGTCTTGATTTTTGTTGATCATCGAAAATCGATGCCACTGATACCAATGAACTGTGCTGAATTCTTAACTAAAGCAACACCAAACTGATTTTCGCTGGCTCTCGTTAGGACCGCATTCATCTGGATACAATAAATTGCCGTAAGAATAATTTTTATTCGACAAGGAGGCGATGTAGTCAGGCAATTAGAGTAAAGATGCATGAAGTGGGAGAGTTACTTGGTGTTGCTACTAATTACTTACCTTGGTTAGTAGTGACTTAGTAACTTCGAGACCGGCCTGGGTTTGCTACAGAACCCATAAGGAATCAGTGAGGGGTCCCACCATTGACTATAGAATGGTACCACGGGAATCAGGAGCCCCTAAGACTTATCTTAGACTGATTTTGAGGCCCATGTGGGAGTATCGTGTGGTTGTGGTTTAACCTAAAGTCGTTGGAGCGTATGGTATTCTAAAGCTGGATGAGGCAACTTTAGAATACAAGACGAGCAGATAGACCTCGGTCCTTAGCAAGAATGAAGTTCGTACTTAGCAATATGATTTTCCAAATCTACTGATGTAGAGCGCGGCATGCATTGGGTTGTTAACTACACGTCTCTCAGGTTCCGATATGTGGGTAGGCCGACCCTGAGATAAGGCCAGGTGCTCACGTTAAGCATACTCTAATTATCTGTTCATTCGGCATAAAATTGGATCAAAAGGTTCGTTAGGACCTGGGTCCATTCATTCATGTATCTGTGTGTACTTCTTGCACAATGGCCGTACTCGTGTATGAAGTAAAACCCACATACAGAAATGTTTGCGGGATAAGACTTGGACCTGTGTCCTAACTAACCTGTTGAGTTAGTTATTTTGTCAAGCCTTAGTTCGATTGTTCTTACGATGGCCTTCTCGAAAAAGGAAGAGGAACCTTAGTGACAGGATACATTTATTTTTGAATTCGTACCCAATATATGGTCATGCGGCATGCATGGTTGGTTATTCGAATGGTTTCCGAACTAATTTCAGAAGACCGAAGGCTGGTTTGAGTAAAACATAAAGTTTTCTTAAAATCTTAAACTTTTAACATGTCCTTCTGAATTTAAAATTCCTTTTACCCACACCTTGGTTTTGCTTCCCAACTCTGCTTGGCGTAGCTGTAAAACATCAATAAATGTCTTCAAGCTGTTTTGAGACTTATCTTTGCAAACCGTTCAAGGGAATAAGAATCATTCCATAATGCCACCGCCTTAGAATACCTTCGGCAGAAATCAGCCTTGTAACAAGGACGACGTTCTTAATGAAATTGCAATGCCCCCGGCATAGAATACTGTTACATCGGCTGTATACAATTAAGAATTGTAATTGGGGTTGAGGTTAAGCTCCCTTCTCCTATTCACTTTCAAACTTATCCATTGCCGATATTTTATTTAAAAACCTCTTACCTTCCCTGGGGGTTCATTTGGCAAATCATGTCAATGGTTTGTGCTCTGAATCCTGCTTGCATCTCCCTGACTTTGTGTCGGTATTCGTCAATCGCATACGCCAGGCTTAATGAGAAAATTACCAACCCACCCATAATCGAATTAAAATTTGTTTACCACTTAATTTCCCACTTAATTAATTTCTGCTTCCGTTGGTGTGATCACGGTTCACGGAGGATGGAAGGATGGAGCCATCGACATGTTTTCACTTTCAACAACGACTCCGGCATATGGATATCCCCATTCAGTGAAGTGCCCCCAATTATCGCATTCGCTAGCTGGCTGGCCTAAGTGTTTCGCATCATCATCATCATTATCCTGTAGAGCTATCTCATTCGCAGTCAAATCATAGGAGTGGCGCATCCTTCGACAGGAGATACACACTCTCGCTTGGATATTTATGTTTATGAATGTCGGCATTAATGATGTAGCGAGAGTTTTCGAGACTTGTAAACATCCCAGTTAATGGGTTTCCATTTCACCGAATTCGATTTGATTGCCACCGAAGCACAACACACGCATCGGGCTTCATCGACTTTGTCGTCGTCATCTTCTCCTGCTGAACTAATTGCTATCCGCAGCAGAAAAAGATATTGACATGGATTTCATCCATCTGTCGTCGCCGTGGGAATGCGTGTGTTAGTTTGTGTCTTTATTGGCCCGGTTTCGCAAGAGCCAGAGCCATCCTCTTCAATTTATTATGTTTGTTGTTCGATATGGCAACAAGGATACTCGGTAGCTCTAGTAGCGTTCGGTTGGTTTCCTAGATAAAATAACTTTGCGTGTGAGTGTGCTTTGGTGAGGGGTTAATTGGAATTACCGTAACACAACCTGGGGCCTGGGATAAAACTTTCCAAATGGAACTTTGACACGAACATCCCGATCCCCATGCACATGGTGACAACTAGAAATTCATCGGTGGCATTTGAGGAAATTTCACGCAACGACGGAGATGAATAGCTCAACCAAAGGACATGATTTTTGAGATTCACAGACATATGAGACACAAAAAGATTGTTTGTTACCGTTAAGAGGATGCCAGCCAACCATTAGCTCTTGAGCAAAGATAATTGACTGCGAGAATTTATAGATTTACAAGTCGAATTTATTGGAGCGGTATAGGTATACCGCCAGCGATATAATGAACGGAGTTGTATGCTTTATCACATTTGCGTGGTAATAAATATAGACACAGACACAGACACAGATACATATAGGTGCACGTAGACACGTTTGCTAATGTTACCCCTGAGATATAGGTCTTGTATCACTTTGTTACTGAGTTGGGGTTGTTGGAAAAGTTGGCAGTTGGTAGGTTCTTTTACATGCTTTACGGCGATTTACAACCGCAAGGACACGTAACGCAAAGAATTGATAAATCATGAGATTTAGCGTGGGAAATTAAGTACTCTCATCGTGGAATCAGTGAATCGGAAGAATTACGTAATCAAATGAAAAAGTTGATCAGAAGGAGCAGGATGTGAAAGTTAAAATGTTTGAAGCCATCACAAAAGGCTCGTAAAAGTTTTACAGTCTCCAGGTACTGTGTCCCAGAATTGTGGAAATTGGATAAGGTAATGGAGCGATATATATCAACGCAAAAGGGGATGTAAAACGAAAACCCCTAAGAGGAAATCGTTTTCTTCACATATCGCAGCCCTTGCATAAATAAACTCAACAGAATTGATTGCCTGATCCTTGCCACTTATTGTGGAATATATGGAAGTCCTATTCAGAAGGAATATATCTGTTGAAAAGCCAGTGATCGAAGACTTGATCGCATTGTATAGGCTCTTGGTTAGGATAGAGTAGCTGCCACCGGTTCGCCTGCACACTTAATTACCTTTGGTTCCTTGTGAATTGTAATACCAAGTGGGTCTTGAAGATTTCCCACATCATCTCTCTTGACCTTCAAATAAAACAGTGGAGACTTCTCTCTTCCATGTTGAACAAATTGCAGAGGTTTATAAACCAAAATGCTAAACCAAAATGCTTGCTTGCTTTTATTTGCTAGGGCCGGGTAAGTACAACGAAGACAAGGAGTTTTCTCTTTTCCATCATCGTCAGCGCAGCTCCTGCGAAACCATTTGTAAGCAGACCAAGTCTTGTTGCTCAGTCGCATATTAGATTGTACCCAGGGATTACCCAATCGTATCGCTGATGTGCGATCTCTTAATTAAGTTGAATTTCTTAGACCTTTTCAAATATATGCTTTGGGCATACGAAGTGACCTAGTGGTTACTGCATTGGACTACTAAACCCGGGGTACCTTGTTCAAATCCCGAAAGTGACAACACTGCCCCACATCTTACAAAAGTCTGACGAACAGTTAAGAGTAACACTGTCATGAGAAGCTTCTCAAATTTGCCATTCGGAGTCGGCGTTAAACAGAACGTCCTATGTTATGAGAAGCTTCCTAGATTTGCCGTTTGGAGTCGGCGTTAAAGAGGAAGGTCCTCTTCTTTGTGGCAAAAACAATAACTTCGCACACACAAATAAAGGGAGAAGCTATTTTTGAAGCCCTATAGGGTGATGTCGTGTTGCGCTGTAATAAGTTTGCAGTCAGTGATAGAAATATCAGCTAACAGGTGGGAACACACTTGAATGTCTCTATGCCAAGACAAGCTACTACTTAGTGGCGCAACAGTCCGAGGTGAAGATGAGACTCTACCAACATCCCTTTCCAATTAGAACGGTACTTGGATAACAGGCTTTGCTTGCGTACTAAAGTTGGTTGAGGTTGGTTCTACCTGTGCATCCCACTTAAGGCGAGGTTTTCATCTACAACATCCGACATGGGGTGGAGAATCGAGAACTCTGAGTGCCGTAGTATTGGCTCTGTGATATTGCTGATGTTCTTGATCGTGGATGCCAGAGCGTTTGGACTGAATAACTACCAGCAAAGTACCCAAGATCGAAGAGGATGAAAGGCTGCATTGTCTCCCTTCCTCATGGGGCTTGTTAAGAAAAAAAAGGTTAGGGCGCTAGAATTTGCAGATATTTATGGAAGATTGTGCCTCTGCTGTTGGCTCTGGAGTTTTGCACAATCCTCTCAAGAATGAGATTAAAGAAGTCACATGACAGCGCATTGCTTTGCCTAAATCTTTTTTTGATATCGAATGTGTCGGTGAGGTCGTTTTGGACCCTGATGGAACTGCGAAAATTCTCCATTGTCATCCTGCACAGACGGACGAGTTTGGGCGGTATACCAAAACTAGACATGGCTCTGTATAGTTCGTCTCTATAAATGCTGTCATGTGCGGCTTTAAAATCGATGAATAAGTGGTGGGTATCGATTTGGACTTTTTGGATTTTTTTCTAGGACCTGCCGAAGTGTAAAGTGTAAGCGAGGTTCCATTCTTCAGGCATACTTTCATCCGACGAAATTTTGCTTATGAGTTGGTGGATGTTACTTACCAAGTCATGGAAGGTCGTCATTCCTGGCAGCCTTGATAAGCTTGAGTTTTGATATCGCGGTCCTCACTTCACTTAGGTCGGGTGGTTGGTAATTTTCGCCAATATTGAATGGTTCGTTCTGTCTCACAGCGGAATGTTTCCGTTTAACAGTCTGCAGAAGTGGTTATCCATATCCTCAGCGTGTCATTCGAGGTATTGTGTTAATTTAGAGGTTAAGGGACACGCGTTTTGCGAAGGCTTTTGTGGTCTCTTGCGATTCCAGTCTTTCGACATTAATTTTTTTCACAGTATTTCTGGTTTGTTGTGGCGTGGTGGATATCCGCATTCTTACCTTGGCTGAAACAAGGTAGTGGTCTGAGTCAGTTTTAGCCCTCGGAATGTTCGGACATAAAAAATTACTGAATGCGTGCCTCTTGTCTTTCCCAATGTTGATCTGGAGACTGCCATGTCCCCTTATGGATATCGAGGTGAGAAAACCGTGTGCTGGCTATAGTGGCATTTCGTTCCACAGCGAAGGCTATTAGCCTTAGTGCGTTGCCAGAATTTGTTGTTGTAGGCTGTGCTAAAGATGTCTTCCCTTCCTACCTTTGCGTTAAAATCTCTCAGGATGATTTTTCGGTAAGCGCTCATAGTTTTTGTCAAGTAGCTCATAGAAGCAATACATGGCTTATGTTGGCGAATTTAGCCATGATGCGAATCGATACAATGCGATCCCTTACATCTTGGAAAATAAGACTGCTTGCCTAAGTCTGGCAGTTATAAAAAATCCGCATCCGATAGTCGGTTTTTCTGTTCAGTATAACACGGACTAAGTAGATGTAGATGTCTCAGTTTTTAATCCCCTTTTTGCTCGTCCCATCCCACCGTATTTCCTGGATGGCAGTAATGTCTACCTTGTAGCAATTTAGGGCTTCCGCTTACATTCCAGGTGCAGATACGAAAGTCGTTGTCCTTTTTTCTTAATTGGTAGCTTCGTAACTATGGTTTTCAATGGGTCTATAGTTAACCCAAAAAAGCTTTAAAATTCTCTACAGTTTGGCAAAAACAACGATTTTTTGAAAAATGGGAGTGGCAAGGACGAATTTAGATGGATTTTGATTTTGATTTTTTCTACACTTGTTCTGCTTTGTCGAACAGGGACTCTGTATATCAAATTTAATAGTTTAAGGCCTAAATCGGTGACACATAGACGGGCGGACGAACTAACAGACATGGCTAGATCCACATAAGTCGATCCAAATACTTTAAGGTACATCTATCGAAATTGTTTCTCTATGTTACAAAATATCAAGTGTCAACAACCCTATGTTTAGGACTTACTACCCCAAAGAAACATACATTGAGAGTACACTCATGTCGGACTTAATCTACCCAGAGGCCTTCGTTTACATTGATTCTTCAGGGTTAGTGCAAGAAAAGGTGGTAAGCCGGTGCCACTGCCAGCGTTGCCTTCGTTTACATTGAAACGGGTATGTCCACAATATACACATGACCTCCTCCTCATTAGCATGACGATATTGGATGGTGATTGAAGCATCACAAAAAGGCGGCAAACCCATTTTGGCACCTGAATCATAAGGTAAGGGATTTGAACTTTTCTCAGGTTTTTGCGGATTAGTTTGGTAGTCTTCTTCTTAGTTTTAAGTTAGGCTATACAGATTAAGTTATCTTGAAACACCAATAGTCACCCGATGTTTTAAAGAATTGGTCTTATCTAGACAGAGTAACGTGGCCTTAGTATGACAAAGCCAGAACCCATAAACTGCTTCGTAGAAACAGGAAATCTGTCTCTACTTTAGTTGGGATTCTTACTGGACACAACTTACTGAAAAGCCACAAACTGAAAATGCATCTCATAGATGATGACCTCTGTAGAGGCTGCGGTGATGAAGAAATACACGAGGACACCCTCCACTTTCTGTGCCACTGCCCAGGCCTCAGCCAATTAAGAATGAGAACCTTAGGAAAATACTTTTTCCATGACCTCACGGATCTATCCGAAATCCCTCTCCCTAATCTTTTCAGGTTTGCATCAACATCTGGATGGCTAGAAAGAGACTAACAACAATGGACAGTAACGGGACAATGAATGAACCAACCACATAAGTGGACCCCCAACGGGCATCACAATGGGTCTATATTGACCTGAGTGCGATGAGGGAGGACACACACCGTCTGCCTCATCAACCCACCAACCTAACCTAGACAGAGTAACGGAATACGCAGCTGGGATAGCGACCACTCTGGGCAAGAGCACTTGCCACTTATCTTGATTGGTGTCTGAGATAAACTGTTGGGGAGAGGCTGTCAATCATCATTTTACTTGTAGACTTCACGTTAGCAACACCAAAGGTTTATTACGGGATACTGTCCAATTGGCAATCGTGCAAAAAGCCTTGGTCTTGCAAGAGATGTAAAGACTAAAAGGTTCCAAAGAACATTCTTTATCTTTTCTGCACTTGACTAATAAGGTGGGTGGTCATATAAACGGTAGTCTACAGATAGTCAATTCTTGATAACAGCTAATATCGCCTTAAATTCAAAGACTTCAACTATCACTTTACACTGAAAGCTTTCATAAGCGAATAGGGTCAACATTTCAGATGAACGCCTCTATTTTACACCGGTCTTAGGAAGGCAAATCAAATATGTAGTTTGGGTTGATTTTTTATTATGAAAAATGTTGCCAATATGGAAATTCTAGAAAAAAGTTTTTGAAACATGGCCTTATGTCGGAACAAAAAGTTGGCCTTATTGCACTTTAGCTTTATTTTCGAATATGGCCATATGTCGCATGGCCTGAAGTCACGTCTTTAAACGACGGTCTCATGCATTTTGGGTGCGATCGAGCACACTCTATTCGCCTGAACGGGCAAACATAACAACTGCACCGCGGCTTCTGAGAAAGCGATGCAACTTCTGTTAGTCCTTCATACCAACAACGTGTATTGCCTGCGCAGGACTATGTTTGTCTTTGTTCTAGCTCATTTTTCTTGTCTTCTTTTTGTGACTCAATGGTAACGAGATTGGTCTTCGGTTTTAGCATGGACTTTTCTTTGAGAGCCAATATGTTTCGCGTGGTAAGTTTTCTTAAATGGTGTAATATTCCGGACAAGCAGTGTGAGACTAAGCAAAATTCTGTCTAATGAGCACTTCAACCCTTCTTTTCTGAGAAAGTCGGGTGGAGGGTTGACAGAATCCTCCGCGGAGACCCTGGAACTCCTCTTAAACACACACTTTCCCGGATGCAGTGATACTAGTTCAGAACCCGGGAGATCTCGGCAAGTACAAACTGCAACACAGAGAAATATCATGAGGAAAAGATTTCCTGGGCTTTTAACAGCTTCTCTCCGTTTATGTCTCCGGGAACTGACGGCATACTGCCAGTTATGGTACAGAGAAAGCGAGACCTGTCAGTGCCATGGCTGGCATCAAATTTTAGAAGCTGCTTAATACTAAACCACGTACCCTACTCGTGGAGACGCACTCTAGTGGTGTTAATACCGAAGCAAGGCAAACGCGGGCACGAGTCCGCGAAGAACTTCAGACCAATCCAACCTCCAATGCAACCTCCTTTGTACTAAAAACCCTAGAGCGAACCACATGCGAAGTTTTATAGAGAAATCTGCGCTATCCAAATCACAGCATGCCTACTTCAAGGGCAGATCCAAGGAAACAGCTATCCACGAGGAGTGCGGACAATCGAAAAATCCATAAAGAATTCACTCTAGCCTCCTACTTAGACATAGAGGGAGCTTTTAACAACGTCCTCACTGCTGCTATTCTTGAGTTTCTGATCAAGCTGGGTATAGAGGAATCTATTAGCCGATGGATGGTCTCTATGCTCGGAACAAGAATTATCCAGGCAACACTTGGCAACAGTCACTTAACCAAATTTGCCCATTGAGGAATGCCACAGGGCGGCGTCTTCTCTCCTTTACTCTGGCTAACGGTTATGAATAAAATTCTAGTTAAACTAGACCAGGAAGAGGTCAAAATTGTAGCGTATGCCGATGGCGTGTTGATACTAGTGTCAGGAAAATTCCCCTCCATTCCTACTCTAGACAAGGTTAGCACATGTGCTGCAAGTTGTGACCTCGGAGTTAGCCCAAGCAAAAAAGAATTGTTGCTATTCACCACCAAAACCAAAATACCCGATTTCACCCTCCCCCGACGAAATGGCCAACTGCTGACACTATCTTCTAGCGCTAGGTATTTGGGGATCATGCTTGACCCAAAACTTAACTGGAAACACAACATCGAACACAGAGTAACGAAGACGTGTGTTGCCTTCTATGCCTGTAGCAAAACATTTGGAAAGAAGTCAGGACTTCAACCAAAGAAGTCCTTGTGGTTGTACATAGCTGTATTAAGTCCAATTCTCACATATGGCTCACTAGTATGGTGGCCCGCTTTGAGTAAAGGCTACAACCTCACAAAACTAAAAAGGCTGCAAAGAACAGCCAGTATAGGCACCAAGGGCGCACTGAGGTCGGCGCCAAAGGATGCCTTCACTGTGATATTGCATCTCTTGAATTTCAACCGCACAATGCAGCTAAGTAAGACTCTAAGACTCCTTTCTTATAATATTGCTGGATTATCAAACAAAATATTTAATGTTGATTTCTTTAAATTTGTAAAAAAACATGATATTTTTTTTCTCTATGAAACATTTATAACAATTGAAAATTATGAAACATATAACAAATATTTTTCTGAATATAAATTACATTGGATACCGGCTTATCGTAAAAATAGATTTGGTAGAGCAATAGGAGGATCTTTGTTTGGCTTTAAAAATACTATTAATGGTAGCTTTACTTATATAAATAACCGCGTTTGCTTAAACATTAATAACTCTAATTCAACATTTTATATTTTGCCAACCTACATTAACTGCAATTTCTGGGATATCGAATTTTATGCTATTTATGATATGCTTAATTTAATAGATTCAGAAAATATTATGCTTATCGGGGATGTTAATTCTAGGATTGGTGGAGAGCAGATATTCCACCTGAGACTAGCTTCATCGGTTCAGAAATTCTAGAAAAACGTACTTCAAAAGATAAAATCACAAATAGAAATGGCCGCCTTCTTTTAGAAATGTGTCAGGCGTTTAATTTGTATATACTTAATGGGTGTCACAAGAATGATAAAGACGGAGAACTAACGTTTATTGGAGGCTATGGGAAGTCGGTTATAGATATCTGCGCAGTGTCAGGTGAATGGCACAATGCTATATCATGCTTTAAAGTAGGAACCCAAATATTTTCAGATCACATGCCCATAAATGTAACATTTGACTTTGGTAAAAGCACAATGTATCATACATTTATCTTACCACCAAAACTTATGTGGAAAGATACTCAAAAAGAATTGTATGCAGACAAATTATTGAATGAGATACAGAGTACCCACGCAACCACTACATTTTTTACCGTCGCAGAAAAGATAAGTTTCTTAAGCAACAGTATTAAAAAAGTTGTTCCAATTAACCCAATATTCAAAAAACAAAGCTACCGGCAGAAGTGGTTCGACCAGGAATGTTTCACCGCAAGAAAACTGTCGTTTAACCTACTTAGAAATCTAAAACTAACAACAAGTCCAGATAAAGCTCATAGAAAACAATACATCAACGCTAATAAAAATTTTAAACTTCTATGTAGAACCAAACGTGAAAAATACTATATGTCAGTGGCAATAGAACTCTCTAGCACAACTAACAGCAAACAGTTTTGGGATAAAATAAAGACCCTCAAAGGCGTGGAATATGTCTGTGGAATTTATATTTCTACCTCAAAACTAGCCACTTATTTTAAAAGTCTACTTAACCCCACTGACATACATGAAAGTATTCAATTTGCTGAGCCTTATATAGTGGATGATTTGATGGATAGGCAATTTGAAATGAGTGAACTTATGACTAGTCTGCATAATTGTAAAAATAAAAAAGCTCCAGGACCTGATCGAATAGGAAATGAATTTTATAAAAATGCCCCTTCTGAATTCTTAAGTAAAATGTTGGCAACTTTCAATCTCATTCTTAGAACAGGCGATGTACCTCAAGAATTCAAAGATGCTATTGTATACCCAATATACAAAAAGGGAGATGTTAATACACCATCTAATTACAGAGGAATATCTTTCATGAACTCGATTGCTAAAGTTTTTTCATCAATCATACTTAACAGAATTAACTGCTGGGTAGAAAGAAATAAAATACTGAGTGAATATCAAGCAGGATTTCGCAAAGGTTACTCTACTGTTGACAATATATTTTCACTGACAACGATCGCCCAATACTTTCTTAGGCAAAATAGAAAATTATACGTGTTTTTGTGGACTTCAGAGCTGCTTTTGTTTCAATTGACCGAAACGCACTCTTTTATAAACTTTCGCAAAAAGGCATGTCATCTCAAATGCTGAAGGTCATAAAAAATATGTATAAGAACACCTGGCAAACAGTATGGGACGGAAGAAATAACGGGTGATTTTTTAGCTGGTTTGGTTTTGGCAACACTGGTTTTGACAGCTGACGTGTGTTTAGTACCTTGTGTCACTGTCAAACAGCTTCAGTTTGGTTTGCAATTTAACTATGGATCGTCTTACAAATGAACAACGCTTGCAAATTATTGAATTTTACTATCAAAATTCGTGCTCGGTTCGAAATGTTCATCGCGCGCTGCTTCCATTTTATGATCGGCATTCTCAACCTTCTGAGCAGTCTATTCGGAAGATTGTGACCAAATTTCGCACCAAATTTACTTTGTTGGACATTAAACCACCAACACGTTTACGTACTGTGCGTAGTGAAGAAAATATTGCGGCCGTATCAGCTAGTGTGACAGAAGACCGCGAAATGTCGATTCGGCGCCGTTCCCAGCAGTTAGGCCTTTGTTACAGCACTACGTGGAAAATTTTGCGGAAGGATTTGGGCGTAAAGCCTTTTAAGATACAGCTGGTGCAAGAACTAAAGCCAGCCGACCTACCACAACGCCGAATTTTTGGTGAATGGGCTCTTGGAAAGCTGGCCGAGGATCCGCTTTTTTATCGAAAAATTGTGTTCAGCGATGAGGCTCATTTTTGGTTGAATGGGTACGTAAATAAGCAAAATTGCCGCATTTGGAGTGAAGATCAGCCAGAAGCATTGCAACAGCTACCAATGCATCCCGAAAAAGCCACTGTTTGGTGCGGTTTATGGGCCGGCGGCATTATTGGGCCATATTTCTTCGAAGATGATGCGAATCGCAGCGTTACTGTCAATGGTGAACGCTACCGAGCGATGATAACAAACTTTTTTTTGCCCGAAATGGAAGTTCTTGACTTGCATGATATGTGGTTTCAACAAGACGGTGCCACATGCCACACTGCACGCGAAACAATGGCGCAATTGCGAGGCGAGTTTGGTGAACAGTTAATTTCACGTTTCGGGCCGGTCAATTGGCCGCCTAGATCGTGCGATTTGACACCATTAGATTATTTTTTGTGGAGGTATGTCAAGGCTAATGTCTATAGGGACAAGCCCGCTTCGATTGACGCACTGGAAGCCAACATCCATGCATTCATTCGTGAGATACCGGCCGATATGTGTGAAAGAGTATGCCAAAAATGGACTCAGCGGATGGGCTACCTGAGACGCAGCCGCGGTCAACATTTGCATGAAATTATCTTTAAACATTAAATTGCAAGGTTCAAACTATCGATTCAAATAAATATTTTATTCATTTTTTCGAATTTTTTGTGTTTTTTTTTTAAAAAAAAGTTCTAAACCTCTTAAAAAATCACCCGTTATATCCGAATGGTTTAAAACTAAATCTGGAGTGAAACAAGGTTGCTTACTTAGCGCAGTTCTTTTTGCTCTGTTTATAGATGACATATCGGAACACCTGCCTGCAGGTATAAGAATCGCACAAGAAACCATTAAGGTTCTACTATACGCAGATGATATTGTTTTACTAGCGGAATCACCTCATAGCCTACAACTTATGATCAATAAAATGCATAACTACTGCAAAATGTGGAATCTGAGAGTCAACTTGGAAAAATCAAAGATCATGATTGTACGTAACAGGCAAACTAAACTGGGTCAGAATGAAAAGTGGTTTTATGATAGTGAAACAATAGAAGTTGTCACCCAATATAATTATCTCGGCATAATTTTAGAGCCCAACATGAAAATAACGCAACACCTTGAAAAGAAGCTATCAGCATCCAAAAGCATTATATGTAAACGCTTCGTGGAAAAATATAATTTATAAAAATGAAATACCAATATCAGCCAAGTATCGTGTGTTTGAAGCGGTTATGCGCTCCGTTATGTGTTATAGCTGTCAAACTTGGGGTTTTAAACAATACGAGGAAGTAGAAAAGCTTCTTCGTTTTTTTATAAAAAAAATTATTCCGCCTTCCAATGAACACACCTAACTACGTCTTATGTCTAGAAACAGGTCTCCCAAGTCTTTTCAGTTATACCCTCAAATTACATTTTAATTATATACTCAAAGTGCTTAAATATCCTGCGCATAGACTCCCACTCATTCTCGCAAAATACATCATTGAAAATAAATTGGAATGGACTAATCATTGGGTAGCTCTGGCAGATAAATGTCAGACAACCCTAAATATCCAGCACGATAATCTATTACTTCTGAAGCAACAATGCTATAATCTTTTGGAGCTATCTGACATCCACAATCGCAACGAAAGCAAGTCTCAAGCCATATCTTCCTTAAACAGATTGATATACCCCGAACTAAACTACGATCTAAAAAGCAAAAATTATTTTAATGACTGCTACAGCCTAAAAGCGATATCCTTGATATGTAGAGCAAGAAGTGAAATGTTGAATCTAAACGGGTCACCTTTCAAAAAAATTGAATCAAATCTTTGCACGATATGCAATCTAAAATCAAAAGAAGATACATTTCATTTTTTGGCAACATGTCCAATCTACAAAGAAATACGACATATTTATTTTGGAAAGCGATCATTGACAATGGAACAAACAAAGATTATTCTTAACGGGGAAAATTGGCATGTTCTCTATAGGTTTATCGAAACCGCTTTTTCGTACCGATATAATATCATCACGGAATTTAGATGATAAAAAAAAAAAAAATCATGTTTTTATTGTTAAACAAGCTGGCCCGTCAAACGTTGTTTTGACCGCCTACAGCGCCACCTTTTTTTTTCCTAAACCTTCGCGGAGCAATTACGAACAAATCCGCAGAAGGAAGTATCCAATTTGGTCCAGTCGTTTTCGAGTTTTAAGCATCCGAACAAACCAAGATCCATTTTTATATATATAGATATGTTAAAAAGTTTTGTTTTAATTTATATACACACACACATTTTAGCGAGTCAATCAGGCAGACGGCAACGCCAAGCCTATCGATTTTATTGTTTTTAATTTATCCTAAATCATAATATGAATATTGTTAATATATTAAATTCAATAAAATATATCTAATCTAATCTAAAATCTCTAAGAGTCAGGATGCTTTACTGCAAAGCCGTATGGCCACAGTAGCATCATGGACTCGTTACCAAATGGCATGGTTACGTTTCCAACTCATAGCATTTAATAATAGTGCTTAAACTGGTGCGTAACTTCAGTCGGTCTAAACGGTGATTTTTTTTTAAACAACAAATCAGTTTTCTGAACTTAATTTCATACAATAAATAATAAAACCAATACTGTTGGTTTTCAACACATTTGCGAGAAAAATCACAAAAAAGGAGTTAATTGCTAAGTATGGCTTCCGGCGTAACAGTATCGGACGTTTGTAAAACAACCTATGAGGAAATCAAAAAGGACAAGAAACATCGTTATGTAATCTTCTTCATCCGTGACGAAAAGCAAATCGATGTCGAGACTGTCGGTGACCGAAATGCTGAGTACGATCAATTCTTGGAAGATATCCAGAAGTGCGGACCAGGAGAGTGCCGATATGGACTGTTCGATTTTGAATATATGCACCAATGTCAAGGTACATCAGAAAGTTCAAAGAAACAGAAACTGTTTCTGATGTCGTGGTGCCCAGATACTGCCAAAGTTAAGAAGAAGATGTTGTATTCCAGTTCTTTTGATGCATTGAAAAAGTCGCTCGTCGGTGTACAAAAATATATTCAAGCTACTGACTTGTCAGAAGCTTCTAGGGAAGCCGTTGAAGAAAAGTTGCGCGCCACAGATCGTCAATAAGCATAAAAATTAAAATAAAATTAAAAAAAAAAAAAAAAAACGTTTTCAAAAACCATGCTTACTAATTTGTACTTGAATAAACAATAAAAACAGCAACACATTTGTAAAAAAGAACAACAACTAAACATGTATTTCGAAGTGAATGTGTGTGTGGAGGAGGTATTGCACATTTGTATTAATCGTTGTGGAGATAGCTATGATTCCGCTGCATATTTTGCTAATTTAAGGATACTCAACCCAATTTTTTTATTTAATTATTTTTCATATTTAAAAGTCCTGGAAAATAGCTGTCAAAAAAATGTATTCAAATGACAATACATATAAATCCTATTAAATTGTTTTTTCTTTGGTTTTTTGCATTTTAATAAAAAAAAATGGATATAGCTATAATACCATATCATTTAACTGACCCACAATAAGCTCCAAGAAAGGCGTCCATGTAGGTTTACCATCCCTTACTATGAGTAGTAAGGAATTTCGACACGGTCGTCTACACCGACGGATCTAAAATGAACGGTGATGTGGGGTCCGGGGTCTGCTCGCAATCAGCGGAAATATCAGTGTCATACCGCTTGACGGAATTTGCCAGCGTTTTCCAGGCGGAACTACTGGCTATCCGAGAGGCTTGCACGCAACTGGGGCGTGACACTACGCAAAAGCAAAATATTGCTATCATCATATTTAGCCAATAGCCAAGCGGCCATAAAGCCATCCACTCGGCTTCCATATCCTCCAAACTGATACAGGAATGCCGGAACAAACTTGCCCACCCTGGCGAACACTTCAAGGTCACACTTCTCTGGGTTCCAGGGCACAGTAAAATTGAAGGAAACGAGCGTGCAGATGAGCTGGCCAGGCAAGCTCAGCTCTACACGGCTCACTTGCGGCTAGTTGCGGTTAATTGACAAATCCACTCATACTTTCTGATGAAGGACGACTCCAAATGGAGAAGGTTAACAGATTGCGTCATATCGAGGAAGATATGGCCTACCTACTACAAGAACAGAACAAACGATCTACTGGATAGAATCCGCCCAGATATCTCAAGAATTACGGCGATAGTTACGGGGCACTGGCCAATTGGAGACCATGCGGCCAAACTAGGGATACCATACAACCCCCAATGCCGCAGTTGCGGGAACGCAAATGAGAGAGAGACCCTCTACCGCTTCATCTGCAAATGTCCGGCACTAGCAAGAGCCAGATCGCTTGCGACATCTCGGGTTTCCTAAACCTCAGGCTGTATCTAGATACCGCTTGTATCACATCCTCAATATTCATCATAGTAAAGGTCACACGAGTCGTGGTAACAATAAGGCACATCAGTGCTACTTGGATTCATGCTGAACCGCCACCTCTACCTACCTACCTAGTAGTGTCAGTTGTGATGTCATCAGCCGTGATTTTTAAGCAACCGACTTTTTTTTAAAGTGTTGGTTTTTAGGGATCAATTTTATGAAGTTCAGGTACCTTAACTCTTGCTGTTCCCTGATTCTCATTTTCTTTCGATACCGATTGACTTCCTTAGTCGGGGATATTTCATTTTGGTGGTACCCTTGAAGTTTCTGCAACAAGCGTTTATTAATCACAATATTTGGCTCTTCTTATAATCCGTAGAGCTTGTCTCCACTGAAGGTTAGTTAATCCCGCTTACCCGATCGTTTCAGAGTAGGCTCCAGAGCCTATATTATTCATCAGCTGTCTGTTCTTTCTTTTTGTTCTGATTTAACCCTTTATATCGAAAGGGCAAGGGGTGACATTTTTCAGAAATTTTTCATTGTATCCTGTCAAACCCCAAGTAAAATCCTTCAATAATCATTTAGGCTGGTCTTCATCTGAAATACACAAAAATCCATCGAAGTCTTCTACCAATTATTGAATTGAAACGTAGACATATAGTCCTGTGGAATCATAATCCAATTTGACATGAGCCGCAAAAAGATCCTTACCATCATCAGCACTCCTTTTGCTTCTGCCGAACAGATATTTTCCTCAAAAAATGAATTTTTGTACAGAAAATATATAAAAATCCTCATCAATCATTTGGCATTGGTGGTCCTGCCGCCAACATCCAAGGACACTTGATACTCTTTTAATCTGATGGCATTTCAAGTTGACAGCATTTAAAAATGCTAACGGTTTTTCAATTGGATTGTCATTTTTAAACGAAGTCATCCAATTGTAATGTCCCCACCGTCCAATGCAAATTTCGTCCACTTAAAGCCTCTCTGAAAAATTGAAACCCAACCCGCATCAATGGCCCACATAAATTGGGCTATAAATGCGGTAGCTATTCCACGTAAAATACAACAAGACCACTGGCAATATTGTCCTCTCTTCCACGACTTTTGTTATAAATCACGCAAACCTCGGAAACACGATAAGCTCCTCCATGTTACACGCTTCACAGATGCAGATACTAATTAAGGAAATCGTTAGAATGAGTTTTTAATCGCTTGGCATCAAACGCAATTTAGAAAGGATTTCACCCGGACAATGAAAGACAATATCTACGAGTACCGTGCAGCAGCACAAAGCCCCATCCACCACCACCATCTGGACTCTGCGCATCCTTTGAAGAAATCCACCAAAATGGAGCACTGCGTCTGCAATTCAGTAACCATTTGCTGTTTGTAGTGCAATACACCAGAAGCGAGTGTTAAAAAGGAAATGAGAACAAATTGAAGCGAGAAATAGAAAGAAAGACGGGGGGACAGCAGATTTAACAGATGTATCTAGGGATCTATCTTCTTTTGACTTTTCAGTTGCGAGTCCTTAATGGCGGGAAAACACAGACCTATGAGAAATGTGCGAATCTGTTGAACAACAAAAGTATACAATGCTCCCCTGCTAGGTATGCACGAGAAAGCGTTCACCTCGTGGCACAGTCTAATGCTAAACAGGGACATAATCCGAGGACAATATGCGCTGTGTATCTTTGTATAGACATCAAGTGGTTGCTTTTTATTCCTTCGAGTGGGCACATTGACATTTCACTGGCGGATCTAGTTCATTCGGTTAGAAGTATCTGAGCCATTGTATTAATTACATTTTCAGAAGTCGACTGTATATGCGTGTATCCTTGCCATCGATGTGTTATTTTGCAAACAAGCTGAGAAGTATGTATCTGTGGCAGCACTGTAAGCATATAGAGAAGTAGCTTCTTGTAGTTTTTACCCTCGCTGACAGGGATTGATGATGACATCCTTGCTGACGGGAAGTTCGACGGCAAGCTATCAATATCTTACTTTTTACTTGCTCCTTTCTTTAATCACTACGAAGCTGGAGAAATTTAATTACTTGTCCTCCTATCGAGGGTTATTTTTCAAGACCTGTAAGACTTGGTGATGAAAAGAGAAATTAGGGTTATGTTCGATAAATATATCTATTGCATCAATAGGGGCAAATTCCTGGGATTTTGACCACTTTATCGAGCATTTGAAGCCTAGGTTTATATTCGGTTATCGGGACATCTTAAAACTGTCACCCAAAAAAGTGGAGTCAAATTACTCACTCTTATTGGCCAGGTAACAGGTCTCTTATTAAAGATAATCTTGTCATCGACCAAGCGTGAGATTTTCGGATGAACATAATGAACAGGGCATTGATGATGTAGGGTTTACTTATTTACTTAAGTAGCCCTACAGTCAGGTGTGAACCTGTGCCTCGATAATCACGCCTCTCCAATTAGCTCGGTCCTTAGCTAACTGCCTCCAGTGGTATACTTCAAGTTGGTTGATTTAGATTTTTACTTATGTGCGTCAGTTAAGACGAGCTCTTCCTCAATTGCGTTCAACATCTGTCTGGGAATCGAAGACTGCGAACCGGAGTGTTGGCACTCATTTGCTCTTCATTTTCTAGACATTTTCCTCACCTCGATATCCACAAGGGGACATGGCGGTCTCCAGATCAACGAACAGTCAACCAAATTGATCACATTGCGATAGACAAGAGGCCCGCATCCAGTATTTTGGATGTCCGAACATTCCGAAGGGCTAACATCGACTCGGACCACTACCTTGTTGTAGCCAAGGTAAGGATGCGGATATCCACCACGCCACAACAAACCAGAAATACTGTAAAAAATTTAATGTCGAAAGACTGCAATCGCCAGAGACCGCGTGGGAGTAGGAGTTGATAGTGAGAGGCTAGGGTGAGAATGCTTGTGTCCTCATATAATCGCATCACTATCCTTAAGCACCGGCTCGATTAAGAAGTTCTGTCCAAATTGTCGATGTTGCGAGTTCTTTATTGTTGACAGGTCCGACGTAGGTCGCACAAATTTATGGAAAATTGCGCCACTGCTGTTAGCTCGGAAGTTTTGCACAATCCTCGCAAGAATTGGACTAAAGAAGTCACATGAAAGGTATCGACTTCTTGGTTCTCCTCGTTCTCCTCGTTCATGCATGTAGAACTAAAGGGAGCGAGGGAGCGTTTCTTGTTATATTCTTGCCAGAGTTGCATGGATATTTGACGTGTTGTGCCGTTTATGTATCTGTGGTTTGATTTCTTGATCGCATTCAGTTTGATTTATGATTTAAATTTAGCAAGGGGCATGTCTAACATTTCAACTGCCGGTAGAATATGAAGGGTGGTGCGCAGTCCAGCAAGCTCATACGCCTTATAAATTCCTGCGATATCTCTGTGACCCGGTACCCAAAAAAAGGTGAATGGTAAAGTTCTCTGCCATCGGCTAATTTTGATGTGAATGAGATAGATTCCAAGGATTTAACTACCGCTTGGCTGTCACTGAAGTTACTAATATTCTTTATGGATATTACATTACACCTCAGCCAGGACAAGGCTTCTTAAATTGTCATGATTATCGCCTGGAAAACGCTACAATGATCGGGAAGGAGAAAGGGAGAAAACACCTACAGAATTTGTTTTAGACCCATCCGTGTAGATGTGAATCGAGTTGTTGTCTCCAATCATATCCGACTCGAAGTTAGGACGACTTGAACTTAGGCTCAAAGCTGGTTGGGTAATAGGGGGATCGGTGTTTTCTGTAATGTTTAGGTGATTAAGTATCTTTGTGTGTTCACCTTGAGAGGGTGTTCATTGTAACGAAACTCTCAGTCCCTCAGTCTCATAGCTGCACAGGCAGCTACCTTTTTGCTAAGAAAATCTAGAGTCACTAGACCTAGGGCTTTGGTGGTTGTTTTTAGCTTCACTAATGAACAAGCTGTTCTTTGAATTTTCCCTAGAAGGTTGGAGGCTGTTTATAGAGTCATCCACCAGACTTACACATCATACAAGAGTTTGGGTGTAATGATGGAAACGTTAAGCCAAAGAGTGATATGTGGTTGCATACCCCATTTCCTTCCGATTGCCTTTTTTCGTTAGGGTGGCCTATTTTACGCGTTGTTGAATATTGGCTTTCCAGTTCAAATTCTCATCAAAGATAAGACCCAGGTACTTTGCTGATTCTGTTAACTTGAGGCTAACGCCATTATGTTTTGGAGGGTCTTTGTATTTTCTGTTGAAAAAGACGAATTTGGTTTGTTAAGGGTTCACGCCGAGTCCACATCTGGAGCCCTATTTGAGGAGTATAGAGACTTCCCCGATATAGCTATTGCCACGTCATCTGTATAGGTAATCACCATTCAGCTTTCCATTTCTTCAGGCATAGTTTCATGCCTCATTGTCTCGCTAAGGCTCGCTATTGAGATAGACTTCAACTACAGCCTCATTTTAAGCTACGAAAATCTATCTATGCTTCGTCAAATCAAAGGTTTCTTGCTGTTAACCGTGAGAAACTCAGTACATCGGTTTTGGCCGATCTGTTAGTATGGTATAACTGAGAAATTAGGGGATACGCGTTCTGCAAAGTACTGGCGGTCTCTTCCAATTGCAGACTTTCGATATTGAAGTTTTGTAACATTTTTTGCTGTTGTTGTGGTTTGGTGGGTACTCACATTATTATACCTTGGCTTTCCATGGTAGTGGTCCCAGTCGAAGTTTGTTCCTTTAGAATGTTCGGACATCCAAAATACTGGATGCGTGCCTCTTGTCTATCGCAATGTGATCAATATGTCCCCTAATGAATATCATGGTCTATCCTAGCCCTGGCAGGAAAGGCCTAAGTCCGTTGCCAGACATTGTGTCATATAGGTTAAGTTTTTCAGCAATATTGTTGAAGATGTCCGCTCTTTCTACCTTGTGTTTCAGTCTCTGGACACAAGTTTGTGCAAAAGCTTGTAAAAACAATCCTTAACAATTCAGGCAATAATGACGAATAATGAGATGAACTAGCGACAGTAGAATCAAAAAACTGAAGACTAAGAAGATTTATCGCCCGTCATTTCTACAAAGATCTGCAGGATCTGGGCTGGTATGACTACCACGTTTGGTCGCTCGGAGCACCATAAATAACATTATAATCCTACGTCACCATTTATTCTTTTCAGAAACAGGCTTCTTTAAGGGTCCACGCAAGCCATACCAGTTCCACGCCTCATCCAACAACCAGTAAAGCCAAACCTAACCTCAACTTTTTTCACTGGTTGAGCATGTGGCTTGTCGTAATATGTTCGCTGAAGTCTTCCGAGCATAAGCCTACTTGCATCAGTCTATTGCTTAAAACACTTTTAAGTTGCTCATCCCGACGGGATCATTAGCGCAATGGTTAGTGCGATGAACTGCGCGCAGAAGGTCTGGTTTCGATTCCCAGCAGTAGCACCACCTAAATTGCTCTCCTCTCGTGATGATCTGACAAATCATTCGAGTAATAAAAAGCTTACGTCAACTAAGCTGTTCGGATTTGGCATAAAACAGGAGGTCCCGCATTCGTGCAAGAAGTACACATGCACACATGAATGGTTATGAGAAAAAGCTAAGCCCTGTGTACTAACAAGCCTGTTGCGCCAGAAATCTGTATTTAAGTTATTCATCAGTCTTTGGCTTGCCCCATCGAATTTCCTATATGGCAGTAATGTCTGCTTTTTAGCAGCTTATGGCTTCCGCTTGTTGTTAGGCTGAATCCTTTTCTTTGGGAATCTTAAAAATCCAGTTTTTAACTTGAGGATCAGTTGCAATCAGATTCATATAGGACACAAGGACATCATTATCTACTACAGAATTGAGCGCTGCCGTTGGTCTTCTGGCTCATCCCCCACCATCTCCCTTCAAGGGTACTGACTAGAACTTGAAATTGCTATAAGGCCTGTTGTCCGATTAAGTCACAGTTACTTATATAGGTTTTCTGAATATTGACACCACCGTTCTTCCGTTACTGTCTCATATAAGGAATTTATTTCGCGGGTGATGTATATCTAAAGAGTCGTCCTCTATCCCCCACCTGAGGGCGGTGTGGATGAAGATACTACTAAGAGATCCTGTTGAAAAATAATCCGATTCCACAAAGATACACTGTCGACAGGTAAGCAAGAAATGGAGTAAAATAGTTGAAATTGTATCCCTGACTTAGTTTATTACAAACATTTTTCTGTATTCCGACAGATGGTGCTTTAGCACCTCTAGACGTAGATCTAGGTGTCTCTATAGGATTGCCGGATACACGATGCTTTAAAGTTAGTTCAGGACAGATGGGATTATACGAAAGATGTATTAGAGATTTATTATGTCACTGTCCGCTAAGCAAATTCCTCCACATTTCGTCCACCCAGTAACAAGCCGGCCACCAAAATCCACAAGGTTATCTACCATCTTGTGCAAGTCCTTCCCACATACCAAAATAATAGTTTTTGCCCTCAAAAAAGTAAATATTCTTGTAAACATAGTTTCACAGGAATTTCGTATACCCCGTGCCCAAAAAAAATCTCAACTAGGATAATATGATTTACGGTGGCATTCTGTTCAGTTTTTACCAGACGCCTTGCAATTTGTCACAGCGCACAAGCTCCGTTCTCAAGTAATTTCCAAACAAATTCCTAAAGGACGACGATAACCAAAATCGTGATGCACATTTCGATTTTATTGTTTACCATCCCTCACACACACCCTCACACACATGTCGTCAAGTGGGACAAGTTCGTAGATTTATTTGGTCATTATGCGGGCTGACGAAAAAAAAAAATAAATGCACACAACAAAAAGCCCCCTGCAGCTAGTTCACATTTCCAACCCCAAGAATTCCATCCGTCCTTCAAGTCATCGATTACATGCCCACACCACCTCAATGGCAGCATGTACTTTTGCGCTCCTGGCACAATGCCAAGGCGTCCAAAAAAAAAAAAGGTCACGGATAACAAAACCTAACCGGCCGGCAATAATAGCCAAGAAATGTTTACACTCAACCCCTGCCCTATGTGGACGTATGTAAATGTGACTACACGTCCGTGTTAATCCTTTTTTTGGCGCGAGCTCTTTGTAATTTCCCCAACGACATCGATTCGTCTCCAAAAAATGCTCGTGGAGCCTTCCACAATTCAACGCAGACCACACATGTTCAAGCCCTTGTACAGACCTAATTAGTCCAAAAGCTTTCACGCCACAATTTACACTTATCCTTTGGAAATGTTTGCACCCCCAATGCTCGGTTATCCTTGCAAGACCACACGAACAAATTGGAATTAATTTCGCGGTGGGCATCTAATTAAATTTAAGACGTCTTTAATGACTGGCAACTGCCAATTAGGTTCCATAAAAAATGGGTCCCTACGATATGGGTACTTGTAAGACCCTCAGTGCCTGCTTTAAGGATTAAATATTTGCTCTCACTGCGGCTTCATTAATGTTAAATACGTTACGACTCCCCTAATGGGGTGTTTTCGAGGATGAGGGGGTGTTTGTATTTGCGCCGAATGAAGTCTAAGTGCTAGCGGAGCAAATAATTTATGATGTTTTGCTAAAAGGTCCTGTTTGCAGATTTTGCATACGCGAAAAAGCGCATACACAGCAGCTTCTGCGTATTTTCGGTGGCATACTTTTATCTGAGAAAGTGATTTACGATAGCTTTTGGAGATTTATGAAGAGCTTTAGTTAAAATTGGTAAAGTTGATATGTTAGCACGTCATCCGATTGGATTGATTGCTTTGAAAGCAGATGTATCTTCTGGGAGAGGGGGTAGTGACTCAGGATTTTGCAAAGGAAGACTTAAGCTGGAAGCTGTATACCAATGAAAGTTTTCGGCAAGGCACCTTAATCAGAAAGTTTGAACTACAAGATATAAGATTTAGATTGTACCGATACGACTTGACCTAGAAAGTGTTGGAAGTGTTCTTGCACTATATATGGCAGACATGACACGTAACTTTACTCAATCATATGGCACCATCACAAGTGATAACAATGACTGTTCAAACAACAATGGCAACTACACATGTACAGTACCAGTTACTTGTTAGATTGTGGGTGTGGGTGGGAATTCGTTTTAAGAAAATTGGATATTGTTCAGATGTGGTATTGATGGATGGAGAAAAAAAAACTCCTTCTAGATAGAAAGATACTATTGTGCTTTCAATTTACTTATAATGACAGTGTTTACATGACATGCCTGCAAGGCGGTGCTCATGTATTGTTGTAGCCATACTGGGATCGAAATTACATGTTGCAGGTTTGATGGTATTCATGGTGATAAGGAGGGATTTTGACAACACTCCTTTGAGGAGATTGGATCTTCTTTCAGTTGTTAAGGCACTTATTGTGTTGAAGTCTAATTTATTTGGACGATTGTGATAAGCAGACTAACGATAGCTAGTGGTTAAGGAGTTAAAATAAAGGGTGGTCCAACGAGGTGGTTCCCATGGGAAAAACCATTGTTACGAAGCAACCAATAGCCTCGGAAAGGACTGATATTATTGTTGACGACCCTGATAAACGAAAAATAGACAACGACGTTCGTATCTGCACCTGGAATGTGAGAACAGGAGAGGTGCAGGCGAACAACTAGCGGAAGCCCTAAACTGCTACAAAGCAGACATTACTGCCATTCAGGAAATACGATGTGATGGGCCGGGCAAAAAGATGATGAAATACTGTGACAACTACTATGGACCGTGTTATAGTGAGCAGGAACAGCGACTATTCAGATGCGGCTTTGTTATAAGTGCCAGACTTAGGCAAGAAGTCTTATGTTTCCAAGACATTTGCGAACGCATTGTAACAATCCGCTTCAAGGCGAAATTCGCCAATATAAGCCTTATATGCGCTCACGCCCCGACGGAGGAAAAAGTTGATATAATATATATTGCTTCTACAAGCTCCTTGACAAAACCTATGAGCGACTACCAAAGTACGATGTTAAAATCGTGCTGGGAGATTTTAACGCAAAGGTAGGAAGAGAAGACACCTTTAGCAGTACTGTTAAGGATACAAGGCTCGAACAGAATCCGGTCGAGATGAACAAGGAAATATCGCAGTAGCCGATGCTGAGGATATGGAAGAACCACTTCTGCAGACTGATAAATGGCGATGACGAACAACATTCCGCTGTCAGGCAGAACGAACCATCCAATTTTGGCGCTGACAGCGAAAACTACCAACCACCTGACCTGAGTGAAGTGAGGATAGCAATATGAGCTTCATAAAGCTGGCGGAGATGACTTGGTAAGTAACATCCACCAACTCATAAGCCAAATCTGGTCGGATGAAAGCATGCCTGAAGAATGGAACCTCTACATCGTTTGCCCAATCGACAAAAAAGGAGACCCTCTGAACTGCGGCAACTACAGAGGCATAGATCTCCTCAACATCGCCTACAAGATCCTACCTGCCGTAATATGTGAATGCCTGAAACCGTTTACCAACAACCTGATCAGTATGGTTTTAGGCCAGGAAAGTTCACAATCAATCAAATTTTCACACTTCGGCAGATCCTGGAAAAAACCCAAGAATTCCAAATCGATACCCACCACATATATATCGATTTCAAAGCCGCATACGACAACATTTATAGAGACGAACTATACAGAGCCATGTCTAGTTTTGGTATACCGCCCAAACTCGTCCGTTTGTGTAGGATGAAGATGGAGAATTCTCGCTGCTACATCAGGGTCGACATCTTTAGTAGTATTCATCACTTCATCAATTTGATTCTTGAAAGGATTGTGCAAAACTCCCGATCCAACAACAGAGGCACGATTTTCCAAAAATCGGTGCAAGTACTAGCATACGCCGACGATAGACGATAGATAGATGGTAGAACTCATTGAAATGTCATAGCCACGTTTGCTAGTATAGAGAAGGAAGCGGCAAAAATGGGTTTAGCAGTAAATGAGGGTAAGACAAAGTATATGCTCTCAACACGAAAGGACACACGTTGGATAGAACGTCACCATTGACAGATATAACTTTGAGGTAGTACGGGACTTTGTCTACCTCGGCTCCGCTATTAACTCTGACAACAACATCTCGTCAGAAATCAAACGAAGAATTACTCTTGCCAACCGCTGTTTTTCGGTCTAAGAAGGAAAATTTAGTAGTAAAGCCCTCACACTCGAACTTCTATGGAGAGTCCTGCTCTACGGCGCTGATGCATGGACCGTATCAAAAGCGGATAAAGTAATCCTTGGTCGATTCGAGAGAAAAATTCTTCGAAAAATCGTCGATCCCATTTGCGTTGACGGGCTATGGAGACGAAGATTCAACCACGAACTATACGAGCTGTACATCGACATACCCATGGTCAAAATTGGACGTTTAAGATGGCTAGGATATGTAGAACGAATGTACACCAATACTCCGGCTCGCAGAGTCTTCGATTCCCAGCCAGACGTCGGACGCAGTAGAGGAAGACCTCGCCTTAAGTGGGGCGCACAAGTAGAAACCGACCTCAACCAACTTGGAGTGCGCAACTGAAGGCAGTTAGCTAAGGACGGGGCTAATTGGGGAGGCATGTTGGTTGAGGCCCAGGTTCATTCCGGACTTCTTAAGTCAGTAAGTTGCCCTCGAGGTTGGAGGTAAAAATATGGTTTTTGAGCAACCAAGAGCCTCGAAAAAGCCTGATTTTCTTGTTGACTACCATGATAAACTAAAAATCGGCAAACAAGGCGTTTAAGATGGCTAGGACATGAAGAGCAATTGATCACCAATACTCCGGGACACAGAATCTTCGATTCTCAAATGGCGCTCACAAGTATACGGATCTCAACCAACTTGAAGTTCTCAACTGAAGAAAGTTAGCTTAGGTACGGGCTAATTTGAGAGGCATGTTGGTTAAGGCATAGGTTTACTCCAAACGTTTGCATCACTTAATTAAGTAAGTAGGACATCAGTGATATGTGGTTGCCACAATGTAGTGCCACATATCACAGAGCTGATCGCACAATTACTCTATTGAAGGGGAAGTCCGGGAAGCTTGTAATCTCGAGAAATCGTCCGGCCGAATGGCCAGCCCGATTAGTACAATAACGATGATGGATTTATTTCTTTGGTCTTACGTTGAGTCGTTGGTTTATGACTGCAACTTGAGTGGAGTTCTGGATAACTTCGATATGCGTATGAAAAGTGAAATTTGGCTCTTAAGAATGGACTGCTGCAAGTGCGTTGGGGTGGTCATATGAAATACGTAAATTTGCTTTTTGGGATTGGGAGATGTAATTTTCATTTTTCACCATCTGAGTCTATTGAGTACCCTGTTTCAAAATATTGCGATTGATATATTTAATAAACAGCACGGACGGGCTTTAAGGAGTTTTGAGTTAAGTCAGTCGGATATATGTTTGCTTTCCAAGTTCGACGTGTAAGATTGAAAAATAAAATCATGCAAGCAATATCAAGTAAAGTGACAACACTGGTGTCAGTCATCTACAAATACTTCTTACGGCTACGTGAACTGTCCAGTTGTGAAATTTGTTTGTTCACATTTTTTTTCCCAGGGAGGACACACTAACAATTGCGATAAACGTTATATGTATATCCTGTGCGCCACTCATCCTATTTACTTTTGGATGGTGAGTGAGAGTTTTTCAAATTTAAGTCGTCCTAAACCCCCTCGGCTAGGATATACCAATTGGAATCTGTATTTGATGAAATTCAATTCTCGCAAATATTCAGGCGGTATTATACGGATGGTTACCGTCAATTGCCGAAAGCATTTAGCTGGTGTATGGTTAAAAATGTTGGAGATAGCAAACTTATGTTTATACAGAATTGGTAATTTAAATTATTCAATTAAATTAAAAATACCTGCAATCGTTGGAAGCCCTTGTGGATATGAGCTAGCTGTCATGGGAATGAAACTGACATAGACACAGCTACTTTGATAACAAAAATAACTCATTACCCTGCATCTGAATATATTAAAGTATCTTAGAGTAGCAATTTCCCAAATTATTCCTCCCGGATGGGAATTCTAAGGTGTTATCTTCATCTGGGAGATAATTTAAATCGGGAAAATGGTAAATCTCGGTTTTTATATCTTACAATGGTTGCGTAAAAACCTTAAAATTAATTTAGTAGACAGAAACTAAATAATTCTGAAAGAAAAGTTCTAGAAGTATTTTTGAATTTAAAGGGGTACATCGTTCAGGAACGGGGTAAAAAATATGCCTGCAATTCGCCCGGTAAATTCGCAATTCGCTTTCAGTAAAAAAGTCCAAGGAGGAGCAATCACATCCCGGTATAAAGACACATTTCAGATCAAAGAACTAGGCGGTAAGCGTGGAGGCGATTCTGACCGTTGACACGGGACGATACAATATAGCCATAGAATCGTAAAAGGAAGATCATAATCAAAAACAGGAATGCATATAATTATTAAATTTGGTGTTCAGGGCCATCTAGTGGATTCTTTTTAAATCAGAGGTTATTTTGACACTGACAGCTGCTTCCCACTCGAAATCTTGACAGAACTTTAGTACCATTCCTCCGCGGAACGAAATGAGTCGCTTGATCCATGAACAACGTTGGGAAATATTTTTAAAAAAATCCAAAATGAGTGCTGTGTAGCCCAAAAAGTGCGTTATTTAAAAAGAAGTTTTCGTCGAAATGAAGCACCTACCCAACAAACTTACTTACAGCAGGCGCGTAAGTAAGTTTGTGCAAGAAGTTCATGGGACTGGTATGCTAGTGGACACCACTCATGGTCCCCGGCGTCATCATACGGTGCGCACAGACGAAAATTTGGCTGCTGTAGCCGAGGGTGTTGGACTCAATTCATGAACATCAACTTGCCATCGATCTCAACAGGTCAACATTTCACGCACTAGCCTGATGCAAATTCTCGAATTATTCACTTACAAGGTCCAATTGACTCAGCAATTGAAGGCACACCATCCACTATCACTTCGCAGTTTCGGCCTTAGAGCTTGAATTGGACAACGATTTGGGCGAAAAATCATCTTTTCTGACGAGGCGCATTTTCATCTCGGCCGGCGGCTACGTTAACAACCAAAATTGCCGCTCGGAACTGCGATTTGACCTCTTTGGACTTTTTTTTTTGTGGGAAACCGTAAAGGACCGATGTTATGCCAACAATACGGAAACAATTCAAGCACTTAAGAACAAAATCGTCCAAGTCTTGGAAAATTGGAGTGCCAGAATGCGCTACAGCAAAGCCAGCCGAGGTAGCCATTTGAACGATCGTACACTGTTTGGGGGATGTATAAATAATGTTAAGAACGGCAGCTGAGGTAATGACTGAGGAATGAATGTTCAATGACTGCAAGAGGAATAAACTTAAACTTTGTCAAAAATGATTTTGCCATTTTGACCTCGTCCCTTGGTGTCCGGTAAGATCCCAACACATCATGTAATTGCCACTATGTTTCGAAAATATAATATGGGCCAGTTCATGTGCTTATAAGAAAGAGGAATCAATGGTATCTGGATAAAAATCCATGTTATATGGCTTACGATTCTCTTCCAGGGAATTTCAAGACTTATATCGTATGAATAGTTGCAGCTCTCCAAGTGACGATAAACTGTTGAAACTATGTTAGTAAAACTTGATAAGAACTCGTCATCTAAAGTGGGGTCCCAACCTGTTAATGCTTCTGCAACGCCACAATGAGAGCGACCAATGATGTCAATATCATCTGCGTATCCAAGGAGCTGGAAGAATTTTTTAAAGTAAGTGCCTTCCATGTTGACACCTGTCCTAGGCACTATCTGTATACCGTATTGTAGAAATCGCATGGTAATCGCATGGTCGCAACCCAGTACATATTTGGAAAATTGAGATGAACTGCTTTCAAACGGAACTTGTCGTGCATACCGGAATACGGATTTCCGTAGCTTTATAGAGCTGTATGAGATGGACGCTATCATACTTGGCACGATGGTGTGTTTTTGACTTGAAATTTGTTTGTTTTTTTCCAGGATTTGCCTTTTTGTCAACATTTGTACGATGGTTAATCTACCAGAACCCACATTGGTACGTGCTGATTATTATGCTACAGAAAGGCTATAACAAAACTTGCTGGAAAGGATGGTACCGTGAAATAACGCCAAATTTTGAAATTTTGTAAAAGCGACATAACGCCGAAATTTGGAAATAGATTGTAAAATAACATCCGAAAGCGGGGTTTCATATATCAAAGCTCACACGCAACCCAAATCAAACAGCGGAGGGGGTAGCATTCCCCCCACACCTATTCAAAGTTTGCATACACTCCAACTCGCACTCCGACGTATGCAAAGTATAAACCCCCCTGGTTGGGCTCACTGTTGGATGTGGGATGGATGCGAAATTGGATGTACCTATGCTAAATGAAATAAGGTCGACTCGGCTTTGATAAAGTGAAATAAGACCGAACATGGAAATTCGTCGTTATTTCGCTTTCTGAAAGAGTTATTTAACGGCACCGGAAAGGATCGTACTTGTGACATGTTACAGGGATATGCCTCGGTAGTTGGCGAAAGATTAGGTTATCTCATTCTTGTAGATGGAACATATGGATGACTGGAACGGGCATGCATTCCTCCTTTCAGACTTTGTTCGTGGTTTGGTGCATGCATATTCTGGGCAACACCTCCGTATTTGAACCGGTTGCCTTGCTGTAGCTTCTTGCAGCTTCTTGATGGCTACGTTAGCTTTTTTAATATATGGAGGGAGCGGTACCTAGGCCATCACGCAATGGATCCTAAAAAGTCCCAACTAGGGTTAGTTTTTCAGGCTTAACTTAGTTTGGCTTACTTGCAGCCTTCTAGAAAGGGAAGGCTGCAAGGTGATTGCCTACGCTGATGACGTGGCAATAGCTGTATCAGGTAAGTACCTTAACTACTCTCCAAATGGGCCACCAAATGTGGACCACCAATAGAAAATCCCGCACGTCGACCCTCCAAAACTCAATGGCGTCAGTCTCAAGTTTGTTGAATCAGCCAACTACCTGGGTCTGGTCTTGGACAAGAAACTGAACTGGAAAGCCACCATCCTAGAACGCGTTAAAAAAGCCACCGGAGCCCATGTAAAAAGGCTATCGGGAAAAAATGGGGAATGCAACCACATATCACATTCTGGCTTTACGTGTCTATCGTTAGACCCATACTTCTGTATGGTGTGCTGGTGTGGTGGACTGCTCTTGAAACAGCCTCAAACCGCAACCTTCTGGGGAAAAGTTCAAAGCGCCTGCATCTGCATAAGTGGCGCTCTAAGAACCACCCCATCCGCAGCTCTAGATGCTATTCTACATCTAGTGCCCTTAGACATCTTCGGCAAACAGACCGCAGCTTGTGCAGCTGTGCGACTAAGAGCCTCGTCACAATGGACACCCAGAAAACACCGACCACATCACTATCCAACTCAGCTTCGATCGTAACTTCCAGTCAACAATTCCCAGCCGACTTGATTAGGAACAAGACTCGGTTGGATTGGACAACTCGATTCACATCTACATATCCTAGCATATCCTTTCGCCTTCCCAATCATTGTAGCGTTTTCCCGGCTGAAGTGTAATGTTATATCCGTGAAGAATATTAGTATCTTCAGTGACAGCCAAGCGGCAATCAAATCCTTGAGATCTACCGCATTCACTTCAAAATCAGCCCACGAATGCCGACTGTCTCTTAACGAGATGGCAACGCTATTTACCATTCACCTTTTTTTTGGGTGCCGGGGCATTGTAGGGCAGACGAGCTTGCCAGAAGGGGTACCACGCTTGATATTCTACCACATGAAGAAATGTTAGGCATGCCCCTCGCTACTTGTAAATCAACACTTAAACTAGATGCAATCAAAAAAGCTAATTGTAGATGGACAAACGGCTCAACGTGTCAAATATCCAGGCAAATCTGGCCCATATATAGCCGGAAACGCTCCCTAAGTTTAATAATGCTGAACTGATCCACCATCGGCAGCATCATTGGTGTCCTTACAGGACACTGCCCCATAGGCCTATACATGCTAAAAGACTTGGCCTTTATAGCAACGCCTTCTGCAGAAGCTGCATGGAAGAGGAGGAGAAGGAAAGTATGACTCATCTTCTTTGTTCATGTCCAGCGCTCTCCAACAAAAGAAGACTCCACCTCGGAGACTACTTCTTCGACAACCTAGGTGACCTGATTAACATTGACATCAGGAACATCCGCCGTTTTATTTGTAGCTCGGATTGGTTCAACTAGGCAGACGATTCATAGGAAAAGATGTTTGATCCATGTGGTATCACAACGGACCTTCTTGGTCTAAGTGTGTAAGGGTTCCGCGTGTAGCCACCTAACCTAACCTAACCTAACCTAAGGCTTTTGTCACTTAAATGATTAGCCAAGCATTGCTCTGATTCAAAATGGGCCAACATTCGGGTAAGATCATCATGAACGGTAGAAAATGTTGAAAGATCAGTCTCTTAATTGAGAGATCATCTGTTGATTGAGAGATCAGTAGCTGTTAATGAAGAACCGAGTCTTTCAATTCGTAAGCGCGTAAGTGCTTTAAATGTGCACAGATCCTAATTAAACCATATTTTGCACGCCTATGAAATTCAAATAGTCCAAAAATTAAAGCCAGTCAGTGTCAGAGTTTTGACATTGTAAACCAGGCTTAAACCGATTACCAACACCTTTTTTGTCATATATAGCCCATTTTCAGTAGGCAAAACTGACTCTACTGGAGTGCAACGAATCCGAAACACAAGCATCAGGAAACTTAAGTTAACAATTTACCACTCATACAGCGCACCAAATGTGCCGGAATCGCCATTTACCATCGAATCTTGCCCGAATTTAACAGTTCCATCAACTGTTTCTGGTAGTACTGCGGCAAAACTGGACATGCAGTCCGCGAAGCTTGAAACAACCCATTGTCCGTCATGTAGTCGTTGGGTTGTTGTGCATCTGCTCTTGCTCCCCGTACTAATATTGACGAATTTGTTTTTCTTATCCACAGACAACAGCTGCAGATTCACTGTACTTGCTTTGTTCATCATCGGCATCGATTGTTTGCAAGTGATCTCAAATCTTCATCGCGCAGGTTCTTTGTATCCATTAGATCTTCACCGCTCAGCGCTTGTGCGTAACGTGGCTTCCATTGTGATTACCTATGCATTTCTGAATCCATACCAACAACGAGAATACAATCACGGCCCCAGGATATTTGCAAGTGCAATGGAGGAAGCTCATCGGCCATTTGCAGATCGATTCGCCGAAGCTTTGTCCAACGGATTTCGTCATTAAAATGCGACTAGCTAAAGAGCTTGCATTGCGCAAAATTGGACGATTAGCTGAACGCGATTCCTTCATTGCCCTCATGTTGGCCTGTGCTAAATCAATGGGTACTGGAATGCATAGCAATATTTTACTACCCAGAATATGGGGATATAGGAATCTTCCTTCGACACCCAAACCACTTGAACCAAACCAGATGCTTCGATTTGCCGAAGCTTCATCCAACGGATTTCGTCATTAAAATGCGACTGAGATAAAGAGTTTCTTTACTTACTTACTAAAGTGGCGCTACAGTCCGGGATGAACCTGGGCCACAACCAACATGCCTCTCCAATTAGTCCGGTCCTTAGCTAACTGCCTCCAGTTGCGCTTTCCAAGTTGGTTGAGGTCGGTTTCTACTACTGGCTGGGAATCGAAGACTCTGCGAGCCGAAGTATTGGTGTCCATTCGTTCTACATGTCCTAGCCATCTTAAACGTCCAATGCGGAGTTTTTTGACTAGGGGTATGTCGCTGTACAGCTCGTACAGTTCCTGGTTGAATCTTCGTGTCCATAGCCCGTCAACGCGTGGAGATGAGAGTAGGAGTTAATAGTGAGAGGCTAGAGTGAGAACGCTTGTATTCTTATGTAATCGCATCACTATCCTTAAACACCGGCGAGCTAAAGAGCTTGCCTTGCGCAAAATTGGATGATTAAGCTAAACGCGATTCATTCATTGCCGTCAGGTTGGCCTGTGCTAAATCACTGGGTACTGGAGTGTATAGCAACATTTTACTACCCAGGATATCTGAATATCGGAACCGTCTTCTTTTGACACCCAAACCACTTAAAGCAGATGCTTCTATGTCAGCGGACAAGTGTTTCCATTTTCTGTGATAGTTTGCCTCAGCGACTGAAGGGTACTAAAGCTGGACACGGCCAACAAACTAGATGCCGGCTAAATACCTAACTCGGGAGTAATTTCTTCACTGCGTGGTGATCTGTTATCAACGTGCATAAACTTCTGGTTAAGGCAAGTAACTCAGATCGAGACTGTGATCAATATTGATGCGTGGCAAATGGACGTTTCTTAAGTAAATTGTGTCCTCCAATATCCACTCACTATACCACTCGCACTCGTAAGTTGCCTTACACAAGTTGATATATCTCGGGGTTTAGTGGCGCAATGGTTAGTGTGATGAACTGTCGCGTGGAAGGTCTGGGTCCTTTTCCCAGCCGTAGCAACACCTTAATGATATTTCACTGGCCCTCCTCTCGTGATGATCTGACAAATCCTCCGAGTAGTATCAATTGAGGTTCGGATTCGGCATAAAGCAGGAGGTCCCACCATCGAGCAAGAATTACACACGCACACATGAATGGTTGTGAGAAAGCTAGGCCCTGGGTACTAACGAGCCTGTTGCGCAAATTTATATTTGAAAGTTGATATATCTCGAGTCTGGGTCACCCTGTTATTTAAGTTATTGAATGTTTATATTCTACTTATGCATTATTAAAAATTAGGACCGCATTATGTCAGGCCAATTATTTATGCGTTCTGGTGGCAACCAAACCAGTAGGGTAGATATATTTTTTTGTTTGAACAGCTCGTTCAACAGCTTGCCATTATAAACACCATAAATCGAATAGTATACTGACCGTCATGATTTCTAACTCGAAAAGGTTTAGACGATTAGAAATCCTGACCAAAAGGGTTCATATATAAACCACACCCACCAGTTCTTGATTCAATGAGGGAAGGTAATAAATTTCAAAATATCTATTCCAATATATCCCAGAAGCTGAACGAATTTGTAAGATAGTGGCTTCCGTGTTACCACCACCCCTAGACACTATGTATTCCAATGCACTACAACTACAAAATCGTTTCATCAAATTGATAAGAATTTCAAATTTAAATTTCAATCCCAACCTTGATATTCGTCACCACTTAAACTTTGACTAACTGCAAACACTTAATGTTATGCATATTAGTTTGGAACTCTCTTACTTACCAATTGAGTTAATAAAACTTTACTTAGATACACTGCAGGACTCCGGAAATGTTTCATTGGATATCTACCACCAAAACTAGCAAAAACTACTTCACCAAGTGAAAAGTAGAAAAAAAAATTGAGCAACGTTTATCCAGGTTGCAGGAAGCTCTTCTCGTTGCCCACTAGAAACCAACTTTGCCTTTACTTTCAAATTGAAAAATACGACCGTTGGACTTATCCCTCGAGAAGGAAGGCGAAAAAATGTTAAAAAAAAAACGCAACTTGTTGCTATGAAATGGAATAGTAACCAAGATAGTTAAAGGATACATTTAGGAAGAAATTAAATTAATTTTAAATATTTTTTATTATTTCCACAATGGCGTCAATGGGACATGATATTGCACTCACCTATGGCAGTTATTTCAAAATACGTTTTCATTATTTGTCCCATCTGAGATGATGAGCAAATTCTCTTGTTGGGTTTATTAAAAGGAACGCAAGGACAAGAAACGCTGCTTTAGTAGATACCCGGGATGGTAAAACATGAATTGAGAGGCGGTGTCGTGAATATTTCCAAGGCTTTTGATCCAGCTAGCCAAACTACCTCAAATGGGAAAATGCAAGAAAGATAAGACAAATCTAGAAAAGTAATGGTGAATGTTTTTTCCTGAGATAAATACTCTATAAATGATGGGGTGCCTCAGGCATCAATTAGCTCACCCACTCTGTTCTCTATTCTGCTGCATACAAATTATCTTTTAGGAGAACTAACAACCGTATCCTTAATTTTGTAGATGGGATTGCGCTTAACAAAAATATCTCGGCTTCTAGAGCCGATGCTTATGTTTGAACCAGATGCTTCTGTGTCAGCTGACAAGTGTTTCCATTTTCTGTGATACTTTTCGTCAGCGACTGAAGGGTAATAAAGCTGGACACGGCCAACAAACTGGGTGCCGGCTTTATACCTAATTCGGAAGTGATTTCTCCACTACGCGTGGTGATCTGTTGTTATTGTGCGTAAACTTCTGAATGACCTGGTTAAGGCGCTGTTTCTTCTGCAAATATCTTCTATCATGCAAGTAACTCAGATAGAGATTGTGATCAATATTGATGCGTGGCAAATGGACGTTTCTTAAGTGAATTGTCCAATATCCCCTCACTATACCACTCGCACTCGTAAGTTGCCTTACACAAGTTGATATATCTCGGGGCTCAATGGCGCAATGGTTAGTGTAATGAACTGCCGCGTGGAAGGTCTGGGTTCGATTCCCAGCCATAGCAACACTGCTGATCCAATCAATGGATCAGCAGTGTACTAAACACAAAACAAATAGAAACTTTGGTGTAACAGGTTCGTTATATTTATTGTTATAATGTCTGCGTGTGTACTTCTTTCAAGATGGCAACTTACTTACTTACTTAAGTGGCGCTACAGTCCGGAATGCACCTGGGCCTCAACCAACATGCCTCTTCAACTAGCCCGGTCCTTAGCTGACTGCCTCCAGTTGCGCACTCCAAGTTGGTTGAGGTCGGTTTCTACTTGTGCGTGCCACTTAAGGTGAGGTCTTCCTCTACTGCGTCCACCGTCTGGCTGGGAATCGAAGACTCTGCGAGCCGGAGTATTGGTGTCCATTCGTTCTACATGTCCTAGCCATCTTAAACGTCCAATGCGTAGTTTTTTGACCATGAGTATGTCGCTGTACAGCTCGTATAGTTCTTGGTTGAATCTTCGTCTCCATAGGCCGTCCTTCTCTATACTAGCAAACGTGGCTATGACATCACGTTGAGTCCTACCAATGATGTCAATGTCGTCGGCGTATGCTAGTAGTTGCACCGATTTTTGGAAAATTGTGCCTCTGGTGTTGGCTCGGGACTTTTGCACAATCCTCTCAAGAATCAAATTAAAGAACTCACATGACAGTGCATCGACTTACCTTAATCCTTTTTTGGTATCGAATGTGTCGATGAGTTCGTTTCTGACCCTAATGGCGCAGCTAGATTTCTCCATCTTCATCCTACACAGACGGACGAGTTTGGGCGGTGTACCGAAACAAGAAATGGTTCTGTATAGTTCATCTCTATAAATGCTGTGGACTTTCCTGTACGAAAACCACACTGGTAAGGGCCGATCAGGTTGTTGGTAAACGGTTTCAGGCGTTCACATATTACGGCAGATAGGATCTTGAAAGCGATGTTGAGCAGACTTATGCCTCTGTAGTTGGCGCAGTTCAGAGGGTCTCCTCTTTTGTGGATCTGGAAAATGATGCTGAGGTTCCATTCTTCACGCATACTTTCATCCGACCAGATTTGGCTTATGAGTTGGTGGATATTGCTTACCAATTCATCTCCGCTCATTTTGTAAAGCTTACCGGGAAGACCGTCATCTCCGGCGGCCTTGTTAAGATTGAGTTTAGATATTGCTATCCTCACTTTACTTAGGTCAGGTGGTTTGTAGTTTTCGCTGTCGTCGCCAATATTGAATTGTCCGTTCTGCCTGACAGCTGAATGTTGTTCGTTATTCCCGTTTAACCGTCTGTCTGCATAAGTGGTTCTTCCATATCCTCAGCATCGTCTGAGTCTCAACTACGATATTTCCTTGTTCACCTCGACAGAATTCTGTTCGAGCCTTGTATCCTTGACACTTTTGTAAAACTTGCTAACACCGTTCCTGGAGGGGCACCTCTCTATATCCCCGAACGCGCGCTTTCTTGCTTTTTTTCTTCTTTCTGAAAAGTTTTAGTAATTCTCTGCCTATAGAGCTCAATGGCAGTTCTCGTCTTCACCTGCAGCTTAGCCTTGTAAGTCTAGTTCTTAGCTGCGAACATCTGTCGGCATTACTCATCAAACCATTCCTTTTTTGGTGGGCCCGAGAAACCTAGCACATCAGTTGCGGCTGATCTTATGGCTTGTTGACATCGTTGCTATTGTTCTTCGACATGCTGGTGGCATCGAGTTACTCGAGAGGTTAAGTAATACGCGTTCTGCAAAAGACTTGATGGTCTCTTGTGAATTTTCACGATCCGTTCGCCCAATGTCTGCAAAGCATACATCCGAATAGTCGCTGCTTCTCCTTACTATAACACGGACCGTAATTGATGTCAAAGTTTGTCATGCTCTTTGCGCAGTTTGTCCCATCGTATTTCCTGGATGGCAGTAATGTCTGCTTTATAGCAGATTAGGGCTTCCGTTAGTAAGCTGCACCTTGTTGAGAGTAGGGTCAGGCCACAGAAGCATCTTCAGTGGAGGTGAGGAGGGCATGGCACGCTTGTGGTTGCTCAGCTAATCTCGTCGGAGGGGGTAGTTCTTGCCCGCTCAACACACACCACCTGCTCGACAAATATTTTGTTCGTCCCAAAATATCAAAAAAAGTATAAATGAAAGAAGGAAGCTACGTTACGTTGACTCTGGTCTCACATTCCAAGTGCAGATACGAAAGTCGTCGTCAGTTGTTCGTTTAGCATGGTTGTCAACAATAGATACTCATTTCCTAGGCTCTTGGTTGCTACGTTATAACATTTACCCCAACCTGGGGCCCAAGCTCCAATTTATTAGATAGAACTCGAGGCCATCAGTATCAACTAAGGGATTGAGTAATGCCCTGGCATTTCTACTCTTTCGCTACCATCTCTGTTCAAAGGACCTGACATACCCTCGAAATTGTCTGAATATGTCGAAGCTTTGTCCATCATCACTGAGACAGTATACGCCATCGTTGATTTCATCTTGAGAATTCTTCCACTGCCATGTTGTAAGGCAGGAGACATTCCTAAGATGTTCGAGCGAAACTATGGAGTTCGCTATGGTTGGATCTCCTATCAATTTTATCGCACGCTTTTGTATCCTATCTAGTAGGTGCAATGATGTTTTGGCTGACCATATGTGGGCGTTGAACTCAAGTTTGGGGCGTATGTACGCTTTATATATTGAGGCCAGATCAGAAGGGGTGAAGTATTTCTTACATTGATTGAGGAGACCTAGACATTTTGCTGCATTTTTGGCGATTTCGAATATGTCGTCGCTCCAACGAAGGTCGTTACTAACACACATACCGAGCATGGAAAGTTTTTCGGTTTCGACGATGCAAGTACCATTCATGGATAGTGGCTGTAAAATTTGGTTTCACTTGGATGACAGAAAACTGCGTTTTGGAAGCATCAAATTCCACTCTACCCCATTTAATTATGCTGTCGAGGTCGGAATTTAATGAACTTAACATATTTTGTCGTTTTTCTTCCACATCCGAAGTTGAAGGGAGTGAATTCGAGAACGAATATGAAAAGCTGAGGGTACTGTCATCAACGAAGGAATGGATTGGATTAGAAGTTGCAGACAATGGGTCCTTAATAAAAATGAGAAAGCGTGTCGGAGACAACACGGAGCCTTGGGGAACACCAGCATTTATTTGGTGTGTAGCAGACTTGAAACCGTCCAAAACTACTTGAATTGAACGTTTCGAGAGGTAGTTTCGAATCCATTGAAGAAGAGTATCATCGATACCAAAAGCACGCATTTTCGACAAAAGGGCTTGATGCCAAACCCTGTCAAATGCCTTTGAAATATCAAGTGCAACGATCTTGTTTTCGCCACCAAGGTGGATTGATTGGTTCCACTTTTCGGTGAGATATGACATCAAATCACCAGTGGACCTGTTGCTACGAAAACCATATTGTCGGTCATTGAGGAGTTTTCGTGATTCAAGATATTTCATAAGCTGACGGTTTATCAGCGTTTCCATGACCTTAGAAAGAAGGGAGGTAAGTGCAATTGGTCGGTAGCTGGAGAGAGAAGAAGATTCGCCTTTTTTGGGGACGGGCTGGACAAATGTAGTTTTCAATAGACTCGGAAAGAGTCCTGATGAATAGGAAAGATGGAAAAGCTTACGCAGTGGTTTTGCCAGCGTTGAAGAACACCTCTTTAGAATTATGGGGGAGATACCATCTGGACCAGACGATTTGTGTATGTCAAGATCGATTAATACTCTTGCGACTGTACGAGTACGAAAGTGGAATGATCCCATAGAATGTTCTACGTTCTCTAGTACAGGGGGAGGCTCTGCACAATATGGCAGCATGCAATTGGCTGCAAAATGAGCAGCAAGCAGATTGGCTTTGTCTAGAGAGGTGACGGCTGGAATGTCATTGTAAATGAGCGTTGGGATGGAAGATGAGGTCGAATTCTTAATGTTTTTTACATGTTCGTTTGACTGCCCCCTATCAAGCGTCGATGTCCATTTCTCGTAAGTCATGGTAATTAACCAAAAATCTATTATTTTCAAGATTTTCGGATGACTGAACTCAATTGCTGATCTACAAGGGTAAGTAATTCAATGTTCACCTCCAACCTGTTCTTGGACTTTGTGGAAGAAATGGTCGGTTATTCCGGCCCCTTTTAAACACTTTAAAACGTTCAAGTTCGTTGGTAATTATCGTGTTGTTAGAATTAACTGGGACTAAGGGTGGTACAGATAAGGAATTCATCCGTTTCGGTCCAAGAATTGAATTGATTTTGTAAAGCATCCGGTTTATGACCAAGAATGGCCTACGACCCACTTTACACAGTGGTGGGTGTCCTTTCCCAAACAAAAAAGTTTGGATATTCCCGCGCTCAGGGCTAAACATATTTACGTCACTCAATTCACGTCACGCTCAGGGCTAAACATATTTACGTCACTCAATTCACTGGCGCAAAAGTAATCCTCCTATCAGAAAATGCTATAAATTTTGCGATTGGCCCCTAATGTCAGTTCTGTTTTGACATTTGTGTAGTAAACACATGCGAAATACACGTTAATAAACAATGTTACGCTACACTGCTCCAGAACGCGGAATATTGGTGACTATTTATTTGAGCAATAATCGGTCGGTGACTTTGGCACAACGTGAATTTCGTCGCAGATTTCCTAGCCGTCCAACGCCTACTGGTGAAACACTGCGACGTTTAGCCGCTCGCCTCGAAGAGACTGGCACAACACGAGATGCTGCCAGGCGTGGCAGACCCCGCAGTAGCCGTTCTGCAGAGAATATTGCTGCTGTAGCCGAAGATCTCATGGAAGCGCCGTCGACATCGACCAGACGACGTGCCACGTAAATGGGTATCAGTCGACGGTCTTTACAGCGAATTTTGGTACTAGATTAAAAGATGTTTCCGTACAAAGTCCAGACGGTGCATCAGCTGTTAGCTGCTGACCGCCAATCGCTACTAACATACGCTCAAGCCATCCTTAATCACCACCAAGAGGAAGATGATTTTTCATCAAAAATAAACATGAGTGATGAGGCCCATTTCCATCTTAGCGGGTACGTAAATAAGCAAAATTTACGCTTCTGGGGGACTGAAAATCCGCGTGTAACCCACGAAGAGCCTTACACCCGCTCAAAGTCACTGTATGGTGTTCTGTTTTCGCTGGAGGTGAATAAGGGGCTATCTCTCATAGACGTGGCCAGAGGGATAGCCATAGGAAATCTCTCGGGACTTGAGGGGTGGGAAGGCCAGCCTTTGCCAATAACAACCGGCATGTTTTGGGATCGAGGCGAATCTATACTGCTGATGAACTTAGAAAACAAGTTTTTCTAATCGTTTTTTAGTGGTATAGACATAGGTTTTTGATCTTTCAGTTTTTTCTTGGATCTATCCTTTTCCTTTTAAAGTCCTTTTAAGTCCGTCCGTGGTCAATATAGAGTAACTTTATTCTTCTTTTTTTATTTGAATCACGAACAAAAATGTTTGTTGAGCTGGGATGTTTGGTGAGAGGGCAAGAACTACCCCCGTCCGACGAGTTAAGCCGTGCAACCACAAGCGTGCCGTGCCCTTCTCTCCAACATCAAGTATGCCTCCGTGGCCTACCTATAATCACAACAATGGCTACAGATTGCTACAGAGCAATGATCAACGAGTTCTTTTTGCCGCAACTTGATGAATTGGGATTGGAAAACATGTGGTTCCAACAGGACGGTGCAACGGCACACACTGCACGTGCCACAACCGATATGCTGAAGGATGCATTTCCCGGGCGCCTAATCTCCCGCTTTGGCGATTTGCACTGGCCAGCAAGATCGCCTTATTTGACCGCTCCAGACTTCTTTTTGTGAGGCTTTTTGAAGTCGCGGGTTTATGTCAACAAGCCTCAGACTCTTGCAGCTCTTAAAGACAATATCCGTCAAGAATGTGAGGACCTATCGCCGGACGTTTTGGCCAAAGTGATGGAAAATGACATAAAAAGGGCTCAAATGACAATCAACTGTGGTGGCGGCCATTTACATGACATCATATTCTCGACTTGATGTAAAAAAAATTAAAAGACCAAATAAAAATAATCCACAAGAAGAATCAAAGTTTTTCATTTTTTTTTTTTAATTACAGCCAAAAAACATCGGAAGGTTATTTTTGCGCCACCTTGTACATGCATTGCTGCAAGCCACTCCTCCGACGGGACAAATTTGGTTCAACAGACTGAAGTGTCAAGTGTACCAACTAATTGGCACAATCCACGTATCCGTCGATCATATTACAAGTGATTTGTGTGAGGCCAATTAGTACATCAGTTTTCCAAAGTTCCTTTGAAAATGCGCACCCCTTGCACACTCTGAAGGCTAGTTAAAAAAATATGAATTTCAAAAGGATGTTTGCTTCTGAGGAATCCCTTATCCAGTTGAGTTTAACCAACGAACTGTAAAACACAATAACGTACGTCATTCTTTGCCCTTGGTGTATTGGGAGTCCCTGGCATAACATGAAACCCACAATAACAGACATCTCAATGTAAATTGAATATTTACGAGTTCCTCCTAAACTTGTGTCGCAAGTCCTTGCTTAAAACCATGTGAGCAAAGAAACAAAATCGATTTGGAACTCCCCAGTCTTAGACGATATTTGTTCGAATGGATAGACCCACCGTACAACTGTTAAAAGGTGCAAAGGGCAAAGGTAGTTGTGCACTCTGATTGTGCCATTCGAAGGTGTATGCTTATGGAGCCATTATTGTCGTTGTATAAATTTGAAAAAAAAAAACAAAAATTATGTGAGCTAACTTCACGGTAGCTAGCCTCCCTAGCCATGCATGTTCTGTGTTTGTGAGTTTTTTTCTTTTTTTTTAAATTTATTCATTTGTACAAACAATATTTTTATTTGCACAAGTGAGTGGTACAGTACCTACTGTGCTACAAATTCCATTTTTTCCATAAATTTTTGTAAAAATAAAACAATGTCTGACGCTACAGAATTAATGCAATGACAACAAAAAACTTGGCAACAATTTGAAACTTTGGGCGAACGAACTTCACACGAGTGGGACTCGGCGATGTCTCTTTTAAAAGCAAAATGGTCATAAATTTGCATTTGTAGTAGAATTTTCAAAATCGCAAAAATTTAATAAATTAAAGTAATAAACGACTCCGCTTTTTGTATGGTCATCACTAAGGGCCGCTTAGACTCGACTGGCAAGACCTCGCAGCTTCGATGATGTTGTTCGTAAACGTTTTCACAACCAATCTTGTTTAATTGCACAGTCGAGTTTGATAAAAGTGACGTAACAGGATGGGATCCCACCTTCAATTTCCAATTGTGAACCTGTTATTCGGGGAATTCCAACGAATTCGAGAATTCTGGGGGACAGCTGAATACTTCATCCTGATTGATGTCTGTGTCAACCGATATAAAGGAAAACGATATCCCCATGAATGGCAAAGAAGAAAAAAAAAAGAGGATACAGGACATTGAGGAGTGCTACTCCAGAAAAGATGTTTCTAAGTTTAAAAAAAAAGAGTCTACGGCGCGGCGCTAACCGAAATCCACAGTCGATGCTAAGAATATGGAAAAACCATGTCTGCAACTAACGGGTGATTTTTTAAGAGGTTTAGAACTTTTTTTAAAAAAAAAACACAAAAAATTCGAAAAAATGAATGAAATATTTATTTGAATCGATAGTTTGAACCTTGCAATTTAATGTTTAAAGATAATTTCATGCAAATGTTGACCGCGGCTGCGTCTCAGGTAGCCCATCCGCTGAGTCCAATTTTGGCATACTCTTTCACACATATCGGCCGGTATCTCACGAATGAATGCATGGATGTTGGCTTCCAGTGCGTCAATCGAAGCGGGCTTGTCCCTATAGACATTAGTCTTGACATACCCCCACAAAAAATAATCTAATGGTGTCAAATCGCACGATCTAGGCGGCCAATTGACCGGCCCGAAACGTGAAATTAACTGTTCACCAAACTCGCCTCGCAATTGCGCCATTGTTTCGCGTGCTGTGTGGCATGTGGCACCGTCTTGTTGAAACCACATATCATGCAAGTCAAGAACTTCCATTTCGGGCAAAAAAAAGTTTGTTATCATCGCTCGGTAGCGTTCACCATTGACAGTAACGCTGCGATTCGCATCATCTTTGAAGAAATATGGCCCAATAATGCCGCCGGCCCATAAACCGCACATAAACCAAACAGTGGCTTTTTCGGGATGCATTGGTAGCTGTTGCAATGCTTCTGGCTGATCTTCACTCCAAATGCGGCAATTTTGCTTATTTACGTACCCATTCAACCAAAAATGAGCCTCATCGCTGAACACAATTTTTCGATAAAAAAGCGGATCCTCGGCCAGCTTTCCAAGAGCCCATTCACCAAAAATTCGGCGTTGTGGTAGGTCGGCTGGCTTTAGTTCTTGCACCAGCTGTATCTTAAAAGGCTTTACGCCCAAATCCTTCCGCAAAATTTTCCACGTAGTGCTGTAACAAAGGCCTAACTGCTGGGAACGGCGCCGAATCGACATTTCGCGGTCTTCTGTCACACTAGCTGATACGGCCGCAATATTTTCTTCACTACGCACAGTACGTAAACGTGTTGGTGGTTTAATGTCCAACAAAGTAAATTTGGTGCGAAATTTGGTCACAATCTTCCGAATAGACTGCTCAGAAGGTCGAGAATGCCGATCATAAAATGGAAGCAGCGCGCGATGAACATTTCGAACCGAGCACGAATTTTGATAGTAAAATTCAATAATTTGCAAGCGTTGTTCATTTGTAAGACGATCCATGGTTAAATTGCAAACCAAACTGAAGCTGTTTGACAATAACACAAGGTACTCAACACACGTCAGCTGTCAAAACCAGTGTTGCCAAAACCAAACCAGCTAAAAAATCACCCGTTATAAACGGCGAAAACGAACAATCACCCACTTTCAGGCAGAGCGAACATCCATTCAATATGACTACGGCAACTAGAAATCACCCGACCTAAGTAAAGCTAGGATAGCAATATCTATACTCAAGCTGAACAAGGCCGCCGGAAATGACGCCCTTCCCACCGGTAAGTAACAGCCACCAACTCATAAGCCAAATCTTGTCGGGTGAACGTATGCATGAAGAATGGAACCTCAGCATCCTTTACCACATCCAATAAAAAGAGACCTCTTGAACTGCAACAACTACAGAAACATAAGTATCCATAACATTATTTACAAGATCCTATCTATGGCAATAAATGAACTCCTGAAAGAGTTTACCAACAACCTGATCGGTCCAGTGTGTTTTTAGTCTCAGGAAAGTCCACAACTGACCAAATATTCACACTTCATCAGATCCTGGAAAAAAACTAAAGAAGTCCATATCGATACCGATACCTATTTATCGATTTCAATGCCGATTACGATAGCAATTATAGGGACGAACTATATAGAGCTAGTTTTGGCCTAAATTTATCCCTCTGTGTAGGATGACGATAAATCGGCACAACTGTCATAAGCTGATGATATTCACATCAGACAACATACTCAGAGAGATATAACCACTAAAGAGAACGAAATAGTTTTAACAGTAATTGAGGGCAAGACCTACTGTCAAGTGTCCCACAAGATCGACGAATCGGATAAAACATTACAATCGACATCTTTAACATTGAGGCAGAAATAGAATTTGTTTCCCTCCACTCCGATACTAATTTTGACAATTTTGTAGCAAAGCCCTTACTTGAAGTACCTAAAAGATGCTTTATCAGATCCTGATTACACCCTTCAGGTTAGGGGTCTTTTAGGCGACTAAAATCCACTCCCCGTATACCGAGTGTAAAGCGTATACAAACAACAAAAATCCAATGAGTCCAATCAAAAGATTTAATACCCCAGGTGGTAATTCAAGTTCACTGAAAAATCCACCCTCTTCGGAGGTCGGCTCTACGGATTCTGGGGAAAGCCAATTATTGCAAATGTGTAACCCTTTCAGGAAAAGTTCAAGGGTAACGAGGTCACCTACATCTGGATCCCAAAATAATATATGTGTCTCAAGGAGTTCGACAACACCAGAAGTGTCGACCCACGAAAAACGAGACTCGACGAAAAATAAGGGCCTTAAGGAAGAAAACGACGTTTTTCGAACAAGGCTTGACATAATCGAACTGCTCTGCGAAGAGCTTTGTGAAGAAATTCTACACCTTAATACTTACTTACTTACTTAAGTGGCGCTACAGTCCGGGATGAACCTGGGCCTCAACCAACATGCCTCTCCAATTAGCCCGGTCCTTAGCTAACTGCCTCCAGTTGCGCACTCCAAGTTGGTTGAGGTCGGTTTCTACTTGTGTGCGCCACTTAAGGCGAGGTCTTCCTCTACTGCGTCCGAAGTCTGGCTGGGAATCGAAGACTTTGCGAGCCGGAGTAATGGTGTCCATTCGTTCTACATGTCCTAGCCATCTTAAACGTCCAATGCGGAGTATTTTGACAAGGGGTATGTCGCTGTACAGCTCGTATAGTTCGTGGTTGAATCTTCGTCTTCATAGCCCGTCAACGCAAACGGGACCGAAGATTTTCCGAAGATTTATTCTCTCGAATCGACCAAGGATTTCTTCATCCGCTTTTGATACGGTCCATGCTCCAGCGCCGTAAAGCAGGACTGGGATGATCAGGGTCTTATATAGGATCTCCTTAGTAGTTCGAGTGAGGGCTTTACTACTAAATAGCCTTCTTAGCCCGAAGAAACAGCGATTGGCAAGAGTAATTCTTCGTTTGATTTCTGACGAGATGTTGTTGCAGAGTTAATAGCGGGGCCGAGGTAGACAAAGTCCCGTACTACCTCAAAGTTATTTTTGTCAATGGTGACGTTCTGTCCAATTCGTCGATGTTTTGTGTCCTTTCGTGTTGACAGCATATACTTTGTCTTACCCTCATTTACTGTTAATAAAACCCATTTTTGCCGTTTCCTTCTTTATACTAGCAAACGTGGCTTTGACATCACGTTGAGTCCTACCAATGATGTCAATATCGTCGGCGTGTGCTAGTAGTTGCACCGATTTTTGGAAAATTGTGCCTTTGGTGTTGGCTCGGGAGTTTGGCACAATCCTCTAAAGAATCAAATTGAAAAAGTCACACAGCGCATCGCCTTGCCTTAATCCTTTTTTGGTATCGAATGTGTCGGTGAGGTCGTTTCCGACCCTGATGGTGCAGCGAGAATTCTCCATCTTCATCCTACACAAACGGACGAGTTTGGACGGTATACCAAAACTAGACATGGCTCTGTATAGTTCACCTCTATAAATGCGGCTTTGAAATCAATAAATAGGTGGTGGGTATCGATTTGGACTTCTTGGGTTTTTCCAGGATCTGCCAAAGTGTGAAAAATTGATCGATTGTGGACTTTCCTGGCCTAAAACCACACTGATAAGGACCGATCAGGTTGTTGGTAAACGGTTTCAGGCGTTCACATATTACGGCAGATAGGATCTTGTAGGCGATGTTGAGTAGACTTATACCTCTGTAGTTGGCGCAGTTCAGAGGGTCTCCTTTTTTGTGGATCGGGCAAACGATGCTGAGGTTCCATTCTTCAGACATGCTTTCAACCGACCATATTTCCGAAACAGTATTCAAAAATACTGGAGTCGTTTATTCTACAGTGATTTTTTTTAGAATTAAACAAGAAACAACGTACTCAACATTAAGAGAAATTAATGCTGGTGTACCTCAAGGCAGTGTTCTAGGTCCAGTACTACATCTCCTATTTACTAGTGATCTACCAGAAAATGACGAAACCACTGTAGCTACCTTTGCAGATGATACTGCTATACTTCCTGTAGGAGAAACTGTCGAAATAGCTACAAAAAAATCTACAAAAGGCAGTAAACAATATCTCAGAATGGACTAAAATAAATTTTACGTTAAAAAATATACCATTCAAATCCAGCTAAATATTTAGGGATGACTCTAGACTCCAAACTGCGCTGGAAAGCACAGGTAAAGAAAACGAGTGGTGGGTGCACGACTGGGTCGTACGCAACTTTCTCTTTCACAGCGAGTTGGGCGTTAGATCAAATAGTACGCATTTTGATTATTGATGATAAAAATGATATAAATAATGTCGAGATGTCAATGTGAATATAATGATTTTCCGTTATTGGCCAAAACTGAAAATTCCGTTAAGTGATAGTTGGGCTAAAACTAATTATGTGGAATTGTTTAGAACTATAATAGTAGTATATATAATAAATTTCATTCAATTCGGCATAGCAGTTTGCGAGAAATTAACAATTTTCTTTATATGGCCTGAATGACAAAATCCGTTATATGGATTTTCTCGAAAAAACTGGGTATGCAGTGTTTTGTTGGAACTACTATGGTTATAGTATATATAAAGTTTAATCAAAATCGTTAGAGCCGTTTTCGAGAAAATGAGGTTATGTGTAATTTTTATATGGCAGGTACCGTTATTAACATGGCTAAAAGCAAACAAAAAAAATTGGCCTAGAATTATGACCAAAACAAACTTGGATACGAAGTTTGAAGAAAATCAGTCAAGCCGTTTAGGCTGGGGAGACCATTACGGACAGACGGACTCGAGGTCGAAAATTTTCACGAATGCAATATCTTTCTCTTTGTAAGAGAAAGTTAAAAATAAAAATACTGAAACTAAAGTACATTTTCAAACAAAACACATAGAAATCCGAACAACGTCGGAATTTCTTTTAAATTTTATATTTTTATAAAATATAATTCATATGAAAAATAAATTGCTGATTAGTCTAACGACTAGGTGCGATTCTTTGAAGACATACAAAAGTCAGTCTTCGGGAGGTTTTTTAGATCGGGTTAAAGTCCCTCACTATTGCAGAAGGTTTCCTCGCGATAAAACCTCTGCAATGTCTTTAATCTATAAGGCCATATTTGCCTCAATATATGAACCTCTGAAATCGTTCAACAAATACCCTATCGATGTAGTTTTAGACAAGGAAAGCTCGCAACTGAAAAAATATTCAGATTTTCAAACTTAAGCTGATTCCAGAAGAAACTCACGAAGTCCATATTGACAACCTCCACATATTCCAAAAGATTGATGTAATCGTTGCTATGTAACCCGCTTTGAATAGAATCGAAGGTTTTTGCGTTTAAAGTAGCGGATTTGATCATTACCCAGTTTCTGATTAATTCGTCTTAATTAAGACTGCGGTGATCAAAGAATTTTACCCACCTCATTCCATTAGTAATTTGTCAAGCATCTTAATACTCCACTGCCTTCTTACTAACTTTTGACTTAACGAGCTCCCGACCGGTTGAGTATCTCTATCTGGACAAGGCAGCCTTTCACTGCATTCTTTCTAATTGGAAACTGCGATTGTCACGATAAGAGGTAGGTTGACAGGATTTGTTCACCGAGACGTTCGGTCACTTGGTTTTGTCGACGTTTGTTCTCAAATCTATCTCAACATTCGCAATGATGACACTCGCTGCGATGATATGCTCATTGCTAAGTCATCACCCTCGGCATGTTGAATGTTTGCATTTGTTCGTATTTGGGAACATAGTTTGATAGCTTCATAGGGCAATCCTTTGAAAGGTTCTTACTGGTTGAGTACGCACTTTTGTCATTGACATTGACTCTTATCACAACAGAACATATCGGATTGTGCATTGTGCAGCATTCCAGCAATGATTTGTCTGATAGATGTTAACATGCCAAAGTTTTTTTGATATGACGTAGAAACATAACACAACCATTAACTGATTAGATTCTGATTAACCAAGTGACCCGAAATATTTTTTGTTTAAGAAAAGTACGATATCCGCCTCTTTAGCTCAGTGGCAGAGCACTGGTCTTGTAAACCAGGGGTCGTGAGTTCAATCCTCACAGAAGGCAAATTTTTAATTAATTTTTTTTTTATAAAATCATATGAACCAACATAATACGGTGATACTAGCTGATCCGCCGGGCTTCCCAAAACACAAACTTAATACAATGTCCAAGGTGTTGCTGCAAGCTTTTCGATAAATGTAAAAATCCCTATATGAGCTGCTTCGACATATTTGAACACCAGGTCTATAGGGATTTCCTATACTGAGCCAGGGTGTTGGAAAAGAGTTGGTGGCGGAGGAGACCTCAATGGTCACCGCTCATATCCCAAAATGGGCTACTGACATCGGTATTTTCCGGCCCGCTGTCTTAGGGTGAAAACAAGGCCCTGGATCTCCAAGTTGGGGGTTGTGCTTTGGGTTAACTACCCATCCATGGAAAAAAGCTTATGCTGCGTAGCAATCAATAGCCTCGGAAAGGACTGATATTATTGTTGACGACCATGCTAAACGAACGAGTGGTGGGTGCACGACTGGGCCGTACGCAACTTTCTCTTTCACAGCGAGTTGGGCGTTAGATCAAATAGTACGCATTTTGATTATTGATGATAAAAATGATATAAATAATGTTGAAATGTGTTTATACGAACGTTTACTCCGAAATTTGAAGGATGCGAATATAATGATTTTCCGTTATTGGCCAAAACTGAAAATTCCGTTTAGTGATAGTTGGGCTAAAACTAATTATGTGGAATTTCTTCAAGCTGTAATAGTAGTATATATATTAAATTTCATTCAATTTGACATAATAGTTTGCGAGAAATTATCAATTTTCCTTATATGGCCTAAATGACAAAATCCGTTATATGGATTTTCTCGAAAAAACTGGGTATGCAGTTTTGTTGAAGGTACTAAGGTTATAGTATATATAAAGTTTAATCAAAATCGTTAGAGCCGTTTTCGAGAAAATTGAGGTTATGTGTAATTTTTATATTGCAGGTACCGGTATTAACATGGCTAAAAGCAAACAAAAACGAGTGGTGGGTGCACGACTGGGTCGTACGCAACTTTCTCTTTCACAGCGAGTTGGGTTAATTAATGCTAAAAATTATAAAAAATGTCGAAATGTGATTATACGAACGTTTACTCCGAAATTTGAAGGAATCGGTGTCTATGTGAAAAATAATTAATTTTCGTTATTGGCCAAAACTGAAAATTCCGTTAAGCGATAGTTGGGCTAAAACTAATTATGTGGAATTGTTTAAAACTATTATAGTAGTATATATATTTAATTTCATTCAATTTGACATAATAGTTTGCGAGAAATTATCAATTTTCTTTATATGGCCTGAATGACAAAATCCGTTAAATGGATTTTCTCGAAAAAACTTGGTATGTAGTTTTGTTGGAACTAATATGCTTATAGAATGTATAAAGTTTAAACAAAATCGTTAGAGCCGTTTTCGAGAAAATTGAGGTTATGTGTAATTTTTATATGGCAGGTACCGTTAATAACATGGCTAAAAGCAAACAAAAAAAATGGCCTAGAATTATGACCAAAATAAGCTTGGATACGAAGTTTGAAGAAAATCGGCCAAGCCGTTTAGGCTGGGGAGACCATTACGGACAGACGGACCGACGGACCGACGGACGGAATTCCAAAAACCACTTTTTTAGGCTCCGCTATCATCGTAATGTTAGAATCAATCAAAACCTCGAGGTCGAAAATTTTAACGAAAACAATATCTTTCTCTTTGTAAGAGAAAGTTAAAAAAGGACAACGACGTTCGTATCTGCACCTGGAATGTGAGACCATTAAACAGGAGAGATGCAGGCGAACAACTAGCGGAAGCCCTAAACTGCTACAAAGCAAACATAGCTGCCATCCAGGAAATACGATGGGACGGGCCGGGCAAAAAGAGGATGAAAAACTGTGACATCTACTATGGACCGTGTTATAGTCAGCAGGAACAGCGACTATTCAGATGCGGCTTTGTTATAAGTGCCAGACTTAGGCAAGAAGTCTTATGTTTCCAAGACATTAGCTACTACGGAACGAAATACCACCATAGCGAGCACACGGTTTCCTCACCACGATATCCATAAGGGGACATGGCGGTCTCCAGATCAACGAACGGTCAACCAAATTGATCACATTGCGATAGAAAAAAGGCACGCATTAAGTATTTTGGATGTCCGAACATTCCGAGGTTCTAACATCGACTCGGACCACTACCTTGTTGTAGCCAAGGTAAGTATGCGGATATCCACAACGCCACAACAAACCAGAAATACTGTGAAAAAATTTAATGTCGAAAGACTGCAAAGACCGCGGCCACCAGCAAGAAACCCCTGGTTTGATGAGGAATGCCGACAGATGCTCGCAGCCAAGAACGAGGCCTACAAGGCTAAGCTGCAGGTGAAGATGAGAGCTGCCATTGAGCTCTATAGGCAGAGAAGAAGGGAAGAACACCGGCTTTTCAGGAAGATGAAAAAAGAGCAAGAAAAGTGCGCGATCGAGGATATAGAGAGGTGCCACTCCAGGAACGATGTTCGCAAGTTTTACCAAAGTGTAAAACGTCAAAACGAAGGGTAGAAGGCTTGAACAGAATCCTGTCGAGATGAACAAGGAAATATCGTAGTTGAGACACAGTCGATGGTGAGGATTTGGAAGAACCACTTCTGCAGACTGTTAAACGGCGATGACGAACAACATTCCGCTGTCAGGCAGAACAAACCATTTAATATTGGCAACGACAGCGAAAACTGCCAACCACCCGACCTAAATGAAGTGAGGATAGCAATTTCTAAATTCAAGCTTAATAAGACCGCGGGAAATGACGGCCTTCCCGCCGAGCTTCATAAAGCTGGCGGAGATGACTTGGTATAAGTAACATCCACCAACTCATAAACCAAATCTAGTCGGATGACAGTATGCCTGAAGAATGGAACCTCAGCATCGTTTGCCCGATCCACAAAAAAGGAGACCCTCTGAACTGCGCCAACTACAGAGGCATAAGTCTACTCAACATCGCCTACAAGATCCTATCTGCCGTAATATGTAAAAGCCTGAAACCGTTTACCAACAACCTGATCGGCCCTTATCAGTGTGGTTTTAGGCCAGAAAAGTCCACCACTGATCAAATATGCACACTCCGGCAGATCCTGGAAAAAACCCAAGAAGTCCAAATCGATACCCACCACTTATCTATCGATTTCAAAGCCGCATACGACAGCATTTATAGAGACGAACTATACAGAGCCATGTCTAGTTTTGGTATACCGCCCAAACTCGTCCGTTTGTGTAGGATGAAGATGGAGAATTCCCGCTGCTACATCAGGGTCGAAAATGACCCCACCGACACATTCGATACCAAAAAAGGATTTAGGAAAGGCGATGCGCTGTCATGTGACATGTGTTGTGGGGTACACATGCATCGAGACAATTATTCTGCAGTTTTTTTACATTTTTCTTCTATAAAAGCAAAAAAACAATTAATAATTTCTTGCCAATAAAAAGCATAAGAAAGTGTGTCGAATTTTTTGATTTCATTTATTTATCTAAACATTTAAAAACAATTAAATAAGCAAATCGCAAATATGAATTGTATTTGTGAGAAAAAAGTCGAACGCAATGACAGTAAAATTGAGTGTAATGAGTGCAAAAAGTTATTTCATGGAAAGTGTGTAAATGTGTTGGCAGTTGATCTCGAATTTATGAGAAAAAACCGCAAGATCTGGAGGTGTACGCAGTGCATTGCGTCGCGTAGAAACTCTCTCTGTGCAGACAATTCCCCCCTCCATTCTTCGCATATGAGACAGGCCACCAATACACAAACGCAAAAAAAAGAAAAACAATTAACTGATAGTGTTAACATTACAATTGAAATGGTCTTTAATGAATTACTTGAATTAAAAAAAGTGAACCAAGACTGTCTATTAAAACTAACTATACTGCAAAAAGAAAACACTGAATTAAAAACATCTGTGAGTGTACTACAAAAAAGAATTAACTTTTTAGAACAGTCATGCTTAAGTAACACTCTTGAAATATTTAACGTGCCGAACGTTGATAACAACACCGCACTGGAAGCCGCTTTGCATATTGTCCGCAATGGTGTAGGCTTCGAATTGAATGAGAATGATATAGACTCGTGTTATGTAAAATCGGTGAAAACAAAGAAAAAAAACAAAAACTCTCTTAATTCTCCCGCTACCACTAACAACATATTATCTCTTCGATTAACTCGTCATACAATAAAGGAGAAAATCATGAAAATGAAATACAAGAAGAAAATAACAACAACTCTACTAGGCGGTGACCAGGACGGTTCGGAAATATTCTTCAACGACAGCTTAACATCATACACGCGAGCACTTTTCAACGCTACCAAGCAGATCAAAATAGAAAAAAAATTTAAGTATATATGGATGAGAAATGGCATTATATTTTTGCGTAAGGATGAGGGTGTTACTTCTATCAAAGTGAGGTGTTTTGAAGACCTCAGTAATATATAATTTATATTTTTTTTTTTACATCATAATATGAAGAAAAATACCTCAAATTATGTTAAAGATAATGCCATTTCCATAAGTTCTACACTTTTAATTCATCAAAATATACGTAGTATGAGATCAAACTTTAACTCACTATTAGCACATTTAAGTGGCTGTGAAATTGATGCACATTTTATTGTCTTAACTGAAATTTGGTTGTACGACTATGAACTATCTAACTATAATATTCCTGGCTATGAATCCTATTTTAACTGTAACAATTCTTACAGCGCGGGCGGTGTCGTTGTTTATATAAAAAAAGAATACGATTGTGAAGTTGAGAATTTTAGTTTGAGCAGTGCCGATGTTTTGAAAGTTAGTTGTCATATTTGTAATGAAAAGTTTACAATTGTTTGTGTATACCGATTGCATGAACGAAACTTAAGCAAGGGCATTTTTATAGACCAAATGAAAATATTACTTAAAGATATAAAGACGAAGAATTTATTGGTTTTAGGAGATATAAATATAGATATTTTAAAAAACAGTACCGACACAGATAATTATTTAATGATGATGTCATCATATGGCTTAAAGTCCCTAATCTCCGAACCTACCCGGATCACAGATAAATCAAAAACATGTATTGATCATATATTCGTAAGGCTAAATTCGTCCTTTATACATAGACTTTCTGCAGAAGTATTAAATTACAAAATAACCGACCACTGCATGACAAATCTCAACATGGAACAATTAACCGATAAATACATTAATAAATATATACCTTTTCCAGTTACACATAAAATAGACTATGTTAAATTGGTTGAATGCTTAAAGTTTGAATTCTGGGAACCTGTTTTTGTAGAAAATAACCCCTCTGAGGCCTATGATATATTTATGCAGATTTTAAAAGGATATATTGATAGTTGTACGGTCGCTAAAACACAAAATAATTTTAAATTAAAACGACTTAGGCCATGGATAAATAAAGGTTTACTAGCGAAAATATATAAGAAAAATTTGATAAGGAAACAATGTAAACGCTATCCACATAATCCAAGCTTAAAAAAATACTATACCAAATTAAGCGAAGAAGTAACAGAAAAAGTAAAATCTTGTAAGGATAAGTATTATTGTGATAAAATTCAAAATTGTAAAGGAAACATTAAGGAAGAATGGAGGGTTGTTAATGACATTCTTAACAAACAAAATGAAAAAAAAAACACACTTAAAATTGAAATCAAATTGAATTGAATTGAAATCATTGCATCAAAGTCGAAGCCATCTAATATTCAAGTTAGCTGCGATTGTGATTTGTATGCGGACATTATTGAAGATTCATTTCACTTAAATAGCTTTGTATTTGACCACTTTACACCAATTGAAATCCATAAACAAATAATGTCGCTGGACAATAAACATTCAAGTACTTCAGATAAAATTACCAACTTTCTTTTAAAACAAATTTCATTATTTATTGTCGATGTTTTATGTCATCTTTTTAATCTAAGTGTAAATTGTGGTGTCTTTCCCTCGTCTTTGAAAACTGCAGAAGTTATTCCTCTGTTTAAAAAAGGAAATCGAAGCCTTATGACACAATATAGGCCGATTTCTTTACTTCCAACTTTTTCAAAACTATTTGAAAAGTTGATAAAAAAGCGAACTGTACAATTTCTGGACAAAAATAATTTTTTTAGTAACGAACAATTTGGTTTTCGAGAGAAAAGATCAACTGAAGACGCAATATTAAAACTCTGCAGCGAAATTCATGAAGGTTTTAATAATAATTTAGGTTGTGTAGCTCTATTTGTAGACATGACAAAAGCGTTTGATATGGTCAATCATAGCATACTTTTAGATAAATTATACAAAGTTGGTTTTAGAGGTGTAATTTTCAAATGGTTTTCGTCTTACTTAACAGGCAGAAGTCAACGTGTAAGACTAAATGGTACTTATAGTAATTCAGCATTAATAAATATTGGTGTACCTCAAGGTTCAGTCTTGGGTCCAATTTTGTTCTTAATTTATATAAATTCAGTATTCAATCAAAACTTTAATGGCAAGGTTACAGCTTTTGCTGATGATTTAGCATTTTCTTATACTGATAAGTGCGTTTTTAAGTCAGTAACTAATCTTCAAGCTGATTTACAAATATTACGACAATGGTTTGCAAAACACGAATTGCTTATAAGCGAAAAAACTAAGTTAATGTTGTGTAACTTGAAAAGTTCCGGTCCTCTTAGCTGTGATATTGTATATCATTCTTCTTCATGTCCGAAATTGTCATTATGTTCTCACACATGTGGCAAAGAAAATTATATTAACCAATTGTCCTGCAGTTCTAGTTGTTTTATAATTGATGTCGTCGAAAGTTTTAAGTATCTTGGTGTTTTAATCGACAAAAACTTAAATTGGAAGGCTCATGTGGACGAACTTAAAAAATATATGTTGTCTGTTACTCGTAAATTGTATTTGTTAAGACCACATTGTTCTAAAAAAATTCTGAAAATGATATATTATGGACTTGCTCACTCTAAATTACAGTATGGCATTGCAACTTGGGGTGGGACTTATAATAGCACCATTGATGTTATTAAAATAGCACAAAAACATCTCATTAGAATTATCTCTGGAAGTACTAGACTAACCCATACTTGGCCTCTATTTTATAAGCTTCGAATTTTACCAATAAACCATCTTTATGTCTTTAAGGTCATGAAAGTGTTCTTTTTGCGTAGTGGTTACAGTTCCAATCTCAGGAGTTCAAATTCCTATAGGTTGAGAGTAAACAACTCTGGGTTTGTTAATATTCCGGTTTCTAACAGAACTCATTTCTCAAAATTCTTCACTGCGACAGCGCCCAGGCTTTTTAATAAACTACCGCGTGAAATAAGAACTATTAGAGTATCCACGTTATTCTTAAATAAAGTACAAAATTGGCTTTTTAGTTTAGATAGTTCTGAAGTCAAATTATTGCTCATATCTATTTAGTTAAATTTATAGTTACATAATTAACAAACCATAATGTATAATTTTATTTTTGAATCATTAATTTGCATTTCTAAATGAATACTGTTACCCCACACATACAAAATTTGAATTAATCCTTGAAAGGATCATTCGCCTCTAGCCTTTATATGCTACAGAATGATGTCGATTTATTTATTTCAATTATTTAAAATGTTTACTAAAATGTTGTTTCGTTGTAAACTACACACATTTGTTAATTATAAGTCAACTGTTTTTGTCTACTAAATAATGATTAAATAAATAAATAAATAATAAAAAAAAAAAAAAAAAAAAAAAAAAAAAAAAAAAAAAAAACTTCATCAATTTGATTCTTGAGAGGATTGTGCAAAACTCCCGATCCAACACCAGAGGCACAATTTTCCAAAAATCGGTGCAACTACTAGCATACGCCGACGATATTGGCATCTTTGGTAGAACTCATTGAAATGTCATAGCCACGTTTGCTAGTATAGAGAAGGAAGCGGAAAAAATGGGTTTAGCAGTTAATGAGGGTAAGACAGATAGTACGGGACTTTGTCTACCTCGGCCCCGCTATTAACTCTGACAACAACATCTCGTCAGAAATCAAACGAAGAATTACTCTTGCCAATCGCTGTTTCTTCGGGCTAAGAAGGCAATTTAGTAGTAAAGCCCTCACTCGAACTACTAAGGAGATCCTATATAATACCCTGATCATCCCAGTCCTGCTCTACGGCGCTGAAGCATAGACCGTATCAAAAGCGGATGAAGAAATCCTTTGTCGATTCGAGAGAAAAACTCTTCGGTCCCGTTTGCGTTGACATGCTATGGAGACCAAGATTTAACCACGAACTATACAAGCTGGACAGCGACATACCCCTGGTCAAAAAGTAAAGTAAGTAAGTATGTCATTGTAAATCATTTGGAGGAGAAATCTCAAGCACCTTGGACTACTTTTTGAAACTGGCCACTTTTCAGGTTATTATCACTAATTAATCGTCCTGCGGGAGAACAACAAATTTGTGGATATATTCTCCGACAGGCGAAATTTGCCTATTCCTTATAAATCTCAAGTAACTAGGTACTATATTCTGTATAAACTCAAAATGTTAGAATGGCTTATAAAGTCCCCCACAAACAAAGCTATGGATTACATCTCTAAGTACCTTTGCATGTTTCACAATCATAACCCAACAATTTGTCCACTTTTCGCATAACTAATCCCACATTGTTACCACAACCAATTAGTGCAACAAATGTCCTTAAAACTAAGCGACACACAACATCGTTATTTCCACCTAAATTGTTCCGAAACAGCAATCGCCTAATCCTAGCCATTAAGATTAATGAACAGCAATATCCGAATTAATATTCTACAACTCATGGCATGGCATAGTCTTGCCAGGAACCAGGAGTCATGCAAATTTTGCATTCCATTCCCGATTAAATGTCATGCGTTTTGCTAATTAATAACCTCCTCTCAGACACTTTCATGTAACCGATTTGCATACTCACATACACTGACACACACAATAACATTTGAAGTTTAATTAACAAGATCCAGCTGACAATGTTGACCTCTGAAAGATGCAAGCACACTATCAAAACCCCATTAACTGCATATATCCTGTGCAAACGCATATATGTATATGCAAACAAATGCAACTTGATATTCCAAGAGTGTAACACTATTTCCGCCCTGAGAATCAAAAGAACAAACAAAGGAAATAAACTTTATCCGCCGTGCCAATTAAAAATTGAAATCAAATAAGTTTAAGTACCAAGGAGTGGTTCATGGTTGAAGGGTTATCCTGCATGCCACGAGAAGAAGGCATGCGAGATTATAAAATGTAATTTCCACTCGTTCAGTCATAATATTATTTAACCACATAAAAGCAGTAGAGCACCTTAAAATCAACATGAAACGCATGCACACACCTTTTACAAGGACTTTCAGGGAGATGGTGGAGTTTTTTTTTATCACTTTAAATGAATTTTATACACGTAATGAGAGGATACTCCACGGTTCCTTGTTACAAAAAAAAAACGTTGAAAAGTCAAAAAAACATATGCACGCGAAAAACCAACTGTGGCTTTTAACCCTGGCCAAAGATATCCTTTGTACGCCTTCTATGAACCAAAAAGAAACGTTGTTTGCTCCTTCACAAGGAAGATTCATCTTAAGAGAACGTACCCACTCTGAACGGTATTTTTTTTTAATGAATATTTAAGATAATCATAAAAGCATTTTGTCGTATATATTCGTATCTATGTGTGCACAGGATCGGCAGGGTAAACTTTTTTCTACATGCATCACACAAGGACAACCTGCCCCCCGAACCCAACCAACGAAAATCTAATAAAATTTTAAATGTAACGATAAAAATGATGTCTCCCTGAGCCCAGGATAAAGTAAAAGGAATGAACTTACTGTTTGCCCGATTGATATCCGGCATGTATCCGAACAGGACGACGAAAAGTACACCAGTCCAGAGCATCTGACGAGCCATAATCAAATCGAAATCTACTACCACTTACAACTGTTTTTTTTTTCAGACAAACAAATTATCGATAAACAGGACGAAAAAGGAACAATCGAACGGCAATAGGTTTTTTTTAATTTTTGTTTTTGTCTGTGTTGGTTTTATCCTAGCACATCAAACAGAGAGTAACACTTTTACGCGACTGCTTTAAGGATTGTTTTCGCCGTCAATCGCTTGAAACACTCGAGTAAATAATGAATCGCTCCCAAAGGACACAGCGCTAGCGAACAAAATTGAGCGGAACACCTCGTAAACGAAATTAGGATATCCTCTGCGATGCGACGACAATGAAGACGTCGCGCACCAACAATCCGGTGTTGGGTAAACGAATGCGAAACGAACAACTCCCGTTCGTATTTGAATAGAGACCGAGCAACGTCCTAGTCGTTATCCTCGCACGCTTGCTATTCGAGTGCGATTAAGAATGATTCCGAAATGTTCGCTGCCATTTATATCTTCTCGTCTGTTTGTGTGCGCTTCCTGTTTTTCGCCTGTAGTCTGTTCTCTGTTGTTGGCTTGGCGCTTGTTTATGTTGGCGTTGTTGTTGTATCTGTTGGTGGTGTGGTGAATTGGTGTGGTGTGTGGTGGTTTTTTTTTGGGGGGGGTGTTGCCATTGCCAGCGCCAGGCAATTGTGTGTCCTTCCTCCCGTCGCGTCGTCGTCGTCGTGGTCCTTTTTCAACTCTGCTCTCTTTTGTGGTGTTTGTCTCGGCTCTCTTTTGGATTTGTACTAGACTCTCGTGCACTTGAATGTTGTTTGCTGTTTGGTGTAGCTGTGTTTGTGTGATGTAGTTGTTACATTACCGAACAGCTATCCATCCAATCGGGCATTGCATTGTTGTACACATTAAGGAATTCATTGAATGATAAATGAAATTAATATCCTTAATTGCTGGGAATTTAAATATTTTGTTGGTTTGTGTGTTTTTTTTGTGAATGTGTCACTAATTACGGGGAAAATAACTTTTTCGAATTACTCCTTAAGGGAGGATTATTGGATGTGGTACATTGGCATTGACAATCGGTTATCAAATTATTTTATTATCGAACTTGATATGATTACTTTCAATTTGGATAATCTACTTACTTATTCGAGATCGAGGATGTGATGTGATTTTGTATAAATTAACCACGAGTTGCGTACAAAGATGATAGCATCCATGCTATATGGAAAGAAATTTGTTGTAACAGATAGAGAATACACGACAGCTGAAGTTTTTAATGTCCATAATGGTCTACTTCAAGGCACAGTAACTCTAACTGCTCCACAGCTCTTCAATATCTACATTTCTGATATACTTAGGGAACTCGATAATTCATTGGCATTTGCCGACGACGCTACACTGTATGTAAGCGGCTCAAAAATTGAAGACATTCAAATCCAACTTGAAAGCAAGTTTGATAGGTTTCAAGCTTTCTGCTCCGAATGGAAGCTTAAAATAAAATGTGAAACCATACTGTTCCGCACCCCAATAAGACGCGGTAATTCAGATTTGAGACGCAACTGGAGAAATCTCAAAATAACGAGTTCAAATGGTCTTCGGATCGAGTCGAGGACCGTGGTAAAATATTTAGGTGTTCATTTGGACAAGTTTCTGTATTACAATGAGCACATAAATATTCAATTAGACAAGGCAAGAGCGGCATTTATGTCGCTAAAAAGCCTGTTTTATTCCAACTATCTTAGATCCGATGTGAAGATAATTTGTTACCAAGCATTCGTTCGTCCAATTCTGACTTATGCGAGTCCAGTGTGGTGGAACATTAACCCATCGTATATGGAAAAACTTCGAGTGTTCGAGCGCAAATGGCTTAGAACCTGCACACAGATGTATAGGAGTGCACAGTCCGATTATAGGCATTATGTCTCAAACAAAAGACTTCTGGATGCTTCCGGTGTGTCCAGAATTGACAATGTCATTCTAGATCTTGTAAGGAATCACTTTGTTTGTTCGGCAAGTGTTAGCGAAAACGAATTAATCTCTGGATTATTCTATCCGAATCCTGGGTATTTCAGAAATGCCTTGGAAAGTGGATACATTCCGCCAGAAACATTTCTGTTTCTGGTACTGCAAGTACCATGCTGCAAGGAGAGCAACAGATAAAAGGATCCTTTATGAGCCTTTTGAGTCGGGGGACGGGAATACTGATCAAATTAGATACTGCATTAGCATACCTGAAAGCGACAAAAGTAACACTAACAGGTTAAATAGAGACCGATACTGGTGGCTAGACTGGGCTGAAGCCGATACTTAGGTTAAGTAAAACTAGGCCCTGACATGTGATCTCTGATCTAACGATGACTTGTTAGTCGATGGAATAGAGATCACATGACAGGGCCTAGACAGATTTAGATAGGTTTAGATAGGTTAAGTTAGTCTTGTAGGTTTTAGTTTTATATAAAAAAAAAAGTTGCGACTGTCTTCTAATAGGTTTTGATTCACATTTTCCTATTTTCTAAAAAAAACGAGTGGTGGGTGCACGACTGGGTCGTACGCAACTTTCTCTTTCACAGCGAGTTGGGTGTTAGATCAAATAGTACGCATTTTGATTATTAATGCTTAAAATGATATGAATAATGTTGAAATGTGATTAAACGAACGTTTACTACGAAATTTGAAGGAATCGGTGTCTATGGGAATAATAATGATTTTTTGTTATTGGCCAAAACTGAAAATTCCGTTTAGTGATAGTTGGGCTTAAACTAATTATGTGGAATTGCTTCAAGCTGCAATAGTAGTATATATATTAAATTTCATTCAATTTGACATAATAGTTTGCGAGAAATTATCAATTTTCCTTATATGGGCTAAATGACAAAATCCGTTATATGGATTTTCTCGAAAAAAACTGGGTATGCAGTTTTGTTGGAACTAATATGGTTATAGTACATATAAAGTTTAATCAAAATCGTTAGAGCCGTTTTCGAGAAAATTGAGGTTATGTGTAATTTTTATATGGCAGGTACCCTTATTAACATGGCTACAAGCAAACTAAAAAAAATGGCCTAGAATTATGACTAAAATAAGCTTGGATACGAAGTTTGAAGAAAATCGGTTTAGCCGTTTAGGCTGGGGAGACCATCACGGACAGACGGACCGACGGACCGACGGACCGACGGACCGACAGACCGACGGACCGACGGACCGACAGACCGACGGACCGACAGACCGACGGACCGACGGACGGAATTCCAAAACCCACTTTTTTAGGCTCCGCTATCATCGTAATATTAGAATCAATCAAAATCTCGAGGTCGAAAATTTTCACGAAAACAATATCTTTCTCTTTGTAAGAGAAAGTTAAAAATATATAGTACATAACAATAATACAAAAATTCACAAAAAATATAAAAATTGAATTAAACAAACAAATTATATATCATGTAATGCGAACCATAATGGTCTTTTACTTTGGCAAAATTTAAATAGTCTTTAAGTTTATTTAGGCTATTAATTAATATTAAAGAAATTGTGAATAAATAAACGTTTAAAAAAAAAAAAAAAAAAAACACGAGTTGCGAAACTTATAATTTTAAAATATTAAGAGAAAATGTGATGAATTTTATTTTAAATATTTAAATACGTGCGTGGTTCTGTTTTCACCATTATACACCACATTTTTGCACTTTCTACCATCGCAAACCAAATACTTAGGTTAGGTTAGGTTGGTGGGTTGTTGAGGCAGACGGTGTGTGTCCTCCCTCATCACACTCAGGTCAATATAGACCCATTGTGATGCCCGTTGGGGGTCCACTTATGTGGTTGGTTCATTCATTGTCCCGTTACTGTCCATTGTTGTAAGTCTCTTTCTAGCCATCCAGATGTTGATGCAAACCTGAAAAGATTAGGGAGAGGGATTTCGGATAGATCCGTGAGGCCATGGAAAAAGTATTTTCCTAAGGTTCTCATTCTTAATTGGCTGAGGCCTGGGCAGTGGCACAGAAAGTGGAGGGTGTCCTCGTGTATTTCTTCATCACCGCAGCCTCTACAGAGGTCATCATCTATGAGATGCATTTTCAGTTTGTGGCTTTTCAGTAAGTTGTGTCCAGTAAGATTCCCAACTAAAGTAGAGACAGATTTCCTGTTTCTAGAAGTAGTTTATGGGTTCTGGCTTTGTCATACTCAGGCCACATCCTTTTGGAAGTTTCACAGGTGGGAAGGGATTTCCACCTATTTTTGGCAGCGATTAGTGTTTTCTGTCCCACCTGAGATTTGAGGTCGCATAGTGGTGGTTTGACAGACTGGTCTGCTTGGTCAGTGCTGGAGGCAGATCCTTTTCTTGCCAGTTCGTCAGCAATTTCATTGCCCTGTATGCCTCTGTGTCCAGCAGAGCTTAACATTATGTTGGACGCCAAGAACGACAACGTTTCACAAGCCGAGATTTTATTTCGACAGCAGAGATAGCTTTTATTGCAGCCTGACTGTCAATAAAGATGGTGATATCATCTGGTGGTATCGCCAGCATTGAGGTCGCTTTGGCTGCCTCTGCTACTGCCAATATTTCGGCTTGGAAGACACTGCTGTGCTCAGGGAGACGAAAGGTGCTGTTTAGCTTAAGTGTTTCTGAAAACACTCCAGCTCCAACGCCTACATCCATTTTTGAACCATCAGTGTAGATGGATATGGTTTCGGGGCCCAATTCGTTCCTCTCCCACTCCTCTCTGCTTGGGAGGATGCAGGAGAATGGTCTTTGAAAGTCATGGTGAGGCAGCATGTAGTCAGAGGATACAGCTGAGCCCAGATATCTGTGTAGAATTTGGGCATGTCCTCCTGAGTTCGATTTCCAGCAGTTGAGCTGGCTGATTCTTAGAGCACTTTTGGCTGCAGATTCTTGCATGTAAAGGTCTAGCGGTAGCAGGTTAAGGATGGTTTCCAGTCCCGCTGTTGGCGTGGTTCTCATTGCGCCAGTAGCGCCCACACATGCTATTCTTTGTACCTACCTTTGTCATATTTTTCAGATGGGTGACTTTATTTGTGGATTGCTACCAGACAAGCCCCCCATATGTTAATATAGGTCTCACAATGGCCGTGTACATCCATAGGATGATCTTGGGGTTCGGACCCCAGTTTTTTCCGAATATTCGATTACACGTATAGAAAGCGACTGTGGCCTTTTTAATGCGCTCGCGCACATTTAGGTTCCAGTTGAGTTTTCTATCAAGGATGACACCCAGATACTTTGCACTATCGGCTAGTTTGAGGGTAGTCCCATCGATAGCCGGTAGGTCGAATATTGGTATCTTCCTCTTGTTCGTAAAGAGAACGAGTTCCGTTTTCTGGGGGTTGATGCCAAGCCCACATTGTTTTGTCCACTCGTTGAGAGTTTTCAATGCCCGAAAACCAAATACTTAAAAAAACACTTAAAGCAATTTATTGCTTCTTTAGACTTCAAAGCCGCTAAATACGGTAAGTAGACCAGTTGTCAGCCCTATCGAGGAGCGGATAATTTTACGCAACGCGTACTTCGTCGGAGGTTTGAATTCTTTTCGAGGTATGTGTCATCGGAAAAAAATTCTACACAAATGCGACGGCTTCACTTCACTACAATTCTTAACAAAAAATTTCGCAAAGAATTCGTGTCGGAGAAAATCGCAAAAAGAACGGCACTTAGCTGTCAAAAATTGCACGAAAAATGCACCTGAATGCACTTCAACGCAATTCGACTGGATGTGTTACAAAATGTCGGAAAAATATTGCGAACAGCTTTTCGGAAGAATACCTCGAAGCAAAAATCCTCCGAATCGTACAAAATTGGATACCTCGATAGGGCCGTGTGTCTTTATAAGTGCTTCTCGAAAATATGTTTTCTCCATTTTATTTGTGTGGGATGATATCACCTTATAAGAGTTGTTTGCAACGTCAGCGCGAGTGCCTCAGGGTTGCATCAGCAGACCAAATTTGTTTGCTTTCATTGTATTGAAGGGATTCGTCGTATTTTAAAGGGAGGTACACTTTTTGCTGAAATTTTGGTAAAATTACATTTTTTTTCCGTGGGCTGGTGGAAATCTTCATAGACACGATGAGCACGTGCCCAAAGTAGTGTGAGATTTTTACTCACTAAAACCACCACCCATTTTGTATTTCGATTGAAACTAAGTATTCGACTTATCCAGCAAATTTTTTTATCTCGAGTATATAATATGTTTGGCAGGTAACTTTCCTTTGAGAGTTCCTGCTTTTCCGCAATTTATAGCGCGGTTTGTTATTATCGGGCCAAATCTAAGGGTTTAGTTCTTTGAAGACGCCGCAATATATTTGTTTCGTCAAGAATTTGGAGGACTGTTGCGTTAACGGGTCCTAAAAAACGTTTTTTATGTTTTCGTGCAAAATTGTTTGTTTAATTTTGCATCGAGTGTCATACCGAGATATTTCGCTTCATTTACAAATGGGACTCGAACCGTTTTTAGAAATACAGGCAAATTGTTTGTCCGTTTATACGAAAAATCTACATGAATCGATTTGCTCTCATCAAGTTCAATCCGCCAGGATTTAGTCCATTCATTAACCTCGTTAAGAGCGTTTTGTAATTTGATATTTGTTTCCTCTATTGTTGTGCCAACTGCTAGTATAGCAGTATCGTCAGCAAACGTTGCAACTATTGTATCGTTTGTTTGTGGGATATCACGAGTGAATAGGAGGTAGAGGATTGGTCCAAGGACGCTTCCTTGCGGTACACCTGCCATTATTTCTTTGAACTCGGAATATTCGCTTCCAAGTTTCACACGGAAGAATCTATGCTCATACGACACGAGGATTTTATATAATTGGTCTGGCAGAACTTGACTTAGTTTATAAGTAAGGCCTTTGTGCCACACCTTGTCAAAAGCTTGCGACACGTCAAGAAATACGGCTGAACAAATTTTCTTTTCTTCGAAAGCTTTCTCAATTACATCTGTAATCGATGTACTTGGTCCACCGTTGAATGTTTACTTCTAAACCCAAATTGATGGTCAGGTAAAAGACGTTTCTGTTCAATTATGGGGTGTAAGCGACCGAGTAATATCCGTTCAAAAACTTTTGAAATTATTGAAAGAAGTGAAATAGGCCTGTAGGATTTTATTTCATTCGGTGATTTTCCTGGTTTTAGTACCATAATCACTTCCCCGACTTTCCACTGTCTTTAGTTTCTGTATTTCCCATTTAAGCTCGGCAATACTTGCATATCTTACTATGTTATTATCGGTTGTACTCTCGAATATATTAATATTTTCATTTTGCGCTGGACCATCAAATGGCTTAAATGTTTCCTCAAGATGTGAGGCAAAAACGTCAGCTTTTTCCTTATCGCTTTTTGCCCAAACGTCTTGAGTTACCCTAATTGGCGGCACAGCAATTTTTGGCCGTTTTCTGACTCTAATTGCTTTCCAGAGCGAATAATTCGATACCTTTCCAGCGGTTGGGCTTTGCAGATAAGTTTCTACTGCATGGTTTTTAAAATTTTTAATCGAATTTGATAGCAAATTACTCAACCGATTGAGATGTGTTGTATCTTGCGGGGCACGAGTTTGGTGCCATCTTTTACGAGCTTTTCTTTTTTGTCTTACTAAATCTTGAATTTCTCGGGGGTACTTAATTTTACAATAGCTCACAATTTTGTTCTGTAAAATTACTGTTCCATGCCAATAATTAAGTTTTGTTGACGGATAATCAATTAACATTTTGCTTCTTCAATCAGTTTCTTACAGTCGTTCCAAAAGTGTCTTTTATGAGCCGTTAATGTCAGATATTTCATTTTCATCTTTTTTTAATGACATATGTCAATGTCATAATACATATAGAGTTTTGAATGTCACGGTTAAGCAAGTACATATAACGGGTTTACTAGTTTCTTTTAAAAAATGCAATAAAATGAACAAAATTACTTTTTTTGATTTATTATGGCTTTATTAGTAAGACCAAACTTTCCCAATCGTATCCACCTGCAGCCTTGCCTTCTAGGCCTCGTTCTTGGCTGCGAGCATATAACCAAAATAGACTTTTTTTTTAGAAAATGGGCGTGGCGATGGCGATTTTAAAATATTCTTTCTTGTGCTGAATCCATGAACAAAGATCTAATATGCAAAATTTCATTATCCTAGCTCTACATTTTCAAACTATGACCCTATGACCAATGTCATGAGTTATGGCATATGCTTAGAAATCGTTTTTTTGGGAAAACGCCCTCAAAAAGTGGATGTGGTTTGAAATGATCTAAGGACAAAATAATCGTTTGAATATAATCGAAGCATTTTCCTCAAAAGTTTTTGTTGAATTTCCCTGAATTTTACCGAAAACCGTTTTTTACAGATAATTAACCCAAAAAGTGGTTCATAAAAACTTTTTTCGAATTTTATTATTTTTTAACAAAAATAGTTTTCTTAATAAAACGTCTCCAAAAAGTGAGCGTGGCTAAAAACGTTATATGTGTATTTGACTTACTTACTTAAGTGGCGCTTCAGTACGGGATGTACCTGGGCCTCAACCAACATGCCTCTCCAATTAGCCCGGTCCTTAGCTAACAGCCTCCAGTTCCGCACTCCAAGTTGGTTGAGGTCTGTTTCTACTTGTGTGCGCCACTTAAGGCGAGGTCTTCCTCTACTGCGTCCGACGTCTGTCTGGGAATTAAAGACTCTGCGAGCCGGAGTATTGGTGTCCATTCGTTCTACATGTCCTAGCCATCTTAAACGTCCAATGCGGAGTTTTTTGACAAGGGGTATGTTGCTGTACAGCTCGTATAGTTCGTGGTTGAATCTTCGTCTCCATAGCCCGTCAACGCAAACGGGACCAAAGATTTTTCGAAGAATTTTCCTATCGAATCTACCAAGGATTTCTTCATCCGCTTTTGATACGGTCCATGCTCCAGCGCCGTAGAGCAGGACTGGGATAATCAGGGTCATATATAGGATCTCCTTAGTAGTTCGAGTGAGGGCTTTACTACTAAATTGTCTTCTTAGCCCGAAGAAACAGCGATTGGCAAGAGTAATTCTTCGTTTGATTTCTGACGAGCTGTTGTTGTCAGAGTTAACAGCGGAGCCGAGGGAGAAAAAGTCCCGAACTACCTCAAAGTTATATCTATCAATGGTGACGTTCTGTCCAATTCGTCGATGTTGTGTGTCCTTTCGTGTTGACAGCATATACTTTGTCTTACCCTCATTTACTGCTAAACCCATTTTTGCCACTTCCTTCTCTGTACTAGCAAACGTGGCTATGACATCACGTTGAATCCTACCAATGATGTCAATATCGTCGGCGTTTGCTAGCACTTGCACCGATTTTTGGAGAATTGTGCCTCTGGTGTTGGCTCGGGAGTTTTGCACAATCCTCTCAAGAATCAAATTGAAGAAGTCACATGACAGCGAATCGCCTTGCTAAAACCTTTTTTGGTATCGAATGTGTCGGTGAGATCGTTTCCGACCCTGATGGTGCAGCGAGAATTCTCCATCGTCATCCTACACAAACGGACGAGTTTGGGCGGTATACCAAAACTAGACATGGCTCTGTATAGTTCGTCTCTATAAATGCTGTCGTATGCGGCTTTGAAATCGATAAATAGGTGGTGGGTATCGATTCGGACTTCTTGGGTTTTTTCCGGCATCTGCCGAAGTGTGAAAATTTGATCGATTGTGGACTTTCCTGGCCTAAAACCACACTGATAAGGGCCGATCAGGTTGTTGGTAAACGATTTCAGGCGTTTACGGCAGATATCATCTTGTAGGCAATGTTGCGGAGAATTATGCCTCTGTAGATGATGATTTTGTGGATCGGGCAAACGATACTGAGGTTCCATTCTTAAAGCATACTTTCTTCCGACAGGATTTGGCAGGAAATGACTTGGTACTTACCAGATGACTTGGTAAGTCATCCGACGCTTTATAAAGCTCGACGGGAAGGTTGTCATTTCTGGCAGCCTTGTTAAGCTTGAGTTTAGATATTGATATCCTCACTTGACTTAGGTCTGGTGGTTGGTAGTTTTCGCTGTCGTAGCCCATATTGAATGGTTCGTTCCGCATGACAGCGAAATGTTGTTCGTCTTCGCCGTTAAACAGTCTGCAGAAGTGGTTCTTTCATGTCCTCAGCTTCGACTGTGCCTCAACTACGGTATTTTCTTGTTCATCTTGACAGGATTCTGCTAATCAGGAGGCTAAGGGATACTTGTTGCGCGAAGACCTTAGCGGTCTCTTGTGATTACAGTCTTTCGGCAATAAATAAATTTCAGAGTATTTCTGTTTTTTTTGTGGCATAGTGGATATCTCCATTCTTACCTTGGCTTAGCTTGGTAGTGGTTGTGGACGCTGCGACGTTAGCCCCTCGGACATCCCAAAATAATGGATGTGTGTCTCTTGTCTATCGCAATGTGATAAATTTGGTAGACTGTTAGTTGATATGGAGACCGCCATGTCCCCTTATGGATATCGAGGTAAGGAAACCGTGTGCTAGCTATAGTGGTATTTCCGTTACCAGACGTGCGGTCTTGTAGGCTATATTTTCCGACAGTACTGCTAAAGATGTCTTTTCTTCCTACCTTTGCGTTAAAATCTCTCAGCATGATTTTAACTTCGTACTTTGGTAGTCGTTCATAGGTTTTGTCAAGGAGCTCATAGAAGCAGTCCTTAGTTGTATCATCTGTTTCCTCCGTCGGAGCATGAGCGCATATAAGCCCTATGTTGGCGAATTTGGCCTTGATGCGGATTGTTACAATGCATTCGCTAATGTCTTGGAAACATAAGACTTCTTGCCTAAGTCTTATAATAAGACTTAGGCAAGAAGTTATAAGCACTTATAACAAACCCGCATCCGAATAGTCGCTGTTTTTGCTCACTATAACACGGTACATCCTCTTTTTGCCCGGCCCATCCCATCGTATTTCCTGGATGGCAGTAATGTCTGCTTTGTAGCAGTTTAGGGATTCCGGTAGTTGTTCGCCTGCACCTCTCCTGTTTAATGTTCTCACATTCCAGGTGCAGATACGAACGTCGTTGTCGTTTTTTCGTTTAGCAGGGTCGTCAACAATAATATCAGTCCTATCCGAGGCTATTGGTTGCTTCGTAACATAAGCTTTTTTCCGTGAATGGGTAGTTAACCCAAAGCACAACCCCCAACCTATAGGGCCAGGCCCTTGTTTTGACCCTAGGACAGCGGGCCGGAAAAATACCGATGTCAGTAGCCCATTTTGGGATATGAGGTCTGCCGTTGACCCATTGAGGGCTCCTCCGCCACCAACTCTTTTCCAACACCCTGGCTCAGTATTGGATATCCCTATAGTGTTCAAATATGTCGCAGCAGCTCATATAGGGATTACACTACCAGTTCGATCAAACTGGAGCTCTTATTGTGCTCCAAAATATTCACTCCAAATCTAGCACTCATTGCAGCTGCTTTTGAGTCTATTACACTCCTACAACTGAATAAGTAATTTCAATCAAAAGCAAAGGACCAATTACGTTTCCCTGCGATACCCCGATTTCAAAAACGAATCCTTTCAGTGATGCCATTTCCAATTTTTAAAACAAAGATCTGCCTATTCTGTAAAAGTTTTTCTCTAAGTGCACTTGGGCATTCCCTCCTTCACATATGACGGCAGTGGATATTTATTAACTTTTTTTACCGCTATTTCTGTATAGTGCAACTTCAGCTCATTGTTTTGAGTTTTCATTTTGTGTTTCTTTATTTTTAGATAGATGGTCGTCAATTGAACGTTCAGTGGCAATCGTTGCAATGGATAAATATGGGACACCAGGGCGTCATATACGTTAGGATGGCACCACCCGAGGAGGACACCTGACTTATAACCCAGATCAAGTTAAATCATTTAATTCCCTTTTTTTTTTGTTACGTATACGACACACATACATGCTAGCACACCAGAGGGTTCGAGTTGTTTTCCTTTTTGGAATTTTTTTGTTGTTTAGCGGTGAGTGTCGAGGATAACACTCCCAAGCTCTGCTTCGTGTGCATAGTTCTGAATTGCAGACGATACTATCTGTGTTGGTTTGGTCCTAAGAGTCGGGGTGTATTGCTGTTGCCCTTTTTTTTTGAACAGCTATTATGAATACGTAAATAAATTTATTAAACCGTTTAGTCCGGCTGGTGTGGGTATTTTTGTATCTCATACCTGGGAATTGGGATTTCGCTTGCTATATGGTTTCTCGGATGACATAGGTCAGGTGATGTGTATACAGCTGGATGTAGATGGATTTTTATTTGCAAACAGCTTCTCTCTTTGTGACAAATTCAACTGATTCCAAGTCATTTCCACCCCCAATGGTGGCAAACATTGTTGCCCACTTAAGCGTTCCCACAGAGCGACTAGATTGTGTCGCTTTTGCAAGCTTATATCAACATGGGAATAACAATGTCCTTAATGAAGGATTTTTCTGCTGGTGTGTGTGTGTGTGGTTTTTTTTTTATTTGTCCTGTATTCCCGTTCGTTTGTTGGTTTTTATTAGAATTTGTTGATTGCTTGTCGGGCTCGGGTTTGGATTAATTTCCATCATTTTTGTTTATTTCGTGGAGTGGCGGTCCTAATAGATCGTCTTGCCTTGTTGGGTTGAAAATATTTTGCAAGTTTTCATTGGTGGTGGTGATTTGTTATACAAAATAATTAACCCAGAACTAGACAGGGTCTCCGGAGTCAAGGTTCGGTTGTAATTTACGTGATTTCTCATTTAAAGTGGAAGTCACGTTTTTGATGATGCGATGGTGTATCTTTTATAGCGCCTCGTCTGGCGAAGTAGGTTTTGAGTTGTTTTTGGGTGTTTTTCGGCTTTTTTTCAGTTTGTGTGGCTTTGCGTGCAGATGGTTCGATAAATGATTGATTGACTAATGGAACCGTCATGTTCGGGATGGGAGGGGTGGTGATAAAGAAACAAATTGGTCGGTGCCTGATTGAACTGAGAATTTTTACGGGCAGACATGAAAAATTAATGTTTTTTTGAAAATCAAATAATGATTTATCGGGTTTGGTGGTAGGACATTGTGTTACATGTGGTTAACAGTTACGTTCTATAATGGTTGGTGGTGGTTCGTTTTGGAAACATACGTAGAGGGGGTGAAAAAAAAACACCCCCTCAGAAAAGCATTCGTTAAAAAAGCGCGTCATTCGTGTGTGTCTAGAATAAATTTGTCAGAGAATTTGAAGAATTCCGGTAGATGGCACTGTGGGTGAAGTGTAGATACAACGCTGGCATTTTGTGTTTTCGTTAAGCTGTATGTGTGATGTTATGTTATGCAGTTTTGTGGAATTTTTTTAATGAAAGGAAAGTACGTGAGAAAATTTAGAAAAAAAATGCAATTCAAACGAGGACATTTGCAAATGATGACATTGCTTGATGTCCTTAATGTTCATACTAAACGGATGTAGTGGATTATGGTCAAAGTTGGATAAAAACCTTCTATGGGACTTACGATGCTTGGATGTTGTACAACGAGGGCACACTCTGATTGGCATTAACTAGGCGATGACCAGTCGTTGTAACTTTGCCTACACGTTAATTGCTTTTTTTTTACCTCTAAGTAGTAACCATCGGATATCTACTGATATTATCTAACCGGATTTGTCTTGATAAACTTATGAGTGCGAGTGTTGATAGCAACACGAAAAACAGAAACACTATAAACAGCCTGATCCGGAGCACTGGCATGGAATATTCGGCCTGGTTTGCGCAGGTGAACACATGGACCTGGCCTTGCAGGTTGGGGGTTTTGTTATGAAGCAACTGAGGGCCTCGGAAAGGACTGATTTTATTGTTGACAACCATGCTAATTAAAAAAAGAACAACGACATTCGTATCTGCATCTGGCACGTGAAAACATTAAACAGGAGAGGTGCACTCGAGAAACTAGCGGAAGCCTTAAGCTGCTACAAAGCAGACCTTACCGTCAGAGGTAAGAAAAACTATTACATCTACTATAAGGACCTTGTTTTAGTGAAGAGAAACACCGACTATTCGGATGTGGATTTGTTATAAGTGCCAGATTTAGACAACAAGTCACCTGCACCTAAATGCCTGAATTCTCGCCCACAACAGCAAGAAACCCTTGGTTTGGTGAAGTGTACCGACAGATGATCACAGCCAAGAAGAAGGTCTTCAAGGCTTCAAAGCTAAGGAAGGAAGAACATCGGCATTTCAGAATGTAGAAATAGAAAGAATGCCACTTTAGAAAAGATGTTTGCAAATTTACCAAAGTGTAAAACGTCAAGATGAGCAAGAAAAGATCGTAGCTGAGACACAGTCGATGCTAATGATATGGAAGAACAGCTTCTGCAGACTGCTACATGGCGATGACAAACAATCTCTGTCAGCCGGAACGAAAATAAGAAATAACCGGCATTACGGCCCATACGGGTCCTCAAACCTTGTTTCACCCTTCATTTGTGCGGTCGAAGTTATGATTTGCCACAAAGAAGAAGACTTCCTATTTAACTCCAAATTCGAATGGCAAATTTAAGAAACTTCTCTTGGATGTTCGTCAGACTATCGAAAGAGGTGGAGCAGTGAAAAAAAAACCTTAGGGTTGGTACTTCCGGGATTTGAACCAAGGATCCTGGGCTTAGTAGTCCAACGCATAAACGCTCATCCACTCCATCCACAGCAGTACGAACTATTCAATATTGGCGACAACAGCGCCAAGTAAGGATACCAATACCTAGACTTAAGCTTAGCAAGGCTGCCGAAAATGACGGCCTTCCTACTGAGCTCTATAAAGCCAGTGGAGATGATTTGTTAAGTAACATTCAAGCATAAGCATTTGGTCGGATGAAGTTATGCCTGAATAATGGATCCACAGCATTGTTTACACGATTCACAAAAAAGGATACGCTCTGAGTTCAGTCAACTACAAAGTCATAGGTCTCCTCAATAACGCCAATGTGATCCTATCTAAAACCGTTAATCAACAATCTGATCTGCTCTTATCAGTGCGGTTTTTGGCCATGAAATTCCATAACCGATCAAATCTTCACACTTCGGCAAACCCAAGCCCAAATCGTTACCCACCATGCGAAGTGAAGTTATTTACCACCATAGCTATAGGTGAGCAATATCCCATGTGAAGTTATTGCCCGTGAAGTAATTTCCTGCATCCTTTCGTACAGGGGATATGTTTTAGATGAAGAAATCCTTGCTCGCTTTGATAGAAAATTTCTTCGGTCGCGGGCTTTGGAGATGAAATCTCAACCAAGAACTTTACAAGATCCACAGCACCTCACAAAATCCAACCAAAACTACACGCTCCACCTTTTGGAAAGACTCACAAATATCGATAAAAACGTCAGAAAATCAAAAGGCAATTTTAACTAAGCTCTCCAATCTGTCCTTTTCAAAGTACCGCAATTTGTATTTACACCCACAAATGTCAGAGGTATTCCCGATATCTAGCATTTCGTTTTAAAATTGTTGTCATTTGAAAAACACTATCCTTCCTGAAGCCAACACTCCAATACTCAAACTACATCTACAAACACATCGAAAACTAGATCAAAACTACCTGTTTGGATTCAAGCTTCACTTAGAGACTTCAGACCAACTTCGGACACACTCGCTAAAACACATTTATGACACCAAAAGAAAGCCAGTACCACCCATTAGCTGTCACTTTAATATTCAGAGGGAAATAACCATTTTGATCCGTGCATATCCGTTCAATACACACGATAAAATAGCCATAACACTCCAGAACCAGTTGGGGGTTTTTTTAATATGACGTGACGCTTTTTGGTTTCATAAAATCCAATTCACACCGTCTGAAAATAAGTTTCACTTCAAAAACTCCGCATTGGTCGTTTAAGATGGCTAAGATACGTAAATGCAATGGAAACCAACACTATCGCTCGCAGAGTCTTCGATTCTCAGCCAGACAAAGGACGTACTATAGGAAGACCTGGCTTTAATGGCGTAAACAAGTAAAAACTGACCTCAACCAACTTTGAAGTATGCAACTGGAGGTAGTTAGCTAAAGACCGTTCTAGTTGGAGAGGCGTGTTGGTTAAGGCCTGGGTACGTCCGGACTGTAGTGCCACTTAAGTAAGTTAGTAAGTATTCATGAGCATGTCTAACATATTTCCAAAATCGCGGTTATGACTACCATGTACCAAAGGAATACAAATTCAAGGTTTTGAGTAGCACCTGAGGTATACAGCGTACGTTCGTAATACTTGTAAATTGGTATTTGTGGTCATTCCCGTTGGTGTTGGTATTTGAGGGGATCCGTAATCCGTGACTTTTGTCTCCCTCAAAACCGTGTATTTGCGTATTAAGGAAGTTACCATGACGGCACAACCCACATCCTGGAGGACTTTTAGGTCAGGAAAGTCCACAACCGATCAAATCGATACCCACCACCTATTTATCGATTTCAAAGCCGCATACGACAGCATTTATAGAGACGAACTATACAGAGCCATGTCTAGTTTTGGTATACCGCCCAACCTCGTCCGTTTGTGCATGATGACGTTGGAGAATTCTTCCAATAAAGCCAAGTCTAGAGGTCCAATTTTTAACCACTTTTTCGAGCATTTGGGGCCGTCGCCGTATGTCGGCAATAACGCCATTAACGTTTCAGGTTTGTTGGCGTAGACGAGCGACTTTACATATCCCCAAAGAATATAATCCAATGGTGTCAAATTACACGATCTTGGTGGCCAATTGGCAGGTCCATTCCGCGAAATTATGCGCTCATCGAATGTTTCCTTCAAAAAATCGATTGTGACGTGCGCTGTGTGGCATGTAGCACCGTCTTGTTCGTACCACATCTCATCCACATTCATCCCATCTGATTCGGGAACAAAATAGTCGGTTATCATGGCTCTGTACCGGTCTCCATTAACGGTAACTGACTCTCCAGCATCATTTCGGAAGAAGTATGGCCCAATGACTCCACCAGCCCATAGAGCACAGCAAACAGTGAGTTTTTGTGGATGCAATGGCGTCTCAAGAGTCTCATGTGGATTCTCTTCACTCTAAATGCTGCAATTTTGCTTGTTGTAGTCATACAACCAAAAATGAACCTCATCACTGAACAAAATTTTGCGATGGAAATCTCATTTTTGGCCAATACACCAAAATCACGACGCATTGCATGGTCCAGGGGCTTTAATTCTTGCACAAGCTTGTAAGGTCGTAAGCCAAGATCTTTGCGCAAAATCTTCCATAAAAATGATGGACAAAGCTCCAATTGCTGTGCACGGTATCGAATCGATTCCTTCGGGTCCTCTTCAACACTTTGCTCTACAGCGGCAATTGCTTCTTCGGTGGGCACTGTTCGACGTCTCTTCGGATGCGTATTATCACATAGATTTAACGTTGTGCGAAAACGATCCATGGTTAACCGAATTAATTGCTCTGATGGACGATTATGTCGACCATAAAATGGACGGAGCTTGCGGTAAACTTCGCGAACTGAACCATTATTTTCGAAATAAATTTGCACGATTTGTTCATTTTTAACTTTCTCTTACAAAGGGAAAGATATTGTTTTCGTGAAAATTTTCGGCCTCGAGATTTTGATTGATTCTAACATTACGATGATAGCGGAGCCTAAAAAAGTGGTTTTTGGAATTCCGTCCGTCTGTCCGTAATGGTCTTCCCAGCCTAGACGGCTTGACCGATTTTCTTTAAACTTCGTATCCAAGCTTGTTTTGGTCAGAATTCTAGGCCATTTGCTTTTTTTACTTTTAGCCATGTTAATAACGGTACCTGCCATATAAAAATTACACATAACCTCAATTTTCTCGAAAACGGCTCTAACGATTTTGATTAAACTTTATATATACTATAAGCATATTAGTTCCAACAAAACTGCATACCCAGTTTTTTTCGAGAAAATCCATATAACGGATTTTGTCATTCAGGCCATATAAAGAAAATTGTTAATTTCTCGCAAACTACTATGCCAAATTGAATGAAATTTATTATATATACTACTATTATAGTTCTAAACAATTCCACATAATTAGTTTTAGCCCAACTATCACTTAACGGAATTTTCAGTTTTGGCCAATAACGAAAAATAATTATTTTTCACAATAGACACCGATTCCTTCAAATTTCGGAGTAAACGTTCGTATAATCACATTTCGACATTTTATAAATTTTTGGCATTAATAATCAAAATACGCACTATTTGATCTAACATCCAACTCGCTGTGAAAGAGAAAGTTGCGTACGACCCAGTCGTGCACCCACCACTCGTTTCATTTGTCAACCTGTTCAATATTTATGATGAAATGGCAAACCAAACTGAACATAAATGACTTTAGACTTTTAGAGTGCCCCGATTTGACTACAAAATGTCAGTTTTATCTCTATTCGAAAAACCAACCTCTAAAAAAAAACACCCGTTACTTTTATCCGACCAGATTGAGTTGGTGGATTTTACTTACCAAAACATCTCCGAGGGCTTTATAAAGCTCGAATATATCCCAACTAATATATTTCCTTGCTTATCTCGACATGATACTGTTCGAGCCATGTATCCTTGGCTTTGACGTTTTACACTTTGGTAAAACTTGCGAACATCGTTCCTGGAGTGGCACCTCTCTATATCCTCGATCGCGCGCTTTTCGTGTTCTTTTTTTTTTTCTTTCTGAAAAGCCCTTCTTCTCTGCCTATAGAGCTCTATTGCAGCTCTCGTCTTCACCTACTGCTTAGCCCTGTAGGCCTCGCTCTTGGCTGTGAACATCTGTCGGCATTCCTCATCAAACCAGGGGTTTCTTGCTGGTGGCCGCGATAATCCTAGCACATCAGTTGCGGCTGATCTAATGGCTTGTTGGCATCGATGCCATTGTTTTTCGACATTGGATGATGGTGGTATCGTGAGGTTAAGGGATACGCGTTCTGCGAAGGTCTTGGCGGTCTCTTGCGATTGCAGTCTTTCGACATTAATTGTTTTCACAGTATTTCTGGTTTATTGTGGGGTGGTGGATATCCGCATCCTTACCTGGGCTGCAACAAGGTAGTTGTCCGAGTCGATGTTAGCCCCTCGGAATGTTCTGACATCCAAAATACTGGACGCGTGCCTATTGTCTAACGCAATGTGATCAATTTGGTTGACTGTTCGTTGATTTGGAGACCGCCATCCTCTTTTTGCCCTACCCGGCCCATCCCATCGTATTCCCTGGATGGCAGTAATGTCTGCTTTGTAGCAATCTAGGGCTTCCGATAGTTGTTCGCCTGCTCCTATCCTGTTTATTATTCTCACATTCCAGGTGCAGATACGAACGTCGTTGTCCTTTTCTCTTTTAGCAGGGTCGTCAACAGTAATATCAGTCCTTTCCGAGGCTATTGGTTGCTTCGTAACAATGGTTTTTTTTTTCAATGGATGGGTAGTTAACCCAAAGTACAATCCAAAACCAATTTACAAGATACCCCTAGGACAGGGACCATCAGTATCCACTACGGGATTGAGCGCTGCCGTTGGCCTTTCGGTTCATCCGCCACCATCTCTATTCAAGGGCCCTGGCTTACTCTTGAGATTCATAAATATCTTGTTGTCCGACTTTGTTGAAGCAGGTCGTCTAGGTTCACCTGGGACAGCAGGCCGGGTATTCTTTCCGTACCATCCTGACTAGGCTGTTTTTAGTTTTGCTGTTTTTCGTCTTGTTGTCAATACTCGCACTTATCGTTTAGCAAGTCAAATCCGGTTGCATGAGACCAGTGCCCGATGGTTACCACTTGGAGGTAAAAACAAGCACAGCACAATATGTAGTCAGAGTTACAACCACTGTGCATTGACAAGATAAAGGCAATCAGAGTCTACCCTCGTTCAATTTTCTAAAGGTGATTTCGTGGCACTCAATAATTACATTGACTCTGTTGATTGGAATCAAATCCTTTTCGGGCTCTCATTAGAAGATACATACATTAAGTTCCAGAATGTACTACATTGTGGATTTTCACAATTTATTCCAAAAAAAAAGAAATCAACGTAACTTTAAATTACCGTGGCATAACAAACGACTTGTAAATTTAAAAAATATCAAAAACAAATTTTATAAAATATATAAAAAATCGAATTTGGATGTTGATTGGCAGCGTTTTTGTCAATTGAGGAGAGAATTTGAACATACAGTCTCGCATAACAAATGATCCGAAAGCATTTTGGGTATTTCTAAATGGCAAAAGGAAATCGGTTTCTCTTCAGGAATGCATGGAGTATAATGGGCAATCATCAATTGATCTTGAAAACACATGTGAACTTTTCGCAACCTTTTTCGAGTCAGTGTATATCAATCATTCTGTCGTTAGTCCATCGTACGTTGCACATTCAAATATTGGAATTCCATCATTTTTCTTAAAACAATGTAAATTTGCTTTGGCCATTCCCCTTCAAATAATTTTTAATTTATCATTGTCTTCAGGGATTTTCTTGGATGAATGGAAGCTTTCCTTTATAACACCAATACACAAGGCGTGTAATATTGAAAATTATGGTGGAATATCAAAGCTATCTGCAATCCCAAAACTCTTTGAGTTGATCGTCTCTGATAATCTTACCTTTTATTTTAAAGAGCATATTTGTATTGAACAGCATGGGTTTGTAGCTGGTAAATCCACTACAACCAACCTTATACTGCTTTCGAAATATGTCATAGAAGCATTTGAATCTGGCTATCAAGTCGATGTAATATACACAGATTTTATAAAAGCTTTTGATACTGTCTGTCATAATACATTGATTGTCAAAATTGAATCATTTGGTATACATGGGATGCTCTTAAATTGGATCCAAAGTTACCTCAAATGTAGGAAACAATGCGTTAAAATTAGCAATATTTTATCAAGGTACATAAATGTATCGTCGGGTGTTCCACAGGGTAGCCATCTTGGTCCTCTTTTATTTAATATATTCATAAATGAAATCCCGTCTTTGTTGAAATATACTAAATGTTTAATGTATGCAGATGATATAAAGCTATTTTGTAGAGTGAAAAACGTTTTTGACTGTACTAAAATTCAAAGTGATCTTAATGTAGTCGTCAATTGGTGTAAAAATAATGGTTTGAAATTGAATACAAATAAGTGTTATGCCTTTACTGCAAACCGTCTTTTAACTCCAACAATTTTTATCTATAATATTGCAGATATAATGTTAGAACGAAAAAATGATGTTAAGGACCTTGGAATAATTTTTGACACCAAATTTACATTTTCCATTCATATGGACTATATTATAGCAAAAGCTAATTCTATGTTTGGTTCCGTAAAACGTAATTGTTCTGATTTCACCAATATGTATGCCCTTAAATCTGTTTATATGTCTCTGGTACGTTCTTTACTTGAATATTGTTCTATAATATGGTACCCCTCCCATTATAATGCTATAACTCGAATAGAAAAAGTTCAAAAATCATTTACTCGTTTTGTTATAAGAAAACTAAGCCCTAATATTGAAAAAAATTCCTTCATATTTAGAAAGATGCGCCATTATAGGGCTTGAAACTTTAGAAATGAGACGGTGTGTTCAATGTATAATGTTTGTACATGATGTATTCTCGAGTCGTGTGAAATGTCCAGATATCCTTGAGTTATTTGATATATATGTACCCGAAATGAATTTGCGTCAGCGTCATTTTTTGAAAGCTCAGAGGCATAAATATAATTATGGATGCAACGAACCCATATCAAGATGTATTAAACTTTTTAATGAATTACCTTTGCTAATTCCAAATGAAATAGATTTAACACTAAATAGAATGAATCTTAAATATTTAATACTGAAATTATTACACATACCTTAAGTTATTACAATATTGTTAGTAATCTGTTAGAGTTAAGCTCAGTAGATGAAATAAATAACTAAATAAATAAACACTCAACCATCATGATTGAGATCGTGCTCATATTTTTGCAAACGACCCATTATGACTGGCAGTTATAACTCCTTCATTAGAATTTAGTTTATGAGATCGCATTTGGAATCACTAATGAATAGAACTGAAGTCTTTAGAGCATTTATGAAAGTAACAGCCTTGTTCTGAAGTTGTGCAAATATCATTCATGGTTGAAAACTGCAAGCTGCAATTACCCAAAATGCCAGTACACTTGAAAATATTATTTTTCTTAAAACAATTTGAATGCCCCCAGATCTTAAATAAAACCAAGCATATATTAAACCCGTAAAAACCTCCATTCATTAACAACTTCAACTAAAAGATACATCCCAAAGTTCCCAATCTATTATTCGCAGTTTTTCTTTGATGTTTGCTCCATCTCAAGCTTGACTCAATTTAACTAAAAGTTATTATTATATGCCTGCCATTATAGTAAGTGTGCATAATTTTATATGAATAATATAAAAATTTTCAATTACAAGACCCACCGTTCGCTCCATCGGCCGCGGCGCAACATCGCATGCGGTCGGACGTTAGAGTGGCAACCAGTCATGTGCCAAGTGCGATGTCACGAACAATTTTTTTCTTGATATCGTTACAAGCCACACCATCAGATTGGAACTGGAAGTACACCAAAACGTGCGCAGATCACACCGTGCCACGGACAGCGGCAAGAGGTGCTGAGCGGCTGGTGCATGAACAATGAGCCATTCATTGTAATGTCTTTGGCTTCACAGCCTTCAGGTGAAAAGTGAAAATTTTTGCGGGAAAATTCAGTTGAAAGCAAATTGCGCTGTCGCTTTTTTTTGGAAAATGTATGCGATGGTATAAGCCGATTAGACGGTTTAGATGGCACGCTGATTAACCGAGTTTAGCCGGTTGGTTTGGGATAGGGTTTTGCTGGTTAGCTGCGTGATCTTAATGATCTCAGTAATTTCTGAAATTTGCGTGGGACTGGCAAGCTACGGAGCTGGCATTCATTCGGTGAGTACTTAAGGCGGGCTTAAGACATTAAGAAATCGTTTGGTATAATGGGAATAGTTTTAGATGAATTTATGTTAATGTCAGCATCTGTGGGTGAGACTTGTTGCGGTACGGTGGCTTATGCTGCGATGATACTGGAGATGATATGCTGAAATTGTGTTTACAGAAATGCCTTTTATAGTGTATGGGTCGAAGGTGAGTTTGTCTTAGGTAATTATTCAGCAAGAGAAGGGTGCTGAAAACGAGTAATTTGTTAGTACGTGGGCAGGAATGAATGCGAAACCTGGGTTAAACGCCAACGAACTACTTGGAGGACACGAAGACGCTTCGGAAGTGAAATGCAGTCCAATAAAAAGTGGATCATCCAGATTAAAGGTCAAGGTGTGCAAATATATCTTTCTGTCAAGCGATATTAATGATAACAATCACCTAGATTTTTAAAGATGTAGTAGAATTGAGTCTTCTTTTGATGAAAGTACTTGCTTACTTACTTACTTAAGTGGCGCTACAGTCCGGAATGAACCTGGGCCTTCACCAACATCCCACTCTAATTAGACCGGTCCTTATCTAACTGCCTCCAGTTGCGCACTACAAGTTGGTTGAGGTCGGTTTCTACTTGTGCGCACCACTTAAGGCGAGGTCTTCCTCTACTGCGTCCGACTTCTGGCTGGGAATCGAAAACTCTGCGAGCAGGAGTATTGGTGTTTATCGTTCTATATGTCCTAGCCTAGGCATGTCACTATATAGCTTTTATAGTTCTTGGTTGAATCTTCGTCAATTCAAACGGGCTGAAGATTTATCGAAATTTTTTTTCTCTCAAAAAAACCATCGATTTCTTCATCCACTTTTGATACGGGTCGTACTTCAGCGTCGTAGAGTAGGACTGGGATGATTTAGGTCTTATATAGGAGCTCCTTAGTAGTTCCAGTGAGCCGAAAGAAACAGCGGTTGGGAAGAGTAATACTTCGTTTAATTTCTGACGAGATGTTGTTATCCGAGTTAATAGTGGAGGTGAGGTAGACAAAGTCCCGTACTACCTCAAACTTATATCTGTCAATGGTGACGATCTGTCCAATGTGTCCTTTCGCGTTGACAGCATATACTTAGTCTTACCCTCGTTTACTGCTAAACCCATTTTTGCCGCTTCCTTCTCTATACTAGCAAACGTGGCTATGACATCACGTTGAGTCCTACCAATGATGTCAATATCGTCGCGTATGCTAGTAGTTGCACAGATTTTTGGAAAATTGTGCCTCTGGTGTTGGCTCGGGAGTTTTGCACAATCCTCTTAAGAATCAAATTGAAAAAGTCACACGACAACGCATCGGTCGTTCCCGACCCTGATGTTGCAGCGAGAATTCTTCATCGTCATCCTACACAAACGGACGAGTTTGGGCGGTACACCAAAACTATACATGGCTCTGTATAGTTCGTCTCTATAAATGCTGTCGTATGCGGCTTTGAAATCGAAAATTGGTGGTGGATATCGATTTGGACTTCTTGGGTTTTTTTCCAGGATCTGCCGAAGGGTGAAAATTTGATTCATTGTGGACTTTCCTGGCCTAAATCCGCACTGATAAGGGCCGATCAGGTTTTTGGTAAACGGTTACAGGCGTTCACATATTACGGCAGATGGAATCTTGTAGGCGATGTTAAGCAGACTTATGCCTCTGTAGTTGGCGCAGTTCAGAGGGTCTCCTTTTTTGTCGATCGGGCAAACGATGCTGAGGTTCCATTCATCAGGCGTACTTTCATCCGACCAGATTTGGCTTATGAGTTGGTGGATGTTACTTACCAAGTCATCTCCGCCAGCATTATAAAGCTCAGCGGGAAGGCCGTCATTTCCGTCGGCCTTATTAATCTTGAGTTTAGATATTGCTATCCTCACTTCACTTAGGTCGGGTGGTTGGCAGTTTTCGCTGCAGTTGCCAATATTAAATGGTTCGTTCTGCCTGACAGCGGAATGTTTTTCGTCATCGCCGTTTAACAGTCTGCAGAAGTGGTTCTTCCAAATCCTAACCATCGACTGTGTCTCAACGATGATATTTCTTTGTTCATCTCGACAGGATTCTGTTCGAGCCTTGTATCCTTGGCTTTGACGTTTTACACTTTGGTAAAACTTTCGAACATCGTTCTACAACTGGCACCTCTCTCTATCCACGATCGCGCACTTTTCTTGCACTTTTTTCTTCTTTCTGAAAAGCATATCTCGTCTTCACCTGCAGCTAAGCCTTGTAGGCCTCGTTCTTGCCTGCGAGCATCTGTCGGGATTCCTTACCAAACCAAGGGTTTCTTGCTTTTGGGCGCGAGAAACCTAGCACATCAGTTGCATTTTGTTCCGTAGCGTATCAATTAAGACCGTTGCCAGCCGTTAAGGCTGTATTTTCCGACAATACTGCCAAAGATGTCTACTCTTCCTAACTTTGCGTTTAAATCTGCCAGCACGATTTTAACATCGTACTTTGGTAGTCGCTCATAGGTTTTGTCAAGAAGCTTGTAGAAGCAATCTTTCGCTATATCATCTTTTTCTTCCATCGGAGTGGCGAATTGGCGAATTTGGCTTGATACGAATTGTCACAAGGTGTTCTTATGTCTTGGAAACATAAGACAGTTTCCCTAAGTATGGCACTTATGACAAATCCGCATCCAAATATTCGCTGTTTCAGCTCACTTTATGACGGTACGTTGTAGAGGTCACAGTTTTTCATCCTCCTTTTGCCTGGCCCATTCCATCGTATTTCCTGGATGGCAGTAATGTCTGATTTGTAGCAATTAAGGGCTTCCACTAGTTTTTCGCCCTCACATAGTCACATCTCCTGTTTAATGTTCTCACATGACAGGTGCATATTCGTCAACAGTAAAATCAGTCCTTTGCGCGGCCCTCAGTTGATTCGTAACCCAAAGTAAAACCGTTAACTCGGGAGCCGGAAGAAACAGCGATTGGCAAGAGTAATTCTTCGTTTGATTTCTGACGAGATGTTGTTGTCAGAGTTAATAGCAGAGCCGAGGTAGACAAAGTCCCGTCCTACCCAAACGTTGAGTCCTACCAATGATGTCAATATCGCCTGCTGGCTAGGGAGTTTTAGCCTTGTATCCTTGGCTTTGACGTTTTACACTTTGGTAAAACTTGCGAATATCTTTCCTGGAGCGGCACCTCTCTATATCTTCGATTGCAAGCTTTTCTTGCTCTTTTTTGTTCTTTCTGAAAAGCCAATGTTCTTCCCTTCTTCTTTGCCTATTGAGCTCAATGGCAGCTCTCGTCTTCTCTTCCTACCTTCGCGTTAAAATCTCCCAGCACGATTTTAACATCGTACTTTGGTAGTCGCTCATAGGTTTTGTATAGGAGCTCGTAGAAGCAATCCTTAGTTATATCAAATTTTTCTTCCGTCGGAGCATGAGCGCATATAAGGCTTATGTAGGCAATTTGGCCTTGATGCGGATTGTTACTATGCGTTCGCTAATGTCTTGGAAACATAAGACTTCTTGCCTAAGTCTGGCACTTATAACAAATCCGCATCCGAATAGTCGCTGTTTCTGCTCACTATAAGACGGTCCATAGTAGATGTCAGTTTTTTATCCACTTTTTGCCCGGCCAATCCCATCGTATTTCTTGGATGGCAGTAATGTCTGCTTTGTAGCAGTTTAGGGCTTCCGCTAGTTGTTCGCCTGCACCTCTGCTGTTAATTGTTCTCACATTCCAGGTGCAGATACGAACGTCGTTGTCCTTTTTTCGTTTAGCAGGGTCGTCAACAATAATATCAGTCCTTTCCGAGGCTATTGGTTTGGATATGAGCGCTGCTGGTGACCCATTGGGGGCTCCTCCGCCACCAACTCTTTTCCAATACCCTGGCTCAGTATTGGAAATCCCTATAGACCTGGTGTTCAAATATGTCGAAGCAGCTCATATAGGGATTACACTACCAGTTCGATCAAACTGGAGCCGTTGACTCCATCTATGGAAATCCTCCGCTGCCGCTTGAAAGTGAGTGCCTTAGTATAACCCTAAGTGACCACCGGAGGTTTTACAATTTGTAAACTGCCAATTATAACTGCCCAGGTTTCAGTTTTCTTTGGCACATATGATTAGGATGACAGTTCCTAGTACTAGTACTACTTCATATAGGTTCATGATTGTGTATTATTTTAAGCTTTATAAGAGCACTACTTAAGCTTTATACCTTCATCTTACCAAGAAAAAGTATAAAACGATAAATACATTCGCTTTCTTATCTTATGTCAATCTATCTTCCAAAATGTATCTCCATCATGATTATGCCAATTATCTAAACGACTTTTTTGCAATCCCCAACTACAACATCTGTTCATCGCACTTTTAACGAGCGAAACGTTAAGCTCGCCGCCATCACGCTTCCAGCTACTTGTACATTCATGAGCTATATCTATCTACGTGCATCAATTCTCATACAATCCGCCTTGCACCCAATGAATTTCAATTAATCAAACACCGCGCTGACCCAAAAAATAAGTGAAACTAAAAAAAAAGATTACATAACCCCGGGTAAGTATTTAATTCTCGACCGATACCCACTCGCACTTGATAATTCCGAAGATGCATCTCATAATCCCATTGTACTGCAAGTCTACTCAACAAATAATGTTTTTACGCTTAATCGCTGCACTTGTCAGTTGCCAGCGCCAGACTTAAGGTATTTGGCCGCACTGCCGAAGCTTACTAATTGTGGTGCCATAATGAACCAATTCCAGTAATTGATTATCGAAGCTTAATTGTTCGAATAGCGGAAACTTTCTTTTCATATTACCTACGGCAACGAGGCAGATTGAATTTTTGTATCTTCTTACATCTGTTTGTTGTGCAGACTTATGAAGACCCCCTCAAGTACACTTGTGGCAATTGTCAAGTGTCCACAAATCGGATTCAGACCGGGATTTGATATGCTCTTGCGTCATAAGTGTGTCTTAGGTCGTGCACGTTGAGGTACCTCTGCTTCTTCCGGATTTACTTTGGCTTTCTTAATCACGGTTGCATAAGGTGCTTCACTCAATCACAGCTTTATAAAGCGTCGTCATTTATAGATTTCCAGAGTTAATCCTCTTTTTAGTTACCGCTTAGGTTTTTTTTTTTTTTTTTTTAAATTAAGTCGCTGTCGATAATTGTAAATAGTGTGGCATAAGAGGATTTTATTGTTTGCTTTGAAAGAGCTTATAAATTTAGGCACAGACAACATCTAAGATGGAATCCGCTAATGTTTCAATTTGTACATAAGCTTATATTTTATAAGCAGTTGCTGATGGTGAATGTGTATCACTCGACAATTAGTTCTATCATTAATGAATCAATTCTTTAATAAAAAGAAAGAATGCAAAAACACGGATTAATTAAAATTACTTTATTTATGGTTATCCTTACCCGACAGTGGTTGGTTTGCAAGTGACGATTGGAGTCGCAATTGCATTTGCCAAAAACATATAAAAACCAGTATTTTGATGTAGCGGAGTAGCGTACGATACCAAGAGCAAGAGAGCGTATACAGTTGTATTCACTGATATAGTATGATGTTAAGCTTGGAAAACTACTTCTAGGTTTACACTGTCGCTGACAAGAAAAGTTTCAGTTTACAAAATAATAATTACTTTTGGTATCCAACATTCCGCCACACCAAGGACTACTGTCCTTAACTGAGGTTATAGCGCCCCATACTCGCTAGTTAGTGGGAAATAAATTAGTAGTGGGAAAGAGTTATAGCGCTCTTGCTCGCTTATTAATTGTTAATATTAGGATGCACGGGGTCATGTTGTGGGAGCATACATAATTTAACAATCGGTCTTTTAATGATAGAGTTCTGCATTTTTACGCTGACTACCCTCACATGTCCATCGGTTCCGGGATGAATCTCTGTTATACGTCCTAAAGGCCATTTACTATTTGGGTACCTTTCATCTCTTACGAGCACCAGATCGTTAACTCCAAAATTTTTGTTTATAGATGTCCATTTTGGGCGCTGTTGCAGTCTAGACAAATATTCTGTGTTCCAGCGCTTCCAAAAATGTTGCTGAACTTGTTGTACTAGTCGCCATCTATGCAAGGGTGATATTTTAGCATCTATCAGACTGGGTTCCGGTAGAGAATTAGTTGGTTCGCCTATAAGGAAGTGCGCCGGTGTCAACACATCGTAATCGTTCGGATTATCCGACATAGCACATAGAGGCCTGGAATTAAGACATGATTCAATTTGGGACAATACTGTATATAGTTCCTCAAACGTAAGAACTTGATTACATAAAATTCTTTTTAAATGATGTTTTGTGGATTTAACCCCTGCCTCCCAGAGACCACCGAAGTGCGGTGAGGAAGGTGGGTTAAAGTGCCAATGTATGCCATCCCTAGCTATCAATGATTGGATAATGGATATGCTCAGGATTTTCGGCTATATAATTAAATAGGGAATCTTTTAAAAGACGATTCGCACCAACAAAGTTGGTACCGCAATCGCTATATAAATCGCTACAAACACCTCGTCTACTTACGAACCGCCGAAGCGCGGCTAAAAATGCTTCACTTGTTAACTCCGATACGGGCTCCAAATGTATGGCTTTTGTGCATAGGCAGATAAAGACACAAATATATCCCTTAAACTTCTTAGCTGACCGTCCCTTTGCAGTTCTCAGTTCAATAGGTCCGGCAAAATCCACTCCAGTGTGTCGAAACGGCTTAGATGGACTTACTCTAGGAGAAGGCAAACTACCCATGATCTGTGAAGACATTTTAGCATTAAATCTTAGACAACGAATACAATTATGCATGTGCTTGCGAGTTAAGTTGCGAACGTTTAAAATCCAATATGACTGACGCAAATATGCTATCATCATATTTGGACCGCCATGTAAAGTTCGTTTATGTGCTTCTGCTACTAACAAAAGCGTTAGAGAGCATTTGTTAGACAATAAAATTTGATTTTTTGAATCAAATGGTAGATTCTTAGCGAATTTTAATCTTCCACCGACTCGTAATATATTGTCTCTGTCCAAAAATGGGGCTAGTGAAGCTATCTTTGAAGACATTTTTATTTCTTTTGCTCCTTCAAGATGTTTTACCTCTTCGGTAAAGTAAAGTTTCTGAGAGTTTTTGATGAGCCAGTTTCTAGCGTTTATCTTTTCTTGTAAACTAAGAACTTCAGTTGTTCGCTTTTTACTGTAAAGAATATTAATATAACGGAGGCAGTAAGCGGTCACGTTAATTAATCTTTGTAAACATGAGTAACGGCTAAGTAAGTCCACAAATACGGGATTATGACTTACATTAGTTTGAAGGCATGTTATTGGTTTCGCTTCTATGATAGTCTCTTCGCAGGGTAAATTTTGAGACGGCCAGTTTGAAGCTGGACTCTTAAGCCAATCAGGACCGTTCCACCATAGCTTAAGAGATCCAAGTAATTCGGGAGGAACTCCACGAGAAGCGCTATCAGCGGGGTTCTGTAAACTTGGGACATAACGCCAGTTTTCGATGTCAGTATGCGTCTGAATTTCGCTCACACGATTTGCGACAAAAACTTTCCATCGATTAGGTGCTCCTCGAATCCAGCTTAAAACAATTGTGGAATCGCACCAAGTAAATATTTTTGAAATTGGTAAATGAAGTCGATGTTTTGTCTGATGTATCAATTTGGCAAGAAGAACTGCTCCACATAATTCCAATCTGGGCAACGAAATTTGTTTTAGTGGTGCAACTTTAGTTTTTGCAGCTAAAAGTGACACCTTTACGTTTCCATCAGGAAATAGAACGCGGCAGTAAACTACGGCTGCATAAGCAATAGTGGAACTATCACAATATCCGTGAAGTTCAATTGTGCAGAGCGAAATGCAACGAAAAGTATTTACCCACCGTGGTATACGGATTTCTTCAATCCTTCGTAAATTTGTTTTAAAGTTTACCCAATCATTTTCTAGTTGATTTGGGAGATGATCATCCCAAGAAATACCTGCTAACCATGTTTTTTGAAGCATGATTTTTGACACAACTATGACTGGTGATAACCACCCTAATGGATCAAACAATTTTGCTATGTCAGATAAAAGCGTTCGTTTGGTGGGACGTCCACTGTCTACACCAATTGTAACGTGAAACATAAAATGGTCTGCTTTTGGAGACCAAACTAAACCCAGTGCTTTAATTGTTGCATCTTCCTCAAATTTGAGTTCTTCAATTTGCTCTTGATCGTTAAGAGGAATGTGTCGCAATAATTCGGTGGAATTTGAAGACCATTTTCGCAAATGAAATCCACCAGCAAGAAGCAGATCACGTAACTCCTTTTGCATAACAATTGCTTCCTCGATCGTATCACTTCCAGATATAATATCATCCACATAAGTGTCATGATAAAGGACTTTTGATGCCATTGGGAAATTGACTTTTTCATCTTCTGCCAGCTGCCGTAGAACTCGTATTGATAAATACGGTGCACAGGTAGTGCCATAGGTGACAGTGTTAAGTCGGAAAACAGTTATGGGTTCGTCTACTGAACGCCTCCACACAATGTGTTGATACTTTGTATCAGAATGGCACACAGAAATCTGCCTAAACATTTTTTCTATGTCAGAAGAAAAGCAAACATTATGTGTACGCCATCGTAACAATATCGTAGGTAATTCGTTTTGTAAGGCGGGACCAGCAGAAAGGCAATCGTTTATCGAAACTCCATTTGAAGTCTTGCAGGCACCATCAAAAACGACTCGTAATTTCGTTGTGCTGCTACTTTCTTTTAACACAGCATGGTGTGGTAAAAAGTAAAGGTTTTTAATATTTTTTAAGTTTGACAAATATGAAACGCACTTCATGTGACCAAGCGCTTGATACTCAGTCATAAATTTGCAATATTCAGATCTAAGTTGAGGTCGCTTTGCAAATGTTTTTTCTAATTGACTAAGACGAGCTAATGCGTTGGGCAATGACTCTCCGCAATTAGGAACTGAATTTAGAAGTGAAGCTTCTTTAAAAGGTAGTGAAACAACATAACGTCCTGAAGGTTCCCGTGTAGTAGTTTTGACAAAATAATCTTCACATGCCTTTTCTTCGGGGGTACTAGATCTCTCAGTACATTCCTCAATCTCCCAAAACTTTCTAAGGAGAATATTAACATCAGCATTATCAGGTAAGTAGTTAATATTTGAATAAACAAGTTGTGGCTTAGGTGACTGAGTATCGGAAACCCCAGAGATTATCCAACCAAGTTCCGTATTTTGAAGTAAAAACCCATTTTCTAATTTCACAATCTGGTTTAATAGGATTTTACAATAGAGATCCGCACCCAACAACATGTCAATTTGTCCGGTTTTGTAAAACTCATTGTCTGCCAGTTTGTATTCTCTTAAGCTAAAACGATCTAACGCAATGTCCTTTTCAGGCAGAGTGGTTGTAATAGTTTTGAGGATAACCAATTGACAAGAAACAGAAAACGTTTGTTGAATATATGATTGCAATGTTACGTTTACAAATCCCGTACTAGAAGACCTACTGGCATTTATACCACCAATTGGTAAATTGAAGTTTTGTTTCTGCAGTGAAAGTCGTTCAACTGCATTTTCGCTTATAAACGAAATTTGAGATCCTTGATCTATTAAAGCTCGAACTGGAAATTCTCCATTTAAGGTTACAACCTTTATAACGGCTGTGGGAAGCAAAGCAGGTTTTATAGTATTTAAATTGACCGAAGGTAAACTTGAAGTACTACACGCATTTGCTAATGGTACGGATGAATTAATCGCATAAGAAACTGTTGAGGCCTCTGTATTATTTTCATTTCTTGTTTTAAAATGCAAAATGGTATGATGACGGCCATTGCATTTCTGACATCGTGATTTCGACTTACAGTTATTTAAGAAATGACCTGGCATTAAACAGTTTAAACAAATTTTGTTGCGTTTCATAATGTCATTCTGTTTTTCCCGAGGCAGATTTTTAAAAGAAGAACATTGATAAAGAAAATGTTGTTGAGAACAAGCAGCACAATTAGAATGTGTGGTAGCGACAAAACTTCTAGGTTGCCTTGTGGGCCCACTAAATTGTCTCGAAGTTGATACTGTTATAGCCTCAAGTCCTCGAAAGCGAGTTTCTAAAAATGTATAGAATTCAGTTAGCGTAGGAAATGCAGTTGATTTTGCTAAACCTTCCTCCCAGATTCTACGCGAATCTGAATCCAAGGATTTGACTAAAAGATGAATCACGATAACATCCCAAGAACAAACCGGTATCTTAAGCGTCTTTAATGCATAGAGACATTCACGGGTTGTATCTAATAGCTTTCGTATACCAGCAGCAGATGATACCTTGAGTGTAGGTTGTGAGAGCAAAAGATCCAAATATGAGTCCACAATAACTCGTGGGTTGTGATAACGATCACAAATAATTTTCCATGCTTCATCATAATTGGCTTCAGCAATTGGCAGATGTCCAAGAATTCTTTCCGCATCACCAGACAGTGAACTTTTCAGATAGTGCATTTTCTGCACTTTGTTCAATAAGATGTTGCTATGAATAAGAGAAATGAAGAGATCTCGAAAAGACATCCAGGATTTATAGCAACCAGCAAATGTAGGCAAGTGAATTACGGGCAGCTTTACTTCGTTTACGTGTGAAGAAATGCTTTTTCTATCAGGTGTAGGATTTGCATCAGGAAGATAAGAATCATCAGAAGTCTCAGGAAGTAAATCTGTCAATTTTAAAGATAATTCACTATAAATTCCCTCAACATCGGAAAAGAAATCAGAAGAAAAGTATTCAATTTCACTCATAGGGGTTTTAATAGAAGCGGCAGCTCCAACAAGCTTCGAATGGGTTTGTACAAAGTTATCGAAATATGTGTTAAGAAGTCTTAATTGGCCTTTTATATAGTTTGCTGTTAATTTGTCCTTTCCCTTCTTACTAACATTAATTTTTAATTTGGTAATCAATTCCTGGTTTGATAGTTGCTGAGCAAGAATCATTTCAAAATTATTATCAGCCATATTGGATTATGAAACGAAAAAAAACCAAATGCAGCGAAAACAAATCCAATTTTGTAAAAAATATCAAACAATATAAGGATGATATGAGTTACTGAATTTAATTTCAATGGCGTAAAGAAATTAAATCTAAATCGAAGGGAATGCCTAACAAAATTTTGATAGTCTATTAAAAAGGCTCTTTATTAATAAACGAAGATTTAAAGAAAACGAAGAAAAATATCAAAAATATGCTGTGCACGCAATTGTTGAAAAAAAAGAAAAGCTTCTTTCCTAAGGAATCCACAAAACTTTATTTTCGAAAAAAAAAAACTTTAATTTCAAAAATACTAACACTTCCAAACGAAAAGTGTGAAAAGTGTGGAAAAAAGAGAAACAAAATCGAGTATAAAGGAAATGAAAATTCCTACGAATTATCCGCGAAATCAAGAAATATTTAGCTAACAATTCCAATTTTTTTTGTAAACTGAAGGGAAAAATGAAATCAATGTTAACGAAAATAATGTTATTAATAAAATTAAAGGTAGGTTGAAGAGCAAATTTATTTTTTTTTTTCAATATGAAGCGAAAGATTTAAAACCACTGCAAAAAAATTTCACACGGAAAATGCTCACAAAAAAAAAGAAAAAAGCTTGACAATCGGCAAAGAAAAGAGCACTGCAAGAAAAGAAAAAAATATTCATTCGAATATGATCGGAAAAAAAAAGAAAATTTTTAACTGTTGAAAAATTAGCAGTTATAACTGATTAAATGATAAATATTAGCTAATAACAGTTTAGAGAACAACGGATCTAAATTGTTATTACGGTATGACTTACACTCACCACTGTTTTTATAAAATCAATTTAATTAATTAAAATCTAAGAATTGTATTAAACTAAACAATCATAAAACTAGTGTGCCAATTCGATGCAAAATTCAACTAAATAATTTAAAACTTAATGCACTGCTAGTTTCACGAAACAAGTTGAATGCAATAAAAATACAACGCGAAAGAATTTTCACACAAATAGAACGAATTGTCGAAAAAACACTTTATTACTTTATAAGCGCTAAATTCACAATTAATTAATTATATTGCCTATCCGGCTCGAAGGACCAAAAAATGTGTATCACTCGACAATTAGTTCTATCATTAATGAATCAATTCTTTAATAAAAAGAAAGAATGCAAAAACACGGATTAATTAAAATTACTTTATTTATGGTTATCCTTACCCGACAGTGGTTGGTTTGCAAGTGACGATTGGAGTCGCAATTGCATTTGCCAAAAACATATAAAAACCAGTATTTTGATGTAGCGGAGTAGCGTACGATACCAAGAGCAAGAGAGCGTATACAGTTGTATTCACTGATATAGTATGATGTTAAGCTTGGAAAACTACTTCTAGGTTTACACTGTCGCTGACAAGAAAAGTTTCAGTTTACAAAATAATAATTACTTTTGGTATCCAACAGTGAATGATGACATATTGGCGAATTTTGAATCAACTTTTTTTAAATTCTGAATTGCCGAAGAAAGTCGACCTAAAAGATCTATTGTGCTTGTCGTCAGATGTCTGTTTCGGTTAGTAGCGCTTCTACTTTCCTAATGTAGCTGATAATACACTCAGCAGAGGATTTCCTTTGTTCTTTGGTACTTAATATTTCCCTGAAGAAATATTCCCTTCTTATATAATGCCCGGCCCTGGCATTCTGGCATTCACATATGTTGTGTTCGTCTGTTTCGTCTACTTCTAGACATAGTCTGCACTCCGGTGAGTCGACTAAATGCATTTTATTTAGGTGATATCGCAGACTGTGGTGACCTGTTAGGTAGCCTACTTAGTTTTTGATATCGTGCCTGCGAAGATTTAGTATCTTGTTGGCATCTGCATTGAAGGGCTGAATAGCTCTTTTGGCCTGTCTTAGGCCTGGGATGATCTCCCAGTATGAATTGCATTTGTTTTTTTCACAACTTTTTATAGCCAGATTTATGGCTGATTTTGGGATTGTACAGAAGTGTTCGGGTCCAATGAAAGGGGTTTCCGAACCTTTTCTGGCTAGTTCATCAGCTTTTTCGTTACCTTCATTCTTTGATGGCATGGAGCTGTGCTTGAAATAAAATGGGGTTTTTTCCCATATACGTTCCGATTTGGTCCATGGATACCAGCCCCTACCCCTGAGTCCATTTTAGAACCACCCGTATACCACTTTAAGCCGTTTCGGCAGGTTGGTGGGTTATTGCTAACCCATGCCAGAGATAAGGGAAGTTAAAGAGATACCAAACTTCTACCTCTCTCACCCTGAATCCCCGCAAGAGTTGGTTGTTTTTGTTGTAATCCACCACCAATGCACTCCTGTCTGTGAATACATGTATTTCCGACTGAAAGAATTCAGCAGACGAAAATTTTGGATTTGGACATTTTCATTAACAGCTGTTTAGTAGTGTGGTGGATTTATTTTTGTTTTGACATTTCAATTGGCATAATATATTTTCGCAATTGTGGAAATTTTAAAATCACACAGAAAAATGGTGGTAGCGGTGGAGACGAAAAAAAAAACAAAAAGGAACAAATCAGAAAGATTGAATCGAATAGTTAGTCTTACAGCCCAATTCTCCCCCTTGTGAGGAATCAAAAGTCACAAGCTCTTGTGACTATTCTTTGTGAGGATTATTGTGACTCGATAACATTTGTCGGATTCTCCGATAATCCTCACAAGAAAAGTCACAAGGAAACTCACCACAGCAAAGGTGAATATATATAAGCAACGTTTCTGCAAATTGTGACTTGGCTGAGAGGTATTGTACAGTTATTTCGTATACACTTCCTATAACAGCCAAGGAAATATAGCTCTGAATGAAACTATATTCAAAACAAATTTAATAAAACTCAATTAGAACTTGAGAAGAACAAAATGTAATACATACTCGAAGTACATAAGGCAAGGCTTCAAGCTCTGCATGAGATCCCAGCATAATGACTTTGGAAATCGAAAAAACTTTACAAACGTGCTGTTCTGTATAAATATTGGGTCATTGGTACCTCTCAATGTTCTTAAAAGCCGTCTTCGCTGCAATCTTAGTAATTTGTTAAAAATGATGTGCTTATGTAAATTTCTTACTTTTCATTTACGGAGGAAACTTCGTCAATAATATGCGCAATATTCATTTCAACTTACATTTTTTTTACACTACTCAACAACAAAAATATCAAATCTCAAATAATTTGCTAGTTGTGACCTGCTCTGAAGGAGATCACAATTTCGATTGTTTTTGTGACTCTCACAACTTGTGACTGTGGGGGAGAATACGAAAAAGTCACAAAATCAATTTCACCTCTTTTTGTGACTTGTGAGGTGTCAGTGATGATGGGGAGAATCGGGCTATTATAGTTAATACTTTTTCCAGTCATAACACAGTGACACTTTTAGAAATAATTTTAGATGGATTCACAAAATAAACAAAAGTAAAAATGTTTGTTTACATTAAAATAGAAAGTGACAGATTCAGAATTTGGTGAATATAAACAAATGGTTATGAACGTATTCAGTAAAGTAAATATTTTTTTTCAAATAAAATAAATTGAATGTATTCAACTTTTCGGTTAGAACGTAAAACATCCTATTTATAAACTATAATTACCAAAATGAGTATTTATTAATTTTATAATCGCCTACGGGTATTTGTAGACCATTAATACATGTTGCGTAATTTAATACGAAAGATTCTGAGGATAACATATTCTCAAGTCAGATTTTATGAGTAGGGTAATTTGATATTAAAAAATCTAAGGAATAAAATATAATTGTTGGCCAGCGGCTAGCTGAAAAATACCCTCTCCAAAATAAATATCCAAAATGGATTTAAAAAATGATTCAAAATGATTGATTTTATTTTCTAAAAACAAAAACGTTAATAATACATAAAAGAAATATTATTCATTCTTACATTGGTAGGAAAATTGGGAGTCCTGCTACGGTCAACGTGGTAATGTGCGTATCGAAAACAAAAGGGTGCAAAAAGAATTTAACATTTCGAATTCGAACTGTACCCACGTCGTTACCAGCTCCTCAAAAAAAAACCAATTAGGAAATTCATGAATGAATATATATTTTTTAAAAATAGATTTGCTCGATGAAAATAATTTACTAAGCTAATAATGAAATTTATGGATAATTTTTCATGAGCTATATGAAAATTCCTACTGGTGGCTTGTCAGCTATTTTAAATACAAATTCTTTGTTGTTGTGTATCTTAACACTTCTTAAAATACCTCTAAACGCAAAAACCTTATAAAACTTATACAATGAATAATAGAGGCTGCATATGTTTTAGTGAATTCTAATGAATAAGGGTGTAATTGTATAAAGGTGTTTTGTACCAAATTAATTATAATTTATTTTTTATTTTTAACATAAAATCTACTAATTCACGGAAGTAGGTGAATTAACTAGGAATTAAATTGAAATTTGGCGAAAAGATGATGTCAATTGGAATTTTAGTTTTTTTTTTGTTAAGTAGAGTATAGGTAGGTAAACAAGTATAAATGAGACTTTTAAGGCACACAGTTCCAGCAATGAATTCTATGAGAAGTTTTATTTATTTACTATCTTAATTTTTGGAAACTATTTTGCACATACTTTCCCACTCTGTGTCCAATTTTCGGTTGTTCAACAGATTGGATAACTTGTGAATTAGAGGATTATAAGAATTTTTTTAAAAACCGTTTAAATCAGTTTCAACGGTTTAATTTGTATTTATTTAGAAAACATGTTTTTTTCTTAAAATAATTAAAATAATAAAATAATTGTAAAAATATCGAATATAAACACCGGAGAATAATGATTTCTCTTTTATTTATTTTGGTTGCAATTTATTCAAGAATTTCCTCAAATTTTTCCGAATGTAAAAAAATTTAATATTGGTTAAAGGTTTTAACGATTCTCTACAGATGCGATGTGTTTGCTGAACGAGTTTCTGAGTTCATAATATTTTTGTCGGATGCACTCACTTGCGCATGCGCAGTTCGAAAACCGTAACTTTGTGGTGGAAAACCATAACTTTGTGATGACAAAACAAATTTCCCATATTTTGGCTGAAGTTTTTAGGAAAGGTCGGTGAAGAGCAGGTGGAAAACTGGAGAAAATTGGTGAATACCATAACTCACGCACACATGTTTGAGTTATGGTTTTTTGGTGAGTTCAAGCTTGTAGGCAAATCCAGAAGTTTGGTATCTCTTTAACTTCCCTTATCTCTGATAGTGTCTTTGGTAAGCGGTCTGTAACCGCACAGATTATGTCAAGTTCTGGAAGTTCGGATAGTACTTCAATTAGTTCTGGGTGTTCGCGAATGTTTAACTCTTCCGCTTGTGTCAAACTTGCTGAGCTGCAAATTGCCACTTTTTTTATATAGATGGGGAGGGGTGTTAATCATATTAAGGCTTCTATAACCCCAGTGGGAAAGGTACGCATGGCTCCGGTAGTGCCCTGACAGGCAAGCAGTTGTACATTGTTTAATTTTTTTATGCTTGTTTTAAGGGTGACTTTGTTCCACCATACTATTGAAGCGTATGTTATAATGGGCCTAACCATGATTGAGTAGATCCAGGGTGTGGTCTTTGGAGAGATTCCTAGGTTTTACCATACATGATTCGGCAAGCCCAGAAAGCTTTGGTTGCCTTTTGAATTTAGCTGTTTATGTGCGAGTCCTGGCTTAGTTTTTTGTCGAGGATCACTCCAAGATATTTTACTTCATTGGAGTACTCAATGTCTGTATCATTGATTGAAATTTGATTAAAACTAAAATTTCTCCTTTTCGTAAAAGGGACTATGACAGCCTTGCTGGGGTTTATAGAAAGACTTTCTTTTCTACACCAGTCTATGACAATCTTAAGGGCGTTTTGCAAGCGTGTTGTAACCTCGTTTGGGTCTTTGCCCCTAAAACTGATGACTAGGTCATCGGCGTATCCAATCATAATGAAGCCTGCATTACTTAGGTCTTGAAGTAGGTTATCTATAGCCAGAGACTATAGTAGGGGTGAGAGTACTCCTCCCTGAGGGCAACAGTTATTTTTCGACTTTCAAGCATCGCTTTGATCCATTTGATGATAGGATGATCTATTCCTCTATGAGTCAAAGCATTTGATATGGAGTGATGTCCAGTTTTGTCAAAAGCACCCTCAATTTCAAGGAAGGCGCATAGTGCAACTTCTTTATTTTGGTATGCACTTTTTATTTGAGATGTTAGACTTAGAAGTTCTCCTTCTCTAGATTTACCTTTCTGGTAGGCGAATTGACATGGGTGCAGAGGAGTGCTTTCATTTAAGCATTCGCTAATGTGTACGTCTAGTATTCTTTCCATTGTTTTCAGGAATTACGATGTTAAGCTTATTGGACGGTACGATTTAGGTAGTTCTATTGGTTTGCCTGGTTTGGGGATAAATACCACGTTTACTTCCCTCCAGGTTTGTGGTATATAGCCCCAATTGAAACTAAGCCTAAATAAGGCAACCATAGTAGGTAAGAAAAAGTCCAAGCCCTTTTGTATAAGAGCAGGAAAAATTCCGTCTGTCCCTGGTGCCTTGTATGGTTTAAATGAGTTGATCGCCCATTTAACCTAATTCGGAGTGAAAAGCTTGCCGGATAAACTGTTAATCCTTTTTAGGTTTCTAGGGGGTGCGTTATCAGTTATGATTTTATGAAACTCACTTGTGATTGAGTCAACTTAGTAGGAAATGTTGGGTAAGGTGTCCAACGGATAGCAAAACTATGGTCTCGGTGTAAGGAAAAGAGCAAAGAATGATATGATTGACTTCTTTTAAGGTTTAGGTTATTTATTATCAAGTCTCTAACGAAGCCTATATTAACACATGGACGTAGAAAGTAACGCTCAAGACCAACAAACATAAGAAATTGATCAAAAATTGAATTGGGCTCATGAGGTTCCACCTACTGCGCACATGATCTTTTCCCTTTTTAAGATGAACTAGCGACATAATGTACCCTCGAAATAAGTCATCTTCAGGAATCATATGGAATGCAAGTGAGGTCAGATTATGAAGCACCATAACATGACTTCAAGAATCCATTTACATAGTTCTTTCACCTGGGAAGAACGTCCTTATAAAGTTATCTCTACCTGCTGTTGACAAAATTTGCTTAACTTTTTGGATAGTAGGTAGCGATACAATGGAGGCCTCCCTTATATTAGACTCTCAAACGCAACAACACAATTTTTTAGCGCAACAGGTTTTTGGTACACAGGATCTACCATTTTCTTACAAACATGCATGTGTTCATGTGTACTTCATGCACAATGGTGGGACCTCGATGAAAGGCTGAGTTAGAATGTTCGACATTTGGTACTTTTTGATTGATTTGACAGATCTTCGATAAAGAATTGTCAGTAAAAACCACGTCGCTATAACAAAGAACCGAAACTATATCTTCTGCTCCTGCGGCCTGGGGTCAGTCACCCGACAATGCAACTTTTTGTTACCAACCGAATATTTGAAGGTTACATGATGCTAAAAGATGGATATTGGGGTTGAGGCTGCTTGTTTTTCTCAGAATTACTTAGGAACCTCTTAGGTTTTGAGCTTCCGTGTTTATTAAATTGTGCCCTTGGTGTTGACTCCGGAGTTTTGCACAATCCTCTCAAGGATCAGATATCAAAGAAGTCATATGACAGTGCATGGCCTTGCCTTAATCCTTTTTCGGTAAATTTATTCCGAAAAATCTGTTTGGTTGTCGAGCGAGGCATGACAATATTCATGCCGCGTCAAAACTAGTGTCCGACATTCAATGGAATAAGTCTTAAAAAAAAAACAATGTAAAGGGAAGGCCTTTGATACCGAATTGTTGAGGGGCTTTTCTACAAGCTTACCATTTATAAAATGCTTATGGGAAACAAATTCGTTGTCAAATGTGGCCAACGTACCTTCGAGTAAAGTCTTTGAAATTGAATTGAAGATCAATTTCCAAAAAAAACATAAGGCTTCTAGCGATACCTGTAAAAATGGAAAAATTTGTGTATCATTGGCCAGCATGGAAAGGCGTTGGCGGTGAGAAGTGAAGGCATCGAGCTTGACAAGTTTCTATTTTTTAACAAAAATATAAATGGTTGTCCGGCTAGGGCTAGAGGGGCTTATTCTCTGACAATAAGACTGCTTAAAAGCAGTCAAATTGATTGAAGGGTGAAAGTCATATGATACATGGCTCTTATAAGGCCAATCGTCACCGGTTGTCGGTTGTCCCGTGTGGCTCAATGTAGCACAATCCCACATGGAAAACATACGGCTGTTTGAGAGGAGGTATCTCCGATCCTGCTTAGGATTGTAATGAACGCCAGACTCCGAGTACATAAAATATTATCCCAACAAGGTCCTATATGATGGGGCAGAGCTGAATAGAATTGACGATTTTCTTATTTATGTGATTCGGAGGCAGGTCTTAAGGGTGATATTAAGCGGAGCTTATTATCCCAATGATATATACATGGAGAGCACGCTAATGTCAGGCTTTATTCCACCAGATGTATTTCTTTATATCAACTCGCTAGGATTTGTTGAAGAAAGCAACGTTATCCTGGTATTATACCACCGGCATAAGCGGCTGATCCGCGAAGGGTACGTCGAAAATGCGCTGGAGCTCCACCTCACACAAACCGAAATTTTTCGAAGAAGTTTTCTCTCATATAGTTCCAAACGGATTCTACCTGAACTCTTGAAATAAAAAACCGAACGGGAATTTATCGGCAATGGGTATGGGATTGCACGGCTCAGTAAGCACCGTGGCTTTAAGAACTACGAGCGTTCGGGCTAGAATCGGCGTCTGAACCAAACTTACTGGCTACCTGAGGGAGCAATCTCTTGCAGATAACTTGACGTTGGACCCCGGAAAATGGGTATCGACTTGAACCAATCAGCCGCTACTGACGAATCTCCAAACACCATCGAAGAAACATGTCTTAACACTGACTAAGTTAAGTTGACTTAAGTGACGCGCACAAGTAGAAACCGACCTCTACTAACTTGGATTGCGCTACTGAAGGTAGTTGGCTAAGAACCGAGCTAATTGCAGAGGCATGTTAGTTAACGCCCAGGTTCATTCCGGGCTATAGCGTCACATAAGTAAGTAAGTAAATATAGTCTCAAAGTTAAGCTCTGAATGCTGATTTTATTTACCTTCAAAGGGCATGCTTTTCATATTTACAATTGCAAATTATGTTCTAGGTCGATGTCTTCTTGGAACCATAAGTTAAATTAGACCTTTAAAACATGTGGTGCCAACAAGGTAGTGACACAACCCACACAGCTCGTGTTACTATGCGGCCGAATAATATTAAAATCTGGTGATACAGACTGGACTCCACGCCTCCCAATTGCTTCTTATGCCGATACTTGAAGGATAAGGCATACAACCATAACCTCGATGCTAAAGGATAACATTCGAAAAAAACTGCAGAAAATACACCAGAAGTCTGCAAAATTGGTATGCAAAATATGCTTAAAAAAGCTCGATTTTTCAATATGGCTAGAGGGCAGAACCAAAGGGGTCAAATCGCAGCTCCGATATGGCCAATTGACATCGCCAAGGCAAGTGATAACACGATTTGAGAATTTGGTACACAAAATATCGATTGGGATATGGACTGTGTGGAATGGCACGCAATCCTGCATGAACCAGAGGTCCAAACTCATGTTTACAACTTTAGTAATAAAAAGTCGGTAAAGATGGCTCTTTATCTCCCACCGTTGACCGAAACGTTTATCCCAGCCTAGTTTTCGAAGAAGAATGGTCCAACAATGCCACCACTCCACAATCCGCACCAAGCTGTCACTCTCTATGGATGCATCGTCTTCTCGACAATAACGTGCGGGTTTTGCGATGTGTCAGGTCGAAGGAATAGGGGCGGATAAGGGAGATTAAGGGAAGTGACGTCAGGGGTCACTATTGAGTTAGGGGCTATCGTAAACCGAGCAGTACATTAGCCACGGATGCTAAAGCCGAATTTAGTTTGATTTAGCTGGGGTTGGGTCCGCTCTAGGAGAAAAATTCCATCTTATATTCTCCACTCATTCTCATTACGGACGATCGGAAAGCGGTAGAAATTGACGCAAATTTGGGCCTCGCACTTTATATATGAAATGGTTACTTGTGAGATATTTTTAGACCATTCTCGCATTTCATTTGGTTTGGTTTTTCAGGCATATAAAATTAATGTAACCCCTGTCACGTGGTAAGAACCCACGCGCTTGATTGAGCTACCGAGCAGATGGCTATGCCTGAGCTGCGTGATGGCTGGACACCCGGTCTACTAGTCTGCCCGGACTGGCCTAAGGGTCATGTGACCTTGGGTCATAAGGGTGGAGAGAATTAGTAGGAGGGATTGCCTCGAACTTCGCCACGATGAGAGCTTGCTACGATGAGTGGACTAGGCCTTCTCCAGCACGGGTGATAGTGCCGGAAGAGGTCTAGATTCTTCGGATGGGGCATCCTTGTCAGACATGCCACTCGCCCTTTATCGCGGGGTTAGGGGTACGTTACAGGTAGTCTCGCGCCGGCCGAGATAAAAATGCGCCTCGTCAGAAAAGATGATTTTTCGCCCAAAATCGTTGTCCAATTCAAGTTGCTCTAAGATCCAAACTGCGAGGCGATACATTCTGTGTCAATTGTACCTGTAAGCGAATAATCCGAGATCTTTGTGCAGAATTTTACTCAGGCTAGTGCGTAAAATTTCGTGCTGTTGAGATTGATGGCGAGTTGATGTTCGTTTATTGAGTTCGGGTATTGAGCCTGTGCCCGCCGTACGTTGAGGTGGACCATGAGTGTTGTCCATTAGCATACCAGTCTAGCGGACTTCTTGAAAAAACTTTCTTACGCGCCTGCTGTAAGTAAGTTTGGTGGTTGAGGTGGTTCATTTCGCCCAAAACTTCTTTTCAAATAACGCACTGTTTGGGCTACTCAGCACTCACTTTGGAAATAGGTTTTCAATATTCCCCAACATTGTTCAAGCGTAAAGCGACTCATTTTGTTCCACGGAGGTATAATACTGACTTTCTGTCGAGATTTCGAGCGGGAACACCTGCAATGTCAAAATAACCTAAGATTTAAAAATAAACCACCCGTTAAAAGGAACCCTGTTTCTAATTGTTCATTTTTTCTTAAATTGGGCTAAACGATGGGGGATGGACCCCCCTCCCATACCAAAGAAAAAAACAACAATATGACATAATTCAGATAAAGATAATTGCAATTATATTCACTTCAGGTTAGCATCGCAGCTTCTGCCTAGCTATCGATTTCTAAATAATTAAACGTACTTATTGCATACTCGCTATGCGATAATGGCCTTGAGCACATTTTTGCAATTGCAGTTCAATCTCCGTCCATAACAAAACCTGACCGTGGCTTCCATTACCGTGATCACTCTAGCGTATACGTATCTTTTTTTATCGCTTTTTTCGTACATCATTATGTCCTCTTAATAGTTCAATTTAATACAAGCATTAACACATTAACCGGCAAGTGCAAGCGCTAAAACAAAAGAAATGCATTCATCTATCCCGCTCTCTCTTTAAATGAAAGATCCACTCAATCTACGGGCAAGTTATCGCCTTGATGGCGGTCTTCACCAAACCCATCGATACCATACTTGGCCAGTGCACCTGTGATTTAATCGACGACACTGAACACCACACAAAAAGAAGAAGAAACTGATCATCGGTCTTAGCCAGCCAATACCACCACCATGTGGTTGATCATCATTCCCTGTCTTCACCACGATCCAATGCCATCTCTCTTTCGCGACGAGATTTCAGTTTCGGCACTTACCGCCTGCCAAAGGGGATTAGTGGGTTCCGCTTCGGTTTTACTTTTAAACTTACGGACGCCAGGCACTGGCGGTTAATAGATAATTTACTTTCAACGCGTTCGGGTCGGTTCGGCGAAAGGTGTTTTCTTTTTTCATGTAAACTTGTCCAAAAAAAAAAAAAATTCAAGCCCCAGCATGCACTTACCAAGGCTGTCGTCTGTGATCGTTATAATTGGAGTTTTCATCGCCGTTTTGGTCGAGTGTCGGTGGTACCAGAGTGGGTTGGTATTCTACGATCTGTCAACGAAACAGATTATTCTGCCGCCCACTGTTTCGGTTCAGCGGAGTAGAAGTCTGCGATTTACAAAGGTGCCGATCTTTTCGAAGCTGGGACAACCGTGTACGTGTAAAGGATTAAAGTGCGGATGCTGTGCAGGATTACAAATTAGGGAATATAATTTTAACGAGAAAAGTAGGTGAACCATTTTTTTAATTTAATTTGTTTGTCAAGTGAAGTGAATAGCTGTCAGTTAAATGGGAGTGACATATAAAAAGGGAGAAGGCAATCTTGTGGTGGTTAGAAAAAAAAAATATTTTTTTGGGTTATTAGTGTGTTCAGTTTCAGAAATTATTCCTGTAATTTCTCATCTTTACGAAGCGGTTTTGTCAAATTCAAGATGGCGCAAAAGTTGTCACCCGATAATCAATTGTTTCGGAATAATAAAACAAAATTACAGCCAAAGAACGTTAGTTGGAACTTTTGCGCATCTTGTAAAGGGTCCGCCAAATAACTTTTTTTTTTTGAAAATACTATAAAAAAAACTACTGAATGTTTTCTCAAATTTCTTTTTTTGTTTGAAAGTACAATCCTTCCGGTAATAATGGAAAATAATTTCATACAAATGGCTGCCTCGGCTGGCCATTCAGTAGCCTACACGATCGGTCCAATTTTTAAGCACATTATCGATTTTGTGCAGCTGTATTTCACCAATGGCTTCACGAATATTGTCCTTTATAGCGTCGATTGTCTCTGGCTTGTCGGCGTAACACTTATCTTTTACGGCACCTCACAAATAATAGTCCAACGGTGTCAAATCGCAGCTCCGAGGTGGCCAAACGACATCAGCTCTGCGGCTGATAATGCGATCTTCAAAAACAGGGCGCAAAACATCGAGTGTAGCTTCGGCTGTGTGGCAAGTAGCGCCGTCCTGTTGAAACCAAATGTTGCCAATATCCTCCTCTTCAATTTTTGTGAACAAAAATTCGTTCAACATGGCCCGATAACGATCGCCATTGACTGTAATGGCCACTCCTTGCTCATTTTCGAAGAAAAATGGCGCAATTATGCCTCTGGACCAAAATCCGCACCAAACAGTGACTCGTTTTGGGTGTATCGGCTTTTCAATGTATGCGTGCGGGTTTTCTGTGCTCCAATTGCGACAATTTTGCTTGTTTACATACCCAAAAAAATACAAATGAGCTTCATCTGAAAAGATGATTTTTTTGGCAAAATCGGCATCTTCTCTAAGTCGATCGCAGGCCCACTTAGCGAAGCGAAAACGCATTGGATGGTCAGTTGGCTTCAACTCCTGAACCAATTGGACTTTGTATGGCGTCATACCAAGGTCTTTATGCAAAATTCGTCTCAATGATGTCTCCGAAATTTTCAATTGTTGAGAACGACGGTGAATTGATGTTGATGGCGCTTCACGCACACTTTCTGCCGCAGCAGCAATATTCTCGGTTGGTCCTTTACCATTAGTTTCTTGGTCAGTTGAAATTTATATGGATGCAGTCCTATTGCTGTCATTGCAATAATAGCCAAATGAAAGTCACAGAAAAAATAAATTCTTGAGAACGACCTAAAATTGATATCCTTGACTTTTTCAGATCTTGCATTTCGGTAAAGTATTGTAGGGCATATGTCTAATTATTTATAGAATTATTTATAGACTCGAATATGGCTACAGAACTTTGAATATTCCAATCGACAGGAGGGTACAAATCCTGTATAAAACATATAAGAAGGCTACAATCCGCTGTGCTCATCGTTTTATACCCTATCCCATCCCATTCTTATAATTAATATCCCCAAAATGTAGGTTTTATGAAGATGAGATATAGAATATGAAAACATATTGTCCAGACAGTTTATCAAAATCTTTTATAGTTCGTCAAAAAACAACGCGTTTCTCCTGCTATGGGGTAGAGCATACAAATGGTTTTTGTAAGAAAACGCCCCTAAAAAGTGGGCGTGGGTTAAAATGATCTAAGAACGAAATGTTTACTTTATCATAACCAATGGTTCTGCATCAAAAGTTTTTCAAATATTTTAAAATTGGACCGAAAAAGGTTTTTTACTGAAAAAGGTTTTTTACCGAAAAAGCCCCCAAAAAGTGGACGTGTCAAAAAACTTTATAAAGACGAAATATAGATATTCTGATTCTCAAAATATGTTGCTCAGATACTATTTTAAAATTCCTTATGGTTTGGCCAAAACTATGTTTTTCTAAAAAAGGTGGCGTGGCAGTGGGCGGATTTCAAAAATGTTTACACTTGTTCTGCTGGGAGCAACAGAGAGCACGTGTACCAAATTTCATAATTCTAACTCAAAATTTTAGGCCCAAAAACAGACGGACGGACAGACATGGCTAAATCGACTCAGCCAGCGATTCTAAGTAGATCCATATACTTTGAGGTATATCTAGCTAAATTATTTCTCTATGTTACAAAATATGTTTCGAAACTAATGTACCCCTATGGGATAGGGTATAAAAACAGATGTTCAGTGCTGTAAACGTTTACTTTGCCATGCAATAATAAACAAATGTTAGTATGACATATTTTTAAAAAATTTTGCATAACCTAATAAATTTCATTCGTCAAGGACTTGCGCCTTTATCCAATTATGCAATAACTTACTTACTTCCTTACTTAAGAAGCACTACAGTGCGGAATGAACTTGTGTCTCAAACAACATGGCTTTCCAATCTTATCCCGGTCCATAGCTAACTGCCTCCAGTTGCGCACTTCAAGTTGATTGAGGTTGGTTTCTACTTGTGCGAGCCACTTTAGGCGAGATCTTCCTATACTGATACGTCCGTCGCACGGCTGGCTGGGAATCGAAAACTCTGCGAGACGGATTATTAGTGTCCATTCGTTCCACATGTCCATCTTAAACGTCAAATGCGGAGTTTTTTGAATAGGGGCATGTCGCTGTACAGCTCGTATAGTTCTTGGTTGAATCTTTGTCCCCAAAGCCCATCAACGCAAACGGGACCGAAGATTTTTCGAAGAATTTTCTTCTCAAATCGACCAAGTATTTCTATACGGTCCATGCTTCAGCGCCGTAGAGCAGGACTGGGATGATCAGGGTATTATATAGGATCTCCTTAGTAGTTCGAGTGAGGACTTTACTACTAAATTGCCTTCTTAGCCCGAAGAAACAGCGGTTGGCAAGAGTAATTCTTCGTTTAATTTCCGCCGAAATGTTGTTGTGAAAGTTAATAGCGTAGCTGAGGTGGACAAAGTCCCGTACTACCTCAAAGTTATATCTGTCAATGGTGACCGTTTTTTCCAATTGTTCGATGTTATGTGTCCTTTCGTGTTGGCAGCATATACTTAGTCTTACCCTCATTTACTGCTAAACCCATTTTGCCGCTTCCTTCTCTATACTAGCAAACGTGGCTTAACAAACGTGGCTATGAAATCACGTTGAGTCGACCAATGATGTCAATATCGTTGGCGTATGCTAGTAGTTGCACTGATTAATGGAAGATTGTGCGTCTGGTGTTGACTAGGAAGATTTGCACAATCCTTTCAAGAATGAGGTTAACGAAGCCACATGACAGGGTGTCGCCTTGCTAAATCCTATTTTGGTATCGAATGTATCATCGAGGTCGTTTCTGACCCTGATGGTGCAGCGAGAATTATTCAGCTTCATCCCGTACGTACGTACGAGTTTGTTCGGTATACCAAAACTAGACATGGCTCTGTATAGTCCGTCTCTATTAATCGATGAATAGGTGGATCTGCCGAACTGTGAAGATTTGTTGTGAACTTTCCTGGCCTAAAACCACACTGATAAGGGCGGATCAGGTTGTTGGTAAACCGTTTCAGGCGTTCACATATTACGGCAGATAGGATCTTGTAGGCCATGTTGAGGAGACTTATGCCTCTGTAGTTGTCGCAATTCAGAGAGTCTCCTTCCTTGTGGATAGGGCAAATTATGCTGAGGTTCCATTATTCAGGCATGGTTTCATCCGACCAAATTTTCGACAGCCTTTAAGATACTGCTATTTTCACATAAATGGTTCGTTCTGCCAGACAGTGGGAGATTTTAAGCCATCGCCGTTTAGCACTCTACACAAGTGGTTCCTTCATATCAGCATCGACTGCATCTCAACTACGATATTTCCTTGTTCATCTTGTATCCGTGGCTTTGAAGTTTTACCTCGCACCTCTTTGTATCCTTGATAGCGCGCTTTTCTTGCCCTATTTTCTTTTTTCTGAAAAGCCGTGGGCGGTAGAATACTGATGTACTAGGCCAACAACAAGGCCTAAAAGGCTAGATAAAGGTGAAGACGAGAGCTGCCATTGAGCTCTATAGGAAAAGAAGGAGGGAAGAATCCTTCTTTGCCTATAGAGCTCAATTCCTAGTACATCAGTTGCGGCCATTAGAACGGGTTGTTAACATCGTTGCCATTGTTCCTCGACATTCGATGCTGGTGGTATGATGTGAATCGAGAGGTCACAGGATACGCGTTGCGCGAAGGCCTCGACGGTCTATTGCGATTTCAGTCTTTCGACTTTAAATTTTTTTACAGCATTTCTGGTTTGTTGTGGCGTGGTGGATATCCGATTCGATGTTAGCCTCTCGAAATGTTCAGACATCTAAAATACTGGATGCGTGCCTATCAAAATGTAATCAATTAGGTTGACCGTTCGTTGATCTGGAGACCGCAATGTCCCCTTATGGATATCGAGGTGAGGAAACCGTGTGGCCTATAGTGGCATTTCGTTCGGTAGCGAAGTCAATTAGCCTAAGTCCGTTACCAGGCGTGTTGTCGTGGAGGCTATATTTTCCGACAATACTGCTAAAGATGTCTTCTTTTCCTGCCTTTGCGTTAAAATATTTCAGCATAATCGTACCAAATCGTACTTCGATAGTCGCTCATAGGTTTTGTCAAGGAGCTCGTAGAATCAGTCCTTAGTTGTATCATCTTTTTCCTCCGTCGGAGCGTGAGCGCATATAAGGCTTATGTTGGCGAATTCGACCTTGATGCGGATTGTTACAATGCGTTCGCTAATGTCTTGGAAACATAAGACTTCTTGCCTAAGTCTGGCTCTTATAACAAATAGACACCAGAAGAGTCGTTGTTTCTGCTTACTATAACACGGTCCAAGGTAGGTGTCGCAGTTTTTCAAAATTTTTCTTTTTGCTCGGCCCATCTCATCGTATTTCCTCGATGGCAATAATGTCTGCTTTATAGCAGTTCAGGGCGTCCGCTAGTTGTTCGCTTGCACCTCTCCTGTTCGATGTTCTTACATTCCAGGTGCAGATACGAACGTCGTTTTCCTTTTTTTTGATTAGCAGGGTCGTCAACAATAAGATTAGTTTTTTCCATGGGTGGGTAGTTAACTCCAAGCACAACCCCCAACCTGGAGGGCCAGTTCCAAGTTATAAGATACCCCTAGGACACGGGGCCATCAGTTTCCACTACGGGATTGAGCGCTGCCGTTGACCTTTCGGCTCATCCGCCACCATCACTGTTCAAGGGGCCTGACTTATACTTGACATTCCTAAATTAGCTGTCGACTGAATATGTCGAATCAGCTCAACTAATTTTTTTATCTTTGTTTATCCTAACTGGGACTATAGACGCCACCGTTAACTCAATCTAGGGAGATCTTCTGCTGCCGCCAGGAAATAGAATATGTTTATTAGTGTTAGTACACGTCTTCCCCCCGCTCTCATCTGCTACCGCCAAGACTTTATCTACGGTCAAGGTACATATCGGTCTTTACGTAAAGGCTGAGAGTCGGCATCTGCTAGATAAAAGCCAATATATGACCAACGTGATTAGTCATAAAATATGTAAACATCGGACTTTTCTTCCAGAACAACAAATTTTTGGAAAAAAATGATCACTTCCACCATTAAAATTGTTAATCGCTACATTCCTAGTCCACAATTCAAGGCTATCTCTAAAACAGAACTTTGCTAGAGTAAAGACAGATAGATATATACCTATATCGAGGATCCGGCTGCATAATATCTATCTCTTAAGCTAGGTTTCAAAAAATAAGTGCAGCGCAGGTTATTTAAATAAATAAACCCTGTCTAGCTTCAAACACACACTTTTACATCAATTACGAAGTGTAGATTTATCTACTCCTGGTATCCAATCATTTCTACTTTCAGTTTCTTTCTTTTTTTATGAAATCTATACCATGCCCATAAATATTATCCAATTTAATTTTCATTTCAGTGTGCGCCAACATAACGTTCGTGCCAGAAAAGGAAGAGGCTCTGTTGGACGTATTTTTAAATGAAGTCAGCCGCGCTAGGTATGGTATCTCGGCGCGCAATCCATCGCCCATATGTGTTCCGATCATGATGCCACTGCCAATGGCGGCATGCATCCAAATGACAGATGTTGGCCTTAAGGGTGACAACTTACACATGTGCATGGATTTTGTAATGCGGCTGCATACAACCGATGCCATGGAGCTGCACTTTAACTGCCTATCCATGGGCTTGGATGGCATACAGTATCTGGATAAAAACGGCAAACCAGTTCTACCACGTACCGAGAGTTTGGAAAAAGACAACGACGAGACGGAGGAAGAGGACTACTATGAAGACGAAGAAGAAGAAAGTCAAAAAGTTGGCCAAAAGGAAGACGAAGACGAGGAGAGTTTCGGTAGCGAGGAAAGTGGTGACGGTACAAACGATTTAGATGAAAATACCACAAGTGACAGCGAAGTGGAATACTATGAAGACTTGGATGATCTGGAAGATAATGAAGATGTGGAACAAGTGAGCGAACGGTTCAGTACAACGGAGCTCTCGACCGAGGAAAACTTCATCACGGACAATCTAATCAGAGTGTACGAGACTGTGTAGTAGTAGATGTTAAGTGAATGTTTAGGATGTACCTAGACGCTAGACAATTATAAAGTGGACTGTTGATTGTTTTTTATTTATTTTGTTGAATAATATTAAATTAAATTATTTTCTGATAGTGAAAGATAATATTACAGGGTGTTGTGCATTTTTTTTTATAATTTTCGGCCAAGCAACGGGTTGTGAATACCCTATGTTTTAGCACAGTGTGTGCGTTAAGGAAATTGGGGATAAGAAGAAAGGAGGTACCGATGTACATTGGCTTTAAATGACTAAAAATGGAAAGGAAAAACAGATTTTGTTTAGGTATTCGACATTTGAGCGCGAACTTACTTCCCAACTAACAATTATTCTTCTATAAGGCACAAAAATGTAATTTCCACAAGCAATTATCTCTATAGGCCTTATATAGTACTTGTGCACGGAGGTTAAGCAGTTTGGCAGTCGATTGTTTGGGTAGAAGCTTGTTTAAGACATTATGCAGGCAAATTCGCAAGCATAACCGAAATTGTGATAGCGAAACTTCTGTAAGGTTGTTTTTAAGCTTCCGGAGATGTGTGTACATGTACCATAAGTTAAGATGTTTCGAAAGAACTTCGCACAAGTTAATCCGAAGCATAGCACGTATAGAGCTTACGAAAGAAGGCTTAAAAAGCTAATGTTAAAAAATCGGAAAAAAGATGGAAAGACCGGGACAAGGTGTAAAGATTGGAAAAAAGGTGAAAAGATCGGGAACCTACCGGAGAATGAATCAACATGATTCAACTACAAGGTGGCGCAAAAATAACCTTCCGATGTTTTTTGGCTGTAATTTAAAAAAAAATGAAAAACTTTGATTTTTCTTGTGGATTATTTTTATTTGGTCTTTTAAATTTTTTTACATAAAAGTCGAGAATATGATGTCATGTAAATGGCCGCCGCCACAGTTGATTGATATTTGAGCCTTTGGCATTTTCAATCACTTTGGCCAAAACTTCCGGCGATAGGTCCTCACATTCTTGACGGATATTGTCTTTAAGAGCTGCACGAGTCTGAGGCTTGTTGACATAAACCTGCGACTTCAAAAAGCCCCACAAAAAGAAGTCTGGAGCGGTCAAATCAGGCGATCTTGCTGGCCAGTGCAAATCGCCAAAACGGGAGATTAGGCGCCCGGGAAATGCATCCTTCAGCATATCGGTTGTGGCACGTGCAGTGTGTGCCGTTGCACCGTCCTGTTGGAACCACATGTTTTCCAATCCCAATTCATCAAGTTGCGGCAAAAAGAACTCGTTGATCATTGCTCTGTAGCTCTCACCATTCACAGTAACCGTTTGGCCCGCGACGTCTTCGAAGAAAAAAGGTCCGATGACTCCTCCAGCGAAAACAACACACCATACAGTGACATTGAGCGGGTGTAATGGCTCTTCGTGGGTTACACGCGGATTTTCAGTGCCCCAGAAGCGTAAATTTTGCTTATTTGCGTACCCGCTAAGATGGAAATGGACCTCATCACTCATGATTATTTTTGATGAAAAATCATCTTCCTCTAGGTGGTGATTAAGGATGGCTTGAGCGTATGTTAGACACGATTGGCGGTCAGCAGCTAACAGCTGATGCACCGTCTGGACTTTGTACGGAAACATCTTCAAATCTTGTACCAAAATTCGCTGTAAAGGCCGTCGACTGATACCCATTTGCGTGGCACGTCGTCTGGTCGATGTCGACGGCGCTTCCATGACATCTTCGGCTACAGCAGCAATATTCACTGCAGAACGGCTACTCCGGGGTCTGCCACGCCTGGCAGCATCTCGTGTTGTGCCAGTCTCTTCGAGGCGAGCGGCTAAACGTCGCAGTGTTTCACCAGTAGGCGTTGGGCGGCTAGGAAATCTGCGACGAAATTCACGTTGTGCCAAAGTCAACGACCGATTATTGCTCAAATAAATAGTAACCAATATTCCGAGTTCTGGAGCAGTGTAGCGTAACATCGTTTGTTAACGTGTATTTCGCATGTGTTTACTACACAAATGTCAAAACAAAACTGACATTAGGGGCCAATCGCAAAATGTATAGCATTTTCTGATAGGAGGATTACTTTTGCGCCACCTTGTAGTTCTTGGTACTTACTCGTCTTTCATGTTCGAGAGTACAGCCTTATACTCCGATAGATGAACTCAATTTGATAATGCTGTCAAGGTCGGAATTCAAAGAGCTTAACATATTGGGTGTTTTTTTTTTTTTTAGAGGTATAGAACTTTAAGTTTTCGACACTATTTGAGCTGCCAAGTGATTTATTTTTAGTTTGGTTTGGCATTTCAACATGGATAGACTGAAGTCTGATCAACGCTTCTAAATTGTGCAAATTTATTTTGAAAATCAAAGGTCTGTTCGAAATACGTATCGCGCACTACGTCCATTTGACGGTAAACATATTCGTTGAATGCATACGTCAATACAATCCTCAAGTGTATGTTAAGACCATTACATCCACAAAAACTGACTGTTTGTTGTGCTTTATGGGTTGGATGAATAATTGGTCCGTCCTTATAGAAAAACAATGCTGGCCAGAACCATGCTTACTGACTTTTTCGTTCATCAATTGAACAACCATGATGTGCAGGAGCTGTGGTTTTAACAAGGCAGCGCAATATGTCACACAGCTCGTGGCACATTTGATTTGTTGAAGGAAACGTTCGGTGAGCGCATAATTTCGCGTTTTGGTCCTGTGAATTGGCCTCCAAGATCGTGCGAATTAATGCCACTTGACTATTTTATGTAGGGATATGTGAAGTAAACTAGCGACGGGATGGTTATGCCTGGGCCGCAAGATGGCTGGCACCTCTCTTTCTAAATTGCCCCGATTGGTCTAAGGGTCCTGTACCTTGGGTCATAAGAGTGGATAGTTGTAGTAGGAGGGTTTAACCCCAACGAGTTAACCCCAATGAAGGAAGTTTTTCTGTCATTATCGAGGGCTCGGCCAGCATGGGTGATAGTACTGAAAGAGGGCTGGTTTTCGGGCATTCATATTTGCTTCTTGAGGGCGTTCGGGGTACGTTACACCTAATCAATTCACCACACACGGAGTCAAATTGAATCCTTCACTGAAAAACTGCTTCAATAGTTATCTCCGGATTAAATTTATTCTGCCACTGCCACGCAGAAGGTCTGGGCTCGACCCCCACCCAGCCGTAGCAACACCTAAATAATTTTACTGGCCCTCCTCTCTTGATGATCTGGCAAATCATCCGAGTAGTATCAATTGTCAAGAAAAGCTTATCTCAACTTAGCCGTTCGGAATCCGCATAAAAAAGGAAGTCTGAATGGTTTTAAGAAAACTAGGCCCTGGGTACTTACGAGGATGCTGCTCCAAAAATTTGTACTTTGTATTTTTTTGTTAGTTAACTCAGCACTGAAAAACCAGGCCTTAAAGAGTTGTGGATGGCGTTTCCTCAGATATATTCATTATAAACGTGGTGGTACCTAAAGTATAAATTCTCTTACCCACTCTATTTCTGCAGCAAATTATAAATCATTTGGAGGCAACTAATGTTCGCAATTTGGAGTTTCTCATGTTTGGAGTTCGGCTCCGAAACATACCTTGATCTTACTGGATTCTATACAAAGACGTGCAATCCGCCTTATAGACGATTCTTCCTTCAATTCAATTGGTTTGGTGAAGACTCGTAGAAGATTTGCCTCTTTATTACTGTTATTAGAACGTCAGATGTTCGGAGTTGAATTTCGAAGACCTACAAGACAAGAAGTTACAGCTCATAGACATACTGTCCATCTAACAACGACACGAACAACGCAGTATCAAAACTTCCAGAAGATGTATATTTCCATCATTGTACAGTCTCCACAAAAAAAAGGAGACCCTCTGAACTGCTCCAACTACAGAGGCATAAGTCTGTTCAACATCGCCCACAAGATCCTACCTGCCGTAATATGTGAACGCCTGAAACCGTTTACCAATAACCTGATCGGCCCTTATCAGTGTGGTTTTAGGCCAGGAAAGTCAACAATCGATACCCACCACATATTTTTCGATTTCAAAGCCGCATACGACAGCATTTATAGAGACGGACTATACAGAGGCAGTCTAGTTTTGGTATAGTTTTGGGTTTAGCAGTAAATGAGGGTAAGACTAAGTATATGCTGTCAACACGAAAGAACACACAACATCGACGAATTGAACAGAACGTCACCATTGACAGATATAACTTTAAGGTAGTACGGGACTTTGTCTACCTCGGCTCCGCTATTAACTCTGACAACAACATCTCGTCAGAAATCAAACGAAGAATTACTCTTGCCAATCACTGTTTCTTCGGGCTAAGAAGGCAATTTAGTAGTAAAGCCCTCACTCGAACTACTAAGGAGATCCCATATAAGACCCTGATCATCCCAGTTCTGCTCTACGGCGCTGAAGCATGGACCGTATCAAAAGCGGATGAAGAAATCCTTGGTCGATTCGAGAGAAAAATTCTTCGAAAAATCTTCGGTCCCGTTTGCGTTGACGGGCTATGAAGACGAAGATTCAACCACGAACTATACGAGCTGTATAGCGAAATACCCCTAGTCAAAAAACTCCGCAGTGGACGTTTAAAATGGCTAGGACATGTAAAACGAATGGACACCAATACTCCGGCTCGCAGAGTCTTCGATTCCCAGCCAGACTTCGGACACAGTAGAGGAAGACCTCGCCTTAAGTGGCGCGCACAAGTAGAAACCGACCTCAACCAACTTGGAGTGCGCAACTGGAGGCAGTTAGCTAAGGACCGGGCTAATTGGAGAGGCATGTTGGTTGAGGCCCAGGATCATCCTGGACTGTAGCGCCACTAAAGTCAGTACAATCTATTCCAATTCAAGAGCAGACCTAATAAACATCTGAAAGTATCATCTCAGGGCACCAAGATTGAAGTATTTTTATACCCTATCCCATAGGGGTATATTAGTTTTGATGCATAGTTTGTAACATAGAGAAATAATTTAGCTACATACACCTCAAAGTATATGGATCGACTCAGAAGTATATGGATCGACTCAGCCCCACGTTGGGCGCCACACGTTTTATACTTGGCGAGTATAAAATATTTTTTTTTGAGTTGGTCTAAGAAGGCGACTTAGACGGAGATTATTTTATTTCAGCGAACTTATACTCTAGTTCGAAAACGAATTCTACTTTAAATAAAACTACCGACTTAAAGAACGTTATAATTTTATTGCTGATCTTCACTCTTGGAATGGTGATACAAAAGTGTCTTGAAATTGCAACTTCGAAATCTCGTTTCACTCACAGTTGCGTTTAAAACAGCTGATTGCCGTTTTTTTCTCTTATTTTCGATAACAGATTTACAGCTTATAGCTTCTTTGGCCATTGACCTTATTTAATTTGTACATTTGATGTATAACACTTATAAAATACATTTTTACATTTTATGCTCTCTTCATCTTATTAATGCCCCAATATGTGGGTGTGAAAGATCCGATGCGCTCTCCCTCCTACATTGCATTCGGCCAGCATTAAATTTATGTTGTTATTAGTTGGTCTGTGACACCAACTATTTTCCTAATGGGACCGCTGCAGGTTGGAGGAGCGAGACTGCATTTTCTATTCCTACCGGCTTGATACATTTGACAGTTCATCGTGGTTTCTTGTCATTGTTTTGTTTTACATTATTTTGTGGAAATAAGGTTGATTTTAAATTTATGGATGGCTATTGTTGTATGCCTTGGAGCTAGTTACCGGCAATGCGAAGTCTCAATTGAGTGCTTAAACTTCGTGCATTCCAGCAACCAGTCCAAACGCATGGACATTCTGCATCACGCATATTTCCCCCTCGTGCTGTCAAATGTATCGCGCGCGGGTACATTTTTATCGTGTTTTATTTTGTTCTTTTGCTGTTAGTTCAATGTTGAGTTGTGAGTTTTATGTTGAGACCTCAACAGAGTCGATTTAGCCATGTCCGTCTGTCCGTCCGTCTGTCCGTCCGTACGTCACCAGTTTTTGGGCCTTAAATTTTGAGCTAGAATGATGAAATTTGGTACATGTGGTCTTTGTTGCTCCCAGCAGAACAAGTGTAAAAATTTTTGAAATCTGCCCACTGCCACGCCCCCTTTTCAGAAAAACGTAGTTTTTGGCCAAACCGTAAGGAATTTTAAAAAAGTGTCCGAAAAGCGTAGTTAGACAATCATAATATCTACATTTCGTTCACATAAAGTATTTTTCCACGCCCACTTTTTGGGGGCGTTTTTAATAAAAAACGTTTTACGGTCAAATTTTAAAAAATTAAAAAAAAAATTGTTGCAGAATAATTAGTAATATTAATATAAACATTTCGTCTATAGACCATTTTAACCCACGCCCACTTTTTGGGGGCGTTTTCTATCAAAAACCGTTTGTATACCCTACCCCATAGCATATGCAGGAGAAAAACGATGTTTTTTTGTCAAACAACAAAAGATTCTGATAAACTGTTTGAACAATATGTTGTGACAGGCCCATAAAGCCCACTTTTTGGAGATATTAGTTTTAAGGATGGGATGGGATAGGGTATTCAACGATCCGCACAGCGGATTGTAGCCTTCTCATATGTTTTGAAATATATTTCGGTTGACCATTTAGTGGTCTGAAGACTTAAATTTCACATTGTAAAGGTTTGTACCTTTTTTTGCATTAGCTAGGTTAAATGAATGGGATGCTTTCAAGCGTTGATATATGTCTTGTTATGACAACCATTTTCCTTAAGTTTTTATATTTGCTGCGCACATCCACACCCACTGGTATCTTATTCATATATGAGCTGATAAAAATGCATACTAATGTGACTTAATATGCGGAGTAGGGCACATGGCATATCTCATGTTTCGTCTACATACCAACCCTCAAAGGTCGACAATAAAAGCGAATTCTACTCTTTCTAGAGAAGTTGGTGATGGTATCGTACAATGAAATATTTTCAACTATTCCACCCGATTGACGTCGATGGAGCCTTTAATTAAATTCCAATGCGTGCCGTCATTTTCATTTTACCATCATCTGCTGCAGCAACTTAGACGTACTCATTCCTACCCCACTTGTGTCACGTTCCTTTGCAATTCCATTCCGAAGGCAGTATAGGATATACCTACATACCAAAATGATTCCTCTGTAGGCAGTGGGTGATGATAAGGTTGACTTATATTCGCTATTTTCTAATTTATGGAGTCATACTTCAATCCCTGGCTCTTGAGATCCACAGGGGAATATTTATATGTGGAAGACATTGTAAAGTAAAGTAAAGTAAAGCTTACTTGAGGGTACGGGAATACATTTTTAAAGCTATAGCGATGACGCATTTTTATGATTCGATTCGAACGACAATTTAGGCCAAATTATCGGCTTCTCTGGCTATTGCAAAACGCACCTTTCATTCAAAACGTGCACCGCCGCAAGGCAATTTATGTTGGGTCAAAATATTACGTGATACATAAAGCTGCAGTGAAATAACCCTTGCGGAATTAAGCCCCATGGGTCAAAGTACCCAATAAGAAGGAAAAAGACCCCACGGGGCTAATTTCTTTTTCGAAATGGAAATAATACCTGCGGCTTTTAATGCCTTTTGCTTGTGGGGCTTATTTCCTTTGCATGCATCCAAACTCGCAACTCGCACGCAACCCAAATCCAATAATGAGCCCAAGCAGGGGGGTTGCAGAAGCGGCATGCCATTCCACTCATATTCAAACTTTGCATACACCCAAACCTAAATAGAATGCCAATATCAAATGGCAATGCAATAACAGCCGCCTGCTGTTAATGCTTTTTTGTGGCGGTTATTATTTCCATTTCGAAAAGGAAATAAGCCCCGTGGGGAATATTTCTTTTTTTTGTTTGGAATTTGGCCCCACAGTGCTTAATTCCGCAGGGGTTAGTGGACTGCACTCTAAATAAAGCGTTGTAATCAGATGAACTCGAGATCCGAAATGGAGACACAGATACAGATACTCTTTTTATAAGCGATATGTTAAGGGCTGCCTTATCGACTGAAAGTGAAGGAATTTCAGCATTGTTAGGCCAAGCTGTCGACTTTTTAACGAGCTCTGTGGGTGCAGATCAACGAACGTACATTCCGAGGGGCTAACATCTACCCGGACCTTTACCTTGTTGCAGCCAAGGTAAGGATGCGGATATCCACCACTATACAACAAACCAGAAATAAAATATTTAATGTCGAAAGATACCGCCAAGGCCTTCGAGCAACGCGTATCCCCTAACATCTCGATTCACACTATACCACCAGGATCGAATGGCATGGAACAATGGCAACGATGCCAACTAGTCATTAGATCAGCCGCAACTGATCTGCTAGGTATCTCGCGGACACCAGCAAAAAACCCCTGGTTTGATGAGGAATGCCGACAGATGCTCGCAGCCAAGAACGAGGAATACAATGCTAAGCTTAAGGTGAAGAGCTGCCATTGACCTCTGTAGGCAGAGAAGAAGGGAAGAAAGAAGAAAAAGAGCAAGAATAGCGCGCGATCGAGGATATAGAGAGGTTCCACTCCAGGAACGATGTTTGCGAGTTTTACCAAAGTGTAAAACTTCAAACCCAAGGATATACAAGGCACGAACAGCATCCTGTCGAGATGAACAAGGAAATATCGTTGTTGAGACACAATCGATACTGGGGATATAGAAGAACCACTTCTGCAGACTGTTAAACGACGATGACGAACAACATTCCGCTGTCAGGCAGCCGCCGGAAATGACGGCCTTCGTGCTTAACTTTATAAAGCTGACAGAGATGACCTGGTAAGTAACATCCACCAACTGATAAGCCAAATCTGGTCGGATAAATGTATGCCTGAAGACTGGAACCTCAGCATGGGTTGTCTGATCCACAAAAAAAGGAGACCCTTTGAACTGCGCCAACTACAGAGGCATAAGTCCATAAGTCCAATAAGTTTACCAACAACCTGATCGGCTGTTATCGGTGTGGTTTTAGGCCAGGAAAGTCCACAACCGATCAAATTTTCACACTTTGGCAGATCCTGGAAAACCCAAGAAGTCCAAATCGATACCCACCACCTATTTATGAATTTCAAAGCCACATACGACAGCATTTATAGAGACGAACTATACAGAGCCATGTCTAGTTTTGTTCTACTGCCCAAACTCGTACGTTAGTATAGGATGACGACGGAAAATTCTCGCTGCTTCATCAGGGTCGGAAACGATCTCACCGACACATTCGATACCAAAAAAGGATTTAGGCAAGGCGATGCGCTGTCATGTGACTTCTTCAACTTGATTCTTGAGAGGATTGTGCAAAACTCCCGAACCAACACTAGAGGCACAATTTTCCAAAAATCTGTGCAACTAATAGCATACGCCGAAGATATTGACATCATTGGTAACACTCAACGTGATGTCATAGTCACGTTAGCTAAGCCACGTTTGCTAGTATAGAGAAGGAAGCGGCAAAAATTGGTTTAGCAGTGTAAGACTAAGTTTATGTTGTCAACACGGAAGGACACACAACATTGACAGAAATAACTTTGAGGTAGTACGGGACTTTGTCTACCTCGACTCCGCTTCTCTGACAACAACATCTCGTCAGAAATCAAACGAAGAATTACTCGTGCCAATCGCTGTTTCTTCGGACTAAGAAGGCAATTTAGTAGTAAAGCCCTCACTCGAACTACTAAGGAGATCCCATATAAGACCCTGATCTTCCCAGTTCTGCTCTACAGCGCTGAAGCACGGACCGTATCAAAAGCGGATGAAGAAATCCTTTATCGATTCGAGAGGGAAATTCTTCGAAAAATCTTCGGTCCCGTTTGCGTTGACGGGCTATGGAGACGAATATTCAACCACGAACTATACGAGCTGTACAGCGACATACCCCTGATCAAAAAAAAAGATTCATCTGCCCCAATCGTGCAAATATAATATTTCATCCCAACCTCCCATACAAACGAAGGTATACTTTCGCAGGTGTCTCCTCAGACCATTGTCCACAGTCGCTTGGAATTCATGTCTTGTATCGTATAGATAACTTTTGCTTTCTTTCGGGTCATTGCAGTCTAAGTGCGTCTTGCAACGTGTCCATGGTACTTTATTGAAACTTTCTGTGCATGTTTATGTAAAGCATTCATGTTCCCAGACAGTAACCAGTTACATTGTCCAATTCAACGCCAGAAGCATTCGCAATTATGGGAACCAAATAAATGGCTGCAATGACAGTTGATTTGACATTATGCGACAAGAACAATGACAGTGAGTGACTTTACAAAAAGTGAATTTTTAAAGAATAAGTGAAATGTTTACGTGTGCACACACCGTAACATCGTGGTCATTGTTTATGATTTTGAATTTCAGAAACTGTTGCATAATAAAGACTTTCCATTGCAATGTGTCAAAAGTGATAATTATAATGTAAGGTGCCCAAAGAGGCTTTGAATGTTTAGTACTTCACATTCTTTGGTAGGTAGCATGCCCGGAGCGGGGTATAATTGGGCCCAGGTTTGTTATTTGGTTGTGTCTTGTTGTGTTTTTTTACTTTTTACAAACAACTTCTTTGGGTTAAAATGTTGGATGACAGATGAAAGTGACAGTGGAGCAACAAGAAAGTGATAAAAAAGAACAAATAAGTCCTGGCAATTTATTCCCGATACAAATGACAAGTGGTACTGGATGAAGTGCAGCAAGCAAGACAAACGAGCTAAATGTTTGCTTGAAATACATGTTGACATATGAACATTGCAGTGGCTCCTTTCATAACATTCAGATTTAAAAATTGTTTTACTGTTGTGTTTGGTGACATTTATTTTTACATTTAACACAGACAGTGGCTTTTCTTTTGTGTTGTGCTGGCCTTGACTTTTGCAGTGAATTAATGGTGTTTTCCATTGGTAAATCTGGCCCCTTAATCCGTAAAGTAATTATCGTTTGACGTTAACATTTCGAAGGTACATCTTGCATCACGTAAGATCAGCAGTCGTTTTTGTATCGACGATATCACTTCATTTGCTTCACTTAAAACAATAATTGTCAAACCACAGACGATTGTTGAGCGATTGCTCATAAGGTCTCGACTACCGTCTGAGTGATAATCGTTTTCAAAGTTACGGAATGACCCCCCTGGATTTTGATCTAAAATTTGATCTTTTTCCGTGCCAATGGAACACGATTTCAGATTTTTTTTGTAATTTCTTTGCTGTGAAGTTAGTGTCGGTGTAGCTGTCAAGTTTTAAGTCACAGGTTTGTAGTTTTTCGTTTAATTTATATTTCATATTGAACTGCTACAGTTTTAATGATTAATAATAGTTTCTCACAACCGAAATAATAATAAATCAAAACGAAAATCAATTTTTATTAGTATAGGATAAATCTGCCGAAAAAAAAAACAGATTTGATCTGAGATAAAAACAATAAATTTTTTTGCCCAATGGAACAAAACTGTCAAAATCGGTCTTTTGACAGATCTATAAGATTGATTTTTTTATCAATGGAAAACGCCATAAGAAAGAGAGACAATATGTAGAATTGCAATGCTTGCAGATTTTACGTGTCAACACTGTGAGTTCTATTTATTCTGCAAGACAAATTCTGCACTTATGTTTCAGGCCTTAGGACTGCAAGGGAACAATATATTGATCGTAATTGTATTGGCAGCACTTAAATGTCGATACCCTTCGCACGACTCAACAGTTTATTTGGATTGCGGATATCTTTGACAGATGGAGTTTTTCGTTTACTTTGGTCGGTACCTATTCTGATTTTACTACACCAACTCCCCGAGTGTACAAGAAAATCTGGCCAATAAATGTAAAATAAGTTGAGTTTCGGATTTAATATGTATTTCGTAAATTCTTGTACATTAGGCGTGTTTTTTTAGTCAGTATATGTATAATTAAAAATGAGAAAAACATGACAGCAGACTACAATCCGCTTTGCGAAAAAGGCACATCGCGACAACGTCAGTGTCAAATAAAATAAAACATCTGACAGCTATCAAATTTGTATAATGGTAACTTCGTCGAGGGGAGTAGCGGGGTATTTTTTATTTATACATAAAATACTTTTTGTTGTGTAAGCATCTAAGCGCGCGTTATCGAAATTTTTTGGTAGAGTAAAGCCAGAATTTCTGGCAGACACATCCGTTGACGGGACTCAACGGATGTGTCCGAGACGGATATTGCTGCTAACGGATGATTTTTTTAGACTTAAGTTTTTTAGGTTGGTAATGGCGACCAAAAATCATCTGTCAAAGTGAAAAGTTTTCAGTATACTTTGCCATTTAATCAAGGAAAGACTTACAAACAAGCAACGATTGCAAATTATTGAAATTTACTATCAAAATTCGTGCTCTGTAAAAATATGCAGCTCCATGAAAATACGCTATATTATCGAAAAATTGTGTTCAGCGAGACTCATTCCTGACTCAATGGGCTCATAAGCAAAACTGTCGCATCTGGAGTGATGAACAGCCACATGGCCTACAAGAATTACCAATGCATGCCGAAAAAACGACAGTTTGGTGTGGTTTATGGGCTGGTGGCATCATCGGTCCATTTTTCTTCAAAGACGACCGTGGAAGAAACGTTACCGTCAACGGCGAACGATGTCGAGCCATGATAAGCGACTTTTTTTTTGCCCCAGTTGGCTTAGTTGAACTTGGTTGACATGTGGTTTCATCAAGACGGAACACACCTCGTGAATTAATGGAAATGGTGAAGGATGAATTTGGTGAGCAGCTTATCTCTCGAAATGGCCATGTGAGTTTGCCGCCAAGATCATGCGATTTAACGCCTCTTGATTATTTCTTGTGCGGTTATGTAAAGTCGTTAGTCTATGTGGACAAGCCGAACACGATTGAAACGTTACAGGGTAACATAACACGCGCAATTTGTGGAAAACAGGAAGAAATGCTCGAAAAAGTGACGCAAAATTGGACCTTTCGAATGGACCATTTGAAACGGAGCCGCGGAGAACATTTACATGAAGTTATCTTTAAAACGTAAATGGCAAAGGCATATTTATCGATTACAATAAAAATTTTGAATATTTGATGCAAATTTGAGTGTTTTATTCGATATAAAAAAAAAATCTGCACTTAAAAATCACCCGTTAGTTGAAAATATACTTCGCAGTAAGGAAAAGATCGATTGGAGAGTACCTACATTTTTTAATTCATAGTGACGGCGTCAGTCAGCTATAAACGCACATAAGTACTGCGCAGTTTATATTTATAGAGCGTGCATGTTTGTTATTAAACATGCATGCTGGCGTTGCCTGTGAACCCTATTTGTTATCTCAGTTAGTATTTTTCCAAAATTATAATTAAAAATATATAATTAAAAATATAATTAAAATTATAAGTAAGTACTTAAGCTATTTAAAATATGTCATTGTTTTCCTAAATATTTGTTTGACGTTTTAATGAAAGAAATAACACACTTAAGTGAGGATGATAGTTTTCCAAGGTACTCTATTCTTTAATAGCCTATCATATTCTATCCTTAAATTAATGATCCCCAAAAACTGGGTGTGGATAAAACTTTATATGGATGAAATATAGAAAATGACATTTGACGGAAAGCACACTCGTGGATTTTTTCCATTTCCAGTGGTATCATGCGAAGGGAAACTAGAAAATCCTTTAAATTATAGAACCGAAAATAAGAACCTTCATTATAAACCAGAAAATGTAATTCAAGGAGCCAAATATACTAAACTGACTTTCTAAAATAAAATGGCTACGAAAGTGTTCTGATTACATTTTTTTGGCTGTATTTAGTATGAGAAATTGGGTTAATCTTGAAAATAAATAGTAAAATAAAATTGTATTTACTATATTGTCGGTAAATACTACTAATAAATAATTGCTGGCTGACAATAATAATAAAACAAATTATGAGGTTTTTTATGGTGTCTCCGGCATGTATTTGGTATTTTTTTATAACGAGAAAATACAAAAAGAAAGGAACTTTGTTCCAATTCTGTTGCGAAATTATTGAAAATAAGGTTTAAATAATATCCCATTTAATCCAATTGGCACAGCAAAAAGCCAACTTTAGGTTTTAGATATAGTTCAGCTCAGATACATTCGTACAGTTCGATATGGACGTAGATAGACAGTTGTTGCATGCGTACCCACTAACAATTTCGCTTCGATAAAGCACAATCGAAGCTATTCACCCCCAGCAATATTACTTGTAGGAAGTCATATAGAAAGACATTTGGCGCACTTTTAGGAAGTAATTTTCTTCTATAAGACTTCTTTAAATACTTCTAATAAGCCTTACAGAAAAAACTTTGTTTGCTTATAAAAGGATTTACAGAAGCCTTCGCAAAAAGTCTTTCCGAAAATATTTGCAAGCCATCTCGTAGCTTAAAAGTAACAATTTTTTATTATTTTCTTTTTGTTTTTATTTTTTCTTATATTATTTACTTTATTAATTTGAATTTCAATCTCTTATAATATTCAATGCAATTAATTATATAAAAAACTCTAATCTTACTGGGATTCGAACTCGCGTTCTCTCGCACGGTAATCCAACACGCTATCCACTTTCATGTCTTTCTGAAACATGAAAGACGAGTAAGTAGAACGAAGTACTTGAATCGTGTTGACTCATTCTCCGTTAGGTTCCCGATCTTTTCACATTTTCCCGATATTTTAATATTAGCTTTTTTAAGCCTTCATTCGTAAGCTCTATACATGCTATGCTTCGGATTAACTTCGTGTGAAGTTCTACCCAAACATCTTAACGTATGGTACATGTGCAGTGTGCACACATATCCGGAAGCTTAAAAACAACCTTAACAGAAGTTACGCCATCATAATTTCGGTTATGCTTGTGAATTTTCCTGCATAATGTCTTAAAGCTTCTACCCGAACAATCCACCGCCAAAATGCTCAACCTCCGCGCAGAAGTACTATGTAAGGCCTATAGAAATAATTGCTTGTGGAATTGAAATTTTTTAGCCGTATGAAATAATAATTGTAAGTTGCCATATGAAATCAATGTTATGGCTGAAACACAATCACGCTTTGGATCGTTGCGTTGGCTGACGCACCTAGTTCAACCATATGAAATCAATGTTACATATCCCAATTTAGCCTTGCCTGGCGTTGAGTTTCCACCTCAAAATGAAAAACGTAAAATCATAACGTAACGTTGCTGTAAAGCGCCATGGGCAAAGCAAAGGTTGGAAAAAGTTTGAATTGTCAAAATATTTGTTGTTGTTTTCTGGATTATTTTCTGAGAAGGTTGTGGAATACGATATTTTTAGCAAAGATTTTAACCATTTCCCCCATTTTTGTAGCAGAAGTTGAAACTGCTGAGAAAATAAATATGTCACAATCACGCTTTGGAGCTTTGGCATAATATTCACTTGCTCAGCGTTTTCAACCTCTGCTACAAAAATGGGGGAAATGATTCAAATCTTCGCTAAAAATATCCTTCTCCACAACCCTCTTAGTGAATACCCTAGAAAACAATAACAATTTTTTTTAGGCTGTAACACGTAACTAATAAAAATAAATAGTTTTATATATTTTTTTATTTCTATTCTCGAAAATTATAAATTGTTTTAAATATAATTTTTTTAACGAAACACATAAGTTGATTTGAAATTCTAAACTGAATGCACCCATTTAATTCATTGAATACACCCATCTGCATCGAGTGTCAAGGCAACCCCCAGCGTTTCACAAACTGTGCTGTCATACGCACGTGCAGGTAAACGTCAAAACAAAAACTGTCGATTTGTGAACACGGTGGTGCATTTCAAAATATTTTTTGAAATATTTACTTAAGTATAACAAAACATGGATATCCAATTGAACATTAATAATAATGTGGCTCCTATTCGAACCAAAACAAAGGTACGTTCAATAAACACATAAAAATACTCAATCTAACCAACCTTCGTTTAGCCAACTCCAAATGGTAGACCCAAAATGCTTGCGAAGAAACCGATAAAGAACAGAGCTCCAGAGGGCTTTTCCTTTGAATTCGGTGGTCAACAAAAAGTGAAAGCGCTTGTGGCTCGACGTCGTCCACAGAAAAAAGAAGAACCAGCTAAAGTGAGCACTTCTCAACCGCCTCCCCACCGTCCGATGGTGTTACGACCACCAGATGAAGTGGCACCAAAGCACGAACAAGGCGAACTCATGTTGAACATAGTATCCGGCACAGCAAAAGATAGGGTCCTGCCAAAAAAGCAGAAGCTTTCGCGTTCCGATCGAGTGAACGCCAAGAATGGAATCAGGGAACGTAGGAATCCCCCACCGAAAAGGAAAGTGCTCACAGACAAAGAGATTGACGATGGCATCCGGAAATTCTCTCAGAATCCAAATGCATTCAAGAAGTCGGACGAGAATGAAAAGCCCTCTGAGAATCCAAAAGCGGACGAGGAACCCGATGTCAATGGTAAGCCCAAGCCATTCAAGAAGACTTTCAAACCAAGTGATAGGTCGGTCAGTAAGATCAATCTCTTCGCTAAGAATCCTGAGACGAAGGTACTTGGACAGAGATTTGTAAAGCCATTCACTGAGAAAGTATTCACTGGAGCAGCTATATCGTCCCTCGATATCCATCCTCACTGCGTGAAGAACCTCCAGGACATCCTTAACATCACAGAGCTTACCACAGTCCAGCAAAAGACAATTCCTGAAGCGTTGAAAGGCAAAGATGTGCTGGTGCGCTCCCAAACTGGTTCGGGAAAGACACTGGCGTACGCCCTACCCGTTGTCCAAATTCTACAGGAAATTCGTCCAAAACTAACACGAGACCATGGCATCGTTGCCGTTGTTATCGTGCCAACGAGGGAATTGGCCAATCAAACATACGAGCTGTTTGTGAAGCTCCTGAAGCCGTTCACATGGATAGTGCCCGGCATTATCACCGGCGGTGAGCGAAGAAAAGCTGAGAAAGCCAGACTACGCAAGGGAATAAACATTTTAGTGGGCACTCCTGGTCGTCTTGTCGATCATCTGCTCCACACAGAATCCTTCAAATTGGACAAAGCAAAGTTCCTTATCCTAGACGAAGCGGATCGACTGCTCGAGATGGGCTATGAGCGTGATGTAAAGCAAATTGTCGAGGCTATCGACGAACAGCGACAGAAAGCTCTCACAGAAGGTAAAGAACTTGAAAATCTCCAGCGGATGTTACTCTCTGCAACACTCACCTCTGCTGTGGAGAAACTCGCTGGTCTAACGCTTAAGGAGCCCCTATTCATCGACAACAGTGACGAGGACCCTTCACCGACTGTGAACCTATTGACTTTGGGTGATATGCCCGATGAGTCAGGAGTGCTAGTGATTCCAGAGAACCTTCAAATGAGTTACGTTGTTGCACCAACCAAGCTGAGGTTGGTTACTCTGTCGGGTCTGCTAGCCAAGGAGCTCCAGAAGAAGACTGTTTTCAAGGCGATGGTGTTTATGTCCACCATGGAGATGGTCAACTTTCATCATGATCTGATGAACGAACAACTCACCCAGAAGGTGTTGGACGATGAAGATGAGCCGAATGAGGATGAGGACGATGGCGATGAACCACTGTTGAGTGGAATGCGCTTTTTCAAGTAAGTAGGGTGAGCTAATTCGTGGAAGGGAGGGATGTAGATCGGATTCTCTCTTGCAGGTTACACGGTTCGATGACGCAAAATGAGCGGCAAGGAGTCTTCAACGCGTTTAGAGAGGCGAAGGCTGGTGTTCTCTTGGCAACCGTAAGTTTTTATGATTAAGAATGTTGAGATTGGTTGTGTTATGAAGGCTGTAGGACAATTTTAGCGAGGAGTACATAGGTCCATTGATAGGACACTTCTAGGGAGCTGTGATTCGTCGCTTACTCATTATGGAACAAGTAAAGCTCGACGGCGGCTCTTGTTCTATAACCTCCAGTTACTCAAATGTTGCTCGGTAAATCTGAATCGTCAGGATGCAAGCCATTACCAGTTGCAGAGTTTGTTTATTAAGTCTCGTTTCGTATCGTTTGGTCACTGAGTTCGTGTGTATGGCACCTGGACGCAAAATCCGATCACGTCCATTTGCTTTGTTATGTTAAGGACCACGGCAGAGACTAACTTTGTAGACTTTGCCAATTATGTTTGAAGTTCTTTTTGAGCGCGTCTTTGGCAGGTAAATTCTTGCCTGAGCATCGATTCGTATCCTAGGTGAACTTTTTAATATAAATATCCACGAAAACCTTCGCTTGCCAAAGGAAGTTTAGGAATAGTGGCTGCCATTGGTTTCCCAGCGCACATACACTCCACTATTGTCGGCTGAAGTACTACGTGGATTTTGGATTTCCCTCTACCTACTCATTGAAACCATTTTAATGAACTTAAGCACAGTCCAATTGGTATCCATTTGCTCTATATGTCCAACGACATACAGCTGGTCAGTATGTTGTTGAAAAGCTCGTCAAGTTCTTGGTTCAATCTGCGTATCGATAGCCCGTCAAGATAATCAGGAAGAAAGGATTTGTCCATGATTAAGCGCTGTATAACATGACTGGGAGACATGGGATCTCCTTAATAGTTCGAGTAAGGGCTTTACTACAAAATTGCCTTCTTAGCCCGAAGAAACAGCGGTTGGCAAGAGTGCATAACGAAGCTGATGTTGACAAATTCCCTTACTACGAAATCAATGTTGACGTTGTGTCCAATTCGTCGATGTTGCGAGTCCTTTTGTGTTGACAGATATACTCGGTCTTTCCTTGATTTACTGCTAAACCCATTTTTGCCGCTTCCTTCTCTATACTAGCAAACGAGTCCGACCAATGATGTCAATATCGTCGGCATATGCTGCACCGATTTATGGAAGATTGTCCCTCTGGTGTTGGCTCGGTAGTTTTGCACAATCCTCTCAAGAATCAAATTAAAGAAGTCACATGACAGCGCATCGCCTTTCCTAAATCCTTTTTCGGTATCGAATGTTTCGTTTCCAACCCTGATGGATCAGCGAGAATTCTCCATCGTCATCCTCCACAGACGGAGTTTGGGCGGTATGCCAAACCTATACATAGCTCTGTATAGCTCGTCTCTATAAATGCTGTCGTATGCGGCTTTAAAATCGATGAAGAGGTGGCGGGTATTGATTTGGACTTTCTGTTTTTTTTCCAGGATCTGCCGAAGTGTGAAAATTTGACCGATCAGGTTGTTGGAAAACGGTTTCAGGCATTCACATATTATGGCAGATAGGATCTTGTAGGCGGTGTTGAGGAGACTTCTGCCTCTGTAGTTGTTGCAGTTCAGAGTGTCTCCTCTTTTCTGGATCGGGCAAACGATGCTGAGGTTCCATTCTTCAGGCATGCTCTCAACCGACCAGATTTGGCTTATGAGTTGGTGGATGTTACTTACCAAGTCATCTCCGATGGCTTTTTAAAGCTCGGCAGGAAAGCCGTCATTTCTGGCGCCCCTGTTAAGCTTGAGTTTAGATAATGCTATCCTCACTTCACATAGGTGTGGTGGTTGGTAGTTTTCGCTGGCGTTGCCAATATTGAAATGTTCGTTCTGCCTGACAGCGGAATGTTGTTCGTCATCGGCGTTAAGCAGTCTGCAGAAGTGGTTCTTCCATATCCTCAGTATCGACTGTGTCTCAACTACTTTCCTTGTTCATCTCGAAAGGATTCTGTTCGAGCCTTGTATCCCTTGCTTACGTGTTACACTTTGGTTAAACTTGCGAACTTCATTCCTGGAATGACACCTCTCTGTCTCCTCGATCGCGTGCTTTTCTTACAAAAGCCGGTGTTTTTCCCTTCTTCTTTGCCTATAGAGCTCAATGGCAGCTCTCATCTTCACCTGCAGCTTAGCCTTGAAGGCCTTGTTCTTGGCTGTGAGCATCTGTCGGCATTCCTCATCAAACCAGGGGTTTCTTGCTGGTGGGTGCGATAAACGTAGCACATCAGTTGCGACTGATCTAATGGCTTGTTGGCATCGTTGATATTGTTCTTCGACATGAGATGCTGTTGGGATGGTGTGAATCGAGAGGTTAAGGGATACGCGTTGGCCTTGGCAGTCTCTTGCGATTGCAGTCTTTCGACATTAAATTTTTTCACAGTATTTCTGGTTTGTTGTGGGGTGGTGGATAACCGCATCCTTACCTTGGCTACAACAAGGTAGTGGTCCGAGTCGGTGTTAGCCCCTCGGAATGTTCGGACATCCAAAATACTGGGTGCGTTCCTCTTGTCTATCGCAATGTGATCAATTTGGTTGACTGTTGGTTTATCTGTCCCCTTATGGATATCGAGGTGAGGAAACCGTGTGCTGACTATAGTAGTCAATTAGCCTAAGTCCGTTACCAGACGTGTTGTCGTGTAGGCTATATTTTCCGACAATACTGCTAAAGATTTCTTCTCTTCCTACCTTTGCGTAAAAATCTCCCAGCACGATTTTAACATCGTAGTTCGGTAGTCTCTCATAGGTTTTGTCAAGGAGCTTGTAGAAGCAATCCTTAGCTATATAAACCTTTTCCTCCGTCGGGGCGTAAGCGCATATAAGGCTTATATTGGCGAATTTGGCCTTGATGCCGATTGTTACAATGAGTACGCTATTGTCTTGAAAACACAAGACTTCTTGCCTAAGTCTGGCACTTAGAACAAATCCGCATCTAAATAGTCCGTCCTTCTGCTTACTATAACACGGTCCATAGTAGATGTCACAGTTTTTCATCCTCTTTTTGCCCGGCCCATCCCATTGTATTTCCTGGATGGCACTAATGTCTGCTTTGTAGCAGTTTAGGCTTCCGCTAGTTGTTCGCCTGCACCTCTCCTGTTTAATGTTCTCACATTCCAGGTGCAGATACGAACGTCGGTGTCCTTTTTTTCGATTAGCAGGGTCGTCAACAATAATATCAGTCCTTCTCGAGGCTATTCGTTGCTTCGTTACAATGGTTTTTTCCATTGGTGGGTAGTTAACACAAAGCACAACGCCCAACGTGGAGGGTCAGTTCCAATTTATTAGATACCCCTAGGACACGGGGCCATCAGTATCCACTACGGGATTGAGCGCTGCCTTTCGGTTCATCCGCCACCATCTCTGTTCAAGGGGCCTGACTTACCCTTGAGATTCCTAGATAACCTGTTGTCCGAATATGTCGAAGCAGCTCATCTAGGTTCGCCTGGAACGGCAGACCGGGTATGGACAAATAATGCTGCGACTCCAAAAACTGCACCAAACTTTCGCATCTTCAGGATGCAGTGGCATTAGATGCAATCGTGAACTTTGACATTTTTTTGTCTGGACTTTCTTTTCTTGCCTACGTCAGTTAGGCAGCTGGTGGAAACATCAGGAAAACTGTTATTCACGGAATCGTGATTTGTCGGTGTATAATTAAGGTCAAGTCTCCGTGCACCCTAACCAGGAGAGGGGTGTAACAAAGCAATTGGTCTATAGTGCGTTTGATGCGTTTGGTACATTGTTTTTGGGAATCATCACCTACCACAAACTTAGAAAACCTGTGGAGCATACAATTAACAGTTGCTGGTGTGGGTTCACATACACGTAGCAACAAAAGTGTTCCTGAGGCCCAGTAGTCTTATTGCCCGAGGTCGAGGTCAGTTCTTTTGCAGTTAACTTATGTAGTTGGGAGTTGCTCAACAGAACATAACTGTCTTGTATATTATGGGTTCCATGGCTTTACTGGTCACAAGGTACGGTAACGATGCCGATGCACTGCGACCACTTCACGGATCTAAGATGGAGGTGGGCACAGGAGTAAGTGTTTTCACTAGAAATCAAGCAAACACTTTCTAAAAAAACTCTTGCTCCTGTGCCTACTTGCATCTTAGTTCTCTCAGTGTAGATGATGGGTTCCTCCGATTCTCAATTACGATGGACACGATTGGAACTCATGATTACTTTGCTCCTAAGTGATCTTCAATTCCAATCGTGTACCCTTGTATGAGAATTTTGTTAGGGAAATGCTGTGATTAGTTGCCAGTTTATAAGAGTCCATAAGAGCTGTGCCTCCTCCTCTTTTGTTTGGCTGTGGCACAGGATCGGTGATATTCAAAAAATGCTTACAGCCCGTGTTTTTAGCATGCACTATTCGCATCTGACAAATCAACCCAGAATTGTGCATATGTACTAAAACTCACCCATAAACTCGTCTACCACTCTCCCCGCGGAACTGGCGTTAGCATCTCAGCCTGCACTCTCCTCTTTATAGTTTGTTTGTCTTAGACACACAATTGTCCTGAATGCTTTCAACAAAAAGGTTAACTTTGCTCCATGTTTCCTCTGACAGGATCATCTCGCTAACTAAACGGTTTGCATCTGAGGGATCTGCATTGATATTCTCTGCGTCTTCTTCTTCGTTCGAACATTATGGACAGATTGGTGAGGTGTGATGCCTGAATGTGTGCAAATGATTCCTGAATGCACCAGGGTTTGTTTAAAACTGAGCGTTTGCCTATTCGTGCATTCGTTGCCTATTCGTCCAGTGTTCCATTTCAGGGATAAGTTGATGTATCCATCCTCCTGTGGTAGCATTGTTCCAGCGGTTTTGCCAATCTCTGCATGGAGATTGCTCTTTCCTATCTTTGAATCACAAAATTTGATAAGAGTTGGTTGCTAACACGTTTCCTCACATCAATGGGCATTCCTCCAGCTAGGACCAGTGCCTCTTCCTCTGAAACGGTTTAATAATTTTCTCCTCATTTCCATCGATTGTGTCAACCCAGTCTGGTGCAGCGTAGAATAAAGCTGAGCTTCTCCCTCTAGAGAAAAGCAATCTGCGACTTCCTCTGGGTCAACAGATGTTCGGCAAAATTCTTGAATTCTTCCAACGAAGTACAGGTGCGCCTTGTAGTTAAGGCTGTTGTCGGTCATTACAACTAGGTAACGGATTGCAGGTTCCGATTGAATTGATTGAACTCTTTTCGGCTGGATTTTAGAACTGCTTCGGCTTTCTGTTCGCTAGTTCTAGGTTAGTAGACTACAACCAGGCTTTGATTACAGATATCGCTGCAATTGTTCTCCTTAATTGGTCTTCGATCTCGTGGATATGCTTTGCCACGGTAGCTATGGAGACTTCATCCGCAAAGCCTACAACCTTCAGAACCTTCAGAATCTTCGTGGTTTAGAATATCCTTGTGGAAACATTGTTGTGGCTTTGCCGCTGTCTTAGAAAAGCTTTCTGTTCTTGAAGTAGCTAGAGAGTATCCTGAGAATAAACCTGGGCACGTTCATTTTGACTAAAGAGCTCATGATGCAGGACCAGTTGGCGGAATTAAAGGCAATTTCGATGGTGACAACGGAACAGTACTCCTTCGTTCCAAATAGCCCTCGTTTTCTCTCGATGGCTGCTGCAGCTATGTTGACAACCCGTTTAATGGCGTCTGCAGTGAAGCCAGCTAACTACCAACCTGGTAGTCTGATAATGCGCCCTTTCTTCAGCTAGTGTATTTTAGATGAACCTTTCTGCGTTTTGCCCATCGTTTCCAAAAGGCAAATGAGGTGTTAGGACGTAGGGAGTCATGGAAGATTATTTCCCTTGGGAAGAAGCGCCAATCGTTGCAGTTTCCAGTTGTTTGGGAATGTCCTCTCCCTTAGACAGCCCTATATTACTTCCATGAGAATGTCAGGTGTGGAGTTAATTACCGTTTTCTGTGTTCTGTTTGGTATACCATCTGCATCCGGTGTCTTCTTTTCTCCAAACTTTTTAAGCGCCGACAGCAGTTCCTTTTGTGTAACTGGCGGCATTTCTTCGTTGGAAATTTCAGCTACAACTGGGTGATCGTTGCGAGAAGAGTATCGTTACGATGTTCTTTAGAATGTCTAATCACGTAAGCTGAGGTGACCTCTGGCCTTTCACTTTCGTCCTGACAATCCTGTATGCAGTTCTCTAGGGAGTTATGTCTGCTTCATCCAATAGCTGCTTAAAGCTGCAGCTTTTCCTATCTTTCTTGTATTTCCATCTGTTTGGTGATTATGTAACCTTACCTTCCATTTTCTCCTTCACAGGACGTAGCTGGTCGTGGCTTGGATGTCCCCGAAGTGCACCTAGTGGTACAGTACTCGCCACCGCAAAAAATATCCGATTTTGTCCACAGAGTGGGACGAACTGCACGTGCTGGTAAAAGCGGACGCGCTGTTCTCTTCCTAACGCCCAGTGAAACGAATTTCATTCGCGTCCTTGAAGACAAAAGGATAAGGTTTGCCCCTTCAAAAGCTTCCATATATACTTACTAACATCGATTTCCTTTAGAATATCCCAAATCGACATGGATGTCTACCTCAACGCTCTAGTCGCAGTCGATCCCGAGGCGAAGAACATCCAAGAAGCTGCCTCCAATTTGCAGCATCGATTCCAAGAGTTAATTGCCGACGACAAAGAAATGCACGACAAGGCCTGCAAAGGTATGTACGCTCATATTAATCAAACTCATGTTCGCCTAATAAGGCCATTTGCTCCAAAGAATGGAAACAAAATTGCGCCCGACATACGATTACGTCGTGTACCACGTGTATTACGTTACACTTCGTCGACTCATGAAGAAAACTCCATTGCCAAGCATGAACTTCCGATTATAAATGAACAGAGCATTTGACCTTATCAAGTGGAGCTTTTATTTAGCCCTAATCTATCAAACTGCGATTGGTCATTAAACGAACGCGTTTTATGGTAACCACCTACCGTTGACGTAATTAAGGTCGCTCGCGCTTATTGCCATAAATCCTCGAACCGAACAAAAATGAACAAAAGTCAAGCAACCCACCAAGTCAATCGGTCACGTGCACACCGAACATGTTCCCTGGATGTGTCTATCGAAGAAACATACAAGCGTTGGGTTTTCCAGTGCCGCTACATGGAAATTGCCACGAAATACTAATTGCCGAGCGTTTTAACGTCGTCGGCAAAGTACTCTCCTCTCCATCACCTCCATTTTCGGGAAACTTTTAATAATACGTACAAAGGGGGCGGGCATTAGTCACTGTCTAGTACGGGCGCCCCCCTGTCTCAGTAAAAGAGCATTTCGTCGGTAGGATATGGTGCTGCTGTGTTTATTATTACCGCGATAAGCGGAAGGACTTTATTGCAATGGTGGGGGTCAGTATTTTATTTTCAAGTGCGAATAGCACTTTCTCTATACCGACGTGGGTTTTTTTTTTCGAGATTCTTAAGGCCGAGGAAATGGTGTACCGCACTTTGAGAGCGCTGAATGGAACGGGGTGGGTCCAACTATTTTATGACTGCAATTATACTGCATTGGAACAATTAATTATAGGTTTGTACGTTTTAGTCCCTTAAACGGTTTTGTGGTTGGAAAGCATAAATTTATGAGAATCCTGTTTGTCGAGGTTTGGTCGGAATGGTGGAAGTGCGTTTGTGCATAGAGAAAGTAAGGCGAAAATACCACTTGAGCGAGGGAACAAATGTTGAGGATGCAGTGCGGGATGCAAACATTACAAATTGGCAGCAATCTTCATTTATTGCACGTCAAAGTCGGGTAGATATCCTTGCAATTCTCGTTTTCGACGATGCTATCTTTCTTTGCTGGATTAGTACTGGGCCGCCAGTTGTGTTCGCCGTACTGATTCCGATCTGATGGGGCAATCCCTTTTGTAGGATTACTACCGATCTTTCCCCGCACGATTATAATTGAAAATAACCCTAGGAAACGAGAGTTTTACTTGAATCGAGCGCCATTGGTAACCAGCGATGTGTAAAGCATTATCCATCTTGATGGCCTTTAGCGCCAATGGAGGAGACAAGTTCTTGATCTTATGTTGGCAATTTTGTTTTTCTACCAGCCGTTAACACCTTCAGCTTGTTCGCAACAGAGATGGTGAGTTAAAGGCTTTCCTTCCTTGTCAGTCATTTGATTGCCTTTACGTCGTCGAGTCGTCTTGAGAAGGGTTCGACATCATGTTGGCAAGTCTGGTGTCCTACAATCGGTACTATCTCCTACCGCAAAACACCTTGAGTTGAGATGGATAGTAAGGAATTTCCCTTCCTAGTTACAAACAGTCTTCTCTTCTTAAAGTGTTATGTCTGTCATGCCAGATTATCGTTTCTCTCTTGTCCTTCCGGGTAGGATTCGGGGTACCTATAGTTTTAGTAGTCCTTCGGACCATCCTGCGAGCGCTTCAGGGCTGTTTTCGTAAGATGGCATTCTTAGTCGTGTTTTGTTGGTCAGTTCCCTCATAGGGTTTGAGAAGTTGATGACACTTGTCGTCGATTCGGGTAGTATCAGTGGCTGGGTCCTTAGCTAACTGCCTCCAGTTGCGTAGTTCAAGTTGGTTAAGGTCTGTGTTCACATGTGCGCTCCACTTAATGCGACGACTTCTTCTACTGCGTACGACGCACACGTCTGGGTGGTAATCGAAGACTCTGTGAGCCGGAATATTGGTTTCCAATAGTCCTATAGATCTTGGTTGAATCTTGGCCTCCATATCTCCATAGGATGGTACGGTCCGTGCTTCAGAGACGTAGAGCAGGACTGGGATGATCAGGGTCTTGTATAGGATCTAGTTCGAGTGAGGGATGTACTACTAAATTGCCTTCTTCTAAGCCTAGAGAAGAAGCGGTTGGCAAGAGTAATTCTTCGTTTGATAAGATGTTGTTATCAGAGTTAATAGTGGAGACGAGGTAATACCTCAAAGTTATAAATGTGTCAATGGTAACGTTCTGTCCAATTCGTGATGTTGTGAGTACTTTCGTGTTGCATATACTTGGACTTTCGCTCATTTAGATTTTCGTAGCAACAGGTCCACTGATGATTTGATGTCATAGTGCAATTCGACCATCGTTGGAACGACCATAATATATTTGAAATCGCTAAAAACGCAGCGAGATGTCTAGATTTCCCTTACCGATCCAAGAAATATTTCACCCCTTCTGATCTGGCCTCAATATATAAAGCGTACATACGCCCCAAACATTAATTCAACCCCCACATAAGGTCAGGTGCAGCCAAAACATAGGATACAAAAGCGTGCGATAAAATTAATAGGAGACCCAACCATATCGAACTCCATAGTTGCGCTCGAACATCATAGGAATGTCTCCTGTCTTACACTGTTTCACCGCTAATATAACAACAAATGCTCAAACGAAATAGCCAGATCCTTTCAGCCACTTCAACAATTCAACCATAATATTCGGCGTGCCATGAATGCTAATCAGTTCACCCTCAAGCCTATTACCGGACGCACTATGAAATATAGAGATTCATTCCTAAATCGAATAACATCGTCGACGTATGCTAGTAGTTTATGGAAGAATGTGCTTCTTGTGTTGGTTTGGGAGTTTTTCGCAATCATCTCTATGTTGGTATCGAACATGTCGGTGAAGTCGTTTCCGATCCTCATGGAGCACCGAGAATTCTCCACAGTCATCCTGCACAGACGGACGAGTTTGGGTGGTATACCAAAACTAGACACGGCCCTGTATAGTTCGTCTCTATAAATACTGTCGTATGCGGCCAGTGATTTTAGGATAAGTGTTCCGTTACCCTCTCTATATCTAGCGACTGGATGAGGAGTTGGGCTATTTTCCTGATTCTCTTTGTCGTCGTTGATGGATTCTAAAACAATGGCAGTGAATTGTGAGTTAAAAGCAATGGCTGGCATTAACGTCAATTCGTTCTGAACCAGATCCGTACGCGCATTAGGTTTGATGCAACGCATAAGAAATGGATAAGGTAAAGGTTGTGTCCAAGTTGATTACCTAGGTGAGGTCATTTTCCCATTTGTCAGGACGATGATCCGGTTTGCATGAAAGCATATGACGCTTCTGATGCTCCATTGTGACCGATATGAACTGATGCGATTTGGAGACTTTTTAATCAAAGACCATAAGTTTTGGTGACTCGACTTAACTTCCTTGACAACTGTTTTTTTTTTTTGGTAGAAGTTGGAGACACTGCTGGACCGATGTATTCATGCCCATTCACAGTAGATGTCTTAGCTAATTTAATTACCTACAATGCGGACTTTTTTGTTGAGGTCTATGTTTCTTTACTTCTCAAAAAGTTTGTGTTCGATCCATTGACTCCAAGGCTTTGTACTGCGTTTTGTTCTAGTTGATTTGTATGCACTCATATATGGAACGAATTCGCTGGTGTGCAACAATAGCGTGTGCCATTTGCTTTGGTTTTTATTAAGGTACTGCCATCTGCAAAATTAAAAATACGATGGTCCCTTAAAGATCATAATTTGGATTCAAAATAGATTGGGTGAGAGAATTGTACCCTGAGGTTCTCTTTCGTTTATAGAAAATATATTTGCTGAAATATCATCCACTACAAATGCAGCGAATTTGAGGGAGACTGTATAGACTCAATTTGAATAACAAAGCTTGGTGTTAAACTCGATGAAAAACCTTGCAGATTCGATGTTTGGTTATTAATAAATCGAACTTGTAAAACTTTCATCTCGATATCTACAACCTTGTCAGTGATGGTCGTAGGTTTTGGCAAATTCTGCATTGCTATAGCGCCACTAATGAATCCCGTTGTTTCCAACTAGATCGAATGTGACCGCGTGATAATAGTCTTGACGGCTTTATTCACTGATGGCTGGGTGTTATTATCCGAAACAGCTTGTGCCGGCTTCTTGAAAAAGTTTCCACGCGTGGTTTAGCATTTCTAACTTTGATTTCATTTTTACGATCTTTCTACCCTTTTTCGTCATCTCTAACTGTACGGAGAACGGATCCATTTCCTAGCTCTCCAAGAAACAAGGAAGGCGATTATTGGACGAATCAATTATTGGGTTTTGTTTTTCAGAAAAATTAACTTTAACAATTTCTTCGCCTTAGAGATGAAGCAATTTTTCACACCTTGATGGCTTCGTTAATCTTCAAAACTATCGCATTTGTGTCACAGAAAACCACATGTGTCAACCCCTGTTAAGGTTTGGTGTGTATTTTGGTCTAAAGTCATAATTAGACAATACATTTACGAAAATGGAGTTGTTTTGTTACTGTTGCTCGATATGACAACATTATTCTTTATTATGCATGAAATGGACGACCAGACGATTCACTCATTTATATTGCAAAAAAAAAATGCGTACGGCTCTAAGTAAAAATTTGTAAAAATCAGTAAAAACTATTTTTGCGGGAACAAAACTTGTATGAAACATTTTCTGTCCTTCGGTGATCAAAAAAACCGATTCGACAGTAATTTTGTCCGTAAAGTTAATTCAGTTTCAGTTCAGTTTAACTCAGAGACTGGAATAACTCGAAGCAAAGCCAATACTGAAATCCCCATACTTTTTGTTGAGCCAACAATATCGCAGCCTTAGCAAAAGCTGTATTTGATGTTCCGACATCGACCAAACAACGTCCCAAACACGTCCCTGTAGGGCCTTTTGTAAAAGGTCTGAAGATGTGCTATTAAAAATTGCAGACAGTTCCTTAAATAAAATGTGTTGACCATGAATCGGGTCTTACCTACGTTCATGCTCTCCTGAATCTTAAAAACGAAGTCAAGCATCGTCACGAGTGACAAATCCCATTGCCACCTCTATGGATATCTAAACAAACAAAAGCTGCAGTTCTTGGTTACTGAAAATCCACGAGTAATGCATGAAGAGCCATAACATTCACTCAAAGTCACTGCGTGGTGTACTGTTTGTGAAGAAGGAATCATTGGACCATTAGATCGACACGGCCCCAAACGATCGCTGTGGACACGTGGTACCATCAGGATGGAGCAACTGTGTATACATACTCCATAAGCCACAACCAACATTTTGAGGCAGACTTTTCCCGGTTGTCTGATATTCAGCCAGACCGAGTTATCCGTCGGAACGGAAAATTCTCCGATTTTGTACGATTTTGGTGGATTTTTGCTTCGAGGTATTCTTCCGAAAAGCTGTTCGGAATATTTCTCCGACATTTCGTAAAGCATCCCGGCGAATTGCGTTGAAGTGCGTTCAGGTGCATTTTTAGTGAAATTTTTGACAGCTAAGTGCCATGCTTTTTCCGATTTCCTGCGACACAAACACCCCAATCGAGGTATATGTTCGGAACAATTTCCGAAACGGAAGTCAGTTCCAATCGTAACTCAATTTGCTTTAGAGGTATCCGTTACTTACTTACTTAAGTGGCGCTACAGTCCGGAATGAACCTGGGCCTCAACCAACATACCTCTCCAATTAGCCCGGTCCTTAGCTAACTGCCTCCAGTTGCGCACTCCAAGTTGGTTGAGGTCGGTTTCCACTTGTGCGCGCCACTTTAGGCGAGGTCTTCCTCTACTGCGTCCGACGTCTGGCTGGGAATCGAAGACTCAGCGAGCCGGAGTATTGGTGTCCATTCGTTCTACATGTCCTAGCCATCTTAAACGTCCAATGCGGAGTTTTTTGACCAGGGGCATGTCGCTGTACAGCTCGTATAGTTCTTGGTTGAATCTTCGTCTCCATAGTCCGTAAACGCAAACGGGACCGAAGATTTTTCGAAGAATTTTCCTCTCGAATCTACCAAGGATTTCTTCATCCGCTTTTGATACGGTCCATGCTTCAGCGCCGTAGAGCAGGACTGGGATGATCAGGGTCTTATATAGGATCTCCTTAGTAGTTCGAGTGAGGGCTTTACTACTAAATTGCCTTCTTAGCCCGAAGAAGCAGCGGTTAGCAAGAGTAATTCTTCGTTTAATTTCTGACGAGATGTTGTTGTCAGAGTTAATAGCGGAGCCGAGGTAGACAAAGTCCCGTACTACCTCAAAGTTATATCTGTCAATGGTGACGTTCTGTCCAATTCGTCGATGTTGTGAGTCCTTTCGTGATGACAGCATATACTTAGTCTTACCCTCATTTACTGCTAAACCCATTTTTGCCGCTTCCTTCTCTATACTAGCAAACGTGGCTATGACATCACGTTGAGTCCTACCAATGATGTCAATATCGTCGCGTATGCTAGAAGTAGCACAGATTTTTGGAAAATTGTGCCTCTGGTGTTGGCTCGGGAGTTTTGCACAATCCTCTCAAGAATCAGATTAAAGAAGTCACATGACAGCGCATCGCCTTGCCTAAATCCTTTTTTGGTATCGAATGTGTCGGTGAGGTCGTTTCCGACCCTGATGGAGCAGCGAGAATTCTCTATCGTCATCCTACACAAACGGACGAGTTTGGGCGGTATACCAAAACTAGACATGGCTCTGTACAGTTCGTCTCTAAAAATGCTGTCATATGCGGCTTTGAAATCGATGAATAGGTGGTGGGTATCGATTTGGACTTCTTGGGTTTTTTCCAGGATCTGCCGAAGTGTAAAAATTTGATCGATTGTGGACTTTCCTGGCCTAAAACCACACTGATAAGGGCCGATCAGGTTGTTGGTAAACGGTTTCAGGCGTTCACATATTACGGCAGATAGGATCTTGTAGGCGATGTTGAGGAGACTTATGCCTCTGTAGTTGGCGCAGTTCAGAGGGTCACCTTTTTTGTGGAGAGGTATCCGTTGTGGAACCAAATAAAAAAGCAAACAATCGCGTTCGTTTGATTCCGCAGCTATTCTTTGTCGGACAACTTCGGAAGAATCTCAACGCATAGCTGTCAAAAATTGTCGCCGATGCGCGACCACGTTACAGTCCGTCGGAAGATCGGTTCGAAATGCTAATCGGAACGAATACCACGGTACAGAATTCTTCGATTTCGAACAAATCGGTGAAAAAATTCTTCCGAACGGATACCTCGATAGGGGTGAAATTCTTCGCGGAATTTATTTACGAATTGTAGTGAAGTGAAGCCGTCGCGTCTATGTAGTATTTTTTTTTATGACACATACCTCGAATAGAATTCGAACCTCCGACGAAGTATGCGTTGTGGAAAATTGTCCGCTCTGACGGATACCTGGCGATTTTTTGGCGATTTGCACTATGTCGCAAGATCACCCGATTTGATCGCCCTAAACTTCGTTAAATAAGGCTCCATGAATGAAGCCCAGAAATCGTTTAACTCAATTCAAATCAAGTAACAGTTTCATCCTGGATCCCTGGTGTAAATTACAAGCCACAAAAAAGCACTTAATTCATCTCATTTGTCTATTTGTGTTGCCATATTACCTCGCCTACTCGACCACCCTATCATCGACCACTACAGCTACACCCAGTCCAGCAGGGTTGCTCACACTCTTGTAACTTATAATTCCTCAATTGCAGGGGGGAACTGTTCTGTGCATGGATTTCCCATGCGATGGCTTGACTAATAAGAACACCACTTAAAGCAAATAAAACTGTAATAAAATCCACCCTGAAAAGCAAACACCCAGCAGGGGTGCAATCGAGGACGAGTACTGCCAGTGCACTATACACAAGTCACTCACATACTTAGATTCACTTATCCTTTTGCCACGGAGCCACGAAGACTGTAAAACAATAAACTGAACCAATCAAAAAGCCATTTCGGTGATTCGTTCAACAATGGAGTCGTCGGTCCCGTCCTCTCGCCCCGTCGTCGTCATCGACCGGAAGGCGGAAGAACTTCCCTCACTCAGTGCCGCACTTTTAATGCACTAAACTTAGTTGTAGCAGATCCGTTGTCCAACTTCTCGGCTAGGAAATCACTCTTTATGGGTGGCAGACTGGCAGGCTCTCCGACCATAAGGACGATTCAACTCTGAACGGCAACTTTGGTACTTGGATGAGCGGTTTTGGAAGTTTTTTCTTCAAGTGAGCAGCAAGCAACCCCTCCTGTTGCAAGTCGCACAAGGCAGAACTGAAATTGAAAGTTAAATTGTTGAGAGTCCTTAACGTAGGAACTACATACGCAAGGGCCACTGTTTTTAGGGTGAGTCTGCATTTATGTGTAGCGAATCGAGAGCGGCTTCTTGTCGACAATTACATTGATTTTTACAATATGGGTTGGATGGCAGAGAAAGGAAGAGAGAGAGAGAGACAGGGCAGGACTTTAGTGGGTCTCGAGCTGTGTGAGGATGATGAGAAATTGAATTTTAAACTTTTCTAAATGCGAATTTTATGGAAAGCGATACAGAAAAAAAATTTTAAGGAGTCAGGAAGGGCGGCGAATGAGTTCGCATTTTAAAAGTCATTCCTTTTGTGCGAATGGCTGAGAAGATGTGAATATGGATATATTATTGATTGTATGTGTGTGGGAGATATTTTACGAACAAAAAGGATGTGAGTTGAATGGACTATAATGGCATATGTAACGGTTGGTTTTCTGAACAATGGGAAAGTATAACAAATGAGTTTTATTAAGTCGATAGTGGGAAAAGGATTCTTGAATGGGTTATAGTTTAAGAAGGGTGAGGACCATGACATTTGGTTGATTAAATAATTTATAGAACTCACGAGTCACCCTAATTTACAGCATTCCTATTGCTCCGCCTGTAGTTACGTTGGATCCAACCTAAAAAAAGCTCAAAAGCTGTACTTTTCTTACGTGTAGCTGAATGAAATTGAAGGCTAAAGTTGGGATAGATAAAATGATCCGATTTAGGTCAAATATGCGTGGTTTTAATCGATTGCTTGTTGCTATTTTGAAGGTCTCTCTCATAAAAGCTGGAATAGTCTTTTTTACAATGCACTCTAGAACATAATGTTTTACCAGCAAAATGCGAATAGCATTGGATAGGAACAACAGGTATAGGTCCGGACAATTTTTGAAGTGAAACTTCTTTTGTGTATTGGATTTTATGAAACGAAAAAGTGTAACGAAATAGAGACAACTCAAGGGTCTTTCATTAGCGACTTTTTGAACTGAAACTTCTTTTGGGACGGTGTGAATTGGATTTTATGAAACGAAAAAGTATAACGAAAAGGAGGCAAGCGACATGCCAACTTTAAACTTTCAGTGTCAATGTCAAATATTCTGTAAAATCAAAATATTCATACGATTTGAAATTAACTAACGAAATTCCGAGTCGGTGGTCGCAACTTTAAGGGCGTTAACGCCAATTTTCGGTCGTGATTCTCGTCCGAGCAGACAAGCAATTCAAAGTCTAGTGAGCAAAATTGAGTCAGAATATTCGCTGCTTGATGTTGTCGAAGTGAGACTTCGTTTTGCTCGAAGTGTGTTGAATATTGCTGCCGTAGAAGCGTCATTCGCAAACGAGCCAAATCAGTCAATCACCCTTATCGAGGTATCCGTTTAGAAGTGAATTGTCTCTGATGTGTTCGAAATCGGCGAATTTTGCTTCGATGTATTCTTCCAAAAAGCTGTTCGAAATATTTCTCCGACATCTTGTAACTCATCCCGGCGAATTGCGTTGAAATGCGTTCAGGTGCATTTTTCGTGCCACTTTTGACAGCTAAGTGCCATTCTCTTTCCGATTTCCTCCGACACAAATTCTTCGCGGAATTTATTTACGAACGTATAGTGAAGTGAAGCCGTCGCGACTGTGCATTATTTTTGTTTTTCGATGGAGGATTTTTGCTTCGAATACCTTGAATGGAATTAGAACCTCCGACCAAGTATGCATTGCGGAAAATTGTCTCGATACGGCTGATCTTTTCCGATTAGCATTTCGGACAGATCTTCCGATGAAATGTAATGCACATGATCGCGAATCGGCTATATGCGTTGAATTTCATCAAAAATTTTCCGACGAACAATTGCTGCGGAATCAAACGTACGTGACATATAATTTTTTTATTTTATCCGCAACGGATACATCGAAAGCAAATTGAGTTCCGATTGGAACTGGCTTTCGTTTCGGAAATTTTTCCGAATGGATACCTACCTCGATTGGGTTGAATATCAAGGCGTCTTGAAGAATTGTACCTCTTCCACTTCCAGACCACATTTTGGCGAATTTTGCGTCATGAACTTGGTCTACACCCTTACAAGATCAAGGTGACTCGTGAACTAAAATCACTTGATCATATGAAGCGACGTACCTTCTCGAATTGTGTTCGGGACATGATGGAAGAAAATGAAAAATTTCACCGCAAAATCATCTTTAGCGATGAAGCGCATTTTTGGTTAAACTCCGGCTTCATCAATAAGCAACATATGCGTTACTGGACAGGTGAGAACCAACATGTACTACATGAAACAGCACTTCATCCGCAAAAAAGTCACTGTTTGGTGCGGTTTTAATGTCAGTGGCATCATTGGGCCACTTTTTTTTGTCGTGTCACGTTTCGGTAAATATTATTCCCTACATATGTTGAAACGTTATTTCTTTGAGCTGAATTGGACATCAGTGATATGTGGTTCTAACAAGACGGTGCCACAAGCTACACAGCGGGTGCAACAATCGAGCTATTGAAGTGTCAGTTCGGTGAACGTGTTATCTAGAGAAACGGGCCCGTCGATTAGTGTAATTTAACGCCTCTAGACTTTTTTTTATGGGGCTCCATTAAATCATTGGTCTATGACAACAAGCGACGACGTTAGAGGAGCTCAGTTCGGTCGAAACGTGCTTTCGACTCATCGATAACTGGGTTCAACGTATCAACCACTGCATACGTTCCCGTGGGCATATGAACGAAGTCTCATTCCATTCATAAATGTTTCGACAGTAATTAAATCCAATACATTTTTTTTTGAAATATCTCAAGTAGTTTGGATTTTATGTAAAAAAAAAATTGTCAAGTCCCTAATGAAAGACCCTTTATGTATTTATAGGGTTTAGGCTGTGACAAAATGAGATAAAACGCATACAGTTTTACTTCTAACTCTTGTGAACTCACACTCGATTTTTTCGTATTGGGGGAGGAGAAATGGTTATACACCATAAGGAGGTCTTTTGGCATTGACCATCCCAATGTGTCCGACTCCACTTTGTTTTTTGTGAGCTCTTTAGCCTCTCCGACGCCGTTTGAACTCCAACTTCCGTCTATAAGTCGTAGACCTACTTCCTTTCTGTGAGCGGTCATTTTCGACGGCCGTTCCACCGCATTCTTTATCTAGAGCCAGCAAGTAAGTTTGGTCAGGGATCGCTGTTGATGTATCGGCGTTCTTTTGAGCATCTCCTCCGCCGCTATATCCCCCGTTCACCAATACACAGGGTGCGTGTTTGGTTCCAATTATAGTCGTTGACTATATTTTATTGTATTGATGGTCGTTGCCCGTTCTCGATTTGGATTCCGTTGCAAGGGTTATACGTCCGGGATGGTGGATTCGCAGCCAGGTCTTCTAAAAGTGGGCGTGTTTCCTACGTTTGCTAAGTTAAAGCCTTGTCGCGCAGTCCTTTCAAGTAATTTGATTTCTTTGTATGTCCTGACATTCCTGAGTTATGGCGTGAAAGTCTCTGGCAACCAGGATTTCCCCTTCGATGTAACTCATAAAGCCCTCCAGATCTTCCAATTTTTGTCGGAATTCGTCGATCCTATCGTTTGACTGAGGTTGGTGCTCATTATTGGGAGTCCATCGCATTTCACCCAATCAAAGGCTCTTTGTGCATCTTGGATTTTACTGGCGTCTGGTATTTATATGGCAGCGGTTTCTAAGGGGTCCGAGATCCAGTTTGGTCCTCCTTTGTTTTTGTACTTTTCACTGATAATGACTTTATTGCCATGTAGCTTTGTTTTTATTTTGGGCAGTCCGCACTATAAGTTGGATGCATATTAACCTCCCAACCAAGCTTCTGGCAAGTCGCCATCGATGTGCGTGTCCTGGCGTTGTCCTGATAGAACACAATTCCTCTTCTTTTGTCCAAAACTGGTCGCTTCTGGACGATTGCTTCCATCAGATGGTCCAACTGCTGACAGTGCAGGTTTAAATTAGAAGTTTTGCCGTAGGGGATCAGCTTATTGTGAAGGGTCTTTCATTAAGCACTTCCTATCTTAATATTTAAATAAAATAAAGTGTGTGTGAGATAACATCGATTTTAATTCATTTGAAAGCCCCATCGATGCCATTATGTAAGCAATATCACATCGTTCAAATGTTTGTCAAAGGCTTCTCTCAAGGCGCACATCCGAGATGTTCAATTTTCCATGACTTCGGTGCTTAAATCAGACTGAACTACAGCTGTGGCTTATTCGCATAGATCTGCTGGTACAAAAAAAAACCACAAGAAAAAGTCTAAAGGGGAAAAATGGGATGGTGGCCAGTTTATATCACCTCCATGTGAGACAACCATGCCCTCGAAGCGCTCGTGCAGAGTTTCCAATGTGGTGTGAGCAGTAGCACCGGTCGTCCTGTTGAAAAAAAAATGTCGTTGGGGGTCCGTATCATCCAATCCAAAAGAAGTTGATTATCATCGACCTATAGCAGTCGCCGTTGACGGCGATAGTCCAGTCAACGTCTTTCTCAAAGATATTTGGACCGATCATGCCAGCCCTAATCTATAGCAAACAGTGACAATATCATCCCAAATTCGACCAGTTTGTTTTTTTGACGTACCTATTGATCCAGAAATGGGATTCATCGCTGAAGATGATTTTTCGATAAAAATGAGGGTTAGCTACCAACTGCTCCAGAGCTCATTCCGCGAACACACGTTGTTGAGAGGGTGTTTACCTTAAGATCGACGTAGAATATCGTCACAGTCCGTGAAAATGTGCAGAAGAACCCGAACACTGGATTCCTCGTCGTGTAAAAGAACTCGGCTTTTCGCAGACTTCAACTCGAATTTGCGTCACCGCATCCATACAAGACCCAAGTTACCCAGGACCTCAAAGTTAATAGCCGTAGATAACGCCATTTTTTTCGTTTTGAAGGAGGACCCAAATTAGGCTAAAATATCATCTTTAGCAATGAGGTGCTGAGGTCCCATAAAGAATCCAAATTGACGTTTATGGGATGACGTACTTTACCGTAAACATTGTTGGTGATGGTTGGGTTTTCTTTTGCGGAGGTGATGTGAATTGGCTACTAAGATCGTGCAATTTGACCCCATATAGACTTTTTCTAGTGTTTTCTTAAGCCGCAAGTATGTCTATAAGCCGCAATCCACTGATGCACTCATAATTAGCATACCCCAGGTAATTGCTTAAATACAGTAGGATTTATGAAGCAGAGTGCTGTAAAATTAGGCCTCAGAGGCGTGCCACCGTACGAAGCCTTGGCGGACATTTGAACGATGTCATAGCATAGATGGGCTTTTCAAATTAAAATTTCGTTAATACCTTACACACAGCTTGTTTTATTCCATTTAAACATTGACCCGTCCTTATTGGAAAATCCATTATACAAGGTGGCGCAAAAGTAATCCTCCTATCAGAAAATGCTATAAATTTTGCGATTGGCCCCTAATGTCAGTTCTGTTTTGACATTTGTGTAGTAAACACATGCGAAATACACGTTAATAAACAATGTAACGCTACACTGCTCCAGAACGCGGAATATTGGTGACTATTTATTTGAGCAATAATCGGTCGGTGACTTTGGCACAACGTGAATTTCGTCGCAGATTTCCTAGCCGTCCAACGCCTACTGGTGAAACACTGCGACGTTTAGCCGCTCGCCTCGAAGAGACTGGCACAACACGAGATGCTGGCAGGCGTGGCAGACCCCGGAGTAGCCGTTCTGCAGTGAATATTGCTGCTGTAGCCGAAGATGTCATGGAAGCTCCGTCGACATCGACCAGACGACGTGCCACGTAAATGGGTATCAGTCGACGGTCTTTACAGCGAATTTAGGTACAAGATTTTTGTACAGCTGTTAGCTGCTGACCGCCAATCGCGTCTAACATACGCTCAAGCCATCCTTAATCACCACCAAGAGGAAGATGATTTTTCATCAAATCATGAGTGATGAGGCCCATTTCCATCTTAGCGGGTACGTAAATAAGCAAAATTTACGCTTTGCAATGGCCAGCAAGATCGCCTGATTTTACCGCTCCAGACTTCTTTTTGTGGGGCTTTTTGAAGTCGCGGGTTTATGTCAACAAGCCTCAGACTCTTGCAGCTCTTAAAGACAATATCCGTCTAGAATGTGAGGACCTATCGCCGGAAGTTATGGCCAAAGTGATGGAAAATGCCATAAAAAGGGCTCAAATGACAATCAACTGTGGCGGCGGCCATTTACATGACATCATATTCTCGACTTGATGTAAAAAAAATTAAAAGACCAAACATATATAATCCACAAGAAGAATCAAAGTTTTTCATTTTTTTTTTAAATTACAGCCAAAAAACATCGGAAGGTTATTTTTGCACCACCTTGTATTATTCGCTTTTAGATAGTTTTAAATCATGCTTATCTTTCTCTGCATTTTTCTAAAAATATATAAAATGTTGGTTTTATAAAAAAGTTTAACGAAATTCTATAAAACAAATTTCATTTTCGAAACAGAGAGTAGGTGTTTAGTATTAAATTTCGAAACAAAATACAGAGTGGAGCCCTGATTTTGGGTACTCTGTCACACTCACGCCTACAGCGGTGATGGCTACTTCTTTACGCACGGTACGGGCTCGATTTGGGTGAATATTATCAACAAGAGTAAATGTGGTCATGAATCGATCCATAGTGCAGCTCAGGTGGACGATTATGCGCACCGCGCTTTGTCTGACGAACAGAGCGCAAATTTTGGAAATAAATTTCTACGATTTGTAAACGTTGTTCTGGTGTAAGTCTTTCCACGGTGATTTGCCAAAGTAGGTATGTATCCTGAAAAAAATGTCAAACACACTTCATAATTATAACAGCTAGTTTGGCAGTTTTCCCTACCGGAAGTTCTATATCCCTAAAAACACACCCTTTATTTCCAAGGTTTCGAAACCTTGTAGTTTTAACAAGACTTTGTGTTCTTAAAGATTTCCATACATTTAAGAGGTTTCGAAACCTCGTTTTTTTTTTTTAAGCTAGACCTTGGCTGGAAAGACATGCGGCGTTATCTATAGACTCTGAAAACCACAGTTCGTGGTTTGTTGCATAGGCAGATGGATTAATTCACTTAGACTTCGACTCTCTAAAAGTAAATACACGTTTTTGAAACCTCTGAAATTATTGAAAACTTCCAAAAGTTTGGCAAAATACCTCGGGGCTTTGTTCGATGAGAAGCAACAGAAGCATGATGGTGTTTGCTCTTCGTAAGTCCCGTCGGCGTCGTGGCGGTTTCAAATACAATAATAACCGATCTAAAGGGTTCTTCATTAAGCACTCTTCTCTAAGTGACGCTCCTCCGAAATGTCGAAATTCCGATGAAACTGGCGCATAGATCAGGCTGAATTAGACCCTTGGCATGGGTTATGTTTTCTTTTAAGGCCGCTATGGATTGTGTCTTTTTCGCATAGATCTGCGACTTCAGAAAACCCCCAAGAAAAAGTGATCATCGACCTATAGCAATCGCCGTTGACGGCCATGGCATGGGAAACGTCGTTCTTTAAGAAATATGGACTGATGACGCAGCCAGCATAAAATCCACACCAAACAGAGGCTTTTTCGGGATGCGTTGGACGCTCTTGGATCTCATGTGGATTGCTATCGTCCCAAATTCGACAATTTTGTTTGTTGGTGTACCCATTCATCCAAAAATTGGCCTCATCGCTAATGATGCTTTTGCCATCTTCAAGTTGTGGTCAGCGAAAGGCCGAGTTCCTGTGAGCGACGCGAATTCAACTGCCTGGGATTCTGCTGCAAACTCTCACGGACAGCGGCGATGTTTTGGAAACGCGATACATTAAAAAAAAAAAACAGAAAAGGATTTTAACAACCCTTCAACTGCCACCTAATTATGTATGAGCATACAAAAAATACACCCCTTGACAATCCCATTAATTTGTCATACAAAATACAAATGATACCGCCATTGACTTTCTATCTAAAGTGACATTTCGACTTTAAAATGACAATTACCCGTAAATGTCCACGACAACCACAACCCACCAATTCATCGTATAAAGTCCTACCTCCCATTCCACCCCATCTCCTTGACGCAATAAAAAAAAAACGAAAAAAATCAAAAGAATTTTGTAATTATGGTCGACCAACCTGTCATCGCTGAATCAAAATTACGCCACAACCCTCCAACCCTTTTCCATGGGGGGTACTTATTTTCTCATTTTCATAAAAATAAAATACATGCCCTCTGAAATATAAATGACATTTCGAGTGGAAATCAAATGGACTCTTAAAAAAATCGTCCGTCCGTCACCCCTTTTTCCAATAAGTCACATTTTTCTCAGTCATCCCTTTTGATTGTTGGCAACAACAACTGTCTAATTAACTTTGGGGGCTAATATTACAGTTTTTATCGCCTCACGCAATCGAAATTAACTTCACAAAAAAAAAAACCAAACACCGAAGTTGCAACCACCTCCGATCTAAACAGATATTCCAAGCCGCGTAACAATTTATGTCCTGAAAGGACCTTTCGGTGAATAAAAAAAATAAAAAAAAAGCAGAACAACCCAAATGAAAGGGTGGGCAGAGCCAATCAAGAAATGATGATGAAATGTAAAGTTCAAAATTAACTTTTGCTTTTACGACAAATGACAGAACAGAGGAAAAAAAAATACAACTACCCCATTGGACAGAACTAGGGGTATACTCTGCAAACACTGGAAAAGTTTCATTAATTAGTTTCTTCTGACCGAGCGGCAAAAGTGTAATTACTTATGTTGCTGATCATCATCACCTAGGGAGGAACTAGGGTTAGACGGAGGGGGCTCCGATTTTTTTTTCTGTTTCTGTTGGTGTGTTATTTACAGCCCTTGCGAGTCGACACATTTAAGATACACATCGAGAATTATTGCATTAAATATTTACCAAGCAATATTCTTTAATAAGTTTGGCCTGTATATGCCGTTTATCCTTAAACAAGGAGTGAGTCCTCGTTCGTTATGTAGGTCTGTGGCTATTAATATCGCATCAATGTAACTAAAGTCCTGTTTAGGACTTACAGCGCTCTGTTAAGTGGCTCTGCTAATGAGCTTGCTTCAACTGCCTTTTCGGTGTAATTACCGGTGGGGTGAACCTATCGGTAAATGCACGATATTACAGGATAGTGATTATTTTAATAATAGCAAAGTGCTGGCGTATTGCATTCATCGAAATTGAATTAAGGAAACAAATTATACACATACCTGTTCGTGTTTGGTGTTGGTAGGAACTAGGAGACTGGGTAATTGTATCCGGAGATAGATTTCAATAAAGAAAAGTACGCAGAAGTGATATGGAAGGACCTATTACAACCTTAAATGAAACGAAAATAGGACCTCAACAAGTTGGTATCGTGTTTCTAACGAAGAAAAGCGCTAGGGTTAAGCATAATGTTCCCAAACTTCTGAAGGTTTTCCATATACAAGGTGGCGCAAAAATAACCTTCCGATGTTTTTTGGCTGTAATTTAAAAAAAAAACGAAAAACTTTGATTCTTCTTGTGGAAAATAATCCTTTTCGGCCTTTTAATTTTTTTTACATCAAGTCGAGAATATGATGTCATGTAAACGGCCGCCGCCACAGTTGATTGTCATTTGAGCCCTTTTTATGGCATTTTCCATCACTTTGGCCAAAACTTCCGGCGATAGTTCCTCACATTCTTGACGGATATTGTCTTTAAGAGCTGCAAGAGTCTGAGGCTTGTTGACATAAACCGGCGACTTCAAAAACCCCCACAAAAAGAAGTCTGGAGCGGTCAAATCAGGCGATCTTGCTGGCCAGTGCAAATCGCCAAAACGGGAGATAAGGCGTCCGGGAAATGCATCCTTCAGCATATCGGTTGTGGCACGTGCAGTGTGTGCCGTTGCACCGTCCTGTTGGAACCACATGTTTTCCAATCCCAATTCATCAAGTTGCGGCAAAAAGAACTCGTTGATCATTGCTCTGTAGCGCTCACAGTAACCGTTTGGCCCGCGACGTCTTCGAAGAAAAAAGGTCCGGTGACTCCTCCAGCGAAAACGGCACACCATACAGTGACTTTGAGCGGGTGTAATGGGTCTTCGTGGGTTACACGCGGATTTTCAATGCCCCAGAAGCGTAAATTTTGCTTATTTACGTACCCGCTAAGATGGAAATGGGCCTCTTCACTCATGATTATTTTTGATGAAAAATCATCTTCTTCTTGGTGGTGAATAAGGATGGCAGCTAACAGCTGATGCACCGTCTGGACTTTGTACGGAAACATATTCAAATCTTGTACCAAAATTCGCTGTAAAGACCGTCGACTGATACCCATTTGCGTGGCACGTCGTCTGGTCGATGTCGACGGCGCGGGCGCTTGCATGACATCTTCGGCTACAGCAGCAATATTCACTGCAGAACGGCTACTCCGGGGTCTGCCACGCCTGGCAGCATCTCGTGTTGTGCCAGTCTCTTCGAGGCGAGCGGCTAAACGTCGCAGTGTTTCACCAGTAGGCGTTGGACGGCTAGGAAATCTGCGACGAAATTCACGTTGTGCCAAAGTCACCGACCGATTATTGCTCAAATAAATAGTCACCAATATTCCGCGTTCTGGCAGTGTAGCGTAACATTGTTTATTAACGTGTATTTCGCATGTGTTTACTACACAAATGTCAAAACAGAACTGGCATTAGAGGCCAATCGCAAAATTTATAGCATTTTCTGATAGGAGGATTACTTTTGCGCCACCTTGTATAGGGCGTTTTTTTCTGAGGCGTAGAGCTTTCAATGGAAGGACTAAAATTTTGACTTTATTAAGTCTCATGGCATATGGCCTCCGCGACTGCGCCATATGAATGCTATCCTGTCAGTCCAATTCTGCACCACTTTTTCGAGCATACCCGGTCTTATTTCGTCAAAAGTGCGTCGAATGTTGGATTCTTAGTGAGCAAACATTGCTGGTTTATCAGCATAGGTCAGAGATTTGACGTACCCCCTCAAAAAGTACTCCAAAGGGATCAAATCACACGAACGAAGTCCATTTCTTGAGACGATTCAGTCACAAAACGTTTGGCTCAACAAAGTCATGGTTGCACTCGCTGCATGAAATGTTTCACCGTCTTGTTGGAACCATTTTTCCTCCAAATGATTTCCAATGACATGAGGAATAAAAAAAATCATGCGTTCGTCATTTACGGAAACGTTGGCACCGGTTTCGGATTTTAAGATAAATGGGCCGATGACGCCTTCGGCATGTAAACCGCGGAAAAGGGTTATTTTCGGGATGAAGTGGAGTCCCATGAGGACTGTACTCACTACAAAAACGACAAATTTGCTGGTTTACATACCCGTCAAGCCAGAAATGAGCCTCATCGCTGAAGATGATTTGACGATCAAAATCTGTTTCAACATCCAGTTGATTCTCAGCCCATTCACCAAACACACGACGCATTTGATGGTCCGCTGACTTTAATCCTTGCACCAGTTGGTTCTTATATGGATGTAGGCCAAGATCTTTCCTCAAAATTGTCCATGTAGTGGACGGGCAGAGACCCACGCCGTCGGATCGATAAATTCGGGTACTCTCTCACACTCACGCCTACAGCGGTGATGGCTACTTCTGTACGCACGGTACGGGCTCGATTTGATTGAATATTATCAACAAGAGTAAATGTGGTCATGAATCGATCCATAGTGCAGCTCAGATGGACGATTATGCGCACCGCGCTTTGTCTGAGGAACAGAGCGCACATTTTGGAAATAATTTTCACGATTTGTAAACGTTGTTCTGGTGTAAGTCTTTCCATGGTGATTTGCCGAAGTAGGTATGTATCCTGAAAAAAATGTCAAACACACTTCATTAGTATAACAGCTAGTTTGTCAGTTTCCCCTGCCGGAAGTTCTATATCCCTAAAAAACCACCCTTTATTTGCTAGGTTTCGAAACCTTGTTGTTTTTACGAGACCTTTCTCTTCTGAAAGGTTTCAATACATTTCAGAAGTTTCGAAACCTCGTTTTTTTAAGCTAGACCTTGGCTGGAAAGACATGCTGCGTTATCTATAAAGACTCTGAACACCACAGTTCATGCTGAAGGTTTGTTGCATGGGCAGATGGATTAATTCACTTAGACTTCGACTCTCTAAAAGTAAATACACGGTTTTGAAACCTCTGAAATTATTGAAAACTTCCAAAAGTTTGGCAAAATATCTTAAATCTCGGGGCTTTGTTCGATGAGAAGCAACAGAAGCATGATGGTGTTTGCTCTTCGTAAGTCCCGTCGGCGTCGTGGCGGTTTCAAATACAATAATAACCGATCTAAAGGGTTCTTCATTAAGCACTCTTCCCTGGGTGACGCTCCTCCGAAATGTCGAAATTCCGATGAAACTGGTGCATAGGTCAGGCTGAATTAGACCCTTGGCATGGGTTATGTTTTCTTTTAAGGCCGCTATGGATTGTGTCTTTTTCGCATAGATCTGCGACTTCAGAAAACCCCACAAGAAAAAGTGATCATCGACCTATAGCAATCGCCGTTGACGGTCATGGCATGGGAAACGTCGTTCTTAAAGAAATATGGACTGATGCAGCCAGCACAAAATCCACACCAAACAGAGGCTTTGTCGGGATGCATTGGACGCTCTTGGATCTCATGTGGATTGCTATCGTCCCAAATTCGACAATTTTGTTTGTTGATGTACCCATTCATCCAAAAATTGGCCTCTTCGCTAAAGATGCTTTTGCCATCTTCAAGTTGTGGTCAGCGAAAGGCCGAGTTCCTGTGAGCGACGCGAATTCATTTGCCTGGAATTCTGCGGCAAACACTCACGGACAGCGGCGATGTTTTCGCAGATCTTGCTTTTTGTAGTTGTATGGGTGTTGGTTAACTAATGAACCAATTAACTCAGATTTATCCACCTCACTGCGAAAAGTCCTCTCAGTAGGGCGATTATGGCGTCCGTAAAATGCAGGTGCTCTGCTTGATAAAACAATTTTTTGGTTTGCACGTGTTGTTGAACGTTATAGGTATTCGTCAATGGTGATTTGCCAAAACAGATTGAATAAATGACATCCAATTTGACAGTTGTAGCTTCAACAATATGCTCGATATCAACTGTCAAAGTTCGGAAGTCCATATTGGAAGACTTTTTATGTTATCGTTATCGCAGAACTTCTTTATTCCGAAAGAAGTTCTCACCGCACCCTCACTTAGTGACCACCTTTTTTTATCTAGATTGACGATTAATGATCAAACTTTTAATCCAACAAGGACGAAATTTGTTAATGATTATGCTACATGAAGATTAAGACAGCGACGTCAGTGTTTGCTCCTAGTTTAAAATCCTTAACGGAAAAGCTGCCTCTGAACAACCAGTAAAGCCATAGGCTGCAAGCTGCTTGAAATCAGGAATTACTGCCATCCAGGAAATACGATTAGATGGACGTGCCAAAAGGGGATGACAGATCGTGACATTTACATACATCCGTCATACTTGTATGTGGTATTTTAAGAAAACCTTGGAAATGACCAATACGATCATCAATTGGCCGCGAAATCCTAAGCCCGTTACGCAAAACAACAAAAATCCATATGTATGGCCAGACCATATGAATACGATTGGGCAAAGGCATTCATTTTCGCAAAATTGCCACAAAAATTTCGGTTCTTAAGTTTGAGATTTATAAACATTTGTGGGGTTGCTTCCACCCATTACGAACGAACCCTAGTTTGACGAAGTAGGTCGACGGATGTTCACAGGAAACAATGAGACTTACACTGCAGGCGAAGAAGAGAACTTAAAAATTTTTCTATGAGCTTCCTATCCAAAGGAGAAAGATAGAACAAACGAATTTCATAGAAAATAATAAAGAACAATAAAAGCCAGTAGTTGGGGATAAAGAGGGGTGCCACTCCAAAGTTTTCAAAGTTTTACCAGCGATGACAAACGATGACAGCCAAAAACCATCCAACCGATCTAAATTTAGTGATCATAGTCCACGTTTACATCGTGGACTATATTTGGCCCGGTACTAAATATTTTAGTCTCAGACTTTTCTGTTTACACCGTCCAGCATTAAGTGCAGGGCTATCGACATCTATACTTCATTAGACATCTTTGGTGTAAACGTAGGATATAGCATCCCTGGTTGTAAGCGATGTTTGCGGTGACTCTGGGCCAAATTAGAAAAATACTCGCCATTATATCACTTAAGATGAATTTATAGTGACATCTAACGGAAAGTAGAATAACAAGTTAAATTTGTTATAGTCCAAGTCACCTAAATTGGTGGACCGACCTAAACAATTTTGTCTTTGTTCGATGTGTAACACCGTTGAGACTTACATCAAATGCAGGCTTAGTCCCGGTTATTGTTCTCGATGTCAACGTAGCCATAGCTACCTATATACAGGGTGCGGCAATATAACTTCCGTTTTTCAAAACACAGCTGAACACATTATTTTGAATCAGATATTTTTCTATGATGTAGGTAAGCATCCAAAAATTTGGTTTTACATGAGTTAGGTGAATCCTCCCATTGCAGAATGAGTCGATTTCTAGCCTTTGTCATGACCCTTACCATCATACTTACTTTAGTGGCGCTACAGTCCGGGATGAACCTGGGCCTCAACCAACATGCCTCTCCAATTAGCCCGGTCCTTAGCTACCTGCCTCCAGTTGCGCACTCCAAGTTGGTTGAGGTCGGTTTCCACTTGTGCGCGCCACTTAAGGCGAGGTCTTCCTCTACTGCGTCCGACGTCTGGCTGGGAATCGAAGACTCTGCGAGCCGAAGTATTGGTGTCCATTCGTTCTACATGTCCTAGCCATCTTAAACGTCCAATGCGGAGTTTTTTGACCAGGGGCATGTCGCTGTACAGCTCGTATAGTTCTTGGTTGAATCTTCGTCTCCATAGCCCGTCAACGCAAACGGGACCGAAGATTTTTCGAAGAATTTTCCTCTCGAATCTACCAAGGATTTCTTCATCCGCTTTTGATACGGTCCATGCTTCAGCGCCGTAGAGCAGGACTGGGATGATCAGGGTCTTATATAGGGTTTCCTTAGTAGTTCGAGTGAGGGCTTTACTACTAAATTGCCTTCTTAGCCCGAAGAAACAGCGGTTGGCAAGAGTAATTCTTCGTTTAATTTCTGACGAGATGTTGTTGTCAGAGCTAATAGCGGAGCCGAGGTAGACAAAGTCCCGTACTACCTCAAAGTTATATCTGTCAATGGTGACGTTCTGTCCAATTCGTCGATGTTGTGAGTCCTTTCGTGATGACAGCATATACTTAGTCTTACCCTCATTTACTGCTAAACCCATTTTCGCCGCTTCCTTCTCTATACTAGCAAACGTGGCTATGACATCACGTTGAGTCCTACCAATGATGTCAATATCGTCAGCGTATGCTAGTAGTTGCACCGACTTTTGGAAAATTGTGCCTCTGGTGTTGGCTTTGGAGTTTTGCACAATTTTCTCAAGAATCAGATTAAAGAAGTCACATGACAGCGCATCGCCTTGCCTAAATCCTTTTTTGGTATCGAATGTGTCGGTGAGGTCGTTTCCGACCCTGATGGAGCAGCGAGAATTCTCTATCGTCATCCTACACAAACGGACGAGTTTGGGCGGTATACCAAAACTAGACATGGCTCTATACAGTTCGTCTCTATAAATGCTGTCATATGCGGCTTTGAAATCGATGAATAGGTGGTGGGTATCGATTTGGACTTCTTGAGTTTTTTCCAGGATCTGCCGAAGTGTGAAAATTTGATCGGTTGTGGACTTTCCTGGCCTAAAACCACACTGATAAGGGCCAATCAGGTTGTTGGTAAACGGTTTCAGGCGTTCACATATTACGGCAGATAGGATCTTGTAGGCGATGTTGAGGAGACTTATGCCTCTGTAGTTGGCGCAGTTCAGAGGGTCTCCTTTTTCTCCTTACCATCATAGCAGCGAATATATTGCTTGGTTGACATAAAATCCCACAAAAAATCGTAGAGGGCCAAATCGGGAGAAAGGCTGGCATCTCCAAATCGCCCGTTATTGAGATAATGAAGAGTTTCCTCAAAAAAGAGTCATCGATGCCCTTGATCTGTGAGCCGTTGATTTTTCCTACTGGGGCAAAATTTCTCCAAAGTACAATTTATGAAGTCCTGGGAAGATAAAGCCCACAACATGCTTACATACCGTCCTGAATTCACTGTCACTGTGCCCTCGTTTTCTTGAAAAAAAAAAAAACTGTCCCAGCGGAGGAAGATGCATACCACACAGTGACTTTAGATGAATGCAAAGGCGTTTGATATAATTATCGGGGACTTGTATCAGGCCAGTAGCGGATGTACCGGTTTTTGACGCATCCACTCATGTAAAAATAGGCTTCATCGCACGTCCTCTGAAACGTTTTCGGGCAGCGCAGCCCGTTCCTCCGAGATTTATTGTTCCTTTCCAGATTTCCTGCACAATCACCAACTTGTACGAATGGGAATAAAGATTATCTTGAAGAATTCGACTCAACTATCGTTTGGAAAGTTCAAGGACAGATTCAAGGTTTTGCAAAGACCGGCTTAAAGATTGCATAATTCAAGCTCACACTACCTTAATGTTCCGAGTTGATCTTTTACAGAACGTCACAATCGAAAGCTATATTAGTAAAAAACTTTCCAGTTAAAAGAGCACCTCGACAAATCATCCGTGTAGAATCCACTGTCAAAAATTGGATATCTCAACAAACTTATACGAATTAGGCATTAAAATGGTGGCCCCTCATCGTGCAAAAAGTACACACGAACACCTTCATGGTTGTGAGAAAAACCTATACATATTCAGGGTCCTATTGGGCCTGTTGGTTATTATTGACTTTTTTTTTGTAAGAAACCTTGTCTACCTTGAGTCCTCTAAAAGTCTGACAACGACATCACGTCGGCAGAACTGGATCAAACTCACTATTGGAAATCAATATTCTGACCCACAGAGTCATCGATTTCCAGAGAGATGGTAAACGGAAAAGATGAAGACCACGTCTTGTACCTTGTGGACAAGTAGAATCCGACCCCAACCAATTTGATGTGCGCAACTGTGGGCAGCTAGCTATGAACCTGGCTAATTTTAGAAGCATATTGGTTGAGGCCAAGGTTCACCAAGGACTGTAGAGTCACTAAAAAAATAAAACAAAGACCGATAACTATGATGAAAAATTGCTTCTGATCTGGTCTGGAGATGATCTCTAATAGTGCTTACACACCGAACATAAACTGAGTTTTTGGCAAAAAGTTTACGTAAACCACTGGATGCTTTCACACCGACTCTGACCAGGTTTCGTTTGACATTTCAATCAGCTGTGAATTGTGATACTAGCTGCAACATTTGTGTGTGAAAATATTGTAATTGAATAATAAAATTAATTCTAATATATTCAAACTAATATTAGCATTTGAAGTTCAAAATGAAACAAATCTAAAGATTTTGACAACAGTTTTTGATTCTCAAGTCCGCCGCTTGTTTTGTTTTTATTTCATCTGGTGTGTAAATTTCTGAAAAAAAAAACATTTGTTTTGACAGCGAGTTCATCAGCTGTTTTGTGGGACGTGTGGAACACGTGTAGAATGTATTAAAAGGTGTGTTCTTTCCAACAACCTGCAACGTGATGACGTCTGCGAAGTGGTTATGAGAAGGTTACGTCGTAACCTACTAGGTTTTGAGAACCGACAATGTATGGGAAAACTCGGTTTTCGATGAAGGTTTCAGGTGTTTTTGCGAAAACTCAGTTTATGATTCGGTGTGTAAGCACTATAAAGTCTTTGACTATAAAGGTCAAGCACTGCCGCAAGTTGAAAAGTCGTTTTTGTAAACCAAGCCGTGCGTCAACAAAACAGAGAAGATAACTGAAAAGGAATATATCTTGTCCGTCCAAATAGCTTCTATAGAAATCATTGTGTAGGTCTATTAGACTAGTGATCTGTTAGAACACCTCTAATGGTGCTGATATCCCATTTTTTCAACATAACTACACCTTGGCAACTAAGGCTGAAGGTAAACCAAAAGAGCTGATCTAACCAATTTAGGTTCGAGTAGGTTCTTTACGGGATGCAAAGAAAGTCTTCTTCAAGTCTTCACAAACGTCACTTAAGGCGATATAAAGAACCCCCATTCACAGCCATACTAATCCTCCATTATGCACCTTTCAAGACGAATTCCATGTAACCCCCTTCCCCCAGTGCAACCATTTCGCGACAATGAGTATCACTTTTCGCCCGAAATTCATTTGATTGCAACAATACTCACAACAATCCACTGTCACCAGAATACACAAAGGATATAATAACTGTAAGTAGCGTAATATGTAAACGAAAACTTCCCCGCGTTCAGCACCACCACCACGTACATCCTGTGCTCATCCTTTTCATTATTGTCTCGTGCACAAAGGACAAAACAACAGCAAATGGAATGGCGGCAGCTGTTCCGCTCCTGACGCTCAGCACCCGCAGCCACCATTTATGCCTTTGTTCGTCCTAATCCACGCGAGCTGTATATACTCGCCTCGTAGGAGTATCAGCAGCAGCATTTTCCTTGATGATAATCCATTTGTGGTCGCTTGACACACCACTGATCCTACGGTATACCCGAATATATATCCCAGCTACGAACCGCCCACGATATAATAAAAGTATCCCTACTCCGCCTCATCCTCGTGTACTTGCAGAGTACACATAACAACAACGTCCTTAATAGGTCTCAAATACTAGATGGAGCTATGAATCTAATTTGTATCCTTCTGTGTGTCTAAGGATGATGGTAATTTCCGAATTTATACGAGACAATCGTTCGTTGGAAATTAAATTCATTCGACATGTGAGATTCGACAACAACAACAACGACAAGATAGGATGTGTAGAAAGGATGAACAACATCCTGTGTGTTTGTGTTTGGCGAAGGATAATATCTCAGAGATGGTTCAGTTTATTTTTATTATTTTGTTTTCTCCTTTCTTTTTTGCCAGATACAAGGATCGCTGTATGAGAGTGTGTGTGTGTATAATGAAACCATTGTTATGCCACAAAACGGAGCTCCATTAGAAGACGATACATGCGAATGGAAGCCATTATGTGGAAGTGCCACGTATCCTGATACGCTTTCTTGGCAATAATTGTATTTAGCCAATTAAAAAAGAGAGAGAGGAGGATGCCTCACTGAGTATCAATAATATCCTATCCCCTGTGGCAGCCATCACCCCTTCCACCACCCACAAGATGGTTTCAGGCATTCTTCGGGGAATTAACTGACAAATGGGCGAAATTGATATGCTTTTGCCGTTTTGTTTGTTAGATGTGTGTGTGTCTTCCTTATCCTGGCAATTTGTATAATTGCCTGAGAATTGGAAGATATTTATCAACGGTAATTGTCGAAGGCATTTGTGGTTGGGTTAAGGGGAAGAGGTTTAAAATTTGAATATGCAAGGCGGTGACAAGAAGGATCTGTATTGTCTTGGAACCATGGGATCCATGCATAATCAATGAGGTGCAGTTCATTTTGACGTAAAATACATTCGGTTGGAGTTTAATTTGGTTGCGGTAGATCTACTTCATTTGCGTTTACTCAAAAGTGGTCTACTACTATCTATCTCAATTCTACTTAGTACAGTCCGGAGTGAACCTGAACCTAAACCGTCATAGCCATGTCCGTTCCAACTGAGAAGTGAACAACGGTCTATTTGCTCTACATGTCCTGGCCATCTTAATCACTAAACAATTATACTGCTCGTAAAGTTCGTGGTTGAATTATCGTCTCCATAGTCTGACAACACAAACGGGACCGCAGATTTCCGAAAGAATTTTTCCCACGAAACTATCCAGGATTTCTGCATCCACTTTTGATACGATCCATCTTCAGCGCCTTAAAGTAGAACTTAGATGTTCAGAGTCTTTAGTAATTCTAGTAAGGCCTATGTGAATAGATTGGCTTCTAAGCCCGAAGATACAGCGATTGGCAAGAGTAAAACTCTTACCACTTCATAGTTGCACCTGTCGATTAAGGTGTCCAATTCGTCGATATTGCTTCAATTCTTTTAAATACTTTTTTCGATCGTGAATCTTTCGCTGAGGTCCTTGACAACCCTGATGGAGCAGTGAGAATTCTCATCGTGATCCTGCATAGGCGGACTAATTTAGAGGTATAGTCCGTCTCTATAAATACTGTCGTATGGGACTTTATAAGCTGATGGTTGGGTGATGGGTATCGATTTGGACTTCTTTGATTTTCCAGGATCAGCTTAATATTTGATTGGTTTTGGGCTATTCTGGCCTCAAACCGCACTGATAGGGGCCGTCCAGGTTGTTGGATACGGCAGATATGATCTTGTAGGTGATTTTGAGGCGACTTATGCTCATTTTGGACCAGTTCAGAGGGTCTAATTGTTTTTGTAGATCTGGCAAACCATGCTGAGGGTTCATTCTTCAGGCATAATCTTGTTGGACCGAATGTTGCTTGGAGTTGATGAATGCTCCCTACCAAATCGTTTCGCCTTGGGAACAAAGCTGTCATTTTTGTTGGATTCAACTGCTAACCACCACGACAGTATTTTATTTTCGGGTCTCATATCCCTGATGTTTTACACCTGTGTAAAACTTACGAGACCTCTCTATTTTGAGCTGTTTGTGATTTTGGCTGCGAACATCTATTGGCAATCTTTGTCAAACCAGGAGTTTCTTGCTAATGGGTGGGAAAAACCAATGGTCTTCGACATTAGATGTTAGGGGTACGGGAATAATCTAGCTTTTAGGGGTACGCGTTATGAAAAGAATTGGTTCGTCTCTTGCGATTGCAGTCTCTCAGCGTTGCATTTTTTTATATAAGTCCGGCGTTATCGTGGCGTTTTGGAAATCCGCTAGTATAAAACGTTCAGAGTTGTTGGAAGCAACTCAGATTGTTTGGACATCCACATTACTGGAAACCTAGATAGATTATTTGCTAGTCCGGATGTGGCTATGGATGCCTTTCAAACGAAAACGCGGCTTCTCTGGGTGGCGCGCATCCGAAATGTCCAATTTTCCATGACCCTGGCTCATAAATCCGGCGGCAATTGACTGATGGCATGGGTTATTTTGACTTTGAGGGCCGTGGTGGTTGGTGGGTTTTGCGCATAGACCTGCGACTTCAGAAAACCTCACAAGAAAAAGTCTATCAGGGTCAAATTACACGATCTTGGTGGCCAGTTTATATCACCTCCACATGAAATGACCATCAATTTGAATCGCTCGTGCACAATTTCCAAAGTGGCGTCAGCTGTGTGGTACTTAGCGTCGTCCTGTTGAAACCACATGTCGATGGTGTCCATATCATCCAACTCAGACCATAAAATGTTAGTAATCATCGAACTATAGGGCTCGCCGGTGACGTTGATGCCCTGACCACCGTCGTTATCAAAGAAATATGGACCGACGGTGCCGCCGGCCCAAAATACACCAAACAGTGACTTATTCGGAATACATTGGACGCTCTTGGATCTCATGTTGACGTACCCATCCAACGAGAAATGGGTCTCATCGCTGAATATGATTCTTCGATGAATATTTGGGTCAGTTTCCAACCGCTCTAGGGCCCATTCAGCGAACACACGTCGTTGTCTATGGACGTTTACCTTCAGCTCCTGGGTCAGTTGAATTTCTTAAGGGTGCAGGCTCAAGTAACGACGCTCAGTTCGCCAAGTTGAGGTCTGTGAAATGCCGATTCTTGTGAGCAAAGGCGAAACGACTTTCTCGGATTATTCGGTACACTTTCACGGACAGTAGCGATGTTTGCGACAGATCTTGCCTTTCGTCTACGTACGGGTGTTGGTTTATCGTTTACTGAGCCGGTGGATTTAAATCTATCTGCGAATAGTCCTCTCGGTATGGCGATTATGGCGACCGTAAAATTGGCGAAGCGCGTGGAAAGTTCCCTAACATGAACCCCATTTCCCCATTGCTGAATTCTATTTCCGTCCATGAAGATTTGGAAAAACAGACTGAATAAATGAATTTACTGTTTTCATGATTGAGTCGTTAGCCCAAAGCACAAGCTCCAACACAAAGGGCCAATTCCAACTTATTAGATAACCTAAAGACACGGGACTTTGTTATCAAGTATGGAATTGAGCTGTTCTACTCTCCTTTGGGCTTAATATGTCTATTCAACGCGCCTAACTAACCCTTCAAATTAAGAGATGGTCTGTTTGTCAAATATTTATCTGGTAGCTTAGAGGCCACCATTGACTACCACTATTATAGTGAAATAGTAAAAGAACACATTCACCGCTCTCACCTGCTGCGGTCAAGACTTTACAAAAAGCAAATGGCCGCCACGTAGAGAGATTGGAAGGCATCAGCAAGGCGGAAAAGCTTGTGTTATCATGGTTGCATTGCTTACCATCTGACGACGCCGTTTTTGATATTTTCTGAAATATTGTCACCTTTTGCTTGATTTAGCCTTTCAGGAAAAGTAAATATAAGGGCTGTAATTTTTTGCCCAACATTGTCGTTAGTACCCAGAGCCTAGCTTTGTCACAATCATTCATGTGTGTGCCTGTGTACTTCTTGCACGATGGCGGGAACTCCTTTTTTATGCTGACTCCGAACGACTAAGCTGAGATAAGCTTTTCTTGACAGTCGATAATACTTAATGATTTGTCAGATCATCACGAGAGGAGGGCTAGTGAAAAATGATTAAGGCGTTGCAGTTCATCGCACTAACCACCGCGCAACTGAGCCCCTCAGGGCTGCAGGTCCTTAAAAATTGTATCAGATGTTCACCAAAATTAACTATTTTGTAAAAAAGGGTTAATCCAGTCGTACCAGAACGTTTTTTTTTTCAATTCAGCTTTATTAAAAGGTAACAGCCTATTCCCAAATAGTATTGTAACAAATTGTCCTTGTTATTGTTCTACTTGTCTCACTTCCGGGATGGCTGTGATTCTCTACCACAAGTTTTTCGCTATGTTTTGGACCCCTTACGTTCCACGTAAAGCTCCAAAGTTCATCGACCATATTATCTTTTGTGATGTCGTCAAAATTGGAATCGTGTATCAACTTGTTTGGCAACAAATATCTTGCCTACAATTTAATTAATTGAATTTCTACACGAAGGGCGAGTTTTTCAGTGCAAGATCATCCTTGTTTTAAGATTAACCTCGAGTTAACTCGAGAAACATCTTATTCAGTAAGTCCCCACTACATACAACAGATTTCCTAGCTCTCTCTTTCTTCCCTTGCTCTTCAAATGCTCGTGCAGTCTTAAAATCCTACAAATCTATACAAAAATCAGTCAATTTTAAACCTGAGTTTAGCCTACAACTGAGTTTAGTTGACTCTTAATTTAATTATCTGATCCCGAACTAACAGCACTACAAAATTTCCACATGTAGATAATATCCTTTCTAAATCGTTAAAAATTTCTTTTCTACTTTCAGCATTTGTATCCTGGATGAAATTCTACTCAACGTTCCCCAAACAGCTGAAGCCTGTTTTCAACATCAAAGTAGCTCACATGGGTCATTTCGCAAAAAGTTTCGGTCTCAAGGATAAGCCAACATCGTTCACAGCGAAACATTCAGAACCCAAAGCACCACCACCAACAAATCGTCTAACATATACAGAAAGGTACCATTTGACTTTGCCTTACAAAAATCGGCCTTATTCAAAATATTGACTTTTCAGAAATCCTTCCAAAATCGAAGAAGAAAAAAGGACGAAGAAACGCATGTATGCTACCACAGTTACCGGTGCAATGCCCAACAGACTTCACAAATTCGCTGCAAATTCCAAGGCTCTCACAATATCCGAGTTTGACAGTGGCATGCCAGCCAAGAAGAAGAAGAAGTAAACCCATCATAGTTGTACTACTTGCTAGTAAAAAGTTGTTAAAAGTAAACGTTCTTTTTTTTATGTTTTATAGTTAATTTTATAAAAAAGAGAAAAAAAAAACACAAAACCATTTCAAAATGTTTAATCAAATGAAAAATGGCCACCATCCCCCGTCCATTTTTATTTTCTTTTTGACGAAATGTTCCCCCGAATTATGCACATCCTCGGGGATGATAGGCTTTGCATATTTGTTTCTCCATTTTCCGCTCAATGGAAAGCCATTCAAATTAAAAATACGCGAATGACAATTTGTTGGCTTTGCTAGATGTCATGTTTCCGCCACGAGACCCAATCATCAGGTTGCCTTAAAAAAGAAACACAAGCCCATTAATCATCAGATTTGACAAAGTATTGACGTTTCAGATGTAATTTTGGTATCAACCCCCAAAATAGCCTGTGCACCCTACTGGAATCAGATTAAAAATGAAAAAAATACCGAAAAACAGCAGTCGATGGAGAGGATAAAAAAAGTAACGAAAATCATCGGTAATACCCTGAAAGGATAATGCAATTTGTTATATTTATTGAGGGCGGTGTATGCGATACGATACGGAGGATCAGGACGGTAGTCGTATGGCACACTTGCACGTGGCTGAAAATTAATCGGCTCGTCCGCAAACATATTGTTCGAGGACACGTGTCAGCGATACACTTAAGTGCTATTTACAGACGTTTTCAAGTGACCGCAAAGTGTTTGAAATCCAAACAATGGCGGTCATAGGGCAAAGTTGAAATTGAGAGTAGGTACGTGCGTTTGCATTGTGCGTGCGATCTTTTTTTTGCTACAATGCTTCCTTGGCGCAATAACTACTGTGACGAGGTATTTGTTTTGTTTTTTTTTTAGAAGTTGAGTAATTTTCTACAGATCGTTATTGGTCATGAAAGCATCTGATGATTATTTTGAACTGGAAAAATAGTTTGGAAAAAACAAAAGGCATTCGGTGACAAATTTCATTGAAATTAAATTAAATATTAATAAGTTTTGTACATAGTCGTCGACATTTTTGAGTTTCCCGACAAACCACAACAACGTGCGTGCGTCCAAGTATGTTTGTCGTTTTTGTGGTTTGTTACTCTAAAAATTTTAATTTCAACTTATTGTTCTTTTTTATTTAAAAGTCTGCTGGAAATTAAAATACTTATAAAGGAGATTCCAATCTGTTTAATTTAGGAGCGTTACGTTTGGCCGAAAATCACTTTCGCGGGTACCGTTTTCCCGGAGTTTTTTCCCGAATTTTCAAAGGGGAACACGTTTGCCCGAATTGGCAGTCTACTACTATTTTTTGAAATTTGAGTTTTGATTGGCCGATTTTCTATTAAATTTTTTTATTATTTTTACAAATTATAAAATTTCATTTTATTACATAATAAAACATAAACTTTCAAATAATATTTTATGAAATATGAAGTTTTTGTGGAACGGATTTTTATAATATTTTGTTTAAATATTTCATTGGAATTTAAATTTATCTCTTTGAATAATAATTTTGAGTTCTGAAAGGAACCAATATAATAATAAAAATAAATAATAATAATGTTGTTGTTAAGTGGCGCTACAGTCCGGGATGAACCTGTGCCTCAACCAACATGCCTCTCCAATTATCCCGGTCCTTAACTAACTGCCTCCAGTTGCGCACTCCAAGTTGGTTGAGGTCGGTTTCTACTTGTGCGCGCCACTTAAGGCGAGGTCTTCCTCTACTGAGTCGGAATCGAAGACTGCGAGCCGGAGTATTGGTGTCCATTCGTTCTACATGTCCTTGACATCTTAAACGTCCAATGCGGAGTTTTTTTTTGACCAGGGGTATGTCGCAGTACAGCTCGTTTAGTTTTTGGTTGAATCTTCGTCCCCATAGCCCGTCAACGCAAACGGGACCGAATATTTTTCGGTTGACTGTACATTGATCTGGAGACCGCCATGTCCCCTTATGGATACGAGGTGAGGAAACCGTGTGCTGGCTATAGTGGCATTTCGTTCCGTAGCAAAGTCAATTAGCCTAAATCCGTTACCAGACGTGTTGTGGTGTAGGCTATATTTTCCGACAGTACTGCTAAAGATGTCTTCTCTTCCTACCTTTGCGTTAAAATCTCCCACGATTTTAACATCGTACTTAGTCGCTCATAGGCTTTGTCGAGGAGCTCGTAGAATCAATCCTTAGTAATATCATCTTTTTCCTCCGTCGGAGCATGAGCGCATATAAGGCTTATGTTGGCGAATTTGGCCTTGATGCGAATTGTTACAATGCGTTCGCTAATGTCTTGGAACATAAGACTTCTTGCCTAAGTCTGGCACTTATAACAAATCCGCATCCGAATAGTCGCTGTTTCTGCTCACTATAACACGGTCAATAGTAGATGCCACCGTTTTTCATCCTCTTTTTGCCCGGCCAATACCATCGTATTTCCTGGATGGCAGTTATATCTGCTTTGAAGCAGTTTAGGGCTTCCGCTAGTTCCAATTTATTAGGTACACCTAGGACATGGTGCCATCAGTATCCACTACAGGATTGATCGCTGCTGTTGAATTTTCGGTTCATCCGCCACCATCTCTGTTCAAGGGGCCTGACACCCTTGAAATTCCTAGATAACCTTATGTCAAAGCAGCTTATCTAGAGTTGCGAGCACTGGGCATTGCCAAGTTAAAACCAATCAGAGTCTACCCTCGTTCTACAATACCCAACCATCAAATAATAATAATATTATATTAAAAAATCGGTGCCTCTAACCTGTACAAGTACTTTTACATGAAAATATTTATTTATATAGAAAACTGCTGATAGGCATCTATCTCAGCAGTTTTCTAAATAAATACATATCTATATATATAAAAATGAAACCCGTTTTCCGTTGTCACGACATAACATGAAAACGGCTTGACCGATTTGGCTGATTTTTTTTTGTAGTTTTCTAATACTCTGTACAAGGTTCTTACGGAAAAAAATATTGAGAAAATCTCTCAGGTCAGCTTTGAGAAAATAAATACTACTAACACTAAAATACTATTACGGACCCTAAAACGAAACAGTACCCGGGCGAAGCCGGGCCGGGCAGCTAGTTTTCATATACAAATATTGCCTTTTAAAAATTTGCCTGATGACTTTACCCTACAATGAGCGAAGCAATGATGTTGCGTGAGCGTGGACAGTCCCCAAAAAAAGACTTAAAATCCTTTGTTCCCGCGGAGCCAGCCACTCGGAGTACTGTTAAAGGGGAGCCTGCCTGATGACTTTACATACCCTGAGCGGAGCAACGATGTTGCGTGAGCGTGGCCAGTCCCAAAAAAAAGACTTAAAATCCTTTGATCCCGCGAAGCGTCCCACCCAGAATACCGTTAACAAAAAAATAAAATCTTTTTAAAGCCTAATACATCTCTTTATGAATTGTTGGTCGTCCTGAAAATACTGGATTGAAGCGAAGGTGCTTGTCTACATCGTTATATTAAATTTTGTATAAAATATCTGCGAACCAAAAATATTAACAGATTTATAGACAATTATTTCGATTATCTTTTGCATTATGAAAGTAATTGAAATTGAAGATAAAACTTACCACTTTAAAATGGAGTTTGATTTCTTAAAAGAACTAAATATAATGCTAATATTTATATTATTAACGAAAAATCTCCTGCGAAATTAACAAAACGCAAAAATAATAAAAAAAAAAGAACGTCCTCCGTGATTCTCATCAATTGGCACACCATTCCATTTGGTTAATAAATCATCCGTGCTGCCGTTTCTTGTGTTTAATACTAACTGCGCTCTCAATGATTCTCATCAATTGGAGAAATAAATCCATATGATTTGTATTTTGTCAATGTTGCCATTACTTTGTATGAATCTGGGAATCTGTTTTTCAGTAAAACGTACCCAACCCGTTTAATTTTTCATTTTCATAAGTACTTATACATTTTTCCACAGCAAGAAGATAAACAATAAGCTGTCAAATAGCACACACAAAAACAGATCAATGGCCGTGTTCCGGTATTTTAGATTCAGTAAGTAGGATTTCTGACGATAAATTATAGATAATGACGTTGTCACAATACATTGTTCAGACAGTTTATCAGTCTTATGGTTCGACAAAAAACAACGTTTTTCTATTGCATATGCTTTGGAGATCACATGATAGGGCCTAGATAGGTTTAGATAGGTTAAGTTAGTCATGTAGGTTTTAGTTTTATAAACAAAATTGCGACTGTCTTCTAATAGGTTTTGATTCACATTTTCCTATTTAAAAAAAAAAAAATAGTACATAACAATTATACAAAAATTCACAAAAAATATAAAAATTGAATTAAACAAACAAATTATATATCATGTAATGCGAACCATAATGGTCTTTTACTTTTGCAAAAGTTAAAAATGTCTACTCTTTAAGTTTATTTAGGCTATTTCTTAATATTAATTAAATTGTGAATTAATAAACGTTAAAAAAAATGCTTTGGGGTTGGGTATACAAATGTTTTTTTTATTGAAAACGCCATAGAAAATGGGCGTGGATTAAACAACTTATTTAGACAACCCCAATACCTATATTTTATCTGTACAACGTTTTTTGCGACGCCCACTTTTTGGGTGCGTTTTCAGTAAAAAAAACCTTTTTCTGTCAAATTTTCAAATATACTCGAAACCAAACGTTTGATGCAAAAACTTTAAAAAAATTAATATAAACATTTCGTCCTTAGACTATTTGAACCCACGTCCACTTTTTTGGGGCGTTTTTCTACAAAAACATTTGTATACCCAACCCCAAGGCATATGCAGTTGTTTTTTGTCGAACCATAAGACTGATAAACTGTCTGAACAATATCTTGTGACAACGTCATTATCTATAATTTATCGCCATAAAGTCTACATTTCGGGGATATTTCTTTTAAGGATGGGATGGGATAGGGTATTCAACAATCCGTACAGCGGATTGTAGCCTTCTCATAATATGTTTTCAAGTTTTCCTAAAATTGTGCAGAAAAAGTTTTTTTTTTTAAGAAAACACCCCCAAAAAATGGGCGGGGCAAAAAACTTTTTATGGATGAAATATAGATATTGCGATTGTCTGACTATCCTATACCTACTTTTTCAAAATTCTTTACCGTTTGGCCAAAAACCACGATTTACTGAAAAGGGGCATGGAATTAAGCGGATTTTAAAAATGTTTACACATGTTCTGCTTCGTCATACAGAGAGTCCAAATTTCATCACTCTAGCTCAAAACTTAAGGCTCTAGAAGTGCCACTCCAGGAAAAACGTTCGAAAGTTTTACCAAAGTGTAAAAGGTCAAAGCATAGGGATAATAGGGGCGAAAAGAATCCTGTCGAGATGAAAAACGAAAGATAGAAGTCGATGCTGAGAATATGGCAGAACCACTTCCGCAGACTGTTAAACAGCGGCGACGAACAATCTTGCGTGTAAGGAAAGCAATATCTAAACTTAAGCTTAACAAGTCTTACGAAATGACGGCCTTCCCGCCGAATACGAAAACGTTTATAGAGACATATCTAGTTTGGTATAGATACCGCACAAACAAGTCGTTGACGAATTCTCGCTGCTCCAACAGGATCGGTCATGTGACTTTTTCGGTAGAGCTACTAGCATACGCCGACGATATTGACATCATTGGTCGGACCTAACGTGATTTCATAGCCACGTTTGGAAGTACATTTAGAGAAGGAACCACCAAAATTGGATTTTCCAATAAATGAGGGTAAAACCAAGTAGATGCTGTCATCACGAAAGGACACAACAAATAATTTGGCAGAAGGTCACCATTGACAGATATAACTTTGATATAGTACGAAACTTTGTCTACCTCGACTCCGCTATTAACTCTGACTACAACAACTCGTCAGAAATTAAAAGAAGAATTACTCTTGCCAACTGTTGTTTCTTCGAATTAAAAATTAAATTTTTTAGTAAAAGCCCTCACTCGAAATACCAAGACCATGATCATCGCAGTCGTGATCTGCGGCACTGAAGCATATGGACCGTATCAAAGCGGATAAAGAAACCCTTGGTCGTTGACGGGCTATGGAGACGAAGATTCAACCACGAACTATACAAGCTGTACAGCGACATAGACGGGGTCGAGAAAAAACGCATTGGACGTTTAAGGTTTAACGTTGAACATTTAAGATGGCTATAAAAACGAATAGAAACCAATACCTCACAGTTTTCGATTCCCAGCCAAATGTCGGATGCCAATGTTTACTTCAAATATAAATATCTAAACAGACCCATTTCACTTTCCAGATACAACAATATCCATCAGTTCCTGATAGTCCCCATATGGTTATATAAATAAATATGTCTTGAACTCAAGCTAAACCTTTAGCAGAAACTTCAACCTAATTAAGAACAGTAAACTACGTGTTTTGAATAAGATAGCTAGGGAAACCCCTTTCCTTCAGTGGCGCTCACAAGTAGAATTTGATCTCAAGCTCAACCATCTTAAAGTGCGCAACTGGAGGCAGTTAGTTAACTAAAGACAGGGCTAATTGGACTGGTATGGTGTTTGAGGCCCAGGCTTATTCCGGACTGTAGTGCCACGTAAGTAGAAGTATGTAGAACTTACCAACATCATTCTTTTAGCATAAATTCCTGTGTCTTCGATAGCATATTTGCCTTGTAGGCCTCATTTTAGACTTGGTATCAGCTTTCGGCGATTTTGACAAACTATGGGTTTCATTGATGGTATAGGAACCTAGCATAGCAGTTCTGGTCGATCCGATGATCAATTTGATTGATCGTTTGTTGATCTGAAGATCAATCCCCTGATTGATATCAAAGAAACCGTAGGTTGGTAGTGACATTTCGTTCCGCAGCGAAGTCAATTAGCCTATAGGCCTGCTCAGAATGCATATCTGTAGCTTGTATTTTGCATCACTGTAAAAAGAGAGAGAGAGATTTCTTGCATGAAGTTGCCCTCTACTCAACTTGAAGCTACAGATTCTCGAAGATACACATTGTGTAAGCGCTTACGGGTTGCCTTGTTTTTAACTTTTTACTTAGCTACAAGCATCAGCTACAGATACGCATTCTGGGCGGCCCTTAAGTCTATGTTTTCCGAAAATACTGCTAGAGATGGCCTCTCTTGCTACCTTTGCTTGAAAATCTATCAGCACGATGTTAAAATCGTGCTTCTGTAGTCGGTTATATGTTTTGTTCGTAAAAACAGTCTTTCACAAATCAACTTTTTCCTCCGTCGGAGTGTGAGAGCATATATCTAATGCTTATGTTGTCAAATTTAGCCTTTTTTTTATTTATTTTTTTTATTTATTTATTTATTATGACTTTACTCAGTAAGATACAATATCTTCTTAATTAGAGCAAATTTCAGTATCGTAATACTTTATACATTTTTTGTGTAGGTCACTAAGCGACCTTAGATTAAAGGAATACAAAATATAAAATAAAATTGATTTCGGATTAAGAACGAAATAATTAAGGAAAAAAAAAAGAAAAGTTATACATATTATATCAAATAAAACATTTCCAAGCTAAATGAAAAGAATATGTTACAAATTGAAATATTATATATAAAATATCATCATTATTAAAGAGTCTCAAAATGTTGTCGGAGCATCTTTCCAAACCGAGTAGTGCAGCTTATCATTTTAGTAGAACGGGGGAGAGAATTCCATAATCGAATAGCGTGTACAAAAAATTGGCGTTCAGATACAAGAAATGAGTAACGAGTTGGCAAAAGATCCCGAGATCTGTTAGAGCGTGAAAATTTAATTTTATTATATAAGTATTCAGGTTGGCAAGTTTCTATGATATTATGGAGCATTGTTAACGTTCTGAGTTTAAAGAGATTATCAAGTGTGATACCGTACATTAATTTGGAGAAGTTAGATATGTGGTCATATCTTCTTATCCCATAGACATAACGGGCTATACTATTGAACGCAACATTAAGTCTCCGCCTGTGCTCGTAATCACATTTAGAAAATATCTCACAACAGAAAAGAATAAGCGGAACTAATAAGGCTTTAGCTAACATGAGACGAGTTTTTACAGGTATAATATGATGTGAGGCCCATAACATACGAAGACCTCCATATACTCTTCCTAATGCAAGTCTGATGTGGTTGTCCCATGTCAGTGTCGTATTGAAGGTTAATCCAAGATTTTTTGCACATTTAACGAACTCTATGACTGTGTTATTTAGATAAATTTTCGGAAAATATGAGTTGTCTACGGGAGTCCTGGATATAATTAAGCACTTTGATTTCTTCGGATTTAAGCAAGGACCGTTTTTGCGGGACCAGGAAACAATTTTGTGCAGATCTTCGTTAACCTCGTGAGTTCCATTCTCAAGAAGACCCAATGGAAAACTATTGTACAGCTGCACATCATCAGCATACATTTGCATTTTTGAATTAGGCAAACACGAGGGAAGGTCGTTAATGTACATCGAAAATAATAAAGGCCCCAAAATTGAGCCCTGAGGAACCCCTCTTTGCAAGGTAAGGAAAGAAGACATTGATCCATTAGCAAAAACTGCCTGTGATCTTTTTGTTAAATAGGAAAGAACTAAATTTGCAGACGACGATGAGAAATTATATTGGGTTTTAAGTTTATCATAAAGTATAATGTGACTGACTGTGTCCAATGCTTTTGAAAAATCTAAGAGTGTAAGAATTGTTACTTTACCATCATCTACAGCTTGCCTAATATCTTCAACAACCCCAATTAGGGCAGTCGTGCAGCTATGCTTAGGACGAAAACCTGACTGATTGGGATATACCATTTTGTTAACATTGAGGAAAGTTCGTATTTGATGGTTCATGAGCCGTTCCAGAACTTTGGACAGAAACGGTAAGATGGCTATAGGACGAAAGTCTTCACAGGCTTGATCCTTAGGGATTGGTAAGATTTTGGCTTGTTTCCAGGCTGAAGGAAAGACTCTGGTCATAAAAATATTATTGATTATATATGTTACATATTTCAGTACGAACGGCAGTATGGCTTTCAAAAATACCGGATTCATGTCATCAATTCCAACGGAGTTGGACTTAATTGACAAAATACTCTCCAATACATCCTCTTCGTCTACGGTCGCGAAATAAAAACCTGTAGTAGTCTCCCAGGCATTCGTAGTGACTTCTGATAAATGTGACTCAGTCATTTGATTTACAGAATCTGAAGAATTTAATGATGTAAATTTAATATTAAGTTCATTGCAGTCAGCAGATATCGGCTTGTGCCTTTGTTTCCCCACCCCGATTTCTCTAAGATTTTTCCACAGTTTTTCTTTAGCAAGGGAAGAGTCGAGTTTTGGAGCATAAAACCTTTTTTTGGATAAACGTATTTCACAAACTACCCTATTTCTTAAGACTTTGTATAAATTGTACAATACGTCAAGTCTATATAGAATCCAACGTTTATACGCTAGGTTACGGTCACGAATCAGAGTCTTAATTTTGTTATTGAACCAAGAGTGATATTTATTTTGAGATGAAGTAATTTTAAGTGGAACATGAGAATTGAAAAGATAATTGATATTATTTTGAAAAAAAGATAACTGGTCATCAACTGATGGCATACCGTACCTATATATGAAACCATTCTATTGAGTTCAGGTATGTTTCCAACTGCCGCAAATTAACATTTTTAAAGTCTCGGTACATGTAGTTAGTATCTACGTGAAGTGGTGAACATTCAAAAGTAAGATAAATTAAATCATGATGTGAGAAACAAAAAGCAGAAAGTTGGTCATAGAGAATAACTTTTTCCGAGTGACTCACAAAGAACAGATCGAGTAATGTACTATTGTACTTTGTATAGTGCGTAGGTATGGTCATATTCACAGGAAATAAATTAAGCGATTTCATGCTATCAGTTAGGCCAGTGCTTTTTAGCACATCATGATTAAAATCTCCTGCTACTATAACGAAAGGTGACACAAACGATAACTCATCTAAGACTGAAAATAGTGATGCAGTATCGATGTATTGATTCGGGCTATAAACTGATCCTAGTAATATTTTGTTATTGTTACACTTAATTGCTACAAATAAATATTCGATAGCGCTATATGGAGGAGACTTACGTATTAGCTTGCAATCCAAGTCTTTGCGAATGAAAATTGCAACTCCGCCACCAATTCGTCCTATTCTATCGGACCGGAAAACTGTATATCCGTCAAAATTACACACAGTATCACTAGAAAACCAAGTTTCACTCACACAAACCACGTCAACCTTAGAACCATTAAACAAATACCGAAATTCATCCAATTTAGGCATACCTTCAAACCAGAACGTTGTGCACCTAAAATACTTAACATTGAACGTGTAGTGGTGTTACGACATTCGATTATAGACTCTCTATTACGATCATTAAGATTTATCATTCACAAAAAAAAAAAATATGAAATAGTAAGGATCCAGTTTGATCCGACTAAAAAACCAAACATTGAAGCTGAATCACCAGTTTAAAGAGACACACAATCGACCGAGACACTTTATAGATGATAATGATAATTTTATATATTAAATATTTCAAATGAAAGCGATGAATTTTAGGATTCATTATATGTAATTACATAAAGGAGAGAAAAAGAAAAAAAAATTGAAAATTATAACGGGTGATTTTTTAAGAGGTTTAGAACTTTTTTTAAACACAAAAAATTCGAAAAAATGAATGAAATATTTATTTGAATCGATAGTTTGAACCTTGCAATTTAATGTTTAAAGATAATTTCATGCAAATGGTGACCGCGGCTGCGTCTCAGGTAGCCCATCCGCTGAGTCCAATTTTGGCATACTCTTTCACACATATCGGCCGGTATCTCACGAATGAATGCATGGATGTTGGCTTCCAGTGCGTCAATCGAAGCGGGCTTGTCCCTATAGACATTAGCCTTGACATACCCCCACAAAAAATAATCTAATGGTGTCAAATCGCACGATCTAGGCGGCCAATTGACCGGCCCGAAACGTGAAATTAACTGTTCACCAAACTCGCCTCGCAATTGCGCCATTGTTTCGCGTGCTGTGTGGCATGTGGCACCGTCTTGTTGAAACCACATATCATGCAAGTCAAGAACTTCCATTTCGGGCAAAAAAAAGTTTGTTACCATCGCTCGGTAGCGTTCACCATTGACAGTAACGCTGCGATTCGCATCATCTTTGAAGAAATATGGCCCAATAATGCCGCCGGCCCATAAACCGCACCAAACAGTGGCTTTTTCGGGATGCATTGGTAGCTGTTGCAATGCTTCTGGCTGATCTTCACTCCAAATGCGGCAATTTTGCTTATTTACGTACCCATTCAACCAAAAATGAGCCTCATCGCTGAACACAATTTTTCGATAAAAAAGCGGATCCTCGGCCAGCTTTCCAAGAGCCCATTCACCAAAAATTCGGCGTTGTGGTAGGTTGGCTGGCTTTAGTTCTTGCACCAGCTGTATCTTAAAAGGCTTTACGCCCAAATCCTTCCGCAAAATTTTCCACGTAGTGCTGTAACAAAGGCCTAACTGCTGGGAACGGCGCCGAATCGCAATATTTTCTTCACTACGCACAGTACGTAAACGTGTTGGTGGTTTAATGTCCAACAAAGTAAATTTGGTGCGAAATTTGGTCACAATCTTCCGAATAGACTGCTCAGAAGGTCGAGAATGCCGATCATAAAATGGAAGCAGCGCGCGATGAACATTTCGAACCGAGCACGAATTTTGATAGTAAAATTCAATAATTTGCAAGCGTTGTTCATTTGTAAGACGATCCATGGTTAAATTGCAAACCAAACTGAAGCTGTTTGACAGTGACACAAGGTACTAAACACACGTCAGCTGTCAAAACCAGTGTTGCCAAAACCAAACCAGCTAAAAAATCACCCGTTATATTACAAGTTAAATTCAGAATCCAAGTTAATAAAAAAAAAATAGAAAGAATTAATGGCAAAAGGTACAATATTAATTAATGTTGTTTATTTTCGTTGCTTCTTCGTCAGCTGTTAGTGTTGTCGTTGATGAGGATTGCTACAACGTTACTAAAGCCCACGACTTCTTGCCTAAGTCTGGCATTTATAACAAATCCACATCCGTATGATCGCTGAATCTACTAGTGAGTCAAATCCGATTGGAGGAGACCAGTACCCGATGATGTGTAACCAAAGTCACAACGAATGGGCGTTGTCCAAGTTGTCACCATTCAGTGTCTGCTTTCATTTTACAACACTCAACCAGACAGACAGGCATGACAATTAAAACATGAGGATCTCCAATCCTACCCAACACGGACACAAAACAGGACAAATTAATACGCTTAAACTATGATCAAGCCAATCCCTTTTTAAAATCACCCCATGAAGTATATGAAAACGTTTCTCAACTGTTTCCAAGAAACCCCTAGTCCCATACGAACAATAGTAACAAATTCGAATGAATTAACAAAATTAAATCCAAATCATCGTCCCACTAGGGTTAATTTGTAAAATGAATTCATCTCATTAGATAACCGTCCGTGATGACTATACGACCACGAAGACTGCTCCGCGGCTGACCTATACGTTACACTCGAATTAAAATCTCATTTAACCCGAAACTTAGAGTTAATTGGCGCAAATTACAAGTTGGCCCGTTCACGGACGGATGTTGCATCACTAGCCTCTCGAAATTGAGCAATAAATGCGGCACATCATTATGTGATTGTTGTTTGATTTCCTTACCTGTTTACACCAAATGACTTCCTGCGCGATCTGTCGATCGGGCGACCTGGTGATCATTAAAGAAGCAGCGGCGGCGGCGACTCTCCTCTCTGCGACGACTCAATTAAACGGCCTTGTTACATGTATCTGGAGCTGGGCTTGAAATCTGCGTTCTCCAGCTCTTTGAATTGAATTATGGGGCCAATAATTCGCATTAAACATGCAACCGTTGTTTGCTGCTGCTGGCGGACTCAATTTGTTAGCCATTATCGATTCAACGAAAAAAATAATAAAACTGGTGCCGATGGTGGACTAAATTTCATAAATGGACTTGGTAACCGAAAGGGTTGCCCCTTCCCCCAATTGCACAGGCAAACAAGAAGTGCGGCATTGTTGACTCCGTGACAAAGTTAGACCGCCTTGCACCTGGCAATCATTTCACATTCGAACGAGTTTAATTCACACTAATGCGAACATAATTCAAGCCATTAGTGTAATCACATTTGGAGTCCCCCTGTGCTGGAGTGGACGGTTCGGACGAGCGAGCGGCGCCGCCGGTGTGGGTGTTTTCCTACAATAAGTGAGCATTTGAACATTCGAACAAAATTTTCAAACGAAAAGGACACAATTGTTGTGTGTCCTTTCGCGTCAATGTAATCAGTTAAGGAAAACAAGTGTTGTGAAAGAGAGCACCTTGCACACACACACACACGCACACATTTGGACATTTGGAAGGTAACACATGTAATTAATAAGTTGCACTGCCCTGCCTTGTAGCCACATTGTTAAGTCGAGTGCTGCAGGACCATCGACAGTTGGTGATCGCTTGTATGCTTAAGGTTCGATGAACAAAGTGTATGTTCATGTATTTCTTCATCACCGCAGCCTCTACAGAGGTCATCAACTATGAGATGCATTTTCAGTTTGTGGCTTTTTAGTAAGTTGTGCCCAGTAAGAATCCCAACTAAAGTAGAGACAGATTTCCTGTTTCTAGAAGTTGTTTATGGGTTCTGGCTTTGTCATACTCAGGCCACATCCTTTTGGAAGTTTCACAGGTGGGAAGGGAGTTCCACCTGTTTTTGGCAGTGATCAGTGTTTTCTGTCCCACCCGAGATTTGAGGTCACATAGTGGTGGTTTGACAGACTGGTCTGCTTGGTCAATGCTGGAGGCAGATCCTTTTATTGCCAGTTCGTCAACAATTTCATTGCCCTGTATGCCTCTGTGTCCGGGGACCCAGCAGAGCTTAACATTATGTTGGACGCCAAGAACCTTTAGCTCTTCACGACAACGTTTCACAAGCCGAGATTTTATTTCGACAGCAGAGATAACTTTTATTGCAGCCTGACTGTCAATAAAGATGGTGATATCATCTGGTGGTATCGCCAGCATTGAGGTCGCTTTGGCTGCCTCTGCTACTGCCAATATTTCCGCTTGGAAGACACTGCTGTGCTCAGGGAGACGAAAGGTGCTGTTTAGCTTAAGTGTTTCTGAAAACACTTCAGCTCCAACGCCTACATCCATTTTTGAACCATCAGTGTAGATGGATATGGTTTCGGGGCCCAATTCGTTCCTCTCCCACTCCTCTCTGCTTGGGAGGATGCAGGAGAATGGTCTTTGAAAGTCATGGTGAGGCAGCATGTAGTCAGAGGATACAGCTGAGCACAGATATCTGTGTAGAATTCGGGCATGTCCACCTGAGTTCGATTTCCAGCAGTTGAGCTGGCTGATTCTTAGAGCACTTTTGGCTGCAGATTCTTGCATGTAAAGGTCTAGCGGTAGCAGGTTAAGGATGGTTTCCAGTCCCGCTGTTGGTGTGGTTCTCATTGCGCCAGTAGCGCCCACACATGCTATCCTTTGTACCTTTGTCATATTTTTCAGATGGGTGACTTTATTTGTGGATAGCCACCAGACAAGCCCCCCATATGTAAATATAGGTCTCACAATGGCCGTGTACATCCATAGGATGATCTTGGGGTTCGGACCCCAGTTTTTCCGAATATTCGGTTACACGTATAGAAAGCGACTGTGGCCTTTTTAATGCGGTCGCGCACATTTTGGTTCCAGTTGAGTTTTCTATCAAGAATGACACCCAGATACTTTGCACTATCGGCTAGTTTGAGGGTAGTCCCATCGATAGCCGGTAGGTCGAATATTGGTATCTTCCTCTTGTTCGTAAAGAGAACGAGTTCCGTTTTCTGGGGGTCGATGCCAAGCCCACATTGTCCGCTCGAGTAGTTCACTAATAGTGGGTAGGAATTTCCCTTTAACTAGTATCGCTACATCGTCTGCGTAGGCTATGACTTTTACCCCATTTCGCTGTAGCTTGATGAGTATCTCATTGATGACTATGTTCCACAACAGAGGTGAGAAAACGCCTCCTTGTGGTGTGCCTCTTGATGCTATTACTTTGAGATGGGTGTCTCCCAGATTCGCATTTATATATCTGTGGTTGAGCATACTTCCAATAATATGTATTAGAGGTTGGTCCACGTTGTTCTTCGCGAGGTTTCTTTCGACTGCGTTTGTGTTCACATTATTGAAGGCTCCTTCAATGTCGAGAAATGCAGCGAGTGTATATTCCTTCTCGTGAAGAGGTTTTTCTATTGTACTAACGATATCATGTAGGGCAGTTTCGACTCCCTTACCTTTCGTGTAGGCATGCTGTGCCAAGGATATGTATTGGGGGTCGAGTTTGTAGATGTCCATTAGTTTTTAATAGGTTTTTAGTATGAAGAATGTAAGACTTATTGGTCTAAAGTCCTTCGCGGTCTTGTGACTGGACTTGCCGGCTTTTGGGATAAAGACTACCTTTACTTCCCGCCAGCACCTAGGGATGTAACCGCATTTTAGACTACTAACAAACAGTTTGTGTAGGAATGCTGTTACGAGGTGTTTCGATTTTTGTAGCATGATCGGGATAATACCATCGACTCCTGGATATTTATAGGGGGAGAAGGAGTCAATTGCCCAATTGATTCTTTCTACACTAACCATATCCTCCATTGCTGCTGTTATGGGGTTGCAATCATAGACGGTTGTGTCTGGGGTCGTACCGGAGTATGAATCACATCCTCCCCCATTGGGGAGCTTGAGGTAACCTGGCACAGCCGGTTCTTTGGCGATTATTTTTCTAAGTCTAGCTGATTCAGTAGTGCTTTCTATACTGCAACAGAAGTTACGCCAGGAGGTGCGTTTAGCACTGTTGACCGCACTTTTGAATTTGCGCTGATTATTCTTATAAAGATCCCAGTCGGTTTCCGAATTTGAGCTTCTTGCTGCGTTATAGGTTTTCCTGGTTTCCCTTCTAATGCTTTGAAGCTCTTTCGTCCACCATGTCGGTGATCTTTGTGTTTTTATAGTCTTTAGAGGGCAGATCCTTTCATAGGCTTTGACTAAAATATTGCCTATTAGTTCCGCTGCAGCATCGATTTCAAACGGAGTTTCCATCAGATGCAGTGGAAGGGCGCTACTGTGTCTCCCTACTTCCACAACGAACTTGTCCCAGTTGGCTTTCTTGGGGTTTCGATGTTGAAGGGGGAATTTAGTGTTGTCCTCTATTTCAAATTCTATTATTCTGTGGTCAGAGTATGATGTTTCTGATGAAACTTTCCAGTGGTGCACAGCGAATCTATCAGAATTGTTGAAGAGGGTAATGTCAAGAACCTCTTCTCTATTTTTAGTGACAAAGGTGGGGTCATTACCCCTGATCGCCACTAACAAATTGTTGTCTACAATGTATTGATTGACATTTTGCTATTACAATCTTTTGCCATATGTCCTTCTGTTGAGTAGAAAACGCATGTACTTTACGCACTCGATGGCATCCGTCTGGCTGCAGTTGTGTGTGAAGAAGAGTGCTGAGTGCTTATGGACAATGGCCGTAGTAAAGCTTAAAATTAAGATTAAGCAGTTTAGAAATAAAATTTGCCTTTAGATCAGGCGCATTCTTCTGAGCTTCTAGATACGAATATGAAGCTTGCATCCAGGATATATTACCACATTGCTTCCATAGATATTCATATCTTCGATACATGTCCACATATTTACGGATGATAGTTGTCCAAGTTGATGTAAATTGTCTAAACCAGGGATACAAGACCCGAACAGAAGCCTATCGAGATGAAAACCTAAAGCTCGTAGTTGAAATAAGTTGATGCTGAGAATATGGAAGAACCACTTCTACAGAATGTTAAACGGCGATGATGCACAATATCCCGCTGTCAGGCAGAACGAACCTTTCAATATTGGCGAGGACAGCGAAAACTACCACTCACCTGACCTAAGTGGAGTGAGGAAAGCAATATCTAAACTAAAGCTTAATAAGGCTGCCGGAAATAACGGCCTTCCCGCTGAACTTTATAAAGCCGCCGGAGATGACTTGGTAAGTAACATCCACCAACTCATAAGTCAAATCTGGTCGGATGAAAGTATGCCTGAAGAATGGAACCTCAGCATCGTTGGCCCGATCCACAAAAAATGTGACCCTCTGAACTGCGCCAACTACAGAGGCATACGTCTCCTCAACATCGCCTACAAGATCCTATCTTCCGTAATACCTGAAACCGTTTACCAACAACCTGATCGGCCCTTATCAGTGTTGATTTAGGTCAGGAAAGTCCACAATCGATCAAATTTTCACACTTCGGCAGATCCTGGAAAAAACCCAAGAAGTCCAAATCGATATCCACCAACTTTTTATCGATTTCAAAGCCGCATACGACAGCATTTATAGAGACGAGCTATACAGAGCCATTTCTAGTTTTGGTATACCGCCCAAACTCGTCCGTTTGTGTAGGATGGCGATGGAGAATTATCGCTGCTCCATCAGGGTCGAAACATTCGATACCAAAAAAGGATTTAGACAAAGCGATGTGTCATGCGATTTCTTTAATTTTATTCTTAAGGGGATTGTGCAAAACTCTCGAGCCAACACCAGGCACAATTTTCCAAAAATCGGTGCAACTACTAGCATATGCCGACGATATTGACATCATTGGTAGGACTCAACGTGATGTCATAGCCACGTTTGCTAGTATAGAGAAGGAAGAGGCAAAAATGGGTTTAGTAGTAAATGGGGGTAAGACCAAGTATATGCTGTCAACGCGAAAGAACACACAACATCGAAAGATTGGACAGGTAGTCACCATTGACAGATATAATATTGAGGTAGTAGGAACTTTGTCTACCTTGGCTCCGCTATTAACTCTGACAACAACATCTCGTCAGAAATTAAACGAAGAATTACTCTTGCCAACCGCTGTTTCTTCGGGCTAAGAAGGAAATTTAGTGCTAAAGCCCTCACTTGAACTACTAAGGAGATCCGATATAAGACCCTTATTATCCCAGTCCTGCTCTACCGCGCGGAAGCATGAACCTTATCAAAAGCGGATGAAGAAATCCTTGGTCGATTCGAGAGGAAAATTCTTCGAAAAATCTTCGGTCCCGTTTGCGTAGACGGGCTATGGAGACGAAAATCCAAAGAAGAACTATACCAGCTGTACTTGTACTTATACTGTACTGTACGTGTGGACGTTAAAGGTGGCTAGGACATGTAATGGACATCAATATTCCGGCTCGCAGAGTCTTCGATTTAAAGCCAGACATCGGACGCACTAGAGGAAGACCTCGCCTTAAGTGTCGCGCAAAAGTAGAAACTGACCTCAACCATGTTGTAGTGCGCAACTGGGGCAGTTAGCTAAGGGGCGGGCTAATTGGAGAGGCATGTTGGGTGAGGCCTAGGTTCATTCCGGACTGTAGCGCCAGTCATGTAAGTAAGTAATTTGAAATTTCGAAATGGCTACACACACACAGCAAAATTGTCTGGTATGCCTGTTCAGGCCGCCTGTGCAGTTTTACTGGACCGCCATTGCTCATTCACTCGCTTTGAGTTTTCGTCTTTAGACATTTTAAACGAAAACCGTCTGCGCTCATATAAATTTCACTATGTACAGACGGCCTGATGCTACACAGACACCGGTTCTCCTAAAAACAGGCGCCCTGAACAGGCAAAACTATTGAATTTTCAATTTTTCTTCGATCCCCTGTTCAGGTCAAAATAACTGACAACTTTATCATTCACACGTTCAGGTATATAACAGCACAGGCGGCCTGAACAGGCATACCGGACAGTTTTGCCTGCGTGTGTGTAGCCACCTTAAGAGAATTGATGAAAATGCTATTCATGGAGCAACAGGCTCGTTGGGACCTAGCACCTAGTTTTCTTACTCACAACAATTCATCTTACGAGGGTAAGACCTACCAGTTTTATCCTGAATCTGAACGGCTGATTGAAGGTTTTTCATGAAAATGGATTTGCTAGAGCAGCGGTTCCCAATCTTTTTTGGTCGAGGAGCACTTTTAAGGTCAAACATTCCTCGCGGAGCACTCTGTTACACTTACGCTATTTTCGCAGTTATGTATGTGTAAGAAATGCAATACTCAATTTTTTTTTTATATTTTATTAAATTCAAGGAAAATCAACAAAAAAACAAGAACAATGTTAACTAAAGAACATTAGGAATTCAATATCTAGTGAGAATAATGTGCCTGTTTGGTTTTGCATAATGCTTGTATATCTGGTTGAATTTGGGACAACTGCAACCGAATATCTGGCTCTGCATCGAGACGGGATCTATATTTTATTTGGTTCGAACGTAGGCGGAGAATCCTGATTCGCACATGTATGTTGTTGCAAACGGCAGAAGAATTATTTTGGCTCTGTCTGACAAAATTTTGAATTCGTCTTTCAACATACACCAGAATTCTGATAAAGACTTCTTAGTTTCAAAATTTGCCTTCAAAGAAGAATCTGATGTCAAATCAATTAAGCACTCAAACTGCAACGATGACAGAGATGCTGGCTTTTCCAACGCGGCGGAGTACGGGTCTGCAACCCACACATTTTCTTTAATGTTTGAATGGTATTCTTCCGGAAATTAGCTTTGGAAGTTTTCGAGCAAACTTAGCAGATGTAAATGAAACTCATTTAAAATGTCGTCAGGAATACCCAAATCTATTTCCTCTTTACATTCGCTGACCATTGGGAAGCTGTCTAGGTTTCGATTTTTTAAAGATTTCGCCCAAAACTTGATTTTATTTTTAAATGCTTCGACCTTATCACTGGCATCGAAAACAGTTATTGTCTTTCCTTGAAATGATACACTCAAATCATTTAATTTTTTTAAAAATATCGGCTAGATACGATAATTTCAAGAGCCAACGCTTATTACACAATCTGTCGCCCAAATCAAAGTTGTCGTTCATAAGGAAGGTTCAACTTCAGCCCTCATTTCGAAAAGCCGCGTCAGTGTTTTGCCGCGAGAAAGCCACCTTACTTCTGCGTGAAGAAGTAAAGACGTATGTAGACTACCCATTTCATCGCACAATACTTTGAATAGCCTTGAATTCTTAGGTCGAGATTTAATAAAGTTAATTATTTTCACGCTTTCGTCTAAGACCTCTTTTAAGGAGAGTGGCATTTTTTTCATTGCAAGGGCATGGCGGTGTAGAACGCAGTGACTACTGCTGCATTCCTTGTCATTTTGTTTTATTCTTGAGACGGCACCGGACGTTTTTCCAGTCATGGCCTTGGCACCGTCTGTGCACACATCCACGCAGTTAACCCATGGGATATCATTGACAATAAAGAAATTGTCTATTAATTTAAAAATTTCAGCACCAGTTGTTGTAGTTTCCAACGGCTTGCAGAAAAGCAGATCTTCTTGAAAGGACTGTTGGTATTGGTAGCGCACAAATACTATTAAAATAGCCAACGCTGCAACATCTGTTGATTCATCCATTTGCAGCGAAAATTTTGTGAATTTTATTCGCGAAAGTAAAGTAGTTTTGACATTCTCTGCTAAGTCTCCGATTCTTCGTGATATTTTGTTATTTGACAAAGGAACGGTGTCAACTAATTTTTTGGCCTTTTCACCCAACATACACTCAACAATGTCCATCAACGCATTTTCGTCCACTATCTTTGATCGGTTAGTAATAATTGTTTGAGATTTTGTAAGTTCACCATACTTCCTTTTAAAAAAATCAGTCGGTTTGCTTTTGCAATCTGGATGAATCCCCTCAAAATGACGTTTCATTTTTGCTGGAAACATCGCACTATTTGCCGCAAATTGCGCATTGGGGCTTGTTGTCACTTGTCTCAGCAAATCCAAGATTTAAATATGAATCGTGGTACTTCCTTTTTACTGTTTTTTTTTCTGCAGTACTGATCACCATAGAACTAGTACTAGCCACATTGTCTGCCTCAAATTCTTCAAAAAGTTCTGACGCCGCTGTCTATATTGCGTCATTTTTCTTGGCTCTAGAATAGAACAATAAATGGAAAACGAGCAAATTCACAAATCTGAATTGAGGATAACAACAGAAAAAAAAATATTATAAATCCAACAAAACGCATCTAATACAAATGCGGTTCTAGCGATAGGAAACTTCCCATTATGAAATAAACAAATATGGTTTTGTATTATGCACCTGCCATTTGCTGACTCTTTAGTAACTACTGGGGGTGCTGTTAAGGAGCTTTCAGCGGTTATTTGTAACGACCCAGAATTTAGCCAGCGATCCATAGTACCTATTATGTTTGATCTCTCACGATCTTTTGATCTTTTCACGTCGATAGATCCACAGAGTCACATCAATGTACAAAAATAAACAAATAAAAAGTAAAATTCACGCACTAAAAGCAAAATATAGATTAAATACACCACACTACGATTCGATTTAACCTGTATAAATAGATACCGACCCAACAAAAACCGTCTATTGGGAGCGTTTAAAACCAGAGAAACGTCGTCCCAGTACAAAATTCAGTTAGCGTCAGCGTATATGGTCGTCTCTGGTACGTCTCTTTAATAATTTTCATCTGTCGGGGATTCCCACATCTTTTTACACGAATTATTTTTTAGTTTGTTTGTATGTATTGATTTCTTTTAAATGAGCATTTCAAATTCGATTGCTGCGATTAAAATGACAAGTTCAGAAGAACAAAATGAAATAGTCACTAGTGTAATGGAATTTTGCTATTTCCTTTTTTTTATTTTGCCGCGGAGCACCAGGATATCCTTGGCGGAGCACACTTTGGGAAACGCTGTGCTAGAGCATCCCGATATGAGAGTTCGTAAAAACCATAAAGGCGTTGCTAAGATCAAGAATCGAACCGCGGGTATTCTGCCCAGGAGCTCATCGTACTCACCTCTGCGCAACTAAATCCTCTATCACTGGCCGCTCATAAAATTGGATTGGATAAATTATTCTAAGACGACTGTAGTCTTCTCATATGTTTGTGACGGTCCTTATCTGACACCTAATAAGCAACCGATAGATGTTTTGTAGGCTTACTTCAGATCACTCATTGACTCGTAAGCACATAATTCTCATTTAATCCAACATCACATGTGGTCTCAAATTACAAATTAGTACCGTTCTGCGAAGTCTGACAAAAATGAAAACCCCCTAGGCCATGTAGAACTAAATTGTCGTCGCGTCGAAAGTCACACTCCACAACGTCCATAATCATCCCCGATTAGGGTCGCTGATTTAATGAAATTAGCTCAAGGGACATGCTTCCTCTTATCAAAAGTGAACACTTCGCTACCACGTTGCATAATCAAAAACAGTAGGTGGTTCCTTAATTCCACTTTCGCTGCATTAGCACAATGGAAAGCACTTTGTATACTCTTGCGGCCTCGGGCGACATTCACACCATCCGTCCTGCCTACTTTCGAATCTTTTCCACTCGAACTATTCGAAATAATCAAAACGTTCGTTTCGATGTGAAGCCCTGCCAAATTCCTTGGGTCACTAGGCATTTCGTTCGTGTGCTTCAATTTGACGACGACGTGTGCCCATGTCCAGCTGCGGGGCGTCTTTTTGAACTCTCCTCACTCCAATCCACTGCCAGATGCTAATGCCGGTACAAATCGAACATTTTCGCCAATTTGGAGGCAATTTAACTTCTGGCATTACGTGAAAATCGAACTTCTGTTGGCCTCACCGGTAGATTGCATCCCAGACAGCATTTGGGGTCAAAGCAATCCGCAACGCTATCCTCTCGCCCTGGGAAGATGCATAATTCCTGCGGTTTGGCTTAATACCATTTACGGTTGATAACAATTTGGACTTGCGGTGGGCGCGCAAACTCAATTGGTGGCGCCACAATTCGATTAGACGGGCGTAATTTGCTGGTTAAATTATTTAGAATGGCATACATGGAGGAGCGCATGGAGGTTGTAACTCTGAGGCAATAGGTATTGAGTGGGTCAATTTGGATCGTGGTTTGAGGTATATTGGGTGCAACAATAGGTAACTCCGTTGCGTAAGTGTGCAAATGAGATTTGCTGTGAAAGGGAGTATGTAGACAGCTTCACTAGGCTGGAATTGATGGAGCTGGGCTGAATCACATATCAAACTGATTAACCGAGATCCGTGATGTGAATCAACTTTTTCACAGAAATCAGATCTACCTCATGTTGATCAAGATCTAAAATGGACATCAACCAACCAACTAATAGAGCAATTTTGAATAATCCTGGGGAAGTCAACGGATCATATCATTGCAAGGATCACATAAATGTAAAAAAAAACATTTTGGAAACCCAATATTCATAAATAAACGAAGCAATCAATAGCCTTGGAAAGGACGGATTTTATTGTTGACGACCCTGCTAAACGAAAAAAGGACAACGACGTTCGTATCTGCACCTGGAATGTGAGAACATTAAACAGGAGAGGTGCAGGCGAACAACTAGCGGAAGCCCTAAACTGCTACAAAGCAGACATTACTGCCATCCAGGAAATACGATGGGATGGGCCGGGCAAAAAGAGGATGAAAAACTGTGACATATACTACGGACCGTGTTATAGTGAGCAGACACAACGACTATTCGGATGCGGATTTGTCATAAGTGCCAGACTTAGGCAAGAAGTCTTATGTTTCCAAGACATTAGCGAACGCATAGTAACAATCCGCATCAAGGCCAAATTCGCCAACATAAGCCTTATATGCGGATGCGGATTTGTCATAAGTGCCAGACTTAGGCAAGAAGTCTTATGTTTCCAAGACATTAGCGAACGCATAGTAACAATCCGCATCAAGGCCAAATTCGCCAACATAAGCCTTATATGCGCTCACGCTCCGACGGAAGAAAACGATGATATAGCTAAGGATTGCTTCTACGAGCTCCTCGACAAAACCTATGAGCGACAACCGAAGTACGATGTTAAAATCGTGCTGGGAGATTTTAACGCAAAGGTAGGCAGAGAAGACATCTTTAGAAGTATTGTCGGAAAACAAAGCCTACACGACAACACGTCTGGTAACGGACTTAGGCTAATTGATTTCGCTACGGATCGAAATGCCACTATAGCCAGCACACGGTTTCCTCACCTCGATATCCATAAGGGGACATGGCGGTCTCCAGATCAACGAACGGTCAACCAAATTGATCACATTGCGATAGATAAGAGGCACGCATCCAGTATTTTGGATGTCCGAACATTCCGAGGAGCTAACATCGACTCGGATCACTACCTTGTAGCAGCCAAGGTAAGAATGCGGATATCCACCACGCCACAACAATCCCGAAATACTGTCAAAAAATTTAATGTCGGAAGACTGCAATCGCAAGAGACCGCCAAGACCTTCGCACAACGCGTATCCCCTAACCTCTCGATTAACACCATACCACCAGCATCGAATGTCGAAGAGCAATGGCAACGATACCAACAGGCCATTAGATCAGCCGCAACTGATGTGCTAGGTTTCTCGCGCCCACCAGCAAGAAACCCCTGGTTTGATGAGGAATGCCGACAGATGCTCGCAGCCAAGAACGAGGCCTACGAGGCTAAGCTGCAGGTGAAGACGAGAGCTGCCATTGAGCTCTATAGGCAAAGAAGAAGGGAAGAACATCGGCTTTTCAGCAAGAAGAAAAAAGAGCAAGAAAAGCGCGCGATCGAGGATATAGAGAGGTGCCACTCCAGGAACGATGTTCGCAAGTTTTACCAAGGTGTAAAACGTCAAAGCCAAGGATACAAGGCTCGAACAGAATCCTGTCGAGATGAACAAGGAAATATTGTAGTTGAGACACAGTCGATGCTGAGGATATGGAAGAACCACTTCTGCGGACTGTTAAACGGCGATGACGAACAACATTCCGCTGTCAGGCAGAACGAACCATTCAATATTGGCAACGACAGCGAAAACTGCCAACCACCCGACCTGAGTGAAGTGAGGATAGCAATATCTAAACTCAAGCTTAATAAGGCTGCCGGAAATGACGGCCTTCCCGCTGAGCTCTATAAGGCTGGCGGAGATGACTTGGTAAGTAACATCCACCAACTCATAAGCCAAATCTGGTCGGATGAAAATATGCCTGAAGAATGGAACCTCAGCATTGTTTGCCTGATCCACAAAAAAGGAGACCCTCTGAGCTGCATCGGCTACAAGATAATATCTGCCGTAATATGTGAACGCTTGAAACCGTTTACCGTTTACCGATTTGCCTATAGAGCCGCATACGAAAGCATTTATAGAGACGAACTATACAGAGCCATGTCTTGTTTTGGTATACCGCTCAAACTCGTTCGTTTGTTAAGATGGCTAGGACATGTAGAACGAATGGACTCCGGCTCGCAGAATCTTCGATTCCCAGCCAGACGTCGGTCGGACGCAGTAGAGGAAGACCTCGCCTTAAGTGGCGCGCATAAGTAGAAACCGACCTCAACCAACTTGGAGTGCGCAACTGGAGGCAGTTAGCTAAGGACCGGGCTAATTGGAGAGGCATGTTGGTTGAGGCCCAGGTTCGTTCCGGACTGTAGCGCCACTTAAGTAAGTAAGTAATAATCATAAATCCTGAAGGGATCGATTTATAAAGGGTCTTTCATTAGGAGCTTCCTATCTTTAAATTTAAACAAAAACATATGAGAGGCTACAATCCGTTATGCGGATCGTTGAATACCCTATCCCATCCCATCCTTTTAATTAATATCCTCAAAATATAGGCCTTATGGCGATGAAATACAGAAAATGACATTGTCACAATATATTGCTCAGACAGTTTCTCAAAATCTTTTGTGGTTCGACAAAAAACAACGGTTTTCTATTGCTAATGCCTTGGGATGGGGTATACAAATGGTTTTTGTAAGAAAACGCCCCCAAAATGTGGGCGTAGGTGAAAATGATCTATGGATAAAATGTTTATATTACCATTTCGGAAGTATTTGCATCAAAATTTTTTTCGAAAGTTTTAAAATTTGGACAAAAAGAGTTTTTTACTAAAAACGCCCCCAAAAAGTGGGCGTGGCAAAAAACTTTGTATGAAGGAAATATAGATATTAGGATTGTCTAAATATGCTGCTCAGACACTTTCTTGAAATTCCTTACGGTTTGGCCAAAAAATAAGTTTTCCTAAAAAGGGGGCGTGGCAGTGGGCGGATTCCAAAAATTTTTACACTTTTTCTGGTGGCACGGACGAGGATCCTATATACCAAATTTCATTATCCTAGCTCAAAATTTAAGACCCAAAAACCGCTGACGAACAGACAGACGGACGGACGGACGGACGGACAGACAGACATGGCTAATTCGACTCAGCTAGCGATTCTGAGCCGATCCATATACTTTGAGGTATATGTAGCAAAATTATTTCTCTATGTTACAAACTAAGTATCAAAACTAATATACCCCCCTATGGGATAGGGTATAAACAAAATGGAATGAAGATATCATCAAATTCTGTTATTCATTTGATAGGCCTATCGATGCCATTATGTGTGGATAATAAAATCGTTCAAACGTCTGCCGCAGCTTCTCTGGGTGGCGCGCATCCGAAATGTCTTAAAATAAGGCTGATTGAGGCTGGTTATGTTGGCTTTGGAGGCTTCTGTGGCTTATGACTTACCTGCAAATTCATAAAACCCTACAAGACAAAGTCTAACGGGGTCAAATCACACGATCTTGGTGGCCAGTTTACATATTTCACATCCATGTGACCATGCCGTCGAATCATTCGTACAGAATTTTCAATGTGGTGTGAGCTGTGTGGCGCCTAGCGTATTTCTGTTGAAACTACATGTCTTTGGTGTCCGTATTTGCTCGTGCAATACTAGTTTCTTAGCAAAAGTTCCTCCTCCATTCCATAAAAATGTGGAAGTGGGTCTTATAATAGAATTTCGACGATCCACTATCCATTTGTTTGCATTTTCTGTCCTCCGCCATTGCCCAAGCGTTTGAATCCTATAAAATCCCACCAAATCCATTTAAGCTAGCTTATGAGAACAGAGAGGCGATAAGCTAGCGATTTATGATGGTTTACCAGAGTACAAAATCCTAAACGAAATTCTATTAATATTCCTATCTTGTTCTTTGTTGGGTTAACTTCGTCTCTAACTTCCACTCGTACTTTGCAGATTTTTTTCTAGGTAGGAACACGATTCCCCATCGAATCCAATCGATTCCAGAAAAAGGAGGAAACTCCATATCTCCATATCTCAGAACATCCAATCTAATGTTTTTACTGCACCAAAATTGTTGACTATCTGGAATTGGATAAGGTGGTAATCGAAAAACCTGGTAATCTATACGTAACCCACTTATAAACATCTGTGATGGAGCATCCGGAATAACCGAAACATGGATACGTTCAACATTTTCAAGGCTTTCGATCGAATTAAGAAAAGATCTTTGCACCATTCTCTGACGATTTACTGAATTTCCGAAGAGGGAATCTATCATTTCACTAAGTCACCTCTTCCTTTGCCGTATATAGCGAAAAATATCTGCACAGCGATCTAGACCTTTTGGACTGTCTAAGATGGCTAGGAGATGTAGACCGATTGAACACCAATACTCCCTTCCAAAGACGTTTCAATTCAGGGGCAGATGGTACCTCATCTTATGTGAAGCCCATTAGCAGTAACCTTCCACGAACAAATCAAGATCATAGCTGCAGGTAAGAACCGATGATAGAGACACATTAGTTGCGGACCAGGTCCAAGTCCCTCGCTTAAGAATGTAAGTCACATACCACATAGCCGTCTCTACCGGAAAGTTTTGCGCAGAATTTTAAGGATTTCATAAAGCAAAGACCCATCTAAGGAAAAATCAATCACGGTCGGATCATTTGATATTGTTTTGCACAATGAGAGATCCTTAGACCCTGATGTCGGTTTCTACTTGAACGCGCCACTTAAAACGATAGTCCCTCTACTGGGATTATAGTTTCAATGTTTGGGAATATGGTTAAGGGAAAATGGGTCCCTATTCCTTCCGTTTACTAGCAAATGTGGTTTAGTTGCACAGATTTATATGGAAGATGGTGCTTCTTGGTGTTGGCTCAGGAGCTTTGCACAACTCTCACAAGAATAACATAAAAGTCAATATGACATCTTGGCTAAAACTTTTTGGGGTGTCGAATTTTTCAGTGAACTCGTTACCTAGCCTGATGGAACAGCAAGAATACTCCATCGTCATCCTACAAATGCGGAAAGTTATGGGCGGTAAACTAAAACACTGAATAATTCCTTTTTATAAATGATGTGGTATGAAATCGATGCAATCATCTTCACCGGCTTTAAAAACTTGGCCTTTGGTCTTTTCCTGTAGCCTGAAGTTCAGATATTGCTATCCTCACTACACTTAGGTAAGGTTCGTTTTTTTTTACGTAGCGCTACAGTCCGGAATAAACCAGGTCCTTAACCAACATGCCTCTCTAATGAGCCCGGTCCTTAGCTAACTGCCTCCAGTTGCGCACTCCAAGTTGGTTATGGTCAGTTTCTGGTTGTGCGCGCCACTTAAGGCGAAGTCTTCCTCTACTGCGTCCGACGACGCGACACGTCTGGCTAGGACTCAAAGACTCGCGAGCCGGAGTATTGGTGTCCATTCGTTCTACATGTCCTAGCCATCCTAAACGTTCAATTCGGAGTTTTTTGACTATGGGCATGTCGCTGTACAGCTCGTATAGTTCTTGGTTCAATCTTCGTCTCAATAGCCCGTCAACGCAAGTGGGACCGAAGATTTTTCGAAGAAATTTCCTCTCGAATCGACTAAGGATTTCTTCTTCCATTTTTGATACGATCCATGCTTCAGCACCGTAGAGCAGGACTGGGATGATCAGGGTCTTATATAGGATCTCATTAGTAGTTCGACTGAGGGCTTTACTACTAAATTACCTGCTTAGCCCGAAGAAACAGCGGTTGGAAAGAGTAATTCTTCGTTTGATTTCTGACGAAATGTCGTTGTCAGAGTTAATAGCGGAGCCGAGGTAGACAAAGTCCCGTACTACCTCAAAGTTATATCTGCAAATGGTGACGTTCTGTCGAATTCGTCAATGTTGTGCACCCTTTCGTGTTGACAGCATATACATAGTCTTACCCTCATTTAATTCTAAACCCATTTTTGCCGCTTCCTTTTCTATTCTAGCAAACAGTAGGTGAGGTCGTTTTTGACCCTGATGGAGCAGCGATAATTCTCCAACGTCATCCTACACAAACGGACGAGTTTGGGCGGTATACCAAAACTAGACATGGCTCTGTATAGTTCGTCTCTATAAATGCTGTCGCATACGGCTTTGAAATCGATAAATAGGTGGTGGACATCGATTTGGACTTCTTGGGTTTTTTCTAGGATCTGCCGAAGCGTGAAAATTTGATCGGTTGTGGACTTTCCTGGCCAAAAACCACGCTGATAAGGACCGATCAGGTTGTTGGTTTCAGGATTCACATATTACGGCAGATAGGATCTTGTAGGCGATGTTGAGGAGACTCATGTCTCTGTAGTTTGCGCAGATCAAAGGGTCTACTTTTTTGTGGGTTGGGCAAACGATGCTGAGGTTCCATTCTTAAGGCATACTTTCATTCGACCAGATTTGGCTTATGAGTTGGTGGATGTTACTTACCAAGTCATCTCAGCCGGCTTTATAAAGCTTGGCTGGAAGGCCGTCATTTCTGGAGGCTTGTTAATCGAGTTCAGATATTGCTATCCTCACTTCACTTAGGATGGGTGATTGGCAGTTTTCGCTGTCGTTGCCAATATTGAATGCTTCGTTCTGCCTGACAGAGGAATGTTGTTCGTCATCGCAGATGTGGTTCTTCCATACCCTCAGCATCGGTTGTGTCCCAACTACGATATTTCCTTGTTCATCTCGACAGGATTCTGTTCGAACCATGTATCCTTGGCTTTGACGTTTTAAACTTTGACTTGCGAACATCGTTCCTGGAGTGTCACCTCTCTTTATTTTCGATCGTGTGCTTTTCTAGCTCTTTTTACTTCTTGCCGAAAAGCCGGTGTTCTTCCCTTCTTCTCTGCCTATAGAGCTCAATGGCAGCTCTCGTCTTCATCTGCAGCTTAGCCTTGAAGGTCTCGTTCTTTGCTGCGAGCATCTGTCGGAGACCGCCTTGTCCCCTCATGGATTTCGCGGTGAGGATACCATGTGTTGGTTATAGTGGCATTTCGTTCCGTAGCGAAGTCAATTAGACTAAGTCCGTTGCCAACGTGTTGTCGTGTAGGCTGTGTTTTCCGACATTACTACTACATTTGGTTTAAATTCTCCAAGCACGATTTTAACATCGTACTTCTGTAGTCGCTCATAGGTTTCGTCAAGGAGCTTGTAGAAGCTCTTTTTCCTCCGTAGGGGCGTGAGCGCATATAAGGCTTAAGTTGGCGAATTTGGCCTTAATGCGAATTGTTACAATGCGTTTGCTAATGTCTTGGAAACATAAGACTTCTTGCTTAAGCCTGCCACTTATAACAAATCCGCATCCGAATAGTCCGTCTTTCTGCTCACTATAACAAGGTCCGTAGCAGATGTCAGAGTTTTTCCTTCTCATTTTGCCAGGCCCATCCCATCATATTTTCTGGATGGCAGTAATGTCTGCTTTGTAGAAGTTTAGGGCTTCTGCTAGTTGTTCGCTTGCACCTCTCATGTTTAATGTTCTCACAATCTAGGTGCAGATGTGAACGTCGTTGTCCTTCGTTTAGCAGGGTCGTCAAAAATAAGATCAGTCCTTTCAGAGGCTATTGGTTGCTTCGTAACATATGTTTTTTTCCATGGAGGGCCAGTTACAATTTATTAGATACCCCTAGGATATCAATATCCACTACGGGATTGAGCGCTGCCGTTTACCTTTCGATTCAGCCGCCACCATCTCTGTTCAAGGGGCCTGACTTACACTTGAAGTTCCTAGATAACCTGTTGTCCGAATATGTAGAAGCAGCTTATCAAGGTTTGCTTGGGATGGCGGACCGGGTATTCATTCCTCGCCATTCTGACCAGGGTGATTATAGTGTTGCTGTTTTTTGTCTGGTTATCATCAATCGCACTTATTGTTTAGCAAGTCAAATTCGGTTGTCCGATGGTTACCACTTGGAGGTAAAACTAAGCATACCATGGATGTGCAGTCAGTTTTACAACCATTGGCCATTGCCAATATAAAGCCAATCAGAGACTTACCTCATTCTACAACATCCAAGCATCGCGGGCTACCATACTCCTGTAAAAAATCGACGCGGAAAATTGAATCGTTTTTAGAAGACACTTGTCCAACAAATGATTCGGGAAAAACGGTCTAGGTGCAATAAGGATGCATTTCTTATTCTGACCTCCTCGGTCTTGGGCTTCTTCGCAGTCGTGGATATAGTTCTTTTGACATTAAAAAAATGATTCCCCTTGCAATGATCAGACAAATCATTCAAGGAGCACCAATTACCATGACTTCAGCCATTCGTATTCGGAATAAAATTGAGATCCCACTATCGTGCAAGAAGAAGAAACATTCAAATGACTGGCTGTGAGAAATAAAGCTAGGCCCGGTTTCTAACGAGGCTGTTGTGACAATTTTTTTACAAGTAATCCTTGCGGGGTAGATTGGTCTTCCTCAACTATTAACCGTGTTGACGCAATTTCATCACCCGATGATAATCATATTCAAACAATTTCCCGAAAATAAAGCGGGGCGATCAATTTCACAGTCCAATCAACAGAGAAAGGCGTCAAAGCGTTTAATAACATCATCATCGTCATTGTCGTCATTATATCGTCATAAAACATCCCCAGCCATCAAATTTGCGCGCACACTCACACAGGGAAAAATAAAACATTTTCCATCCACAAAGAGGTCCTGGTCCATCGATTAGAGGGTAGCTCGTACACCGATACCGAAACCGCACTTCAAAAACAATACACCACCCCCTTTAGCCAGCGATTACAACCCCCCAAAGTGGCGTCGCCGTCCGCGCCAATGTTTATAACACTACACTTGTAATTATGGTGATTTAACAAATTCAGCACCCCTTTTCGGAACTGCTGGGATTTGCATTCGAACCAATTAATATAAATTGTGTCATTCAAACGGAAAGGGTGCCATCCATGGTGCGGGTGGGGGGTGCGCTTGCTCGTTCGTCAGTTGTCACAACTCGATTACCTCTTCTTTTACTTTGCACTTGTATTGGAGGCGGTGGTAAAATTTTGTACAGTACACCCCCTGTTGGGGGATGGGGGATGAAATTATAATTTCATCAAAACCATCGCACCCTGACGCTTTGCTGGCTGTCGGCTCACGGCTGCCACCGCACTGTGATGGAGTGAATGTGGAATTTCTGTGGCAATTAATTAAGTTCAAGATCCGAAAGGTGTGTAGTTTTGTCAGTAGTCATCATCGCCATCATCACAGGGTTAGGTTGCAGTTTGTTTATTTTACCGTTTCGATTGCGTATTTATTTGATTAAGGGTGGAAGTGCGGTTTCATCCTCTATTCAAATTTCTGTTGATTGAATTGTCGTCGTTGAGCTGCGACTGGTTTATAAGTGGCTAATGCCTCACGTATCTTTCGGATCGATGTATCCCTTATTTTTGTTGGTTTGTCGAAGGCTGGTTTTCGGGTGTCTGTCTGTGTTATCTGTGCATTGGCATCGATATGACAATGGAATTGGACATACTCGGTAACAGTTGTCAGTTTATTAAATATTTCCTAACATGTGTTTGAATTTCGATATATTAATAGGGGAAGGACGTTCAAATCGTACCCCCAAAAACGGCGGAACAATGGTTGCAAGATTAGAAGAAAATATTTAACAGGATAACGCGTTTTATTTTGTAGTTGTACTGAGTTTTAGGCAAAGGGAATTTAGGTTTGACTTGCAAGGAACTCGGGTGCTGAATTAAAAAAGCCGCGGGTAAGGCAATGCCTAAGGAAATCGTGTAATTGTTATCCGCGGTAAATAGGGCTATAAATGATCTTCCAATAGGGACTTCCGAACTTTGACTGTTGACAGTTGAGCTGCTATATAGTTGAAGCTATATCTGTCAAATTACAGTCATTTATGCAGTCTGTTTTGCCAAAGCTTAATGGATAGACATATAGTTAGACAATACGTGCAAATGATAAAAGTGTTTGTGTCCTGTTCGGCAACGTTACGCGCGCTTCGACCATTTTACGGACCATTGGACAATAATCGTCCTACAGAGAGGACTACTAGCAAGCTGGTGAGTCCACCAGTTCAGTAAACGATAAAACAACACCCGAACACCGACGAAACGCAATATCTGATGAAAACTTCGCCGCTGTCAGTGAGAGCTTACTTGAGAATCTGAGGCAGTCGATTTGGCGTTAACTCGGCCTTTCGCAGACCACAACTTGGCGAATTTCGCATCGTGGCTTGAGCCTACAAAACTCAACTAAACCAGCAGAGAAGATAACGACGTGTGTTTGCTGAATGGGCTTTGAAGCAGTTGGAAACGGACCCTAATATTCATCGAAATATTATCATCAGCAATGAGATCCATTTCTGCATGAATGAGTACGCCAACAAAAAAAAATTGTCATGAACCAATCCACATGAGATCCAAGAGAGCGTCCAATCTATTTCGAAAATTCACTGTTTGGTGTGGATTTTGGGCTGGCGGATTCATCGGTCCATATTTCTATGAGAACGACATTAGCGAAGACATCACTGGGAAGCACTTTAGGTCGATGATTAACAACTTCTTTTGGTCGAAATTGGAGGATATGGAGACCAACGACATGCAGTTTCAATAGGACGGCGCTACGTGACACACTGCTCACTCCACACCGGAAATTCTGCTCGATCGATTCGAGGGCATGGTCATCTCACGTAAGCCACGTAAGGCTTTTTCTTGTGGGGTTTTCTGAAGTCACAGGTCTATGCGAATAAGCCACAAACCAAAGCGGCCCTCAAAGCCAACATAAACCACCACACACCCATACATGAATGGATGCGACAAAAAGCTAGGCCCTGGTATTAGGGCTGGGGACCGTAATAATATCTACCCCGTCGAGTCAATGAAAAATGTATTCACTACCTCGTATGTAGTAGTTATGACGAGTTCAATATACCCGGTCGAAACTGCTACAAAGCAGACATTACTTCCATCCAGGAAATACGATGGGATGGGCCGGGCAAAAAGAGGATGAACAACTGTGACATATACTACGGACCGTGTTATAGTGAGCAGAAACAGCGACTATTCGGATGCGGATTTGTCATAAGTGCCAGACTTAGGCAAGAAGTCTTATGTTTCCAAGACATTAGCGAACGCATAGTAACAATCCGCATCAAGGCCAAATTCGCCAACATAAGCCTTATATGCGGATGCGGATTTGTCATAAGTGCCAGACTTAGGCAAGAAGTCTTATCTTTCCAAGACATTAGCGAATAGCGAACGCATTGTTACAATCCGCATCAAGGCCAAATTCGCCAACATAAGCCTTGTATGCGCTGTCCCGACAGAGGAAAAAGATGACATAGCTAAAGACAGCAAATGAGAGAGAGGGGGGAGGAGTGTCCTCTCACTAAGGCACTCACTCTCAGGCGGCAGCGGAGGAATTCCCTAGATGGAGTCAACGGTGGCGCCTACAGCTCCAGTTTAATCGAACTTGTAGTGAAATTCCTATATGAGCTGCTTCGACATATGTGAACACCAGGTCTATAGGGATTTCCAATACTGAGCCAGGGTATTGGAAAAGAGTTGGTGGCGGAAGAGCCCTCAATGAGTCAACGGCAGCGCTCACATCCCAAAATGGGCTACTGACATCGGTATTTTTCCGGCCCGCTGTCCTAGGGTAAAAACAAGGGCCTGGCCCTCCAGGTTGGGGGTTGTGCTTTGGGTTAACTACCCATCCAAGGAAAAAAGCTTGTGTTACGAATCAACCAATAGCCTCGGAAAGGAGTGATATTATTTTGACGACCATGCTAAACGGAAAAAGGACAACGACGTTCGTATCTGCACCTGGAATATGAGAACATTAAACAGGAGAGGTGCAGGCGAACAACTAGCGGAAGCCCTAAACTGCTACAAAGCAGACATTACTGCCATCCAGGAAATACGATGGGATGGGCCTGGCAAAATGGGAATGAAAAACTCTGACGTATGTAACGGACCGTGTTATAGTGAGCAGAAAGACGGACTATTCCGATGCGGATTTGTTATAAGTGCCGGACTTAAGCAAGAAGTCTTATATTTCCAAGACATTAGCGAACGCATTGTAACAATCCTCATCAAGGCCAAATTCACCAACATAAGCCTTATATGCGCTCATGCTCCGACGGAGAAAAAAGATGACATAGCTAAAGATTGCTTCCACGAGATCCTTGACAAAACCTAAGCGACTACCGAAGTAAGAGTTAAATTCGTGCTGGTAGCGGTAGGAAGAGAAGATATATTTAGCAGTACTGTCGGAAAATATAGCCTACACGACAACACGTCTGGCAACAGACTTAGTCTAATTGACTTCGCTACGGAACGAAATGCCACTATAACCAGCACATGGTTTCCTCACCTCGATATCCATAAGGGGACATGGCGGTCTCCAGATCAACGAACAGTCAACCAAATTGATCACATTGCGATAGACAAGAGGCACGCATCCAGTATTTGGGATGTCCGAACATTCCGAGGGCTAAACTTCGACTCGGATCACTATCTTGTTGCAGCCATGGTAAGGATGTGGATATCCACCACGCCACAACAAACCAGAAATACTGTGAAAAAATGTAATGTCGAAAGACTGCAATCGCTAGAGACCGCCAAGACCTTCGCGCAACGCGTATCCCTTAACCTCTTGACTCACAACACACCACCAGCATCTAATGTCGAAGAACAATGGCAACGATACCAAGCCATCAGATCAGTCGCAACTGATGTGCTAGGTTTCTCGCGGCCACCAGCAAGAAACCCTTGGTTTGATGAGGAATGCCGAAAGATGCTCGCAGCCAACAACGAGGCCTACAATGCTATGCTGCAGGTGAAGACGAGAGCTGCCATTGAACTCTATAGGCAAAGAAGAAGGGAAGAACACCGGCTTTTCAGAAAGAAGAAAAAAGAGCAAGAAAAGCGATCGAGGATATAGAGAGGTGCCACTTCAGGAACGATGTTTGCAAGTTTTACCAAAGTGTAAAACGTCAAAGCCAAGGATACAAGGCTCGAACCGAATGGTGTCGAGATGAACAAGGAAACATCGTAGTCGAGACACAGTCGATGCTAAGGATATGGAAGAACCACTTCTGCAGACTGTTAAACGGCGTTGACGAACAACATTCCGCTGTCAGGCAGATTGAATCATTCAATATTGGCGACGACAGCGAAAACTACCAACCACCCGACCTAAGTGAAATGAGGATAGCAATATCTAAACTTAAACTTAACAAGGCTGCAGCAAATGGCAGCCGTCACGCTGAGCTTTATAAAGCCGGATGAGGTGACTTGGTAAGTTACATCCGCCTACTCATCAGCCAAATCTGGTAGGATGAAATTATGCCTGAAGAATGGAACCTCAGCATCGTTTGCCCGGTCCACAAAAAAGGAGACCCTCTGAACTGCGAAAACTACAGAAGCACATGTCTTCTCAACATCGCCTGCGGGATCATATCTGCCGAAATATGTGAACGCCTGAAACCGTTTACCAACAACCTGATCGGGCCTTATCAGCGTGGTTTTAGGCCAGGAAAGTCCACAACTGATCTAATTTTCACACTTCGGCAGATCCTGGAAAAAAAACCTAAGAAGAAATCCAAAGTCCGTTTGTGCAGTATGACGATGGAGAATTCTCGCTGCTCCATCAGGTCGGAAACGACCTCACCGACACATTCGATACCAAAAAAGGATTTAGGCAAGGCGATGCACTGTCATGTGACTTCTTTCATTGGATTCTTCAGAGGATTTTGCAAAACTCCCGAGCTAACAACAGAGGCACAATCTTCAAAAATCGGTACAACTACTAGCGTACGCCGACGACATTGACATCATTAGTAGGACTCAAAGTGATGTCATAGCCACGTTTGCTAATATAGGGAAGGAAGCGGCAAAAATTGGGTTAGCGCAGTAAATGAGGGTGAGGCTAGGTATATGCTGTCAACACGAAATAACACACAGCATCGACGAAATATGTCACCATTGACAGATATAACTTTGAGGTAGTACGGGACTTTGTCTACCTCGGCTCCGCTATTAACGCTGACAACAACATCTCGTCAGAAATCAAACGAAGAATTACTCTTGCCAATCGCTGTTTCTTCAGGCTAAGTAGGCAATTTAGTAGTAACTCCTCCACTCGAACGACGGAGGAGATCCTATATAAGACCCTGAACATCCCAGTACCGCTCTACGTCGCTGAAGCATGGACCGTTTTAAAAATGGATGAAGAAATCTTTGGTCGTTTTGAGAGGTAAACTCTTCGGTCCCGTTTGCATTGACGGGCTATGGAGACGAAGATTTGACCACGAACTGTACAAGCTGTACAGCGACATACCCCTGGTCCAAAAACCCCTCATTGGACGTTTAAGATGGCTAGGACATGTAGAACGAATGGACACCAATACTCCGGCTCACAGTGTCTTCGATTCCCATCCAGACGTTGGACGCAGTAGAGGAAGACCTTGCCTTAAGTGGCGCGCACAAGTAGAAACCGACCTCAACCAATTTGGAGTGCGCAACTGGAGGCACTTAGCTAAGGACCGGGCTATTTAAAGAGGCATGTTGGTTGAGGCCCAAAATCCTCCTGGAATGTAGCGCCACTTAAGTAAGTAATTGGCAAAGATGTATAGAACTACATAGAGTGCGCATCTCATACAACGAAAATTTACTACGTGGGGTACTGATATTGATTCCCCAGTGTTCACATTGCCATGCCAGCATCAAGCAACAGCATAGCCGATGCATATGAACGACGAAAATTCCCCTTTGAACTTACCGCCCGCGTCTGAAACGGCTACAACGAAGGTAGCCTCTCTAAGAGAACATATAGAAGTTTTTATTGCTTTAAGAATTTAATTGATTTTAATTATCTTTAAAAGTGTAACAGTGCCAAGTTTACATTTTTTGAGTGCCAAGGAGTGTCACAGTGCAAAACATACCTTTAAGTGCCTTTTTGGCAATAAATTGCCAGATTTTTATTTTTTTTAATAAAAACAAATTAACAAACGGATAACATCACTACCCGTTAGCTAGGTCGATACATAACCCGCATGTTAAAGAGCATAAAGTGTTTTTTTTTTAAATATTTTGAAAATTATGTTCAGGATTCAATAACTCACACAACATGCCTTACCCCTTATTAAAAAAATAACAAGGATCAACTTTGCGTTACTATGTGCATATCTTTTATTTACGTAAAAACATTAAGTCTTCAAGTTCTTAATTCAATCCATCCAACAGCTTGCAAAGGCTCTCGCAAACAAGCTGCAAAATTCAAAACATTACAATAGGATTCGTAAAAATACCTACCTACACCGATTCAATGCTGCTTCCTTGTCAATCAGCTTTTAACGTCTCTATCACAATCATCCTCATCCCTCTGGAAGTGACTTTAAATTATGTTGACACATGACACCTCTTACAGTAACAAAAACATAAATGTCCCTCCCTTTGAAATTAGCAGACATACGAGGACGATTATCATTTTTCCAATTGCTACAATACCTCGTGCAACCGCCAAGGATTAAAAAAAAAAAGAAGCAAAATCTGTAAAACACCCTCCTAATAATGTTGTCCTTCAGCCGTGGTTCACAGTTCATTTGTCGGCAATTCCATACACTAATTCCTTCTCCCATGAGTCCACTAATGTGACAAATTTCAACTTCCTCTTGTGGGAATCGGATTAAAAGTCCTGCGCTCAGTCGCCGGTCTCGTCCTTTCTTCTTCTGCCTTATTGCATGTGCCATTTGAAATGGGGGTTGTCAACGTATCACAAGGGTTGATCCTGAATACGAGTACTTTGTGTATATGGATACACTCGTACTTATCGAACAAACGATAGATTCGAGTCGAGATTTATGCTATTCCTGCTTTTATCTCTGTTTGCTGTTGGGAATACAAGGACGAGGAGAGTGTTTACGTGTGCATACATGAGGTTGTTAATCGATTGCTAACGACAAGTATAACAATAAGGGCGGTGTCAAGTAATACGAAGATTGCTATATATCTTACAGGGGATGTGAGGGTAAACAGGATTCGTGTTATGGATGAAGAAAAAAAAGTATCGCGATGTACCGAAAAAGGATTTAATGAAAGGTTGGCAACCTTTGAAGTAGTTTTCACTCCAAACGCTTCCATCAATCTTTAAGCGTTCATAACTTCTGATTTAAAGTCATCCTACCTAAGGATACCTTCAAATTGATGGCATGCCATGATGGGATAATGCTACCGATGCGATATAGCTGATGACGATGATGATTGAACATTCGCACCGTGTCCATGCAAATCATCAAATTTCTGATGCACACAAAGAGACGATTATGGGATGCAGCTCCTGCGTTAAAAATTCCAAAGCCACCTACCTGCCAAGCAATTCGCAGATTGGAAATTGCAATCATTTCCGTAATTCGATTCGGGCAGGCGGCGCCAAGCCGACAATCGATTTGGCGGAAAATTTCACATCAAAAGTTGGCAACGACCAACGCAACATAACGCCGGTCGATCTGGACCTGCTGGGTTCGATTATATTATTGCCGATGATGATGGCGACTACGACGACGACGACTACGACGATGATGATGATGGTGAAGGCATAAAATCCAATCCAGTTTGGGGTCGATTTGTTTGAGCTGCCTGAACTCGCACTGATATACCCGCTATCGGTACTTTGGCTTGGAATCATAAATTTCACTTGGCTAAGGTTTCCCATTTGAGGTGCGTCTATACCTGATGCTCTGCATTGCTACGTGTCCTTTTGTGTGGTTAAATTCGTGCTTTTAATCACGACCGATTATATTTCTCGGAGAACGAGCAATCTACGAATTCGATGCCGTATGCGTTTCGATTGAAGTTGAATTGAGTAATTTTTGTACCCCGTCTACTGAGTCATTAGACATGCATGACGTTCTGGGTTAATCTTTTAAAGTTTATGTAGGGGTTCGTGTATCTGTATTTCTTGACGAGGAGAAAAGTGGCCGTTCCTTATTTGAACCGTCCCTGTAGGTGAAGGCTGGTAATGATTGATTCAGTTTTCAGGTAAGTTCTCGGAACGGCTATTAGCTGAGGTCAGGAGGTATTGCGGCAATGTTACTGGATGCATCGATATGCTACCTATCTCTGGCTTGATAACATTAAATGAATCGGCTAGAAAAAGGTACCTGAGAACGATTGTGACAAAACCTTTTAGCTCAAATTTATTAAAAATTAAAACACAAGGCACAATGGTAGAGGTCTGAACATACGAAGCTTAATATTGAGCGTACTAACACGTTAAAGCGGGGGAAATTTGGAGTGTCTGCCATTTTATAAAAGCCAGACCTCTTCTCAATAAAAAACCTACCAACCTGAAGAAACATGTTGTATAGGGCCCAGGTTTACTTGCATATTGAATAAAGCTAGGGTTAGGCCGATGTTAGTGTTACCCACAACGCTACCATCTTTGGGGTTAACGCAAAGTCAACAGACCTAGAGTTGGTCAGTGTTTCTAAAAGGCTTGCAGAAGAGCACCTCCTAGCATCCGATTCGGACGATGCCAACAACTCGGTGGTGTTGGCGTCTGTAAATTGTTGCAATGATGGAACTCTTACAGATTAACCTCCACTACTCCAAAGCGTCCTTCAAAGCGCCCTTCTTCTCAGACTCTTAACACTCGGGGAAGAGATATTTCTAATCCAAGAATATTGGGTTGTCAACAACCTGTTGTGCGGTCTCTTAACTCCTAACTACAAACTGCTCTACCTAAGGAATGAAGGTAAAGGTACTACTAGATCTTGTGTTCTTGCTAAGAACTCCTTAAATATATTTTTACTCTCTAATTGCAGCAATCAGGATACTGTCGTAGCCAATATTGAAACAAAAGACAAAAACTACTGGCTGGTCTCGGCATACTTGCCTCACGACCATGTGGGACCAATATATCTCAGGGCGCAAAATGGCCCTCTCTTGTCATCAACAACAAGGCATATCTCGAAGAACATAGCGAACCTCCTATTGGTGAGAAATACTGGGATCCAATTTATTACGGATAGAGCTCACGCTGATCTTCCTTTTTGCACGTTTAGCCACGCGAAGTGTTTTCCGAGTTCTCACCGTTCAAACCCGTCCTTAATAAGAAAGTCGGATGGTAGCTGGGCAGAGACCTCATCCGAATCTCTGTCTATCCTAATTAACACACACTCCCCGGGTTGTAAAGAGGTGCCGCCAGCATCTGCTGACTCTCGGCCCGCTGACCATACAACTTGGGAAAATATCAAATCCATTATAACCAAAGAAAAGACATCCTAGGCCTTGATGGGATCTTGCCGATCATGCTACAAAACTCACAGGATACTGTATTACCGTGGTTGTTGCCAATTTATAGAAGTCTTATTTTATTAAACTTTATTCCACACTCATGGAGACGTGTCAGGGTAGTTTTTATACCAAAGGCAGGCAGACGTGGACATGAATCTGCAAAAGCTTTTAGGCCCATCAGCCTTGCTTCCTTTATACTAAAGACCCTGGAGCGGATCCTTGACATCCATGTGCGAAGCATTCTTAATGAATCACCGCTATCCACATCACAACACCCATATCTCAAAGGCAGATCGACTGAAACCGCTCTGCATGAGGTGATTGGGACAATCGAAAAGTCACTCTACTACAAAGAGTACACCCTAGCCACTTTCCTTGATATAGAAGGGGCTTTCAATAATGTACAAACCGACAGCATACTAGAAGCCCTAACCGTAACTGGTGTAGAGGAGCATTTTAGCCAATGGATTATATCCATGCTAAGGTCTAGAATCATTCAATCAACACTAGGCAACAGCAGCTTAACGCGATATGCTGACAGAGGTACACCACAGGGCGGTGTGATATCTCCTCTGCTGTGGCTTATTGTTATGAACAAACTGTTAGTCCGACTTGATCGGGATATAGGATTAAGGCAGTGGCATACGTGGACGACGTGGTGATCCTAGTGTCAGGAAAGTTTCTCCCAGTGATTAGCGAAATCATGGAGTACGCTCTGGGTTCTGTGAGCACGTGGGCTACAAGCTGTGGCCTGGGTGTTAATCCGAGCAAAACGGAAATGATGCTTTTCACCACGAAGACCAAAATACCAGCCTTTAACCTCCCCCGACTTAATGGACAAGCGCTATCACTCTCATCCAATGCCAAAAATAAAAAAATCGTTTCGCCTCCCTGATTCCTCCAGCGTATTCCAAGCGGAATTGTTGGCTATTAGGGAGGCATGTCACGCGATTAAACACGATAGTACTCCCAAGCAAAATATCGCTATTTTTGTCGACAGTCAAGCCGCTATTAAGGCGATTATTTCGGTATCGACGTCATCAAAACTAGTACTTCAATGCCAAAACGAACTGGCCTCCATTGGGAGTCGATACAGTATCACTCTCATATTGGTTCCAGGCCACAGTGACATAGATGAAAATGAACAGGCTGATGCCCTAGCCAGGTTGGGCTCGTCCCTTCCCAGCTCACATGCAATCGGCATTCTCACTGCTTTAAAAGCTATCATGAATAATATCAACACACACTCTCTTAAAACAGCTGAACATAGGTGGCGTAACCTCAGTGGGTGCGCCATTTCAAGAGATATGTGGCCTCGCTACAACAAGACTTAAACACGGGACCTCTTAAGCAGATCCCGTAAGGAAGTCTCCAGGGTGATAGCAATTACCACTGGACACTGGCCCATCGGTGACCATGCTGTTAGAATGGGTATACCCCACAACACTAACTGTCGCAGTTGCAAGGAGGTGGGGGAGAAGGAAACTTTAACTCACTTTCTGTGCAAATGCCCGGCTCTGTCAAGAGCAAGACAACGAACCCTAGGCAAACCTTTCTTTGACAATATCCGCGACCTCTCTGATAAACACATCAAAGAACTGATCGCCTTCCTTAATGCCACTGGTTGGATTTAGTACACGCCAACTAACAACAAGACATAACATTTAACCGCACGAGTTTTTGGCATCAAAACGGCGCACCTCAGCGCTAATTGTGTTTCGTCTTGTACGAACAGCCAATCTAACTAACTATTTCACCGATAGTGGCACAAGTCATGAGTACATAGTGTCTTTTTTTCTTCCTCGTCTTTCCTATCTTGAATTGTCCGTCTGCAGTCAACGTAGATTAGCTTCCTTCCTTCTTTTTTTTTTCTTTTTTGATGATTTTTGGCAAGAACGAAATGTTTGTCGAGCAGGTGGTGTGTGGTGAGCGGGTAAGAACTACCCTGTCCGACGAGCTTAGCTGAGCACCCACAAGCGTGCCATGCCCTCCTCACCTCTACTGAAGATGCCTCTGTGGCCCGACCCTGACTCACAATAATGGCCATCATACAATTTGGGGCAGCTCCAACATCAACGAAAGAGGTGAGTTACTCTTTGCTTATGTTCTAGAAATTAACCTCCTCCTCTGTAAATCCCCATCTTCATAAATAGAATTAGACATCACTCTTGCCTCCCAAAACATAATCGACCTGATTAGAAACTGGAGAGACTCTAAAGGGCACTCCTTTTGAGACCACGGATACATCCAATTCAAAACCGCAAAAAACCAACTGGTAACTTTTTAGAGAAATTTTAACCAACAAACTTCTCTCTTACTCCATTGGTACAACTGAGCAAAAATTCAGAATGGGACAGCCTTTTGGAAACCCTCTCACGTGCGCTGAGCTATGCAAGATTGTCAGCATGTCCTATTAAAAGGCCTCGTGAGAAGGCCAAGCCTCTATGGTGGAACTCCAACCTCTACACGTTCAGAAAAAAATGCAGGCAACCTTTTTACAGATTGGGACCTATACAAGTAGTCTCTCAAAACTTACAAAAGCGGATTGAGGAAGGAAAAAAGAACATCCCGGAGTACCTTCGCAAAAGCCTCTCCACCAAACCATGGACAACCTCCAGCATGGAAACCATTGACTTACTTCTGGACACCCACTTTCCTGGTAGCTCCTCCAACCCCATGGATACCGAATAAGAGCCGTTCGGTAAATCCATTCCACATACCAACAGTATCCCCGGGACCAGATGTTACCAAACCTGCGGAACTACAAAACAACCCTGAAATCCTGCTACCATGGCTACTAACCATCACCATGACCAGCTGTCTACGGTTAGTACATATCCCCAAAGCATGGACAGAAGTAGAGGTTGTATTCATCCCCAAAGTAGGAAAAAGCTCTCATATAAATCCAAAGGATCATCGTCCGATCAGTCTATCTTCTTTTCTGCTTAAAACCTTGGGAAGATTAATTGATCTACACCTCCGTACTAGTATTGAACCGACTGCACTTTCCAACTCCCAACATGCATACTGCAAGGGTAAGTCGGTTGAAACAGCGCTTCACTCACTGGTACGCTTCATTGAAAGCTCACTAAGAGTTACTCCTTTATTCCCTTTTACGATGATTGCCTTTCTTGATGTAGAAGGAGCTTTTAACAATGTCAAAGCTGAAGCAATCACTAATGCACATCTCGGACTTAAATGTAGACGACTCGCTGGGAGTGTAAATAAATCAGCTACTCATAGGCAAAATTATTAACACAAATCTTGGCATCTCATTCGCACGCACATCCGTTAGCTGTGGTTTCCCACGAGGGAAACCACTCTCCTCTGCTCTGGAATCTACTGATCAACATGCTACAAATAAATGTGGAAAGAGAGGGATGCAAGGTGATTTCCTACGCGGATTACGTGGCCATAGCTGTATCAGAGAAATACCTTAATACCCTTAGAGATCTATTACAAAATGGTTTCTCTGTGCTCTCTAATTGGGCCGCCAAATGTGGACTCGGCGTAAACCCTCAAAAAACCGTATTGGTCCGCACATTGACCCTCCCAAACTAAATGGCGTCAGTCTCAAGTTTTCGATAAAAAACTGAACTGGAAGCCAACATCCAAGAAAGCGTTAGAAAAAGACCGTAGCCTCATACTCTTGTTAAAAGGCAATCGGAAAGAAATGAGGCATGCAACCACATATCTTTTTCTGGCTCTACGTATCTATCATTAGACCGATACTCATGAATGGTGTCCTAGTCTGGTGGACGGTTTAGAAATAGCTTCCAACCGCATTCTACTGTTTAAAGTTCAAAGCGGAGCTCTTAGAACAACCCCCTCCGCAGCCCTTGATGCTATCCTACATCTAGTGCCCCTAGATATCTACGGCAAATAGACCGCAGCTTGTGCAGCTGTAAGACTGAGAGCCTCGTTACAATGGACACCTAATCAGGGTGAATACACAAAGATTCTAAATCACCTTAACAGTACAGAAAATACCAATACATAACTCAGTTTTGAGCATAACTTCAGGACTACCATTCCCAGTCATCTTGAATGGGAGTCGGATTCGATTGGAACCAATAACTCGATTCACACCTACACTGATGGGTCTAAAAGAGAATCTGGAGTGGGTGGAGGTGTTTTTTCCGAGATGCTTAACCTAAGCATATACTTTCGCCGTCCCGATCATTCTAGCGTTTTCTAGGCTGAAATCATGGCAATCAAAGAAGCCTTGCCTTGGATAAAAAGGAATGGAATACCCGCGAAGCATATTAGCATCTTCAGCGACAGCCAAGCGGCAATGAAATCCCTGGAAGCAATCTCGTTCAACTCGAATTCAGCCCACAAATGCCGACTATCTCTTAACGAGTTGGCGGAGCATTTTACCATTCACCTCTTTTGGGTGCCTGGCCATAGAGACATAGCAAGGAATCGCAAAGCAGATGAGCTTGCCAGACAAGGCACTACCCTTGACATTCTACCGCCAGTAGATATGCTAGATATGTTCCTTGATACATGCAAATTACTGGTCAATCAGGATGTGGTCAAGAAAGCAAACCACAGATGGATAAACGGCGCAACGTGAAAGATATCCAAGCTACTCTGGCCTAGATTTAACCAGAAGCGCTCCATCTGCATAACAATGCTGAACAGATCAAACATCAGCACCATAATCGGTGTCCTCACAGGACACTGTCCTATAGGCCTACACACATAAAGGCTAGGACTTTCATCAATGATTTCTGTAGAAGAAGGAAAAGGGAAACTTCATCTGGGAGACCGCTTCTTCGATAATCTAGGTGAGCTGGCTAGTGTCAGAAACCTCCTAAGCTATATAGTTAGCTCTGATTGGTTCAATTAGGCGAACGAATATAGAGAAGTGGATGGATCCACGTGGTACTACAACGGACCTTTATGTTCTAAGTGTGCACGCATCGCGTGCAACCACTATTTACGTTACCTATCGGGCTCCCGACCCGTGAAATGTCTCTGCCTGAGACACTGCAGCCTTCCATCCTCTTCGATCCAGGGCTCGTTGTTCCAGTTGTCTAGACCAAGTGCTCTGGCATCCGCGATGCCTTGGTCTTTGAAACGGAGGTTCGGTTTTCCTCGCCTTCTTGAACCCGGGGGCGAAGATCCTCTTAGCTGGAGCATTATCGTACATTCGCTCGATGTGGCCGAGCCAATGTAGTCGACGTATTTTGGCTTTTTGGACTACATTCACATCTTGGTATAGCTCATAGAGTTCGCGGTTGTATCTTCTCCTCCATTCGCCGTCCTCGCGTACAGGACCAAAAATCCGCCGAGGTATTTTTCTTTCGAAGGAACCCAGTATCAGCTCTCCCTTCTTACTTATTGTCCAGCACTCGGCGCCATAAAGCAGAACTGGCAGGATAAGGGTTTTGTAGAGCACACGTTTCGTCCTTCGAGTTTTGAACCCAGTTGTTTCGCTAAACCGAAGTAGCAACGGTTTCCTAGGGTAATTATTTGCCAGATCTCCACTAGGGTGTCATTCGTGGAGTTTATGTTAACTCCGAGGTAGCTGAACTCCTTAACTACCTCGGAATTGCTGCTATCAATAGTGACTTTTTGTCCTAGGCGGTGGACAGATGCTTGTTTGTTTGTTAGTAGCATGTATTTAGTCTTGTCCACATTTACTTCAAGGCCAACGGATTTCGCGCTTGAACGCTTTTATCACGGCGCGTTGGAAGCGAGTGATGTCTATATCGTCCGCATAGCCTCTGTTGAAAATAGTGCCTTCAGTGTTGACACCCGCCCTTCGCACTCTCTGCTCCAACACGAGGTTGAAGCAGTCATATTATATCGCGTCTCCTTGCCGATTTCCGGTGCATGTTTGGAATAGTTCGGAGGAGCTACTTCCAAACTGCACTTTGCAGAGCGTGTTTTCCAGCGTAACGCGACACAGCTGAATCAGTTTTGCCGGGATTCCGAATTCGGCCATCGCCATATAGAGCTCCTGAAGATGTATGCTATCGCATACGCAGCTTTGAAGTCGATGAATAGGTGGTGAGATTCGACTTGAAATTCGTTGGTTTTTCTAGGATTTGCCTCAGTGTGAAAATTTGGTCTATAGACGATCTGCCCTGCCGGAAGCCACACTGGTATGTGCCGATTATTGTGTTGCAGAACGGTTTGAGATGTTCACACAGTACGTTGGATAGGATCTTGTATGCGAAGTTAAGCAGCCACTACAACCCAACCTAACCTATTATATTTCGCTGACCACAAAGAACAAAGCCTTTGCACTTAGCGATATAAGGATTAACCGGACCTAAATTACGGAACCTAAATTACAGAATCTTGCAGTAGAAAGTAGCCTGGCAAAAGTATTAATTTCGTGATAGGAAAATTGCTTGATATGATAAATCAAAAAAATTATATCAAAGACTGATCTGGATGTATTTGTCTTTTCGTGTTTAGATTGATGGGCTTTCTACAGTCTCTTCCAGAGTATTAACGTGTGACGGGACGATTTTACTTCCCCTCCCATTTGCAGATGCCAAAAATGTGTGTTGGGTTTTTCATGAGAAGCTTCTCAAAGTTTCCCTTTCGAATAGGTATGCCAAAACTTAAACTTCGCACTCAAAATGGCGGTATTACGGCCGCTTTAGATCTTCACCGTTACTGTCAAATATCGGTTTTTTCAATAAGAGCGCTACAAAAGTTTTTTTAAATAAAACAAAAACGGTTTTCAATATCAATGAAATTCTCTATTCCTGTGAAAGTTCATTCGACGTTATTATGTATGGAACTCGATTTCTTTTACATGGCCACCACGGGCACGCTTGCAGAAGTCCAGACGCTGAACTTAATTTTTGACGGTTTTCAAGCATAAATCGGCCGATACTGCTGCAATTTCAAGTGCGATATTCGTACGAAGTTCATCAATCGTCGCTGGCTTTTTGGCATAGACCATAGACTTGACGTAGCCCCACAGGAAATAGTCTAACGGCGTCAAATCGCACGACCGAGGCGGCCAAGTGACTTGACCATTTCGTGAGATAACATGTTCTCCAAACTTGGTTTCCAATAAATTGTGACATTCGCTGTGTGGCTTGTGGCGCCGTCCTGTTGGAACCACATGTCCTCCAAGTCCATATCACCCAATTGGGGCCAAAAATATTCGGTTGTCATTGAACTGTAGCGATTCCCATTCACAGCAACGTGCCGGTCTTGATCATCACCGAAGAAGTACGGCCCAATGACGCCGCCGGCCCATAAACCACACCAAACCGTAATTTTTTCGGGATGCAATGATGACTCTGGAGTACGTGTGGATTGCTGCCTGACCAATACCGCATATTTTGTTTATTGACGAAGCCATTCAGCCAGAAATGAGCCTCATCGCTGAAGATGATTTTTCGCTGAAAATCCGAATCATTTTCAAGTTGTTGCTCAGCCCAATTCACGAACATACGACGCTTCTGTTGGTCAAGCGGCTTCAGTTCTTGCGTCAATTTACTTACTCCATGATCTTTTCACAAAATTCGCCGCAACGACGTCACAGAGATGCCCAACGCTTGAGAACGACGTGTGAGAGACACATGTGGGCTTTCTTCAACTGAAGCCTCAGCGGCAGCAATATTCTCGATACTATGGGCACTTCTTTGTCTCACTGGCACGGAAACATTTTGTACTGTGCCTGTGGATTCAATTATTGATCTGCTAGGACGATTATGACGACCATAAGTTAGACGTAGCGCTCTTAACGTTGAGGCCACTGACTCCGAATTTCGGTAGTAAATTTTAATAATTTCGACCCGTTGTTGGCTCGTATATCTTTCCACCATGAAATGGCAAACCTTACTGAAGAGAAATGTCAAAAGAGCGGCAAGAAATATGGCGTCGTTAGCTGTCCCTGTGGCTCTACTTTTGTAGCGTCCCTGTTGAAAAACCCTTTATATTTCTTTAAATCTTGAAAAATAAAGGGCCCACAACAATCTTGTAATCGTCACCACATTGTCAGGCATGTCATGTCAAATTGAGTTTGTTTTACAAGTCAACCCAGCCATATAGCTAGACTTAATGATTCTATTGCCCTTTATTTCGAATCACATTGTCTTTTGTTTTTTCCCACAAGATACTTCCACCCTTCTCATATCCATTTCCATTGACAGACTCACTGGTGATATATGTTTTGACGTTTTGAGAGTCCAACCATGCACCACCACGCCCCACTCCCGTTGTAAGCCAAGAACTAATTGAAATTCTCATTTCCTTTTCTGTTTGTGTACTAAAGTGCGTGCGTCGCACATTGTCCTCGGTTAATTTCTGCGGTTCCGATTAATTAACAGAAATTGAAGCTCCGCTTTGTCACCGCATTCGGGTTGTAGCATGGGAAGCCACGCACACAATCTCTCCAACCAGCCACGTGCCAGGAAGTCAAGTGGCTTAATGTCCTCTCCGAGAATGATAAATTAGCTTCCTTTTCAATTTCAACTGTACAGTGTGCGTACAAAATGAGCATGCAAACATACAAAGGTCGTCATAATGGAGTGGAGCGACGACGTCAACACTAAGTTCGGACCTCCTCCAGCTAGATGTATACTACCCCGTCCGCCCATATCCCTTACCCAACTCAACGCAAATGCCAGCCATTATTCGCTTAAGTTGTATAAAATAAAAATCATGTTTGCTCCTTTATAAGTCCTTTGGCTTTGGGCATATCTTTATGCTCCATTATTCATCAAGGATATGTGTGAAAAGGTCCCTCACACACCGACTGCGTATACATTGTGATGACGATCTCAAGTGTAAACTGAGAGAATCTGCAAAGGATTCGCATAAAATCCGTCTTTATGAGCACAAAAGCGGGCGAACATAGCTCCGATTTTTCGCAATATCCTTTCAGTAATATTCAAGTGCTGTTATATTTCAATAAAAAAAAAAACGTCAGAGAATGGCAAAGTGAATGGCTTTGGAGATGATTCCTTGGGTGTCCTTAAGCTGCTTAGCTATTTATTATTACGGTTATTGGAGATGTAAGAATGTGTAGGGTTTGTCGCTCATGCATGGGGACGTTTTCATGTTCGTCCTTTGACTTTTGGGCATTGTTTTTTTTTATGTCTAAATCGCATCATAATAATTCGGATCAGATTTCGGGTGAAACGGTCTATCAAATATTATTCCTCATGAAAGTGTACATTAGAGGTTTTACGATTGTTTTTTGTGTGTGTTGGGTGTGACGTGTTACGTGGGTCATCACCGACAATGGAGGGTGGATGTGGTGTGAGACTTAGTAGATTTGTCTCGGTTACTTAAATATATAAAATGGAAAAAAAAATCAGTCACGGTGACAGTTTTTTACCATTTGGGAGGAACAAAATCATGAAGCTGTGACTTTTGTTGGGTGAACTTACATGTGGAACTAAGGAAAAGGTGGATTGGTAGGTCAATAGTGGGTTTCCATTGATATTTGAACAACATATCAGGGGAACCAATTATTTGAACTCGATTTCACTTGCTCTTTTTGACGATGAAGATATTTAAAGCAGCGCCTACAAACTAGTTCGCTTTCGCAGGATAACGGTGTGGAAGTCTCGATATTCCATCAGGGTTGGCATCACGACCTGACTGGGATATTTGATATTTAAGGATTTAGACAAGGTGTGAGTTCTTCAACAGAATTCTAAAGAAGGTTATGCAAAACCACTTAGACACACTCTTCGATAAATCTTTTCAACTACTAGCCGACTACTATGCCGATGATATTGACATCTTAGGTCAGATTCAACGAGATGTCAGAGGCTAGAGCCACGC